>OU383775.1:53229758-54479758 GCA_910950805.1 Acrocephalus scirpaceus scirpaceus
TGTCCCTTCCACCTAAACAAGAATAGCACAGATTTCTCAAAATTTTGTTTTCATTTTGGTATAAATCCAGTGCACAGAGTCATAATTTAATTCACCCTGAGGCAAAATGCAGCAATGATATAAGTGTACTTGCCAGCAATGCCTAACAGTATTATGAAAGAAGTAAAGAAAAATTCAAGGATAACATTGAAAAAAATCTTCATCTTTAAAAGCTGGGAGCTGCTAAGGCTAATGATGACCATTAATGAGTGGAAGGTACTTATCACCACTAAAACACAGATCTTTAAACACTTAGACACTGCTCATGTTTCACAGATCATACCAAATGAATTCTCCATCATACCAGAATGAATTGCTAGACAAAATACAGGAAAAAAGAGAACTAGTTGCTCAAGTAATATGAATGCTTTAGCTAACATCATTAAAATTGCTACTACCTGTCTTAAAATTGCCCTGTTTAGTCTGGCAAAGATTTGAGATAAACACACAACGTTATAGATTAGACACACAAGTTGACTTTTTAAAACCAATCATGGGCAAAGTGACAACAGTTACTTTGTTGTGGTTTGTTTCTTTTCTATTTTAAATAGGAATCTTGTTAACACTTGAATAGTGTACTTCAGATTCTGTGCAACTTGTCTTTTGTTTAGATTTGATAAAACATCCAAGAGTACATTTGAATGTAAACAAGATTAACTAGAGCCTCCATCCATCTCAATTAGATACAAATTAGTAACTTCCAAAAGAAACTTCCTGCTTTATAATCAGAAATGAAAGCAAGACCATGATTCTTCTATGCCTTCTGATAACAGCCTCATAAGGAAGCAAATTTGTAATTTGAAAATTCAACTCATTTAAACACAGAGCAAATGTTATTTTATGAGGTCATTTTAAAGATGATGCTGTAATTTACATTTAACATCTGACTACAGATGCTGAGTCCACAACTGCTTTGAATATTTCCAATTTCATTTTAGACATTTAACATGCTGAAGAAGAGACAAAGAAAGGAAGGATTGCCCTAAGTATTAAGATGACTTTTGTCTTTTACACTGGCTCAAATGTAAAGCATATGAAAACATGTCCCATTGATAGCACACTTAAATAACGCATGAGCTTGAATTACCCCTCTACAAAGAGCAATTTTACTGCTAACCCATAAATGCAAAGGTATCATTACTTTCACTAACAGCTTCAACTCACAGAGGACCCATTTTTACTTGTCTTTATAGTCCTCTGCTTTCCACTTAGCATCCTCACACAGGTACCAAAGGTCTGAACTGTTTCAAGTTGTACTCAAAAAGAGCAAGAATGTTGGTATACAAAAGTAAGTTGTCTGTGGACCATTTGTGGTCCACACAGCCTTTCTAAATTGTCCAATTATTTTTGTTTGTTGGTTGGTGGGTTGTGGGATTTTTTAATTCTATAAAAAAATACAAATTGTGGTCATTCTACTCTTGAAAAAAAAAGTATCACATGTATTATTCAGCTTCTAAACCACTGTCTCACACAGGATACGATCTCTCACGAACAAAACTTGGCCTGAGATATTAAGTAAAATGTGAAGGCCAACAATTTACCCCTAAAAAGGATGCTTTCCACAAAGCTGTGAGCTTTTGAGTCAGTCTTATGTTCTCTTGAATCTCCTTTTTATACAAGGAATTGTAGCAAAAAATTTGTTTCAAAAGTTCAGCATTCAGGACTTTCAACAGCTCTGGTTTAATTGCCAACCTGATGTTTAGGAATTAAATTTAATTAATCCTAAATGTGCTAGAAACTCTACCCAGGAACTGATTGCATATTTTAATGCTGCTAACAATGTTACTATCTATTTAAGATTTTAGACAAGAAATTTTGAGTAACTGCAATATTGGAGCAGCAAATGTGTGATTTATAATAAATGTAATCTCCTCCAGAAGCCAGGTTTGGTAATCTAAATTTATTACATGCTATTAACACTTTTAATATTTTTTTCACAATTTCTAACACAATACAAGACCACTAAATTCCAAAGCATTCAGAGAGCTTTTTTTATTCCTAATTTCATTATAATTTTTGAAGGAGATAACTGAAAATACGACACCAATCAGTTTTGCAAGAGCCGAAGTCCTTGATCTAGGATAGCACACAACAGTCATTACTGAAATCTTATTTCTGTACACACAGTACATAATTGCTAGATAAGCAAGGGACAAACATCTACAAAAAAATAAAAGGGGTAAGTAACTAGGGCAATTAGTTCCTAGAGTTCCTTACCAAATTTAGATAGGTTTTATTATGGATATACTGTGGTGAGTCACAGTGACTCATTTTTTTAAATCTCTGATCCTCCATCCATTTTACTGAGGAGAGGCATATGATCTAAAGATAGAGGTCTTCTCCAGCATTCATTTTCATATATGCTATGGAGATGTGCTTGCAGATGGACTGCCACAGCAACAGAGAGCAGAGAATACTCCATGCCAATGTTTGATTACAGCACAATTTGCTACACCTGAAAAGCCACATTCCTGTATCCAGCATGAGCATTTCTGCAATTACAAGTGAAGCTGACATCTTTGCAGGGTGCACAGGATGTGATGCGTGATAACTCCATTGAGCATATGGAATAGCTGGCCTTTCCCTCCCCAGATAAATCATACTACATTTCTAATGCTACTGAAAGTTACTGAAATAGTTTTTGTCACTTTCCAAGCAGACAGCACAAGACCAAACAATTCCCAGGACAGAATAACAAAGGAGATTAGGCTATTGCCTACAGTAGCAGAGTACAGGACTCAGTCTATCCAAAGGTTTCTTTCAATCCTACGCTTTTAGGAAAGTACTCAACTTTTTAAAGGAACATAAAAAGGTTGAAAGAAAGCATTGACAAAAGGGACTGGATAATCTACCTGGAATCACTGAGCATCACCTACTTGCTTTATCAAGTAGTCCTGTTATGCAACTCCCTAATAATACTTTGATCTTTACTCATGGTTACAAGTATGAATAAATATGTGCATACAGTAATTGCAACACAATGGCACACATTACAGTTTATTAATGGCCACACAGCTGAAAAACTCTGTAAGTATATCTATCAAAGAAAAAAGATGGGTGTGCAGTGGGGAACAGAAAGGGAGGACTGAAGTACAAGAACCAGAGAAAACAACCTTTACATGCTACTGTATTTCAGTGCCTCCCCTCCATCGCAGAGAGATACAGCTACACGTATACACACATATGCGTATATACATTGCATACATATAACGTGGCTATGTGCATGAATACACATCCTTATCAATCTGTGCCACCTTTGTACATTCACTAGTTAACTAACTGAAGTTAGTTAACTGAAGTGGATTTTTGTAACTAAAATATAATTTGGAAGTTGGAACATGCACCCAGAATAAGCAGTAGAGTTGTAGTTCATGAGCTATACCTATAACCAATATTTAGTTCTAAATGGTTCTGCATATGTTTAGTTCAATGAAACATTTAACTGTGTTTTAAATATTAGTATTTTTAAAATAAAGGTTATCTAAGTTTTCTCTCTCCTAATTTCTCATGCTGCAGCTTGTTTACAATTGTTCTTACTTTCACCTTCCCTTGTGACCTTTATTTTGTGCCATTACGATAATGCCAGGATAATTCTCTCCACTCAAACTAATTCAATCACACAAAGAGCATCAAGCAAGTATTTCTCCTACTAATACCAGACAAAAAAGAAGCAGATATGGTAGACAGCGAGTTGACATCACCCATCTTTCCTGTGCTCCTTGTCTTCTATTGCATTCTCTAATGATACACTCCCTATCTCTACCATACCTGCAGAGCTCTGACTTTTTGTTTCCAGTGACATTACAACCGGATGGAAGTGCTTCATTTGCATATGGAGCTGTCACTTTCCTAGGTATGATACCCATCAAGGAATTATTATTACTAAAAAGAAACTACTACTATTAATATCAAATAACGTGCTGCAGCTAAAGAATGGCATTTACATTTCTTGAGAAAAACTGCCAACTCACAATAGGGGCTGCAGGTTACACAGGGGGTAAAAGAATGGCAAATGAGTTCTGGGAGACAGAAAACACCGTCCAAATTCTTCATGTTTCCCAAGTCTAAACAATAAAAGTGAGCTCTCCTCCTAGAAGGGCTGGAGCAGCCTCCAGATATCTGAGGGACAGATGTCATGTAATATCCCTATCCCTGCCTCAGGATAAGCTTTGGTCAGCGGTGCCCTGTGCTGAGGGCACGGCAGCTGCTCACAGCCCCCAAGGCTTCGGCTGCTGCCACTGGCACAGCTTTCCACTGCCACTCGTACATCCTTTACCCCAGGATCTGGCATTTTTATAGAAAGGAGTGTATTATTCTGCAGCTGCTGTCATCTTGCTTGTTCTGCTCTTTGAATAGGAGTTTCAATATATATATTTTTTTTCTTTTTTTTTTTTTTTAAGCTTACAATCTGATTTCATGGTGTAACATTGTCAATAAGCTACGCATATCATCTGGGGACTTAGCCTTGTGCTAAATAAAATCAGAGTTAGGGCTGGACCAGCAATAAAGTGCTGACCTAAATGGAGATGAAAGGTCCAGGTCCAACCCTGTACCTTCTTCTGACCACAGACTTCTCTGTGGCTTTCATGTGAAACCCTACTCCAAATCCCTAACTCAAACACCTCAGTTAAAGTTCTGAAGTGAAGTACAATGTAGGGATACATTAGAAGCTCTGTGCCATTTTGTTGGATGTACTTGCTCCAATTCTTTTCCCATTTCTCCTTGGTGTTTGTTATCATAATGCTCAGGGCACACACCAGGCTGACAAAGACTCGGATGACCTGTGCAGCTGCAGAAAGAGGGATGTCCAGGGAGGAGCAGTGCAGCTCACCAGCAACAACCTTGTGAGTACGTGCAGGGGAGGTATCCATTCCCCCAGGACTCACTTAGTCTGTGTGTGAGTGGTTGGCAGCCTCTGCAAGTAACAGTATGGTTGCTCACCCACTGGGAAGAATGTTGATGCTCCCCAGCAAGTTTTGTTTGTCTGCTTTGCAGATGAATGACAAACATACCTATTTTTAAAAAGTATCTTGAGGCTGGCATCCAACCCACCACATATACCTATTTTTGAAAGGTATCATATGGTTGACATCCAAACCCCAATGGATGCCAGTCTGATCTTTAAAAGATTAAGGAAATGATTTTGGCAAATAGACAATGGCAAAAAAAATTCTTTTGAGAGCTACTTTGAGAAAGGAATGCCTTTAGTGTAAGATGTTGTCTTAAAAATACCTAGACTGTCAACATCTCACTGAATACATTTAGGGGCCTTGACAGTAAACTGCCAAGATGAGGACTCAGAAAGGCTCTAAAGCTTTACAAGTCTCCTTAAGTGATACACTTCATTGTAAGAAATGCACCCTCCTCAATGTCTATTAGTCCCAAGGATTTGCCACATAACCATTTTATTTGTTCACAGAACACAAAATGTGTTATGTTATCGCCTACTTTGGAGGAAAACATGCCCAAGACTCCTCAAAGGTACCAAACAAGAAGCACAGTGCTCCTATGAATGAAGTGGCTTACAGTTCTAAAGGAATTACTCTTTTCACTTTGAACTCACCACATTTAATTGTGACTTCAGACAACCACAGCTATGAGGGACATTAAAAAAAACCCTAGACCAACAGAAATTAGCTGCAGCCAAAGTATATCCCACACATATGTTTGGGCAGCAGCAGATTTGACAGAAGCAGAAAGTTGCATGTGAGAAAAATAAAAGGTGATATGAACCTAAAATGGATGGGAAGATGTTGGTATTTAGCTACTGGTTCTCAGTTAAGTAAGTTTGTTAACTACTCCTTCAAGGGTTGTTAAAGAAAATAGTTGGTTATGGTCTGAAGAAAAATAATTAAAGCACGAAAAATTGAGACTTAACCACCCACATGCACAAGATAGCTGCGCACTATTATGTTCTTGGAAGGGAAATTGGTGGAGGTCTGCTCTTCTCCAATCTTGCAGAAAACAGTGTGACAGTGAGGTCTATGGTGTGCTTTTGACTCCCCTCCCTTTAAAAGGATTCTCAAGTCCCAGAAGCCTTCACAGAAAAGACAGCTGTTTCCATAGAAAAATAATTTTAAAATTATGCCTCACTTTGTTCCATTGAGACAAATTCCTTTATAGCATACACATTACTATCCCTGTCTCTTGTCAATGATCATCCTGTACTTAGGCTGTACGATACGTTTGTTTAATTGCCCATACTTACTCCCTATAAATGCAAGGGCAAGTCCAAGTTAAATAAAAATAAATCAAAACTGAACGTTGGTGAGGATGAGCAAAGGATAAAATAGTACTTCCATCACCTTCCTTTGTAAGAAAAAGATTTCACTTTGTTGTAGTTTCCAGACAGATAAAACACCGTAATAAGGAAAGCAGAGACAACTATTCTAGCTAAAGATGAACAAGCATTTTGCTTTAAGATCAACATACCAAGAACAATATACTTCATCCTTTTTCTAGCAAATCACTGATGAGAACCATTAGGAAAGGTTCATTCCTGTTAAAATAAGACACATGCAATAATTGTGTTGAGCTGGAAGTTCCTTGGGTTTGAGCATCTGTGGTGGAGTATTTTCCCACAAGAAAAAAATAAAAGCAGTAGATTTAAAATCTCTGGTATTTAGTCTACATTAAATTAAAAGTACATGAGCCTAATGCTCATTTAACTAACATCTGACAAAATTACATTACAGATGGTAAAAATCAGGACCATTTCAAAAACCTCCACATTTACATTCACTCATTTTGGACTGAGTATGAGAAGAGTATTGTAAATGAGCCTCATGCCTTAAAAACAAAAGTAACACTCACTGACATCCACCAATGCCTCATCAGTGCAATACGAATTCAGAGTCCATGCACATCTTTGTCAGAAGTTTTGAGGGAAGAAAAAATCCAACCAAAACACCCCAAGCATAAAGCAGATTTAAAATACTTACTATCTTTTTTTAACCTGACTAAAAATAGAGAAAAAATATTGGATGCAGAGATATAGAAACCTTCTAAGAGAATCTATGGCTCTTCTTGTCTCTCTCTACGGCTCTTCCTTCTAAAAATATCCAAAATAAAGGAGCACCAAGTGATTACATTATAAAAAACCACCACCCCCCAAAAAACCCCCAACAAAATTAAAGAAGAAAACCCAACAACAAAACAAAACAAAACAAAACAAAACAAAGGAGACAGGTTAACAATAAATACTACTGAAAACCATTCCAACTTAGAATCAACTAACTCTACTCTACTTCCTAACTGCAGCTACTTAGGAATTCCTGTACTATCTTCCCACCTTGTAAATGGTACCTTGTTCAGAAATACCCCCAGGGCAACGTATTGCTGGAAAAAGCCCGTGAAGTGACTATGACAGACATACTCTTCCTTATACTCAATCTTCCCAATTCAGTGGCTAAAAATTCCTGATCAAGTGCTCATATAATAGTGAAATATAATTTTATAAATTTACATGCATATATTAATCACAAAAAAAATTATTCATGAAAAAAAAAAACTCTACTAGGAAATTTTAAAAGAAAACTCTTAAAAATGTAATATGAATTCTGTTACATAAAACTGTGCTAGTTAACAAGAGGAAGGAGGTAACACAAGTTCTTCACTTTCTGGAGTCTATTCTGAGAAGTGCCAGAAAAATAATGGTGTCTCACGACCACACACAGAGGATCTGCCCATATCAAATACACTAAGTCTGTCTATCTCAAATATACCAAGGTGACAGATCATTTTCTGCTTGTCAGATATTCAGACTCATACAGCACAACAGTTAAGTAACATTATTCCAGGTTTCTGAACATCATCATTAGCACTTGTGGTGGACACTTTTTAATCAGAAGCTGATCAGTGCTCTCTTCTTGATTTTACAGGTTAGACTATAATTTAGCTTGAACTTGCTTAGCTGAAATCACTGTAAAGGTACACCAAACGAGTCTTAGACAGAACCTGACTGCAGCACAAAATTTCTTCAAGCCCTCTCTAAGGAGATGAACTTCACTCTTTAAGAGATACAGTAAAAGCTTGATTTTTGTCAGCCATATAAACAGAAAAGACCTTAAAATTCACAAGGAGTGTCAGAGAGTGTTGTCCAAGCATGTTTATTTCTCCAAGAGATACAATACTTCAACCGTAATTATTTTTTTCAAACACAAGGAACTAAAAATAATCCAAACTTCAGAAGAAGCACAGATCAGCTCTTCAAATCTATTATGATCTCCCAGGTGATAATAGCTATGCACTAATGTAATTAGGCTGAGTTATAAGGTGGATTTGAGACAGATGGTACAGCTGGGCACTTCACTGCTGAAGTGGGACTACTCTGCTATCTGAAATATCCAGCTATTTTTACCCCAATCATCAAGTCCACTCATATGGCCTCTGTGTGAGTTCCATGCCATTACAGAATGTTTGTGTCCACCTGAGGAACACGGGTGACCTTAAATCAGTCACAGGTACTGGGAAGAGAAAGCACTTATGTAGTTTTTATTGGACTGCCTTGGACTGTCTTTGTGGGACTCATGGAGACTGCACATCCCTAATCCTTCTGTGGGATTGAGGAAATTCCACCATGTTATTTTGCAAAGGTAGGACACCTGCTTTAACTTCTAGCACAAGGCCACCACCTGAACCCTATCTGCTGGCTGCCACAGAGGGGCCACTCATACAATGCTCAGCTAGTGGCATTTAGGACAGCTATTGAAGGGACTGCATAATTGCTGAGATGGACATAGAAAACAAAGTGGAAAATGAAACAGTGTCTACTTCCAAGAAGGACAATGTAAGGGAATGACCAGTCAGTAAAGCAGGGAATGCAGAAAGGGCAGAGCAGCCACTCAGCACCTGCACCTCTCAGGACAGAAAGGCATAAAGAGGAGAACTAAATTAACAACACAATAACTGAAAATCCCAATATTTACATGCAAGACATTTAGCTTAGCATATTAGAATAAATAAGACAACAGATACCTACTAAGAATTATTTTGTTAATATATACACACACATATATTACTACCCCCATGGAGGCTCTAATTCAGGCTTGAGACACACTGGTCCACTTAATTTGCAATAATATGATACAAACTTCTGACAGTGTGAATACCAGATGAAGAAATTACATACTCCAAGAAATGCCAAACAGCAGATTTTGAAAATGCTATCCTTGCTTTGGCTGGCCTGCAATTCTGTATAGACTGTTTTCAGAGGAAAGCTCTCTTAAGAAGTTTTATCTATATTTGCTATTTCCCCATTAAATAAAACTGTATCATGATGCAGTTGGCCAAGTGACCAATAATTTCACTTGCCTGACTTTTCAGAGAACACAAGGGAGCTATAAATACAGGGTTAAATTAGTTTCTCGGACAGAAAGATAGTAACAGGCAAAAAAGCACAAATCACTGCTATTGTTTTTTACCACTGTGGCACACAGAAGTCTCAACTAAAATTGACCCCCATGTTGTTGGAACTGCACATCTTATGATCAAGTACAGCCTTTGGAGTTTTTAGGCTTGAAGACAAAGCAAAAACCAGGCTAGGGAAGCTCTTCAGGGAAGGTTTGCTCTACAGAACTGTAAAATTACTGTATTAGCCTCAAGAGGGGCAAACTATAGGTTGGGAACATAATCCCTGGGCACCTCATTGGGATACTATAAAACTATCAGATTGCTGGCAGTAAGGGTGATAGGTAACACACATCTAACTAAGGACAATATTACACCTTATCTAATGCAAGTATTAACAAATGTATTGATTACCAATGGTTCAGAAAGCAATTTTTAAGGAACTGAGGTAAAACTGACTTGCAGAGACAAATGAGCAACAATATTCAATCTTCAACAACCCAACCAGTATATGAACCACAGACTAGAAACGGAAGTTGTCTGATCTGTATCCAAGAGCATGAGCCAGCTAGTTTATATGCACTGCATCACTGGAAAGTAATTTTTATAGTCTAGTTTATCCTTTGCTTCACCCAAAAAAAGAGGAAGGAAAAGTGGTAAGTACAAATATTTCTGTTCTTTTTTCTCTCAGTAAAATCCTTAAGAAAAGTTCACCGGGCAAAATGGGCAGATGTTTTCTATCTCAAGTCACTTGCATGTCAATGAGCATATGGAATATTTAATGTTTAAAATACATTGTTAGGGTCATAATTAGTGGCATGGGGACTAGTTGGAGGCTTGTCACTAGTGGTGTCCCCCAAGGTTCAATACTGGGCCTGGTGTTGTTTAACTTGTTCATTGGTGACTTGGACAAAGGGATGGATGCCTCTTTGGAGATTTCACTGACACACAAAGCTGGGAGGAGCGGCTGATAGCCCAGAGGTCTCTGCAGCCCTTCAGAAGGACCTTGGTGGGCTGGAGAGAGGAGCAGAGAAGAACTGTCTGAAGTTCAGCAAAGGCAAATGCAGGGTCCTGCCCCTCGGGAAGAACAACCCCGGGCACCAGCACAGGCTGGAGGCTGACCTGCTGGGAAGCAGCTCTGCAGAGAAGGACCTGGGCATCCTGGTGGACACAAAGCTGTCCATGAGCCAGCAGTGGGTCCTGGTGGCCAAGAAGGCCAATGGCATCCTGGGGTGAATTTGGAAGAGTATTGCCAGCAGGTCTCCAACTGTCGCAGTCCAATGAATTCAAACTCAAAAGCAGAAAACACTGACCCCTTATCAAGCATCCTCAGCATTACTTCAGACAGGGCTGGAGAAAATACTTGCCTTCATTCTATGCATGATTTGAATTTCTTTATGATTTACAGATTTTAAAGTAAGTTTTACCTTCTTAAAAGAGTTTTAAAGCATGGAAAGCAATCCAAGTTTTGAGATATTATATTAGAGGCAAATAATAAAATAAAAGAATGCATACTGGCAAAGTGGTCATGCAAAAGGTCAGCAAGTATTGGAATGACATGAAAAAACAAGGAAGGCACGACATTATTAAATGTTACTGTAAGAAATAGGATGATATTCAGGAAACTGTATTTTAGGTTAAATATAAAGTAAAGCTTTCAGCAATGAAAGAATAGTTGAACAGTCTCCTAAAAGAAAAGGTGGAATGAAGCCAACCTTTGGAAACACTTCATACAAATTTTCACATATTGTGAAAAGGTATATTGCAGGCGTTTTTTTTTTTTTTAACTGACATGGTTATTGAAGTTCAGTGGTTCTGTTATTAAAACGTTGCTTTCTTATTAATTAACAGACAGTTAAGAAAAATAATTGTGGTTTATTGATGAACATAAATTCATTTTCTAATGTTTTTACACAACAGTATCACTTTAAAGCTCATTTCAGTGCTGAAGTGTTGTACATATATGGACTAAAGACATATTATTTCAGGATAAGTATGTGATAAAGTCCTATTCTATATAGCATATAGACCAGTCCTATTCTATGCAGGAAGATAAAGAGGAATGATCTGTATCTTTCTATAACTATGATTAAATTGCATTTTTGTGTCTGTCTGTAGTCTGGCAGTATAGGAGATGGTTGTCTAGATGGTCTGCCAGCTATTTTCATGTCTGCAAGCAGTCATTCCAGTAAGTTTTGCTCTGTGTGTGCTCTTGTTACACTTTGAAACGTTAGTCTGCTTACATTTCTAAAGCACAACATCTTCTACAGAGCAACGGAGTGAAACAGCCCAGGAAACATTAACTTTCGGAGAAACCTTTAAGAATTAGAGCAGTGACACCACTAGCATGATGATCAAACAACTCTTACTTGGAAATTGTTTGCTCATATCAAGCAGCTTGTGGTCTTGGGAGGGCGACTACTTGTATGGGTGGTTCTGTGTGCATCACATCATAACAGAGAAATCAGGCGGTCTCCCTCTCTCCAAAAACAGGGAGATGAAGTGCTAGGGCCACAGATCAAAAGCACAGAATCAACACTGGGACCCTAGATCCAAGAGAGAGTGATTTTCACCAAGTTCTTTATGCAGTACCAAAGAGTACTCTGTGTTGGACTCAAGGATACTACAGGGATCATCAAGTACCTCAACATTTAGATGCAGGAGTGAAGGAGCTCCAGAACGCTGACTCATCAGCAAGCTCAGCTAGCACAGGGCAGGAGATGAAGCTGAGCTGAGAAGGTTCCAGCTAAGCATCTCCAAATAGTGCAGCACAGAGATCCCACAGCCACAGCTCTCACCTAGCTTCCTCCATAATACACTATCCCAGAGCTTCAGCTGGAAGTTGGATACGCAGCTCGTGGCAACCACAGGCTCCTCCTGCTTTGCCCACCATCCCAGCCCACCAGCCAGAAGTATTTCAGCAAACCTCCATGCCAGCACGAACCACATCCTTGCAGTTATATCCTGCTTTGCCATCATTTCTATACAGTAATTCCTTCAAAGTTTCTACATTTCTGTAGAATATACAAAAAAAAAAAATTGTGCCCAAGTATTCATGATGCTCAACCCAACCACTGCTTGGTATGAGCCATGGCCTGCCTTGCCTGCAGCCATGCTCCCAACCATCCTGACACCAGAATCCCAAACTCAGTATCAGAAGAATGATTTTGCTCCTAACACGCCGTTTGCCAAAGCTGCAACCTTTGCTGAGTGGGATCGAGTAGGATTCAGGGAGCCCTAGGCAGTGCCCCCCTGCAGAGTGAGGGAGTGCAGAAGAGGCAGCTACTGAGAAATCTTCAGTGCCCAGCTTCACATGATCTTGAAATATTAGATTTATCAGTACTAAAAATAAAACCATGTGATGTGGACTCATGCACTGGAGAGTCTGTTGTTAATGCCATGAAAACCCAATAGCTGAGATACTGTAACTATAAGCCAGTCATCTCAAGTTAATAATCTTATTTGCATTTATGACCCAGTTAGTTAATGCTATTTTAACAGAAATCATGCCAGCCTTCTTAATCCTTCTAAAATTCTGTTATTATTACTGCAGAGCAATATGCACAATTTATTAGGCATTGATTTCCCCAAACTCTTAAGTAGGGAGGATTTTTTTCTGTACCATTTCACTGATTCCAACCAGCAGGTTTGCATTATGCTTGCCATTTGAAGGCCAAATATCAGCATTTTCCATTAACGTTTTGGAATTACCTTATCTTCTGGCAATTAAGCAGAAATTAGTTTCTTTTTTTGCATTATAACTTTCTCTTCTCAGGAGGATTTGATTTCTAAGGTATTTTCAAATATCTAACTCATAGCTTTGAAATCTGTATATAACATCATTAATTATTGTTCAGAATATTTTGAATTATCCTAAAATATCACATCACCTATAAAGAACAACTCAAGAGAATAATTACACCAGCCCTGAGCTGAATGTAGGACTGCAGGTACTGTTCCTGAGGAGGTTACTATCAGGTAAAATAGCAGGACTACATGAACTGATTTGTGATGTCTTGCAAGTGCCAAATTCATATATAGATAAATATAATATAATCCAACCAAAATCTTGACAAAAATCAAGAATGACAAAAATTAACTGCTCATCACTGTATACTCACATACACATCACATACTCACGTGCATATCCATGAAAACCATGGAACTGCCCCAACAAGATGTGCTTTTGCAGGCAAAACAAAACAAAACCAATAATTTTCTTAGTTTAGGTTTGATTATTTCTTTTAACAGTTCGGCTGAAGACTTCAAGCAAAGACAACAGTTCTTTACATCATGCCTTCCAGTCACTGTTAGTGAAACGAACTCCAGAACACAAGTGCAGAAAGCTCGCTTGCTTTTTAAGAGACAAAGATCTTTTACTCAAACATGTAATGCACATATGACCAGAAAAAGGGAACGCAACACCTTCTACCCAAATTTAAAACCACATCAGTTCCTGACCTCATTGCATTTATAGAATCCCATCCCCGAATGCATCTGTTTAGCCACAGATCCTGGCCACTTCAAGAGATGCTGGGAACCACCCTTACCTGGGTTACTCTGTTTCAATGCCTGAAAAGAGACCAAGCCCCTCTGAATTCAGGCACCACAGGGCTGCTCTCCAGCTTGTTACTGAGAATCAGAAGTAATTTCACACCTTGCATACAACTATTAATGAATTACACCACTAACCTAACACTTTATGTTAAGAAGGAAGCACAACCAGCAACAGAATATGAAGATATCCCTGGTAGGTAGTCGTAAAAATTTAAGTCTAATATTCCCTCCAAAACTGGTCAACATGGATTACAGCAGTAAATATTTCTGATATCCATTAAAATAACCTTTTTAAAAAAACCTTGTTGAATTCTTCAGCACAACAACTTACTGCTGTAGTGACTTTCATACTTTTATCACAGATCTGAACAAGAATTTCCTTTTATCAGTTTTGGAATTTGAAACCTTCTGATTTCTTTGAATAGTCACTCACTTTAGTGTTTTAAGACAAGCAAATGAACTTACCCCAATCTACCTTCTCATTACCATTTGCTGGTTTATACAGTTTTAGCACATCTCTTCTCTGACTCATCTGCTTTCTAAGGTAAACAGTCACAATTTTCTTCAGTTACTCTCCACGACTGAGACTTCCCTAATTCTTTTTCAGCTTCATCTTGTGTTCCCAGAACTCCCACTAACTCTTGAATGCTATTTTGAGGTGAGACAAGGGCGTTCTGGATATATCTGCTTTTACTTCTGGTAACAATCTCCATGCTGTTCTTTATTACTTCTCCTAATTCTTAATGGCCATTCTTAATGACATGTTTTCAAAATTACTTGGATTTTTTCTATTACTATTATTTTTCAAGTCAGCCACATTCTGAAAAAGAACTTGCTATCCTCAGGTCCAGCTCCTTTCCTAAGTGGAGCTCTCCAAGGGGGGGTATAGGACTGGCAGCCTCATAGCTCTCCATGCTGAGGGATCAGACACCGTTTAGGCAATTCCCAATTCTGCCTTTCAGCAGGGGTAATGGGGCAGGCAAAATGGCACAACAGTGCTGTTTCATGCTTCTGAGAACAGAACAGTTCCCACCAGTCTGAAGTGGGGATCTATCAACATACCACTGTTAATAGATCTAAGTGGGTAATGCACCTTTTGCTTCTATGTTCAATACAGGTTTTGAGCCATCTTAGTCATAGCATCTTTCTAAATAACCATCTGCAAAGGACAACAAAACTTTCTAAAAGTTTTCATGATTTGAATCAAATGATTTTCATATTCCAGAACACCTTTCTCCCTGTCAGTTTGGCATCATTTCCTTCTGTGCAATCTCAACGGCTGCAAGCTATGAATTATGACCAGTCAGTAATTATTATTTCAGCTAATTTGCCAACTACCAGTATAAGCTTACTGGGATGTAATTCTCTAGATGCTTCCTAGAGACTTCTAACACATTATAGTCCCACATTCTTTTTATGTTACTTCTAATAAGGCTGTATATATTTTGTCCAACACATCAGCCACCTCATACTTGAGCTCTCCATAAATGTGGGCACAAATCTGCAGTGAGGATTGGTACTAATAAATAATTGAACATTTCTGCAATATTCTGCTTTTGTGAACTGCTCCCTCTGTGTACAGCAATCCACCCAGCAGGCCCACCTGTTGTCTCACCAACTTCCAACTTTCTTATTCATTTAAAGCACATTCTGTTATGTGTTCCTCTTTTTTCCTTCAGCTGTGTGCTCCACTGCCAGCATTTTGACCTCTTGGGGTTCATTTTTATGTGCAGTAGGATTACCTTATGGGTTCACTTTCCTTTGAGAGTCCCAGAGCTAAGCACCTTCTGAAGACAGCGGTTTTCATCTCTTCAGGCAAGGTCCACACAAAAAATATCAAGCTCCAAGTTACAGGAGGTAACTTAGGGCAGAGGTACTGCCCACAACCTACTGTGGATGGAAAAGCACATTCTCCCTTCCCTGCTTCTCTCACTTGAAGGACTGCAGGGAAAAATGCTCCTCGTGCTGAAGCCTGTGTAAGGGAACACTTCTACTGTAACTTTCTCCCTGTTTATTAGATTTCAAAACACATCAGAAAGTTACAAAGTAATTTCATTTACAGTTTAACACACAAAAACATTCAAGTATTTTAATGTGGTCATCAGGAGTAGAATAACAAATAATAACAGTTCAACAGATAAAAAGCTGGGAAAGTTTAATATCTTTAAGTTTAAATTTGTAAATTTTGGGTCTGACATGACTTTTGAATGCTTGTGTAAATGAACACTATAGACATTAACTTAGAAAACAAAGAAAATTAATGAGATTATTGAGAAGGTCTATCTCCTATAGACCTTATCTCCTTTACCCTATAGACCTGGTCTCACCTTTTCTTATGAGATAAGGAGAATTAATAACTCCACAAGAGATTCAGGCTGAATCACTCTTTGCTCTACTCATCACAGCTAAATAGTGTCTAAACGTATGATACTTTAAACATGAAAAGTGCAATCTCTGAAGAAGCCACAGAAGAACAAGTAGAGTATGTTAAAAGGACAACATATACCAAAAAAACAGAAGAAACCCTGCCCATGTTGTTTGATCCTTTTGTTCTTAAGCATTACACACCTTTACATTCTCTGTTACCTAGGCTGAACAGGGGTATATTAGGCCTTTCTGTAACGAGGTCCAAAATAAATAACATTAGACTCATTTAACAATACAGGGCATCGTCTTCCCTTACAAGTAACCTGAGCTGGCAGTCACAGTATGCAATTCTCCTGTTTTCTAAACAACTCTTCAAGTAATTCTTACTATAGCACTAAACAGAATGAACAGTTCAGCTGTAAGTGAAACAAGAAATGCATGAAATGGCATGACTTGATGCTTACCTTGAACAAAGTCGGCACTGTTGAACAGTGCCAGTGCAGTGCTTAGGAGCTACACAAACCCTCTCAGGTTGGTTGAGAGAACTCTTCTAAGCATCATTCCTTGTGGGAGACTTAGGAAGAGCTGCTGTATAAATTTTCTTCAGTGGGCAAAATTCCCACTTCAGCTGCTCATTCCCACTGCTGGTTCCCATCTAACTGTTCCTTCATTTGTCCCAATGCAGTTGTGTGAGTGGCCACATCGTACATCAGATTGCAGGAAGAATGCCTCACAACTATTAAGGTGTAGGAAAATAAACTTCTTGAATAAGCTGTGATACCACAAGGCTGTCCATGGAAGAGCATCCATGCCCCTTTGGCAGCACAGCAGTGACAGAAGCAGCCTGGCCATGTAGCAGAGCACGTTCATCTAATGGCTGTGGCCTCTTGGGCCCAACACTGCTCAACTTCTACACTGGGTTTAACAACCTGTGCTGTTAAACCCTGGAGCCAAAGGCAGCTACAGTCCCACAGAGCTCCAAAGCCTGGGTGCCTTCTGAGGGAGCTCCCAGCATGCCTGGCCCCAGCCAAGAGGAAGCTTGTGCTGGTGTACGGCCCAGGCTGGAGCACCAAGCACTGAAGAATAAAACCTGAGAAGTCTGCAGTTTGTTTTTACAATCCCTGAGCACAGAGGTCCTCTCTGGCTATTCAAAGCAGCAGGAGGACATGAGTTAAAAGAGGATGACCTATTCTTCTCATCATGAGGCTGATGCATGCCTCAAGACTCTGTGCTTTGCTTCCTAACTATAATCTGAGAAAACATTCAGATCATGAGTGAGACTGGTGAATTTTGGGGGATTTTAGCACTTCTATTTTGGGTGCAAAATTATTGGCATCTTGCCCCAAGCTGGCATCACAGCCAAAAACAGAATTCATGATTGAAAGATTTATTTTTCTTTCTTCCACAGTACTTTTTCCATCTCCCACACTCACTATAAATAATGCACAACTCTCATGTGAAGTGAATTAAAAAAGGTTGAACCCAGAAATATATATACTCCACAAACAGATCCTAAACCCCTTTCTTTTTGGGTAGCTATGTGATTCAGGCTAACTTACCCTCTCACCACGCAGTCAAAACCTAGAGGATATGATAATTCATCCACAGTAAAGAGATCCTCTTCCCAATTGGTTTTTTTTTGGTTTGTTTTTTTTTTGTAAGCTAAATCCACACTGTTCTGAGACTCAAGCTGTGCATACTCCTACTATTTAACAAAGCTCTCATTTGAGACTCATCCCTGCTCATACAGCCCAAGCGTTTGAAGTCTACATAATACTTTTAAGCCATTTCTGGTCTCAGAGTCCAAAACCTGACTCTCTGGATGTAGGATTTAAGTAATTCTTATTTTTATCACGATCCAGCAAAATGGGAACCAAGCTCCAGAAATAAGGGTAAAACTGACAACCCCCACTTTTTTTAATCTTAAATCTGCAGTCACTACACTAAGGACACAGCAATGCTACTCTTAACAACAGAAAGAAAGATTAAAAGGCTCCCATGGACCACAGACCAAGATTACTTCATTAACCTTCTTGATATTTTTTAATTCTCCTGCTAAAAAAAAAAAAATCCAATGCAGTTAAATCATCTTTTCTAATTACATTCTCTATTCCTGAAGCATACACTAACTACTTTTCAGTGTCCACTTTGTATCACCACTGCATGATATTAACCACAATCTGCAGTACTGTATTTTGTTCACTAGTCAAGGTATTTCATGACTTATAATGGCAGACATTGGTGGTACTTATTCTAGGACAGAAATTCTCAACTGGAGATGAATGAAGAGCATTGAAGAATTACAGCTATACTCTTCTGAAAACAGATAAGAAGAGGCGATCCAAAAAAAAAAGTTTTCTTATGAGAGGTCAGCATGGAAAGAAGACTTCTCTACAGTACTGGACTGAACAATCTGGAGTGGCTTAAGGGACTATTTTCAACCTGCAGTGCATAGAGGCAAATATTATGACAACAGGTAAATATGATAAAAGCAAGGACATCAACTTGCCAGGGAGGTTTTACAGACTTGTAAGCATAACCACAGGCACATCATAAGAAAGCCAGGCTTGTAAGGAAGAACTGTGTCATATGGCACAAAGACAAGAGCTCTCTCAAGGTAATGCTACACTACACAGAAATGCAACATAAAATATATATTCACTTAATATATTTCCAATATAATGTTTTGTGAAAGTTTCTCTGAAAAAGTTCTGCATCTGTACCTTTTCACACAGATTTGAGGCAAAAGAATGTCAAAATACTTTTATCCAAGTTTTGGCTTCTGTTACCTAATGGGGACAAAGGAAGAGCTAGGACAGAAACAACTAAAGAAAGAGGTTGAAAGAAATACTGCCGTTGAGAAAGGTATCAGCCTCTAAAGTTCACAAGCATCTGGTTCTTCAAAACCAGCTGAATTGGGCTTGTTCCCAAAAAGAACATCTAAGCACTTTAATCTGCTCTTGTATCAACTTCCCAGAAGGGTTTGGAGGCTTGTTTGAAGACCAAAGTCGCAGAAGCTTCTGGGAACAAGACAGCAGCACAGATACTGGGCTGCAGAGCCAGTCCACCATCTGCTGTCTTCCTGTCACAGAATCACAGAATGTCTAGGTTGGAACAGACCTTCAAGACCATCGAGTCCAACCGAGGCCCTAACACCTCAACTAGATCATGGCACCAAGCGCCACATCCAGGGAAGGTGACTCCACCACCTCTCCAGGCAGACCATTCCAGTACTTTATCACTCTTTCTGTAAAATCTTTTTCTTAACATCCAACCTATATCTCCCTTGCTGCATCTTAAGACTGTGTCCCCTCGTTCTGTCAGTTGCTGCCTGGAGAAAGAGACCAACCCCCACCTGGATACAACCACCCTTCAGGAAGTTGTGGAGAGCGGTAAGGTCACCTCTGAGTCTCCTTTTCTCCAGGCTAAACACCCCCAGCTCCCTCAGCCATTCCTCACAGGGTTTGTGTTCCAAGCCCCTCACCAGCTTTGTTGCCTCCTCTGGACGCGCACAAGCGTCTCAATGTCCTTCCTGACCTGAGGGGCCAGAGCTGGACACAGCACTCAAGGTGGGGCCTCACCAGTGCCAAGTACAGGGAAAGAATGACCTCCCTGCTCCTGCTGGCCACACCATTCCTGATCCAGGCCAGGATGCCATTGGGCTCACTCTCATGAACAGAGAATCATAGAATCTTACAGTGGTTGGAGATTGGAAGAAAACTTGAAGACCATCTAGTTCCAACCCCCTGCCATGGGCAGGGACACCTCGTACTAGACCAGGTCACTGAGAGCACCATCCTTGAACACTGGCCTTGATTCTGGCCTTGAACACTTCCAGAGATGGGGCATCCACAGCATCCCTGGGCAACCTGTTCCAGTGCCTCACCACACTCACAGTAAAGAATTTCTTCCTATTATTTAATCTAAACCTGCCCTCTTTCAGTTTAAAGCCATTCCCCCTTGTCCTATCACTACATGCCCTTGTAGAAAGCCACTAAACTTCAAGAACAAAAACAACAACCAAAAAGAGCAGGAAAGAAGGAAAGATTCTAATCTAACAAAAGAAGTGGTGTTACTGTAAAACCTTAATAGAATTAACTCTGCACTTTCTCAGCCAACTGCCTTTTGAGCCTGAGTACTTTCACAGATTCCTGTCAATGCAGCGATGTACTGATTGCTACTTCAAAAACTAGTAGTAAATGAGACATTTTCTTGATCTCTATGCCATTTATGGTATCATCTTCTCCTCTAACAGTAAGACGTACCAAAAGCTTTCTGACCTGAGCGTGTTCCTCAATGACAACTCTGACAGAATGACAAGGGTCGGAAATATTCATAAGAATTGTACTAAATATAACACATAAACCATTGGAAGGCAATTGCTTCTCAATGCTAGATACCTATGACACTGACACAGATTCTCATTTGAATTCAAATCCAAATTCATACATACAGATACACACCATAAATCAGCATCTGAACCACCTACAGTACAGCACTGAGGTGCTTTCTCAGCTTGAAGAGAGCTGCAAGTAGTAAGAAGAGCAAGAATAAACAGGAGACAAAAAAGCTCTCTTGTTCAAAGATCGGCAGCTGCTCAGAGTTGTTGAAACGTTCACGTAACAGTGTATGACAATAAGTGTGCTATTCTACAGTTTCCCCCTTCCTAGTCCTGTCTCTCACCCTTCCATGTTCCTGTGGCGTTGCCTGATCCCGCAGCCCAAAGATCACAGCATAAGCAGCACTATCCCAACAGCTACAAAATGAGTACTCAGTGCCAGGGTCCAACTTGCTCACAATTACTTAATAAAGCCAGATTCTTTAGAATGATTTTATATAAACTAAGTGTCATTAGGGAGGTCTGTAAGTCTTTGAAATGACTCCCTACGAAGTCTGAGTCAGTCCAGCCTGCAGACACAAATGCATCCAGTTTTGGCCGAGCAGTGAGTCTGGATAATAAGACAGAAAGCTGTCCCTGTTACACCATACCTATTATCCCCAGCAGTTCCTTTCTTTCTTCTCAATTTCTGTCCTAATACAGTCACACAATGGTCCAAAGAGAAAAAGGAAACAGTCACCAGTCAGATAGAAAGAAACTGTCATTAATAGCACAACCAGCACTTCTCAGCTCTTCCGTGAACTGTGGCATTCGGGGAGCTCAATGGGCTCTACAGAGGGTGGTTAGAAATTATTATCTCCAAATTATTGATGGAGAAAATAAAGCACATTCTTGTGAATTAGCTTGTCCAAGATCACACAGCCTGTAAGTGGCCAATTTGAGATTAAACCTGTGCATCTGGGGTCTCAAACCACTAGCATGTCCAACAAGGTTGCAGGTTCCTACTTTAACTACACCGTGAGAGTAAGGAGGATCTGACACTGCTGAGGGCAAATGCTGGCCTTCAAATAGCACCAAGTGGATCACGTGGATCAAGTGGTCATAATTCTGCTGGTATTTTCAGGTTCTTCCGTGTCTCATTGAGTCAAAAGAACTACCTAAGTTCTTCACTTTTTAACACTGAACATTAGTGACCTGCTGTACCCCAGATCCCCGCCTGTGCCCAGTGCTGGGAGATTTTACTGGTGGTCTTCACAGATATTTACTGACAAGAGATTCATGAATGCAGAGTTTCTAAAGGCCATGGCTGGCCATGGTGTTTAACACCGTCTTCCTTTTCATACCATGCTTAAATTTCCTTAGCCTCTTTCTACCCAAACTCATCCTATTTCTTCCGTACCACCAAATCTTTGTACAACCTCATTCTAGTCTCCCTTCCTCTGCTTCCTCATGTCCTTGTGAAGCCCCATTACTCAACCATTTATATCCAGTGAAGCTTCCATAGCAGTATCTGGTTTATTCACTGTAACTGTACAACTATTTATCTTTAGACAGAGTAATTTTAAGGCCATCTAACAATAAAGCCTTCTGAAATTAAAATTGCTTTGCTTTGCTTTCCTGACAACAATTACAGCTTGAGAAGAAGAGGCAAGGACCCTCACTTTCTGGCAAAAATTGGTGGAGAGAAAGAAACACTTTTGAAAAAAATCAGTATAATGTTTCCAATGCAGGTTAAGTATTCCAATGATGCAGTTACATCACCTACTCTACTCTTTTTCTAGGCTCTCTTCCTGCCAAGCATCAAGAAATCTGATGCTTTGAATCCTGCTCACATTCTTCCCCAGCAGTTCCTCTTTAGTAAGCAGCCAATGTAAAAACACTGTATACCAAAATAAGAAAATTTTGTTCTCAAGTGATAACTCAGTAATAACATACATGACGAAAACTATCTTGTGAGCTGTGGTATTTCTGCTGTAAGTCAACTAAAAGCAAATCAGATGAAAAAAATTGCTTAGATTTGTTCACATATATGCAAAGATGTTTGATTTCGCTTCAATTAAACTTTTTTCCATCATGAATAATCCATTTAACTAATCAACATCTGACTTACTCTAAGGAACACTTCATTTGATGTAAAATTAAATATAAAATGAGAGCAAAAAGTAATTAAAAAAGGACATTACTCAGCTGTTGATTTATTCTTTGCTTTTTACATAACTATTAAGTAACTTCCAGCATTTGCTGGTTGTAGATCAAAAACTAAAGCAATGCCAAATAGAGTTCGCAATTTAACAGTTCAGTGCAAGTAAATTACTTTTAAAGACAATACTTCAGAGGGGTCTTTCTGGTGTTAAATTAGAGGCTGTGTTTTGCTCTCAGAAACTCTCAGAAAAAAAAGTTATGTACAAAAAACCCCAATACATGGACGAAGTTAGTAGAGGGACTTGGGACTGACATAATGTAAATAAAAACAATGCTGGATTCTTCTTTTGCGAAATTAAGCAAATAACCATATCGGTGCTTTTTTGCCTGAGGCATTGGAGGTCATTCATCCAACAGTATGCCTAAAAAAATCCAGCAATCATTCAAGTTTGGAGCTGTTTTTTTCAGATACCAAAAATACCCTCAGCAATGCTGCCATGACTAATAAGACAGTGCACTGGGGTTATTATAGGGCAGCCTACAACCAAGTTCAAAGAGGAGAAACCTTGCTGACCTGCAGAAGTCCTGCCTGACTTCCAGCATTACTGTTAGGAACACAGAATACCTCCTAAGGGAACTGCAAGAGCAGCAGCTGCTTTTCTTCATCAACACCCACGCTCTCCACACCGATTTTGAGCATAAGAGCAAAGGCACATTCAGTAAAGGTTCATGCAGGTTCCTACTTTCCTTCAAGCGAGCATCAAATGACAAGACAAATACAGGGAGCATATCAACACATAAACACATAATGCAGTCACTCAAACACGTAAGAAACATCAGGAGATGGGACTTCTCTAAAGCTTGCTAAAGACAATAAAGTAAAAATATAGCCGGTGATAGGAATTTAGCATTTCATTCAGAACGGTTACAACAAACTCTATTCCATTTTAAAATCTATTTTAAAATCTCACCATCTTCAATTTAAAGAGCTGTTCACACTGCAATTTCACTGAATGATCCCATCAAAGGCTAATGCTATCCCTGAAGGATTACTGATCTATGCATGACACTTCATATTTCCATAGTGCATTTATAGCTCAGGGTGGCAATACATTTTTCAGGCCTTTTTTTCCCCCAATTATTATTATTATTTCTTGAAAGAAGGAATTTTAATTAGCTCTACAAAAGTTAAGGTAATGGCAAATCAAAAGATTTGTACAAGACTAAAAATAGTAACTTGAGAATTACTCCCTTCAAAGTGCAGAGGGCAAACCTACTGAATTCAATCACACAGCTGTGCAAAGACACCAGATTTTTCATGCAATGTCTCCTACAAGGCCTCTGGAAACCAACTCTGGCATTCTAATAGTTTTCAGTCCATAAAATAAAAGCTGGCACCTTTAATTACGAAAGCTTACTATAGGAAAGTGCATTACCCACTGCTCTGGCCATATGTTAATACAGTCAAAAATGACTCATCATCATATCAGAAAGTGTCCAACATCACAGACTGAGAAACTAAGTCTGCAAAGGGACAGAGACTTTTCACTGCCATCACACGAGAAGCAAAAGACTCAGATCCATGACTTCCAGGAAAAGGAGCAAGGGGGAAAAAAAAGGGTAAACAGTTTTAAGGAGGGGAAAAAAAAGAAAAGACAGCTATCTTAAGCCCTTTTTTACCCCAAAGTGGTCTGTAGAGGTTCACATGTAGACTAATTCAAAAGTCAGCAATACATACTTCAGTCTTGATTTATGTAACAGTATGAAGGTGCTGAACTGAATGTCCATGAGGTCTAGAGCATGAAAAGGCACTATACAGAGATTCTTCTGTTTCCTTAGCAGATGAGAACCACAGTTTTCCTCTTCAATGAATTAACATTTTAGTAACAGTTTAATCAAGTAGAGAAAATCATCTATCAAAAAAGTAGCCTACTGCCTCACAGGAAATCTACCAAAAGAGATCCCTGTATTTCAAAGAAGTGACCCTATTTAACAGATCAGATGGCATCTATAACTGAATAAACTATGGATCAGTAGTTCCTACACAAGTGTAAGAATGAGAGAGAAGAAAAAGAAGATTTAACTACAAATGAAACCCTAGTAAACAACAAAAAAATGGTTAGGGTCTAGCAGTTTATATTTAACCGTAACCCTCTTCCACCTCTACATCTAAGACCAGAGACTTCCTCATAAAACATCTCCTCAGTCATGGGGACATCAATTTCTAGCAAGCTGTGAGTGACTCCATAAAGGCTAGGAGGAATACCCTGATTTAACCTAACACACAGATGATTGGTTTTCTTTAACATTTTTTGTGCCTATGGGGTACATTATACATTGTATTGTATAAAGAAAACTTCATAAATAAAATCACATTTGTTTGTACCTTAACCTGACTTAAAGTGAATTATAAGGCAAGTTAAAAGAATGCCTGGGAAGGGAGTTAGCAGACCAGTATTTCAACACATTTCCCAGGGTATTCCAGGAAGGTGGCTCAAAGCGTGGGCCAGTGCAAACCTCCTTCCTGGAAAACAAGGTTAGGGATGTAAATATGACATTCAAAATACTTGGGAAACACCTTCATTTCCAAAGAGTGCAACCGGCAATGCATCCTTATATTAACAATAACAGCGCATAAATTCTGAGAAAGAGTGAATCATTCCTCAGTCCATCTTCTGAAGACCAACCAGATTAATCTGGATTTACGACAGAGTTCTTGTTCCAGCTATAAAGTATAACCCTGACATTAAAATATAAACTGATATTAATTTAAAATTCAAGTTCCTACAGCATGTGTGTTTTCCTCACCTTTATTCATCTATTTAACATCTGTGACACTTCATCTCTTTCATCAGTGTATGTCTCTCCCACTTCTGTACTCCCGCCTCTCCTTTCTCTACATTTTGATTCTTGCAATGATTTCAGTGGTTTACTTGCTTTTCAGCACCGTATGATTAACCACAAAGTAATTTCTTTTTGTTATCTGTGCCTATTTGAAAGCTCCAAAATAGCAACCGCAGTCAGAGCTGATAAATGGCCCAGATGGATGGCAGTGCCTCTGCCAGGCTCTGGCCGAGTGACCGATGGGGCATGAACCACATGGTGGGATGTGGACATGGAGGTCTCTGCTGAGCACAGCCCAGGAGCACAGTCTCAGAGTCATAGAACTCCCTGGAATCAGCTGCCTACAAACATACTTCTAGGAAGCTTAGGAAGAAAAATAAAGAAAAACAAAAACTGCAGTCCTTTTGTTTTCACTCAAGTATCTTATTCCATTATTCTGAAGTAATCATCCTTAGACTCCAGCCCCATCTCTATAGGTTCGTGGGTGTATTTACCTGTATCTTCTACATGGCACAGTGTACTGTTTATATTGGTATCTGGCTCCCTAGGTTGGCAAGCAAAGAAGAACAATATATGAGAGAGAACTAAAGCTTTATAGACTAGGAAAGGGATGGAATATCTGAGCTTACATCTGGGCAGGCTTTGCTCTCTGCAGTTGGTCTCATTCAGTTTTTAAAAGAAATGCTGAACATGAAAACTCAGAAATACTACCTGCAACACCATTTGAAAAGTGAGGTTGGAGAGCTGAGGACAAGTGGAAGAGCAGTGTCTTGCAGCTGAAAGAAGAGCTCTATTATTCTCAATACTTTTGTTTCCTTCTTGAAACCAAGGCCACTTCTGCTTTTGGCTGTTAAAGGCCAGGAAGCTTGTGTTCAAACCTAAGTTAGCACAAAACTGTATCAAATTCAAAAGATAAACCTTACTGAAATCAAATAAAATCTCTGTGTCCCAATTTTTTTCATTCAGTAAATTCTGATATTACAACATTTTAAAAAGTGGATTGCCCATGGTAGCTAAAAAAGATCAATTTGCTACACATTCCTTTCTTTCAATAACTGCCAAAACACTCAGCTGGGTCAATGAAAAGTTTCCTTCAGCATCCAGAATCTGCAAATTCAAGCACTTAAAAAAAAATGTATTTTTCTTAGCATTTGAAAAACGTGGCTTTCAAATAATAACCACCCCTTTTACTGTAAAGATGCTGAAGTTCATGTAATTTTCTTTTACAGGCTTATTACAGTTAGGCACACATTTATAGAAGGTGCTCTCTCAAGCCTGATGAAATCTGAGTCAATTGTCTCAATCAACTTGCCCTTGACTAACATTATCGAAGTGTCCAAGTACTAAAAATCAAAAGAGATGAAAAGAGTGAAGAAAGAGGTGGAAAACCAGTGGTGACCTGAAGAAAATGGATGAAGAAATGCACCCAGGGGAAAGACATTCCTATCCAGGAAATTAGCTTAAAGGCATAGAGGCAGGTGAGAAGTGGAAGATTGACAGACAAGAAACATGTAAGATGGAATATAACATCATCATGGTCTAACCCCAGCCAGCCACCAAAGCCCCAGGCAGCCACTTGCTCACTCCCCTGCCAGTGGGATCAGAGGGAGAACAGGAAGGGTAAAAGGCAGAAAACTTGTGGGTGAAGGTAAAGATAATTTAATAGGGAAAGCAAAAACCATGCACACAAGTAAAGCAAACCAAGGATTCACTGCTTCCCACAGGCAGGCAGGAATTCACCTGCCTCCAGCAGAGCAGGCACCCATCACACGTAAAGGTGACTTGGGAAGATGAATGCCAATTGCTTCAAATATCCCTTCTTCTTTCCTTCTTTTTCCCCCACTCTATACACTGAGCATGATGTCATATGGTCTGAAACATCCCTTTGGTCAGCCTGGGTCACGTGTTCCAGCTGTGTCTCCTCCCAAACTGCCATGCATCCACAACCTTTCCAGTGTGGCAGTATGAAAAACAGAAATGGCCTTGGCTCTGTGTAAGTCCTGTTCTGTAACAACAAAAGTATCTCTATATTATCAACTCTGTTCAACACAAATACAAAACACAGCCCCATACTGGGTTCTGTGAAGAAAATTAACCCTACCCCAGCTGAAACCAGCACAAACATTTACAGAGATGTAAAATTACTCTCTTTTGGAGTAATTTTTTATCATTTTTATCCATGAAGCCATGTTACAGAACTAACTGAACTCTAAAGCATTATGTCATAATAGAAGCCTATTACAAGAAGAAACTTTTCTAGCAGACAATTCAGTGGGAGTGCCAATATTACAGTTACAAGAAACAAACTTAGACACTGTATTATCAAGATAAAAGTACAGTCAATGAGGTGAATAGATGATGACTTCATAGGTTTGAATTTCATGCATCATTTTCCCAAGAAACACTGATGTACCTTCAGCATTTCTTCCAGCTAATGACCATGGGGCAATCCTAACCCTAAGTGTCATTCCACAGAAAAGCACTGTTTATAGTTGGTAAGTATTTGACAGTATTTGTGTAAATGTGTCTAATCTAACACATCTGGACACTGTGCAGATGAAGCATGCTTTCTACTTAGAGCTCTGCCCAGCAGGAATCATGGTCAGTAGGTCTTTGTGGCCCTGCAGTTATACAAATAAGTCTCAGGTTTACCCTCCAAATTCATAATTGCAAAGGAATTGCAATGTTTTTTTTTTAAACTGTCCTTTTATCTCAATTAAAAATAACACCTAGTCAGACATATCTGCTTAGGAAGGGACACTGTGAAACCTGGTAAACATTACATGTCAGTTACCCTGGTGTCCCAGTTCTGACATCCAATGCCACAGGGGGTATATCTTTCTTTTTTTTTCTACTATTCATAAAATCTTCGAGGAAGTACTGAATCACGTCTACATAAACAGGGTGTGGTGAATTCTTTCCATTGCAGAGGGAAATTTTCCATGTAATATTGAGAAGGCAACTAGCCAGGGAATACAGCACCATTTGTTACTCTTTTTATCCTATTTAGAGGTTCTCAATAAACTGCTCTTTTTAACCCAAGTCCTGGCCACAAGGCCATTTGATTTCATTAGGAATAAATGGAATGCTATATATAAACTGCTTCATCTGTTTTTCTAAAGAGGTCTGCCTGTGGCTGCCCTGGAAGCGGACACAGTGAATGCCATCAGCAAAAGAGATTAAAGTATCCCATATGACAGCTTGAGAGGCAGTGCTTCAGAAAAATAATTTAAGGATGACAAGGTTATTGCACAGGCCTGCTGCAGCCTTATTACTTTTTCAAAGGCTTTATGTAAAGGGTTTAATGACATTCAAAAAAATATTACTGCACGCATTTTAAATAAATGACACCTGTACATATGCAAACATTATAAATTCCTACAGTTCTATGTAGTATTACAGTAATAAAAATGAAAACATATTCCTAGTCACTAGTAATAAAACTGACCAAAACCCACAGAGTTACATGGTTGTACCTGGGTCCCAGTTGCAGCCCTTTCTGACAGCAGGAAAATAAAAGGGCATGACTAAAGGCAGCAGAACTGGCAATTGTCCATCTGATTTCTGTGATTGAATAGAATAACAAAAGCACCATTAAATGTAAATAAACATTACTAATGAATGACTCTAGCTCAGTACTGAACTTAAACCCAAACATTAACTGTGTTTACTGTAGTAAAACTGAAGTATATGCTCAAATGCTTCCATGGAGCATGGATCACAAAACTTGGCTCTTCATCTTGCTTCCTGTCCCATATTCAATGTTTTGTACCACACACTGTGTTATTTGGACTCAGGGAAGTTGCAGAGTCACAGTTCTTGGAGATGCTCAAAATCTGACTGGACACAGTGCTGGTCTGCCCCAGCTGACACTGCTTTGAGCACAGGGGTTGGACTGGACAATCTCCAGATGTCCCTTGAAATTCGATTATTCTGTGATTCTGCATAGTTACAGACTTGAGTAAACTCAGGAGAATGAGGCTTTATCCCATTCAAATATTGGTGTTGGAGTGCAAGGGCTTTTTTCAGAAATATAATTAGACACAAAGGAAACCACTTACGGCCACTCTGCCCCATTATAAGCATACACATAACGACACATTTGATGTTCATGCACACAAATCCCACAGGGCTTGATTTTGGCCTTTCCTGGGGGGCTGGAGTGGTGGTGTTCATTGTTAAAATATCCCATGCATTTTTATATCAGAACTGCCAAGCCTTCTATGCCGCCATAAAAGATACACCCATATATGAACATCACACACTTTAAAGATCTGAAAAGGGGAAATATTTTTTCCTTCAGTGTATAAAACTCTTCATTATTTATTTCTGATAGGCTGCAGTCAAATACAGGCTGGACAATATTCCAGGAAAACAATCCTTTTTTGTTAAATGTTTCATGAAATTTCTGCTTCTCATGAAAGTGTGAAAGAGCACAAATTACCTGATTCACTAGTGCAATCAATAAACAAAGTAAGGACAAACAGGATTATGTATCTCTAAGAATTTTCTTAAATATGGAATACTTCAGGATATACACCAAAAAATAGCAATAAACTGCTTTCTTCTCTCCTACATTATCTTCAAAAGTAAGGTCCAACTCAGGTCAATAGCTTCCTCAGAAAAAGCCTAGTTACAGAACAGCCTTTAACATGAGGGTGCTACTTAATTCCCTAATGTACATGTGTCTGTAGAAGCATACTATAATTTTAACTGTTCTGTGAGACAAGATGACAAAGCACCATCCACTTTTCTTCCTTTTTCTTCCAATTCCTGATACGTAAGATCAGGAAGCCAAAGAGGCAGAAGCACATTTCTGGTGTCGTGCTGCCCTAACCTTTTTTCTTCTCCTCATGTCCCTGTCAGTCACACAACACCAGTGAGTGCGTCCTGCACCCATCACATTTATTATTCAGGAGGTGTTATCAAATCGTGGACACACCAATGTCAATCCTGTGACTTCAGTGTCTCTGCATGTTCCACACTAACAATGTACTCCCACAGCAATGCCCTAAAACAGTAATACTCCACATTCTCAAATTAATATTTTAAAGCTGAAGCATCTAAATCTGAATGGAAATCTCAGAAAATACAGATTTTTCAAACCTTTGCTACAAGACGAAACCATATTGTTCCTAGCCAGATCCTTAGTTCCCAGGGTTTGTTATGGTCCCATAGAACCTGAATGACACTGCTGAACCAATCTAACTGAGGCTGTTCCAGAAAGGAACTGTTCCTGTCTTGCCTTTTCTCCTAGCACTCGCATCACCACAGGGGGTAAGCTGTCAGGAAAGTGAAAATGAATCAAGCAATTTTTAAAAAAAGAGAAAATAATTGGGGGCAGGAGAGGACCCTACTTATTGCCAGTAACCAGCCACTAAATTGGCACTGCTGTAGAGGAGACTGTATCCTGTCTCAGAGTCATGATTGCCATCATCATTCTTGACTCTCAATCAGGCCTTGGAATTACATCACCAAGGATAAAAACACTGAAGGCTTACAGAACTATGTATCTACCTCTGAAACTTAATTTTCCTGAAAACACTTTCTAACCCATTACTTAATTACAAATGTATATTTTGCCATAGTTTGTCCTCGAGATTTTATTTCAACATCCACATACACCCCCAAAGATCCATCACAAGTTAAATTCTGGCAAGAAAATCATTAGGAGGAGATGCATAATGGTGATGATAATTACCAGGCTAAACTACAGGCAATCTATCAAGCTCCTAAAAACAGATAATCCATGTCTAAGCTCATTAATACAATAATTGAAAGATGCCCCAAGGCCTAGAGTATAGAAGATATGACTGAATGTTTACAATGGTCCGTTCTAAACTCAAAGGCCTGTGCACTCTTGGCCAAGAAACAACCTGAAAGAAAATGCAACTTCAGAGTTCCTGCCCCATGACTTCATGGCCCTCCAGAGGGAGGGGAGAAGTTGTGCTGACAGCAGTCTTGGCACAGCCCGTGTCCCCAGCCATCTCTGTGACCGGCAAGCCTCGACCCTCAGTGGCCCTGCAGAGATGGCTGCCCCAGTCACTCTGTTGCCCAAATGTGGCTGCCAGGGGAACATAAGGTACCAGCCAAAAGGTACTGCTTCTGCTGCCATCCTGCCTCTCAGGGTTTCCAGAAGGGAAAAGGAAAGAAAAAGAACTAAAAAACACCCCAATGTTAGATTGTTAAGGCAATGCTAAAACAACCTTTTTGATCACCTTTCACCTGAATCAAACTACTGACTGGTATGTGAAAAATTCCGGCCATGGACAACCTGGCACCAATTCTTTAATTTCAAAACATTTAAGCATGTCTTAACTTACCTGATCAACCCCTCTATTACGTCGGGTTTGTACCTAAGCTGATCATTATTATTGATAACATTCTTGTCACACCCATCCTGCCTTTGATTATTTACTAGCATTACTAGTTCTACAGATGTTCTGGAGACATTTTTAAAAAAACATCTATGGCCATAACCTGCCAACATTTTCTAAGCTGCCCTTACATAACCCCAGCTCCTCTTGAAGTCAGAGGCACAACACTTTCAGCACTTTTTACTAAAAGCCATCCCTCTTTGCTAACTCATCACAGATTTGAGGTGGGAAGGGACCTCTGGAGATCACCTTGTTTCTGCTCAGAGCAGGGTCAGCTGAAGCCCCCGCTTCATCTCAGGGCTGTGTCCTGTCAGGTTTTGAGTAGCTCAAGAACAGACACTCTGCTGCCTCTGTGGCAACATCCTCCAGCATCTGATCACCCAAGTGACAGTGGAAACACAGGATTGTGTTGCAGTATTTAAAGGGGTAACTTAATAGTGAGGAGGAACAGTAGGCACTGATGGCAGAATTATTAAACAGCAGTAGGTGGATATGTGCCTAAAAGATGTTATTTCAAGCCTTGATGGACTCCAAATACTCTGCATGCACTATGCTGCTTTTTATGTGTCACACATTTCATCCTGCAAACACTTCAGCGTATTTCAGCATTGAGCCTCTGAAGTTTCAGTATAATGAAAGCTACACATTGTTTTCAGCAGCTAATTATCCTCCTGCTTTTTTTTTTATTGTCAGTCTGGTTATTATTTTAAATCCTAAATTATTTTACAAAAATCTTTCCATACTACAGAAAAGCATAATATAGAAAAGTGTTGAAGTATATCCAGTCCTTTCCCCAAACCATGTTTATTTATTACTCTTCTGAACAGTAGACATTAACTAGTTTTTATTTTCAGTTCTAAATTTGGAAGGCAGGGAAGAATATAAATATATTTGTTTTTACCTTTACTGCTGCTCATCATTATGCTGAGGCATACTGCTATTTGCCAGAAGGCAAAAGATGAAATTAAGTGGGAAACAAGTCATGCAAATGGAAGAGATAACAGACTATGAAGTGCACCAGCCAAAAAAAAACCCAAACCAAAACAAACATAGCGTGCTTTCTTCCTTCAAGACAATTATTTTCAGATGACCTTTCTTAATTTTATACCAAATGCTACAGACCAATAACCATGTAACTTACAGAGATTAGCAAGATAGAAGTTCTATGCAAAAAAGCATGTCCAGAGACTGACTACTGCAAGTACTGCATGGGAAGTTATAAAAAAAATTCTATTAATTAGACAGATTAGGTGTGGTTAAGCAAAAAGAAGGCTGACTGCAAGTTTAAGCTAACATATAATAATGCAAATATTAGGAAATGCCAGCTCTTTAAAAGTTCTTGTCATTTGCCTAATCACATATTTTTAGTATGTAAGACAAAATAGTCCAATGCATCCAAAACTCACTGCAAATAATCTCTCTCTCAACATCTCATTTAAGAACATTCGATTCAACTTATGAAAGTTACATAATTTCAGAGGGAAAAAATTGCTAAACTGAAAGAATGCAACATTTCCTGGCTGTGGAAAAACCTGCCTTTGGAGCAGCAGGACCACGGGCATGCACACCTGCTCCCAGCTGCTCTGCCCGCAGGCAGCAGAGCATTCCTGTCCAACAGGGCAGGAAGCGTCCGGAGGCACATCACTGCACCCATCAGAGTCGGACTGGAGACATCACCTATCGACTTTTCTCTCTTTGGCTGCATCACTCAAAATGTGTCCTGGTGAGAACAAAGGACCCAAAGAACAAACCTATGAAATGTACTATCTCTGCAAGCAGACAGCATAACACACATGAAGAAGATCTGAGGAAGACTAACGGCCTTAATTCTAACATTAGTTCTCAATTTCTTGATTTCATATCCATGCTTTTTTTCCAAATAACCATTTCCAGTTTTCTTCATTTTTGTTTCCTGATTTTTTCCTGCTACAGAAAGATTCAGAACTGTTCTTTCATGACATGATGAGCAACCATGACAGCAGATCTGAAACTATATAATTTTAAGTATGGACAGACTGCCATGTAAAGCCCACACAGCCATGTGTGCAAACTTACTTAGGTACATTTCCATGACACCAAGTTTCTAAATGACAGCTTCAGTGTGGCCTGGAAGTGCATGGCATCAGGACTCAGTTGAGAGAGCCCTGCAGGTAACTGAACACAGCCACAGAGCTACCACAAGATTCAAATATGCAAATAATTATTTGCAAGTTCGGCTGAAATCTTAGTCTCTAAGAGGGTCTCTTTGCCATTCTTTTTTTCCTCTTGCTTTCTTTCCCTCAATTTTCTGCAGCAAAAAACCCCCTTTGCACAAGTTAGAAAAAAAACCAACTCTTCCACAAAATATTTCCATTCGAGTCATGTTTATTCAGAGGTAAACAGCAATGTATGTTGCTAAAATGCAGGTATTTACCACTTGATTTTCTAGGCACTGAAACCTTCTAGCAAATATAAATCTTTATAAGATTAAAGTCATGGAGGATCACTAGCCTCAGCAATCGTAAATGCAGTGCGTTGCTCTCCCAGGGCATTCAGCTTGGCTTTTTCAAGTATAGATTTTTTTTTCAGATAATCCCCACCATGTACATCATGATTTAGCCACACAGCACTAACCTGTGTGCATCTGTCTGGATCAATCTGAAGAATGGTTTTCATCCCTTATTCTTCCGTATTAACAGATCCTAAGGATCAAATTCAGGAACAAAGACAGTACATTTACATACAAATGAGCAGTATTCTAATCCAGTAGCTTCATTCTCTGACTCGTCTGGATAATTCAGACGCTATTTTTACTTCTGCAGCAGATTATCTCTGTCTTTCAAATAAGTAGATATATTGAAGGTCTGCCCAGGTGCTTCCCTAACAGATTTTATCCACCAGATAACTTATATTTTAGCTCAGCAGGAGACTGTCTATAAAAATAAGAAATGGGGCTAGTAATGAAGTGAGACAAAATTTGAATTGCATATTTATGAATTGAGATTATAAAATGGGCTAACAATCAGAAAATTAAATATTTACAAATGTTTTGTTTCAGCAGGCACTAAAAGTAGTATTTCAAGATTTGTCTATAAAAACACAGTTGGGGAGGGGGAGAGAGCACTTATATCTATCTTAAAAACCAAATTTCTAGTTTTGATCTTTCTGATACTGCAGAAATACCAAACACCATTTTTATACATTGTAAGGCTTTCCAAGTAAACAAAAAATCCAATCGCAGTTACATATGAATAATACCATATATATCAACATCTGCAAGTGCAACGCTTGCACAAAATGCAGAACTCAGAGATAAACCTACATATAAATCATATTAAGAATAGGTTACTAAAATGCTGAAAATCTTGCTTTAAATCATTCCTGTGTCCCTAGGGATCTCACTGTAAGAATCTCTCATACTCTAAAAGCTTCCTGAAATCTCATGCATCATTCAAAAATTCTGCCTATTTATCTGTTTAAGGATTAATGGCTGTGTCATCTTCCCCTACTCTTTCTAAATTAACAGGGACTGATGACTTTTGCTCTGTAGCAGAAAATTCCATTAAGAACCCCAATGCAGAGGGATGGCCACATCTCAGTGCACCTGATGGAACAGTGATGCAATCTAGCTTTAGGAAAAATTACAGTCCCCCTCCTTTCAAAACAATCACCATTCTTCCATAGGGAAGAAAAATGGAAAGGCTTTGCTAATCAACATGTAAGGCTTTCTTTTTGTTCTGTGGCTATAAACTTGGGGGAAAAACCTGATAGAAAATACAGATTTCTACGTGCTTTAATTAGTCAGCCTGATCTGAACTGGAATACAACACTATTACTCAAAGACAGAGCTTTCTGACCACTTAAGTACATCACAGAAGACCAGCAGATCGTACATTTTAAATTTCTGAGCTTAGAAGAAAGCCATATACATGAAATTTAACATTAACTCCAGGCCTCTTCATGTTTGGGGGACTCTCTTCATACAGCATCCAGTATTTAAAACATTTTTGTAGATTCTCCTAAATTAATTGTGCATGTTCTAAACATGACTTTCATCTTAATGAGGGCTTGCACTGGGAATATATGGTTGAAAAATTAACTCTCTAATAAATTCAACTTTTGTTCTGTTGAGTTCATATGATAACAATTTCCTGATTAAAGTCTTCGGCAGTCTGTGGGGACTTACACTAAGTACCAACCTTAAGAGCTCTCTTACTTATGGTGAGGTTTATAAATAGGGAATGGAGCTTATTAATTCTGCCACTATTTACGATAGTGCTCCAAGGCTTCAACTAAGACAAGGATCCCACAGTGCTAGATTCTGTGCAAATACTCTACAATAAAGTGTCCCAAAAGTTTAAAATCTATATATGAACAAAAGGGTACAACAAGGGAATTAATATTACTCATGCTTTACAAAGGGAAAATCAAACCAGAAAAATATTAAGTGACTGACCAAAATAGTCACTTCCAAAGACTGTTGGAGCTGGTACCAAATCATCAGCTATTGCTTACTGAAAGACTGTCATCCTCCTTGGCAAGCTTTTATAGATAATGCTGGTAACTCATGGTCACTCACAACATGGGGAGAAGCTTTCCTGGCCATAAAGGAGCAACCTTTCAAGGTGCCTAAATGAACCCAAACCTTTTATGTACACACAGACCTAGCAGTGAATGAAAAGAGCAGAAACAATTCACTGCAAGCCAGACTTGCTTGGCTAAGCTAACACTAAAGATGCAGCTCAGATGAGAGCACCTAAATCAACAGAAACTTATTCTGAACTTTATGTCTACCACAGCAATCAAATAACTGATATCTGATGCGTTTCTTATTTTAATTTCAGGAGAGCTCCTTAGCCAGTTATTTTGCTGCCACATCTCAGAAACAATGACACTGGTCCTAAGACAACTCTAATGGACAGGAGCCTCCTAAGACAACTCTAATGGACATAAGCCTCATCTGTCCTGTGATTACATGGGCTTAAATTAACAATTCTACTATCTCCTTTGGCAATTTAGTTTACTGGATAACTGCTCTTGCATTTTTAATCCATGTACCCTAAATTTTATAGGCTGCAGCAACATAGGTTAATTATTTCTTTTACCCTGAAAAGCCAGACCAACCAAGATCCCAATTCCCATAAAACTGCTTTCCACACACAGCCTTCCTTCCGTTTCTTTCTTACTTCTCTCTAAAATACATGATGGCTTTGTGTTTCTCTCTTCTCCTCAAATGGCATTCAGAACTAAACACAAGGCCAAGTTAAAACCCAATCATTACTACATAAAATCCACATGATGAGCTTTACAGGTTAATCTTTGCACTGTACAAGACTGAAGAGCCCACAAACTGCTAAGCACAACCCAAAGAGAGAATCAGTGAACAGCTCATACGCACAATAATCTGAATAAGTAAAATGGACAGCAACCTCCAAAAGAGAAGAAATGGCACTAATTCCTCTACAAAATTAATTTTGGTGGGGCTCAGGCAGCTCATCTGACCCTCCCCAGAGCTAACAAGCAAGTGCAGAAAAACTGGTGAGCACAGCTACTTTCTTACTCCTTAAGATCATCTCTGCTGTTGTGTCAAAGCTTGTACACTCACTCCACTGCATCATTTGGGGAATGCAGCCTCAGCCCAGGAACTGACTTCAGAGGAGATCACTGCAAGCATCTTCAAAGCAAGGTCAACTATGAGATCAAAGCCTATTCTTGTCCTACATTATCATTACAATCATTATTATAATTACATAATATATTATATATTGTATAGTGCACATACTATATTATCCCATTATTATATATTATATATGCATATGTAATATCTTACAATATCTTATTCTATATTGTCATATTTTTATTATCATTATGAAATTATTATTATAGTCGATTACGAACAATGCAATTCTAATCCTTCAACACATACTCAGGTTGATTCTTCATCATTAGCCTGTACTTACACATTTTAAATTTATGCTTCTTTAAGTATACTACAGAGTAGAAACATAACTGGTTTTGTATTTTTTAGCACCTTTCAGTTTGATATGTGAAACAGGCATTGTTCTTCACAGCTGCAAAACTCCTGACATAAATTTCTTTGGCTATGTGCTACAACTCTCCTAACTTTTAAACCTTGTTAACAAACCTCTTACTGCATGCTAGGCAGGGATTTTAAACACTGATTTTTAAGCAATTTGCCAGGGATCCTGTACTATCACAGACAACTGGCAGTGACAAACATTTAACATAGGTTGGTACTTCTCCTCCACATGCTTTTTGAAGTCTTTTTACTTTTGAGCACCAGCTATTATAACAAGTGATGATGCCAAGCTGGTCTTGGAGGCTTCCATAGTAAATGCAAGCAGGCTAAGTATTGTGCTGTAGGAAAGACAGGAAATCCCACTATCTGGTTGTGTACTTAAAGACTTGTTCATGAAGCCTGTGCATAAAGTAGAAACCTGTGTCACAGACAAATTTAATTCAGGAATTTTATGACATTTGGGCACTCAAGTGTTTCATCTGCCATAGTGTTCTTTCACACTTTTTAAAATATATTGTACCCACTCATTTCAACACTAGAACAGGTGCAACATGCCAAGCAACAGCCTAGTACAATCCTATTTTAGGTAAAATGAAAGCATTTAATGAGTGAGAAGGTGGCTTACCAGCACAGATGCTTTCAACTCCAATACACCACACCATTTGGGCATTGGACTTTCCTCTCAGAATAAAAGATCACCAAGAGAAAAAAAAGCAGCTCATTCTAGACTGCTTCCTCTGTAGTAATATAATTAGTGACAGCTGCCATCTGTCATTAATATGCTGTAAGCAATAAAACATTACATAAAAATATAGCAATGTTTCTTCTATTACTAGCTCATCCTCCTGAAGAAAAATCCTAATATACAATAATTATTACATATAATAATTTTTAAGGCTATGCATCTTTTCACAAATACATTATTCATTGTGAAGCTAAAACCATGACTTATTCTATTGTAATCAGAAGAGAATTTTAATTGTTTTCATTGAGCATCTGGAGGGCTGACATACTTCCTGTGACTCTGAAGCCAATTTTTGTGTCTTGCTTGGGCACTGCATGTCAAGAAAAGTAGAAAAAAAAATTATGTAATTCTTTTATCCAAGGCAACTGTCACTGTACAGACTGTGCAGAAGTGGCCAGTTCAGCATAGCCCAAAAGGAGGCATAGATAGTTAACCTGATTTACAGAACTCTTAAGCAGCCTTCAATCCAAGTGGCCTCACTGATGTGGCTGCAGTTTTCCTGAGATGAAAATTTGGCTCTTTTTCTCAGTTTGGCTGCCCAGGACTGCAGGAGCTGGAATTGCTACAGAGCTGCACTCTCAGCCCAGCATTCAGCTTGGCTGTCATTCTTCTGCTTGAATATGAACCAGTGGTGACAGGCTCTGAAGTAATCCCCAGCCTATTGCTAGACTGAGAAAGAAAAAAGAACCACAACTAATCTATAAGAGGTAGCAACAGAAATGCATAGAAATACTAAGTTAACACACAAAAATGAATAACTTACTTTACACAATTAAAATGCATGGTAGTGATATTCCCCTAAAGGCAGAATAGAAATCAAGTTTAAGGAGGATGACCAAAACTAAATAGATTTTCACCAAGCTCCTCAAAAATGAGTTTCTCTGTTTAGATTTAATAATTTACTTTCTTCCTTTAGAAAGTGCCCTAAAGCCTAAAAATATCGTAGGTGTACAATCCCTGTACCTGCTCTAAGCTAAAAAACAGGCAACATATAAAACAAACCAACAGATTCACATAAACATATACTTCTAAGAACAGCCATTATGCAGACAATTTTTTTCCTTTTTCATAACTCAACCCAAATGCATTCATTTTCTACAAACTTCACATAATCCAGGTGATTTCCTCACTATGTTTAAACTAATGTTTAAAACTCGGCTGCATTGCACTTGTATTTTGATCTCTCCACGGTCCACATACAAGTCAAAAAAGGCAGCATGTGTTGAGACATCTTCTCACACAAAGCATTGATTTTGGGGCACTTTTGGCAGCAATTCAGCAATCACATGAAACACTACTTCAATTTCCCTTTGCCCAGAGGAAAAGACTGAAATAATTGATTTTGTGAAATATCTGCAGTCCTTCGTTAGAACAATAACAGACACTTAAAAAGACTTCTGACAGTACGAGGAAGACAATACTGGGAGTGGAGCATCTGGTTATCTCTGTGCACGGTTACAAGCAGACTGCCTTTGGGTCCCATTAACTCCTACCAATTAATCTGTATCAAGTAGCCCTCTGCACTTCTCTTGACAGCTACATGTGAGAGGGTTAGTATCTCAGTAGTACTTGGAAGCAATTGCAGATTATCAATGGTGCTGCCACTAGATATTTACTTAGAGGTAAGGAAAAAAAATCACAAGGACTTAAATTTTTCATTTCCTCAGTGAAATAGAAACTTGCAACATCTGAGACAAAAGGAGTGGACATTTTTTAATTGCAAGAGAGAATTTTTATCTGATAGAACTTGTGTGATCAATTTCCAACTTATTGAATTCTGCAGTGAACTTGGTACTACAGTTTGTGACCTACTGGTGGCCAAATTTGATGATGCACTGTCCTCTTTGGGTTCCTACAGCTTTGAAGAGTTTAATTCTTGCAACTTATGATGTAAACACTGACATGATGATTAAAAGAACACCTCATCATAACTTGCACTGCAATACTTATAGTACTAGTACCAAATTAATTTTTTAATGTAAATTACAACCTACAGAGTATATCTACATTCTTTCTACAGGAGATCACATAAGCTTATTGATTTTTGCAGCTTTCAATCTCTCCAACATTTGCAAAAAAACAGAGTTGCTTTTTTTTTTTCCCCTACTGGACTCCTAGAAAACAACATTCGAAAGCAGAGTTCTGCAAAGAAGGAGAGCATTGAACAGTGCTGGCCATCACAGATCTTTCAAGAAAATAAAAATCACCTAAAATTAAGCCTCTTAACAACAAACAGTTGATTACCTAATTAGAGGTCACTGCAGCTTTGAGTCACCAACCAATTAAAAAAATTATTTTTAAAAAAAACCCTGACTTTTGAAACAACTCAACAGAGGCTTCCCAAGGCATGGAAAACATGAGGATCAAAAGATGCTCATATGAAAAACAAGCTTTTCTCCAGTGAACTAAAAAAGTAAAACATTATAAATAGATCATACCAAAAACAGTATCTCCCTATAAAAAGAAACATGCAGTCCCAGTCTTGAACACATCTATTTACTCACTACTGGAAATTCCTGGAAGACATTTGCTGAAAATAAAGGCTGTTTCCTGCTCTGGTTCAAACACTATTCAATACCATCAAATAGGAGGAGGGACAAAGGGAACAGGGGTCTTGCAGGAGATTTTATTTTTCATTATTATTGGAGTGAGCACTTCTGCTTTAATATCCTTTCCTCCTCTGCTGTGTTCTCCCATCTTATTTCTTTCACCACACCACTGCCATTGCACAGCACTCAGAGACCACATCCTACATGCTCCCCCAGCAAGCCAAACCATTTAACTACACGGTGCTTGCTACCAGACTTCTAAAGTGAAGATCCTGCTGTGAATAGCTTCTGCTAAATGGACATTATTATTATCACTTTTTTTTTTTTCCGAGCAAACATATGTCAGACTACCCAGAAACATTTTTTTTCCTACTGACTGAAGCAATTTAATCCCATCTGACTAGTTTTACTTGCAATTAACTTTTTGAATCTTTTCCATTTATGAACCAGTACAGAATCTGTAATTGGATGGTTTAACTTTTAAAAACTGTAGACAGCACCTTTTCCCATAAATGCTGAAATCCAACTAGGCCAACTAAATAGGAACCAAGATGTTGCTTAACCCAATGTCCCTTCCTCCCCCCCAATATTAAGACAACCTTCTGTTTCCACGGCATTTTCTTTCTTTCAAAGACATCTACAAAGGCAAAGTCTGGTTTCTCAGACAGCAAAAAGCAATATTCTTTTCATAAACTAAACCATTCTTTCTTATTAAAGTATTATTTCAAGTTGCTCCATAAAAATCAAATTTACCTTGTAGCAGGCAGCAAGAGAGTGAGCTGAACTGCAGATGGATTTGCATCCATCAGTTACAGTTATGTGGAGAGGAAATATAAGAAGCAAAATCCAGTATCTTGAAAAACAATAACTTCTATATCAAAGCAAAGATGCAATCTAAATTTTATTAAACTTCACAGTCACAGACGAGTCAAGTGTTATGTAAATCTCCGATATGGAGAATGAAACACAATATATTTGATTACTGCTGTGTCACATATCAGGGAACTAAGATGGCATTTCATATTAGGTATGCTTTTTTTTTTAAAGTAATAAAAAGGTAATTTTGCCATTCAGAAAAAAAAGTAAATAAATACTAAAATTTAGATTTAAACACAGGGAAACAATGTGAAGCTTTGAATACTCTCAAAAAAGGGAAAAAACTAAGAAAAATATGAACGCATCCCTTATGGAAACTAGCATCACAAATAGCCATTAAGTGATTCAGTGAAAAATTATGAAATATTCAGCTTTACTCCCAGCTAAGCCATCTATCCCTAGAAACATAAGATGTAGATATGAAGATAAAGGAAAATCACAGGGAGAGTGGAACTGGAGCACAAATTAATGCAAGTAAATAAATTAGGCCTAGTGGTCCAAAGATACAACAACAGTTTACACTTCCACAGCTTCTTTTACATTCAAAGCAATGAAAATGTGAACTAACTAGAATAAAAAAATACTGTACCACTTTAAAAAGTTGTACTTCAGCTCAAGCTACATTGACAATTACTAACGCAAGTCATAGAATGAAGTCCGAAGAAGCAGACACAAAATTCCTTTGACTGGAAGTTACTCCTCTGCTTTTCAAGCTAAACCTCATAGAAAATGTAGTAAGGTCAGCCAATTAGCTTGTATCTATCTTGGATCACACAGAGTAGTCTTTGTCTTTGAAAGTAAGCTTTTCCTCTACAGTCCTCTCCAAAAGGCTTTACCTTGTCTAACTTTGCATGCCTGCAACATTTCTGTCCCTCAGTAAACCTTCAATCAATATTTTTTCATATCCCTTATCAAAAGCAAATAACATTCTCCCAGCCTGCAGCTCAGACTGAAGGATTGATTTTAGAAGACTATTTCTTCCTAAAATGAGTCATCTTAAAATGCCAGTGCTTCACATTTTAGTGTCAATGTCATAATAATTTTAGACCAAGCACTGATGCCAATGGATTTACACATGAAGCCCTGCCAAATAATCAGATTTGGTTGGCAATTAATCTCTCCATTAATTTTGCATTTCTACTTAAAAAAAAATATATATCTCAAACAAAAGGCTTTAGATCTCATCCAAGAATACATTAGTAAGCATCCCAGTGAGTCATAAACACCAAATACTCAGGGCTGCTAACAAGGCCCCAGCAAGGTTGTTTCTGAGTATTACCACCCTCCATAATAAGATGTTTAATCAACAGTGCTATGTAAAATCTCTATTCTGCAGCTAGAGAACATAAAACTCCAAATTCACACTGGTCTGAAGCTTCCCTATTGCCCTCATTTATTACTGAAATAAACAGTTTTAAACATTTATTTGGTTAGAAAGCTCATTTTAGTATCTACAGGTGAATGTCTCTTTTTACAAGTATCCACTATGTTGGCTGAGCATTTTATATGCAAATAGCAATAAAAGATTCCTTTTTAAAATTAAGTTTTAAAATTAAAGGGCTTTTTTGCAGAATTGCAGCACAGCTGAGGTTGGAAGGGACCTCTGGAGGTCATTTGGCCCAAGCCCACACAGCCCAAAGTCACACCTAGATTTGGCTGCCCAGGACCATGTCCAGGTGGCTTTCGAGTATTTCCAAGTTAATAACCTCTCTGGGCAACTTGTCCCAAAGCTCAGTTATCCTCCCAGTGGGAAAAAAAAAAAAAAAAAAAAAAAAAAAAAGAAGGAAAAAAAAAAAAGGCAAGCATTTCCTGATGTTTAGAGGGAACTTTCTGTCTTTCAGTTTGTGCCCATCACTTCAGGGCTTGTCACTGGGCACAACTCAACCCTCTACTCAGACAAAACCAAAAAATTTTTAAAATCAGAATTTACAAGGACTTAAGAGACAATAAAAATAAGTGCCTCTGACATTTTAAAGAACATTTTAGATAGTAATAAAGCTATGAGAACTTCATTTATGTTAATGTTTGCATTCCCTTGCAAAATTTCTTTTTTTCATTTCCCAATAGAATGACTCTTTACTTTAGCCCTTTAACTACTATTGTGTCCTAGTTTTTTCTGTTCTTTCCAAATCCTTATCTTACAGCAATTTTGTTCCTTTGTACATTTGCTGTAGTTTGTAGGTGCCTGTGTCCTTCACCTACTCTTTGCATTTTAATATCTTCTCAAGGAAACATACTCATTAAGTTGCATCATTTCCATATATTTACTTTACTACATTCAACAATGCTTTTAATGTCTTCCTTGCTAAAATTTAAAAAAAACTTTTAGAAATGCTCACCGTTTTCCAGGAGGACAAATGTTACTGAATTAAGTGATCTGCTAGCTGAGATCAGAGTATGCACTGTACGCAGCATGATCAAAGCCGGGAAAGTGGACACCTCTATAAAACCCACAAGTCTTTCCCTCAATTCATGAAATCTGTCTGAGAAAGGCAATTACAAAAACCAGTCACCAGAAAACAGATCAATACTTCAGTACATCAGGTTTACCACGGACCAAGCCTAGCAAAGTAATTCATACCTATTATCCAGTCAAGAGAGATAAAGAAAGATGATCTTATTTCTTATGACAAAAGTAAAAGATACAGATAACTGATTATATGACAACATTAAATACATAAAAGCTACAAATGCCAGAAAGAAGAATCTCCCAGCTTTCCAAATGCACGTATTTCCATTAACTTGGTAGGTAAAGAGCTGCTCTGAATTGACAACTGTATAACAAAACACCTCTGATCTTTCAGCCAACAGGTAAGTGACTTTGCTTTAGCTTCAAGGCTTGATGCCACTTAATAAGATTTCTCCAAGGGATGTAGGATGGATTTCCTGAGCACAAACACACATCTCCTCAACACAAAACCCAGGAAGAGTTCAGGTCCCTGGGAAGGCACAGGAACGAGGGCTCACAGCCTGCAACCTGCTTGGTTTGTGCTCTCCTACCATAACCCCACTACATGGAAAAGTGGCCTCTGTTCCTCTATTGGCTTCCCTGCAGGCCCTCCAGAGCAGGAGCAAAGGTAAACTGTGACAGCAGCTTTCCTGCCTGTTCACCCCTCACATGAAGCCCTGAGCAGCTCAGCAGGACCCCAGGGACAGGGTAGCAAAGGCAGCTGGTGCCCCAGAGAGGCACAGAATGCTGCACATCTCCAAGAGAGAAACATGGCTTGCAGGAGGAAAAAAAAAAAGAAAAAGAAAAAATACATATTTAGTGTAAGCCTCTTATGAGACATGTGAAGATGTGGTCACAGCCAAGCAAGCTTCTCTCTGCAGTAGTCTCATCAAATCAAGCTCCCTTTACCCCCATGAGCAAACAGATCTCACTTTCAGGTCCCATCTGTACATACAGGACTCCAGGTCTGCCAGTGTGATTTTGACAGTCTGACTGACAAAGCTTTTGAAGCTGTTCAACTTCTTTTATCTGCCTGTGTGCATGCTGAATGCAGCCATCCTTCATGCTGAAAATAAAATAAATACATATCATCATTCATTGCCACTGTTTTGACAAATATTACATGGAACAAAGAAGCAGGAATTGTACTGGGAGCCCATGTCAGGTCCTCTATCTATCACCAGTTAAAATGTTCCCCACTAGACTTTCTTTCAAAGAAACACATCAGCCCTAACTATAACAAAGTGGCAACTGTCATTATTACATTAGCCTTCATTAGCAACTGTAAGGAGCTGGGGGAGAAAGGGAAAACAGAGACCAGCATTATGCCACTCTACAGGTTTTCGTTACTGCTGTGTGTAGTTGTTGCTCCTCTAGTCTCAAAACGCATATAAGTCAGTTTCAAAACACTCAGAACAAGGAAAAAATCACATGATTCAGATGTAGGGGAACATTAGATTCTGTATGAGCAACAGACTAGCACGATTCAAATCAGGAAAATAAATTACAGGAGTGGCATGGGATAAATAATTAACAACTGTTATGACCTTTTCCAGTGCAGAAGAAAAAAAAAGTTGTTGAACGAAATCTGAAGTACTGATATTCCAACAACAAAAGAAATACTTTTTCCACAGAACCCACAGGTAAATTGTACAATTCGCTATGCATGATGGGTCGAAATTTTAGACTTTATGCAAATAGCAGTAAGGCAAATTCACATAAGAAAGTCATAAGGACACAAACTCACAGAAGTGTGGTTGTCATAACAACAAGGCCTGTGTACCTGGCCCAGAGAGCTCCTGAGCTGCAGACTCCTGGATCTGTATCAGAAAAGCGTAATTATGAGCTTACTGGAGCTTAAACTTTCCTGTGTGTTGACTACCAGTCACTGCCAGAGACAGGACACCTTGCCATCTGGATGTCTGATCTGATACTCTATGGACACTATCAATCACTGTGGACAAAGCCTTTAACATGTAAAACTCCATGCTGTCCTGTCTCAAAAGAGTGACAATTAATTATATTATTAATTCTATTTTAATATTAATTCTACATTAATTGCCAGAGCCAACATAAACCTTTTTTTCTCTCTCTCTCTGCCTCTAGCAAAATCTGCTCTGTATTTCTTTTTCACTCCTGTTTTCAAAAGGTCAATATTTGAAGTTTTAAGTATCTTTTATTTTCTCATCACATCAAAAGTTCAATTGTGTAACAAAGATAAAATTCTGTCAAGGGACATTTTAAGAACACTGAGCAGTATATTTAAGAACACTAAGCAAGCTAGTATAACAACATAGGCAGCTTAACATACTTCTGTTTCTATAACATGTCAGCATAGAGCCTTAGCAGACCAAATGCTCAAATCTCAATTGCAATGGACACCTGAAGACCTTGTGGAACTCGCTAAATTATCTTAACACCATAAAGTTCAGGCAGAAACGTCTGACTCAAACAATTAAGCAGAGGGTACCTAAATGGCACAACAGAAAGTAGGACTGAGCCATTTCAGAAATACAGACGGGGTTTGGAGCAGATGTAATTAAGACAAGGAGTCAGATGAGCCAGACAAAGTAGCACTGAGAATGAGGTAAAGCTAAAGAGTTTAATTTCAAAACAAAAAATACTAGGAAAACAGAAACGCAAAATTCAAGTGTGGTTAATGACAGATTTTAAAAAGGAAAAATAATTACTCCATTTTTCAAACAGCACCTTCGCAGAAAGTTCAGAAGATTGTTTTATCACAACCATAAAACCAGTACTACAGTAGACCTGACTTCTGTCATTATGTATTACTGTATTACATATATTACTGACTTCTGTCAGAAGTCTGACAGTATCCCAGTGAAGAACAAGAAAGTGCTAAACAACAGATTATGTACAAGGCTGTAAAGCAGACTTCTTTGATCACACTCCTTTTACCTGCACCCCTGAATATCTGGGCATAGCATACATCTGTGGATCCATTTAAAGTTACAACGAAGAGGATGCTTTGCACAGGTATGACGAGTTTGGACTGACAAAGACAACTACAGTGTCCAAGAAAGCTTCAACAGAGTCAAAGCTCTTCTTGATACAACACAAATTTTTACTCTGCTTTTTAGCTATTTCAATTAAGTATGTTTTAAGTTAAAACAGCCATTCTATTTTTAACTTACAAACACATGTTAGCAAGGAGAAACTGAAATCTGCAATGTCTCCCTACTTTATGAACCTTCAGCCATACTGTATATAAGCCTTGGATACTGGTCATAAACCAGAAGGTTTACAATTCTCCAATTGTAAAGCCTATGAGATTCTGTGGGGAAGAATTCATAGCATCTTTCTAGTCACCTGCAGATGGCCTTCAGTTATGCTCTTACAGCACAGTAATGACTGAAATCTTTCACTTAGAAGACAACAACATGCGCTCCTGATCCCAATGTATAGGGAATGCCACATAGAAGCCACCCCAGCACTGGCACCAGGGATTGCACCAGGACTGCTGGCAACAGCTGAGTAGAAACCTTAAAGGCTGAAAAAATTCTTGCCACACATCACATTTTTGTATATCCACTCTAACTGGTATCTTTCTGACTGTCCTTCAGAATAGTTACCTTCTAGCTTTTCACAAACACTGATTTCACATAAAGAGATTCAAAAGGAATAAAAGAAGAAAAAGCAAAATATGGTAACTTAATTATTAAAATACTTTTAAAGAAAAAGGGTGAAACTGTACAGGGGCAGGAAGAGAAAAATCACAATAATGTTATCTGAGAAAAAGCAGCAGTGAAATTAAAGATGATGACAATGATTGTTGTTATTGTTATTATCATCATCATCATTTCTCTATGTGTACCATTTGAACAAATATCTAAAAGGGCTATGTGTAAAAAACCCCCATCAATAATGCCACCATGCAGTGGCAGCCATGCAAAGCAAAAACCAATCACAGGTTGTCAGAAGGTATAATAAAAGCACAGCATGATGTTCAGGGTGTATTTGTTTTAAAAATTAGAGGTGAGAGGATCAGCGGACCCTTCCAAAGTACTAAGTCATGTTACAGACTTTTCTTCTGCCCTCAATAATTTAAGCTGTTTACAGACACTAATTTGGCACAGGTAAGGGATTACAATTCAGATAACAAACATAGTAGCAACACAGATTTCACTTAAATTATCTTGTAACAAGGAAGAGCCATTTATGGAGAAATCTATAAATCTAGGATGTTTTAAATAAGCCCTTGTGGTTGATCTTCATTTGCCTATAGCATTCTGATGGCTCAAAATTGGCTTTCCTTGGGAAAGACAGCAAGAAGATATCACTCAAGCTAGTAACATCCAAAACCTCAAAAGGATGCATCTTTTTACACTCCTGGGCATTGTCCTACAAAACACTGAATTACGTGAGTATTCTGTGCTTAATGGATCCTAATAAACCAATTCCAAGCAAAGCAAGCAAACTCACATTTCGGAAAAGCAGCTTTCTTACTTGTATCAGCACTGCCATCTCCGTTCTTGCAGCTGGTCACCCATGGGCAGGTCGAAAGGGCCAGGCAAAACCAAGCCTGCAGTCTGCATGTCAGCAAGGCACCTTGCTCTGGATCAGATCCAGGCCCAGGATGCACCATAAGTTCCATTCCTGTGTAACAACTCATATTTTTGTATTACTTTTCAGCATGCACTTCTCTTGCCCTTTTCTGCAAGACTTGTTTATTTCAACTGAGCTATTTTTGTCTATTTTGTGTCCTCTCCCTGTGCTCTTTTATCTGCTACCCATGTTTTTTCCATTCCTTTCAGTAACTGGGAACTAATCCCTTTCTGGATGGTTTGCACAAGGACAAGCCTGACAGACCTCTTGCCTGATTTTTATGTATTTATTTATTTATTTTTAATCTTGCCTGGCTATGTATTTTATTTGGCAGCTTTATGTAGAGATTTCCTTTTAGTGTTTTAATTCAGGCCATAGAGGCCTCAATAGGAAACTTAATAAATGATCTAAAATAAATAACTATGACATTCAAATGGTTTCACATCACATATGGGCAAGAACAGAGTTGTTTCAATAAAGCATTTCAGTGATAAACAAATTCACAGGCCCAGACAAGAGGTAAAATCTAAAGGCACCATTATCTAATGCCTTTCATATAAAAGGACCCTGGAGCACTTTGTTATACAGCTTTATTTACAAAAGTGAAATCATAACATAGATTAATATTCTAGAAGATCCAGCATTCTATTTCTACTAGAGTTTGTCATATACTTGTTAAGTTTTAACAGTTTTTTGATGTCACCTGGTTTGGCATCCTTGTGACTGAGAGATCCTTCCTCCATCTTTTCTGCTCTGTAGCTTGACTTGGTCACTTACTGCTGGGATCTTTCACTGAAAAAAAGCCTTGCAGAATAGGGGAAGCAAACAAAGAGCTTCTGCTCCAGCTTCAGGGATAGCCTAGCTCTGGGGACACATCAGCTCCAGCTACCTACAACACAGAGTGCTACCACTAAATAGATGTGCAGTGGCTCTTGCAGCTGTGTAAGGCATCCCAATTTATCATCACTGGTGGTAACAACCCAAAGGAGACAGGCAGTCAGACCTCATTCCTTAGCAGGGCTGTGACAAAGCACCTGGGCTCCACATATGGATCACCAGCAAAGCATGGTCATGAGCCCATTCTCCAGCTGCTGCTCAGGTAACTTCCACCACAGGGACAAACAACCCAGTGGTACAAGGCATCTGTTTACTTTTATTGGTTCTGGGAAGGACACCACAGTAGTGCCCCACACAAAGTCCAGTCATGTGGCAGAGAAGCCAAAGCATCCAATTTTCTCTTAAGACCTGAATAAGATATTTTTTCATCTGCTTCCAGAACAATGATGAAGTGACAGGAAATTTCAAAAGAGCAGCCAGAGTTATTAGCTTGCTAATAACCACCCAAAAAATGAATACAAATTGGTGAGCAGCCTTCCATCAAACAATTCTGTGACTGTCGTGTCTAGAATTGCTCCAAAAATTTTCAGCTGATTAAAAATCCTCAAAACAAGCCTCTTATCTTCAACTATTATTGGCTCAGAGAAATAGAAATCTGTGTCTTCAGTTTTATATGAATGCTTTCAAGGCTTCCCTTCCTTACTCATCTCAGATAGTGAATGAAGAAAGCAGACTATTTTTTTAAACAGAAATACAACAACGAAAAGGAGTGAGCAAATAGCTTTCGAAAGCTTTTTTGTATGTTAAGTGAAAAGTTCAAATGCTTTCAATTTGTAAAAAAAAAAACCCAAAAAACCCACAAGTTGTCACTATAAACAGATAAGACTAAAATTTTACAGAATCTCCACTAAAAGCAGTGCCATCCTCACGAATATTTAAAAAATAATAACCCATCTTTCTCTATTATGGAAAATTTCCATTTCACAAGAATAGTAGCTAAATCTACACTGACAGAAGATACCCATGAGTACCACAGCACAGTATGATGAAACTGCCACTCCAAAAAACACTTGCAAAAATAATTTGGAAAATCAGCCATCATCACATTGGACAGTGAACCTGAAAAAGCATTCTCTGCCACAGGCTGGAAGTATAAAAATAATTTTAAAATACATTTTACCCTCTTTTTAAAGCTTCCAGTACAGTTCGTGCACCTTCTGCAGGTTATTTTATGGGTCTCTGCCTTATTTTGGCAATGTAAGGACCAGAAGAAGCAGCCTTAAGGTTGATTTATTTAACAGTAGCAACTGCTTACTCAAGGAATTTGCTCCTGTGTGTATTCAAAACTCACTTCCACTGACATTCAAGATAAAAAGTTAACACCTCAAAGTTATCACAGTAAAGAGAAAGGTAACATTTTTTTGTTTCTTTCACAACAAAAGGAATAACTTTACTCATAAATGGACAGTATGTTCCATTAAACACACTCACACCTGTTTGAAATACCATGTTTAACAGATGATCTAGGAGAGCAAACCTACATAACCTTGATTACTGGTGAGGATTAAAAGCTCAACTTGGTTTTTTGGACCACTAAGGTATTTGCCGTAGCAGTGAGGATACAGTAAAAGTTGGCTGATAAACTGCCAACTTTCTCATCATTTCTCATCATTTCTCAAGTGATTCTGGAGTTAATTGGCAAGAAGGAATTTCATTTACTATCTGACTTTTTTCTAGCTTTCATGCCTACCCAAGGGAGTCACATAGCATGTTTCAGACTCAAATACCTGTGATTCTCAGTCTTAATAATCATTGCAGCATATAAGTACACCACAGATTATTTTCTTTTTTAACATACATTTAAAAGTCAAGTTTAACAAGAACATGTTAGATCTCACATCACTAATGTTATCACCAACAACACTGAACTCAATTATTAAAACCTCTCACTGACATGAATCACATTTTCCATCCTGTGGGCACAATCCACATCATTACAATTGTTCTAAAGCTCAGAACAGGTGATTTCTAAGCTGATGAAGTGACTCACAGTGAGCTGGATGTAAGACATAGCTAAATATCCGCTTAGTCTGACTGCTGTAAACCTGGGTTTTGAGCTTTGAAGGTAGGTATGCTGTCCATTGAGGAATTCCTCAAGATTAGCTAGATATATACCAAAAAATCTCACGGTACTGGTGCCCACATTCAGTGGGGTCAAATATTACTCATGATCAAACTCTGAAGATGAGTCATGAAATTTATTTTTAAATTGGCATGTGAAATCAAGAATATCAAGAAGAATATCAAGATTAAACTGACAAAGACAAATGCCAAGAAATGTTGGCTACCTGTGTAGAATTATAGTATCAGATCATTTAATAAAATTTAATTGATTCATCTTCACAGTTCCAAAGATAGAAAAACCAGAACTACCATTTTTCAGAAAATGAGAAATACATCCAGGTTATGGTGAAAAGCTATGTGTAAAAAAAAAAATCCTTCACAGCAACACTGAGCTGCTGAACCGTTAGACTTTGTTCTTCTTCATGCCCTTCACTGCATATTTGCTACTTTCCAAAACAAGTAATATGGAACTTTCCCTCATCTGCAGGCACCACACAGGCACTGAATGGAAGAGAATGACAAGGAGTCAAAAAAAAAAGAGTATGTATTCAGGTAATTGAAAACTGAATCACAATACGTATGCACCAACACATTCAAAGAAATGAACTGACACAGTAAATCAACTGCAGCTAATGCTGACATTACATAACTTCTGATAGCTCAATCTTTCTCTCTGATACACAATGGCTGCCTGACAAATTGCTCCAGTTTTACAAAAGAAGTAGGATAAACCTGCATGTTGCTCCTGACATCCACCATCAATTGACAAAGCGATGAGCAGGACTGATATCTACTATCTACATTTAACTAACAGCTATTAAAGTTGTCATCTCTGGTTTGGATCACTCACTGCAGAAGATGAAGATATTGTGACCACATCTGGTAGCTGCTTAGGAATTCAGGACATCACAACTGTAAGTCCAGCCCCAAGGCCTGGCAGAAAGCCACATTAAAAAAGCAGCAGGTACATTTGCCCTCTTCTCTACCACCTATTCCCTCCAGGTATTCCTGCATCTTGAATCCAAACAGTCCCAAAACTCCCACCCCACCTACACTTCAGGCTCATTCCCACTTCTACCTAAATTCTTAGATCTTTCCCTCTTTTCATAAAGGCTGCTATCACTTAACATGAAATTAATTACATATTAGTGCCTACATCAAGTAAGTAAAAACCTCTGCTTGAACAAATGCTAGTAAAAGTACTCATAGATGCCCACCAATAATACTATCTACTTTTCAACAGCATAATAATAATATTGGAAAGCTTAAAACTTCTACAGAGTGAGCAAAAGTAAAACTAGCAGTTCAGTTGCTACCAGTATTTGCACCAATAGTTTAAAAATACAATTTTAATAGCAAGGTACTTCTGATACTACTAGTAGTTTTAGAAAAAACAACCCAGGAAACTAGAGTGCCTTCAGTACTAAACAGCTTTCAAATTTCTATCCTTATGATTACAAATATAAAGGCCACAAGAAACTTGAAAACCAGCTGCTCAAACCCATCAATTTGAAAATCTTTTAAGTCTCTGTCTTATTCTTTTCAAACAGGAGATACACTTGCTATTACACCTCGGTGCATCTAAGTATAAAAGTCTCATGCTCAGAAATTACATTGAAAAAATCTCAAATGAAGTGATAAAATGCCTAGTGCATAGCATGTAAGTTCTTTATATTGCGCTTTCCAGTCTTATGGACGAGATGGAAGTTTTTCAAGTCTGGCAGACCTGTTATGATTACTGTGACAATTACACATCAAAGCTGCAGAAAGAGCAACTAAAATGTGAATGAGGCATTATGAAAATATTCTGTATGTTTGGAAACAAAATAACACATATTTGCCTCAAAACGTAGTGTAGGAATACCTGGTTTTAGAGGGGCATCTCTCCCATTTCATGCTTTAAATGGCTCATTTTAGTTGTCAGCAGCAAGACCTTCAGGACAGAAAAATGACCTACACCTGTAATTACTGACACCCACTGCCTTGCAGTAAACACAGTCATCTCCCTGACCGTGTGATCACAACTACATCTCACTTCTCCACTCTGAGGCAACTGAGGAGGAAGCTGGCTGAGGGAGGACAATTTTAACACTTACTAAGTGACCACAGAGACTAGAACCCTTACCACAATTAACCCAAAGAAACACCAGCTTCAGACAGGCCTTTTAATAATATGTACTGTGTCAAAACCTAATTTGAATCTGTTTATTCAACAGAATAACTTTATGGCAGCCATAAGGCATAATAACAAAGTATAATTGGTTTCATAAATAGTAGGTATGAAAATGACAATATCAAAATCTAATTTGTTAACCTCCCTGCTGGATTTGTTTCTTCTGGAGAAAGAACTTAGGACAGGACAAATTCTGTCATTATGAACAACTCTTAATTTGAAGCACTGCTTTAAAAGATTTCTAGTTTCCTTCAAACGAGAACAACATTTGTGTATATGCCAATAGGTATTTCTAAATAAACAAGCCTTGGTTTACATTTTTATAACTTGCATAATTATTGCTAATATTCAAGCAACCTAACGACACCAGATTTCTCTCACAAGTGAAATGCATAGTCTGGAATCTCTAATTAGTAGGAGGACTACTAAATCTGAAGAAACAACTGAGACTATTATTCTGGAAACAGTAAGAATTCTGGAAATGCAGCGAAATGTAAATGAAACATGTAGATTATGATTTTTCATAGGAAAACAATAATTTCTACTCTAACATCTGTGATCAATGGGGTATCTTCTGGGCAAAAGTAGAATTGCTAAGCCTATGTACATGATAAAACATTTATTTTAGACATAACTTATAAACATAACTTATTTTAAGGCCTCATTTTGTACAGTAAAGCAATCTGAGTCTGGATGGAAGAACACCAAATGTTCTTCCATTTCATACATTTTATTCAGTACTGGTCCCATTTAGGTTATCAAGCATATGCCTAGCTCAAGGTAGTACCAGAATAAGAAATGACAGGTACTCTCAAACTGCAGCCTTTCTTAGCCACTTAATCCTCTGCATACTTTTAAGACACCTTATTTCAAGGAACTAAACATTTTGAGCATCCATTCCTTAAAATAAACACAACCCCTTCCACAGCAACACCCTTTATTAATTAATCAGGCATTTGACATTCTCACTTCTGTGCAGCAGCTGGAACCACAGTTCCATCGTATGCTAGTAGGAAACTGCTCAGCTGAAGAGCAAGGTATTTGTATATTATCAGGCTCAAAAAATACTGCACAGGAATTAGAACCGGGGGAAGGGAAAGAAGAAACAGTCTCCCTTTTCTTTATGATAGCCCTAATATAAACGCCCTGTTGTATCCTTTACAAACTAAGCTCTCTAGTATGCAATCAACACTTCTTTTACCCAAAGCAGAGCATCAGAACGCAGTCTCACTGTATCCTCAAAACAGCCTTCTGGGATATCTTCACATGTGCATCCTTGACAGATAATATCATTCCTCTGGAAAGGTCCTCATTAGGGAAGCTACAAATCACACAGAATCACAGAATGAACTAGATTGGAAAAAACCTTTGAAATCATCAAGTCCAACCTATAACCTAACACCTCCTTATCAACTAAACCACAGCACTGAGTACCATGTCCAGTCTTTTTTTAAACACATGCAGGGGGAGTGACTCTACCACCTCCCTGGGCAGACAATTCCAGTGCCCAATCACTCTTTCAGTGAAGAATTTTTTTCTGATGTTTAACCTTAACTTCCCCTGGCACAGCTTAAGGTTAAATATCCCCATTTGTAGTATTTTGTAATCAAATAATCAAGATCTTTGAGTCTCCTTTCTACCTTTTTTTTTTCCACTGAGATAATTCTGTTGTGTCTCTACATGAACAAAGACCTTGATATTCCGTTTCGTGGAATTGGTTTTCCTGTGAAACTCAATCCCCTCTAGCTCTTTCAGCTTCAAGGCTTCAGAGCTGTCTCTGCCCTAGGCAGAACAACTCTCTTTTTGCCACCTTATTCAGAAGACTGGATTTCTTCTCTAATAAGCTGAAATATTCACTCTTGCCCAACTTCTCTAATATCTCTTTCAGGTGCTTATATTTGGCCCCCTCTCCAGGACACCACTCAAGACATTAACAGGGCATCACCATACTGCTGATGATCAGCCTTCTGCTGTTGGCCATTATCCTCTGGAAGCTACGTCTGTGGAACTGACTGCTGCCTTCTGCTGACTGTCAGTGCATGCCAGAACCCCCACACGCTTGCTCAGCTTCACAAAAGCCAGTACCATTCTCCATCCGGACAGCACTTTGAGGCTGGCTGCACTCCAGCTGCACCTGTGGCTCCTGCACACGGGCAGGTGCATGTACACACCTCTCCTAGGCAGTGTGCATCTGCTGCTGCAGGTTTCTTCACAGCTCTGCCTTGTCTTTCCCTGATGAAACAATTACTTGCTGTTTTCTCATTTTACAAGCAGATGAGCCAACTCAGTAACTGGGCCACTGCTACTTTGCGATACAATTTCCTCCAGAAGTCTGATCTTTCAGTGTCTACATTTAGTATTTTTTATCACTTTGAAGCAGGGCAGTAGGTTTCTATAGATTACAATAGACTCACATTCTGTAGCTTCTTCTAAAACTTTTTGAACACCATGATTTGTGCATCTAAACAGTCCCTTCTCTTCAGTCAATGATAATTTTCCTTTCCAAATTCTGTTTCACTTATGAAATCACTCTCATATCCAACAGCCTGACTTCTGCATTTTAATAACTTTTGCCTGCAACTCTGCATGAGGATTTTGGCTATGCTCTCCAACTCTTTGACTACTTGGAAAACCATCTGGATTTCTTCTCAGGAAAAAAAAAAATTTCCTCCTCTTCTAGCACATCAGTTTGTTCCTGTTTTAGCCAAACTTGAATGGATTCTCTCTACACTTTTGTATAGTTAGCACTTCCTGCCTGCCTTCAAGAGCTGTTTTTTGATGCTGCTTCACCAATTTTTGCGCAAAAGATTTCACTCTGATTTACAAATAGATTTCACAGAGTCACAGAGTGATTGGGGTAGAACCTCTGGAAGTTCTGAGCTCCCTGCTCAAGCAGGGACATGGATTTGCTTGCCCAGGACTGTGTTCAGATGGCTCTTTTGATTGTTTCCAAGGATGGAGACTCCAAAAGCTCTCTGGGCTATCTAAGCTACCTGCCCCCACAGTAAAAAAACCATTTTCTGATGTTGATGGGGAACCTCCTGCTGTTTAGTTTTGTGCCCTTAACCTCTGTCACAGGGAACCACCAAAAAGAGCCTGGCTCCATCTTTTTTGCACCCGCCCTGCAGGTACTCACATACATTAATATTCACATACATACATGTTTCTTCTGAACCTTTTCTTCAGGCTGAATAGTCCCAGCTCTCTATCTTTCCTCACAGGTGAGGTGCTCCAATCCCTCAATAATGTTTGTGGCCTCACTGACCTTGTTTACTGGGGAACCCCCACCCCAGAACTTGATCCTCCAGGTGTGGCCTCAGCACTGCTGTGCAGAGGGTAAGCACCACCCCTCTTAAACAGCTGGCAATACTTCTCCTGATGTCACCAAGGACTCCATCTGCCCTCTTTGCAGTGAGGGTTACACTGCTTGGTCATGTTCAACATTCTGGTTAGGGTAAACAAAGCTGTGTTTTCTTCATTAGTAAAGTCATCTACATACATTTCTTTTCCTTAAAATGAAAAAAAAAAAAATTAAAAAACTTAATTAAAAAATCAATGTAAAAGGGTACTATTTTGCAGTATACAAATTTATCAAGTAGTTCTAGAACTGGAATATCACAATTCTGACAAAAACATAAACCAGCATTTCTTTTTGAAAATGCACAAGAATTTCCCCAATTCAACTTCATTTTCATTATCTCCCACAACATTTATATTATACAAATGGATTACTTCTCTTCAAAGAAGTTACTAATGCAAAGAGGATACTGAGGACTCTGAAGTTCATGCATGTTCACAAAGGATTGCTATTAAAGCAGAGATGCTAGTTGCCCAAGGATAAGTGCCTATAAAATATCTTTTGTCAGTCCTACTACATTCTAGCTACACTTGACAAGCAGTTACTTGGTACTCTACATTCAATTATATTGTGAAATGTTTATAGTTTGTAATGGGTATCTTATCTGTTTCAACTATCTGTAATTTGATGAATTCCTTGGGGAACTGTTTAAACCAAGGCAGTGTCCTTAATGATTATTATGGCTCACAAATGCTATCATAAAACCTAATTTCTCCACTATTCAGATGCTCAATATGTATGTATGCTATACAAGGTCTTCAGAATTTCATATTAAATTCTTCATTGAACACTTTACTCATGATCAGAAAGCGCTCATATTCCACGTTTAGGTATCCACTGTCTAATAGGTGAGTAATCTCATCTATTCAGTACATCAATAGTCTTCATCATTAAACTTTTGTTAAAGAAAATGTATTTATTTTCCTTGAACACACAAATTATCATGTGGAACAACTGCTTCTATACAGAACAACAAAGTATCTTCACCCTAATTCAAAAAGCAAGAAATGCCCCTCAGGCGTATCATTATCTTAAAATATGCATGTTGTTATTTTTCAGCAATTTTTTGAATAAAAGCTTGGGGCAATTTCTGATATAGGTGAACTTGATTCCACCTCAAACTTTTTTGAGTAGAATTATCTAACAACAAAACTTTAGCTATATGTTATGGCATAATAAAATTTTAAACTGCATGGATGACCCACTTACAAATATAATTAATTTTGTTTAAAAGCTGACAGTATTGTTTTCACATCATATACTCCTTTTTTGTCCAGCTTTCAGGGTAATTATCTAGATACTTATTACTACAAACCAGAAAAACTGTAATTTAAAATTTTCCAAAGCTGATGACCTAACCTTTGCAGGAAACAAACCTCTGCATGACCTACAAGAGTAATTTCCAAGTAGCAGATCAATGCAGCATTACCAGCTCTCACTACTCAGCAGCAATTGTAGCAATATTGGATGGTTTGCTTCAAAGCCACAACTGCAAAAGAATAAACATTGAACAAAGAGGCTGGGCTTCTGAGGCAATTGAGAAAAATGGACAGACAGAAAAGGCCTTTCACAAAAATATCTGTGAAAGTAGGAGTTGGGGTGTGGCTGGAAAAAAACAGTACCACAAAGAAAAAGACTCACTGAAAGTGGTCACAGTTCTTAGAGCAAACAAACTCTATATACAGAAGGTGTGCTGGTACAAAAGTTTCGGCCATACCTTGGCATTTGCAAATTGATACAGGGCATAGAAATGGGAAACAGCAAGACTGCTATTTGTCACTTAAGGGAAAAGATCAATCATTTCCAACTTATTGCTCCATTCATTTTCTTTATCAATTCTCCTAAGAAAGACACCTCTGCATGCCATGGGGCATGTTTATACTTCAGCAAAGGTTGAAAAGATTGGTAAAAGACTATCAAAAATATTTAAAATGTATTTTGGCTCTTTTAATGTTCACTTTAAAAAATAAAAGCACTCAAGTACCCAGACTAAGTGCAGAGCAGACAGTTCAAGAAGGTGCAATACGGAGCCTACATGAAAGCCCAACGTGTCTGTCCTTTCTGAAAACAGGCAGTCAGAAAAGCCTGGCAATACCAGTCACAGCACAAATTCAACAGAGCCAGCACAGTCAGGCACAGGACCTATCATCCTACAAGTCACTTCCCACTAGTTCTGCCTCTCTCTGCAGCATTATTGTTCTGTAGTCATAATAGTTTAAGGACAGAGGAAGGGCATGGTTTGTAGACACATTTAGCATTGTATCAGGTAGGAGGGATGTAAAAACTACGCAAGATTTCAGAAATACAAGTCCCTCTTCAGAACCTTGTATGCTCAAAAGCTTGTCGGTCTTTTCCAATTACACTAGCTTGCTTTAGGAAAGAGAGTATTTCTGCCAACAGATGTCCTGTCTTTTTTGTGCAGTGACAGAAAAACAGAAAAGAGATCTGCAGTACCACTGCAGTTTACAACAGTGTATGTCTTGTACCACTGAGGCTTCTAAAGCCAAAAGACATCATCATGGCATCATTCTACCTCAAGATTTTTAAATTATTCACCACCAACAACTGTTCCAGCAGTGTCTGAAGGTAACGTTTGATACAAGGGATCCATACTGTAAAGAGTCACATGCTGATTCAATTTTTCTGTCCAAGAAGCATAATAAAAATCACATTTAACATTCAAATGCCAGTTACATTAAAACAAAGTTTAAACAAACAAACAAAAATTTTCCTGTATTGTTTTTCTGTATTCTTACCAATGACACTACAAACCAAGACACACTACTGAAAAGGCTTATTTGTTCGGGTTTTTAAAATTTATATCCTAAACAAGCAATAGACTTCTGGAAAAAATCTGCTCTGCAAGATACATACAACCTCAAAAAAATGGGACAGGATAAAGAAAAGCTTTCTTTTTAAAACAGGAAAAACCATTTCTAAGCTCCTTCTACTCTAAACCAAAACAAAACCAAGAACTGTGCAGGCTTCCATAACTAATGTAGTATGAAAACCAACATGTATTGAATATTTTTAAAGGGCAGTGTTCCTTTGAAAAGCTGTAACTAATTCATTTGACAGTCCAGCTGAGATATGTACATCCCTACATATCTACTAAAACCTGTGCTAAATGAAACAGAGTGGGTTTTTTGCAGCTGAAGACAAGTGCTTGGAGCACTCAAAAACTGACAAATGTAAATAAATAATTTCCTTTATTTTTACAGTAAAAAATGTTATATATGCGCAATAATGTATCCAGCTTGTTACTTAATTCACTGCATCTAATTTGCATATACTTGTAATACTTTTTAATGCTTCAGTCTAGCAATTAGCATACTGAATCTTATTAAATATATCAAAGATGTCTTTTTAGTTAGCACAGTCAAAAGCAAAGCACACCTGCAAAACATTTTTTAAGCACTAGTAATTTAAGAAACATAAAGTGCCATAAAAATCGGTACCATCTCAATACACTAGACACAACAGAAACCATTAGAAGAAACACTTACAGTGGCACCATACAACCAATTCAATTTGCAGACACCTTACAAATATTTCACTGGAAGGAAAATCCCTATAAGGCTAATTGAAGCCTCCTAAATTAAGTTTGGGCTTTTTTTCTAATTACTTCTCACAGAGCCCCCTGAAAAGCTCTCCCCCAAAAACTCAAGATGGATCAGATGCTGAAAGCTGCTATCTCTGTGGCACTATATAAAAATACTCAGCCTGGCACGCTTCAGAGCCTACTGGTCACACATTTTATATCACAAAATGCAATATTTTCACCCCTTGACACAGAATAAAAGGGAATATGCTTATTTTAATTGTGATTCTCCTTAGTAGCTACCAAAAAAACCAAAAAAAGGTTGTTGCAAACTCTACAAAGCAATTGTAGAAACACAAGTGTGGCTCACACTACAACACTTTTAATTCTCAATTATTGTTGAACATGATGAGTCATTCAAATCCAGCACTGTAATATGCATGTCAGTAATTCAGTCCTGGAGATTCCTCATTCTTGTCTGTTCTGATAGGCTATAGGCATGTTATTAGAGTCAAGAAAATACACCAAAAAGAATTCAGTGAATCTCTTCAGCAGTCATAAAAAGATTGCAAAAATACATCACAATCATTCACTTTCTTCACTCACTTAAAAATAGTCTCACATTCTTGCCAGAAGCACAGCGCTTCCACATTACCTCTTCTTCTAGATTTTCACTTTAAAACTAAAATACAATGTAGTGCTCTGTCCAGAGCATATTGTTAATTACACCCCAAATGGAAAGCATTTAGCTTCTATATTGTCACTCTTCCATTCTATTCATTTCAGCATTTTATACTTAATAATTGAACACATACTAATGTTGAAGTATCACTGTATGACTGAAAAGCAATAAACTTCACTTGGCACCCTAGCTTTATCCTAGAGAAAAATGTAGGTATAAATCACCATTTATAAATAAACTATAAAATAGGTATCAATAATCATTTCTAGGAACAAGACAACACAATATGCTTCTAGAACTGGTCAGCGAATCAACAGACTCTTATGAGTTTTAAGTCTATCAAAATCTAAGGGCCCATTCTGTGCAACAAATGTGGCTTTAATCAGACACACATACGAGGATGTGCTTGCAAAATCAGCATTTTCCATTATGAATGGTGGTACACAGTAGCAACAACATTGTTGTTGGCTTGCTTTTTACCAGGAGAATAGAAAAACAAAACATTTCATTCTTCCTATGCAAATATTACCAATAAGCACTGCTGTTCAAATATTTTCTTTCAAGAATCTTTCGGCAGACAGATTTAGAAGAAAAGGTGTTTTCGAATAAAAAAAAATCTTGCTGTCCATTCAACTATATACCTTTAACATTCCTATCCAAATCAGTGAGATTCTCCTCTAAAAGGATTAGATTCAGTAAGCCTGGTAAAGAGCGTTGTGTAACACATCATCTTGTAAGAATGAACTTTTACTTACAATGATGGTCAAAAAACCATGACAGTAGGAAAATCTGATAGCAGCCACAGACTCATCACAGAAAGCCAGTTCCACTAAAGCCACTTCTCTCTTCCTTCAGTCATATCCTATCATGTCAGTTTTGTTTTACAGAGACATAAATTGTCAGTCTCTACTCTGGTCTATCAGGAGGATTGCTTACAGGAACACAATCCTTTATTAATGAGAAGCTTGACCCAAACAACAACAACAAAAAGATTCAAACAGAAAATTTTCATTTCAGTCTCTCTCTCATGCCAACCACTGTTAGCTGAAAGGATGTGCAAACAGCACAGCTAAATCCACGCAGCAATGATGCAACGACCCAAATAGAGACTCTAACGGCCAACTGAATAAATACAGCAAAACTAGCCAAACCCAAAGGGCAGCATGCACATGTGAAGAATTTCCTCAAGGTACTTCTGTACCCCAGGGGTGCTCCAGGTTAGGCGTCCCTGAATGGGGTGTGACAAAGCCCCCTTGTGAGTTCTGCGGGTCCCGGTTATCGATCCCTTCAGCACAGGGACAGATGGAAGAGCAGCAGGGTCTTGGGGTTTGAACAGAGATGGTTTGTTCAACGCATGGTGGAAGCCCAAGACGCCTACCAGCCATGTGCAAGTGGCTTTTATGCACACAGAAAGTGGAAGGGATCGGGGTCAGGTTAACTGCCCAATAACAGCAGAGAAGGGAATTAGGGGAAATGACATTGGTAGATTTGGGCAGGGAAGGAATACAACACCTGGGTTGGACCAAACACTGGGGAAAAGGCAGGGGTGTGCTGGGTTAAACCACACAATGACAACATGGATAAACATGACTTAAAAAGCACACTGCAACACACATAAGCATCTTCTCCACTTAAATGGGCACACACTGAAACCTAGTCTTGTATTTCCAAGTTCTGCAATAAGACTTCACATTCCTGTAAACAGCACTTCCTATATTGCTCCCAAAACATGTATTACACAAAAGAAGAAAAACAAGTGCCCAGGGTCACAGAAAAGTTAGATAACAAAATATGGAGAAATGAAAAGTGATTATTGTGTCACACACTTAAAAAATAAAATGCAATTTGTAATTGAAAATTAAACTAGACATCATTCAAACCAAAATGCTGGATTCAAACATCATTCTTCCCTTTGGGAAAATGTGGCTGTAATTTTTTTGAATGAACCTGATACAAATATATACATGAATCTGTCTTTCATCTATACATATAGAAGTCTGTATGATTTACCATACACCTACACACCTTCATACACACAAAGCATGTGGAATTATTTCAGACTAAGTATTTATTGGCTGTTCCCTTTTTTCATTAAAAGAGGATTGTTATTAATGTTACACAAGAACCAAAACTACCCCCTTCTGAAACTCTGGTGCAGCTCGTGTTGAAAGGGCAACATATATTCCCAGAGTCCATCCAATAAATAGCATAAGAGACAAGAAAAAACACATTGTATCTTTGGTTTTCATTTCAGTACTTAAAATGTCATTCCACCCACCAACCTAACAGCAAATCTTTGATTTGGACAGATTCTTCTCAAAGAGCACATCAAAACACATCCTAACTAAAAAGGAAAACAAACTAGGCCCTCCCTGTTATCTAAGACACTTGGTATGCTACTGGGCATCACCTGCACTTTCAGAAAGAGATGGGTGCCAGAAGATGAAAAAGCACAGCTGAAATATCAGTTTATACCAACAGACTTATGCCTTTCGGAAAACACAAACGGAAAAGTTTTTGTACCATTGTACTCAGGACAATGCCTTGCACACTGAAGTTACAGCATTTTACTGCAAGACACCTCAGCATTTCTCTAAGAAGTCACACTTGGCCTTTTTTCTAACAAAATGAGAAGTTTTTCCAGATACAACAGCTATCTCCTGTCACAGGCCATTCCAGTTTGCAGCTTCTGAAAATCTGGCAGACCGCAATCAGGCTTTTCTCCCATTCCCCTGCCCTTCCATTAATCTTGCAGGCCAGACTTTACTACCATGTTAAAACAGTCAACTATCACAACTTTTAACTTCCATTAACATGCATTTACTGCATTTCCCTGGAAACTGGCAGGTGCTGGGGAATGAAGGAGAAAGCAGGCCAAACCAAAACCAGACACATTTCCAGAGAACCTCCCACCATCAGTCTTATATGCTTGAATTTACCAGAAAAATTCCAATTGAGCCAAATCACACTTGGATTAGTCTTGAGTCTCCTTCATACCACTGTCAAATTTCGAGCAGAAATACTAAAAAAAGATAGCTATCATTTTCTACAGAATGTAACACATGTTTTGCTTACCTCACTGTTGTGGCCCCTCAAGTTGAAGTTGATTCTCTGAGGGGTGTTCCGGTCCCTCCTGCAATGGCTGGAAGTGAAAGTGACGCCTACAACTCCTCTGCCATTGCCTGTTGCCAACCAGCCTTCCTCATAGTACCGCCTCCGGCACACTGGTTTCTCCTTCTCACTTTTGGGGACTCTGCCCTTCCAGGAGAGGCAGAGGATGTTGGAATCGCTGCAAAGAACAGGCCCATGTTCCACTGCTGCATACATGCTTTTTAAATATTTTATTTTTTGACATAAGAAAGTAATATGTCTAGTGCACAAAATTTAAATCAATTTTTTTTTTTTTATTGACAAGACTGACCTGGGATAGATCATTGAAAGGGAGGAGGATAGGGTCAGTGTTTATAAATATCCACCAAATGCATAGTGAAAAATTCCTCTATAAAAGATGATGGCAGTTGGCTAAGAAAAAGTAACACTTAAAAAAAAAATTCGGGTTCATTTTTGTTTTGAGTCTGTAGAGTGGGGGTGCACTTATCCTTTGGAGAAACAGCTACTTCATAAGAGGCGCTCAAGAAATGGTTAAGTCATCTTTTTGCTCAACTTGATATAATCTTTATACAGCCTGAGATTCCAGTTTAGCGTAATGCAATTCCAGAGACAAAGAGTTGCAAATGTGTAGGTTTCAAGTAACTTAAGGCTTTTAAAATTTCCTCCAGTCAGATTTTCTTCAAAAGTTCAGTTGCAGAAATTTAAACACACGCACATACATATATATGTATATATATGACATTCCTCTTTTCCAAGCTGCCCTCTGGCATATCTTTTCCATCTGATGTATTTCTGCTGCTAAAGCTGAAAGAGATTGCATAAAGGGAAAAAAAGGCACACAAACCGTGTGAAACAACAGACCCGAACTTGTGCAGGCACTGGTGTGCCAGGCCAGTTGGGAAATCCCTCTTGGTACTGAACCGCTCGCTGGACTCAAAAGTTTTTGCAATCCAAAGCCAATCCAATTTTCATCGCAGCACTTTTTTTCCACCAGAGACCCAACACAGCCTGAACTGTTTATCACACTATCTTGCCTGCTTTCCCACTTTTTGCTGCCACACACGAATGAAAAAGAACCCCCTCTTCATTTATAGCAGAATCAAAAATGCTCTAAAGCTTTTAGCTTTCAAAGTAGGTAAGTTTGCCTCAGGTGAACCATGAAGTTCTCTCTCCTGTGAAACAGGCTAAAATGTCAAGTTGTTTTTCCTTTACTTTTCCCTTTTTTTCTGCTACAAGGAATCACAGACTTTTCATTCTACCATAAAAAACAAATGCCAGAATTAAAGCACATCAAGTAAGCACTCTTTCAAAATCTTCTAAAATTCAAGGATGGAAGAAATATAATCATCTAAAAAAGAAAGAGAAGCAGCATTAAAAATCTGACTTCCTGGGTTCACTATTTCTCTAGGTATTTTCCTTGCTTGTTTGATCGGATCTTTCCTTCTTGATGCTTGTCTACAGCACAGATTCATAGTTCCAGACACAACATTTGCAGCTGTACAAGAAGGAAACATATGAAGTATTCCAATCGTTTTATTTGAATAACATTTATGAGCTCAATTAGCTAGTATTTATACCACACCAAGTGAAAAGAGGAAAAAGGAGAGGGAGAAAGAATATGCAAGTTTGATGACCTGGTTAACTCAAGAAGGATGGCGAGGCTTGCTCAGTTCAATGCCCAGGCTTGTCCCATAGTTTCTCAACTTATTTACTTCCAGTCATCATTACTCAGCAGAAGGTCACAATTTATTAGTTCATTCACAATCTACTGAGCCCAAAGCAAAACATGTCGAAGACCATACATTATTCCTCTGCTAGAACTAAATCAGTTTCCTCAGCCCTCTTGATTCTTCTGTTTCCCTCACAACTATTGATTTAGATTGTGGAGGTATTTATTAGGCTTTTTCTGCACAGAGCATGTTTTTTCTTTCTCTTCTTGCAAACTTTTTTCACCCGTGAAGACCATGTGGAAAGTTGAACATTACTGGCAGGTGTCTCTCCATGGATTACTGGTTCCTGTGCTGCAAAGGTGCTCCATCTGGTTCTCAAATTAATTTTCATCAATTGCAAAGCTCTCAGGAATATGCCAGAGCAAGTCGACGTGATGACAAAAACATGTGCGTTTTCATGTACATGCAGTGCACACACCAATCTGGTACTCAGAGCTGCGTCTGCCTTTTCAGTTTAGGTGTGGTAATCTTGTAAGACGTCTGCTACTCAAAACTTGAAATCCCTGGATTCTTCCAACTCTGTAAGGCAAAGCACACACACACACAAAAAGAAAAAAGTGAATAAAATAAGTCACAAAAAAAGTTAAAGATACTGGCACTAATGTTACAGTAATCAAAGTATTATGATTAGGGACTTTACATCAGACTCCCATAAAGTATATTATATATAGATAAAAACATTATTCAGACATACATATTTGATATATTTGTATTTGATATACACACAAAGAAAAACTATTAAGTTTTCTTTTTCACTTCCAAAATTTCCAAAACTTTTCACAATGGACGTGTACAGCTAATGAAATCTGGGAAAGATCTTTGAGGGGGGAGAGACGGGGGAAGAGCTTCATCCTGGGGCAACGTTTTAAAGTTTATTTCACAACTTTGAAGTAAAGACGGGGAAGGGAGATGTTAGTGATAGAGCAGGCACAGGGTTAGATCCTGAGGCAAACAAACAGAATCACAGAATGGCTGACCTGGAAGGGACCTCAGGACATCATCTGGTCCAACCACTGTGCCCAAATAGGATCACCTGGAGTCAGTTGCCCAGGACTGTATCCAGGCAGCTTCTGAATATCTCCAAGGATGAAAACCCTATGAACTCTCTGGCAACCTGTGCCAGTGCTCAGTCATCCTCGCAGTAAAGTGTTTCCTGATGTTTAGAGGGAACCATCTGTGTTTCACTTTGTGCTCACTGCCTCTGGTTCTGTCACTGGATACCACCATCAAGAGCCTGTCTCTCTCAATTAATTCCCTCTCATCAACTGTACACAACAAAACGATCTCCTTAAGCCTTTTCCTCTCCAGGCTGAAGTCTCAGCTCTCAGACTTTCCTCATAGAAAAGATGCTCCAAACCATGAAAATACAGTATTGAACTTATGAGTCTCAAAGCGACTGGGAAGATTCCTCCAGGGCTTAAACTACTGCTTTAAAGAGATCTAAGGTACTTCAAAATTAAAGCTTGAAAGTCTGAATCAATACAGATGAATTTAAAAACTATTCAAATCCTGCTTAAATCTCCAATTTAAAAAGGGGAGAAAAATTCCCCAAGGTCAGTTTTATACAAAAGTGTGTAAATAAAGCACAAGAGACCAAGCAAAAGGCCATTCAGGATATTTCAGAAGTTGTATCCGAAGTGCACACATACGCATAGTTATTGCATCTTCATAGTTTCTGCTAAAGAGAGCTCATTTAAATTCTGAGCTGCATTCATAAGTCACCAGAGCTGTAAAAATGGTCTATTACATAAAGCACTATACTAACCTCATGTTTCCTGAAATTTACCACTTATTTCATTCTAGCATAGATGTATTAATTAGTTTTGTTTTTTAAAAAAAGAGAATAGATAAGAAAATAAATTTATAGACACAAAGGCAAAGTTGTAAAGTAGTTTACTACACTACACAGTTGGCTGACTTATCAGAAACATTTGTCTGTGAGATTTTGTGAGTCATTGCCAGACCTCTTCAGCACTACAACTCACTGAAGTTTTAACAACAATGGCTGCTATTAATTTCTTTTCATGGCAAGATGATGATATGAGAAATGTCACCTTTCCAAATTTCTGAAGCTTATCAATTACAGTCCAGAGAAAGTTCATATATAGGAAAACACAAAAAACTTTCAGAGTACAATGGTTTTGTAGACAAACTTCTCTGTTTATCCCATAAGCAAACTTGATCCTGTGAAGGATCAGTGCCATTGTGTTCATACCCACTGGAATCTTCCTAACAGACACCTGCATTCAAGAGTTGACATTTTATATTAGCAGCATGAGTATTATGATGCAAGCCTTTACTAATTCTACAGAGAAATAAAAAAAATGTTTACTGAGAAAACAAAGCCTATGAAATATCAGAGTAGAGTGAGGTAAGCACTGAACAGAATTGTTTGAACTGTACAAGAATCATGAGTTTACAAGTGGATTTTAAAATACAGGTAACTATAGATACAGTGGCTTCGCATAAAATCTGTATGCAATTTCTGTCCTTATTCACGGCATACAAGATTAACAAGTTAGAGAAAAAGACTCATCTGCATCTTGGTCAATAACCTTCTCTCACCCTAGTCCCATTTACCATCACTTTCAAGATTAGACAGACCAAAGGCTTCTCCTCTTAAAAACATCCTAACTGCATTAGAAATGTTGAACAGGGAGAGATGAAAATCTAAAATAACTACAGAAGTAATGAAATCAGCCATTATTCAAATGCATTATTCAAATACTTTCTCAATACAATATAACCTATGAGAATATTTTACCTTTAAATCACTGAGGATCGACACTACCTTTATGCTATATTCAGAGACAAGAAAAAAAAGATCTTTAAAACTGTAGTATCAAGCTCCCAAAATACAGGCTGAATGAAGATTACATATATTATATATTAACTCTTTCCATTCCCTTCTTCTTTATATCCATCCATTCTGTATTTCCTAATAACCTAACCAAAAGATACAAGTGCTAGTGCTCCCTCTAGAAAATCAGTAATTTAGACACTCCCCTTCTGCCACCACTACACCACTCTCACAGTTCTGCTCATTTTCATATGTTGAAACCAAGCTCTTTGTCTTGCTTTTCCCCAACACAGAACACCAGGGTGATGACTTCACCTCTGTTGTGAAGTGTGTAATAGCAGAGGATAAAAAGCATGACATAAGAGCTGGGTGTTACCTGCACAATCCTACCACTAGTCCAAAGTCAGTTTGGGCTCCCTACATAAAGAGAACTTGGCCTTCCAGATGGAATTCATTCAAACCAAATTTTTAACTGAAGATTTTTTATAATCAAACTTTACACACCTTTTCTTCCACAGCAGTGCAAGGACTAATCACAGGACTACACCACAATCTGATTTTGCTGGTAAATTATTTCTAACACTACTAGGACAGCAAATATCAACAAATTGCCTACTCTCACTTAAAAGACAGTTGAAAATATGTTGTCTCTGGATTTTCCCTTTAACAAAGGGAGGTGCTACTTGAACTCATCCACTAATACTGCTGAGTCTCAGCCCAGTGATGTAAAACATTTAAGTACAGTCACCTAATGAGACAAAAACATGTTAAATCTGACACAGGAAAGCAGGACCCACAACTATTTTATTTCATTTTGTTTTGAAAGCATAGTTCTTCTCAAATGCAAAACGCAGCAGCAAGCTATGTTTCTACATGACAGAAAATTTAGGTACTAATTTTAAAAAATGAGCTTATAAACAGTAGCTCTCCTATTATAGTACCAATATTTAACTCATCCTTTTTATCTTCTGTTTCTATTAACTTATATAAAGTGTGTTAAGCCACAGCTGGACAACCAGAAAAATATTTGTTTGTTCTCATGCATCTTTCATTGAAGTGTCTCTTTTGTTGACAGAAAGAAGCCATGCACAGCCAAATGTACCGGTACTGCAGCAAGCTCTTCAGTACTTCATGTTTATTCAAACCCCTACTCTTCAAGGCTCCAGAGCACAGAATCTAAAGGTGAGGATAAAAGAGGGAAGGGAAGGGGGAAAATTGAAGTGAGTACACCGTATTTCTGAATTATTATCTCCAAGAAACCAAAACAAATAAGGACTCACAGTCTGCTTTTGAAAGACTCTGACTGCCCAAACATCTTAAAGAAAGAAATAGAAGATAAAGAGTCTTTGAAAAGACTTTAGGATTTTTCAGCCTAACCAGATTTCTTACCTGCCAAACCTGCATAAGGTCAAAGGAAACTGTAGTTTTCCTTCCCTTTACAGTCTAAGAAGGAAAAAATGTACACACCAGTGTCCACAAGATAGCAAGGTATTTTAAAAGTGCCCACCACAACTGGTTTGGCACAAGCTGATGGCAGATGATCCCACCAGCGATCGAATGGGGACTGTGGGAGCAATCTCCAAGGTTACTGCTGAACTCTACAGTACAAAATTGGCACATCCTGTAACTGAGTTACTGTATTACAGGCTAAATACTATAGAGATAGAAGCTGGTAAGATGATACAATTTGTTGTTTATTTAGTCCAACCTATAAATTAACAAAAATTATTAAACAATCCTATCAAAAAAGGGAAAGAAAATTATTTAACAAAACTAACTCTATTCCTAAAAAGCCTGAAGAAATAATTACCTGGCTTAGAGATAAAAGACTTTTTTCCATTAAAAATGGGCCAATTCCACAGGGAAAAAAATGTTATTTTGACCTGAATAGGTACTGGTTTTCCTCTGCTTTCACTCACATCTTCCAACTGTCTTTACTTTATTCACCTTCCACCGTGGCATAAGTCACTGAGGTTAACACCTTCCTTGCATATTACAGAGCAATACAAAATTAATTTGGAAGACATGATTCTAAATAAATACCAATAAGCTAACTAGTGGTTATAAAAATGCTCTCTACCCTAAGAAAAAGGAAGGAAGAGTAGAGATGAAAAGGAAGTTAGAAGTTGCTTGATTTTTGTTGTGGTTGTTCTTAAATGGCTTTCTTTTCACAGTATTTGTCCTTGTGTAAGTCTACAAGCTCCTTCCTTACTTGAAGACAGCCTGGGCAAGACAGTCAGTCTTATTAATCTGAGATGCACCGATCTGCAGCTCCAGCATTGCTGCTCCAAAACAGAACTGCAGCAAAGGCGTAATGCCAGGCACTGTGATGGGACACTGATAACATCCAGCCCATTAATAGAGACACTGCAATGTACCTATGTTTCATTAAGCAGATAAAATTGCTGAAAATTTATGACTGAAAATTTATTTCTTGGCATATTGAGGGAAGTGAAACTTGTATTAGAGGCTCTTCATCAGACATCCATTGTGAATACTGACAAAATTTATTTCAATGCAATGCTCTGACAAGCTTACTATCATCTCCTCCCCAAATTACACTCTCAGAGAAGTGAAAATAAAAAATAGTAGTAACCAAATGAGCCTCCTGGGCTCTTGTAATAGTAGAGAAGGCAATATATGTATGTTGCATACATTTTTTAAAGTGCAAGATCTTTTTCATTATAGCTCTTACACAAAAAAAAAAAGAGAAATATCTGTATTATTTTTAGAACTATTATATGTATTACGCTTTCAATTCTTGATGCTACACCAACAGATTAAATGGGAGCTAAATTTAAAAACAAGTTAGAAACACTACTTAAGGAACAAATTTTGAAGTGTTTTCAGAAAAATATTTCTCAAGAAAAACAGCTAGGGTTTTTAAACGAACTGTTAGAAGATACTAATTGTGAGTTGCCAAATTTATACATGTTCTCCAAAAGATGGAGGCTTGCAGACATGAAAAATAGCAGGTTGTTAAAAATCCTATGTGTGCAAGAAGTGAGATAAACAATCATGCTGTTCACAGGGAAAAGAAGATAGAAAAAATAAAAGTACTGCAGAACCAACTCAGTCTCAAATCTAAGAGTATTTGAGATATCTGAAACTACCAAAACATGCAAGAGAGAATATCCACATTTTGTTGTTTGGTTTTGAAACATTTTCTTTAACAACTATATACTTTTGTTGAATAAATAATATATCCATTTGTGAAAGAACTGATGCAAGTCCCTTTATCAGTTATTGGTCAAATACACTTGTGGGAAATTTCTGAGTCAAACAATGCTAGATCTATTATGCTTTTATGGTGGGGAAGCAAACCAGAAAAATAATTGAAGGTGAGACTTCAGAACACAAAGCTTTCTTCTGTAAGTCACTGCTCCCACCACTCTAATCACTTCTTTCTCAACCCCTAGCATGACACACTATGCCACTCACTTAAGCCAAAACAACCATTCAAGGTGCTACAGTCTGAATATCTGAGAAAAGATCCAATAAAAGATTTTAGAACGTAAGATTCATAACTTGAACAATTTATATCTGGTTTACTAGATTCAGCCACACTCTCAACGTCCCTTGTGACAAACCATATCCCTCCAGCCTCTACTAACACAAAACACCAGCCTGTTTTCAATCATGCAGTTAAAGAAGCTGATCTTGCTGAAAACTTACTCTCCAAAAACAGCAATTGATTTTAAGAGAGCTTCCCATCCTGAACTCACCATGCACAAAGGGGCTGGGAATTGTGGCAATAAATTTCAGTCAGTTTGAGCTGTGCCCAAGAGTTTTTGCTCCTTTAAGTAGAATCAATCCCTAACACTGTCCCAGTGCTGTCCCACATTCAGCTGCATTGACAAACTGGAATAGGTACAAAACAAGTGAGAAATAAAAGGGAGGAGTACCTGCAACTAGTATTGCCACCTGAAGGCTACTGATAACAAAGTTTGGGCACAGAATATTTCTGAACTCAAGGGTTTGTCCTTAGAAGAAAGGAAAATAAAGTTTTTCCTCTTGAAGATGAATTTAAGGTGGCTTGGATATCCTGGAGCCAAAGCTACCCATCAGCCATGAAAATGTGCCTCATTTTCAAATAAACAGAAGTGAGCTGAAATACTCAGATAGGTATTGAAAAACCTGTCTCAGAAAATGGAAATGCACAAATAATACATACTAGCCTTTGAAAAAGCTGGGAGCGTCATTCCACTGAAAAACACATCCAAACGCTTTAGATTCAAAGAAATGTGAAGTGTGACCAAGAAATTCCTTACACTTACAAGTGTCAATCGTCTTTCTCAAGAAGAGGCTGCAATCCTCACAGCCCAAAGAACCCTTAGACAATGTATACTTCACCGGGCACTTCCTCAAAAAGTGGCAACAGCTGTGTCTAATAACATTCAAAGACCTTCATGGGAGGGAGCCTCAGCTCTCACCATCACTTTTCCATTGAACTGACTGCACTGACCTTGCCTGTAATTACAGAGCAATTTCTTTCCCGTAGGAACATTCTGCAGCCTGCAAACATCCCTCGAGTCTGCAGCAGTTCCAGCTAGTTCCTAATTATCTCCAATATCTGCCCACAGGCTCTTTAATACTTTCTTATGAACATACACTGAACTTTCGATATTCTCCTCAAAAATCCTAATACACCTTTGTATATGACACATGCACTACCAGACTGGAAACAAATAATAACATTAAAAAAAAAAGGAAGGGGAGATGAAGGGAGAGAACACCAGATGTCATCAGTTTTTAAAATTCAGAAGAGCCTTATAAACAAGAATTATTTCTTTTGGACAGCAAGATATATTTAAGTCAGAAACCTGATAATTGCTGAGAAAGCAGTGCAAGTGCAGCGTGTTGCAGCAGAGAGGGAGCTCCTGATAATGCCTGCAAACTGCACCACAGGTGAGATGGATTGTGAGATATGGGCGTGTGTGTGCGTTTGTGTGCATATGTTTAAAAATACAAAAAAGACAGGAGTTGTATTTTTCAATCCACTTGGGTTTCTCAGTCTTTGGCTTTGGGATGAAGAACTTAACTCAAGTCCTGACTGTCCCACCAATGTAACTCAAGATTTCAGTCTGTGTTTGAGGACCTGCACTCACCTCACAACCACTGCTTAGAGGTCCAGATGCAGAGCAGGGATACTCTGCCCTTGCAACAAAGAGATGCAAAGCTTAAGAACAGCTTCATCTCCACCCTCTACCTGTCCTCTTTTGCTCCAAGTTCCATGTTTTTTCCTCATAGTTCTGGAAAGTTTTGTCAAGATGTCTGGGTGAGGCATATAACATAATGGAAATGATCCATTTATTATCCATTATCCCAAACTGTTCCAATTATCTCTGCCCCAAATTATCAAGGAGGCATATAATATAATAGAAATAGACTAACTCAAGGAGTGGTTGCTTTAGAGGCAACCTTGAAAATCAATAATCACTGAACAAGCCTTTGCAAAAGTCAGGAGCTTTAAATAAATGATTGAAGTAAAGCAAAGGCAAAGTAAAGTAAGTTGTTGTTTCACTACCAAGACTCTGAGGGCACGAGATCAGCTGCATACACATGTGCCCTGTTAGGTGAATGATGTTTTTGATCTGTTCTATATTAATATGCCATGTGTTGACTGCTCCTGTCCAGACAGAAGCAAGGAGGTCAGCAAGACACAGGTGTCCACCAGGCACAGTCATGTTCTGGTGGCTGAGCTGAAGGCAGGAAGGCAGATCTGCACCTAGGTAAATTCACAGAGGAGTCTCGTGTCCAAGTAGTCTTACTTTATAGATGTCTTCACAATTCTCTTTTCATACTGGCCTACCTCCCGCTAGACATATGAAATATCTAGGTAGATATATTAAAATACAAAACTTTGAAGTGAGGATAAGAAATAGCAGTATGCTGTTCCTCATGCATGACTGGGACACTGCAACCTTTCTATTAAGAAGTCCATAACAGTTAAAAATTGCCAGTTACAGAGGTATTCAGTGGGAGAATGTCTTCTATTTTCTTAAACATGAAAAATAAATGTGCTAAAATGATAACAGACGAAAATAAATGAAGAGAAAAAAGTTGAAAAAACTCTAGAAAAGCATATTCAAGGAGCAATATGAGTTATTTTAAGTAGGAATTCTGAATATTTCATTCAATGCCTCCTGTACAACTACCAGATAGTGGTTGCTTCTAACTCTAATCTCTACAAAATTATGAAAATGCTCTTCCATTGAACAAGTGTTCACATTTAATCAAGAAAGTCAAGAATTGTAGTAAATTAGAGTGGGGTTTTAGGGGAAAAGTAATATTCTCATTACTTGGTAGCTAGTGCTATAATTAATTTTATTCTGTTGTTTTTATCCCCAGGAAGTTATATCAATGAAGTAACTGTCAAACTACTTGGACCCAATTATTTCTCTTCCTCAACAGAAAACTCTAAATGCCTCTTTAAATGCACCTTTACCTAATCTATATCCAAAAGGTTTTTTGTTTGTAAAGCTCAGATTCAGAATCTAAAAAGCATAAGAATCAAAAGGGAAGATTCATCATCACAGTTAAATCTGTATCTTTTAGATAAACACACAGAGCTAATACATTCACATACAATTAAAGCTAAATTTATGCATGACTAAACAAGAGAAAGAATACTGGTGTGGGGTTTTTTTTCCCTTTGGATTTTCCTCTTTCCCATTGCCAAGTTTCACCTTATTGCCTTTCCCAAGGAACACAAGGATCTTCAGAGGAAGACAGTAAGCTTTTCAAAATAGCTAGAGGAAAGATTTATTTGGTTGAAGAATATCAGCTTCATACATTTTGTACTTCATTTTGGAAACTTGGATTTGGGAAAGTAATATGATTGCATTTAGCAGATGATGTGCTACTTAGCAGACACCTCCTGCTAAATCTGACAAATATAGGTCAGAGTCCTACAATCACACTTTGCTCAAGCACTCTTTGCCTTTTCTAGACAAACGTAATAATAAGACAAAAGCAATCTGAGGTAATTTCGTAAGATAATTTTGATGTAAAATTTTATAGCTATCTTACATAGTTACTTTTTTCCTTCTATGCCTAAGACTACTATATATTTAGAAAAGCCTATTTCAGTACAATTTTTTTTATTTAAGTACTTTACAAAGTACCTCCAGAGCTCTATGAAAGCCCAATATTTTCTATGTTAAGAGTTTTGTGAAGAGGTGAAAAAGCAGAACAATCAGAGAAAAGAAACAACATATAATCCACTCTGATCATGCCCTCTGTAAAACTCAACATCTGTATAGAAGGTTCAACATCTGTATTAAAAAAACCTGCTTGCAAACTGTGTAAGGAAAATTCTGCTGTTTTTTCTGGTAAGCAGCTTGGCAAGGTAACATCATAATCTTGCAGTGTCAGTCATCCCCTTGAGCTTACAAAGTCTATTAAAACAAATTACATGAAAACATCTTTTTCAGGATTTCAATTCAGTTCCTTAAGAGGATCAGGATATTCCAGTTCCTTCTTAGATTCAAAGAATGTAAGACAGTATAGTACTTCAGTGCCTAATGCTGCACTGACACCTTAATACATTCTCCATTAACTGTGTATTATTCACAGACCACATAATAACAGGTTACTATGAGGAAACTAGACGCTTTGTTGTTACCTCTATTAGCTAGATTACAATGAATTCAACAGTTCAGCATCTGCTTGAAACTGACATTATGTTCGATCTGTAGCAGATGGATGCACACGACAAACATTAGAGAAAGAGGTTAAAATACAGTATTTCATAAGGTATTTTCATACAATCTTTCTGAAATTAGGTAACCTAATGATATTATAAGAAAATTCTATCCCAACTAACTAAAATTATATATTACCTTTCACTTGCTCTTCTCCTGAATGACAGCATGAAACAAAGATGATGAACATACAGAAATTACAATATCAGAATACAAAAATTCTATTCCTAGCTATTAAAAGAATTAAATACCTAAATTAAAAATGGGAAAATCTGGTTACTCAGTGACTCTAAAACCTCAAATAATACCTGACAGATGCTGATTTCATTGGATTGTCAACCTAACAACTCACTACTTGGCTGCTTGATTAAAATGGTGCAAGATATATATAAAAAAATCTGTTATACATAATATATAATCCACAGATTATACGCTTGCCTGAAATCAGTCCATTTCTTTTCTAAGAAGACATAAAACAAGATTTGTTTTACATGTAAATATACTGCCTTGTTTATATTTGTACACCGTCACAGCAGAGTTGTTTCACTGCTGCTGCTATTTCTCCTTACATCTACATTGTAACATATTTGTCTTGTAAAAGGGGCTGTGTAATGCTTGTGCTACTGGTCAAAACAGAATGTGGAAAGGTTGCTAAGATTATCTATGAGGAAAAAAAAATTAACCCGCTCATTACATTCCTAGGATGAGGAATTCAATGTATTATTAAAACCACAAAGCCATAAGACTTTGTGGTGCAAGGAGATGGCATACACCATTCCCAGGAATGTTAAATAACCCTAACATAGAAGTGAATGGATAAATGTTCCACAGTAAGCTGGCAAAAAATCAAATCCCTAAAGGCAATTATCATATAGGAACAAATAATTTTACAAATTAATGCACCTAAGAGATATGTAATATTGCCCGTTTCATTTTTATTCCCCACAGTGTCAATACCACAATAATCCTACCAGAATCTATCACTAAGAATTGGAATAAACAACATTTTACTGATGGCTAACCCATAAAACAAATATTCCATTCTTTCCTGTCAAATCCCCACTGTACACAAAATCCTTAAGCAACTTAGCTTATTAATTATCCAATAACATAAAATCCCCCACAAATGTGACATTTGATGGGCCTGCAAACAAACCCAAAATTTCTTCCCCCTGTTCTCAGGAGTGATCAAAGCATAGCACTAGATTTAAGAAATCTCTAACACTTCTTTCTTGTTCCCATTCACATAGACTGAGATATTCTACCCTCAGTATTCTAAGACAGCTATAAATTATCTGCAAAGACTAGCTGATCTGTTTAATTATCTTGCATATATTTTTTTTATTTCTATTGGATAAGTAGGTAGGAGGCAGTAATAACAGGTTTCACGGATGTTTCCCCCCGCTTTTAGGAGCAAAATGTCCATAAAATAATATCATTTCCAATCCCTACATTTTTGCTTCAGATGCTAATTGTAGTTAAATACTTTCTGAAGTCTTGTAACCAATGTCAGCAAAAAAGGCTAGAAAGTTATGTTATGTTGATTAAAGCTTGAGAAGCTAGAGCTCACATCCAAAAAAACCAGTTAAATTGATTTTTCAGTTGACTGAAACCAGTAACATAGGTTTTTATAAATCTAACTCACAAGCTTTATTTTGCTCTTGCATGTTTACCAATTTTCATTTCAGATGAAGAAATCCATCTCACAGAAAGCAATATGAACCATAAAATGAAGCAAGACACTGCTAGATTTTAAACAGACACACTAGAGCAATGCAGAGCTGCAGGGATCTGATTACAGCCTATCTTCTGCCAGGCAGTCAGTCTCCCACTGGGATGGGGAGCACATATGCTGGGATGTTCTACAATAAAACAGTGTTTCTTATGTAGAGCCTTACAGATGTTGCCGGATTATTCTCTCTCAATGCTCCAACATTTTATCACAATTTTTAAGCAGAGCATAGCAAGGCATTTACTGTTTAATAACATTACCTCATGCAATGTGCTCTGTGATTCTTGGATCTGTTGCTCTCCTTGCAAGAGCCAAAAGCCAAACTACAAAGGAACTGCTCTGGGTTGATAGGGAATGTCCTTTATTGCTGTTTCTCAGAACAGCACCCAGACAGGCAAGAGCTCCAGCAGACTAAAAGCAAATCCAAGCCTATCTCCTGGAAAGCCACATGCAGAGGCAGAGAAAATCGGGATACACACAGGTCATCTGCTCTGTTCAATATTTATTGTTTCTCTTGCTCTGAAGCAGAGAACCAAATAACTGACACCTCACCAATTTTCAAATGAAGCTTCTATAATTACATCGCTATGCCCTATGGAAACACTACTGGGTTTCTCATAGCAACCTTCAATGACTCAGAGAGCCCTGCTCTTACCACAAAATTACTAAGAGAGCTACATCCATCTTCAGCAGAAGAGCCAGTACATGACTGGCAAGTCACCAGTACCACTGGCAATCCAACAGCTTTATGACATCTTGTCTCTTGAGAAATAAAGTTTTACGGCCAAAGTAGTAGTACACTCCGTATACAGTAAGGCAGGATTGCTTCTACAAAATCCCTTACACCCTATGATGCCTTGAATGCACACACTACAGAGGCTTTTTAGCAACTCTGTCAGATAGATAAGTACAATTCCTTCCCAAAGGCCAGCAAACTGTTCAAAGAAGCCTATGCCGTAAAAAGACTTCCTTATCTCTGCCATCTCAGTGACCCACTCCAATTCCCTTCCTAAATCCATTTGGCCTGCATCCCCTGTTTTCACTGCCAGGTGCCTGTCTGACATCTCCTTGGGTGGACTCAGTTTCTTAATACAGCACACAATGAATATTAAAAAAAGTGAGAAATATTCTGCGACTTCAGGGATTTGGATTAAATCACTGATAGGTCAGGTGAGTGTTGGAACTGCAGCTACGGGGCAGGCACAAGGCTGAGGTGCAGGAAGACCTTTCAGAAACAGAGAGACGTTCGCCCCCTCAGCTGCACCATGGGACTTCCCCCATGGGACAGAGCTGAAGCAACCTTCTTACTACTGAAGGGAAAAATACCATTCGTCATAAATAAGGCAGAATTTAGCATTACTGTCTTCCAGTCTGTGGTACGATCCCATCACCCCTGAGGGTAGCTCATCTGATGTTTTCCAGTCTATTTCTATACTGCTTCAAAACATTTCTGTCCATTTCTAGTCTGCGTTCAAAAAAAGAATGGTTAAATGGTCCTTCCTTCTGGAACAATGTTCTTCCAGCTGCCATATACACTCCACTGACACACAATATATGCATACAGAAAACCATAAGTACACAAGATACTTTGAAGTGTTATAAGACTCAGCCTAGAACAAGGCTGACAACAGTCCGAAATCTAATGTGTGTCTAATCTCCAACACTGCTGGGGATAACAAAAAAATTCCCCCCAAAAAGCAGTATTTTAAAGGACTGCATTTTAGGATTATCTTCCAAACTCACAATGGTATCAAGTTACTTTCAAAGGAAGTTGGAATTCCATTTACAGAATTCCAAGGTTTACAAGATTTTGAGAATTTTACTAATAAAACTACACACTTGATGTTTCAGATTCATATTAATAATTTTTTCATTGAAAATCAATTTGTTTTTAAATAAAAGGAAGAATTATCTTTAGCTTCTGACCTGAGGTGACTTTCTATATGCTGAATCACTACATCAGTAGAAACAGCTGATCTCAACATCAAATTTTTTTTACATTTTCTAAGAAAAAAATTCTTTTCAGTTTCTCCTTGGAAAAAAACTGACATAAACTTTACTGAAATAAACACAAATTTTCCTCTATGCCTGAAGAAAATCAGTTGCAAACTGATCTGCCCCTTCAGCAAACTGAAACCAGTTATTTACCCAGCAATTTCCCTCATTTTAGTGATCTGTGGCACTTTGAAAACCTCAGCAAAAACATTTAAGCAATACATAGTCACATTATTTATTATTAAAGCAATTTTATTTCAATTTGACAACTTTTATGAAAGGCTAAATTTACTACAATAGACTAAGACAAAAAGTCCTACTTAAAAATACTATCTTTTTATATCCATTTTTGACACCCTGTAAATGTTCTCTAAAACAGTAAAAAAAGACTTGGCAATGCTATTGCCATAGGCTTCTCTTCCATTACAGACCCATGTCTGCACTTCCATCACAACACAAAAAGGTCCCAAATCTCAGCTGAAAAGCTAATAATGAAGACAAACCAAACTAAAAAGCCAAATTCTAGAGTGAATTGCATGAGGTACAGGCACACATCCTCTTGGAACCATTCAGCAGTAGATCTGCGATAGTCTCTACCAGGTACAGCAGGAGAAGACATGAAAAAGACAAAGCCAGACTTCAACACATTTTGTCTGCTTTACAGACAAAACCAAAATCCCTTTGGACCTATTAGTTTTATTTACTTAAAGCTTCAGGAAAAATAGTCTTCATCATTCCAACCTCAACATCCACAAGTCTTCAGATGGATGAATATGGCATGAACAATGTATACATCCAGTCCATAACACAGGCGCTATGCAGAGATTTGTATTTCTACTTCCCCTCATTCAAGGCCACCTACATATGCACAGGACAAGAAAAATTGCAATGGTTATTTGCCAAACCGTGCAGTGTCATATGGCAGCAGTGAGTCAATCTTTAGAAGCTGGCTCCAACCAGAGCAGTGCCTGATCTGCTTCCCTCCAGCTGCGACATCAGGTCACGACAAGCATTACCCCCGTCATGCAGCTGATGGCAGAGCTGGAGGGAATCCCTCTAAGAGGAAAGCAAAGACAAAAGAAGCAAGCTTCCTTCTGGGAAAATGGGATGAATTAAGGTCATACTGAAAAGAGGCAGGTGGTTCATACGGTATAAAGAGCATTAGATTAACATGTGGAAGTCATGCAGTTTTATTTTGAAGCCATGATGCTAAAGTTCTTGGCCAAAAGGCTCAAGTCACACTTCAGGCATGGTATCAACTACCCAGACTGAGTAAACAGGCCAAGAGTTTGTACACATATATTAGAGCATCATCAGCCATCTCGTACAAGGGATGTTTTATTACTAAGTAGGGATATAGGGTTTGGGGGGAAGGGAAGTGGGAGAATCTGTGTCCCTCAGACGAGTAATAACGTTTGTAAGACACTTTTACACTCCAGAAAAAATCAAAACAAAAAACCACAAACAAACCATACAAAACCAAAGTTACTGATGCATTTTTTTATCAGCATGCTAATGAAATGCTACATTGTTTGACATGAGAAATTACACATTCACAAAATCCACTGTGCAAGACAATCCTGTCTCCATAAATCAGACACTAAGTCCACACAGGAACTGTTTTATTTAAAAAACAATGTACAATCCGCAATTAGGCAAAAGAAGTTTCTTTTAAAGAAGTTTCTTTCTTTGTTTGAAGAAAAATTTAGGAGGGCAGTGATTCCCTTCATATTATTCTCCTAAAGACTCAACTGATAGAAATATATAAGAGGTGTTTGCCTTAAAAAAATTATAGAGATTGCATACTCCTGAGAGAAGAGTGTTATCCTCACGCTGGATTCTTTCCAGACACATTTTTGGCTACTACTGTAACCACAAAACACGGCTGGGGGAACAGGATAAGACACACAAAAATACCCCTCTGACAACCATTACATCTGTCTCAACCCAAAACCTGTGTACCTTTGCTTCATTTTCAGTTCTGCATGACACAAACATGCAACAACAACAACAAAAAAACCCAAAACAAACAGCAGTAGAAAGCAGGTAGAAATCCTTCCAGTTGATCAAGGCCTAGGTTCAGCAAACTATGTCTCTATATTCTCAAGCCATGAACACACTACGATACCCGGCTGATTGTGTGTATCACCACAAAGAGTCAGGGCATTTGACCAAAGGATGTCACAACTATGCTATACACAACCAATTTCTATGATACAAAGGATCTAACAGGCACTGACAATCAACAATGCTTTTCTAGCTGAGAAAGCAAACTGCTGTGTGGCAGTACTTTCAGGCTTTCCAGTGACATCATTCTAAGAAAGAGGCAATTGTCCTAATGCAGATTTAGATTTATAACCGGCATGAGAGAATGTCTTGTTTATAATCAGTAAAGATTTTTAATCTAGAGGGGGACCAAAAAAAATTAAACACAGACTAAACGAACCTAGTCAAGGAAAATTTATCCACTTTGTAACGAAATACCAGAAAAATTCTGCAGAAGATACCTCACGTGAATGAGTGCTAGACCAAATAATTCACAATTTGAAGTATCATGTCTCTTAAGCCTTTGATCCTTCAAATAGTAGAGAGTATGGGACATCTATGCTGAGTCCAAAAACCTCAACATTACAAGGGAGACTATGGCTTTCAGAGCAGTACCTATACACCTTTTTTTTTTGTCTAAATACTGTTTTGGCCAGAGTTCGGGCCTGAAATTTTCTAAAACAGTGAACAAAAGGTCTCTGGCTCTCAGTTCACAGCAAGTGTGCTGCAAAGTGCACAAGAGAACCTAATGCTGGCAAACAAGCTGTGCGCTTCTTTGAGTTTTATTTGGTATGGTATCCAGCATCTCCCCCAACTTCTCCCTCCCTGTTATCACTTATTCTACTTTAAAACAGACAGCTTTGAAATATTCTGCAAGAAAAGCTTGAAAGAGAACACCTGAGTGCTATGGTACAGGCCACCTAACAAACATCACAGTCTAGAGAGCAAAAACCTTAACAATCTCACTTGGAGGATCTGTGCACACTATCATCCACATAGCCACAGGAGTCCTGTCCTGAAAGAAAAACTCAAAAATGGAGAGGGGAAAAAGGAAGAAAAATGACAGTGCTATCATCTTTTATGAATTTAAATCCCTGAGAGATCCCTGAATTTACTCAGCTACTCAAAAAAGACAAGTAAACCTGCAAAGACAAAGTCCCTCAAAAAATATAAAGAAAAAAGGATAGGTGAACAAGATACATGAACAAAGAGAGGTGATAAGTAGCTCAAGGTGAGACACACAGGAAGCTTCACACCACAACCTAAGAAACATAGAAAAAAGAAGAAAATTATCGCAAAAGAATGCGATTTTGTTCATTGCATTTTTCATGGCATGTTTCATTTGTTCAGGTGAATTTCTGAATAAACATAAAACACCCATAAGCCACAAAAAGGGCCTTCTTAACTTTTCTTACTCCTTTTTGTGATCTGAGAAATTTTATATTTGCCTCTTTGCCTGAAGTACAATTCTCTTCTTCACAAGGTCTCTGCCTATATCGAGATACAAGAAAAGGGCAGGCCTGTTAACAGTGGACTGCGTGTGAGAGCAAGCCTCACACCTGTATCATGAATTTACATCTTACTTCCTCTGAAAAGAACACTAGTTTAATGTAAGCACTCATCTTCACATATGATCCAAAGACACTGCTGTGTGGAACTTCAGACTACATAATCCTAATATTTCTTTTTCATCTTAACATTGACATCGATAAATTATATTTTGCATATTGTATACTACTGTCCAAAAATAAATCTGGGGCATAATAGCTGAGTTAAGTATTAAAGAAAATTGTAACAGGAATTAGCAGTCTGTTGTCCAGAAACAATCCCAAACAGGTAGGCTAAGACTTTCCAACAAAAGAGCATCTCCGTTTTATTAGTACTGCTTGAGTAAATACAAACATTGCTAAAGGACTGTGAAAATGAAAACTCCCACAACCTTACATAAATATCTGCAGCCAAAAAGCATCTCTATGAATAAAGCTGAATACTCTACAGATATATTTTCTATTACACAGGGGAAAATAAAATGCACTAACCTTTTTTCACAAATACATCCTTACCAATGAATGAAGGATAAAGCCTTGTCATTGCTAACTCCCAAAACTCAGCACTCTAAGCAATGCTGTGGACCCTTTCTGTGATTCACTATCTGCTACAAACATGTGAAGGAATTTTCAATACAAGTGCACTTCAGTGGATATGTTCAAGTACATGCCCTATGTGGGTACCTCACCCAGCCATGCACTTTTGCCATTATCAACAATACTTTGAAATACTGTAGCTTTAGCAGGGTTGTTCTGATGGTTTACAGACATTGAGTGATAAGCCAAGAGTTCACAGTCTCAAGAATCAACAAGAACACCCGGAAAAAAGGAGTTGCATAATAGTATTTATAGTTTCACCTGTCCCATTTCAGGCTCCTCTCTTTCTGCAACCTTTTTAGCTTAAGGTGTACCTAGACCAGTCATCTTCAGTTGAGTGAACATTTGGCTCCATTCCAACTACACCATGATTTCTTTTAACATGACCCTGATATTTGAACCCTTTATCCAGTGTCCTAGGAGAACTCTACCAGTGTCAGTGATTCTAAGAAAAGTAGTCAAGTAGCATTATTCCCATTATACTGCTAAGTAAATACAATTTAAACATCTCAAGGCAATACAGAAGCTTATGGTAGAATTGAGAAAGAAGTACAGGAGTTCTGTCTCCTAACCTGATGCTGTAGTCATCAACTAGTGCAAAAAAAAAAATCAACATTTAAGTGTTACTTTAGACTGGCATAGGTTGGCTTTGGTTTTTTTCTAAATCATCATTTCATCAGAACATCCATTTGCATGAGGTTGCAATTGTTTTTTAAGTTGCTGTACTCACATGGCAGCAGCCTCCTATAACCTACTTCACCTTTCCAACCACAAGACCCACTAGTAAACACCAAACAAGCTGAGGCAGTACTTCAAACACACTAGGAATTACTGGAATAGCTGAGGTTATTTGAAGATAAGCATGGCTTCCCTTACAAAAACAATTCTGAAACCTGATCCAGACACATGCATTTATCTATTATGAAGGACTGGAAGCTGAAATTCCTTAGGATGTCTCAAATGAAGGTAAAACTCTGAATCTAAAATGAAGTAAAAACAGGGCAGAAACCTTCTCTAAAAATAGATCTTGCTGTGCAGCCAAGTATGCCTGCATGCAATTGTTATTTATTTTCAAATCAGAGTAATTTTCCAGGTAGGTTTTTACATAAGCTAACAGAATAAGGTGCTTTAAAACTAAAGAAACCCCCAAGATTTCTCTCCTGATCACATTTGCTATACAGATGTAGAGGAAATCAGGAAGCAATAACCTGCCTGGCATTCCACAAAATCTCAAAATTGTAAATTTCAATGAAGGCAAAGACAGTAACAATACCAACAACCAGGAAATACGGTCCTAACTCTTAACCAGAAAGACTGGAAGAAACAGTCCTGAACATTGAAAAATAATTTTAAATCAAAAACAACAAACAAACAAATGAAAATGCACACAAACAATACACCACACATGCCCCAAGCTCCCAGCCTAATCAAGAGCATAAACTGAAAGAACTCATGTACTTCTTAGCAGGCTCTCCAGTGCTTTCTCCATCAAACCTGCATGACCTCAAGCCTATTCTTATCAAGTGTTATCATCCTAGATGTGGAAGGTTGCACTTAAAGATGTCATTAGGGACAATCAAAACAGAAACAAAACTGAGCAATGCCAGCACTTAAGGATTTTCCATTCAGTCCTTCCACGCTAGTCTTGCCAGTGAAGAAGGCAACAACCCAAACCTCTTAGGATACTCCAAGGGAGAGAAGTTATTCCACAGCTTCATTGTTAGGCTCAGAAAGCCATGAGATCTTAAGTCCCCACACAACAAAACAAAGCAGAAGTAAATGTAAGTGAAAACAGACAGTTGCACATCACTGTGGACACTCAGTATTCAGGCACGATATTTGTCAAAGCTGTGACAATGCTGCTGGAAGCAAATCAGTATGATCCAAATCCTCACAACGTATCTGTCCCTCTATATCTTTCTTAACAAAAAATGGACAACTAGCAAGAAATCTCCTCCTGAAGGCACTATAAAAATTTTATTACCCTTTCCCACACAGAGGTCATTTGATTATTTTAGGAGAATTTTCATTAAACAGATTCTGGCTATTTCTTGGTTTTCCTGTGCATTCTTCGATAAGGATTGACACAAATTCAAATCCAAAGCAGGGAACGAAGTTTTCCTGGTATTTCTGGAGCTTTAACAAGTAACACTATTTTAAAACTGCAAGAGCTTGTTCTGGCACCACAGCACCAGACAATCAAATCATAAATATTTTCTCTCCAAGCCACCAGAAATATTAAAAGCAAACTCCAAACGGAGAAGGGGAAAATAACTATCCAACCTTTGGAACATAAATTTCCTATGACAGAGACAAAAGACTTTACTGTTGCATCTCATGGAAATAGGAGACTATCTTTTATGAGATCTTGCAGCATTAATGGTCCCTTTTATCCCAGAACAACCAGCATTCAGGTCATCTGCTTTCTGCAATAATAACTGCAAAACTGACCAATACAGCACTGAAAATGAAACTATTGTAAGAAATTTCTATACGTCTTCTTCCTCAACTCCCAAGCTACAACATCACTCTCTCTTCAGTGGTCTCTCATTTAAATCCTTGGAAGAAGGAGCAATTTCCAATTCCTTTATTAATAAAAGTAAGTACTAGCTTGTGGGGGGGGGCGGTCTGGGAGGGGGGGGTCTCTTATCAACTTCTAATTCATAACAACTGAAAAAACAAACAACTCCTCTATAACTCCTTAATAGGATTTAAAAGATACCATGCAAAAGCCACAGCAGCCAGGCTCTAAAATGCTTTCTTTAAAAAGTCATTGTGAATCCTACCTATAAGAGCCAATACGGTTATTAAATTCTCATACTCCTTCACTTTACCCCTGTTCCTGCACCTTCACCATCTCTCTGTCATCCAGGTATTAGTTATTTATCCATCAGATATTTTTGACAGAATATGTTTTCCTAAAAGACACAGTCAGCAATTTGCTACTGTAAAGTATATAACACAGTTCTTGTGATAATATGTGGATGAAATGTGACTGTACACCTCATCTTTGCTGCTTTACTTATGTCTTCTCTCCATGTCCATCTCCTCTGTAGAAGAGCATACCAGCACCTTTCTAATCAGCCGTGCAGCATGTAGGCTGAGGTGTTTTTCAGAAGATGCTGCCACTGCATTTACCCAGCAAGAGCCCCTGAGGCCTCTGGGAGGAGGAACTAATAGTGTACAGGCATACTCCTTGCACAAGTACTGAGCTCAAATTATACTTCTTTTATATAGTATACTTTCCTCAATCTTATTACAGATCCAGTGAACAGACTTTCAAATTCAAAAATTCTCCTTCCAACACCAGGAAATAACTTATATTGGATTTAATACATGTTCCACAGGGTTATTCTACTGGTATAAAGGAAGACAGAATGTCTCCCCAGTATGCTGGCAAATCTGGAAGGAATCCACCTCTAGAAGGTCTGTAACTTAGAGAAAAAGGATTTAATCCTAGGATTTGTATTTGCTTTTAATGGAACCCTATTGCTGCATCAAAGCTTTGGCTGCTGAGAAACAGATTAATTCTTTGTCATAGTGCTCTGTTACAATTCACAATAAGACTTCATATGGGTATCTTTAGAAGAACCATATCCCTTCCCCCACTGGTCTAATCTTTTTTTAATCTATTTTATATCTTCATCTCTACTTTGGAAAAACAGCAAATGGTTGCAAACTGCACACCTGTAACATGAGCTGGTTTAATTTCATCCCTTAATCATTCATGCAAGTTAGCAGATTTTCACTGCACAGATTCCCATGTCAATATAAAAGACAAATGCATTTATTTAAACCTCTCCTAGAATTCAAACACTTCAATTGCTTTAGCCAATTGGGTTCATAAACATTTAGTGGACAATGGAAGCTGTAGCCCCATTTTCTGATGACAAATTAAAAAACATAAATACATATATATATATATGTACCATAAAGGATGCCTTAAGCATCAAACATACCTTCTAAAAAGCCCTACCAGAGAAGGGAAGGAGGCAGAAATCCAAACCAAGGATAAGTCCGCATCAGACTAGAAAAGTCCTCAACAGACTCCAGCCCAATCCAAGTCTGGAAATGCAAATCAAACCCATTTGATTTATTTTATTATTTCTTTACAGATTAAGTGAAAGTTCCTGTACTGACCATAGGAAAGAGCCATTTCATTTACATATTGCTCCATTTCCAAACTATTCAGGAATGTCTTTTTTTTTTTGAACGACTAATGGGACAAATATGGATATAATACCAGTCTTCTACTATGCAACTACAGAAAACTCTACTAAAACCTCAATCAAAACTTTCTTCAATCTTATCAACTTGGCAATTACTTTCCACAGGCCAGCTTTTTATGCTCACAATGTTTCTACAGATAGAATTCATATACAGCAGATATGAACCCCAAAGTCTTTACAAAAAGATACATTACTAAGAGCAAAACTCACTATAAGCAATTCTCAGGTTCCATGTTAAGATGAATGCAAACCATAAATAAACTGGTCTTTATTTGAAGTGAAAAGAAATTTTATGAAGGGTTCTTTCTTTACATTTCATAGTAAACAGGAGTATGCATACAAGGCCTAACATTCCATATGTGTTCCACATCAAACCCTTAAGCTTTATCCATAGAAGTTTCTTATCAAATTTTACAAATTAAAAATAACGGGTTTACATCAAGCAAATTAAAGGAGTGGAGGATTGTAACTCTTAAGCTGGCAACAGACTAACTAAAATTGGACATGTTAAACTTCTGTCATTCTTGTGTCACAGGGTATTGCAGATGCCAAAGCTATCAAGGATTCAAAAAAAAAAAAAAAAAAGATGGCATAAATTCACCACAACTATTAAACCCCAAATGACTAAATACCATCTGCCCACAGACCTCTAAACTGCACCCTGCTGGAACCCAGTGACATTTCCCTTCAGTCACTCAGCTATTTGCACAGCCTATCATACTCTGCCCTGGGCATCTGCTATCATTCATTGTTAAAAACAAGATACTGATGTAGAAACACCTCTGGTCTGAGCTGATATGCCATTCATAGGTCCATATTTTTGTGCCTGGGTAAAAAGAAGGTACAGTATCTAAAGCTGGTTCAACACCTACACTGTTTAAGTCCCTCATTTCCAAACACTATGTAGGGCACTTGTATGGCAGCCAAGGTATTTATATAGTAACAGTTCTTAATATACTTGCACGACTCATGAGAGCTGGGGAAGACACCACAAGAATATAACTCTTCCTCCTTCTCCCTTAGCTGAATTCACTCCCCCTTAAAAGTTTTGCTTAACACTTAAAATAGCTTTATGAGTAACATTTTTTCTATTTTTATACAACAGTAACTATTATACATACCCTCTATGATCTGCAAGACAGGATTTGTGTTATCAATCTACTTTCTGTGTATTTTAATCAGATTTTAGATAGGTAGATTTCTAGGTTGTGTTTCATTTTAGTTATTTACAACTGAAAGGGTTTCATAAAAGTCACCCCGCCACTCCAATAGAATAGAGATATCTGTTCTTTATAAAGCAGAGACAGCAATAACATTGCTACTAAGGCTTTGATGTTCAAAAGACCAAGGTTCCCATTCTATTAGATACTGCATCCAAAAGAGAATAAAAGTGAGAATGCTTTTTCCCTCATTTAAGAATTTTGTTAGTTATGGTCTTTCTCCAACTAAAGAGTCTCCTGTGGACTGTGATCCATCACAATCACAGCAGGCAGTCAACCTTTGCTTTTCCCAATAACTTTATTTGCTACTTATATTCAAAAACACTCTTCTTCTATCATATTCTTGCTATACATGCAGGTGGATTCTTTACTTGCATATTGTGTCCAACACTTATGGCTCCTTTTCAGGTCTTTTGTCTGTTTAAGTGGTGCCAGAGACCACTGGTAAAGTATTTGCACCAATTATCTTTAAATGGCTATATGCATGGATCTGGCTGCCTTTGAAATTCACTATTCAAACTAGTGAAACAAGAGATATATGAGGATTTTATTTAGAAAACCGTTCAGCTGGAAGATACTTGCTTCAACAAATATCTCATGAAAAGAGTGTCTTGAAATGAGAAGAATCTATTCCATAACACATACAAAGCAGAGGAGGAACTGATAGGATAGATCCATGTGAGTATTGAGAAATGCTAGATCTTTCTATTCTAATGGGAGAGTCAGTCTTGAAGTAATCTTGCAAAGAGTGTTTTGCACTAGACAAGGATGTTGGAGACTGTTTAAACCAGGGCACCAGGAAAGTGTATGACTACCAGCTGGGTCTATTAGCTCTCAAACTAAGGAAACAAAGGACCTCCACACTAAACACCCCAGCTTTCCAGTGGGAGGTTTTCCAGACCAGATTTGATATATTACAGCCATCAAGGATATGGCACACAGCACAGTAATACTGAGGCCTTTCATGGGTGTGAGCACAAAGCGAAAACCAATATTGTGAACCATTTAAAAGGTATTACAGTTTTAAATACTGTAAAATGATGTATACAAAGGCATTGCTTAAAAACTATACAACAGAGAAAAAAGGACCAAATAATAAAAGCATGGATCAAAACAAGAGTCACACAAAAACAATGAGCACAGCAACAGGCAGTTTCTTGAAACTGGACTTCTCAAAACATTTCCTCTTGGACCTTTTTCCAAATAATCTGAAACCACACAAATCTAAGTGAAATCTAGATGCAAGTCTGCCAACAAGAAGATATTGTTTCTACAGAGAGCCAACTGAAGTCACTTCCTACACCTGCCCAACTTCCGACAAACATTTCATTACAGTAGCTAAGCCTTTGTTGTCTTTAATAAAAGGTTTCTAACTTAGATCTAAGTTTGTAATACAAGCTTTTATTGCTTCATAGCATTACACTGTCTAGGAACACAGTTCCCATATTATTTAGCATATAGTACACTACACAGTTTTCAAATTATCTTTCCATTATCAAATCTACCATACATTTCCTAACTCATATTTCATCCCTAAATGACAATGACTTAATATCTTATCTTGACTTTAAAAATACCCCAATTTTTTGTTTTATTTTGCCATCAACCCAGCATAAGACCTCAAGTCCTAAGTAACTATGAAAATGCACTAATAATGTAATCAGTAATAATCAACTGCACATCCCAACTGATAGAGACAGTTGTAAAACAACTTAAAGATGTGCACTTCACATCCCTAGCATCAGAAGTTGTTCTGCTACCAGATGCATTACAAAAATGAGACACTGATGGTGACTCAAAAAAATGAAAGATTCTGTACCATTTCTACCAGCTCTGCCATGGTAGAGATGAAGCAAAACACACCAGATAGGAGGATGCTAGCCATGTAACTCACTTGTTCACACACACCTTTTTTTATCCTGATGGATATCAAGAGACATACGGACAAACTCTCTGAGCAGCCAAGCTGTCAGGTAACTGAACTAGAGACATGCACCATTAGTACCTGGATCACCTTAACAGGAACTGTCCTGAAGCACTTTCTAACTCATCAATGAATTTCGTTAAGCCTTCAGAAAGATTTCTTCTCTCACTAGGAAGAGAAGTCTGTACTCCATAAAGCATAGGCTTAGCTTCCAACACTGGAATGGAAGGCATGGTATGAAATTACCTCAGTCATCACTAAATTAAATAAAAATGTTACAAGAGAAACAGAAAGGTGAGTTTGTTGGGGTTTTATTGTAAAAAAAGAATTAAATCAAAAAGTCTGATTTTATTATTAGACCTTCTTATAGAGCTTCTTATAGCGATCACAGGCAGACAATGATCCCTTTATGAGCACTAGATAACAAGATAATAATTACCCTAAGATAAGAAGAGAATAATTACAGTGAATTCTTTTGCAAGGTGCTTTGAGACCTACTAATGAAAAGCAATGCTAAAAGCTGTGTATTTTAAGTATGCTTAATAATTACATAAAACAAGTAGAACTTTTTCTAAAGGCTAGCTATAAACAAAACTGATTTTATTTGGAAGTTCAGCTGAATCAATTAATTTTTTGTGATAAAAATGAATCAGCTGCACTACAACAGCTTTCTTGGTGCAAGTTCACAATAGAACCATTTAAATCTATTCATTGCCTTACTGAAGGAAATATACTGAATATTTTAAACTGTCATCATAGGCTCAGTATAGTTCAGTATGAGTAGGGTTCTCACAGAATAATGAATTGTGTTAAGAGTTTTACACTAAACATCTGTTGACTAGGTGAGAAATCCAGTCTGTTGTCAGAAAAAGCGATGCAATGTACAAAAAAAATTGTCTTTCTATGAAAATCATTCATAACAGATACAGTTGTCAGTTTTCTAAGCTATTTTTAATCTTATAAATAGCTATCTATATATACTATCAACCCACTACCTCCTTTCAGCCCCCAAGAAACTGCTAATGACCTTCTTACAAAATTCCATTGGGGGCGTGGGGGAATATGCAGTTTTTTGAAATAGCTCTACTTTGCCTGACATTCACACTGCCTGTGAAAAATGAGGCCCACTCGTGCAAACGTTCCTTATAAGAGCAATCAGGTTAGGAACTACTGGCATGAAGCTATTTCTTGAATTAGGATTACAAGATCAAGTTGATAGCTAGCATCCCTGGGGATCACAGTGATTTTGCTATTTTGGTAAAATCTGTGATGGCATCCTCAAAATGATTTTACCAGAAATCTTGATGCAATGAGACAACAATTTAAGTCTTTAAGCTTAAGTATAAACAGTTAAATGTTAGTGGTTCATATGACCATCTCCAAAGCTGTCAATATTATATACTACAGTAAAACACTTACTATTTTGACACAGCTCTTACTATACGTCATTTTATTAAACAGTTACTTTAAGACTTAAATTTTGCAAATTATTTGTAAAAACAAACATTAAGAAACATTTTTTTTTATTTACAGTTTTCATAGGTATAGAAAACGTCCATTGCAAATACTCCTTACCAATTTGAAACACAGGATGTTGCTCATGAATCAGTAACCCTTGGACAGGCAAATTTAATCCTGGCAAAATAAAACTACCTATGACAATAATATAAGTGCACTATATTTTATATATATATAAAATATAAAACATTTTGTATCTTTTTAAAGATAAACATTTTCTATTAAGAGGCCTTTGTTTTGTTCTTGTTTGAAAAACATGTATACCTAAGCCATGGCTGAAAAAAGGACTCTTAAATACAAAAACATCAAATTTGACTCAGGCAATCCCTTAACCTCAAATTGCTGGAGGCCTGGCTGGTTTCCCAAAGAATCACAGCACGCTCACCCTGTTGTTATGGTGTTTCCTAAGCATCTGCTATGTGCCACTTGCAGAAACGGCAATCCAAACAAGACAGACCTTTGATCTCACCCCATGCAGCTGGTTTTAATTGTCTGTTCTAATGTCTCAGTCAAATTTAAGCACTGAACTGGTAAACGATTCCTGCACTTTTTCGGAAACCTTTCGGAAGCCAAGGCGCTCGAACACGTTCGCACACAGACGCTTACTGAAAGGCACGACGAGAAGACACAACACAAAGAATGCGAAGGAGTTGCGCTCCTGAGGCGGATCTCTGCACATCGCGGGGCACGACTCCGAACCGTGCGCCCCCCGCCACCCCCCACCCCGCTAAGGCGGGGGCACGGGGGGGACGCAGCGGGAGGGGAAAAAAACAGAAGAAAAAGACAAAAATGTTTACAAATGGCAGCGCTACGGGCGGTGCACGGAGAGTCACAGGTGATGCCGGAGCCAGCGCTTCCCTCCCCGCCGCCGCCACGGGGCTCCCGGAGACCCCCGGCCGCTCCCGGACCTCTGAGGGACAGAGGGCACCACCCCCGCCCCGCAGCCGCAGGTGTAAGGAAGGGCGGGACGGGGGCTCCGGGCAGCCTCCCGCCCGCGTTCCCGAGCCTTATCCCGGCCGGTGCCCGCCGGGCGCGGGGGAACCGCCGCGGGAAGGACGCGGCTCGCGGCACACGGCGGACGCGCAGGTCCCGGCGGCGCACCGGGACCCCCCACCCCCGGGGAGCGGGGCCGCGCTGCCGGCGGCCGGCGCCCACCGGAACAAAAGGAAAACAGCCCCGGAGCCGCCCGCGGCCCCGCAAAGCGCCCGGCCCATCCCGCCCCACCTCCCGCACTCACCTCGGCGCGGCAGCGGCGGCGGAGCGGGCGGCGGCCACTCGCGCCCGCGGGCTCCCTCCCTCCCGCTCCCTGTTTCCCTCCCTCCTTCCCTGCCCGCCCTCCCGGCTCCGTCTCTGTCTCTCACCGCTCTCGGAGCCGCGGCGGCGGCGGCTGGGCCCGGCTCCCCCGCCACGTGACCCCGCCACGTGACCGCCGCCCTGCCCCGGCCCGGCCCCGCCCCCGCCGCCCGCCGGGATGGGCCCCGCCGGGTGCGGGGCTGACCCGCCAATCCGGCCCGCGGGACCTGGCCGGGACACGGCCGCGGCCGGGACACACCGCGGCGCGGCGTGGGAACAGCTCGTCTGACGGGGGAAACAGCCGCCGGCACGTCCCTGTGCCCCCCAGCCCCCCACCGCCCCGACCGCCCGCTGGAGCAGAAATCACAATAGCGGGCGTGATTTGACAACAAAGCGCTGAGAGCGGGCTTAGCCCTCCTGCCTTCAGGGCTGAGAAAGAAGGAAAGTGAGTTGGTGCCAATATCTGGGGCATCGAGCCCCATCGTGTACTTCACACTCCTCCCTGCAGGAATCACAAGTGCTGTATTCCTGCATTTTTGACTCACACCAAAACGCCACAGCGAGCGAAAATTAACTGTGCTGACTAGTGTTACATGCTAAGCATAACCTTTGGTCCCAGAAAATAATGCTTACAGTAATGGGTAAAGGGAATGTCTTGTGGGAGAGAATGCATTTATCCTTCAAACTTGGAAGTTCAGGATACAATCCAGAGATACCAACACTACAAGACCTGGGGGAGCCTCAGTGAAAGCAAACTCTGACGCTGTATAGTGCACATTCACTTTCTTCAGAAAGGAGCAACAAAATGCCTGAACAGAAAAGGTGTGAAGCACTCAGCAGTTTAAGGAAACGACGAACAAACTGCAATTATCAGCTCTAGAAAAGCCATCCAACGAATTGCACATGGGGAGCAGGAAGTGAAAAGGCCCTATCCCCTGCTGGCTTTAGTAATCAAAAATTAGAGATTTCAGAAACCTAGAAGGTAAATATTTTTCACACCATTGCCCAAAGCTCCATAAGGATTTTATGTTACAACCTATAGCAAGAAGGGGCCAAACTTTGTGCCAGAGAACTAGCTACGTGTGCAAAAATCTGGAAGACTGAAGCCTGAGAAAATGTCTTAGAGTTGGGTATACATTTTGTCTGTTAATAAAATTCTCATTTAGAAAAAACGTTGCTCTTTATTGAAGATTTTCAGTTACACTACACAGCTAAACCCTGGGACACCTAACAGATCCTATAGCTAAAGTGCAATAAAAAGCTGTCAGGCTCCATTTCTGGGTGCATTACAGATTTGCTATCAGTTCTGAGCTGTGAAGAACAGGTTCTTCCCTGAATTGCCCAGTGGACAGCTTCACTAGACAGCCATCACCACCACTGGTAGGCTTGTATTTCATGTATTTCAGTAGAAAAATTTGAGGAGCCAGAATAATTGAAATCACTGTTCACTCAATTCTTGTGTCTGACTTCAGCTATCTGTGTTTTAGCTCAATTCCTAGTTTACTGACCATCATAAGAATTAAATTTAGGTAGTAAATCAAAAAAACTTCAGAAGAGAGGTTAGCAAAACACCACTGTAGCTTTAATCGCCTTTGTAATGGTGTCCTCTTCACCCAGGCACGTTAACTATGGTGCAACAGTGTTGCCTACTAGTCACTTCTCTGAGCTGATTAGAAGTCCTGCCTGGTTCTTAATCACCAGAGAAAACTGTTTGGTAGTTGTTCAGCAGCCTCTACATAATATGACCATGACTGGCTGATACTTTGCAGGAGTCTCACCCATTCTCCACTCTGTTGCAGGAGTCAAGGAAGATACATGGGAAAATGATTGTTCCGTCTCACTCTACCAATGTAACACATTCGTTTTCCAAAAATGAATTTACACAGATGCACAAGAGTCCCAGGAACTAGACCTAGATACTTCAGGTATTTAAACCTTGCAACAGAGGAACAATTCTCCATCTTTTTCATCTGCATGTCTGAATTGACAAGATCTTTTGCCATGCTGCGGGTGGACTACAGCATTCCTCCACGTGCAGAAGGGAAGTTACAGCAATCTCAGATGAAGTCCATAATCTGAGTGAGTGGAACCCAGGAGTATCCTTACAGATAAGCCAAGGCCTCATCTTCCAAAGTGAAAGTAAAAGTTAAAATCTCTACTATTTATAGCAATAGAATGTGGTCTTGTAACTTGCCTACGGGACACTGTTGCTTTATAAATGCAACAGGAGATCACCCTTGGGAAAATATCACTACTGTATTGCATCAGGTTTGTGAAACTACTTTGTACTTTTTTGAACCTTTTCTTTACTGTCACTAAAGGTACTTCTCTAGGATAACAAAGCATTTTAAAGCATACTTAGTTCACAGTTGACAATATTTTTGAACATTTATACAAAACATATAAAACCCAAAGGAAACAGACAACTTTTTCCTTCACTAGCCAACTCATCCCTTCCTCCTCCAGTCTACTAAGTCTGACCTAAAGTACAAGTTCATTAGATTATGGTGCTAACAGTAGAAACATTTCAATAATCCAACTGCAACATTTAATGCAACTTCAGCAATACAAATTAATAGAAACATTAACCTAAAATTATGTTATCAAAATCATCACCTTCCCCACCATTGTTAATTTTATTACAAAGCCTAAAAACTGCACTTTTTTGTTGTTGTTTTGTTTGGTTTTTGTTTGTTTGAATGCTCTGGTTCTGCTCAGTTCTTGGTATTACTGACTTAAAGGAAAGCTCAGTTACTTAGCCAACTTGACTGGATAATAAAGATCAGTCAAGTAACTGTACAGAAAAGTTTGTAAATTAATTTTTGTTATTGGAAAATTGTGAATTTAAGGTCAAAGGCAAGTAGATGTTCTTTCAGAAGGAACTCAGCTCTGTTTCACTCATAACCAGGCCTATGTTTGTCCTTTTTACCCAGCTGTGAGAGTAAGCAGCTACTTTAATATCTGTCCATTTCTGTAACACATTAATCCCATATTCACAACCTTCTAAGGAACCAAAGGCTGGCCTCTTTTTCAGAAAAACTTTCTTGTAATATCTCCTTTATTTTTAAAGGCAGACACTATTAAAAAAACTAGTAATGACCCTTCATGAAGGGAGATGATAAATCCCATTTGCCTACAAGCAACTATGCAAACTTCTTTGAATGTCTTTTTTGTTTTAATTTCAAAAAACATGAGAAAACAATCTTCAACTCACCTTCCTTGTTCTGCCCAATAGCACATCTCAGATGTTTTTCTTGTCTCTTACTTTAAATGTTTTTTATTGAAGACACTTTCTTCGTATTTCATTTCAGTTTTCATGATTTATTCACCTTTCAATAGCTCACTCTGTTCATGCTCATTTATACAACCTGGGTGTGTTGGGACAGAAAACAAAGCACAGGACTTGGTTGCCTTCCAAATCCAAGCAACATTAGCACTGCAAAGAACAAAACTGTGATTTCCATGGGCATTGTGTTCCCAGAACTGGTGAGCCAATAGTTCTCTATATACTCATTAAATGTAAAACCACAGGTGGTTAGTCATTTAATAATACAAACCCTTCCTAGAAGTATCTCATATGATTCATGAGAAAGGGAAAGTACACCTGAAAAATCAAATGTAACCATTATTGTTAAGATCCTCTTGAATCCATTAGTTTAACATGGAGCTTTTTTGTTTGTTGGTTCAGGATTTAACTTTTTGGTTTGCTTAGGGTTTTTTAAGTATCATTTGGGATGCAGCTCTTCATAACTAATCCCATCCTAAAGACAGTTTCATTTAAGATGCAGATCTACTAAATCCAGATAACTATGGAATAACAAAAATCAGTTACCTATTTATACACAAACAACAACAACAAAGTGCTTGCATCTTTCAGGTGTAATCATTAGCAGGTAAGCAAAAAAGTGTTTAGTGTTGACATGTGATTAAATCCACAAAAGCCTGACTGTTATAAAATCTTAGCGATACTTTTGAGTTCAACAAGCCCAATTCAACTACGTATGCTATAGAATTAAGAAGCCTAAAACTAAAATCAACGTATGTCTTTATTTCACTGCAGTTTTTTGGTCCTTCTGGAAATAAATAGAAGCAGAGAATTACCAAAATGTCCTAAATTAAAAGAAATAGAAAACTTTCCTTTATAGGTTGTTAAAAAAAAAAAAAGCACATAGAATTCACCTTGCAGAACACTACCTCACAGAACCTAGAATAGGTACTGAAGTGTCTTGTGTTACAATGCAAAAGCTGCTTTTGTAGATGCCTCCACTATTCTACCTTCCTCCTTCACCTCTGTCTGGATTTACTGCATGAATGACTGCCCCATTTTTAATGCATTACAGTTTCATACGCAAACTTGCTCCCTTTTTTCATATTCTAATCTATTCACTCCTTCCACACATAAACTTAACTCATTTTTGTTAGTTTCTTATGTTCAGCTGATTCCAAAAGGCATTTCCTTTTGATTTACCTCACCTTGAATTTTCCTCCACCACAGAGAAACACATCAGAGAAACAAGTCAGCTTACCTGGGCAGATTCCCCAGCAGAGCAAGGATTTCCTCCATAGCTGATGGAATAGCCAGGCTGAATGAGGATTGGCCAAACCCTCCAGTTGCCTGGCTGTTCACTCCAGCTTCCTACTGCTTCATTTTTGTTGTGGAAGCAGCTCCAACCTTCCACATATATTTTTCCCCCCTTCTTCAAGACCTGAACAGGGAAAACATGACCTGCAGACCCTTGGAGAGAGAAGTCCATACTAGAGCAGGATTCCTGGTAGGATTTGCAACTCTGTGGAGGGCCTAGGCTGGAGCAGGCTGTGCCTGAAGGACTGCACCACATGTGCAGCGACCCACATGGCAGCAGTTTGGGGAGGACTGTTGCCTGTGAGATGGACTCACATTGGAGAAGTTCATGGAGAACTGTCTCCTGTGGAAGGGACCCCACACTGGAGCAGAGGAAGGACTCTTCTCCCTGAGCAGTGGGAGAAACATATTGTGATGAACTGACCACAGCCCCCATTCCACGTTTCCCTGCACCGACAGGAAGGAGGTGGAGCTGGGAAGGAGGGAGGAGTGGGGGGAAGGTGTTTTTAAGGTCTTATTTTACTTTTCATTATCCTGCTCTGATTTTGTTAGTAATAAATTCAATTAATATCTCTAAGTCAAGTCTGTTTTGCCCGTGACAGTATTTGGTGAGTGATCTCTCTCTGTCCTTCCCTCAGCCCATGAACTCTTTTCTCTCTCATGTTCAGTTGTGGAGGGGTGTGATAGAGTGGCTTTAGTGAGTGCCTGGCATCCAGCCAGGGTCAAACCACTACAGTGCTAAAAAGGAAAATATATTCACGTGTGGGTTGGTTTTCTTGTTTGTTTTTAACTTTACATAGTATTTCAAATTATGACACACAAGATAATAACTGAAGAGATGAAGATTAGTACAGATGGCAAGGGATCAGAACTAGTTAAGTGTGGCAGTCCAAAGAAAACAGACTGAGGAGATACAATAAATGGAGTCCTTGAAGAATTACTCATGATACTGACCTTTTTAATATTTTTGTTAGGTGACCTTAGAACAAAAACATGAGTGTGCTAATAAAATTTGCTGATCACACAAACTTGAGGATCAACAATACAGCCTGGACTCAAACCAAAATCATTCAGAAAACAATGGATGACCCCCAGAAGCAGACCACTAAAAAGAGTAGAATTAAACATGATAGTCATGAATTGAAGGACTTGAAAATTTTAAACTGAAGGCATCAAGTGAAAAGAGAGGAGGAGAAAAATCTGTATTTGTCAGTCAGCAAGAGAATGAATACCTGTAAGGTATTTGATGACATCATGAAAGAAACTAATACTCCCAGAATATCAATGAGAGTTCTGGAATATGAAAAATATTGCACTGGTCCACACAGTAGTGATCCATTACATTGAAGAATGGTAAATTAAACTTGAAACGGGTACTAAGGAGGGCCAGGAGAAATAGATATGACTATCTGTGTGTTACTCTATTAAACAGAGTAATTTCGCCTATTTCACTTCCTGCATCAGGTTAGGCTCCCTTTTTATGCACTTCACAAGAAGTTTAGCACTATGAAACCCTAGTTCAAAGTGAGCCCTTTGAAAATGTCTACAATATAAAAAGATCAATTAATATAACTTTCTCAGCAAAGAGCACATTAGAATATTAAAACAAATAGCAGCTGGTGGAAATACTTCCAAGGTCCCTAGGCTTTTCAGACAAGTGCCTTAATGGCTGAGATATAAATTTATATCTTTTTTCAGCTTAAATCTACAGAGACCCATGCCATATATAATTTCTTCAAAACCTCTTATTTCCAAGTGTGGTCTCATGAGCAGTTTAAGTAAAAGGATAGCACAGCAAAGCTTAAGCAGTCCTTTTCTTTTTTTTTTTTTTTCCCCCAAAAATTCAATGGACATAATATTCAAATACAAAAATAATGATAGAATTCTTGAAAAATGTGAAATAATAAGAGAAAAGCCACCAAAATATTCAAGGTCTTATACACAGTTTAGCACCAGAGTCCCAAATTAGCATACTCTGTACTATCACCTTCCATTTTAGAAGATACAACAAATAGAGAGACTGTTGCAAAATCAGATGTTAATTCTTTTTAAAAAAAACCAAATCAAACCCAGCATAATTATAGCATAATGCCCGCATTATTGTGGGTAGCTCTATAAGGAATATGACCAAATATTGGTCCATTTATTCCACTGGAAAAAAAACATATTTCAACCTAAATTTAAGAGTAGAAAAATACACTGCAAGAATATGATGACTTTTTGCATTTTTAATAGTTTTAGCAAAGTATAATACAATTATAGAAAGCACCTCTGTGCCCAAACAAAATGATTTAAGAAACACTCCTTACTTTCATGAATACCTGATTAGGGATTTCATTGATCCTTTTAATCCTAGTGTTAGAAGGACACAAAAATAAATTCTAGATGTGAAAGAATTCTGGTTATCCTTATTAGCACTCTGATTTTTCTATGTTTGTTCCCCCTTGAGACCCCCACCTTACAGTAATGCCACTCAGTGTAAAGACTGCAAAATCCCTTTCCTCCCTAAATTTTAAGAACTATTGTTGGGCAAGGAAAGGTCTCTTTCTCCCACAGAGTAAGCATGCTGTAGAATCGTAGAATCATTAGGGTTGGAAAAGGCCTCCAAGATCACCAAGCCCAGCTGTTAACCCAGCACTGCTGTGGTAACCATTAGACCATATGCCCAAGTGCCACAGCCACATGCCATCTGAGCACTTCCAGGGCTGGTGATTCCACCACTTCCCTGGGCAACCTGTTCCAATACCTGACCAACCTTTTGGTAAAGAAATTTTTTCCTAATATTCAACCTAAAGTTCCTCTGGCAAAACTCGTGGCCATTTCCTCTTACCACTTGTTACTCTGGGAGAAGAGATCAACCCCCACCACAGCCTCCTTTCAGGTTGTTGTAAAGAGTGATAAGGCCTCCCCTGACCCTTCTTTTCTCCAGGCTAAACAACCCCAGCTCCCACAGCCACTCTTTTTAAGACTTGTGCTCCAACCCCTTACCAGCTCTGTCGCGCCTCTTTAGACTCACTCTTGTGCTTCAATCCTTGTTGTAGTGTGGGGCCCAGAACTGATCACAGCACCACGCGAGGTGCAGCCTCACCAGTGCCGAGTACAGGGGGACAATCCCTGTCCTGCTCCTGCTGGCCACACTATTGCTGATCCAGGCCAGGATGCCATCTGCCTTCTTGGCCACCTGGGCACAGCTGGCTCATGTTCAGCTGCTGTTGACCAGCACCCACAGGTCCTTTTCTGCCAGGCCACTACCCAAGTACTCTTCCCCAAGCCTGTAGCACTGCCTGGGGTTGTTGTGACCCAAGGGCAGGACCCAGCATTGGCCTTATTGAACCCCAAACCACTGGCCTCAGCTGGTCCAGATCCCTCTGCAGAGCCTTCCTGCCCTCCAGCAGATCAACACTCTCACCTACCTTGGTGTCACCTGCAAACTGATTGAAGGTGCCCTAATCCCCTTGTCCAGACCATTGCTAAAGTTGTTTAACAGGACTGGCCCCAGTACTCAGCCTAGAGGAACACCACTGGTGACTGGCTGCCAGCTGGATGCAGCACCATTCACCACCTCTCTCTGGGCCTTGCCATGCAGCCAGATTTTAACCCAGTGAACACTGCACCAGGCCAAACTGTGAGCAGCCAGTTTCTCCAGGAGAATGCAGTGGGAAATGGTGTCACAGACTTCAGGTAAAGTCCAGGTAGACTATGTTCACAGTCTTCTCTATTTGTTTTTATGACTTGCTTTGTTTATGATATTCATGTAACTACGATGATAATGAAAAAATGCATTACATGAAAGCTTCCTTCATTTTCAAATTTAGAGGTGTAGTGGGTTGCTTCTCATAGCTACCAAGTCAAACAATGGAAGTTTTTTATAGGACCGTCACAGTTTCTTTTGTTTTATAGTTCATAGTTAAAAATAAGGTAGAATAACTGCACATTGAAAAGACAGTCTCAATTTGGTCTAGTTTTTCATACTTGCAGCAAACTACTTTAGGAACCATCTTCTGAAACACATCCACCCTCAGAATTGTTCCTTCCCACTCCCTACAGCTCCTTCTGGCTCCTGCTGTCACACAGCAGGCTAAACAGGCAGAAATAGCTTTAAAAAAACCTATTCAAAGCCAAAAGGGGAAACATTTCCAAGATTTCAGGTTCCCTAGTCCTGACAGATTTGGTCAGATGCTTAGCTTTGCCCACTCCTCATCCCTCCTCTAGGGCTCCTCTCAAATGCTATTTGCAGCTCTCTCTGCCCAAAAGTCAACCTGACCAACACTAAAAGCTGTCACAGTCCTTTATTACATTGGCCTTGATGTGGTTGTGCTTAAAAATATTGATTTCAAATATTCACTAAGAAACCAGGCTTCTTTTTTCTTCAGTTTTATACTGATTTTATAACTTTCCTAAAATTAAAAGACAAAATTAGTCTCTGTTTAGACCAAAAGTAAAATCAAATACAGGGAGCACGCTTCATTTCGCAGCTGAATAGAAATTTTTTTCCTATTTTAATTTCAAGCCAGTTGATGATACAGAAGGTCATCATGCAAAATGATCACACATGCAAAATATGTCTTACACACAATAAAGTTGCCAGTGTAGGAGAATGAAGAGATTAAGACAAAGTAAAACTACACTACCATTCCACAGAGAAAAGTGGTCCCATTCAGGACAGAGCAAAATAGAAAAGTAGGTGTAATATTAAGAAAGCTTGGTCTCTGGTTAGATAAACTCAGAACCTTTTGTAAACCAATTAAGATCTAGTTAATTGCAGGTAAATTTTTTGATCCTTATGCTCCTTCTGATCTTGTTCAACTCCAGAATTAACAGGAAATAATAATTACAAGCCTCAAATACTCTTCCCTGCCATTTTTCTCTTTCGCCCTCCCATCTCTCCCCTCTAGCTTTGATACATTGGGAGCACAACACACAAAATGGTGAGAGATGATTTGCTTGGTGTGCATACCTCTCTCTACTGACAGTGTATGAGCTATGCCAACAATGCAGAAACATGCAATACTATCTCATCTGCAAGTGAGATCTGTACAGCTGCAAGGGTACCCATCGCTCTGCACATCCTAAGATTTACAGCTGGATCTGTAATAGATCCATCTTTTCTGTAATAGAAAAATGAACAGCTGTACAGCTCTGACAGCCAACTCCTTCAATCTGTAGTCATCCAGAAATTCTGCTCACTGTTTCTTTCCTGAGGGGCTAGTTATGTGGCTAATCAATTATCTGTCAGTTTTGGTCTTGGATGGGTTTTCTTCGGTGTGTTCAAGCGCATTCCTGCCTGGGTATATGAATCTTAAGACTTCTTCCAGGAACCTTACACTTCTTGTTACTAACACCTAGAATTGCTCAAGCACAAAAAGCTAAAAGCTAGCAGTAATGCTCTAAAATTTTCACTTCAAAATATTTTTCACTGGGCAGCAATTTAATAGTCTGTTTCTAGTCTTAATCTTCTTTTTAGTGCTAAGCAATCAAAAGTGAGAAAATTGCTTTTTCAGTCTATAAGAAAAATACAATCCCTAATATTCAAAGTCCTAGGGGGGGTTTGCAACTCATACTAAAACTTAATTGGTAGGTGCTGTAGTTTTTTGTTTGGTTAGGAAACATACTGGATTTTACCATTACATATGTGTAAACTAATAAAGCCACTTATTTGGAGGCAATGAGGGAAAAACTTCCTGTATGTCTCATTTCCATGCACTATGAGCAACACTGTAGGGATAAAGATGCAGAAATCCCAGTGCAGACTGAAATACAGCAAGATTGAATGTTGTATAGTCTTCCACACAGTATGATGCATGTGATTTGAGGAACAGGTACCCTACAATTGCATGCAGTTTGTATTACGAGGAAATAAAGAGGAAAAAAAAAAATCATAAATCTTACTTCTTAACAATGACTTCTTTTGATTTACACTCACTAAAAATTATGTAACTTAATATGAAGCAATTTCAAAAGCAGGCTCATGGTGTAGAGATACAGAGACCTAGCAGTAACATCTGATGGGAAGACCACATTTCAGACTCATCATTTTAATGCAACATGGCTGTGTACCTACACTTAGAGAGAAAACACCGGATACTTAAACAGCTAAGAACTTTCTGAGCTAAAAATATTCCAAAATCTCCAACAGTGAATATCTTTTTAGAAGGACTCTTTGAAGATAAATGTTCATCTCTAGCTGAAAGCATATCTGATGTTCCAAAGCAGGGTAAGTCCCTGACCCACCATTGCCCAGGCTGCAACAATGTTTTAAAGCAGCTTAAAATATTGGCAAGAGCTCCCCTCACTGGTCTGCCTTCAAATTGTCAGCTCTTCAGTCCTGAAAATCTTTTTATATCAAACAAAGAGAGGTAAAATATTACTTATATTCCACATTTAGGAAAAAAACCCACCCAGGTCTACATAAAATTTATATCAGATATTCTATTGTTTACATTTCTGAGTAGCTGGAAGTCATAAACCCAAAGATAATGACTTAGTTTAGGAAGAAATTGTTCTTCAATCTTTGTGAACTTTAACTTATTTTGAATCCTTGATTTTGTATAGGACATATAGGCCTTGCCACAGTCTAAATTACAAAACAAACACCCAATTCTAACATATTGAGTAATGCATTCATTTCACAGTAACCACCACCAGCTTCAATGAGACCATTTGTGGGATAATCATGGACTCAGCATGGAAATTTACATGGAATTTGAAATTGCAAAAATAATTTATTATGAAAGCTTACTGTTTTCTTCAATGGCCTACTGTTTAAGACTAAAACATGTTTGATTTTAAGAGCAACTCAAACTGTGTTGGTTTATATGATTAAAGAGTGGTTGATAAATATATGTTTAGTTATATATCTATGCATACACATTTATATATGATTTTTAGTGCCTTACTTTTGTAAGCTCAGACTAGGGGCTGACTGAACTTTTACGATGAAGATGCCAACTAAGAAAGTTTAAATTTAAGTAATTTTAATGACACCATGAAATACCATTATCTTCAATTCACAGTAAACAATCTTGTTTACTTCAGCTCACAGTAAACAATCCTGTTAATGCATAAAACAGAGTCCTCTGGATTGTTCTCACACACATGAGGTGGCCCTGCAGAGCTGAGTGAGAAAAAACTGTAAAATTTGTTGTTATGGCACATTAGGAAAAAAAAAAAAGAGGGAATCAGAGGATATGCTTTTGAATGCACCCTACAAACCTGGAAAGACTGTAAAATAGGATTTCTTAATGTACAACAGCACTTGGAGAGGTTTAGTAGAGCACATCAGACAGCCATCTAGCTCTCATCACTACATAACAAAACAACAAAAATCAAAACCAAACCTCCCAAGTCCCCCGATTATCATTATAAGTACATTAAACAAATAAACAAAACCACTACCATTCAAATGGATTCAGATGCCTACTTTTTTGTGAAACACAAGCAGTTTAGATACAGAGTCAAATCCACTCAGTCTGGTTTTCTCAGGTAAAATGGTAGAATCTCCTAAAGCATTCTCTATTTTCTTTCAACAGCAATCTCTATTTTCTTTCTTGAGGACACATCCATTCTCTCTAGTTGGTTATTTCCTCCTTTACTGCAGTGGACATTTATTCTTCCTGGGCTAGTTGTACCAGAGAGAAGGAAGGGGACTCAGGCATTGGTCACAAGCAAACTAAGTCATTACAACCCCTATCTATATTGACCAACCAGGATCATATTCATGGTGCTGCCAACCCCCATGCTAAAATAACCCCCTCTCCAGAATTAGCTTATCCTACAATTTATAAAACTATCTAAATATGTGATAGCATTTAGACTTGTTTTTTACACTGCTTTCTTTGAAGGTTATTAATAAACAAATTTCTTTAAAAATCTGAGGCTTGGAACAAAAAACCCAAAATGCCCAATAGTATAATCTTAAATAAAAATGAGATGTTATTGCTTTATTTTACTAGGAAGTTCAATTTTCAGTTTCCATCTCTCTCCTCCCATGTAACATTTTGTTTGAGTTATTCAAATTCTCTTACCTTGCTTTAGAGATCTGTCTCATCTGTCAAATACAACTCTTTAGCTTCTGCATGTGCTAACAAAAGAAGAATTTATCAGCATGTTCAAGTTACAGTAACTACACTAGAGCAACTGCTTACATCCCAAAATGCTAACAAGTGAACTTGCAAGCTTATTTAGATCTAAGTATAAAGTAAGTAGCAAGTAATAAATGAAGTTCAAGTAAGTGTCTTTTATGTAATTGTACTACCATGCTCTTCTTCCAGAACACAAAATACTTTCAACTCAAACTGAAAGCAAAAAGTGAGCAGTGAAAGCCCTTCAAGATAAAATTTGGTGCTTTTAAAAGCAGCAACAAGTCTGTCATTCAAGTTCTATTTTTGCTGCTGAAGCAGGACCTGAGAACACGATAGTTCTTTGCTAGATACTTGCAAAAAAGTGAACTTATTAGTTATGGATACAAATATTAAATTAACAGACAATATTCCAAATACAGTGAGAGCTGATTTTCTCACCCTATCAACTCTATTACCAAAGCATGGATATATTTAAACAGATCTCCTAAAACTTTTATTCTCAAATGTTTCCAGCCTTTAAAAAAATGTATCTTTGACACAACGTTTCATTCCAAGCTGTACTCACCAACAGTATTTCACACCTGAATGAAAACCAGCACGAATATTTAAAATCCATATATGTAAATGCTGACTATCTCAAAATATATGGATATTTTTTGTTTTTTCTCCCATCTGGGCAAATATTTTTGTTGTTGTTGAAGCATCTAAGTTCCAAGATTACATGCATTTAAAAACAATCAAAACCTTTCAGAGGTCCAAGTTTATTCAAATCTCAGAAACCTTTGCTTGGGCTTTTTTGTTTGTTTTTTAAATTCATCCACATACTCAAGTTCTAAGTTTCCTCATTGGATTTCCTTTATCTACATCTTTTGTTTATTCTTCCAGCACAGAATTGGTTACACGTTGTTAGGTTACAGGAAGGATCAAAAGAATTGACTAGAATTAGTCTAGAAGTAAAAAATGTATTGTCTAGAAGTTAAAAGTCCATGAAGTCATTTGCTCAAAAAAATCAAATTGTGAGCAGGGAGTATAAGAATGCATGCCTAACTGTTTAATTTATACAGTTTGGAACTTCTATCCCTCTGTATTACATAAGCTGTTTATCAACTATAAATATAAGTTAAAATACAGGGAACGCAGCAGCAAAGCTGTACAATTAACCAGGAGAAAAAGACAAGAACTGCAAAAAGTTTATTACAGACTGAAAAGGAAAGTCAGAAACGGAGCACTAGACATGCCAAATACAGAGAATCTTAATAAGCAGAATTCCAAACATGACTTTTCAAATGCTGTCATTTGAAGAGAGAGTGATGGATTATTACCTTTCAGCAGAATCTGGACAGAAAAAAACCTAGGATTCCAAAGAAAGGAAACAGGCACTTCTAAATAAACTGTACTAAGCTATATTAAAACTACTGATTATTTCTGCAGTAAATGAGCACCCAATAATCTTCCACAAAATAACAGTTATGAGGTCAGTGTTTGATCAGTCTCTTGAGATCAATCTCAAGAAAGGTGTAAGGAACCATAAACAGTTTATAAATAAGAGTTAAACTACTTATTTCAGGTAAAGACATGTAGCTGGTTCCTAATCTGCATGACCAGGGAAGCACCCAGTTGTGAAAGAAGAGATTAAACAACTTGGACCAAAACTCATTGTTCTACAGTCAGAGAAAAGGGAAGGTATCAGAAATGACATGAAGTTAAAATTTACAGAGCTATTTGCTCATCCACATGAGCCTGAATAGAACAGAACTTTCTTTGGACAGCTTTATGATTAAAAACATCTAGTGAAACTTTCTCCTGAAGATTCCCTATTCCTGAGGCAAAAAAAAGGCAAACCAAAAAACCAATCTGAACACAAAACAAGGACAAACCGACCAGTTAATCTGATATCTACTGGACAAGAGAAACAAGCAGCAGTGGGAGAATCAGTAAGGAAAACTGTTCCTTATAAAAGTCTCTCTCTTTACACTTGCTCTTTTTCTCAAAGACAAAATGGTGGCATCTATCTGATGTACATGAGTAGGTCTGAAAACCAAGCCAGTGTCTGAGCTAAAGTAACGAATACAGTGTAAAAAAACCCAAACAACCAAACCACAACACTACAAAGTGTTTTTCTTTGCAGTAAAAGGCAATATGGGAGAAACCACTAAGCTGAAGGAGAAAGAATAACCAAAAATCCAAACCCAGCTTTCTTGTTTCTTAGGTAGAGCATGGGAGTCTGACCATGTAACTAATTTTGACTATCAGCTTCAGTGAAAAAACACAAGCAATTATACCCATAGGACTGGTCTTCCATTTCTGTTACCCCTTTAATTTATGATGATCTAGGGCAATGTATTTTGTTGTCCCAATCCCCCCATATCCCTCCTTCCCCTCCAAACTCCTACCACTACTCCCCAAACTCAGAACAACTCAGAGAGCACAGCCTTGGTAAAAGTAGGCAAGCAGTATGGGGCATTTGTAACATGTTTAACTAAAAACCCCAACACTCCCAACCCCAAGCAACACAACAAAACACTCACACCAACTCTCATCCTGCTGTATAAAACCCATCATGTTAGAGCAGTATCTGACCATGATTCCAACTTAGAGAGATGTTCCATCAAGCACAGATCATATTTCAACAGACATTCTTTACTTTCTATCAGTCACACTATAATCAGATGCAATCACAAACAGGAACACAACACATCAGATGACTTCATACAGCATTCCAATACAGAAACACTACTCTACTTTTTGGGTCATATCACCTTGCAAGATAAAAACCTAAAGGAAAACCAGAGAACATGCATCAAGAATTCTCAAGAGAACTCCTCAAGTGTATAATTTTAAGCATTTTAATAAAGATACCACATACTTTCAAAATGAGAAACAAAATCCAATTCCATACTATTTTGCCTATGAAAATGATGCATTTTCTGTAGCAGCCATTTCTATGTAGAACTTACACACCACAGTGTTATCTATTAAAACAGTAACAACCCAGACTATTGAAATTCACCGTTCCAAAACTTGTAGCAATCTCATTTCTCTGGTTTTTCTCACTTCTGAGTAATAGGAAACGAGTTTTGGTCCATTAACTCGCCCACTCTCTCCTGGAGAAAGTTGACCAACTCAGCTAATACAAAGACATGAGTTTCATCCAGGTCTTGTATGATGAACTTCTTTCCCAAAGCATTCGATTCATCCAAATAGAGCAGAAACTGCTTCATTGCTGGGTCACTGTAGAGACAAACACACATCAGATCCCATCTCACAGTTACAAACACAAGAAACACCATTTGAAGACATTCCCAAAGATTTTAGGAAAACTAAAATTAATTTCAAGAGTCATTCACAACTTAAATACAGTTTGTGAAGCTTAAGTAGAAGTCATTTCTTTCCAAGTAGTTTTGGTTACTATAGAGACAAAAATTAAATGGTAATAAAGTCTAATGAGTAGAACCAGCTGCTTGATTAGCAGAGAAGTTTCCATTTGCTGCTGCTAAGGCAGCTTAAAAAAAACCCAAACCAAAACTAAAATTCAGAAGTCCAACCCTTAATAAGGCAAGACTGAACTTGTATTTCTGATTTTAGCAATAGCCTCATAAAAACGTGTTTCCTTAAAGCATAAGGATAACCAAAAGACAGGAGAACACAGATCTCACTCAAAGTAGTATAGCACGGACTAAGAGTGATCATATAAGAAATGTACACTTCTCACACTCTAACTGAACAGTCATGATGTCACCTTCTAAATTAAATTTAAATGTTTAGAAGAAAACATTTTGGAAATATGGAACTGCTTTTGTGCAGTTGTAGATTGCAAATGTATTAAGTGTACAGCAGAAATCTCACACATCATATAATGCTATACAATGACCCCACAAATCCTGAGTGATGCTTCTTTATATTTTGGAGGTAGGCAGGGGTCTGAGTCTCAGTCCAGAGATGAGATTATATGAAAACAGGTACATTGCACCTATACCAAAAGCTGACATTTACAAACTCCAAGCATATTCCTTTTGAATATGATCTACAAATAGAACTGCATGTTAGCTTTGCACAGAATTTAGTCTAGACCTGATTAAAAGAAAAGCAAACAGGAAAGGAGAAATGAAAGATTACCTCATCTCCCTCAAGAATCAGTAGAGAAACATTTTGTTCACAAACAACAACAGTAAGAAACTCTGTTTGCTAGCAGTATAAAGAACAAAAGGGAGCATTTAGTATTTTCAAGGAAAAATTGCCTCAATAACTGGATTGTTTATACTAGGGTAAGTCGTACCTGACAAGCATATAGATAACCTACGTATACAAATAAAATTTTAACTTGTGTACCTTTCAAAAAAGTGACAATGTTAGGGGACCATCAGACATGGTAAAATATAGCTTTGAAGCATAATTTCTCATAGTTAAGGCTTATTTTAAGTATTTTATAGCCTTTTTTCTAATTTTCTATATTAAAATAATTGGCAGACTCTTATATATTTTGAAAAAAAACCTGGATTTTTATAACTATGTGATTGCTAACATTTTGCCATCATATTTTTTACCCCATATTTATATGCAGTTTTCTTTTCTTTAAGGAGGTTAGGCATAAGTGGAAAACAGTCTCTTGAAAAGAAAAATGGGAGTTTGGAATTAGGAATATCTACAATTGCCTTCTCTTTGTTTCCCCAAAGGCCACACTTTTCTCTGCTTGTTCAGCACCACCCTTCCCCACAACAATTGCTTTTGCCTGGACTCTTCAGTTACTTAGATTAGTTGCAGGTCTAAAGAAACACAGTCTTTGAGACAAGGGGAGGCAGTAAATGCTGTTACTCACCACTCAACCAGAACACCTTTCAGAACATTCACCATCTTCCCGGTTCCCTTACGAACGCTGAAGAGTCGGCAAGAGCGAGCCTCGCTCTGGATCACACTGGCGATCACAGGAAATCTGAAAGCACAACACGTCCCACACACCCCCAACAGACAAAACCAAACAAACAACGCCTCGGTTAAACGCAAAGACTCTTTAAACTCAAAGACAACCCTACTCCGCAGCGGGGTTGCTGGTCCGTCCCGCCCTTCACCTCCGCCTTGGTCAGAGGGGTTCCCAAGGGATCCGAACCCTCCCTCCCGCCCGCCCGTCACCTCCGCCTTGGTCAGAGGGGTTCCCAGGGGACCCGTTCCCGTCCCTCACCTCCGCCGCAGTCAGAGGGTTTCCCGCAGGATCCGATCCCTCAGGCGCCTCCTTCTCCCCCGCCGCTTCCCGGCCCACGGAAGTACCATGCCCGCGCACGCGCACGCCGGCCCCCGGCAGCGCCCGCGGATTGGCCGGGACTGCCGGCGGCGCGATGGCGTCACGCGGCGCGCGGGGGCCGCCGCGGGGAGCGGCGGCGCAGGCGGAAGGTGGGAGCGGCGGCCCCGGCGCGGGGCGGGGGGCGGGGGGCGCGGGGCGCGGGGATGGCGGCCGGCACAGGACGGGGCGGCCGGGGCTGACGGGGCTCTGGGTAACGGGTGCTTTGTTCCTCCGCGTTGGAAAGAGGCATGGAGCCACCCCCGCCTGGCCCCTCCCCCGTTTGCGTGTTGCATTTCTTAAATTTGGGGTTGCGATGGTTTTGTTGTGGTTTTTTTTTAATACCCGCCCCGTTGCGCTGTCGCGAGGCGGGTAGGGACGGGGCTCGGAGCTGCCTGGACCAGCTGTGAAACTGGGTGCGAAATGCGTGCTTTTGCATTATGTTTGTATGTCCCTAAGCGTGGAGAGCCCAGCGTGAGCCGGCAGTGCGCACTCGCAGCGCTGGGCCAACCGGCTGAAGCGGGGCAGCGCGGCCAGCGGGTCCGGGGAGGCGATCCTGCCCCCGCCTCCGCTCCGGTGAGACCTCACATGGGGTCCCCAACACCAGAAGGACATGTAGCTGGTAGAGCAAGTCTAGAGAAGGGCCACGAAGTTGATAAGAGGACGGGAGCCCTTCCCCTATCAAAACAGACTGAGCAAGTTGGGGTAGTTCAGCCTAGAGGAGAGAAGGTTGCGTGGAGAACCCACGGCAACCTTCCAGTGTCTGAAGGGTCCTACAGGGAAGTCAGAGAGGGACACTTAATCAGGAACTGTTGTATAGGACAGGGAGTAATGGGTACAAACAAAAAAGGGGAGACATCTAGGTTAGATGATTTGAAAGAAACTTTTGACTGTGCAGGTGGTGAGACATTGGAACATATTTCTCTAGAAGTTGTGGATGCCCCAACACTGGAAGTGTTCAAGGCCAGGCTGGATACGGCCGTGAGCAACGTGGTCTGGTGGGAGGTTCCCCTGCTCATGGCAGGGGTGTTGGGATTTGGTGATCTTTAAGGTGCACTCCAGACCCTTAACATTTGATGATTTGATGCTTGCCCTCGGACCTGAACAGAAGCTCCTGGCAACAGAGAAACGGTGCTCACGTTGGCCTCCTGTGTTTGCAGGTGCATGTTTTAAATTTTAGTAATTGTGTTACCTGCTGTCACTGAACCACAGGTTTATTTCAGACTGTAGTTAGAGAGAAGAGTAAATGCAAGTACTGTGATTCTGTGAATAAAGGTAGTAAAGGAACTGTCACGAGACAAAGATTTCGGAGGCGGGAGAGGTGTCTCTAAAGGACTGATAATCAGTCTTAAAAATGTTTCACAGTGTGGTATACTCTGTTGAAGTGAATGGATAAACAGTGTTGAAATGATGGAAGTCAGAAAGCAGTCTGCAGTGATTGTGACAGTGCTGGGGTAATGCTAATTATTTTCAAAAATCTCCCAAACACAAGCAAGAGAGAAGGGAAAAATCAAAACTTGGGGAAATGAGAAAAGAGGGAAGATATGTTAAAGGAAGGACATAAAATGAGTCCTCTTGTTTAGAGATGTTGGGCACTGATGATAAAAGTGATAGAACGACTTTTCTTGGTCTGCGGAGATTACCTTAAATTCAAGGAAAATATCAGGCTTCCATATTTCAACATGTTTACACATGTGACATTTTATCATTTTGAGTTAATTGTGATTGTGGTACAGAGACCTAACTTGACAAGAATTTGATTAGTATGTGAGAGATACTGGTGTGTTCTTACATCCCTTTAAACACATTAACACAATATTTCAGTTAGTATAATTGCATCAATGCAGACACTAAAATTTCTCTTAGAAGATACAAGTTTCGTGTTATTTCTGCAGTGTATGCAAAAAGCGTTAGTTTCTATGTAGTTCTTTAAGCTTTGTTAGTCAAAATGAAAGACTTACTTGCCAACACAATAAATGATGAACTTTTAAAAGCAGTTGGTTACTGAGTTGTATTAAAGCCCATGTCATACTGAATTATGTCTTGATGGAGATAGAACCGTATCTGGTATTTAGGGAAGTGTGACTAAGAAGTAGGAAAGGAAACTTAGAAGCAGAGAAGTTAATTGGAGATACTTAGTCACTAAAGTCAACAGTAATATAATAAAAAGCTGCTTTAAACTTTTCTTATAATTGAAATTCAGCCCATTAAATTGAAAATTTTATAGAGTTCTTTAATTAGAGTGTTTTATATGGATTGAGATGACACAAACATGGTTTATTGTGGCCTTTGCCATCATGACCTTTGCTGTAAAAAGACAGGAAAAAAATGCCACGCGATTTCTGCTGTAATTCTCAAAGCAATCATTACTTTTTCTTTCCCCCCTCAATATGCAGAATGTCAGTGGCTGCTTACTGCGTATTTTGCTACAGAAAAATAGGAACCTCTGGTCCAACCACAAAAAAACACCTACCCTGGAACGATGTCAGTAAGTACAGTTCATTATGTATTGATCTGAAGTGTTAATAAAAAAGAATGACATGACACCATGCATAATTAAATGATACTTAGGTTTTAAGCCCTTGAATACTTAGTGATTAAAAGCTTCTATTTGTCCCTGCTCTCTGCTTCTGACCTTGCTTTGCATAGTGATATGTAATATGACACCAGCAGATGATCTAGGAACAGACAGGAACACTAGATGAGGGTCTTTCCCTAACTAAATGTGATCTCCTTAAACTAGCATCAATTCCACTTGTATCTGATTTTTTTGGGGAATCTCTAGAGCCATGAAATAGTTACATTCATCAACAGTGAATAAAGCTTATTTCAGTTATTTCTTTTTCCTTATTTACTTTAAGCTCTGCTTACTTAGTTTCTGTTTTCTTTGGTGCCTTTGGCATATAATGACAATTCTTACAATTCTGAAATTTATTTCTGAGCATTAAAGTTAGGATATTTCAATTTCTGCTCTACAGGAAGCATTGCATTTTTTTTCTTTTTCAAACTTCTCTGGCAGTTATTTCTTCAACATGTAGCTGCTGCCTCTTGTCTGCATGCAAAATACTTATGGCCTCACAAAGATGGAAGCTGGTAGCAGTGGTTGTGGGGCAAATCTCCCAATTCATGCTGAGGAAAAGAAATTATTCATGCTAGGTGAGATGTGTTCCGTTGGGTTTGCTGCTACTGGTAATGATAAGAGTTTCTCTGTATAGGGATCCTTATATCCAGATAATCAGATCAACTTTGTAGATACAAAGTAGCTGAAATCTGGAAGGAATCAATCAATAGTTTTAAAAGGCAAATTGTTGCAAGTAGCATGTATTTATTATCTGTTTGCTTTATAAATTAGATTCAATGGAATTATTTTTTAAAAAGTATTTTCTTATGGAGACTCTGCAGGACTTCTCAAAGAACATACACAGTCCTGTATGTATGAGTATACATTGAAGAAATAGCTGTAACATGTAAGAAAAAGTTAACTCCTTTAAATTATTTAGAGTTCTAAATCACTGCTAGTGTTGCAGGCAGAGAAAGTTTACTGTTGATTCTGGTAGCTGAACAATGAATGCAATTGAGAAGTAGCAATATTCAAAGTAAATAGCACTGGCAGGATACGTTTTATCATCTTGCTTGGGAGAGCAGGAAATCCGAATCAAGTAATGTTTTCTCCAGTTGTAAATTTTGGCTAACTATTTCTCTCTATAGAGCAATAGAAAATGGTTTTAAAGTCTGTTCTTAATGGTTGGTATTCTTACTGTCTGATAGTCAAATGGTGACTGTGTTTATATTAAGGTGATGCACAACTTTGACATTTGGTTTTAATTTTTTCAAGGAAAAATTGCAAAGGTAACTGGATCGCTTATACTAGGGTAAGTTGTAACTGATGAGCATATATGTAACTTATGGATACAGTTAAAATTTTAATATGTGTATCTTTCAAAAAATGTGGTAATATTAGAGAACGTTAGTCATGGTAGAATATAGTCTTGAAGCACAATTTCTGATAGTTATAACCTGTTTGAAGTATTTTATACCCTTTTGTCTACTTTGCTAAATCAAAATAATCTGCAGAGTGTTATGTATTTTGTAAAATCTGGATGATTTATACCAATGTGATTGCTGGTATTTTTCATTGTATTGTTTTAGTTGATATTCATATGCAGTTTTCTTTTCTTTAAAGAGGTTTTGTATTCATTACCTATGAAGTCCTGTCCTTAAATAAGTTACTGCAAATCGATACTCAAGCTCTACATCAAGAAAAACTTAAATCTTTTGTATATGTACGTACAGCTTCTCTAAGTCCAAGTGAATATCAAGGTAAGATGCATAATTGTTTGAGTTCTAGAAACAGAATTCTAAGAGAATAAAATGTTTCTGGAAGTCACCCTTATATAACAAAGTTATATTTCCTCAAGTCTGTTACCAAGTAATGTCACCAAATTTATTTTAAGCTGCTGAATGGTTTTTTTTTTTTAAAGATAGTTTTTTCTATACATAGTTCTCTATGTATGAGGTAATTCTCTTTATATAATGTTTATATGTATATGTGTGTGTATTTCTTTTTCCATATATTTATGGAAAGTGATGTGAAAGAACTGTCTTTCAGACTTCCAATAATATAAAAATACTCTTGTAGGGATTACCTACAAAGCCAGAAAAGAAATCCATAAAGCGGTGAGGAAAATTCTACAAACAGAAGCTAAAATATTCCGGAGACCTTTTGATGGTAGGTATTGAAAACAGGACTTTATCTATGACTATTATTTTTTAACAGTAAGAAGTAGGGCAATTAAGAAGTAAAACATTTTTTCTTACAAAGTTAACGTGTTCTTTTGTTCTTGAAACAGTGATAATATAGCTTATAATTTCTATATTTTTCTGGATTCTCTGTCAGTTGTCTATTTTCTGTGTATTAAAACAATTTCTTTTCTTGAAGTAAATGAAAGTGATGGTTGAGAGGAGATTTGAGGGTTTGTTTTTAACTTGTTCCTGAAGAGATTTGAAAGTTAAGATACCAAGTTAATATTTGATATCATTTTTGTGTAAAAAAGGTGTTTATGGGATGAAATACTCTCAAAATCTCATTTTAGAAAAGTATGTGTGCTTTCATCAAAACTGATGATATTAACTGAAAGCGATAAATTTTTTTGGAACAGTGTTGCTGCTTTTTCAAGTAATTTGAAACAAGAATTTCGATTTGTATCAGAAACTGTGCTCCTGAAGCATACTGTCTATTCTCATTTGACTCTCTGTTAAATGATTATAGCAATGTGCATCCCCAGTGTCATCTCAAGAAATTAATTTTTTAAAGTCAGAGCCTCAAGAGTTGCTAATAATTTGCAGCTCCTGCTGGTAATTCTGGTTGGTAAGCGTCAGCCGGGGGTTGTGTGTATCACATAGATACATGAAATATCAACTGGGTGCCACTAAAAGGAGTCAATCTCACCATTTTAGAGTCAGCATTTTACTGATGTAATTCTGTCATTGTTTATTGTACTAATTTGAGGTTAAAATGTTACACTCTGTATTACTGTGAACAAGTAATATTCAAATATTTTAAAAACTACGTTATTTCCTTACTCCACATATAGAAACATGGATGGTTAAAATGCTCATTAATAATAACTTGGATTTAATTTGTTTCCTGGTCAAAGAACAATTCAGTACCTTTGATGGAGAAGATCATGAGTGTGCCTTATGGCTTCTCTTAAAGAGAAGTCAGTCAGAGGACAAAGCGATCCGACTGCAGGCTGTACAAGACCTGGCAAGCAACAGTCACTGGCATGGTAATGTATGCTGATGTAGCCTAATTTGTCCCAGAAATTCCACAGAGTCTCAGTTAGCTGTTTCAAGTCTGCTGACAACATAAAGAAAAGCTAGTAGCTGCAAGAAGCATAAATATGCTCTGAAACTTTGTCTAAAACATGGGGGAATTATTTACATTTCAAGCAGCTGTTCTTTCCTAGTGCCCTGACACAATGTGAGTGTCTGCAGTTCAGGCCTCTCTCTGTTTCCCCACCAGAGGGTTGTAACCATTGCTGTGGCGTGGGAGAGCAGTTCATGCTCTTTAGTTCCTTGGGTTTTGTGTTGGGATTGCTAATGCAGTCACAAGTTTTGGCAGTGATTTTTTTATAAGCCTCTGTAGGAGTGAGTTTAAGGCCATGGTTAAGTTAATAAAAATTGGTTAGGAGCTGATAGGTAGTAATGACAAACCAGAGGTAGAGGGCTTGTATGTGCAAGCATTATCCGTAAACCATTTTTTGTCCTAGTTATTATTTAATAGTAATAAGTTCTTCCTCTTGTTCTAGCAGCAAATATCCTTGAAACCCCAAGTAAAGGGGAGGTGTGTGTATGTGTATTTGTGTTTCCTCCTCTCCCATACCAGGCTACATAAACTAGGTGACATTCTATTCTGGATTCTTGTTTTGGTAATTTAGTCAGCTGAGGATCTTTCACTTTTCCAGTGCAATTCTACACCATAGGGTTCATCTTGTTTCAAATTGCCTCTTTAAAATTCTACATGATTTCCACAGGGAATTTACACCAGCAAACTGTGTTTGAAAATGTTTGAAAGCTAGGATGTACCAAAACTGAGCTTTGTCCTTTGTAGATGAATACTGTTAGCAGGTGATTTCAGAGCACAAGATGTTCAGTATCAGGAACTTAGTTGCCTTTTGTTATCTCCCTTTCTCTGTAGTGCTCATTGTTGTAGTATTTGAACATTTCACAAACACTAATTATTCTTACCAATCGCCTCATGAGAAAAACAGGCGCTTTTTTAACCCGATACTTCAAAACCAAGTCAAAGAAAGTTTGGGACTGAAAGTATGTGCTAATTTTTTGCAACTAGGACAAAGTGTTCAGCTAGGACCAAAGTGTTCAGCTTCAGTGAATTCAGTTTGCCGGTATAAATGATCTCCACCAAAGGAAAAGTGTTGCCAATCTATGCCTGTGAAAAGTATATTTTAAATGACTTGTCAGTTTTGCTTTAGAATTGTGTAACTAACAGGAATGGAAGGAAATTTTTGTAGAAAAAAGTGTTGATCGACTTCAAGGTTATATTTTCTTTTCCTTCAGTTTGCCACTGAATTATCAAACTGGCCTATAATGAACAGTTAGTGCCCAGGTGTATTCAGCTCAGTGTAGTGCTGGTCTAATAGCTGCAGTTTTTAACTTTTGGAACTTATGGTTAGAAAATCAAAGGGGTTTTTTAAGTAGACTGCAGAGTGATGGTTCTTTTCAAGTATATTTACAAAGTAGATCACAAACTACATTTAAAACAAAATTAAGTATTTGTGGTTGGTTTTAACCCTAACATGAAATTCTTGTACAACAGATTATCAGTATGGCACAGTTGCTCAAACCTGTGATCAAAGGACTGCTATAGGTTTGGCTCGATCCAAAGATGTCGACCTTCGCTTTTTCCTGCCTCCACCACCATTGCCAAAAATAATGATTGTAAGTAAAGGAAAAGTAGGTATTAGATGATTCTTAGTTCCTTGCTTCTTTTTTACTGCTTTTATTGTTAACTGTTGAAAGTGAAGTTCTTCTGAAGTAATTGACTAGAAGTAAAATACCAAAATACATAACTGTAATATATGATATACCCCTGGGGTATATCTGCATTAGGGAGTGGTGTGATGGAAAGAAATAAGGTTGGAAGCATTGATCAATTATTATTCTTGGACTGTATATCCACATGACATATTTACAAGCAGTGAAGTCTGAGCCAGTTACCAGTCTGACAGACACACTCTTTGTCTTTATCCAGTAGGCAATGTGAAGAAATCATCCTGGATTGCCTTATTGACACTGACAGAATCCTACACACAGAGTGTGGTCCTGGAGGCCTTTGCTTCCTCAGTACTATTGTGGTGCTTTGCTGTAGGCCCACCTCTTCACTGCCAGCTTTTGGGTGCCAGCAGATCCTTATTGAATAAATTTGGCCTTACTTTCTCTTTAAGTTGATTTTTAACTTAATGCATTTTAAATGTGCGTGTATATATTATGTACATGATGATCTGAGGAGTCATATCATCAGCTGCGTGCAGTTTTGGGCACCACAGCATAAAAAAGACATTAGACTATTAAAGAGTGTTTAAAGGAGGGCATCAAAGATGGTGGAGGGCCTTGAGGGGAAGCCATATGAGGAGTGGCTGAGATTACTTGTTCTGTTCAGCCTGGAGGAGACTGAGGGGAGACCATTGCAGTTACAATTTCCTCATGAGAGGAAGCTGAGGGGCAGACACTGATCTCTTCACTCTGGTGGCCGGTGACAGGACCTGAGGGAATGGGCTGAAGCTCTATCAGGGGAGGTTTAGGTTGGGTATCAGGAACAGTTTTTCACCCAGAGCGTGGTTGAGCACGGGAACAGGCTCCCCAGGGAAGTGGTCATGGCCCCAAGCCTGACAGAAATCAAGCAGCTTTTGGACAATGCTCTCAGGCACATGGTGTGATTCTTGGGGTGGTCTTTTGGAGCTGGACTTCTATAATCCTTGTGGGTCAGTTGCAGCTCCAAGTATTTTATGATTCTATGAAAATTTCTATGTAGTTAAGGGTGAACTTTTAAGTTTCCTCTGCCAAGGTTTTTCTTCTGCTCTTTGGAACCATTAGAATAAGGTCACCAAAATATGAAGTGTAAAGCTTGCTTTTTATCATTTATTTGGTGGTTTTGTAATTATTGGTTTTCAAAGTCTTTACAGATAAAACTATTAAACTGAAGTTGCAGAGCACTTAAGGTCAGGGTTCATAAATTATGGCCTCATTAGTATGGCTGATTCCATTATTTCAAATATTTCTCTCTTCTGCATTTTGCTTTATACTTTGAACAAAATAAGCTAAAAGCTCTTCATGCTTACTTCTCACAGGATTATCCCATAGAAGATGAACTTCGCTTGTTGTTGTTATCTTTACCTCAGACTGGTCTTGATCCATGTGTCCAGTACTTCACATCTCTTGCATTACGTGAAAGTAGCCAGACTCTTGCTGCACAAAGGGTGAGTTTCCATCTGCAGAACAGAACTGTTTGGGTTCTTTGTTCCTGCAGAGCTCAAAGATACAAATATTTTTCCATATTTTTGACCATTGTGAGAGGAAGAGAAATAGACACTTTGTGATTGTAGAACATGAGCAAAATCTCTTGTAAATACAGTCTGTCTGCTTGAAAGCTTGTTTATATTTCCCAGCTGTACTAGTTGAAAGGTGTAGTTAAAGATCATATCTTACAAGCCTTCCCATTAAGCAGACATTTCAATACACTGTCCAAAACATTCCTTCCCCCTGTAGTGCTCATAAAATGATTTTTTACATTTCATCTTACTGTTGTATGAATGTTCTTTTACTGATGAGATTATTAAACCTCTCTTAAGTCCCTAGTAAAATGATAGGTTGTTAGCACAACTTAAATAGTAAACTCTGTTACATCATGTAGCAGTGCCTCTCTGAAATGAGTCCCTGTTACCAAACCAGAATTGGAGTAGTCTATGGTCTGTTTGGAATTCTTCAACTGTGTCTGTGCAACAAATTCCTAAGTGGCTTTAGTGTTATTATTGTTTAAAAATAACAGTTATGTTAGTTTCATCCACTCTCTCGTGAATTTTATTTTTTTTGTTTAAAAGTCCTGACTTCCCTAATTGTTATTTTTTATAAGATGCAATAACAAAAATGAATGTCATTTTAATAACAATGCTTATCAGTCTTTGTTTAGAGTTTTCAGAGTGCAATAACTCTTTATTTTCTATGACAGAGTTATGTGTGCTATTTTTACACTATCACTCCTTTACTGTTTTCACAGCCAGAGCTCGTGCTACAAAGGGAGCTTTGGTAAGACACCACACTTGGAAGTATTTTGATTTTTATTGAGGTTATGTTGGTCTTTCTGCTGCGTGATTGAGAGACTGGTCTTCTGAGGCTGTGCCAGATATTGAAGACCTTTCTTCCTCCTCTTCTAAGTTTTGCAAGTCTAGAGTTACTCTGATTCTTGCTTTTTTATGCTTAAGCAAATGATCTTAAAAGATGACATTCATTAACAAAATGAAAATACTACATTTTTCCCCTTTATTGTATGTTTTGAAGTTAATAGACTAAGGAGACTACACACTGAAAATCTGGTTAATATTTCCAGTTAAAAATAGTAAATACTTCTATGATGTACTGTTGTGTAATTTGTACATTTTGAAAAGTGCATGCATGCTGTGCACTCTTTAAAGCAATTTCTATAGATCATTACACACTTAACATTCTAGATTAGAAATCCTTTTTTTATGTAGCCATTTGAAATGTGTTACTGTTTTTATGATTTTTCATTTCAGGGAGGTTTATGGTGTTTTGGAGGAAATGGACTTCCATATTGTGAGACACTGAGTAAAATCCCTTCAGAGACAGTGGAACTCTTTTGCTTACAGGCTTTAGTACAGCATTCTAAGGTAATTTGTTTTTAAACTAACTAAAAAGCTACATTTATAGACATTCCTTTCTAATGCAATCTCATGTATTGAGAAAGAGTTGCCATTTCCTTGTCTCCTACCCCTTTCTCCTTCTGTAAGAATATTTAAACAGTGGAGACAGGTGTGAAATGAACACATTCCTAACAAAGTAGGGTTTTTTTACTCATGGGGAACTGTATCTAAGTTTTGTTATTGTTTCTAATTCACCCTTACAAGTTCCCCTGTATTATACCTGTATGTATCTTTCAAGAAGTAAAAGGGCAGCTCTGAGGCTCTAATGCCAGGTTTTCACAAAGCAAAATAGTGTAATGAGTTCACTCTAATCAGGCACCAGAACAGAATGCAAACCTTACCCATACACAAAGATATTCTTTGGGCAGAATATTGAATGAATTAGCAAGCAGCTAATACAGTGTCCTTCCCAGGACCAGTCTGTTTTTTGCAGACACAGATTAAAAGTATGGAAGACATTTTGTAACACTGATGCTTCTTTTTTCTGTTGCTACATTCTTCTGTGTACACTTAATTGTTCAGAAGCCTAGAAACTGAAGAATAGTGTTGAGAATACCAAATGGTTGCTGATAGTTGGGACAGAGAAGGTGCAGTTTCTTGGTATTCTTTTCACATCTTCCATATACATATTAATTCTGACTTGGTCTAGAATTTGTTATAGTCTAGATTTTCAGTTTAAGCAAGTTGTGACTGTACTCATTCCAAATGCCTGTTGAAAGCCACAGACTTGAGGTTATCAGCAGTTTCAAAGCTACTGCTCATATTCATCTGGACTAAATTGTTGCCCTCGGGATCAGTAATGATAGCAGTACTGTTTGGAATGTAAAAAAAAACCTTTTCATTTCGAAGAGAAGGAATTATAGTGATTGCATTTTGGGTGATGGACAAGTGGCTCTGGCTGAGATAGTGCTTTAGCAAATACAGACCGTTGACCTGTTTAGACTCTTGAACCTGAGTTGAAATTTGATCATGCCAAGTGGAGACCATTTAATCTCCCTCAGACATGAAGAAGGGTAGAGAGGTGGTACTCAGAGATTTTCAAGTTGTCAGTTCATAGGAATTATGCATTTTGTATATTAAAATAATCTATTTCCTCTTAAAATATGGCATAATAAATTCTAGATTAATAATAATTCCTATGCAACAAGGACTATGTTATACCTGCTTCTTAAACCCCCCTAATTTATGCATTAACAGCATCTAAAAAACCTTTTGCAGAACGTCTGTTTATTGTCACTGTATTTACTGTGCAATGCCAGATTTCTTCTCACTGTGATAAAATTGAAGCTAAAGGAGGCCTCCAGCTACTGCAGAGGATATACCAGCTACGTAAAGATTCAGCAAAGATACAGAGGAACATAATCCGCATTATTGGGAATATGGCTCTGGATGAACGTCTTCACTCATCCATAGTACGTGCAGGTAAAAGGAAAGCTGTCTCAGTGGTGGATTTCTACTCCAAAAGTTTCAGATAAATAAAAAAAAAAAATAGAAAATATTAATATGCTGTTATACAAATCGAGGCTGATGTCTGCCTGTTAAATATAGTGTTCATTTTTACACAAAGGAGAAGTAGCAAAGGCACAGGAAAAGATGGTGAGGGTGATTAAAAATTTGTAATGGCTGTGATATGAAGAACAAATAACTAGACTAAGACATTTAGCATGGAAAAAGCAACTGAAAGAGAATATGATGGAGATTCGTAGAATTCCCTTCACCGGCATAGAGAAGGCAAAGAAGGAATGATCATCTTCTATTTGTTGTAATGCAAGACCAAAGGTTCTTGTACATTAAAATATAAAGAGACAGAACAAATAAGTAGTATTTTCCATATACTACATGACCAAAATGAAACTTGCCACAAACATTGTGGAGGACTCACAAAGCTTCCAAGAGTGATGGAACAAATTCATGAGAAGAAAATCCATAAAGTTATACACATGGAAATCAAGTTGACTGCAGAAAATCCAAGGGTATAGACTAGAATCAGAATTGTATGATTGCCCTTTTATTGCTCTATTCTTATATTGTTCTGCAGCTTCCATACTACTCACTTTTGAAGAAAGGCAGCTGGACTATAAAGGCCTTTGTCCTGAGCTCTGGCACCATTTTTAAATTCTGATGATTGTTGAAACCATACATGTAGAAGAAGAGATTGAAACAGGAGAGTCAGCAGCTCCCTGGGACAGAGCTCTCAGTACAAAAAGAATTTTAGACAGTGAATCAAACTCCAGAGATAAGCAGTTGCATACCGCTAGTCCAGAGTTGATAAAGCTTCTCTCTTATTGCTGGATGATGCATAAGAAGAAAGAACCTCTAAGGCTCTTTTTCTTGCGAAAACTGCTGGCACAGGAAGAAGAAGAAAAACAGTAATGCACTGTGTAGTAGCTGTCTTGGGGTGTCTGGGGGTAGAACACTGATTTTTGATTCTGAACAGGTTTTTTTGACTCTTCATCTTGGCTCATTTAAAAGAAATGCAAAACCAGAGACCAAGCTAGTTTTAGCCAGACTATCTGGCAGTCTTCCATTGTGTTTGGAGAACTGAAAGTAGATTTTAGATAGTATTCTTTTTAAGTACAACTTTCACAGTGGTCAGCATATATTCTGCTTAGAAACGTATTTTAAATACATTATTCTTAAAAAAAAATTACAGTCCTCAAAGTTCCTGGCAGTTTTGTTTGTTTAAGGCAAAACTCAAATGTCTTTTCTTCAGTCTGCAGTAAATGATCTTGAATTAGCACATTATTGACTATACTAGTAGCACCTTAATGTACATGGTTTTGAAATAATACTCATGAAATAAATTCCCAGGTTTTATTTATGGACTTGACTGTAATGTAACTGTGATTTATAGGCTGCTTTTGCTAGCAGCAATAAGGTTTATCAGGATTTTAAAGAAATGTGTGCATCTGCACATAAAAGATATTCCTTTACATTTCTCAGTAGTCTATGACAATTCCCATCCATGTTTAAGAAAATTTTACACCTTAGGTGGTGTATCATAAAGTGTTTGTAAGTCTTAGTATCTTTGACTTATAATTTTATTGAGGATTGTATCCAATTTAATCGTCTTATGTTTCTAACATATAAATAGTATACAAATTTTAGAATAGCAAAGATATTTTAATCACATAAAGAGTTTTTCTTATGCTGGATTTTAAAATTAGAAATTGTTGTTCTTTCACAGCAAGCATCAATTTTTTTACTTGCCAATACTCCTGTAGATTGTTTACTGTGCTTCTCTTATGCTTTAAGCTTTGTTGTCTCCATCTTCCTGGCATTCTACCTGCAAAAAGAGATCTGAGATTTGTTCTCGCTACAGTTGTACTGACCTGCTGATACACTTCCTTTTTCTTCTAAGAAGGGATTCTCATTCATGTCATAAGCTGAACAGTAGTAAAATACATCTGAATTTTTGAATTTAGGAGATTCCACTTACCTAGCCTTGACTTTCCTGAGATAAAGAGTAGTAAAAGTAAAATAATTTATTTTGAAGTTACGATTCTGAAGTTTTAACATTTATTTTCACATGTATACTTCGATGGTTGATGTTTCTGAATTCTGTTGTTCAGATGATGCTAATATTAGTTACCCTGGCACTTCATTTTCTCATTGTAGGTTGGGTTTCTGTACTTGCTGAAGTAATGAAATCCCCACACATCATTCAATCTGCTCATGCATCCAGAGCTTTGGCTAATCTAGACAGGGATGTGGTGAAAGAAAAATATCCAGATGGTGTTTATGTCTTACATCCACAATATCGTAGCAGGTAAAGTAGAAGGAGTCATTGTACATGCTGTACTTGGAGTTACTTGCTCTGTTCTGTTACAAAACTTTGGAAGAGTTGACATCAGAGTGCTGCTGTACTGATGTTACCTTGCTCCTCCTGTTCTTTGGTTAAAAGGACTGAATCTAGATTCTCATGTAGGAGAACAGTAGAAGTGGTTGGAGCAGTCGATAGGTGTGGACAGAGTATTATGTAATGCCTGGAAAATCTGAACACAGACATGAAATTATTTACTGCTTTGTGTGGGTTGCAACTGTTTAACCTTTGCACTTTGTCTTGGGATACAGTGCTTCATAATTATTCTACTGACAACAGCACATGTTGGCCTAAGATGCAGTAAATTTTCATGCTTAGTAATAGTGATTTTGTATCTGGGACTGAAGCGGTCTCCAGCGTGGGTGTCACTTAGTAGCAGCTATTCCCTGGCTCATTGGTGTTACTCCAATTACAGTGAAGATCTAATGTGATGATAAGGCTGGAGCTACCAAGCTGCATGAACAGTGGCTGGCAAGAAAGGTGTTTTTCATTATAGAAAATGATGATTTGCGAGGTGGGTACTTTCTACACCTCATATCTTTGTTCTTTGCGGTTCCCTAGCTTTTGTTTTTATCTGAGTATGCTCTTTGAAATATCATGAAATGTTGCCCATAAATAAGAAATCACATGTAGTCTTAAAAAAGGCATTTTGGCATCCCTTAGGTTACAAGTTTCAATTTGCTAAAAGAACATGTACCAAATATCTCTTAAAATTTCCTTTTGGTTGATCAGCCAGCCTATCAGAGCAGACATCCTTTTCGTTCATGGCCTTTTGGGAGCAGCATTTAAAACCTGGCGACAGCAGGACGTTGACCGACATTTGGATAAAAAGGCCTCAGAAGGGCAAGAGGACTATAGTCAGTGCTGGCCAAAGGTAAAAAGACAGTAACATCTTCTCATGTGGCTGCTGTTTTCTCATTCAAGAGAGCTGTCTAGAGCATCTAGAAGGACACTGTCTGGCGATGTCTTTTTTGAATTCAAGTACTTGTAATTTGTTATACAAGTTCATGATGATAAATTTTTGTTAATGAGTTATTTGTTGTTCTTGCAAGGAAAAATCCCTGCCAAGTTTTATGTTCTCAACATCATTCACGTGCTAGTGAAAGAGGAGGCAATGGCTGCTTTCCTTATGCTCTCTCTTTTTTTTTTTCCTCTTTTTTTAATGGAATGTTATTGCTGAGGAAAAGATTTATAGAATACCATTTTAAACTAAGTTCCCTTTCTTACCTGAAAGGTGTCTGAGTACCTTACTTTGTGCAGATTGCTATTTCAGTATTGTTGGTGAATAAGGAATTACTTCTCCAAGGAAACTTACATTGGTATAGCCACTAAAGTATCTCTGTGGAACTTGAACTGATCAGTCGTGTTGGTAATCTTAGTAACTCTTGTTTCACCCAGGAGAGGGAGCCAAGAATGCACGAGTTAGAGATGAATCTTCATTCTTTGCCTGCTTTGTGGCTCAGGAGCAATCTAGAGTTCACCAGCATGTAATAAAAAAAATGATAATCCAGGTGTAAAATGTATTTGGGGATTAACTGAAGAGCAAAAGTCTTGCTTAATATTGTCCCCATGGTAACATCTTTTCTCCATTGCTTTCAAGAGTTTAAATACCTCAATTATAAGCTCCTTTGGTTTTGCTTTTCTTTAATTTAGACATGGCTTGCTTCAGACTGTCCTTCCCTTAGAATCATATCTGTGGAGTATGACACCCATTTGAGTGACTGGAAAGCAAAATGTCCTGTTGAGGCTCACAGGTAACAAATGCAGCATCTGCAGTGTGGAGCGGGGGCAAGCACATAGACCTTGGGATCACCTACTGTGAAAGAGTTAATTTAACTTTTCCGGTTGCTTTGAAAAATCAAATTAGGAAAAGTAATAAGTATAGTCATGGTATGCTTAAATTTTTAGCCTCATGGCTAGATACATGTGTCAATTTCATGAGTTCTTACAGCATGTTAAGGGAGACACTAAAATATGCTATTAGTTAAAGAAAAATAATTAGAGGAATGGTATTTTTACTGACCTTGAACAGAGTAGGTCAGAGGAAGATGCTATCACCAAACATGTTGAAAAATAAAAACACTTTGAGCCTGCAAAGGTTTTTTTTGTCTTGAATAGAATTTGGTAATTAAGTTCAGTGATCTTTAAATCAGAATCCTTCAAACATTTATGCAGATATTTAAGCGTGCAACTAGTACTGTAAAGTCAACTTGGTACTGCAGCAGAGGCGTGTGCATGGCTGCTTACAGGTTAAGAACCTGAAAATTAATAATGTTTTTTGTGCAGGGAAGAAAAAAATTCAACATATGTATCATAGACCAGGAACTTGGTACTTGTTCATCCCCTCCTCTCTCTGGCTATACAAAAGATCAATGCAATTATTGAATTAAAGAAAACTTGTAAGCAGGGAGAAAATGAGGAACACATGACTGTTAATGTGCCTATTTGAAATTAGGCAGAAAAATGACAGTAAGAAGCATGTAGGGGGTTACCTGTGTAGGTCCAAAAAAGACTGGAATTGGCTTTAAGTTGCACCAGGGGAGGTTTAGATTGGGTACTAGGAAGAAATTCTTCACTAAAAGCATTGTCAAGCCCTGGAAGAGGTTGCCCAGGGAAGTGGTTGAGTCCTGATCCCTGGAGATAATATAAAGACAGGCAGATAAGGCTCTTAGGGACATGTGTTTGTGGTGGACTTGGCTGTCCACCTTGGGCTAACAGTTGGACTCAGTGATCTTACAGGTCATTTTAACATAAATAATTCTGTGATTCTAAGAAAACTCTTGTGTCTGTCTGGAGTAAGTATGTTAAAAGAAATAAACATATATTTCCTTTTTTTTTTCCTAAGATAACATCTTTTTCATTACGAAATGGAAAATTACATCACCTGCTATTTATGGTCACTCAACCATAATATTTAATAATTTTATAATTTTATATGGTTAATGATAAATGAAATATATTGAAGATATTTTTAACTAGCAGGAACAATGAGGTCACAGTAGAAAAATAATCTTAGGTTTGCTCTTAAATGTACAGTCTCATTCGCTGTTTCAAAAGTGAATTTTTATTTCTCTCTGCTAGCCTAGAGCATGCTGTTCAACTGAGAAGACACATTTGATTATTCTTTTCATATGTGTTATAAAGCAATTTCTAGTGAGAATGCTGAGACCAATAGAGATGAAGTGAATTATTTTGCACAGTGGTTGCCCCCATATCCTGATGTTTTCATTACCTGAGGGCCTTCTGTGTTTGATTCTTGTTACACTGCAAGGAGTAACATAAAGTGCAAGTGTTGCACTTTCAAGCTTGGATTGGGCTTTGGCATTGGTTTTGTTTTGGTTCTACCACAGATTCATTTTCAGACTTTAATGTGTAGCTTATCCCTTCAGAGCTCAGTCTTTTCATTTATAAAATGGAGATTATTGTGCTTTCATACTACTCCAGTACAAAGCATTTGGAGATTATTTTCTGGCAAGTGTAACTGACATTAGTTGTGATTTTTTAAATGTATTTGTAGATCATGCAGTTAGTTTTTAATTTCTGTACATTTCTCCACATTTTGAGCATAGTTTAGCAAAGTATATGAGATTTGTTCATGTTGCAGGGTGCAAAGTTGACTATGTGTTGACATTGCTTTCATATAATAAAAACTATTTTTCTACAATGTGTAATGAAACTATTTAGAACTTCATAAAACAACTTGTCAAGAAAACAGAAATATTTGCTGAGCAAAATTAAAATAAAACTTTCTAGCAAGAGCAAGAAACTGAATTTAGCTCAATTCCCGTTGTCCTTGTGAAGCCATCCTTACAAATGGCTTTTTCAATGTAGGAACAATAATTAAATAATTAGTATTTGTTTACCTAATTCGCTTTCATAAATGTGCAGCACTGAAATTCATTGTATTTTAACATTGCCTTTTAACCTGTCATGCTCCATTATGCCTGCATTTGTTTTTTTCTTTGCAGGAAGTCTATTGCTTTCAGGAGCAGTGAGCTGCTTGACAAGCTCAAAGCTGCCGGGATTGGAGAGAGACCTCTGGTGTGGGTATCCCATAGCATGGGTGGTAAGCATGTTGCCTGTTTGATATAAAGCATTTATTTGCATTAATGATTTCAGAATAAGCCATTAACCAAATTCAGGTAGAAATGCAATTATTCAGAATAGTTTATTTTAAAAATTGCTGAAGACCTAAAAATGAAAAACAGATTTCTACTTTATTAATGCATTATATTTAATAGCATATACATTTTGAAAGTATTTTTATTGCTGTTTGTTCTTACTGTGTTGATTTAAAAACTCAATGAATTGAAATTCATGTAAATGAAAATACAGAGGCAAAATTTTCTCCATGATCAGGCATATAGTAAATGTCATTAGCAACACATAAAGCAAATCAAAATTGGATTTGCATCATTCATTGACATTTTATATTGATGCTTCTTCAGGCGTGGTTTGGGTTTTTTTTCAAGTTAATCTTAGATATTTGACAATCTAAGATCTAATCAACCAAGGCAAGAATATAGTTAGTTGTTTCATGGTTAATATAGCATGATCATTATTTCCCAGTGATTTAAATCCCTACATTAATTCAGCTTCTGTTGCCAGGTCTTCTAGTCAAGAGGATGCTGGTGGATGCTTCCAAGAATCCAGAAATGGATAAAATTGTAAACAACACCAGAGGAATCATATTTTATAGTGTACCTCACCATGGTTCCCAGCTGGCTGAATATTCTATAAATGCCAGATATCTCCTCTTCCCGTCTGTGGAGGTTAAAGAGCTCAGCAAGGGTATGTTCACTTTGCTACCATCTAGCAACAGGAGCTCTGCTAATCTGTTCTTGGTGCTTTGGGTTTTTTAATCGTGCTGTCAGAAAAAGCGGGGTAAAAACAACAAACCTCCTTTTTACATTTTGGGTTGTATGTTGAATTATTGCAAGTAATTCTGAGTAGCTGTTCCATTTTCCCCTCACCTCTGATTGCAGAGGTGAGGGGAAAAAGGGGAGTCAGAACAAATTGTTGCATATGCTAGTTGGAAAAAGGGATTACAGACAAAATGCTACTCCTTTTACTGTCATAGTAATAAAAACATCTCTAGCTATGTAGTCTTGGCAGAAAAATGCTATAATCTTATAACATTGCAAAAATTATGTTGCTCTTTCTCAGATTCTCCTGCCCTTAAAGAGCTGAATGATGACTTCTTGTCTTTTGCCAAAGACAAGAAATTTTCAGTGCTGAGTTTTGCAGAAACCCTACCAACACACATAGGCAGCATGTTAAAACTGCATGTTGTACCTGTGGAGTCAGCAGGTAAGTGAGAAATAGCAATTTAATTTATTTAATTTGGTAAATATTGATGTAAACATCAATAATGAGAAAGGGTTATAAATATTATGGTAAAAAAAAATCTAGAAAAGTTGCAGTGTGGGGGTTTTTAAACTTTTGACTGAGCCTCCCTGCTGAGATCAGAAGCAGCTACCTTTAGATCTTAGAATAGCAGTTGTTTGCTTTGCTTTTTCTAAATGAGAGTAACGTTTGTTAAAAAAGCAGGGTAGACCCTGGTCTAATGTTGGAGTCCTTTCTTTTGGAATTATGACTAATTGTGGTGTATCTTTGTATAGGTAGGCTGCATAGTGTTTCAACTGCTTCTGCAAATTCCAGCTATTTTCTCCTTTAAAAAAATAAGAAAAGAATTAGTAAACTGCTAATGGAAGGAAAAAGTCCCAAAGCTGGATTTCAGTGATAAGAATCCTTTACCTTCCACACCTCATGAACTCCAGCAATAGTTTGCCTCTTAGAGTTCCCTCCGTCTTTTGCCTTTTGTAGGAGAAGGGGAAACCAGACATTTTTTTCCCTTGCTTTTTTTTATGTGTTCAACTTAGAAAACTGTTTTAAGTCTTACATTTTCAGACTTTCTTTTGCACTGCTCAAGGTATCTGTAAAGCCAGAAACCATTGCTTTGTTAGGTTTTAGACCAGGCTTTCCACCAGCTAAACCCACTAGCTTGAGTGCAAGGTCAGATACTGAAAAAGGTGGACTATACATCTCTGGTTTTCTGAGTCACTGTTTAGCAGTATTTTTACAGTATGTCCTCTTGAGGAGCAATGTTTTGCAAAAACGTTGCTGATGCAATTTTATTGGCAAGGACTGAAAAACTGGGCCCTTTTTTGTTATTATTTAGCAACAAAAGGTTAAAAAGAGGGCTGAGTAACAGAGCCCAGGTGAGCACTGTGCACTTGTAATTTTGTAGCATGTCTCTCCTCTTCTAGGGATGACACCTAGGGCAGCACATGAGTGCTCTTGAAAACCTTTAGAGGGCACAGTTCAGTAGCAGGCCACTCACTCTGTTCAAAACACAGGCTGCCGAGCATGAAGCTCCCTGTTCCTTGCATGTGTGCTTTGGCACATGAAAGCAGGGCTTCATCCTGCTCTAATGTAATTTTACATGGTTGAAGATATAGAAGTCAAAGCAAAATGGAGGATTTTTCTAGATGAGTTGTAAACAATAAACTGGGATGTGGCAGTCACAGCATCCTAACTGGAAAGTTAGTAGTGATGGCTGTCAAGATAGAATAAATGCTGTAGTATGCCCAAAATCAGTAGCTGAAAATGGAATATTTGTATTCTACAATTAAGCAATGTAAATATTTCATTTACCTGGAAATGTGCACAGTGATTTGCAGCACATTTCAAGTTCATTCTAGTCCAAATTTTAATGTCCATGTCAAAGTATTTGTGTAAGGAGTATGGGCAATTAGTGGTGATGAGATTCAAGATACCATGCATTAAACTACATTCCTGATCATATTAACACTTAAACCTCAGTCAGGACTGTGGTATCAGTAAACGAAGTTTTGTTTCTGCAAAGTTGTCTGTATGGAGAAATGTACCTTTGTGTACTTCAAACAAAGACAGTGGAACTCTGACCTAATGGTGTAGTATGCCAGTGTGGGGTTTGTGGCAGCACAGAGCTCTATCAGGCCATAACTGTGTGTACTGATGCTTTTAGCACATGAAAAAATAATGACGAACAAAGAGTTTTACTGAAGATAGGAGAAGTTGCTTTTGAGAGAGAAGTTGCTAATGCAAGATGTTCTTTTCAGTCTAGGTCATCTTATGAACTCTGGTATCTCCTTTTTTTTTTTTTTTCCTTTCCCTTTCCCAGACATAGGAATTGGAGACCTTATTCCAGTGGATGTTAATCATCTAAATATTTGTAAGCCAAAGAAGAAGGATGCTTTCCTGTATCAACGTACACTGAAGTTCATTCAGGATGTTTTAGCCCAAGAACTGTGAGACTGAGATTTTGCCATCCTTTCCTGCTTTTGTCCTGTGTTTGGTGTAACACAGAAACTTCTACATTTTATAGGGGATCTATGGAATTACAAGGGTGCTGTGTTAATAGTATCTGCCACTGAATAATTTCCTGTTCATCTTGAACTTTAGACACCTGTCCAATTTATTTCTCAAAATACATTCAGAACAAATACAAACTTGGCAAAAAGAAAGTGCGTGCCCAGGGTATCTTCTTCTAGCAAAAAGCACCCCAAGCTTGCTTTGAAAGCAGGTAAATATACACCTGGGATAAAGTCTTGTAGAGAGAAACAATTAAATGAGGTGATTATTTGTTGTTCCAAAGGGGAGAAGCAGCATATGGCTACTGCAAAGTTTTGGTTTACTGTCCGTGTTAGGGTAGCCTGACTGGAGCCTGAAAAAATAGTATTCAAATGAATGAAGGTGGCATTTTGGTCTAGTGGCCCAATTCTAGGAGGTCTGGTGTCATTTGCCTTTTCATTTAATAGATCACCCAGATTGGTCAGCAGACACAGAATCTGTTTTTCTGCATGAGAAAGAGTCAGGTTGGTAGCTTGCCTTGCTTAGAAAATTGTTGCTGTTTTAGTCTGTTTGTATTAATGAAAACAAAAGAAAAGAAATATTCATCTTCTTGTACGTTTCTCTCCTAATCTTAGCAACTTGTGAGATTGCTTTCCTTAGGACAGTGTGTCTGGTCAGACAGGGCAGTTCTGTGCTTGTTCACACCGAAGATGTGTTTGATGGGCTCAGCTCTTCTGCTTTTTGCTCTTGGGAAACACCAAGAAGTTAGTACATTCAAATCCCTGGCTCCTGTTACTCATACAGAAACTTTTCTGTAGCTGATTTAAAGAAGAGCATTGAAAATGCTCAGGTGGAGCACAATAAATGTAGGCCCTGACAAGAATGGTTAGAGTTTGGAGCTGAGGTAGAAAAAAGTAAAGCAGGAAAAAAGATCAGGTGATTGTAAGGCGTCACTGGAAATTATCACAAATGTGTTGGTTTCTTGGGGCCCAAATATATCTGTTGTTATAGATACAGAGAAAAACAGCAATGTCTTATTTAAGTTTATGTTTAGGATACCCTAACAGTACTGATGAGAAATCAGTATTTTTAGACAGATTTAAAAATGGCAGTGCACAGTCACTTTTTTGAAGTCTTAGTTTGCACTGTGGTTAAAAGTAGCCTCATGTTATTGTGGTCTCTTTACTTCCTTTCTTTACACCTGCATCCCTCTCTGAAAACAAACACAGGCTCTTTAAGGCTGTACTGCCTTTGCTGACCATTTGTTAGATAAGGTCTGTATTGATGAGAGGCTTGAGGTGTCTCCTGTGAGATGGATCCACTGCCCTTCAAATGATGGCTGTGAAAGCTGCCAAGGAGGTGGAATGCAGCTTGCAGTTCTGCATGGGCTTGGTGCTGTGAGCACAGCAATCCTGCCAGGTCCAGGGAGCACTGCAATCCTGCCAGGAGGACACTGCAGCTCAGAATACACTTCTGGAAGTCAAGGGAGTTGCAAAGTAAAATTCACAAGAGCAGTACAGAGACTGTACAGCACTACACTGGCAGAAAAGAGCATTTCACCACCTAACTGAGATGTAGGTAGGAACACTGCATGGCAGTATTTTGTATAGAAAATGTAACAGAAATGTCCTAATTCCTAAAGAGCTATATATTTTTTCACTGTGGTTTAGAGTGTAAATATATTAGTACACTTTGTATTCACAGAGCAGATTATGTGGAATTCATGGTGAATAGACAAGACTTCTAATAACTGAATGCTTGTTTCTTGTGACAAATTGATTGGTTTTAATAGACTCCTTTGGCTTACACAGATTCAGATCAGTGACATTAAACATTAATCTTAGTAAATGCATCTGTGTTTTATAACTGGAATTCTTAAGGCAATGTTCTCCTTTTTGTAACTGTATTTATATATGTGTAACTTCTAAAACTAATATTTGGTGGTGGGGTTGTTGGGTTTGGGTTTTTTTTTTTTTTTTGAATATAGTAATAAAATGTGATTTAAAAAATGTCTTGGATATGTCACAAAGTGTATTAAAGGCTAGTGATCTGCCAGCTGAATACTCTGGACCGTGTTCATTTTTGTTAAAGACATGCATTATTTTTCAGTAGAGTGTAACATTTCCCTTCACTTGGTAAGAGGCACAGTGCTGGGGGGTGGCTGGTCAGGCGTGTTTTGCCAAACTGAGCAGTTCGTCAGTTGTGCTTTTGGATTTTGCAGCAGTGTCTTCTAAAGCATGTACAGCATTAGTTTGAGGGCCAGCAGGTCTGTGGCGTAGCATTCACGTCTGCTTCCCATCAGGAATTGGATGCTTTTGTGCTTCCTGGTGTCACATGAATTGAGAGTAGCGTCTTTCTGTAAATTCTCAGGTCTCAAACTACTCTTTTAATCCCATCCAGTGGCTCAGCTACAGGTGTGGCAGCAGGTTGTGTGTGCATTGTCTAAGGAGATGATGTTTCATCTGCATTGTGGCATCCAAGAGTGAAACAGTGAGAAGGGAAGGGAGGGCTAAAAAGGGTTGGTCAGTCCTCTTGCCCTTCCTGTCCAGCAGTCTGGTGTAACTGTGTTGGTGTTTCTAGTAGCAACAGCCACCAAGTATTCAATTGCTGTGATTACAGTGCTGTGAACTGGCTTTTGCTGTGACTTGTGGATCCTGGTGCCAGCCAGAGCAGCTGGCTGGAAATGAAAAATTTTCCATCTGGTGAAAGTCTGGATGAAAACGGAAAAGCAAAAATGTTGTTTTGTCAGAGTGAACACTAACCAGTGTTTTGGTTCTCTTTCTTTTTGTTTGTTTCAGTGGTAACCACCCTAAAAAAGCTAAATCAGGCAGTTGCTCTACCCAGGAGAACCACTTACCCACCCCAAACACAAATGCAGCAGAGCAACCAGAGTGCCTACTGCAAGTTGAAGCTGCAATACTGCAGGCCCTGGGCAAGCTCACGTGGTCTTGCCAAAGCCTCTCATTAAAGAAGCAGACACTTGTGGACTTGTGTCTAGTAAAGCATTCATACCTGGCTTCACAGCTGCCATCAACAGCTTTGCCAAGTGCTAAGCTGTTCATGACTGGAAAAATGTCACGGGATAACCACTCCCTACAACCCATTATATGTCCCTGAAGACTGACAGCTGTCCCTGAGGATACTGATTTCCACTGATTATGTCCCAGTGAGGATGGGCAGCAGAGCTGAGAACAGAGCTGTGGTATGGGTTTGTTGGTTGTGGACATCAGGTAATAAGGGTTCAGGTTACATAGTGGGGCCTCGCTTAATCCCAGATGAGAAGGGAAGAATCACTGCCTCCTGAGTTTTCCATAGTGATTTCCCAAACATGGAGCAAGTCTGGCTCTGTTTTGCTTCCTCTGACCATTGAAACTAGAACCAGGTCACAAGCAGGTCACAAGCTCCTGCTTCTGAGAAAACACTTGGCCGGGATGTTGGGCACCGGTGTGGAAGGTAATTTATTAAGACAGGAGATTCCTCATTCTGTGCTGTAACCTTTTCAGCTGGACTGTCTGTCCCCTTCCCTTGATTTGCTGCGACTGGGCAATATCTGCTGTCACTGATAGCATAAACCAGCGAACTGCCGGGATTCATCCTTCAGTGGGCAGCTTGCCACAGACACAGACATAAGATAGAATGCTAAAGGCCACATCCGTCTCTTATTCAAGGAGAGTAATAAAGCAGATTTTATTTGACTTGTATAAATCCAGTTTAATTGGCTTTCCTGCTAACACTTTCATTAACATGTAAATTAGCTGTCCTAGAGCTGTTAATTATCTTTGCAGAAAATGTTGGATGTGGTCATATACCGTACTCTTTCTTTTTTACTGCTAATGTTTTATACTGAGAGGTGCCCATAAATATTCACTGTATTTTTTTTTTTTAAGAGGAGAACTAAGAGGCAAAGGCTTTGTGTCATCTTGTAGGGAAATGAGTATCTTACATTATTCACCAGCCTGCAACCACGTTAAACTGACACTCACAAGAGAAGCTTAGCACTGGGCTTTATGGGCTTGGCCTTTGAAGGTTCTGGGGATTTTTTTAAAGTGTCTGGCAAATGAGAGAGCAGAGGAGAATGACAGGTGCTTAAAGGCAGCATTCTCTCTTACAGGATGTCTTGTGCTCAAAATTTGGCAGTGGCAGAGAAACAGGTAGGCATTGTGAGGAAGAAAATGGCTGGATTTCCAGTGTTTGGAAAGCTCAGAACAAGCCAATTAATTTTCCTATGAAAAAGGGAAAGAAACCTTTATAACTTTTTAAATACATCTTAAAAATTCTTTTGAAAATTAGTTGTTTTTTCAGCTTCACCACCTGCTTCTTCCTTTAATAATGAAAGATCTTGATGCTTCTCTTAACAAGCTACCATGACAAGTTGCAATCTGGTTATTAACTGCCTGCTTTGCACAAATGGCATCTATCGTGTGCAGTTCTACCCCATAGGCAAGGCAAAAAGGACCAGCTCATTCCTCATCTGCACTGTGGAGAAAGAAGACTGACACGGCATTTGCTTATGAGGGCACAGAGTGGGAACAGGGACACAACTACTGAATTGCTAAACTGCCTATAGCATAATCCATGCCTAAGCCAATACCTGTGGCATCAGCTGGTGTCAACCATTCCCTGTATTTCCTCAGGATCTGCACACACAATGCAATATGTAGCTTTTGTTTGCAGTGAAACAGCGTGTGGAAAACTACAGTCCGTTTTCAAAGTATGCTGTTGGACATGGGCTTGGGAACAAAAACCAGGGTGAGTTTTGGAAACTTGCAGCAGAGCAATACCAGTATTACTGCTATTGTTATGCTGGTGTACATTACTCCTTTGGCTGTTTGTTCCAGAATAACTGTGGCAGCCCAACTCTTCAAAGTAAGGATGCTTTATTTCAAACAACAGAAATTGATTAAAATATACATTTCACAGGAAAATATTTTTCTTAATGTCTTTTTTTCCATACATCATTACATGTTCTTACATTTGATTGTACCTGAAATGAAATAAAACATCTTAAGATGGATTAATAAAAAGAAATAACTTAGAATAAGGAAGTTTTCAAATGAACTGTAGGAAATGTTAGGTTGTATGCACTCCATATACTTCCCTCCAGGGGCTGTATCTTTAAACGTGAAAATGAAATGTAGCATGGACAGATGATCTATTTCATTAAATAAAAAAAGATTTATTTTTTATTTTGCATCATAATTATGATTTCCTTTGGAACACTAAGGGGGCAAAAATTTACAACTCTAAATCAGTATTTGTTTTCATTAAGGTATTTTTGTTTTGTTCTAAGACGAGGAGTTTGCTGAACCCTTTTGCCACTGCACTGCTGTCTTCATCATCACTAAATGTAACCCAGTGACTGAAATCTTTCAGATTGGGGTGATTTAAATTTTCTGAAGTGTGTGCTGGAGAAGGAGCTGATGGTGCCTGTACAGAAAGAGGGAAGGAAGAATGCATGTCCAGGTCCAGAAGATTGGTGTTCTCTGGAAGGGAGCTTGTATCCAGTCGTCGTGGATGCTGGCCTGCTGGTGCAAAAGGGCCCTGGAGCTTCACCATCAGTTCTGCAGCACTTGGTGCCAAGGGCTGAGCTGTGCTGTTTTCTGGGCCGGCAGAGGCTGTGGGACCTGAGCAAGCAGGGCCGTGAGTCTGGGGGCAGGACCCAGGGTTGTTGTTGTTGTTGTTGAACCCACTAAAAAGGGAGCTGTCACTGCTCTGGAGAGCTTGGAGATGAAAAGCTGCAGGAGCTGACTTCTTTCTTCGTGGTGGCACCTTTGGGGCAAAGGGAGTGTTCTGGGGAGGCAGTACAATGGCCTCAGCTGTGCTTGCTGACAGGGGCTGCCTTTCACTGCTCCCCCTGCTCTCCTGAGGCTTCCCAGCCTGTGTTCTGGGTTTAGGGACTGGAGTGATCTTGGTTGGACTAAGAATAGCTCCAGCTTCTAGATGGGGCTCTAACAAGCCAAAAGGAGACTGTGCTGTCTGTTGGTCAAATTGCTCTTCTGGAGACATGGCCTGAGGAGAAAATGGAAGAAATGTGAGAACAAAAAGGGACCTTAAACTCTGAGTCACTACTGGTGCAAGTCTAATTGACAGCGTTACTAAGAAAAGCTGACAGTCCTGGAAGTAAAAAAAGCAGTACAAACAGGAGGCTTGACAGCACTGTTCTCCACTGTACCTGCTGGGCTCTGAGCTCATGCACTGTGCCTTGCACTCACCTTCAGAGAGCTACTGAAGGACCAGGACCCCACAGCCTCTTCACTCACAGCTCTGTCTGACCACCTCCCTTTTCAGGTTAGGGTTTTGCTCTGGGCCAAATTAACACAGTTCTGAGCAGTTATTTATTTGTTACATCTCTCTGCTGACTAATAGTACTTAAGCAAGATTCCATAGGGGGGCCCATGCCTTTAGGTGTAGCTTATTTGGATAGATAAGGTTGAAGGAGAATTAGCTTAAGCTAACCCAATAAATGCATTAAGGACTCTGTCCTGTCTCACTGATGCTGGCAACTGAAGATAAAAATAAGCTCTCAAAGTCCAGTCTAGCATATATCCACCATTTAAAGATACATAAGTAACAAGCCGAGCTCAGTCTAGGAGGGCAAAGACTGCTTCAGATTTCTCACATTCTGTGTGATTGAATGAAGGCATTTAAATTCTTTATTACTCTTGCACAGTATTAAAAAATCATGTACAGGCTTTTTCATGCAGGCAAAATATTTAGTCAGTACCTCATGCTGGACATATCCCTTGCCCCTTCTTCCTATGTGCTGTTAAGTTGCCTATGTTTGACTGTGGTAGAGGGGGATTAGGTAGAGGTTTTCAAGTACACAACTCCCATCTGACCTCCCTCAGATGGAGGAAGGAGTGGAATTCCAGGGCAGAGTTAAACTGAAATAGATCTATTCCTGCAGAAGCTGTCACATAACTAACACCAAAATAGCAATCCCTCTCAGCACCTTTCAAGAGTGACCAGGGAATGGCAACAACTTATACAAAACAAACTGACCACTCCTTGGCATAGACTGTGCTGTCTGGGCTGGTTTTTTTGGTGAATCTGCTAAGTAAAGATAGCACAAAGTCTATTATAGAGAAGGAGTGAATGCCTTTACCAAAGGAAAATAAGGCAGGAGCCCTAACAATTTAGAAGAGAGCTTCCTTAGCAGAGATTCTGTCAAATGAAGAATATAAAAGGTTATATTTGTCTTTCTCTGGTATTCAAATTGCTTTACAAATTAGATAATTATTTTAGCAGCTCTAAACTAGATGAACTATTAGTCTCCATTGTAGAGGCCTGACATATATTAAAACCTGAACACCTACAGCTTTGTATTTTTGAGAACATGAACTCTTGAGTAGACTCCAGAATTTAAACTGAAAGGCTGAATCCCATTACAAGGTGTGCAAGAAAAGAAAGAAAGGACAGAGGACACAGAGCTGATGAAGAAGCTGCCTCAAATCTTTATAGAGCACACCACTCATGGTCAAAAGTAGAGACTGTGATAAAGAACAAATTAAATCCTGACAAGGTTTAGACAAACCAGAAGAAAAACAAGGCAATGGACTGACAAATAGAAAAGCTGAATATGGCTCTCTTTCCGATCTTTCTTGTATTTTTATGCCTTGGTGACTGTAATACACAAAATGATTCCAGCACCTGCTGACATGACAGGACTTCCTGCAAAAAACAACCAGCCCACCCCTCCATCATTTACACTGTGTAATGGAAGCTGGATGCATTTTGCTGCAACTCTCTTACATTTTCCACCTTGACTCCAGTCCTTTGCAGGGGCACTGGCTTCTTTGGAGTTGGAACTTTGGGTGGTGGACGATGAGGCACAGGCACCGCTCCTGCCTGCGACCCTTGAAATGGTGCTGACTTTGTGATGCTGGGAAGAGCCTCAGGTTTGGAGGAAGTTTGGTTTCTGGTTGGAACAGGCTTTACTGCATCTTCCTGTACTCCTGAAAAGCAAAACCAAATATGGCATCTCAGCCTGATCAGAATATAGATTCAAGATCATTTCTTTCACAACCACATTTCCCAAAATGTTCATGCCTATAGGACCAGCTCAGGCCAAGCAGGTAGGTTTTGGAACTAAGCACTTTTGCAATCCTGTAACATCTGTGAGAGGTTGTTAGGGAAAAACTTCCCTGTCTGAAATAATGTCATGCCAAACCAGCAGTGCTGTGCCACCATTTGGTCAAGTGAAGAAAACACTGGCTGGGGGTTCAGGAGTACTGGGCTCAAGCTCTGAGCATCCTTTTGCCATTATCTGGAAAACCAAGTTAACAATACCAAGTGCATCTTGTAGAGTACTTTGGAAAGAACTGTAAATGCCAGCTGGTGGTACAGTACAAGAGACTGGAAGTGATGCTGACCAGACTAGTTTTCTTACCCACAACAAGTGAATGTGAATTTCCAAATCAATGGAGAGTAAATCTGATTTCAAAACAAAATGAACAGCACTGAGGAACAAACATCAAGATGCCTTTATGATATTTCAAAATAAATGGGATTACTCCAGACTGTATTCATTCTACGTATAAATGAAAAGGGATGGTTTTCTCCTAAACTGAGAGCCTAGCAACCTTAGGTAGCCATTTTCATTCATACAGCATCAGCAGAAAGACTGCATGCAACCCTGGGGGGGTTCATTCACAGTACCTAAGCTAGTTTTGTGCTCTAACTTGCCCTTGCAAGAAGCTCACTTCTCCAGGGACTACACAGAGAGCCTAAACACAGCCTTTTAGCTTAGCTATTCAAGCTGAAGTAGTGCAAGCTTTTATCTAGGTTACGGCTATACTTGCTGTCCAAATGTGAACAGAATCCAGGTTATTTCTCCTAGAGCTGCATTTGCTCTGTAGTTCTGCTTGGTATAGTGAGCATTCAGTAAATAGAGCAGCAAATATCCTTTATGCAACTCTGAGCTAACACAGGCACCATCATTTTAGTAAAATCCCATATTTATATTTTAATTTTTCTGACCAAATCAGGGCATAAATAACCCAAGGTTCTCCTAGTAGCAGGTTCTACAACAAAATATAAAATTCTATTCATCTTGAAAAAAATGTTAATATTATCAGAACTGACAGAGAAAACCACATACAATTTTGCAAGAATGTGTTCAGGTGAAATTATGAATAGGAATATGTGCATCTGGGCTAAAGTGAGATGAATACACCTACAGTTTTTTTTTTATTTAAAGAATTTTAGAAGTCAGTTAGAAAGCTGTGCTTACCTCCTTTGGCCTCCATAAGACATCTGATAGCTTCTTCTGCTTCCTCAGCTGTGGTGGTTTTGATCTGCTTGACGTTGTAAGGTTTGCTTATTCCAGTCCGGACTTTGGGCTTTAAAAAACATAGGAGAACGAATCATCTTGAGAGAACTGGTTTTTCTTGTACACCTCTAATTTTACAGCTAAGCTCATACACCTGTAAAATTCTGTTCTTGCAAGAGGCTATTCAGTGATGTATAAATACTAAAGAAATGGGAATCTTTTAGCAAATTGTACATTTGCTGCCAGCTCACAGAAGGTCAGTGCTTGAGTGCCACAGCCACTCCCTTAGCCATCCCTTGTTCAATGCATTAGGGTCCTCATCCAGCAAGACAGGAGTGGGGAGGCATTTCCACATTCTGGTCTTGGTCTCCTCAGGGGACGAACAGCTTTGCTGGCAGTGGTCAAGACTTTTTCTGCATTCTGGGAATTAGCACAGCCCACCAAAACAGATATGAGAAAAGAATTAAACCATACAATGATGGTGTTAAAAATTCAAGTTGGCATCTGTCAGAAAGCAGCAACAGTGCTCTGGTCTTACTCCACTCATTCTCTCTCTCCCTCTTTGGCCTTCCTAACTCCTGTTAATTTATTAGCATTTTTCTGCTGCCTAACAGGACCTACAGTTTAGTATTACAGTACAAAAAGTTATCTTGGCATTTTCTGCTCAGACATGTGATGGACTTCCTTCCTTGTATGACAGGTGCATCCTGTACATGATTCTCAGTGTGGATGGGAGGGATCAGGACACTGCCAAGGGGCCATTCTGAGCAGCAGGACTCACTGGCTGCTGAGGGGCTCCGGGAAGCAGCTTTGCCGTTGCCAGGATGGAGCAGGTGGAATGGCTTCCTGGAGAGAGGGAACCATCTGAGGGGGACTTTTTGCCTGATGTTCCAGCTGGAAGAGGAATAAAAAATGGCTTTTTACATGCAAGAGCTGGTACGTTATCTGCAACAGAGCAAAACCAACGTGCATATCATCACCCCCTCAAAATCTTGAACTGTTTCAGGAAGCAGTTTTGTAGTTAGTCTTTCTTTCATTTAATTAATTAGATAACCTCAGCTGAACATTAACAATGCATTCCAGGCACAGAAATGCAGATACCAGCGTTGGCACTTCTATGCAACAGACTCAAAAATGAATGGGAATAATCCTAAAGAACCCATCTTCTATCAGGTAAGCATCACAGAACTTCTAATTTAAGTCTGGAAAATGTACACAAAAAAGAGACTTTTGGGCTGCAAGAAAAGCATGATATATAGCTTGTCTAATAAAGGAGGCAAAGATGATTATGCTCATCTAGCAATCAACTTTCCTCCAAAAGTAGCCATAAAAACAGGAGCAGCACAGCTCTGGATGTCATCTCAGGGCGGCAGAGCTTAGGTAAAGAGCATCACTTCCCTTTGCGCCTTACTGAAAATCATAATCCACTTTGGATTTCTTTCATAAACACAAGAATTGCTTGCGAAGAAGGAAAGCACAAAAACTGTCCAGAATAAGTATTTTGTCATGGGTTTTTAAAATTCAGATTACAATTAATGCAGAATCCAAAAAACTGCAAGAAAACACTTCAGTGGCTTCAGAAATCAGCAGGCATAAATACCAATATCTTTATTGCCACAAAGTGGCTGCTCAACTCGCTAACCTGAGCAGTGAGCTAGTGTGAAACATATGGGCTATTCTATCCTTACTAAAGACATTTTTTTGTGGAGTATCTGTCACCCTGAAGACAAACTTCTCCCATTACTAATGGCAGTAATACTCAGGCTGAAACAGGCTGGGAAGCAAGTACAAGTCCCTCGACAACCTGACATTTCAGAACAAGGTATTACTTTCTTTGCCACCCAGACATGGCAGGCAAAAACTGTTCAGCTGAGGCCAACACTCCATTAAAAGAAAGTTCAACTCACCAGGAGGGGGAGGCCTCTGTGGTGGCTGAAGTGGCCGAGGCCTGGGAGGAATGGACAGAGACCTGCTTGGAATCCGGCGGCTGCATTCCCTACTTGCCTCCAGCTCCCGCTTCAAATCAGCCAGGTCTGCATCATCTAGGGACATTTTAGAACGTGTCTGTATTAGATACACACTGGGTGAGGTGCACCACATCTGAGAGGTCAGGAGAGAGGTAACTATGAGTGGCAAGCCTCAGCCAGATCTCTCAGCAATACGACAGCTCCATTCACATTTTTTTGCTCTCCCCCTATGTCTGCCTGCTCCCACTGCAAGGAAACATCTATCCTTTTGTCAAATACTTCTTTCTCTCTCTCTCTCCTTCTCCACCATTTATTAGCTGTTTGCACCAACACAAGGAACACCTGCATCTGATTCCAGGGTTACTGGGCATCCTGTTAGATTCTGAGATTTTCATAGCCAAACTTAGTGGCAACCTGCTCCCGTTCAAACTGTCATGGCTAGTCATGGTGAATTCCTTGCTTTCCATCCCAAACACAGGAATTTCATTTGGGGATTAAACACCTTTTCTTGCACAGGAGAACTGTCTTTAGGCCAGAGAAAAATCTCTGTTTTCCAGCAACATCTCCTAACAGGTAGAGCTGCCTCAATCTGCTAGCTCTTGGCTGCACCTTACATCACTAACTAATTATTCAGTCTTTCATCCCATCTAAGCCTTTCTGACAGCTGGAGAGGGGAGAAGCATGGATTCCTTTATTTTCCCCCATCTGCTATAGTGGGGACTTTCATTTCAGTCCTCTCACCCTGCCATGGCTGCCCAGCTCTGCAGCTCTTGTTCTTTAGAGCTCCAAGACTCACTGGGTTTAGTTTTGTCCCTGTGTTTTGGAGACATGGGGAGGGAATTATGCAGCAGCAGTCTCTTGCACTTCAGGCATTTGTAAACAAGTTCTTGTTTTTCGGAAAGCTGTGCTCTGCAGGCAATCATGAGCTGCCTCACAGCTTCCTGCTCCCACTCAGCAGCAGATGGCAGCCACAGAGACAGAGCCCGTGGTCTGCCCAGCCCGCCCTCCCCATGCTCTCTGCATTTTCAGTACTTCTAAGCTGCAGATATGGGCTCATCAGTAGGACCCAAGGAGTCATGCAGGCACCTGGAGGCATGGCTTGAAGTTCTGGCGGTAAAACTGTACACAACAAAAGCCAGCCTTTACCTCTCAATTCTGTCCCTGAAAGGCTGCTGGCAGGGACATCAGTTTCCTGAAGCTGTGCCCTTTCTTGACCTCAAAAACACATGCACACACTATTGTGCCTGTCACTGTTTTCCATCTGTGTCTACCACCAGCTACACAGTCATCATACCTTCAATTAGGTATTATTCAGGCAGAATTGGAAGCTTATGGAGGAATCTGAAATTGCAGACACTTTAATTGAATATATCATATTTTGAGTTATGTGAGATCATGACCCTACCTTGACCTCCTTCAAACTATACTCAAAAAACCTCTATTTACTTTATGATATTTTTTGTGGAGAAGAGTTAGTGTGGGTGACAAGACTCACTGCAATTCTCTGTGGCTTAATGAATCATCACACAATAGGCCAGAGGTGCTTGGGAGGGCAAGGCACCCTATAATACAAAGTGATTGACTTCACAGTATTTAATAATGACTGATTACTCCTTGACTCAGGGATAGGCTTTAGGGTCTGGCCACACTGAACCCAGCCTATGACTCAAGGTGGGCAAGAAAGCCATAAATCACTCTGCTTGGAAAATCTGTCTGTGTAAGTGTACGAATTTCATTCAATCTTTTTGAACTCTACTTCTGACTCAACCTTTGAGGGTATTAAAAGTTTTCACTTTTATGTCAGAAGACAAAGCGCTTCTGAGAGGGTGCAGAATGACAGCTACTGAATCACTTGCTGTCACAATGAGGTGTTTAATACATATCCCAGGCTATCAACGCTTGGCCACTGAAGCACATCCTGATCACATCCCATTGTCAGACCACGGCTGGCTTGGCTAGTTCTTGCTGCAGTTTTATCAGTTTTCTCTCCACAGCTTTATCTTCTTTTTACCAAGTCACTTCACAATAATGTGCAAACAAGCCAGGTAACTGAGGAAGAAGGTAACATGAGTAATCTAAAGAATGATTACATATATATATTCTATGAACCTTCACTCCTTCATTTTATAATATAATAGAAAAGGTATTTAAGGAGTATCTCCAAAGATAATGTGTGCTCTTGGCTGAATGCCAAGCACCCGGCCATTAACCCTTTACTTTATCTCCGCATCCTACTGTCTTTTTATTAAACTTTTAAACTTTACCAGGAAAGTGAACCTCATTTTTCACATTCAGAAATAAATCAAATGGGAACAAAAGAGAAACTTCAGGCCTCTGAAGTAATTTGAACACAACAATCTCCCATCTTACAGCTGACTGCTCTGCCGCTGCTACTGCTCAAAAGACAGAGTTGAGCCTATCACGGAATCAACAGAATTTTTTTATTTTGATTTTGCTTTGGCCCTCACCAATAAGAAAATAGCATGCATTTTTTTTGTTTTATGTTCTGGTGCCAAACAACATCAAATGGACAAAAATATTTCATTTCCTCTGGCTAGAAAAGGAAAACCAGCATTTTTCAGCTTTCCTGCCTTGCCCTGGCCTAGAGAGGAGAATCTAAGTTTCATCATTTGTATTGCTGTTATGCCTGAGGACCTCAGTAACAGTCACTAGCTCAAGGGGAGCTGAACATGAATAGGTGCTACAGGAGAACCTAGAATGAAAATATAAATGAACAAGAAAATACATACAACAGGAGAGCAAATGACAATCCTTCAGGTCTTACCTTAAGGAAGGTGGATACTTTACCTTTATACAGGTGTGGGGTTTTTTCAGATTTGTTTGAAAGAGCTACGGATGTGCAGTGTCCAGGGTGCTCTGACATATCTTCTGCTGTGTCTGCAACTAGGTGTTGACACAGAGCATCCTCTAAATAATCGTCTTCATCCTCTATATCACCTGGATTGAAATATTAGATAACAAAGAATTAATGAGCAAATTCATTCTCTGTCTCTCTACACTATCAATTATTTAATCTATACTATCAGTTAATTTAATATATAAGCTGGGCAAGATTCTTATATAATCATCCCATGTGTTTCATTACAGTGTGTCTCTACAGACAGCTGTACCATACATTGACTAACATATAACACTAAATTGACAGGATGATCTAAGTAATAGTTCTATGACCAGGCACAGAGTCAAGTCATGGCTTTAATTACAGTCGTCTTTTTAAGAACTGTGGTTTCATTACAAATTAAGGCCACTGACACTCCTACTATACCTTCTCTGTGCAACCAAAGTCAGCAAAGCAGTTTCTCACTACTTAGCTTAGAAACAAATTGCTTACCTTCTGACTCGTAGTCCAAACTTGAGAAGTCAAAATTTTCTTCCAGAAGATGGGAGTTTGCCGTGGGGGACATGGGCACAACGCTGTCTCGTTTTCGAGCAATTTCCTCCTGGAGGCCCTTTAGCCAGTCCTTAGTCTTGGGCTGGATCTTCACTGTTCTTCCTCTAACCTAAGCACAGAAGGAATTGTTTCCCTTTTCCAAGCACCTTCACAAGTCAAGAACGCTTGAACAGAATAAGCAAGTGCTGCCAGCCTTGCCAGCTTCAGAATCACACAGATCACAGATGCTGAGTTGGAAGGGACCCAGAGGGATCATCAAGTCCAATTATTAAGGGAATGGCCCATGCAGGCATTGAACCCAGGACCCCAATGTTATTAGCACCATGCTCTGACCAAGTTGTACAACTGCTTCAGAAATTGATGTGACTAAAACTTCACTTCAGAAGCTAAAGAAACACTCTTACTACCCCCATAACCAAGTTTTCAGACTGTAGCAATATGCTTGAAAGAAAATGAGCTTCACAGCTCAAAAGCACTGCTGCTGCATTTGGGAAATACTGGAGAAATAGGTGAAACATCAAATATTTTCAAAATGACACTGGAATAACAATATTGGCATGGAAGGGTGCCATTTTTGAGTCAGCAGCTTTAAAACACACAAGAGTTTTGTACCTGCTGCCTCCTGTAAGGAGACTCTGACAAGAAAAATCTCATATATGATGTATATGGAAGGTGTATTTTCAAAAAGATTAGGACTTCAGCTGCTTATGTGTGTTGTTCTATGACATTTGGGGTGAAAATCAGACAAGTCAGCAGCTTTGATGGGAAAATCAATTTGAAAGTTCCCAACTCAGATTGCTAGCACCTTCACATACTGTGTGCGTACAACTGTGTTTCAGTCTGTGCTACAAATTACATCAATGGCAGGAGTCAAATTAGAAGATAAAACTGCAAATATGAAAGAAGAATGAGAGTTAAATCCATTACTTCAGTATTAATCTTACAGGGCAGCCCCACAAACAGTTTTTTCCACAGGGGGCTGATGATTTGTAGAGTATGTGTGTGGGAAGGACAAGCAGGGGACGGGAAGGTAAACGCCTACTGCTAATGCTGGATTTGCCATGGAAGCCAATGAATCATGTTCTTACAGCTTAGCAGAAGCAGCCTCTTTGATACACTGGAGAAACAAAAAATCTCCAAGCCACAACCATGAGGATACTTTGGCAACACTATAAAGTCACACAGAATGTCAGGAGAACTGCTTCAAGTAGCCACAATCATAAACAAGTCCAGGTGTTCTGCAGTGGTGTCAGAGGACAGATCCTAAGCACTGCTTGGGATCCATGAAAAGTCACCTCATGCCATCCTGAAACTAAAATACTGCTTTAATAGCCTCAGCAGATGTGAAAGTTAAGTACTAACTTGCTTTGAAATAATGCTACTTGATTTAGGTAGCTCAAGTACCTCATTCTAAGCAACTGCTTTTGAGAAATTTGTTATGAAATTATTATTATTATTATAGGTTTGAGAAATTCTTACTTTGGCACCATCTATATCCATAACACGAAGAGCTGACTTGCTGTCTGCAAACGTCACCAGCATTTGACCTCCACAGATCCTAGTGAAAAAAGGCAGAGGAGAAAAATCATTTTATTTCACTATTGAATAAAAACCCTTTGAAGGCTAGCATGATAGAAAACTACCATATAGATCTACATCCAGGATACATATGCACTGCTATGCATTTGGTTTCAGTTGTATTTTCCTTCACAATTCTATTTTTTGAAGAGAAGCAGGTGATCTATGAATCCCAGCTGGGCTCCTCTTCTCTCTAATCCTCCCTTCTGTGACCCCAGCACCCTGCCCTTTTCTGGATCACCCCTGAAACAGCAGGACAAACATCTCAGTAGCTGTTGACAGGATACCCAGGCCAATATCTACACTCCCTCTGGACTAAGTTCCATGGTTCTGCATATCCTTCACCTCAGAGGACATGTGATATTCCCAAAGACTAGTACTCCACCAAGATCTAAAGCAATTAAAAACAAAATAAACCAAGAACTATCCACCAAAACATGTTCTTTTCTTGTTCCTTTTCTTCCCAAGCAAGGTGGTGCTGCTTTTCCTGAATGGCTGCTTTTGCACCCTCAGCTTATTTTGGTGCTTCATAAAACTATACAACAATAGGTCATCAGCTTTCTCCACTAATGAATTAATCAAATAAACATGAACAAGTTTTTGGTAGTGTTTCCCAGAGGTCAACTGTTAGGTCTTTTGCCTGTATTTCTCAAAACAGAAAGTCTCACAGCTGTGCTGAAGCCCTGTAGAGAATCAATCAAAATGAAATTAAGCTGCTCTGCCAGAAGGTATCACACTCTCCCTCTCAAACCCAGTGGGTGATAGCTCTGTGAGAAGCTGTACTGTTAACAAACAAGCAAAATGACCCCCAACAGGAAGGAGAGCCAGCCAGGAAATCCTGCCAAGTGTGAAAGAGTGGTGGAAGAGAGCAGACCTCACCCCAGAGGAGGTGAAGCAGGCCCCGAGGAGCAGAAATGCAGTAGGGGCCAGAAGGAGCAAATGCTTGGAAGTGAGGCCTGAATCTAAAGATGATGATTTACATCGAAGTCTCTGCTTTTTGGTGTTGTACTGAGTAAAATTTTCTTCCACTCAGACAACAGAGCTGATTTTTTCTTTAAAAGGTTTTTGAGAGCTATAAGATACTCAAAACACTTGCATTCAATTTCTAATGAAGAATTGAAAGTGCAGTAAAGGAATTCTACATACTTCCTCCCAATACAAAGTTAACTCTGTCAGGACAAAAGGGATCTTCTAGTCTGTGGTTTTTAATAGATGCCATGCCATTTCAGATCCCAAACTCACCTGACCAGAACAACAGTGCCATAATCCTCAAACATCTGCATAAGCTCTGTACGCAAGTCTTCAGGAAATTCATTTTTCTCTTCAGGTGTTGGTGATAGCAGATTTACCACTACTGTGGCATCCAGTGGTCCCTGGAAAGATGACACTTCTCGGAAAACACTGTCACGGGCAGCTTCATTAACTTCCTGAACTTCCACTTCTACAATAGCTAACACTGGCCTACACAAAACAAAGGAAAAATACTTATTTAAAAATAAGAAGTGCTTATATAAAACTAAAAACTATATAAAGAAGGAAGACAGGTAAACTTCTTTTTTTCTTCAGTGGTCAACATCGTGCCTTGAGCACTATTAATTATATTTCCCAGTCCTGCATTAGCTGAACAAACAAAGTATCCTGATATATTTGGTCTGTAGGTTTGCCATAAGCGCATTGAAATAACAATTGTATGCAGCACTTATGGCAAACCTACAGACCAAATATATCAGGATACTTAGTTTATTATCAAACAGCGGTGGCCCCAAACATTTATAAATTAGGATGGAAATACATTATTTTCTATTAGACAAGGCCACATAGCTTCTTCCAAAAACTAAGGACAAGGTATTTTAAATGTGTAATGTTGTCATGTAGCAAATATGTGCCAATCCCTTACACTATAAGCAGCCAACACTGCAAACTTGCTTCTTGAGCCATTTCTTACAAACCACTTCTCTGTGCATTACATCTGAATAAAATTGAGAGAGCTGTCTGAAAGAGTGGAACTCATCTCATCTCAGTGGGTGCAATCCACAATCTCAGATTTTCACCTGCACATACACACAGAGCAGTGACTGGGACGGCTGCTCTTACAAATGTGTCAAAATTGCTGCCTTCTACCTGCAATAGAGCTGGCTCTTGAATACACATTACCAGAACATATGAAAGCAACAACAGCAGGGCTAGAAAGGGATAATAAAGGGGAAAAATGTATAGGAAGCATTTACTATTTCCATAAGCATTGTGAATCATAATGCACTTCCATATGTCACAAAGATACAGTTATGCCCTTTTTCTAGCACAAACCTTGGGAAAGCAAACCTGCTGACTGTAATTAAAAAGCAGCTTTTGGAGTCAAGTTTGCTGAAATAGAAAACCATGTATAACAGTCATGTTTCACAGATCACATCCTCAGGGTCCTATATAATGAGATTAGCAGTTCCACTGTGCTTTGCAGAACACAGCAATGTCAGAGCCTTGACACAGAGAAATTGATTGCAAGAGGCATGTTCTTCCATTGCTAGAGGAGTATAGAACAGTCCTGGCATGTAAGAAGCACAGACAGCTACTGGGGGTCACTGAGCACTGTTAGGAGGAGCAATATTGCAGCATTTCCACAAAGCTTGCAAGGGGTGAGACAAATATTCTGAATGTGACAGACCTTTCAATGTGTATTTATTACAGAATTTGTTTCTCAGAGGTGAAGCAGAGAGCAAGTTTATCAAAGATAGGTCATTCATATCCCTAAAGAGAAGTTAATGATACAGACCAACCAGAAACACCGGGCTTTGGTTTCTCTATCTTCTCCCAGTTCCATTTTTAAAGGAGGCACAGAAGCCCTACACTTGAGTACTGTGAAGAGGCCTGGCTTACAACTCTTCAGGCCACACAGTCCCAACCTCCTTCTCTCCCACAGCAAGCTGAGTGTAAATCCATCAGAGCAGCTTCCTTAGGTATCAGAGCTTTTCCAAAACAAAGCAACAGAAAGCTCTGTTTTCTATACCTCTTGCTGCAACTTATCCAACCCCTGCTGCAATCACTGTGCAGGAAGAATAAATACATGACTGTAGATACTTGTCACTCTGGTATAAAACTCACCATGAGAGGAAAAAACCCATCAAGCAGATCCTGAACATGGAATAAGGGTGTAATTCCTGTTTTAATCAGACTTGGTCCCTCACTCTGAAGGTGTAATTCAGCATGACACATTTTAACCTGGCACATTTTAACCTCTCTCTGATTGTTTAGTTACCTGTGGTCAGATGCTTGCAGCTCTGCTCTCCCATAGTACATCAAGGCTCCAGGGGTCCAAGTGTGCCTGACTTTAGTATCAGCACTCAGATCACTGTCCAGAAGATTGATCTCTCCAGCTATGCAGCACAAAACATGATTTAAAACTCACTCAAATTTAGTTTTACTAACAGTTAAACACTATTTTATTAGGAAGTTCTCCACAGACCCTAGTAGTGGGAGGTGGGGGTTTTTTGTTCTTGTATATATGTCATTCAAAGAAGAGCTTGTATCCTACAAGATTTACAAATTAGGGACTAGAAAGAAAAAAAAAGAGAAAGGACTGAGAGTGCAACTGAGACAGCTGATCAGTAGAGTAAGACACCTGCAAAATTGTTGACCTGAATGTCACCCAATTAATTATCTGTAAAACATGAGCTGATAGAATCATATTAGTATTTTACCTTCTACCTCAATACTGAGCATAAAACTAGACACTGTACCTGGAAATTTGTTTGCAAATCTGAATATTAGACAGGGATTGGAGAAATAATACACAAGACACAGGAGAAACCAAACCAAATCCAACCTCCAAATAATTCCACTGCAATCCATTAAGGTGACAGAAAGTGCTCCAGACATTATGCTAGACTGACATACTCTATTGTTGTTAGTAACAAGGAAGTGTTTAGGTCACTGTTTGAATAAGTGGATAGTGCTGTCCCTCTTTTCTGTGAAGCTGAAAATGAGTTAATATGGAATATGGCATTTTTTCCTAATCACTCACACTGGGGCTACACTTTCTTCTCATAAAGCCTGTAACAGCAATAAGAAACAGTCATTTAGCCTACAATAGAAATAAGAAGCAACACAATAAGAGCTGGGAGGCAGAAGAACCTTGCCACCAGCAGTAAAGGAGAGGAACTCTAGCAGCAAACTAAGAAAGCTTTGCAGGGCTGGGAATGTACCAGTCAGTTATGGACCCATGTGAGCCAGCTGTGGGAGGCCTACAAACTCTGAAGAAAGGGCCCCGCCCTGACTCTTGCAGGCCAGCTAGTTAGGTCCTATGTGCTGTGGGTATGTATTCCAACTGCTAAAGATCCCCAGGGGCAAGTTTTGCCATGCAAAATAAGGAATATGCATCAGAAATGCAGAAGTGTGTTCTTTCTCCTAAAATGAAAACAGTCAGCACAAGAGGGCTGTTTTAACTTTGTTATTATGTCTCCTACAGCTTTTCTTTCCTGGACTGCATCTCTATCAATGGCTTAAGCTCCTCCTTTTACTTTGTTTTTCATTCCTCAGATAAAAGTAAATAACTGTATCATGATGGCACGTACTAGCTAGTTTTGCTTTGTAGTTTTTACACTTAACATAGTCATGGTATGACTTAGATTCCAAGCAGAATTTCCAGGCATGTGAAAAACCACATCTGCAGAAACAGACCAAATTATTTCTCCAGCAATTACACTTTTAATGTGAATTTATTCAAATTTCATAAACACTTGGGGATAGATGTTCCTGCAGACTGAGAGAATGATTATGAAAACTATACTTGGAAATGAAAAGAAATACTTCTTACTTCTTAACTGTAACTTTTGAATAACAAGTGAAAATGGCCTTTCTGTTGTGTTGGCCACTCATGAATTCAAAGTACTTTATAAGCACTATTAAACCTCCCCCAGTTCTACAAAGTAGCAGAAATATTCCTAAGAATTACCAGTACAGAAGAAATTACAGAAAACTGTTTCTACATCTACTGAGAACAGCAATTTTAACAAAGTAGCCATTATAACACAGGAACTTCATGTGGACTAATGATTCTGCTGAAAAACATCAGAATTATTTCTGTATTACTACAGCTGGGCTGTTTTCAGTTCCTCAGTGAGCTCCCAGCACCTTTTCAATCTGTGGCACGAAGCCTTTGTTCACACACACAAGAAGAAAGGGCCTTCTTTATCTCTGACACTTAATCCAGTGAAGCTGAAAGAACATCTGCTCAAGTAAAGCACTGTTCACTAGATTATATCCCCTTAAGTGGGTTCTGGATGAATTCTAAAACAACTTCCAGATAAAGAAAGATCCTACCCACCTGTTTTTTCAAAGGGAAGTTTCTTTCTCCACCAAAGCACTCTGTCAGTCCACGCTGGGGTTCTGCACTTATCACTTGTATCATAAGCCTCCGAGCCAACGTCATATTTATATGTTGGTCCAAAATTAATAGTCCCTTCATGGAAATCTTTAAAAATCTAATTAAATAAAGAACATCTCTTTAAGTTACAGATGAGGAAGGTGCCACTGTGACGTATCAACTTCCTTGCAAATAATGTTCAGATTTTTAAACCAATTGCTGCATTCAAGTGCTACAAACAAGGAAAACATGATTTCTTCACTCTCTCAAGGAACAAGAAAGACCCAGCCAACATGCAGTTATTCAAGAAAATGAGACACACTGCCTTACTTTTCCACTGGATTTTTGCTGCTGTAGTTGATCAAATTCCAAAAGTGTCTTCCAGTCTTGACGTTTGAGAAAATAAAAGACTTCTTCATACGTTAGATCAATGCGATAGTTAAAATCACCACACCAGAAGACATAGTCATGGGAGAACATGTTCTGCCCCTAGATTTGAGGTACAAGATACCATTGATGTTAAATCACATTCATAAAAACACCTTTAATATAATGCACTGAAATGTAGCACTCAGTCTCTCTGAATTACTAAATACTGGACCTACTCGTCACAATTGATTTGTCAAAATTCATTTTATGCTAAAATGGAATGGTTCCTTCATTGTCTTTGGCACCCCACTGAGCTGAATTTTGTAAACAAGAATGTCAGACTCTGACCCCTCTTTCCTGAAGGTATGTCTAAGCTGGAACCTAGCTTTATAGTCACAATTTGTCTGTCATGAATATTCAAAATATATATTTGTTTCCCTAACACATTTCACATGCATACATTTGCATATTCTAAATATAACACAGAATGTGCTTCTGGTACCAAGGCAAATTTAGCAACAAGCTCCTGAGTAAGAACAAGCTCCAAATTCAATCTTATGTGAACGTCACAGTTCTGTAAAGGTATTGAAATCAAACGTCAATAAAAATCCACTCCAGTTCTAAATTTAGCATCCTATCCTCTAACCAGTCTCTTTTTTTTTTTTCTTTTCTTTTTTTTTTTTTTTTCCTTCCCAGTTCAGCGATAAACCTCTAAACCCCAGAGACCTAGACTGTGGCTGTCACAGCACTAGAGGGCACTCTTTATATGCATAATACACACAAGGTACCTTTAGCTGTTTTAAGTGTAAAGGACATCAAATAGTTAACGAGGTATTAGAAGGAAAAACTACCATAAGAACAACTTTATGGCCATTTGGAACAGATCTCCTTTGCAGGATGTCCAGTCTGTCAGTATTAGCTCCTACATAAACCAACTGATTGATATGCTGCACGTGCCAAGCCTTTAAACCTTACAAACATCAGGAAGGTAAAATTTTATGCTTTGCAACATAAATGCTGTTTTTTTCTGACTAACCAGAATACACAAACTGGTCCAATCCCTTCCTGGCTTAGGGTCTTTCCAGAGAGGTCCAAGAAACAAGGTATTGTGGAAATTAAAGCAATAAACACTAAGGGAAGCAGAGGAGCCCTGCTACCAAATCCCATGGGTTATCTACCAGCCTGAGGAGACAAGTTGGAATTAAAACACTAGGGTGATTGATTTGACACAATTTAGGGGAAAAGTTATCCATGCAGACCAGTGGTGCCTACTTGCCATGCTCTGAGAGAAGGCAGCAGTTCCTTGAGAGTGACACATTCCCAAGGACAAAACAAAGGGAACAGAGGGTACCATGTCAGTGCCCAAGAACTGATCTATCATACCCAACCAGAAGCAGCCAAGGCACTGCTGCACTGAATGGCATGGATGGTCTTTCAGGAATTCTCACTAACTAGAGCCAGCAAGAGCTATCAATATCATGCCCTCCAGTTCTAACATCAGTCATCTAGAGCTTAACTGCACAAAGCCAAGGACTTTTCAAGCACTGGAGCAACTCTATTTTCTGAAAGGATTAGTACTTTTGTAAAGCAAGTGCTATACTGGGTGGCATCTAGTCTTTTGTGAAATATGCTTCCCTATTTTTTATTTAGTTATTTGTTAACATTTTCTTTAACATTTTCTTTCACACTATTGAGATTCCTTCTTTGATGAGCTGTCATCAAAGGCAGCCCAGGACCAGCTTTCATGATGTAAAGGTACCACCTTTATCTCCAATGTTTTTAGCACACATACATCTACACTCACCATTGGGAAGCTGAGTTTCTGCGTGATTTCTTTATAATCTTCATTCCTCTCTTTCACCTGAGTCTGCCCAGCAGTCAAGTGACTGCAAATAAAGCAGAAACTGGTACTATAGAACTGGAAACGAATGCTCACTGCCCCTTTATTCCCAGCTTTTCCTCCCATTCCTGTCTTCACGGTGTCTATTGCTACATCCCTGCATTAAAAAAAAAAAAAAAAAAAAAAAAAAAAAAAAGAGAGAGAGAGAGAACAGAGAAAAGGGCTTCAGGGACAAAGATTCAATTAACTTGGACTGCAACATAAAGGGAAAAGCCATGTCTTCTCCCCTCTAGGAAGTTTGCTACTTTTAGGCACATCTTTTAGTTTCTTGATGTTCAAGCACTTACGTTTCAAATTAAGTATAATACAATAATACAGAAATAAAACTATTTGAAAATATTTTTCTCCTTTTCTTGTCCCTTCCAAATAGACCAGCAAAACCTTATTTCTGAAATACTGGGAATTTCTATAGAATATACTTTTCAAGTTTACCTCTACCATGATCCTTAAAATATTGACAGTAACTAAATTTACTATTATGCTTCCTTTTACTTTTGAACATATGGGAATCTGCTTTTCAGACAGTTAACAATTTACTGTTCATATGTGTTGAAACCCAACTTCACAGTTCATGATGGATTTTCCGTATAATTAAAGAGCAACAGATCGTAACCCATAATTCATTAAATCAGATGTGATAAAATCAGAGATTATTGGATACAACTATTTATATGTAACTTCTCAAATGAGTTCTGTACTCATGACAAATTGCTTAAGGTCTCCATGTTGCTAATTACTTAGTATTTCAGTGTGATGATTAGCACATACTTCACTACAGAAAGATAACTTGATAAAGCCGACCACCTGTTCTCAGGGTAATTTCTCCCAAATAGCCAGGCTACTCCAAGAACAAGGCATGGCTGTCTGATCAGATAAGTAAATTATGAGATCATTGTTGCAGCCAGCTCCAGCACCATGCATGTCTTTCCCAATGAGAAAATTTTACCTTCCAAAGAAAACATCAAGCAGATCTGACTAGAATATTACTGATTTTCAGAAGGGATGTGCAGAAAACTGCTAAGTCTTATTTGAGTTATTCTCAGAAATTCGTGATCTAAATGATGCAAGATGCTACAGGTCTCCTTTCCCCACCCCTTCATTTTCTCCTCTCTTCCTCCCCCATCTTTTGTACCTTTTTTTCTCCCTCTTTAATTTCCTGTCTTTTCCAGACAGCAGGACACCACCAGAAGACACCCTCAGGGAGGCAAAGGAGGAACATCAAAGTTTTCTATGAAATAATGGGTTTTAAGCACTCCTACAGAAGCACATGTTTCCACTCTAAAGTTCTCCCTTCCTGCTGCCTGACTACCCATCTCCTGACTGGTATTCAACTGATTTTTGTTCATGGCAAAGGTTATGTGAGATAATCCACTGTAAATTCAACTGTTTGTATTTCATCAATCCTTTCACTGATGTATAAACCAGCTATTGTCTCATTATTTCTCTATCCTCTGTCTTCGGTGTAAGCCTCTTCAATATCTGTAAGCACTTGTGATCATTTCTTCCTTTCCTTTCCTAGACATGGGAAAAATATGCAAGCATACGGGTTATGTTTGATTATGCTCACATAGCACATAGCAGCACATTTACATTAAATGATGAAACTTGGTCACTAAAATCAAACCCTTCCCATTTTCTCTTGAGTTGCAAAAGGCTACACCAAATTTCTGGCAGTTTGACAGTTGCAACAGAACCACTGTGCTGTTCTACTTCTGATTTCCATTTAAACCATTAATTTCCTACTGGATTACTCAAATATTTTGTAAGCTGGGTGAAAAGTCAAAAGCTGAGAGAAACACTTCTCCTTTGGACTGCTTCATAGCAGAAAAAAAAGTATTATTTAAAATCATTTTGAAGAAATATTACTGGAAAGCAGCAATGCAAGACCATCAGAGTTACCTGGGCTGCATTGCTCTGTCTGGCCTACAGCACCTGATGTTGCACAAGCTCTGTTCTGAGGTTTTAAGTGGATATGTGATACAGGGAAGAAGGAGGCAGCTTTTGATATTGTAATCACAAAATGCAGTGGCCAGTCAGTACCCTAATATGGGGTGGAGAGGAGTGTTTGGATCTCAGGGCTTTAAGGTCAGACAGATGCCCAAAGATAGTTTTGGCTAATTATTCACTTCCTAACCATTTACATTTAGCCTGCATAATTCTTTACACTTAGCCTGCATAATTCTTGCCCACAGCAAATTAATGCAAGTATTTCCATGGGTTGGTAATCTTCTAGGAGGAGTTTGGTCACTCTCCAGGGACAGCTGAGCTAGTAAGCAGAGGATACACAGCTCTGCACCCTCCTGACTGGGCACACAGTTCTGGTTCTCATGACATCTGGGAAAGGCAAACACTTTATAGGCTCTCTTACCTCTCAATTCTATAAAATGTCAGGGGCTAAAATTAGGTCTCTTTCCCCCATTCTTTTCAGGTCTAGAACTACCCCTGTTTCCATAAGGAAACAGCATGTACAGGGCTAGAAGTAAAACCTGCCCTTCTGGCAGAGGCAGGCACTTGCCTTCATTCGGTGCATCAAACACTCTTGGACTTACCAGCCCAGGTCATTCCTTTCCCAGAAAGATAGCACCCAAACAGGGAGCTCCACCCTGCCTGCCCACCTGGAGCATGCCTGGCTTTTCAGCTAACTGGAGGAAGACACTGAGGCTGCCTGGCCTTTGTGCTACCCACAGAGATGGACTCCAGCCTATTGCTGTCAGGAAGCATGCTTCTTCTCCATGCTGAGCAGAGACCAGAACCCAGGTCTGCATGACTCCCACCAAGATGAGCAATCCCCTCTCATGTTCTCTGGCCACACTCCAACACCAGATGTTACTGAAGACACAGGTTGGGTTTTGGGGGTTTTTTTGTTTGGTTGGTTTGGTGTTTGTTGGTGTTAGATTAGTTTTATTTTCAGGTGGGTTTTTTTGGTTTTGGCTTGGTTTACTGGATTTTTTACCTGATGAAGGGGACATGATATGGTCGTACAAAGATGAAAAGACAAACGCCAACAAGCTGTGCTGATGTGAGCTGAATGTAGCGATGAGTCCTGGAAATAGCTTTTTGAAGCTGCTCTCCCCACATTTTTCTATTCGTTGTACTGGAACAAACACAAAATCATTTAATGGAATCACAACAAACCACATACAGTCAATAAATGAACAGATTAACTGTGCCTTAGGTTTACAGACATCCCATAAGGCTGTGGAACTTGAAGTGCAGTAGAATGCATGGCAGAGACTGGTAATACCTCCTTGTCAGCCAGCCTAGAGTTAGCAGGGTCAGTGAGCCCAGGCACAGCACACAAATACAGTTATCCTGCTTCTGGATGTTCAAGGGATTTTGTCTACTACGCTTAGAAATATACACACACACGACATTGGATACACCCATTCACTGGGGATAACTGGAAGCTGATTACAGCAATCATAACCGTAAAAAAAAATTTCCATGTCAATCTCATGACTTGTAATATTTCCTATGCTCACAGTGGAGAGTTCTTCTCAGGGTTTTCTGACTGGAAGGCAACTGGCTTCTCAAAGCTGTTTGCTGTTCTTAGCCAAGGTTTGTGAATAGCTGCATATACTTTCACTTCAGTGGATCTAGCTTTTTCTTTCCTCCAAAGTCAACATATCCATGCAGACATATTGCGAGCCCAGCAGCCACACTAAGCACTGCTGTAACTTGTCATTCCCAAAACAGACAACTAACTGGCCAGCCTGATGAATCAGCATTGGAAAAGTGATCTTCAGGGTTCTACCTCCATTCAGATTCACAAGGACCAGCAAACACAACAGCCTACTGCACATGCTGATATGCCAGTCTTAAGCTTTGCATTTAACTTCTTCTCTAGCCATAATTTTTACAATACAATTAGCCACAGAGACATTTTTAGACAATTTTAGAATTCCCACATGAATGGCAATTAGGTTTATAGTCATTGAGCACATTTTTCCAACATCAAACAGGGCTTTAAGGACAAGCGTTAAATCAATCTCAACCATCAGAATTCTTCTCTGCCAACATAAAGACTTAAGAGACTTAGCAAACAGTGTATTCTACTGTATAGAGGTTCACAGAAAAAGAGCACTTTCAACATCATCCCGGTGACATTTGTTAATGGGAAACTTATTTCCAGCTATGGTTGCAAGCAACAGACTTGGAAAGGAGTATTCGATACAAGTGACCATAAAAATGAACATGGCCAATTCCTTTGGGGAAGATATGTTCTTCTTGTTGGGGTTTTGGTTGGTTGGTTGGTTTGGTTTGTTTACAGTTGCAGGGGCTTTTTGGTTGGTTGACTAGGGGGTTTTGTGTTTGGTTTTGTTTGTTTGGTGGGTTTTTCTTACGTACCTGGCATTCACAATATTCCCTGCACTTAACTCAACCATCTCTTCAAATCCCACTGCAAATATGTCAGGAGGGCAGTTATCATCATCTGTTGGCAGGAAGGAAAAGTCATAACAGAATTACTATTTTGTTGTTTCTTCTAATGACTTGTATTCTAATTTCTGTCAGAGATCCTTCCTGTAGTTCTATCTTGTGTATCCCCTGCCAAGCTATACATATTCATAGCTCCTTTAATCTAATCTCATAAAACATCCCCTGCAGTTCCTCTGAAATTTTTTCATGCTTTTCTCCCACCAGTTGGTCTCCATCTCTCTTGCAGGAAGCAGTTCAGAACAGAACATTATATTGCAGCACTGTTAAGCTCTCTCTCCCCCACCTCACTCATCACTAAAGCCACAACATCTCACTACTCACCATCTTTTCCCTGCTTGTCATTTTACCCAACATGCTCTTCCTTTCTGACACAGATTCCTATGTTACTGAACCTAATTGTCCTTAATTGTGTGTGTGTCACATAAACACCAGTATGTCAATGCCTTTAGTAAATTTATCTAGTTTTAAGGACACTTTTGAAGTTTCTTCTTGCCTTCTTTCTTCCAAGTCCTTCTTAGATCACCTGTATTTAAGGTTAGATCACCCTAGAGCACAGTGACTCTCATCCCCCCTTCCATGGCTCTGTGGATATTACTCTGAGGAGACACCAAAAATCAGATGCTCTCATAAAATAGTGTGAAGCAAATCTGTTGACCCATTAGATCTGTACATTGCCTAAAGAGTTTTTTTTTTTTTAAGTGTTATACGACCACTGTGACAGAAACTTAATTCAACATGAAGATCCAAATATAGACAAACATAGGAACCTAAATAAGATCGGACTCAGAAATCACAAATAAAAAGTAAAATATGCAGCAACTCTGTGCAGACAAAAGGGTGAAACTAGCATGACAGCTAGCCTCCTTTACTGGCATAACCAGATAGGCACTGTCACATGTATTTCTCATTAATAATTTTGGACATCTGTCTTTGAACACTTACCCATTTGTGTAGGCACTGCACTGACATTAACATGGATACAGACATTTGCATGGTCACACCCTAGCCCTGCCCATTCGCATAACTCAGCTCTCTTCCAGAAGCTGCTCAGACCCACCGGGTCACAGCTGCCTGTTCCATGTAGCCCTGGTTCTCTCAGGGGACTGTCTGACAAGGTTAACATATGACAGGCTATCAATAAATTTTAGTATTTAAGGGCACAGTCATGCGCTAACACAGCTGAAGTATTTCTGAAACAGACTAGGCTGGACTAATCACTTACCTAGGCTGTCCAGAAAACAGTGGTCTGCACCTAACCACATACCAATCATGAGCTAAGGGTTCAAATGAAACAACTTGCATAAGGGAGCCAAGGATTTGAGTATTCCTGAGCTACAAGGTTAGGTACAGGACTATGCCTGTGATGTCTGCAGGAAACTAAATGTTCCCCTGGAACAACAAAAGAATGCGTTTTGCTGTAGTTTTGCAACCACTCGATTTTTAAATGACAGAATGTTCCCTTTTCATTTATCTTAATTAAAAAAATCTGTAAATCAATTACAATATCTGAATTTGTTCCATAAATAAGAAATTCAACAGCCAATTTCAGCAAGCCACAAGCATAAGAGTTTTCTATATTGCTAAAGAAAGAAAATATTGCCTTCTACAAAGTAAATATTTTTGTCTGAAGGCTTTGATAGTAACATTTCCAGACAAGCTCATAGTCCAGATTGCATAGATATGTTTAGCTCCAGATGAGAGACACCAAGGAGATGCTCTGATGACACCTAAGCATGTAGCTCCCACTCATGACAAAGAACAAAGAACAGAGATGTGGAAGAAGAAAATGTCATACAGGGTGCAGAATAGGCAGATACATCCTGCGATGGCATGAAAGAGAGCTCTGAATTCTGACCTGCTGAAGGCTCAAAACAGTCACAGGGACTGTTTCAAAGTGTTCAAAGAACTCTGACTGTTAAGAGCTCTTCACACAGCATTCCACTTCTGCAGGGCAGCAGCAAAAGCATGGAGGAGCTGAACACGCCCCTAAGAACTGACAGAAAATGTCCTCCAAAATGTACTGCCTATGGAAGGCTGGTCAAATCTTGTGTCCTGACTCACTGTGTCTAGAGCTGCCAGCAAATACTACTTACACATTTTGACTGTGAAGACTTACCTTGAAATTCTGAGACTCCTGAGAGCTTGGGAGAATCCAGCAGCCAGTCTGTCAGCTCACTGGTACCAAGGATGTTGCTTCGAAACTGCTTTCCCCCATTCACATTCCAGGTCCCCGTGGCAATACGAACACGCTTGGAGCTTGTGAATTCAAACTGACGCTCTGACATGGCCTTCAAAATACTTGGAGTTACTGACAGAAGAGGAGAGACAGAAAGATGGTGTGTAAAAGAAGAATGTGCTGTAAAAGGACAGAAACCATCCACACTGCAGCAGCACAGTCACTCTGAAACAATAACATTGTTTCCCTAGCAGCAACAATACAAAAGGCAGGGAATAACTCCTATGGCAATGGCAATAGCTACAAGATAACTGGGGTTGATGTCAGCAATTTCTCTTCCAGAAACCAGGCACCCTTTGAAAGCTTGGGAATGGCTGGTCACTCACTTTCAACTTATATTTTTCTGTAGTTCCTCAAGTAATAAGCAAAAAATTGTTTTATCTCCCGTAATCTTTTCAGTTTAGTCTACAGCACTGTCATGGTTTAACCCCAATGGGCAACTAGTGCTTAGTAGTGCTTATCCCAGCCACTCACTCCCTGCCCCCACAGCGAAATGCAGGAATGAACCACAAGAGTACAAGTGAGAAAACTCATGGATTGAGATAAAGACAGTTTAATGGGACAGAAAAGGGGAAAAAAAAAGGATAATAGAATTAGAATATACCAGCGTGGCACAGTGCCCAGCCAGTTCCAAAGCAGCAGCCCTCAGTCAGTTTTCCCCCCTTCCAATTTATACATCAAGCATGGCATCATTTAGTATGGAATATTCCTTTGGCCATTTGGAGTCAACTGTCCCGGCTGCATCCCCTCCCAACTTCTTGTAGCCCTCCAGCCTTCTGAATGGGAGAGCATGAGAAGCTGGAAAGTCCTTGACTTAGTATAAACACTATATAGCAACAACTAAAACCCTCACTGTGTTACCAGCCTGCTGTGATTTAAACCCAGCTGGCAACCAAGTACAACACACTCGCTCATTCATTAGTCTCATATTAAATCCAAAACACAACATTATACCACACACTAGGAAGGCAATGAACTCTGTTCCTGGAACCAGGACAAGCAATCAAACATGCCAGAAGTTACAACTTAAACTGAAGCACTTAGAAGTTCAGACTGTGGAAGGAAAGATGGGGAGCAGCACAGTCTCACATCAGTACAAATCTAGCACTTCCATTGCTCTCTAGCCTAGTAAGAACTCCTCAAAAAAACCTGCTATGTTCACTTATTTTGCTGAGTATAGAAAATAAGCAGTGTGCTTTTGCTGTCTAAGCAAATGAAGCAGTGTTAATCTTTAACTACCCAACTTGCATTGGCAGTCTGGCATAGAGAAGTAATCTCCATTTTCCTTGTGCACAACATCAGGGAACAAGCCCAGGACTGAAGTGGTGCTGAATGGTTCTCTGGAGTAAACTGACCACCCAATACTTGTTGTGGCTGGAATTATCCTATATTTTGCATGTAAGTATCTTCTCAGAGAGAGCTGAGTTTATTCTAGATGGTTGCAAACAAATGTGTCTATGCTCTGGACTATTAGGGGCCTAGAATAAAGTAGGAAATTAACTAAAATAATGGAGATGTGCCTTTAAAAATCCAAATGGCTAAAAGCATGTGCAAACATCAGGGACATGACTAAGGAGATAAAAAGGCTGAGCTCAAGAGACTTCCTCAAGACAAACTCAGATAGGACAGACTGGTAATATAGCCCTAAATTTCTTCTTAAATCTCCTCTGGTCCAACTCTAAACTGTCAGAGAATATCACTATCAAAGAACAGAAAAACATACTCAAGAGTTCAAAACAAAATATGAGAAACAAGCAAAAGAGTTGTGCTTTAAACAACAGATCTATGCAAAAGCAGCTTATTTATTGATTTTTTTTTGTCAAAAGGGTACAATTGCTTATATCTGACAGCTAAAAGCAGATGCAAAAGCAAAGGGAAGAGTTTAGACTGGCTTTACCCAGCAGTGCAGTCTGGTCCATCAGCATCTTGCCTTTGTCTGCATATTCCTCACGGTAGAAGTCACCCATGAGCAGCAACTCGATGGCTTCCTGCTTCACTGTATCAAAGAAATTTGACTGGATGGTACGAGACACAGAGCGGGCACCATCCTTGAGCTTCCCAACCTACAGGGAATTATGAATGCAAGTGACACTGAAGCATAAACAGGACATCTTTCTTTACTTGTAAATAAAGAGTTTTGCCATTTTTCTTTACCTTGTTCTTCCCCTCAACGGCACGATTGCCACTAAATACTCTGCTCAGATTTTGACCATTGAGGGTCCACATCTCCTTGTAGGATTCCACAAAGCGCTCAGTTATAGGTTTGGAGTTCAAACCAAGGCTCTCTAATTGAGCAAACAGTATCTAGATTAGGTGCAGAAGGAGAAAAAACACAAAAAAGAAACCAACATTGTTTTAAAATGTGTTTTTGCTTTTTATCCTCAGTATTCCAGCCAGCACCACTCAGTATCATAGAGCTGGCAAGACAGACCTGCATAACCAAGACTTACAGCCTCTTTCCTGTCTTTCCCAGACAACAATGTATGTACTACAGGTATCCCACGGAAGGTCCTCTGAGAAACTCACCTCCTGTGCAATGAAGGACTGTACACTATTAGAACGATCCAGGCAGTCCAAGCAATTCATTCGAAATGTACCTGTCTGCAGACTTCAGTAACCAAACACAAGGGGAGGGAGGAGAAAATGGTACATTTTAAAATAATATCTAATCATGAGTTGATTGAACAAGACCATCAAATGTTCAGCCTGAATTTACCCACCCACATTTTGACAGTGCAAGCACACTGTGCACAATATATTCCATTAACACATCTAATTACTTGACTACATCTGCAACACTATATTAGCAAATCCATGCACTAGTACATTTGCAGATTTGAAACCATGGAGATGCAATTAAGCCAAGTCATTGATCTAGGGCCAAGACTACACTTTCTCTCAAAATTTTATTTCAAGATGGTCAATTTACAGTCAGGGTCCAAACAGAGCAAGAAACCTGGGAAGGCCAGGACAAGCAGTGCCCGGCTACACTGGGACAGAGGGGCAGAGACACTCACCATGGACTTACATGCTCGCGCTTTATGAAGATTCCAAAATCTTCCCAGTGCAACTTCAGCTGAGGCCTCAGCAAATTTTCCAGTTTCTCAGTTTTCCCACCTTTTGCAAATTGGTGGTAGTCAAAGTTTATCATGGGACTGTCTTCCGCATGGGAAGAGGCCCATAGCAGTTTCTGTTCAGATAAAAGAATGAAGGAAAACAAATCCTGCTCAAGCCATATGTAAGGACTGATGCCAGCACACTTTATCATTAGTAATCTTTGACTGTTAATCACATAGTTTGTAGGGAATTTTGAGAGGCCAGACATGAAAAAAGCAACTGAAGTTCCTTGTTTGTTTTCTTCACAGAAGTAAACCTGACTGTTAGAACCCAATTTTCCTGCAGGGGAACTCAAACTCAAACTGTAACTGCAAAGTATACATCAGAATTGTGCCTTGGCTGGTGGCAGCCCTGTACCAATGGGCTGCTGCTGCCTCTGTGCATGAGGGTGGACAGCACTAGCAATGCTCTAGGCAGGCCCAAGGGGAGAAAGTAAGTAAGCAATTACATCCCAGGAAATGTACTATAAAGTGTTTGTGGTAAACTGCAGAAGTGGAAGAAGAGGCACAAATAGCCTCACTATTTCATCTCCTATTTCAATGACCTCACATGCATTTCTGTAATCACCACAAATTTCATTAAGGTATCTGCAACAGATAAAACAGTAATACATCCTGTTCTCTGCACGAAAGGCAGAGAGAACTATTATATTAACTCAAACTATGCAAGCCTTTGTCTATTTCCCTCCTGAACATTCTCACTCCAAGAGTTGGATGCTCTTCTCCACTTACATTGTGACACACACTGGACAAAACAAATCTGATATTACATTAAAAGTGTACATGTAGCAGTTACACCAGCATAATTGTATTGAGTAAGCCATTAAGCCTTTCCTACAGAAAGAAATTTAAAGGCAGTGCTTGGAAAGAGACCTGTAAAATGTATTTCATTAGACTGTTACTGTTGACACCCCAATCTGCCCTGACAGATGCTGGCACTAGTAATGCACTTGAGGATGACATTTACCAACTCCCGCAGTGTAAATTATTGTCAGAGTATTTTGCAACTCTACACTACGGCCCTGCTTTTACTGTAAACATAATTACATCTGTTATAGGGAATGCTTATGGAAGGAACAGCATTTCCTGGGAACAGTATTGATTTTTGGTCTGGTCTGATTCAGGTAATGCATAATGAATGGTAAATGAATGGTAACCATGACCTTCTGATTAAGAGAGCCCAGCAGCAGTAATTACAAGAATAATTTGAACCAACGCTGATAAGAATTACTAAGGTTGAAGCAAGAATGGAGAGAAGAGAAAGAAATAAAAGCAAAAAAAAGATGGAGAAACTAATGACAGGAGACAAGCTTGCAACCCTAATCACACTCCTATGAATTATTTTATTTTTAATTCAAGGCCTTTAAAATCATCAAAGCAAAATTAACTCTATATTCTTTCCTAACATCCATTTCTTAAAACACAAAGGTAAAGAAATGACCAAGGAGTCATTCTGAATGAATACAAAACTTTGGTTTTCAGTGATGTCAGTCTAAATTCTTTGTGCTCACAGGGTATTTTCAGAGTTTGTTTTTAAAATAGGCAAAAATGTAACAATTTAAACCAAACAAAATTTATCTAAATTAAATTAACAAATACAAGGTCTTCATTCTAGAGCTGCCCAGTTTCTGACTTAATGTCTGGCTGCATGATATTGGCTAGAACAAGATCTTCAAGAATGTGAGAGTTTGAGAAAATATCAGTATCAAATTATCAACATACGTCATATTTTAATCCACATAAATTATTTCAGCATTTCAGAATTGGTTATCTTTTACCTTTAAATTTCAGTGGAGTTTACAAAACAAACGAGAAAAACTATTTTAAAGAGAGGGAACCCAAAAGTTTACAGAGGCTTAGCCGTGTCGTGCAGAAATTCAGTAAGAAGCTGAAAACAGAAACCAGGACCAGACTTCACTCCTGTGCCTTCCTCACTGCCTTGCAAGTTTTAGTCATTAATCACTTTCTTTGGCCACATTCTGTACAAGGGGAGACCTTCACTTCATCATTTTCTGCTGGGGAAGTAGACAGTCCTTCCCAGCTCCTTTGCAGGAGGGGGAAATGGTCACACAGAAAAACTGACAAAAAGCTTGACTCTCCCTGTAAGAGTTCACTATTGCAAGAGAGAGGGATAGAAATTAAGCACTATTATTTAACCACAATTTTTATTTTGCTTAGTTTCAAATACTAAACGTTTCAGCTCAGAACTACTGGTATCATTCTTTACCAATGATATATACATGGCGCTTACTACAGGTGTGTACTTAAATCATCTTATCATTAGTTTTAGGAACATAATCTCTGAAGTATTTATGTCAGTTTGCTAAAGCAACAGGCACTTAAGGAGCCAGACTTCCATCAACCCCCAGCCAGATTCAGGCAGTTATAGCACTGCTGCAAATCCCACTCAGTGCTAATCTGTGGCTTTAAATTCACACTAGTTTTAAAAAGAATATCACGCTAGAAAGCAGCACAGCCTTAGTTCTGCAATGCCTGACATCCTCGCTTTCAGATATTAGTTGTGCCTGGGGACACTTAGGGGCCAGGAAAATCTCTCTTCATATACCAAACTGTCATCTGGTGCTCAGGCAGCCAATTCCCAACACAATCAGTGCAAGATAGCTATTTCCCATTACTATCAGAGCACGACAGCTTAGTGATGCTAAGTCACCATTCTCAGTGACCGAGGCTCAGGGCCCGGCCCCCAGGCAGCTCTGGCAATCCCAGGGGACTCCTGACTGCATAGGTGGCTACATACAATGTCAAAACTGGCTATGATTCACTTTTGCAAATGTGAACTATCCTTAGGAGTAGTCAGGAAATTTCTTCTTAAGTTTGGTTAAAGAGAATGTACGCAAATGTATGAAGAAGTAAGCAGAAAGGAGGTGCTGGAAACCAAGCCATTAAACCAACAAGCACTATTCTCAGTATGTAACATGTGGTAAAGAGTTAACGTAATTTCTTTAGAAATACTATTCATCGCTTTCCGGGCCAGAAGGAAAACAGAAGAACATGGAGGCTCAGGGGAAAACAATGGTTAAAATGAAAATTATTGCTTTTACCTTAAAAGCTCTGTTGAGCACCTCCTCTCCTCCTCTGCTTCCCAACAGGTTAACGATCACTTGTTTTCCATACTGCTCTTTCAGAAGCATCATATGCCTACAGCAAAAGTAACCATAATGGGTACTAAACAAAACTAAGTTATCTTGCCTATTTTGACATTGTCAAAATACAAAGTAGAGATCACTGATTGTTTCATCCAGCAGAAGGTCTTAGCCACACCATCTGCAGACATCTTTCCCAGTTTCCTTGCAATCAATTATTAAAGTAAAAATGGCGAAAGCACACAATTGATAGATACGGTATTCTGTACGGAACTTAAAGAAAGAAGTGTCTTAGGAAATAAGCCCCAAATCTTTTATGTCACTGTTAGCTTTGACACTGCCCTTTACACCCCTACCTCTTGGCTGTTAGCCTGGAACTACACAGGAAAGACAAGAAGAGAAGAAAATGTATTACACTTCAACAGGAATTGCCTGGCATCTTGCAGAGCTGAGACTACTAAGTGTCAGCAGCAGCAATGGGGCCTACAGCTCCAGTGCCAAGGCCAGAGAGGTCCAAACACACGTCACAGGTGACAGGGTTCAAATATGTCTGAGCTACTGCAACATGGAGACATTCACTCTGAACTCAAATGAAGCAGGAAGATGAGTAATTGTAAGAACTGCTGCACTGGATCAGAACAAAGGTCCTTTTAGCCAAGTTGTCTAGCCCAGATTCTGCAGGCAAAGCACAAAATAGGACAAGTATAAAGTGAGCTGGATTTTTTGGTCTTTGTCAGAAAGATCTCAAAGCCTGATGTTTAGGGACTCTCAAGTTAAGAGAGATGCTGAAACACCCATTCTCCCCTCAATACATCTTTTTCAAGTTGGCATGCATGGTCTGCAGACCATGTGCTGGCTCATCAAGAAAGAATTAGATCCTAAAGTTGATTTCCATCATGTACAGACAACGCTGTAGTAGAACTTAAGAGGAAGCTGGATAGAAACAGACAAGAAAAATAAACACTCACAAAAATGAGAAGTTATTACAAGCTGCAAAATAGCGTGTAATGGCTAAGTGAGAAAAACAGCAAGCACACATCTTCTGGCATTACTCTTTAAATCCTTTAACCAGAAATAAGTTACACAGAAAATCATGGAAGGGAAAAAAAAAGAAAGAAGTCATCAGCATTGCCTTCAGGAAGCACAGCTTAATATATTTTCTGGTGCATTCTTGATTCTGCAACCAGTTCTCTGTATGCCAACTCATTTCATATAGTTGCACCCCATCTGATCTCAGCATCAACACTCTCTGCCAGTGTTGCTTCCTTACAACAAAACTACTGAAACTCTAGTCACCTGTTTGAATACTATAAGCAAAGCTCCCTGTGGATTTCTCAGGGAGAGAGACCGAGGATGAAAAAATATCTAACAAGATTACCATCCATTTCTCACATGGTTAAATATAACAGGCTAAATTAACATCTCAGAAAAGCTGTAAAAGCAGGTTGTTAAATTCCAGTGTACTTTTCCATATAAGCAGTCACTCCTTGCCCATCTTCAAAGGACTGTCTTTTGCAGATCAGTAATCAGAGATATCCCTGGGTTCTTCTAATTTACACACACAAGGGAAAGAAGGAATAGTGCAAGTTTGTCCTTATGTTCACCTTTCTTAGAAGAAAGCTGTTCACCACAAGTATTAGGGTCAGGGCTAAAAGGTCTTAAAAAGTTGTTCCTTCCTGAGGTACTCTCAGTTTCGTGGGCAGTACAAAGAACATGCTGAATAAGTTATTGTTGTTCTTACATGAAATATCTCTGTTGTGGAATGCAAACCCCTAAGGATGGAGCTTCAGGGACACTGGCAGGGCAAACTGTCACAGCACTAGATGGCCACGAGACCAAGAGTCTCAAAGGCACTTGAATTCCATAGGATTTAATAGCCTTAAAGCTTGGATAATGTAGGCCAAGAATCTCTGGAGCAGAAACTGCTGTGGTGCACAGTCCCTTTAGATTCTAATCCCTTTTTGGGGTCTCCAGTGTTGCAAAACCATTAACAGCCAATAATGTCCTGTGTGCCGACAGTTGCAGTAATAAAGGGGCCTTACTCAAAATCAACATACAACCTGATCTGCCAAAACCAAACCAAAACAGAAATTAATCACTTGACCTGCACTTACAAGGTGAAAATTTCCCACAGACCAAATTCTTCATGTGCTTTTCAGGCACTGTTCCCACGGGTATCAGTAGAAATATACCCTTAGAGACAGCATTTCCTAGTCAAACATTTAAAGGATTCAAGCTAATGCATGTAGTTTTCTACAGTTTCCAGCTGACAAACAGAGTCTTAATGGTTTAAAAATGTTTACAAGCCAGTCTTTGCATAAAACAGAAAACATCCGCACAATAGCACCATACAACACTGGTCACAGAATAAGGCACTGCTATTTCTGTGTAGGAGTAAAACAATGAAGAGAAGACCAAATCTAGAATGGAGTGAAAGCAGTGTTTACTCTTTAACTACTTCTGTTAGAATGGTAAAGCACACATATTCTGTGTACCATAAGTGTAAACTCACACCTATTGGCTTGCGAAGGTTTGCACAAACCCTTCTTTTGCGTATCACTCGGTATTTCTAAACTTTTACAGAAATGAGCTGGAAGACCAAATTAATTCAATTGTCACTGAAAACAAGAAGGCAAAAAGCACCAAAAAAACTGACTAAATTAAGTAAACCAATTTAATAATCTGCCACACCTAGAGGATTTGCCACATCATCTGAGGGATGTTTCACATATCAAGATTTTCTAGGAAGATAGAATTGTGGAACCTTGGATACATGCCAGGCTGCTCTGTTGATGCCAAAGTGGAATGTAACTTACCTGTCAAAGGCAGGTGCATTGGCTTCCAGACCTCTGTTAAGCCTTAAATGGCGGGAACCAACCTAAAATAAAATATTAGAAGACCAAGAAAGAGGAAAAACTTAGTAAATTGCTAGAGTCCTAAGTCACTAGATGTCTCCCTTTTTCCTTCAGAGAAAAATATTTTTTTAACAGCACCAGACATCTCTAACAGACTCCAACCACCTCCACACATAATATCCTTAACACAAAAGCCCCAGCTTTTATTATACAGCATTTACAATTATAAGTGAAAACACAATTACCATTAAGCAAAGGGATACCTACACATCTTTTTATGGTCAAACAAATCACATCTCTTTGCCAGCTTCCTCTTGCAAACAGCACACACTGCCTCCCATGAATATTCTCTGAGCCTAGCATTCTTACTGTCCTTGCCTTGGTAGAGAGGGCTGCATTTATGCCAGTTTCATGGGTTGTGTATTCTGACTTCTTTCAAAAGTATCAGAACAGTGATTCAAAAATATGAAGGATGAAATTCTGTCCCATCAAACTAACAGGTCTTTTGATGTGGATGTCAACAACAGTAGCCTCAAGTTCCTTTTGAATGGTAGCGACTGCTACCACATTATTACAGAAGACTTCTTTCCCCTCCAAAACCTACAATCTTAGATATGTATAGGATCATGCATTGTTTCCTATACTTCATCATCTTTATTTCTTTTTCATGAGGTTGATTTCTGCAATTTTTTCTAACACTAGTGTCCATAAATTCACACCCAAGGAGTAAGTGTACATAAACTAATCCAGATTAGGCAAAAAAGCCAGGCCTACTAAAAATTGGAAAATTCTGTTTAACTAGAGGTATTACCCAAAAATACTTGAGGGAATGCTTGATGGCTCTGTAACATACAGAACAACAGCGCTGGATACAGCTACACCATGGGCAGGACATGCATAATTATATGGACAAACTTGCTTTAATGAAAGAAGTAAGTATTGCACTGGATGCTGTTAACAGACAACAGAGATCCTTTAGTCATTTCCTGTTGTGCTAAATCCAGTGCCTCTGAATAGTACACAGGTTCTAGTTAAATGTTCAAAAAAAGTATCATCTAACCTTTAAAGCATCTTAAAAATCCAGTTATGTGATGTACTTTCTCTACTAACACACACGAATATATGTGCATACTCATTTCAGTAGCTTATCCCTCTGTTAAGATAACGCAAAGTGTGCTAGGAAGATTCTTATTTGGGCTTACAACTGTATATAAACTGCAAGTCACAGACCATATGTAACCCATTAAATCTGATACAATAATCTCATGATGAAATCCTACATCGCTGCCTCACAAAAGATCAGATTAGATCATTATCACCCTTTTGACTGAAATCTCAAAAATATATCATCCAGACATTTTACTTTGTTTCCAGGTAGCATGCTCCTATAGCGCACTGCTATCCCTAGATACTCCAATTGTATTATGGAGGTCAATATCATCAAGCCAACCAGGCACTTCAGAGAATAGGTTATTCCAAATAAAACTGAAAGTTATAAAGATATAGTTGTAAGCTTCAGTTTATAACATTGGGGGGGACAAACAATTAGTCCCTTACAAACAGTTCCCTGTAGAGGCATTCAAACACACAAAAATGTTAAACTTCAGTCACCTATAGCCATTTGTCTGGTACATTCTGTTTATCTAAACACACAAAATTTCCTACAAGACAAACCTAAAATGAAAGAGTTCAGCACTTTCACAGAATGAGCTTTAAAGTTCATTAAAAAAAAACCCAACTTAATTCTAAATAATAAGTAGCAAGAGAGAGAAGCAAGGTAGGCTTTCTGATTATTTGTTTACCTGAACCGCCGTTTGCTCCCAAAACAATGGAACAGAACCTCTGAGCTGCACAAACGAAGAGACATCGTCATCCAAGTAAATTGTCTGCAAAAACAAAATAAAGGAAAGGAGTTCTGCAGTCAGATCTCTCAGCCTGTGGCCCCTTCATCAGCTGACAGTTGAAGACACTGAACTCAAAGGGTAAAAAAAGTAAACCATGTATCTCCCTGTATCCACTTACCACTCAGCCTCTTTTCCATAGTCTCACAGGCAGTGGAACAAAACATAGCGTATTTGCTTTCATGTCATAACAGCAGATTCAATTCACTTCTCACCAGAAACAAGAGAAAACTTAAAATACCACCACATCTTCCACCCACAGTCAAGATGGATTTGATCTACCGGCGGAGACACTCAGAAAGACCAGGCAAATACTCTCCTGCTGTCCCTCTCACAAAACTTAACTATGCAAAATGTCATTGCTCCTTGTGACTGATGATGGGTAACGTCAGGTGGAGGATAAGCTTATCTCCTGCTGTATTTACTATTTCTTATTTCACTGCATGCTGTGCCTTGTCAGAGAATCCAAATAAAACTCTGTGAAACCAGCAGCTTTGCCACTCCCATCCTGAGGTACAGTGAACAGCAATGTGATCTACTTCTTTTCCAGGGGGTTTACAGCACGATGCTCCAAATTCTCCACTTCCTTTCCCAACTAGACCTCAAACTCTCCCTTTATGTGTTATTATGATCACTGATTTGGGGTCAAATCTATACAAAATACAAAGCCTGATTTCCCCATTTGCCTTCCAAAGTCCTCAATCAAAGGGTTACATTATGTCAACTTAGCATAAAAGGTACTATCTTCAGATTCAGTATGACCACAGAGCAACTGTGCAAAGCCTGGCTCACTCCTCTGGCCTATACTTAGCAATGGAATCCTGGCTGCTCTCCAGAGGGGATACATGATACACATGATACACATCTCCGTTATCTCATGCATGACAATGACTGTCCTGCAGCCCTGGGGAGGAATGGTATCCAGGTTATCCAGGTAGCTGCACTCACCACATCATATCATTTGGCACAGCCGCTGCCAGCTGGCTGGTAGCTCTGAAAATAGAATAGAACATAAAAATGGATTTCTCTACAGCTTGAAAGTGTTTTGTCTTTGTGGAGTTGCCACTAGATGTGGCCAATGGCTGGCTCAGGGAAAGTGCCTGACCTTGACCTCTCATCTTCATAAACATTATCAATGTACAGTTTTTAGAGCTACGTGTGTGAAAAAAAGAAGAGGTATTTAGATAAAATTGGTGACAAAACATTTATCTAATATTTACCATATTTTTTGCAGAGCACCTTAAAACTGTCTCCATTTCACTAAGATGGAAGATGGAAGTGGCTTCATCATGGACACAATGTCACTGCTAGAAGGTTAGCCAGCCCAGATCTAGTGCAAAACTATGTTTTGATCTTTTTAACCTCTCACCAAAGCATTAAGAACCCTTTTCTCTGTTACATTCCATCCTAGCACAACCCCCTGCAAGAGATGGGTTGCTCAGAGAAGCCTTCTTGCAAGGCCTGTGTCACAGTTTGAGTAATGTGGCTCTAAAACATGCTCTCCCCGTAAAGTTTTCTGAACATTATCAGCACCTGAGTGAGATAATTACCATGGCAACACACTGGTGCTTCTTTTCTTTGTATATTTGTGCTCAAAAGAGTTCATTCCTTCTGCAGCTGGACTATGAGAGGAATAAGCAGCTCCACCTTCTTTCTCTTTATCACATTCTCCCTGAGACTGGTTGTGTCAAGATGAGCCAGAGACCTCTACAAACTGAATCATCTTTTCCCTCACAGCCATGGACCCATAGAAGCTCATTCCAAGGTAAAGCAAATTAATAACACTACTACAGCCCCAGCATTATCCTGACTAATACTAAATGAAGATCAGGACCCAAATCTGTGTAAAAAAAAAGAGATTTAGGACCGGTCTACTTAAAATTTTGACAACAATCATCACCTTAGCAACTAATGAGTAGAAATGATACATCTAATGATGACAAATACAGGCAAAGCTTTATCTGAAGTACAAGGTGGCCACCCAAACAGCTTGCTACAGAGGATCAATTTTCTTTACAGTATTCTAGGAAGTCCTTTTTTCCGCACCTAACTGCAAAACTGACAGCTCAAGTATTTCTTTGACCAGCTTTTAGACATCCAGCTGCAAACCTCTAGACCAACTGATTAACAGATAGTAATTCTAATTCATTAACTGCAGTTTAACATCATTCTGAGTTACAGTTTAAATGGAAAACATTTCCTCAGCTACAGACCATGAACATATAACCCACTTTCTTCCTGCCAAATACAGAAGAAAAATACTAACCAAACATTTATTTCTACATTAACAGATGCTCTATTCCCACTTATTAGTGAGTTAACAGATGTTTTTCACCAGTACCACTCATATTTTCTGTTCACTAGTTTTGACCCATTACCTCTTCTGTTTTCTGCTCCACTGAGCTGTCCATTTGGAGTACTGAACACCAACCAAAATATTCAAACTATTTGATCATTCCTGTAACTTAAACAGGATGCCTAAACCTTGGTTTCGATGGGCTGGGGCATCCTCTGTCAAGCTAAGGTCTAATACAGGACTCTCCTATGATGGCAGAGCATTTTAAAGAAGCTGACATTTTTTATGTATGTTGCCATGTAGCTTTTAGAAATTAGATTATGTTTTTGAACTGGGAGCACTCCAACATAGTCATTCACAAGAAAGTACTTTTTTTCCTGTTGGCTTACAGAGCTCATCACTCTGTTCTCTGGAGCAATTTCTGGTCTTTCACAATCCTTTCACCTCATTCCCATGACCCAGATGAATCCAAAATTATTTTCTTCCAAGCTGCCAGCAAGTTGGAAAAAGACCTAATACTTTTTTAATGAGTGGGAGACTCATTAAAATGACTTTTCTGCCTTCCTAAACAGACTCTAACCATTTCATTAAGCATTATAGCTGTGCAAATCTTCCCTCAATTTCAGTAATACCCACTATCCTTCATTCACCACTCCAAGGAACATGACCCTTGATCCTGACACCACCTTTTAGTGTACATCTCTTGATCTTACAATATTAGTGGCAACAGACTTCCTACCACCAGACTTGTTAAGCGAGCAGGTTTTAAGACTTAAGACAACTTTCCAGATCAGGAATGGATATAATCTTAGCGGCCACATACACTGTAAGAAACCCTATTTGCTAAAATCTTAAATGAGCACTGATAATACATTTAGATAGAAATTAAACTCATAAATAAAAGATTCCATCTTTGTTGCTTATGCATGGACAAGTACAGTTTCTTTTCTCATATTCTTCACAGCCTTGATCAGTTCTTGTGCACAATGTCATGTTTGCTACAAGCACATATCTGTCCCACTTTTTTTTTGTTCTAGTTTTGACTTTATTACTCTGTCCTCTGGCAGAGCCATTTCCCTTATTCTAAGGTACTAGACAAAAGGCGAACAGTTCTTTAAGAAAAGAAACTTAAAGAAAAGTGAAATGCCTTATGTCCAGAATTTTCCTGTCCTCTGTTTTCCTTTCCTCATGGGCAAGAAGATCATACTGGTTTTTCTCTAGAAGTTCAACAACAACAGTCCGTTACTTTTTGGAGAACATACGGTCATTAAGATTCACATATACTGCTAAATCTCTGTCTCTGTGGAGCCTTATCTCTTGTCTTGGATCCAAAATGACAGCAAGCTGGTGCCTATGTATCTCAGGGAGAATGTTCATTCCTATCAAATCCTCAAAACACTCAAGGACTACTTCATTAATCTCAAGGGTCCTGGCCCGTACTACAATCCAATCCAGTCAGCTGTATGACCTTTCCAACTAGTCTCCCATCAGACAGCACTGTAGCAACTGGATGATTAACCCATTTGGAAGACCTGTTTGCCTTAACAATAGATTATTTGGCCTCTGACCTCTGGTGTTAGAACTTGCTGTGTTTTTCTTTCAGCTTCTGTGGTCTTAGGAGTCTCTTTGTGGTCTCTTTCTCCAACTCAGGATCAAGGATGATAGTACTGACAGTTCAACTGGACATTTTTCAATCATTCTCTTCTGTTACATAGGGCCAGACCTTGCCCGTGTGATCCAAGGATCTTTCCTGGTAAAAAAGCTTCATCCACAGGTACTGTGAGAAAGCTTCTGGGCAAGAAGCAAACATCTGTGCCAATCCACTGATGTTCTAATCCCAGCATGCTGTGCCCATTTACTGCTTGGAATAGTTTATTCACTAATCTCCATCACTCATTTTCATTAGAAATAAATAATCATCTGGTCACAACTTCAAACAGCAAAATTCATTACAGACTCAAGGGGTAAACAGAGACACAGTCCTTGATGAAATGGATACTCAGATAGCTTATTCAGGGCTCCCCAGCTCTGCCACAAAAAGAGCATGGACAGCAGATGGCCTAAACATACCTCTCTGTGAGTCCCTTTAGCTCAGACCATGGGACTCAAGGATGTATTTGCCAAAATAATCCTTTTTGCCTTGCCTCGGGTCATACTAAAACTTGATCCAGAAAATAAATCAACCACATGATTGCATCCATTCCTCTCCTGGAGAGCTATCCAACACAGTCTAGGAGGTATTGTGAAATAGGGATAATTTTCCTTAATCTATGCCTGACATTTTTTTCTGAAATTGGAAGAAAGGGACAGTTAATTCAAATTCGTGGTATTTCCTTTTAATGCTTTCTCAAGGTTTCAATTTTTTTCACTGAACAATTCCATGAAAGGGAAAAAACTGAAACCATTTATTTGTCTTTGGTTAGTTAGAATTGCTCCTTGTAATCCACATACTAAAATTTTAGCATAACTCTTTGGAGGATAACCGGGAGAAGAGCTGAAATGTAAACAGTAACAGACACACAAACTAAATGAAGAAAGCATTTCTAGTTCCTCAAAGCTACCAGAAGAAAAGAATTACAAAAATGCAACACAGTTTCAACTTCAAAGGATTACTAGGGGAGGAAGAAAAGGTGAAGGGAAACATTTAAGCTACAGCTGAGAAACAGACACTGATTTAAAAGTTACTTGAGAATTATCTGCAATACTGCAAACACTGTAAGTAGAAAGTGCTACCATCCCACTACAAAACATTTGTCAAGAAATCTGAAAGTACACATTAAAGGGATCGCCCTCTTTCCCTTAATTTTGTTTTTCCTTAGGTGTTTCCTATAATATTTTCTTTCTTCTTTCCTCATAAAGACACAAGCCAAATGATTAAAAAAAGCTTAAAGATATAACTTTAAACTAGAAGTTTGGGGTTTTTTGTTGGTTTTTTTTTTTTAAGAAAAAGTGGAGATATTTTACTTTTCCCCCCTTCTCAAACACTGAGTCACAGCTAAGTGAGCCCACAAAAAAATGACTCATTGCAGAGCTGAAATGCCACAAGGCTAACTCAGTGGGAGACAAAAGCATACCATCTATGCATAAAAGAGCTGCCTGGAGATAAGATTAATTGTTTCTCCCTCTTCTAAAAACAGAAAAATGTTTGAAGCAATTCCTACAAAGAGGGGAAAAGTCCTGGGTTTTCAGAATCCTAGGGTGCTATTTATCCATGAAAGCACATAGCCAACATGCCATTATACTGTACACGCTGCAGCTAATGGAAACAAAATGTTATTCAGCCAAGATATTACCTCACAGGAGATTAGTCAGTCTTTTACTATGAAAGTAGGAGAGTTTATTCTTGGACTCTTCCTTCCTACTGGCAAGGGGATGCCAGCTTGAACTGGATCTCAGGCATCCTAGTGGTTAACCAAACTTTGCTTTCTTAGGACATGCAGCTTGGTAAAACTAGTGTTTAGCACCATTAGTAACAGCAACCTTCTTTTCCTTGGTTTTAGAAACCAAAAACACACAACACTTTAAAACTACTAACTCTTGCTATAATTTTGAACCCACTCAAGTCTTTCACCCTAAAACCATTTCACTCTTGCACTTTTGCTTACCCAGTTGAAAAAACACTCAAAAGCCTTCTCCCACTTCAGCATCTGGCTGAATGGGAACAAAGCACAGCAATTCCCATGAAAAGCCTGACCCAGACCCAGCTAAGGGAAGCATTAGCAATCAAGTACTGTTTTGCACTCGCCAGGAGCTAATCCTCAGGTTTTCTGCTGAAATGCAAAGGCCACCTTATTTTTCATGCTAATCATTTGTAACATGATGTACTCCAGGAATATAACAAAATAAAATTAGTTACTTTCAACCCACCTAGTGTGCAGGATAGCAGAAGTATTTCCCATAATTAATAAGTCAACTGCTAAGTGCAGTGCCACAAATGTGAGACTCACTGAAAAAAAGCTGATAACCCTTTTGAATATTTTCTTTCCTCTGCATTTCAGCAAGAGAACATTCTTCAAATCCTGAGTAACAGGATTAGTACTTTGCACTAATGTTCATAAGAAGATACTCAGCTAAAATAGCAGAATGTACCAGGTATCACTCAAAATGGCAGATGTCCCTTTTTCTATTCCCAGGTTCCAGGGGGAAATTCCACTTTTCAGTAAGCAGACATAGCTGTATCTCCCAATGCAGTGACAGACTCTCTAGAAAGGTGTAGATGTTGCAAGACTTGACTTGCAATTGCTTCAGAGCAGTGGCACACAAGAGAATTATTAGCAGAGAATTTGGAGGCTGACATTAGAGACCCAAGCACTGCAGGGGAAGAGCTTCACATTCAACAACCAGAATTTGTGGGAGCCTGAACACTAAGTGGAAATCTGTCAGCCTAACTGAAAATGCAGGCAAACCAGGAAAATGAGGGACATGAGCAAAAAGTCACCCACATCCCCAGAGAGAAAACTGACCACTGGGCAGAAAGTCACATGTGTAACATTGTGCATGTTTTGAGCACCTCTTGGGAATCAAACCTCACCAGCAGGCTGGGGAATACCAGTCTGCAACTCCTCCAGGCATCCTCCTGAGGATCAGGAGTCAAACCTAAGGTAGCTCTACATGGGTCTTTAGGCAGAACCAGGTGAAAAGGTTAAAGCTGTATTACGAAGACAACATCTTAGAGGAAATGTGGAGAGTACCCACACATGGCTGGATTTTGGACAAACAGGTGTCTGAAGGTATGCCTGGCTCATGCAGTGGGATAACAGGAAGGAGCTCACTGGGTGAGAGCTGCTACATTCACACATTGCCATGAGGAAATACTAGTGGTGTCAGCCCACAAAAGTGTGGGCTCCTTTGAGAGAGGGTGCTTACCTCAGCTACCAAGCACAGGCTTTCAGTGACACAGCTCAAGTATCTCTATGATGCCCTCACTGTTTCATGCTCCCCTTATGAGCATCGGATAAGCAATCTACTTTCATTGTATATGCACCTACATACACAGACACATATATACACAATCTATGCCACACAGGCAGCTCTGTAGATATGCCAGAAGATGCAAACCAAATTCTAGGAGCAAATCCCTGTTCTTTGTTGAAAACTACCAGCCATTTGCCAATTCTGTTTATACAGTGATCCATTTCTGTATGATGGTTGTGACTGCTAGTAATTACTACTTCAGTTCGAAAAGGTGATTGTACTTGAATAAGAAAGCACTCACTTCAGTTGGCACAGAAGACTTCAGATTCAGATGTTTTTTACTGACTTTCAAGGCAGCAAGCTAAACCATGTGCAATAAAACCAAGTGACTCTGTTGTTTTGTTTGGCTGTGCCAACCAAGGGAGCCTGCTGAATGCATTTCACACACATAATTTGGCTCAGCATCAGCTGGAAATGAGACTTTTACCATGTATGTGTAAAAACTGTCATATCACCTCACATTGGAGAGAATCCCCCACAAACCAATGGAGAATATAAAAGCAGCCTCCTCCAAAATTAGTTGAACTGGAATTTGCCTGACTCTGAGAAGATGTTAGTTTTTCAACATTTTCTTTACAGAGAAGGATGATTTGACAGTGAACTTTACTTGTCAAAGATGAGGTCCCAGCACCTTTGCTAGACACCTTCCTGAACTGTTTAAAACCCCATGTCTACATTTCACTACAGCATGAAATGGCCAGACTTTCACACTTAGGAAAAAAATTAAAAGCATCAGTGAAAACTGTGTGAATGAAAAAGTCAGAAACAGAGAAAAAGATCAGATTGCAAAGAAATGCCTAATGGACAAGAACAGATCTGCCATGCAATAATATTTTAAATATTCTTGAAAAAAACCACCTGCTGAGCTCCTTTAATTCTCATTGAAAATTCTGCCCCAATTAAAAATGAGTGGACTAAATTATGCAAAGCCATTGGATACATCCACTCACCTGCTCTGTCTCAACAAAGTTAGACACATGTCCATCATCATTGACCCCTCGGACGTGGAAGCGGACACCGGCTCGCTCGCAGCTGATGCGAGAGATGAGGCAGGCTTTTGCCTTCTTGTGGGAAGCATAAACAGTGCGAATGTCCACGACTCCACAGACCACTTTCAGCAGCCAGTCAGAGCAGTTCACCTGGTAGTGTTTGAAGGGCACATGCAATAGCTGGTTCCTGAAAGGTTAAACAACACACAAACACATTACTGAATAAAACAAACAGGCATGGGTGCCACCTGACAACAATCACTAAGTTAATCAATTACTCATTAATGTTTTATGGCTCCTTTTCTGCTGTACCTTATCTCTACCCAAACCAAGGAAATATCAGGAAGAAACACTTGTGAACTATTACAGTGAACTGAACATGGCAAATTTTAACCACACAGCTACCATCAAGGTGCTGTCTTTATATATTGGACCTGTCTTATAAATTTAGACACAAATGTTACCTCTTTCAGCTCCAGAAATTTATATCTAGTTATCTTTTTCATAAATTACATTGTTGTCAAGCTAATTAAATTTTTTGGAAAAGTACTGCCTGAACCTTAGCATTCACTACAGGATGAAGAACTGGTTCAAAATCCACCAGGATTTTCAGAAAAAAAATTTCCAAGCAGAAACTGGATCTGTAAGTCACTGGAGATATTGCAAAAAGTACTACTAAAATGAAGAGGAACATCTGTTCTAACCTTCAAGATCAACAACTCAAGAGACCTGTAATGTCTAGTTAACAATGATGCTAATCTCTTCTCTTATGATGTTTTTCTTTATTTCCTGTTTCAAAATGTGCCTTTAGTCACATAGGAGGGCCAGGAAAATATCTTTTATGACCATGCATTGCTCAATAGAGGATCTGTAAAAGAGAGTGAAACCCCTGAAGAATTGTTCTTCTAGAGTACAGCATTTATCTGAAAAAGGTGCAAGCCATTATTACATTTTTAATCTAAATATGTAACAGAAGAAGCAGCTCTAAAACAATTTTTGCTATCTGTTCCACCACTTTCTCCCAATTCTATTTGCAAAGGAAGTCCTCACTCAGGCAAATTCCAGGAGAATTTTTCTGTTGTTGTTGCAGTTCATGAAACAGGCAGTTTGTGTTGCCTATAACTAAGGTCATCTTACACTTTTCATTGTATAACTATTTATCTCATTGCTTACTTTCCTCAAGCATGTGTTGTTTGGTCTGAAATTTCCCGTATCACCTAATTACCTCAAGATGAATTTTCTTTGGAACATCTTTTTGCCCTTAATGTGATGTTGTCACCATTTTTCCCTGTTCTACAACATCATGGAGAATGGAAACTCTTCAGAACTTACTTCTAAATTAGTCAGAAGCAGTAAAGAAGGAAGGTTCAAATATACCTTTCTTCCAAGAGGAAATGTTCCAAAAGACAGTAGAGGGAAAAAGAGTTGCTTTGAATGTTGCTTCTTTATTATGGGATATTGCCATTTTAGCAGTCTCATCATTGAAATACATCTAATTTCTGCCATGTGTCTTACTTGACAATGCTTGGTGAGCTTTTGGAGAGGGATGCACCATTAGCACAGTTGAAAGCAAGTATTTATTATGTATCTTTCTTCAGTTTTAAACTCAAACCACTAGATCTTACCAGTCAAAATCACATCATGGCTAGAAAGATTATTTAGCCTAACTGAACTGCACTCTCATGTTAATTTATCACCCATTATGAACTTTTTTGCTTATTTAATATTCACCTACTTTGGGCCACAAGCCTCACTGCACATTCTAGCAGTACATCCACATTAAACCTCGCCAGTTATTTTCCACCTACATCAAATCCCCATTTACTTCCAGAACAGCTATGCCTGTTGTTTGAATATCTTTTTGTTTTAAAAGAAGGGAGCGGGGTAGTGGGGGGGAAGGGTGTAGAAATGCAAGCATTATGTCAAAACTTGCAAAGCAAACAAACTGAATTACATCAACCCAGCACGGTATTTTCTCCTTTCCCCTCAACCAATACTTACCACCATACAAGATTTCTTTGCTCTATAAGCACAAGAAAGTAAAAAGCACAGAACAATGTATCGTGGGAGTTTTCTTTCATGCAACTTATGTTTGCACTGAGCTGTAAACATATTAATATTGATGTTTTCAACATAAAAACTAGGGCACATTACTGAAGCAATAAACTACAGACTTTAAACACATACTTTGAAAAAATAACAGATACTTCAGTGCAAATGATAGGATTTATGAATAGTTCAAGCACAGGTTTCTATTAGATAACTTTAAAGAAAACTATTAAAAAGGACTGCAGGGGAATCTATTCATGACATATTTCTGTAGTATGAACAATATATATCTTGTATTTCCCCCCCTTTGAAGCATAAAATGTCATTTTATAATTGCACTTCACTATCAGATGAATTTTAATTAAACACAAGTTACCAGGAATTCATTAAAGCCACCTGCCCTGTAAAAGGACATGTCAATGAAATGAAAGGAGATGCACTTAAAATGCACATGTGCATTTCCCTCTGAGAATGTCTGACCAATGAGATACGGGTGGGGACAACAGAAGACTCAGGTATAACATGCAGTACTAACCAGAAGAACGAGTTACCAGATTCATAGTTGTTATCACCCTGCTTCTGAGCCCGCACGGTCAGGTCAAAGTTTGAGCCTGCATTAGGCCAGGAGAAATAGAACATCCCAGAGTTCAGTATTTTCTTCAAGGCAGTAACACGCTCATCTTCCTTGGTTTCTTCCTGGAGAGGACAGAAATCTGTTGCAGTAATTTTGTAAACTTCAGCGTCCAGGATTTTTCCCACCGATGTGCAGCCTGTCACCAGGACCAGAAAGTGCAGCCGAGTGTTACCTAGAAAGTGACAGACAGTTACAAAAGGGTTATTTGCAGGTGGACACAGCTTCTCATCAGTCCTGGCACATGCAACGCCGACAGGGCTCCAGCAGAGGCCAGCGTCTTTGCTTCACAAGAGAACAAACAGGAACAACAGGCTCGCAGGCCACGTTCTTTACATTTCTGAATTCCTCTTAACTGCAGATAAGTGGCTGCAATTGCACAATATTCCACAGCACTTATCCATGGACATCCTTTGCTGCACTAGACTGTGTTTTCCCCACTGACTTTATGAAGAGCAATGTGCATATTATTGGGACACTACTCAAAAAATCAATTTCACCACTCTAGAGAACATACAGCATTCAGATTCTTTACTGGCTTCAGCTGAAGCCGGGCATTTTCAGACATTTGTAAAGTTTCAGTATTACCAATGCTTGAGGTTTTTCTTTTTATATCACTAAAGCGTGTACATGATTTGATGTACAACCTCAGCTATCACTAAAACAATTACAGCTGCCATAACTGTGAAATCATGAAGCAGCTGAACTTCAGGGCCTCAAAACTAAAAGATAAATTTGGAGCTTGAGAACATCACTGTAATCAGATCTCTCATACACAGAACCATTTCAACCTCTGTTCATTCTCTCTAAAATGATAATTAAGAAACAGTAGAACAATTTTTCTGGAGATGCTGGTTTTGCTACAAAGAAACTGTTTGATTCACTTAAATTGGCCTGTAATGGAGACAATGTCATCCTAGTCACTCCAGTTAGTAAGAAAAGGTGGAAATGAGCCAAGATTTATTAATTTAGCACAGCAGAGCCAACAGCTGACCTGCCAAGAGCAAGTTAATTAGCTAAGGGCACAATGACAATCTGGGACAGTATGGCTTCAGACAGCAAAAGGGAACACTTCTTAGGATCACTTTTCAACCCTCCAGGGTGACCCACTGCCTGCAAATGCACACCAGCTCTCACACAACAACAATTCATTTTCTGAAACACCAGTAGGGGAGTCCTTGCTTTCAGATAACAGGCTGTCTACAGAAACTGGAGTTAGGGGTGGTTTTCAGCAGGGCCAGAATATTTGTGTAGGCACGTGGGACTGGAATGGCAGGACAAGGTGGGAGATTAGATCTTATTCATTCTGTTCTGCTGACTCCAGTTTTGTATAAAGGCCAGTGTAGGTGGTATTTACTAAAAAGCTCTGTTCATCACATTTCTTTCTGTAACAACACTCTGCTGTGTTCTCCTTCTTGAGTGCTTTCACGAAGTGTGTCTTCTGTGCTTGTGATATTGCATCACAAGCACAGAAATACTGATAGTTTATTTCTCCTTTGCATGTGACCTTGCATAATTCTAAAGAGTAAAGAGTAGGAGACACATCAATTACCACCACGAGAGTTCATAACTGACCAAATACTGCCTGGCAGCCTCCAGAAAGGGTTAGGAGGACTTAGCTGTCTCTCAGGATATCTAAAAGCTCCTGTGACGTAGCTGAAACCATGCAAAATTGATCAGCTCAAAGTAAACTTCACTCACGAGACTTTGGAAGCAATATATAGAAACACCATTAGTATGCCTTAATATCAGTCAGCTTTGTTAGTCAGAAAAAACCAGTAGTGAAGGACTTGGAGAGCTGCCTGCATGCAATGCTGAGACAAAGCACTGTGACCTTAACTTTCCTAGACGGTTCAGAAGAGATCAAATGAGAAAGTCAACATTAAAATAGCCAAAGAGAACAAAAACTTAATAAGACAGGGCTTGTTACCTGTGGTTCTGACCTTTGAGGAGCTTGTAACCAGTGGAAAAATCACTGGATCTAAAGAGAATAATCCTCTAGTTTAAGAAGGCATTGAGAAGTAATATTTGCCTTACCTAGAAACTCGCTCTTGCTTACCAGAGGCTATAAACTCTTTTTACTACCTCCTCCATTCAACTACTCACCCCCAAATGGGATACTCATCTACACATTCAAAGGTCCAGCATCTCTACTCCCTTAAATCACTAGCTAATAAGCTCCAAAAAAGTAATCACACCTAAGAAGGTATTGCATTGTCCCTGAAGTATAAGGAGATTGGTTTTCTAAAGCTGTGATACTTTTCTGCCACTGGGCAGTAATTCCACATGAAAGAGTCAGGGTTGTTCAGCCTGGAGAAAAGGCAGCTCTGGGAAAATCTTATTACAGCCTTTCAATATTTAAAGGGGGCCCTATAACAAAAGATGGAGAGAGACTTTTCACAAGGGCTTGTAGTGATGGGACAAGGGACAAGAGTTTTCCACTGAAAGAGGGAAGTTTAGATTGAATACAAGGAAGAAATCTTTTACAATAATAGAAGTGGAACAGGTTTCCAGGGAACTTGTGGGTGCCTCACCCCTGGGAAGTGTTCCAGGCCAGGTTGGAAGGGGCTTTGAGCAAGCTGGGCTAGAGGTAGGTGTCTCTGCCCATGACAGGGGCGGTGGAAGTAGATGGTCTATAAAGGTCCTCTCTGACTCGTGCCATTCTACAGTTCTATAATAAATCTCCCTACAGTACTCCAAATTACAGAGCAGCTGCCACACACTTTTCATGATACCTTTGAACAGAGACAGGCTGGCAAAGGAACACACACTTACAGCCCATAAAAATGGAGAAAAAGGGTGAAAAGAGAGATTTATGGTACGATAAAGCTAGCATGCTTTGCCACTTGGTCCTCCCAGGCTGCTATGTGAGCTGAGGTGGTCTTCAGACCAGCTCTAACCTCCCTTATTTGCTTAAATCACTCAGGATATGCTGCAAAACAGACAATGCAGAAACCCTGTAACACCACAGCCCCAGCTTAACACAAATCTGCCTGACTCTGTACCTTGGAAAAAAGTCCCAAGCCCCATCCTCTGATAGCATTTTCTTTCCAGGTGGTATTTGGACAGTGTTCCTGGGAACTAGCTCTGGACTATCACTGCACTGTCTGCAGGAGCAAGATCCTTGCCTGATGTGCATGCCCTCTTGGCACAGGGAACAAGCTAATCACAATATCCTATTGACAGTGCTCTGTGCCTGTTTCCTGCCCATTTTTATGCACAGCACAGATGTAGCCATGGAGTTCTGAACAGAGGTAATGCTCCTGTCAACCTTTCACCTTTTAGGACTTCACACAGCAGAATTAATGCTGCCAAAACACTGCTCCACTATTCATCTTTTAGTCATGTCTCCATTAAGGTGTAAGAAGTTACCACTAAGCTGTACAGCTACACACAGAGAAGGCTTTCCCTGTCTTCCCTTCTTTACCAGCAACATCTAGATGGGACTACAGTTTTAAATTATGACACAAAAATCCTTCAGATTGCAGTTGCCTCTTCAGGTCAATTTCACTTGGTACCAATCACATCAGCTATAGACTATTTACCATACCCCACCTTGGAAAATATATTTTTTTCCCTTTAACTTACACAAGTAGTTTAATGTACAATCCTGATTCATATTAGCCTTTCTAAACTGTACACAAAGATGATAATGATTTAGGCATGTAAGAACTGCAATTGAAGGTCACAACAGTCGAAATGTCCTTCCTGTCCTTGGGATGCAATCTGGAATGTTTTAAAGAAATCTCTGGAATGATTTTACAGCAAGAAGTGAAGTGTTCCTTACTGGTCATGTTTTCTACAGCAACACATCTATGAAAAAGCAAGACCCACATATAGTACTAAAGAAAAAAAAGATTTCAAAGCTTATGGACCAAACTTTGATCTCAGATAAATGGGTACAAATATTCATACATTGTGACCAAGATCATTATTTTGCCCCATTAAAGCTATCAATCACTACAACAATCTCTAAAGAACACTTCTGAAGAAATGTAAGAAATGTTTTGCTTACAGTGATATGTGCTGAATGCCCTTTTATTAGGTTGCACAAAAGAGGCAGAGGATGAAGAATATTTAGCACAGAAACTAGACAATAATAATTTCCATCCATTTTTTCAAGGGCTCTTGTGAAACCAAATGCCTTTATCCAAGTTAAGCCGGAAATGCAGTTCTGGTACGTCACACTACACAATAATAAGCTGCAGTTTCTGTATTTAACCTGTCTACATGACTCAAGGCAATTGTTTCCCCTGCAGCTTAGGGGATGATTTCAATGTTGCCTATTTTCAGCTACAGTGAAAAGGAGTCAATATTCAATTCTTATTTTCCTTATAAATTTTCTTATAAATTCTTATTTTCCTTAACTGTAACTATTTCACTCAAGACTGCCTTTTCTTTACAGAATGGATGTTCTCCAATTTTTGCTTTCTCCATTCCATCACAGTCATGCCATTGCCTTATGTTCCCTCAGAGTTTTCCATCTCCACTCCACACATACTCCACTCCATTTTATAGTCCACTAAAACCCAATTTTGCCTCTCATCTGTCTTCAAAAATAGCAACAGAAACAGCAGAGCAGTTCATTCTAACCACCTAGCTGAAAATTCCTGAGGATATCTACAGCAGAATTATGGAAAGAGTCAAGATTTTCCAAACTACCATTTTAGTCTCAAAGATATTCTTCTTTCTCCTTCTTCTAAATACAATTACATCTTTAGGAAATGTGCAAAAAGAACAGAAGACAGGTACTTAGTTGTCCTTTTTGCCTTTGAAATTTCTTCCTTTCAACTACCCACTGTATATGTACAAGAGAGAGAGTATATACACAATCAAATGAATTCAGAATGCCTCCCCAAATACAGCAGCTGTATTAAAGCAAACAACCTATGTGGTGATGGTGCTAAAATATCCCCTTATGTATGCATCTCTTCCTGACATCCCAGTATCTGAAAAAAACCACTGTAAAGCCAGCTCTTCTAACACTTTGCTTAAGATGTATTTGTCACTGCTAGATCTTCTTTGGCAGCAAAATCTTGGCTGAGGTACAGCTCACAGACACTGTACAATTCATTCTGCTGCCATCCATCTCACAAAAGAAAGCAGAAGAACTTTGTGAGTCATGTTAACAGACATAAGTACATAGAAGTGAATGTTATTACTGGTGGGAAACATTAACTTTGTGAGTCAGTTTCACATATTTCATCTACTTTCTTGTAAAAAGCACGACCTACTTTGGCAGGCATACAATGTGATTTATTTGGATTTCTTAGTAGCGATATTTACAGATTGATTAAAATGTTCAGAGATGTCTTTCATGTCTTGGCAAAAAAATTCCCCTTCTGCTCTACAAATATACTCCTAATATCCCAGTGGAATGTATTTTCACAAATAGTCTCAGTTAATTTAATACTTATGGTCTGCACATTTCCAGTAGTAAGAAAAGATGCTGATACTCCTAAACAATGTCTATGTGATCTCTGAAGCTCAGTGAAGAGCTAGCCAATTATGCCTTTGTTTGCAGCTGCTAAAATACATTATACAAGAAAGGCAAAAGTTACATTGCATTCCTCTGGTCTTTTGACCCCCCCCTGGCTGGATGCCAGGTGCCCACCAAAGCTGCTCTGTCACTCCCCTCCTCAGCTGGGCAGGGGAGAAAAACAAAATGAAGGGCTTATGGGCTGAGATAAGGGCAGGGAGAGATCATTTAGCAGTTATGGGCAAAACAGACACAACTTGTGGAAATTAGTTTTATTTATCACTAATCCAAACAGAGTAGGACAATGAGTAAAATACCTTCCTCTACCCCTCCCTTTTTCCCAGGCTTAACTTTACTCTCAATTTTCTCTTCCCCAGTGGTGCAGGGGGATGGGAAATAGGAGCTGTGATCAGTTCATCACACATTGTCTCTGTCACTCCTTTCTCCTCATGGGGAGGATTCCTCAACACTCTTGCCCTGCTCCAGCATGGAGACCCTCCTATGGGTCCTCCCTGAATTTCTCCAGCATGACTCTGTCCCAGGGGCTGCAATTCTTCACAAACTGCTCCAGCGTGGGTCCCTCACACAGGGTGCAGGCCTTCTGGAACAAACTGCTCCAGGGTAGATATCCCACAGGGTCACAAATCCAACCACCAAATCTGTGCCAGCGTGAGCTCCTCTCTCCATGGATCCACAGGTCCTGCCAGGAGCCTGCTCCACTGTGTGCCTCCCAAAGGGTCACAGCCACCTTCAGGCATCCACCTGCCCCAGCGTGGGGTCCTCCATGGGCTGCAGGTGGATCTCTAATCCACCATGGATCTCCATGGCCTGCAGGTGGATCTCTGCTCCACCATGGACCTCCATGGCCTGCAGGTGGATCTCTGCTCCACCATGGACCTCCATGGCCTGCAGGTGGATCTCTGCTCCACCATGGACCTCCATGGCCTGCAGGTGGATCTCTGCTCCACCATGGACCTCCATGGCCTGCAGAGGCACAGCTGCTTCCCTGTGGTCTGCACCATGGGCTGCAGGGGAATCTGAGCTCTGGCACCTGGAGCACCTCCTGCCCCTCCTTCCTCACTGGCCCTGGTGTCTGCAGAGCTGTTTCTCTCACATATTCCAACTCTGCTCTTCTCCAGCTTCAGCTGGGCAGATTTTTTCCCCCTTCTTAAATCTGTTATCCCAGAGGCACTACCACTGCTGCTGATGGGTTCAGCCTTGGCCAGCAGCACATCTGTCTTGGAGCCAGCTGGCATTGGCTCTGTTGGACACAGGGGAAGCTTCCAGCAGCTTTCCAGAGAAGCTACACCTGTAGCCCCTCCTGCTACCAAAACCTTGCTACACAAACCCAGCACAATTCCTTTGTAGTGTTAATCTTTCATGTAAGCAACAGCTAAAGGGATGGAACTCACATGTAAAATGGAAGGTCTAAACCAGACTGTGACAAAAACCTGGGCTACATCTTGAATAGTGAGATAGCAGACATGCATCTTTGCTTTTTAAAATATGTTCAAAAGCAGAAAATGTTTGCTTACCTTCACTTACCATTACAGCATGACCCTCTGACTTTTCACTGAATTTTAACAATCCCTTCCAAAGAAAGTCCTGTACCAGAACTTGTAATCTAATGCTAGAACAGGGCAGAGGTATAGTGACAAAGCTCAGAAAGGAAAAACTTGACACTTTCAGAGCACTGAAGCTAAGCATATGTTGTTCAAGAAGAAATAAGGACATGAGAAAAAGGCTGGGAATATTTCACATCCCATTTTGGATCATTCACCTTTTAACATGAAGACAAAAATTGGATATATTTGGTTCCCACCACATACAAAAACTACTCTTATCTGTTGCTTGAAGAGATTGAATTCAACAGCTACATTCCTTTACTACAGCAGGATTCATTAGACTTCTATGAAGAAAAACAGACCCAAGTGCCAAGAAAAACTAATCACGAGTCCTCCGTTTTAAGTTACATTAGCAAATTGATATAAATCTCCAGAGAAATGTCTAATTAACTCCAAAAGAAACAAACAAAAAGTCCACATTCATTTAAAAAGACTAGATGGACCTACAGTTTTAAACTATGACACAAAAACCCTTCAGATTGCAGTTGCCTCTTCAAGTCAATTTCAAGTCGTACTTCTCAGAGTGCAAAATGGTAAGCGGGGTATATAAAGACACAATTATATCTACTGGCCTAAACACACCAGTGCTCACACCACCACTGTCTTTGGTGGATTCCTTGAACAAGCATCAAGCTGTATGGAAAAAGTCTTGGCATTTCTACAAGTGAAAATTAAGGGTCATTGTAACACCTTGGGAGCAACATGTATGGTGCTTTTTTATTTATGCATCTAAATCAGTGATTTTTAAGTACTGTGTAAGGCCCTATTACTGCAGTTCTCTTCTTAAAATGTTATTTCCATTAACATTCCTGCAGGCAGTGTAATAACAAGTCCTTTGCTAAATCAAGATTCCCAAACTGTACAAAAATTTACTTCAATGACAATAAACATTCCTTACTATACTAATTGAGGCCAGAGGCCTTCTTCTGCAAATCCTTATCCATATGAATGATTAAAGGCAATTAGGCATTATAGCAAGAACTGGCAATCTGTAGTACTGCACTCTCAGATGACCATGATAATCAGTGTTTAAACATGATCCTTAAAGAAGAGAAGAATTAAGAAATCATAGCTTGCCTTGGAGAAATGTGGTAGGGAAAGAAGAACGGCAATTATCTTCAGGCAGCTAAGAATGTTAGACAAAACAAATTAAGAAAAAAATTCATCCATCACTCAGTTTTGGCCCAAAATAGGAAAAGAAACAGATCTTTTCCAGACTGTATATGACAAAGTGCAACTAGCTTTCACAGTTTAAGGAATTAGACAACTTTAGCCACTTATTGTCATTTAGCATTGTCTGGGCATTTTATAATCTCAGTCATACAGATGGTGACTTACCACATTTAAGCTGAAGCTCTCCTAAGCAGCCATAAGCATCCACGAGTTTTTCGTACTGTCCTTTAATCGCATCCTTTTCCTCTGGAGCTAAGGAACAAAGAGAAAGGCAGGAAACTTAGTTATCCAGTCTTCATAAAATTTTCAAATTGCTATTATTCCTATTGCATAGGAACCAATGCTACCTAGGTTGATTTTTCTCAGTCAACAAGACTACAGTACAAAGGTAGGGTTAAAGTGCTGTAAAACCATAGAGATTAAAACATGATGGGACAGAAATGCACATCTCCACACAGCACCCTAGAAGAAAAAAGAGCACTCACTTTATTTTTAAATCAACCTGATTGCTAGTAACAATTTTATTTTACGGTACAGATGTCAAATCAGACCCAGAAATAAATAAAGAAATACATGAGCACATGTAAAATTTACACTGTTCTAAAATAAGAACAAAAATAACAATCAGTCTTGCCATAAGCTAAAATAAAATACTTTTTCTTCATGTACAAAAAGAGAGAGCTTATACTTCCAGACTCTCAGTCTAATTTCAGACAGAACTGGAATTTTTTTATGCAGGATAACATGATTTGATGCAGACACAACACCAGATGTTGATTTCAAGAGGAATTAAACATATTTTAGTGAAGTAAGAATTAGTTAATTAAATAAATAAAGGGTCAGATGCTTGTGTTATATTTGTGCATTTCTGCAACAAGCAACTTCAGTGGGCACATACTGAACATTTAGATATTAAGCCAGACCATGGAACAAACTTGTCACTGGCTACTTTAACATAAAACCAGCATACCTCCTGTATGAGTAAGCCTGCATTTTGTATATATTTCCCAATGGGGAGCAAGGTTAATCTCCCAAATGAGGAAAATAGACTGTAACCCTCAAACGTCCTTTTACTTCTTGAACTACAGATAAACAGCAACATAGTACTTTCAGAGATTTGCTAATAATATGCAATCTTATGCTCCTAATTAACTTCAGCAGTTAAAAAACCCCTGAAACCTCTGGGCATAAAAAGGACAAAAGTAACTGCTTGCAATGGATGATAGAAGAGAAAAGAAAGAGGCTTCTCTTTATAGATCTCAAGAGGGAAGGAGCTCAGTGAGAAACACAGAAAACAAATAAATATCTCAAATATTGCTGACACTTAGAAGTGAAATGAAGGACAATTCCTCTTGCAAAATTCCTTAGCAGAGGAACCCCCAAGAGTAATTAAAACATGTTAATCTAAATTTTTGCACTTGTGACAAAAAACAAGACTTGTTTAATGTTTTCTTAATTTTGTTTTTACTACCATAGTTTCACAACTTATGTACTCTACTTTCTTAGAACTTGGTGTAAATTAGGAGAAACTAGCAAAATGTTGATACCACACACACCAGTGAAGCAAAACATAAGCAGCAGACAGAGGATGAAGTGATTTTTATTGGGTAACATAAATGTCTGGACAATGACTTTTTAAATATTCAGTAATGGCACATTTTAAGGGCTGAAACTCTGCAAGCTCAGTTCTCAGGCACTTAAAGAAAACCAATTTCACAAAACCAGTTTAGATAGACTATAACAATGTTTCAGTCTTTGAAAAAAAACCCTCTCTGTCAAGACTTTCTTAAGTATTAAAAAAAAAGGTTAGAAAAGGCGATGTCTCACTTTCCACGGCATCTTTACTAAGTAGAAAAGAGCAGCAAAAATATACAGACAAATTTTTCTTAAATCTGTTTCCTCCTTTAAATGTTGTCTACACTAAAATAATTGTGCTACTTCAAAATAAAGAGGGAAAACCAAAACCAAAATTCTTGCTCCAAATATTCCAGCTTTAGGAAGAAATCTAAAACAAGAGAAACATCAAGAGGTTCAGATCTGAAACAGATGCAGGAGTTCATAAAGCTGCAGGCCAGGCACAACCTGAAAGCATTTCAAAGGTCACTTCAAAAGCATGGTGATACTCTTGAAAATAGAATTACAAGTTGGAAAGTTGGCTGTTAAAAGTGTCTGGTAAGAGCACAATCCAAAAGAATGGAATTTATTTCAGCGTGGAATTAGGCAACACACAGGCCCCCTTCCACTATTCTGGCAAGAAGTACCTGCCATTGGCATGTATGGAAGCCACTGGAGTTTCCCAGGTCAAGCCAGTGGCATCACATTGGCTCCTGGCACAGGACCTCTCCAGACACACAGCCAAATAGCTGTGCTTTGTTTTGCCAATCCTGCTACAGAAACACTGCCGCTCTGGGCAGGACACTTGTCAGAAGCCATGCCTGCACAGCAGCATCTGTCGGGACAGCAGCACCAGCAGAGCTGCCTGGAAGGAAGGAGCAGGAAGGAATATGCCAAACAGACACCCCCCACATGTGGGTCATGCAAACAGAGGCCAGAATGTTTTAGTGCCTGTGGACCACATTTGGGGGGTGGTGTGTGAAAATTCTGTTTTTTAAAGATACCGATGGAATTTGAAGTCTCCTGTCCTGTCACACTCCTTGGTGGTGCACAAAGGACGTTACTGCAGAGGGCTTGAGCCAGGTTCATATCCTGTTATTAAAAAGAAGTATTTATAAATCTCAAAATCTTACTGAAATCTCAAAGAACAGTCATCAAGCCCCAAAACATCTCACAGAGCATTCAAGGAGTGCTAGGACACGAGTCAGAATCAGAAAGAGTGATGCTACACAGAGAAAAAAACTTGTGTACTACTTTGTTGGATGAAGAGAGTTAAAGGGAAAAATTTCTATGAAGCACTTTAACCCTTGTAAAACAAGAGGTATGCAATAATTCAATGAAACCAAGCTGCAATAAAATCAATTAAAAGGGACCTTTTCCACGTATAAAATATTTCAGAGCCAAAAAACCCCACACCATGAAAAGACATACAACTACATATATATACATATATATATATATATACATATATATAATACCATATGTCTTAACCAAGTGTGGCTTCCTGCTTGTAAAAGCTGCAATTTCAATTTACCAGCTAGCAGGAACTGGCCAAACATATGCAATTTCCTTGATTCAACCCCTTCTTAGGGTTGAAGCCCCAGACTTCAGCAAGAATCAGCACAGCCTTAAAGCTTATGGATCCCAGAAAGGTTAGCACCCAGAGTAAGAGGGTAGAGAAAGGTACCGTAGTTCTAAGTCCAACACTAAGGACAGAGACAGTAACACCTTCAACTTAAAGATAAAAATTAAGGAAAAGTTTTTGAAGAAAGAAAAGGAGTCTGAGACTGGGTTATGGATGCTGTTTCCCCCTTGTGATTTTTCAGCCTGATTCTGGAAATAGTCACCTGCTTAGCTGTAGGTACTGCTATATGAATGTAATCTCAAGCATATTTCTAAGTACTTTAAGAAACATAGGTTTGGTGTCATGGGATGACTTTATTTGTGTCATTAGCATTTGGGGGAAAGAGGTGTGAACTTTCTCCAGGAACAGGGGAAAACTATAATCAAACAGAAATTTCATACCAAAACTCCCATATATACATTACAATAAGCATCTTACCTAGAAATAAGTCCAATATCTGGTATTACATAAGTTTAGACAATTACGTCCAAATTGTGTCTTCAGTCATCTGCAGACACATTTCAAGTACTTTGTTGTATTTTCAATATCTTTCACCACTAAAATATTCCTGTTCACATTCAATCCAAGCTACACAGGTATTATGAAAGTCAAACCATATTCAGAAACACCACATGGGCCAAGCAGTACAGAGTTGGGAAGAAGTTTGTGATCAGAGTTACAGTTGAGAGAATCCAAATATTTAAAACATTAAGCAATGTATTTACCAATTTTCTAGTAGGATACGTTTCTGGTTGAAAACACAACAAACAAAGCAGAAAATTGGCATTATGGAAAGATCAGTTCCCCGGTTTTCTATATTAGATTGAGAACAATCTGCTCCTAGGGAGAGATTGTGTTTGCATACTTGGCATGTGCATATATGAATATATTAATTCACAAAGAATAATGGATTAAAGAAACCACCAGGTTTCTACTGGCCAGCTCCATGCAACTGCAGGCAGTCAAGAAAATAGAAGGGAAGTCCCTAAGTGATTGCTCTGAAGTTTGGCCATTTTCTTTATGTGGTTTCTGCTATATATGACTCATATTTACATAGAAACTTGCAGTAGTCACTACAGACATAACCACTACAAAGAATTCACCCCTCACAACCACTACTTGTCTCCTAGCATAGAAAACAAGTCTTGTAATCAACACTCTACACTTACACGAATACATCTTCCCTCTTCTCTGTACCCAGTTTCCATTTTGACAACAGTGAAAGAATTGCAACACACACTTTCTCTACAATCTAAAGCACTGAAATTCAGCCTGAGAAAACGTAGCTTGAAGTGCTCACTGCCATCATAACCAAGGAAGTCAGGACTTCTGCTCTGTAAACTGCTTTCACAAATGGAAAATCTGCACACCACTAAACTTCATAAGAAGAAAAACTTCATAAAAGTTTGTGCCAGCTATATGAGTATTCTGGCATAAGAGTAGAAATGAGCAATGGTGGAGGGCTCACTGTCTTGGATAGAATGTAGTGCTCAGAAATACACTCACAGTGTGCTGTGCACAAGTGTTGGTGTTTGATTTCCATGCCCCACTCAGCAGCATAGTTGTTCACATCAATACAAAACCAAAGCTAATTGTAAACAGTGAATGTACATACAGCACAGAAACAGCTTTCTGTACAAAAGAAGAAAAAGATGTACAGGTAAATAACTGCTACTTCCTACTTTTGCAAGACTTTACCCTAATTTCACTCAGCTGTACCAGAGAACCAAACACACACATACAACTGAAGCAGCAGAGGAGGCACAGAGATCCTCCACAGAGTCTACCCACACCTTAACTCTATATAAGTTTGTCTCCAGTGAAGGCTAACTTCCCAGATGTGTGGGTAAAAGTCAGGAAAAACCTCAGACATATTTGCAAAAACACACACTGTATCAGCTTTGAACTTTTGTACCTTCCAGACACCATGATCATTTAGGATTTAACATAGCAGGTGATGTAACATCCTTTATAAAAGCAGCTGCAGAATCAAAGAGCTTGCAAAAAAAAAAATCTTTGCACCCTTTGGCTCTGCTCTTGAGAAAACATATTATTATGCTGAAATTCAATAGCAGAGCACTCCTGTTGACAGCTTTTCTCTGAAACTACCTGCTAAAATAAAATTAAATCACCATATTTTCAGCATTATAGCCTTAGTTTAGTTTAGCAACTGCCTTGACCACAGTCCAGAACTACCTTGTGCAGTTCACTTCATTTGTAAACCACTGAAACTGTAATGTGTTTAAAGTAGGAACAGCATCTGTATCTATACTGCCTCTTCTATTAAGCAAAAACTTCTAAATCAATGACAATTTTTCTTCATCCTTCATGACTCTAGGTTTCTTCTACAGAATATAGACGTTCTAGTTCAGAGAATTCCTAGAAGAATTGTTTCAGGCTGTCACCCATCCTTCTGGAGATGACTGAAGCTTTAGGATTGCGAGTGGCAAAAAAATAATAAAAAAAAAGCCTCCAGCAAAATGTGTCATTCAATTCAAAACAATGACTTTTACCCTCCACCCTACAGTGACATCATGAGAGGAGGAAGACAAACTCCCATCCTCAAAAATACTATTAAACTTACAGTAGAACAGAAAACTGTTCTGTTGATATCACACCACTATACAAATTAAGGGGTTTAGGGATATGCAACTAGGTTTCCTGCAGTGGTTTTTGATTTCTTGATTTTTCCCAAAGTTTTTTTAGTTTCCATCACAGGACAAATGTCCTCATTTTATAAATTGCTGACATTCAGGCAATTAGAGATCTTTACAATACTTTTCCACTACTGATATCAAAAATGAAAATATTTTTCAGGTATTAAATCTCTGCATGCTGTAAGGAAATTGTGAAACATACAATTTACAACTAAAGTGGAAAGGAAGAATGTTTCAAGGAAATTGTGAAACATAATCAATTTACAACTAAAATTGTTATCATTATCTATATAACATATTGAGAGAGGAAAAAGTATAAAGTCATCCATCCACAAGACAGCATCAAATTGTTAGCTTACGTATTTGAAAGTGTTTATTTTAATGAGGAGTTTGCCAGAGGTTTATAGCCTGTATTGACACTGTGTCTGTACAAGTGTGTGCTTTTTCAGATTTCTTTTTTTGTAACACCACCTTCTTCTAGGACAATTCTCACTCTCTTCCGCCACTTGAACTAGGTTAAATTCAACATTTAAGTTTCTTCTAGTACAAAATTATTATAGAAGCAATTAAACTTTCTGCAAGTGCAGATGTCAGGCCTGTTCAAGGGCAGAGATATCTGGTAATTATGGAAAAAAAAAGAGAACAATTACTAAAATTTGTTCTCAGGCCTTCACTGTCCATCTATGATTATACCTTTCTACAGTTCTGTTTAAATGAGAGTGCAATTGTAAAACTACATAAACTGTTGTACAATTTAAGTGCTCCAGGTATACCAATCTGCTTTTATTTAGTATAGAGGTTTGCATAAGGCACAGTTGCATAACTCCTCCTCACCACAGGTATGCAATTTTTAAGGAACTTTGTTTTAGAAACAGAAAATGAGATAGAGATGCCAAAACTAACACAATCCTAGGACTAGTATGTCTGAAACCACACATACACAAAGTTTATGTTAACCTCCCACTGTTGTATTCTATGGTTAGTAACAACCTAAAGGCAAGTCAAACAAAACAGAATTAATGTTGTTTCTGTTACCACCCCGCTGTGAAGCTTCCTCTTCACAATTCTTATAAATTCACTGGCACAATACGTACTACTGGTTTTCCCTCCTTTTCTGGTCCTCTGCTGCATAAACAGAAGGAGTTATCTAAACAGGCTCCACCGGACAAACTAGCTTTTCCTACAATACAGGAACCGACCCAGGAAGGAATAGAGGAATCAAATGAAATAAAATGACAAAGTTATTACCATAGAGTGGGCTGAATGCCAACACAGACATGATTAGAGTTATCTCAAGACATGACACTGGACTTCCAAAAGGCATGGCAAACAGGCTTTTTACCCTATACAAATCACTACTCCAGAATTATTCTAACACATTTTAAGAGAGAATGTATAAATTCTATAATCATAGAATCACAAAATCATAGAATCATTAGGATTAGAAAATATGTCTAAGATCATTGAGCCCAACCATTAAACTAGTATCACTGTGCTCATCATTTAAACCATGCTTCCCAGCTTCCACATCCACAAAGTTTTGGATCACTTCCAGGCACAGTAGTTCCACCACTTCCCTGGGCAGCCTGTTTCCATATGCCTGACCATCCTTTCCATGAAGAAATTTCTCCTAATATCCAATCTAAACTTCCCCTGGTGCAAGTTGAGGCTATTTCCTCATGCCCTGTCTCTTGTTACCTGGGAGAAGAGGCCTGGCTACACCCTCCTTTCAGGCAGTTGCAGAGAGTGTTAAGGTCTCCCCTGAACCTTCTTTTCTCCAGGCTGAACAACCTGCTCCTCACAGGACTTGTGCTCCAGATCCTTGACTGGCTCCATTGTCCTTCTCTGGACGTGCTCCTATTTTGAGATAGACCAGGATGCCACTGGCCTCTTTGTTCACCTGGGCACACTTCTGGATCATGCTTAGATGGATGCTGAGCAGCACTACCAGGTCCTCTTCAGCTGGGCAACTTTCCAGCCACTATATCGTTTCAGGTATAGCAATGCAAATGGGACAGGGCAACTCTGAGGGAGAAACAAACCATGTTGCTGATTCCTTTAATTAGTGAGATTTCGAATCTTTCCAACCACTGGTCATACGGGTGGCTCAGGGCTGGCTAGGTGAATACTGGACTCTCCATTTTATTAATGCACATTGGCTTTAGGAAGTGGAGCTGCTTTAGATTTTTATCAGAATAACAAAATACAGACCAAATCCCATTGATATCAATATGGAGTTTTAACGTCAACAGGTTTTAGAATCAGGGAAAGTGAGTAAAGTGCTGCTCAATACTGACTTTTCACTGCTAGTTCACTGAAAACTGACACAAGAACCCCCTCTAAAAAAATGTAACACATTTATGTCCACTATTACCAAAGAATTTAGCAAGAAACAGAACCCTCAAATATTGCACAATATAAAACTCCAATAAAATAAACCAAACAAAACAAACAAAAATCCCCAGAAGTGTGGCAATAACATCTTTTCTGTGAGTGGTGAAAATTTTCACACTATCAGAACTATTCTTGTGAAAATCAGCTGCCCCTTGATGATCTTTCTGGCTTTCATCATTCCTAAAGTCCCCAACACCTGAAACTCAAGCATTTTAGTCTGCATGTCCTGCCAGTGTACATTGTGGAAGATTCAGCTGTGTGGATCCAGGTCCTGAGGTGACATTGTGACTGACATTGTACAAATCACAATGTACACACAGATCTTACTACAACAGTTTGAGCTGCTTGAACACGGACTCCTACAACACTGTAAACAGCAGCATGATTGCAGGCACAGGTATAATGCAGAAAACTATTTAAGAACACAGCACAAGCATGTGTTCCCCTACTTTGCTTTCTGCCCCTTACATTCTCAGTCACCTCATTTTTCTGTGTCTGCCTCAACATTGGCAACATCAGCATTGCACCAATTCATGTGTAACAAGTATCAAAAACACAAGGTGAGACAACCCTGAGCGTGTTTACGAGATTCCTCCAGTAAGAGCCAGACACCCAAGCAATCAAATACCGTTCAAACCACAGGGACACCCACAGCAAGAGGCCAGGGTTTTTTAAGGCAGTCAAATCCCAAGTCAGTCATCCCAAAACATCTCTGCTATGAGAGCTGGCTCTCTTCACAGGTGGTTAGCACCTGATGTAGCTGAGTAGAAACTTCCTCAAGAGGCAATGGACCTCGTTCCTTTACCTGGGCCTTCCTGTGCAGTCAAGGCTGTAGGGGGTAAGCCTTGTACATTAAAGGTGCCCTGTGCCGAGACCGCACCGCCACGAAGCAGCCGGGTGGCCCCTCCTGCTTCTTCCACCCGGCCGCTGGTGAGGAGGCTACAGACACCCAGAGCAGCGATGGGACACGGAGATGCTGGCCAACCCTCCGGGCACGGCACCTACCGGGGGCCACCCAAATGCGCCAGCAAGTGGCCAAGCCCGGAGGGCCGTGCTGGAGGTCGGGGTGTAAGAGAGGCGAGGCGCTCTCCGCAGCCAGCATCCCACTGGACGTGGGTCTGCGCGCTCCCCTTCCTCTCTCCATGCCGCAGAGGAAAGTGCCCCAATGCTCCTGGGCATGGCCCGCTGCCGTGGCACCCCGGTGTCCCTTCACAGCAGAGGTGCGCACCCACGGACACGCCAGCTCCGCGCTCCCACGGACACCCACGGCCCCCGGCCGCCCCGCAGGCACTTACTGAGCGCCGCCACCGTGCCGGCCTCCAGCAACAGGCAGTCCTGGCGGCTGCGAGCCTCCAGCAGGGCGCTCGGCCCCGGCTCCTGCTTCCAGAGCAGCCGCAGCCCTTTGCTCAGAGCCATGGGAGCCGCGGGGAGGAGGGCGCAGGGCTCCCGGCGGAGGGGGTGGCGAAGGAGGCTCCTTCCCGTCGGGCTCACGGGCGCTGGGGGCCGCCGGCAGCCCCGCGGGAGCTCCTCAGGGCGCCCGGCCCCGGTCCCGGCCGCTTCTCCCAGGGAGGCGGGCCGGGAGGGCGGCCGTGCCCCGCTGCCGCTGCCCGGTCACCTCGGCGGGCCTCCGAGCGCCTCCGCTGTGGGGGCGCCCAGCGCAGGGCGAAGGAAGCGGAGCGGCCCCGCCGGCGGCCCCGCCGCTGCGTCCGCCTCCTCGGGGAGCGCCGGCTGCGGCCGGCGGGGCGGGAGCGACCTTCCCCTTTGCTCTCCGCCCTTCTCTTCCCGCCCGCGGTAAACTTTCCAGAGTCAACTTTGTCCCTCCGGCTCCTCCTCCTCCGGCACAGGTAGAAGCCGCCGGCGGGGCGCTGCCCCCGCCCTGCCCGCGGGTGAGGGGAGGAGCGGCGCTGTGGGCCCCGGCCCGGCCGGGCTGTGCCCGCCCCTGCTCGCCCCGGCCCGGCGGTGCCGCTCCCACCCCGCGGGTGGCGAAGGTCGCCGTCGGGCCGCCGGGAGCGCGGGCGGCCCAGCAGCGCCTTGAGGCGCCGCGGTTTTCCCTCGGCCGGCGCGGCTGCTGCCGCTGCTGCCCGGGGAGAAGCCGCGCTCCTTTTCCCGCTTCCTGCGGGAGCGGCCGCCCGGGCTCCTGGCGCCGCTCCCCGCTGGCAGGGAGCTCCCCTCGGGGCTGCTTCCCGACTGTGCGCTGTCCCGCGATAGAAAGAGTTTCGGGCAAAGGCACAGCGCACGTGTTCTGCTGTTGCAGGGTTCCCATCACAATTCCCTGGTGAGTGAGAGCTCACCCTGTGCGGGGTGAGCGCTGGTTTTCCCCGGAGTTCACCAGAAGGAGTGGATTGAGGAGGTAGGCACAGGTACGCCAGTTCGGATGAGAGAAAACCTCGCTGTAACCTCTAGCAGAAAATGTAGTCCTATCCATACACGGGTAAACCAAGCAGAATTTAATTTTTTAACATCACGGATTATAACTTGAATCAAGATGTAGAGAAAACTGCGAAATTCAAAATGCCCAAACTACCATCTGTTATTGTTGTCTCACATTTACGTTGAGAACGTCGGGCATGGCGCTGCGCTGCCATGTGGAATGCCACAGTCCCTGCGTTCTTTGAACGTGATGGAAACAAACTGAAAAGCAGGTACTGTCTTTCTCTCACACACATCTGGCTTATTTATTTTATAGCTAGCAGTAATTCGGAAAGGAGACTGATTTTACTTTTGTTTATGGTGCCTCCTTTAAAAAGTATTTTGAAAAGATCTGGTATGGAAAGTAGGATTGGTGTTTGGGATTGGCTTTTTTTCCCCCTATCCTAAACTTTGCTTATAGTATGTAGGGTGAGATTAAAAGTACTGGGTAAAGTAAAAGAAATGACCCAGAAACGGAAGAAATTAAGTGACCAGGATGAAAAAAGCAAGACAGCACCATAGCTCAAAGTTCGGGAGTTTTAGAGGATGTAAGAACATAGATTACCATGCTCAATTTTAAACAGAAAAGGGATGCCTTCGTAACAGCTACCCAATATGAATGGCAGACCAAAAATCGGTTTATGTGTTTGACACTTTTCACTTTCCCTAGTGGAAAGTGCTCATTTGAGATGAAATACTTAAAATATCGCTTAATCAGTGCTGCCCAAGAGAGTTGTATCACATTACTTTAAAAAGTTGCCCTGGATCATACACTTACGTGTTTAAAAATAGCAGCCAAAAAATTCCAGCTTTTGTGTGTGTGTGTGTGTGTGTGTATGTGTCTTTGAGGAATAATTCTTCACAGTCCCCTTTAAACTCCACCATGAGAGCAAACTCTCACTGGGAGGACAGGAGTATGTCCCTCTCTATTGCCTGTGTTTTAACTCCTTTGTAACTTTTCACTGCAAATTCCAAGAACACACAATTTAGGATTGTTAATAAAAAGTTTACTGTCAGATTTGTTGGGTAAAATACTGAAGAAAGGATTGGTGCACCTGAGATAGTACTTTTTTAGCACCTCAAATCATTATGAGGGGATAAGGATGTGAGAGAAAAACTCAGATGAAGGTGGCAAACTGGAAACCTTTAGCAGTGTGTATGACAATGCACTGCTTCATAAGTGGCTCTCTGATTGAGTCTGTTCTAATCTGTTACAAACAGGTCTCTTCAGTGTGTTCCAATTGCAGTATATCCACTCAAAAAGCAGTAAGTCAGTTAATTAGGCTTTGTGCTAGAAACACAAGCCTGAGAAAGCAACCAACAGAAAATAGTGAAGGGTAGCAGTAAATAAAGCCATTCATTTTTCAAACCTCCTTCACAAAGAATGACATCCAAATTTAGGGCTCATATAGGAACCTTCCTCAATACATTGAGGATGTGTGCAAAAATGTTCTTTTGATAAGATCTTTTCATCTAACCAGTCTGTGTTTCAATGCATGGACGTCCATTTTTAAGGGAAGGTGTTGAGATTGACAGATCGTCTTTTAGCAGACATTTGGAGTTGAGCTGTCTTGCTCTGGTCTTTATGCATGTGAGTATCATGGAAGCATTAATTCCTGCAGTCATTTGAGGAATCCCTCAGATGAACTCATTCCTTCTTGCACAGCACTTGTTTTCACCCATGTCATACACCTTCATTACCTCCTCAGCATTTTTTCATTTCATCCTTCTTTCTCTGTGGAGTTTTCCTTTTTTTTAATCTCCTGCCTTGACAATTTCACCATCCTAGCTTCTTTGCCCCTCTTCACCCATCATTGGGTCTTTATCACTCTTTCTACCTTTGAGCAGTCACAGATATTTTAAATTGCTTTCTGAACGTTCCCACAGCTACAAAGTGGGAGATGATCTGCTGCTGCCCCTGCAGCCTGGGAGAAGCAACAGGTCAATGGGCTCTCTCTGCTATTTGGCATGCATAGAATAGCGGGACTGTTTTGGGGGGTGGAATATCTCTTGTCTGCAGCAGTGTCCCTTTGCTCATCTTTTCTCTTTCCAACTCTTTTTCCAGCTCCTGTCTTCCTAGGGGCAGGGAGATCCTTCTCCCTCTGTATCAGAAGGGGAGGGATCCTTAAGGTCTGATGTTTGCTGACTGTGGAACTATGTGAAATGCAGTTCAAACAAAATTGCAGCAATGGTATGTTAGGGGCAGCCTCCATGGTAGGAGAACACCACCTTCAGCTCCTAAATCAAGTTCAGTTCCTGTTAACTCACATGTGGTATAAATTGTGTTAAAGATAATGTCCACACTGTGTTTATGCAGATTTTTAAGCTTTCAGCTGTTACCTTGGTGGTAGAAATCACCTCAGTGTAATTTCTGAACACTTCTATCTATTTCAAAGTCACTCCATTTGCTTTGAATTTCCAATCCCTTCTCCTCCTCAGCCCCTTGATTACCTTGGAAGCATTGCTATGCATTATAATGACTCCTGCTCCTAGGTCCTTCGGGTAATGGATGTTTCCAGGGTCCAGATAACTGCCTTCCTGAAAAAGAGTCCTCCTGCATGCTGATCTTAGCAGGTGGCATTGTTTGTTTGTCTAAAGACCATCTGAAGAGGAACAACAGGGATGTTGCAAAACAGAGTTTAGAAGAGCTGGATAGAGCAAGGAGTATTTGGCTTAGCTGTCTGCTCTGGAATAGCTGTGTGAACCCCGTATGCTGGACTTTGGGGTATAGGATGGATGTCCCTGTAGTATTACTTGTCTGTCCTTATGTACTATTGAGTGAGCTTTGCAGTCTGAGGCTCTACAAAAAGCTTTGGTAATACACTGTAGAAACAAACAAAATATACTTTTCTTTGTCCAATATTATGCTATTGAAATAGCTTTTTCAGTAACTTTTTGAAGCTCTGAAATTAAATATAAATTTACTTATGACGGCATTTCCTCAGGATTTTTGGCCACTTGCACATAGCCTCAGTGGTCACAAATTCCTCAGGAAATGTGTGTGCTTACAAGGTCATTGAAAACAGTTTGGGTTTTGCCTTTTATGACAAACTTTTGACTTTGGCAAGTAAAAAAAAATAGGGGAAATATCTCAGCCTGTTCTTCTCTGCACATGGCATTCGAAACAAGTAACTGCTGCTAATATGAAAAAACTTCTACTATGTTTCCACATTTTCTAGTTAACATTAGAATGAAACTTAGCTGAATTTGACACAGAGAAGCATTTATAACTTTTAGGCTAAAGTGCTCAAAATGTTGCTCTGAAAGTAACTGTGGGGTTTTAATGTCACCTCTTGTGCTGTCAGTGAAATTGAGAGAAGAGCTTTCTATTCTAGTTGGTTACACTTCTCCTGGCCTAGTAAAGAACTTTGTGTGCAAAAGACATCTGGTATTTTGTTACAGAGACAGTTCAATATAGTTTGAGCTAGATCACTGTTACTCACCAACATCAACTGCATTTCCTCAAAAATAACTGAAGAGCATGAGAAACATGAGTGATAAATTTGTATGCCTTGTTTGTTTAGGTTTTGACAAAGAACGTTTGACCTTGCCATGAGTGTATGAGGAGTGTTGCAGGGACACTTTCTTTGCTTCAGTTAGTGACAATATTTTCGAATTTCTGCTCCTGTTTATAACCCTTCCTGACAAGCACCCCTTATTTCTTGCCGTTGGGGTCTGTGATCCAGGAAAAATAAACTTTTAATGCTAATTAGTCTGTATCATATTACTCTTTAACCAATTATTTGGAAGGGGGAGGGTGGGTGTGAGGGCTCACACCTGAGCTTCTGGTTCAGCAGGAGCCAAACATATCCCTGACTTTAAGTATATCAGTAGCCTAAATCTCGCAGCTCCTTGCTTGGGTGAATAAACTTCCTTCTCAAGGGAATAAACAGTGCAGGTTTGGCCGCTCAAGGTGGTTGGACTGGAAACAAAGCAGCTTTAGGCTCAGACCGAGTCAGGGTCTGTCTGGCTGCAGGCTGCAGCTCCAGATTGGCGGAAGACTGGGCTGTGAATTCAAGCTCTGAAAGTGTACCAGAAGTGGTTGAGAGATGCTCTGGTGGAGTGCTAACAGTTTTAGAGATGTTGCTAATGAAAAACTGTGTTGCTGGGAGGTCGGTGGAATTTCTTGCCTCCTCTTCCACCTATACGTTAACTCTGTGTGTGCTGAATGAAAGGTCTCTCTAGAGAGGCAGATCGGCTGCATTCACAGGCACTAGCCTTTTCTTATTAAGAGACTATTTTCAGTAACAGCAGCTGTTTTAAAGCTTAACATTCTTCATCCCAAAACTATGTGCAGAGGAGCAGCATTAGTCAGATGACGTTTATTTAGGCAGTAATAGCGACTAGACAACCAGATAAAATTTTTATTCTTTCTTCCAGACTGACATGCTTATGATTAGTTGTAGGTATCCCTTTCTCATATTCAAAGGACTAGGAAGCCACAGAGTTTTCCACTGCTCCTTGCCTCATTTTCTGGAACTCCTGATAGGAAAAACAAAATGCTTAATAAAATAGAAAATTTGGATTTAAAGTGGGCTGCTTAATATCTGCACAGGAAGAGCTGCAGCAAGTATGTTGGCATTTTTTCCTCAGTGAGGACGTGCCTCACCATCAAAAATTGTGCACACCTCTCTTGTGTATCAACAGTGAAAGCAGATTTTATTGATTATGCCATATCAAGGGATATGGATTTGATGGGGCAAAAGAAACACCTTCCTTTTGTCCATGAATCAGCTATGAAAGAAACTCCAGGAAGAGGCAATCCCAGATTGCCAGTTATGGCATTTCAGCAGTATATAGTGGCCATCATTGTCATAGATGGTGTGACACTGGACTGCTGGGAGAGACTGCCTGCAATTAAGTGATTCCTAACTTCATTCTTAAATAAGAATTTAACTATTCTGTTGATGAGCAGTATCTGTAAGAAGGAAAAACGGAGTTTTCATGGTTGTTCAGAACCTCTAAATTTCATTGTCTGTTGAGATGTTGTAACTTGCCAGAGAGAAACAGATGAATACAAGAGTGGACAATGCAATAACACAACAGACAGCTGACTAAGATTCAGATAATGGACCTAAAAGCTAAATAATTTAAAATAATAAGCCCCACCCTTGTATTTTTAGAGTAACCAAATCATACAAAAATCAGGAAAGTCAAGGACAAAATACAATCAGGCAAGTGACAGCAGCAGTTCAAATGTTTCTGGATAATTTTGATGGTGCACTCTATTTATTAAGAAAAATGTTAACTTTTGATCCCTCTTACTATGGTTCATTTGTTAATGAATTCTGTTAATATAAAAATCTTTAGTTATTTTGTCCTACTGGGTAACATAGACTATACTTGAAAAAAAAAAAAAGGAGCACACAGGGTAGATGAGACCTATAATGAGGCATTTAGAAATGGGGGAGTGGGAAGAGAGGGCAAAGAGAATGGAATTTCCATGTTCACTTCATAACAAATTAATATTAATTCATTTAAAGCTTATTTAACTCTAGTTTGCCCTCAGTGAGATCAGACGTTCAAAGGAGAGTATCTTTTCTGACTTTTCTGTGTGTAAACATTAGTAGGAGTTGATTGAACATAATAGGACATGTTAACTGAGTTTATGTTCGGTACTGGTTATTTACAGTTGTAGTATTTTATAACAGGATTTTGTTAATTAGATGAGCACATGTTCTGTGTTAACAGTAATGTATATATAAACCTAATGGAGGCTCATATCTTAAAGTTCTCTCACATTCCAGTTCTGTTTTTTTCTTGCATATAAAACACAAAGCTGAAGTAAAACTAATGATTTTTTTTTTAATGAACAAAAGTGAATGTTGGACACAGCCTGTCTGTTTGAAAGTTTCAGATTTATTCAAGTATTTGAATGGAAAAAAAAGGGTTAAAAAATTTTCTATTTGGAGAACATCTCTAATACAATCAAATCAGCCACCTCACAACCTATACCACCACCCTACAACTACTGACAAAAGCCTTACATCTCTGGAATGAGTAAGTTAATTTCTCCAAAGTCTGAAATATAATCCAGAACCTCAGCTGGAACATCAAAATTCAATGGGAAACATTCCCTGGGTTTAAGGTTTGGGATTTGTTTGCTGCATCTTTCTTAAGATATAGAATTTCTAGTTCATGTCTTTGATAATGGACTACTGGTTGTATGCCAGATACTAACCCACATAGCAAAAAAGAGTCATTCAGTCACTGTCTAAAAGGAACACAAAATGTCTTGCATGTGTAGATTCACTCTTCTCTAATCAAATGTTCAACATTTTTTCCATTTGAGTTGTTTCCAGTACAGCATATGTGGTGCTTTTAAAGTGAAGTTAGACTTTCATTTCATTTTATAAACAGATGCTTTGTGGTATTATGCCTCCCCATCCTTTAGAAAGCCCTGTCCATTAATTGTCAGATTTAGGAGGGGTTTCAGACCAAAGAGCAAGGGGAGCAAGAGGCAGTGTAATAACACATGAGGGAATAGAACATATTTGTTTACCTGAAAAACTGGAGGTTTTGTGTTTTTTTCAAATGCTTTTTGTAGGGTTCGAATGGCATTGGCTAATAAATCTCAGGTGTTCCTCTGCTTTTTGGCAGCTTTCTGGCAAGATAACTTAGACTGAATAGTTTGAAAAGACAGGGAATATGAACTAGTTCAAATCAGAGTAGTTAATGGAGTTCCTCAGTATACCACCAGCGTTGAACTGGAGAAGGTTGAAGAAAAACTAAAACAGTAAAACAGAGCAAACTTGCTAAGGAGTCAAGCTATTTCACAGCCCCATTTATGATGAAGGCAGAGTGAATAGCATATGTTTTTCTTGCAAGGAAAGGAGGACTGTAGAATGAGGTGTTGTCTCTCAGTGCTGCTGTAAAGGGGTAGCTGACAAAGCACAGTGTGAATGAGGGGAACAGACCAGAAAAGAGAAGAACTGAGGGAGCACCAAGGTTCAAAGTTATTTGAACAAATATTTTGGTATGTTCCATTATTCCTAATGCATCAATTAAATCCACAGACTATGTGTATGTGTAAGTAAACATAATTAAGCTTGCTAGTCCATGTTTGTTTTTTGACAATTTGACTTGTTTATTTAGGTGTTCTGTTCTGCTTCACTAAAACAAGATTTTTGTATTGCTTTTACAGAAAGAATTGCCTGTGCTTCTAACTCATGCCACATTCACTATTAACATATAAATCATTATGGGAGTCTGCGGTTGACTGGAATGATACATTCCCACCCCAGGTTGCAGGTGGTTTAGATTTCACTATGCCTGTAGCTCTCACGCAGTCCCTGTTAGCCTGGGGATGGGTCATGGCACACGTAACAAAAATTATTATTCCACGTAGGTGAGTAGGCTAGGCTAGGGCTCGCTGGCCCAGCTGGTTGAAAGTTGCAGGAATTACAGTCCACTTATTTGCAGGCTACTATTATTTTTTTTCTTTTCCAAATACGTGTGTGTGTGTGTGTGTGTGTTTATCTCAGAAGTTACCTGGGTGAAAAGGAGGTGAGAAACCATCTTTCTCTGTAGGCTGCACTCAATTCCTAGGACATTTCCTCACTTTCAGCCACCATTAGAGGCACTCCAGTAGTACCAATGACCTGGGAATGCTGGTGTGCTTGGGGAGGGGTGAGCACAGAGTGGGGGCAGGCCAAAATAATCTCAGCAGCTTGGCAGTGTGGAGTGGAAAGACCATGTGTGGGTGTGGCTGGAAAAGCTCAGCAAAGTTGTAGGTTTGGGAGAAAGCCAGCTCCTGGGGTGTGAGATTTACTGGGCCATGTAAAACTAACTTTGGAGGGCAGGGAAAGATGGAGAATGACACCAGTGCTCATGTCATCCCTCTGAAGCCAAGAGTAAGAGCCCTTCTTCTGTCACAAACCCCATCCACTATGATTCACCTTGAGCAATGTCTGTTTGCTGCTGTTGTTGTTACCTCTACTTCAGTAGCTCTTTGGATTGCCTTTCTTGCTGCCTTCTTGTTACCCTTCCTCTTCTCTGTCCCTCCCCCTGCTTCATTCTCTGATGCTTTTTGTCCAGTTGGTCCACTGATGGTTACATTCCATAATTAGTGGCCCTGATACATGGAGCTATTGCAATTACTTCTCATGTCTTTTAAAAAGGTGGGTTCAGTGACAGATTTTCTGTGCTGCTCCTACAGAGTATCTATCTTGAATAATGTTTCCTGCATATTTTGGTGGGAGTTCAGCAGAATTCTCTCTTTACTTATTCCAGAAATCTGAAATAGACTTTGTCCGGTTTTGGAGATTTATTGCAGAGTACATGGAAGGGCCAGAACCAGTGCAGATCCTTTCCACATGGAAACACCGATGCACAGAGTTCATAGTATGCCTGAATAAAAGCAGAGATGCTCTGTGAGTTTAGAAATGCCTCTGGGAAGTCAGGTTAACTGTTCTCAGTTTAATTCTAGATAGTGCTGCTCAGAATGGATGAGTCAGGATACAATATATTGCAGAGAAGTCTTTATGACTATTTTTAAGCAACTTGTTACTTTAAAAGGCACACCTATACATGTTGGGAAGGGTGATTACTTTTTGTTTATCTGCACTTGAACTAATAGCCTAACGCTGGCTATTGAGTTTAACTTAGTGGTGGCTGGAGTCCCATTTGAGAAAAATCTAAGGTATCCTGAGACAGATTTCTCAGAATGTTCCCTTACCATGCCTTAAGTCAGCTACACTCACACTCACCACCTCCTCTCTGCCCTCAGGGCCAGCAGCTCTAGCACACCCTCTTTGGCAAAAGAACTACTTTACTTTGTAAGTAAATCTTGGCTGGCTGCAGAGGGTCAGCTGAGGTGTCATTGCATCCTGGGGCTGAGACAGAACCAGTGACAGTGCACGACTGTCCTGTCTTCCTCCACGCTGCAGAGTTCATCACCAGACCTGTGTGCCACACACACCCTGGACCCAGCCAGGGCTCAGCAGCAGACCTGAGCTGATTCCTGTTCTCTGGCTCCACAGCAGTGAGAAACAGCTCAGAGCCTAGGTGCAGCTGCAGATGTCTGCTCCAGTTCCCAACACAATGTTTACTTGTGGGCTGGGTTTTGGGTTTTTTCTGTGCAACAAAAAATTCCCTTCAGAAAGGGCTAATTTATTTTACTATTTAAAAATGACTTAAGACCACTAGTCATTTTTATTAGATTCTAACACTAGATAATTACAATATGAACTCCTTGCTCAGAAGGGAGCTATGCCAGACAGCACCTACAAACAACTTTTCTGAACCACTCTTACTCTAGGAGCAGCCCCTCAATCCCCTGTGAAACCACTGCAGCCCTTGCAAGTTGCCCTTTTCCAGTGATAATTTTACAGCATACTCGCATAGATCCCAAATTCTGCAGCCATCCCACAGACTTATTTTGTAGTACAGCAGTCTGTGGATAGCAACCTCCTCTTACTGACTGTGAGTTTCGTTTAAATTTGGTAGACTTTTCATAAACACTTGCATTGTGGACTTATTTGTTTGTGAGGCTTTTTAGGATATTGTTCCCCTTCTGCCAAGCCTTAAGACTTTGGTTGTAAGCAGCAGATAAACTGGCACAAGTTGTTACCCCAGTAAAATATACCTATTGCCAAACAAGCATAAACATGCTCAAAGTATGGAAGAGGTGTTCTGGACCTACCTCCTTCCCAAAGGTTTGGAAAAAAGTCCTTGCTTTAAGTTTGGTAGGTCCAATTTGTAACCAGGTAGAAAAGTGTCACTACTTAAACAGAGAAGACACATGAAGAGTTTTCTTATTCCTCAGTTTTCTCTGCTGGCATAACTAGTCTGGAATGGTGCAGTCCTGGTGAGTGCAGTCACATGGGAATCTTCTGAGGCAGTGTGTCAAGCTCAGCAAATCCATCCCAGCAGCAAGCAGCCTGGTTTATATTTTGCTACTATATTGCAACAGATGCTATGTTTAAGTTTTCACTTCTCTCCCAGCTGTTGGATTTTTAAACAAAATCTTTACTGAGCTTAAAAATACAACTCAACTAGTCAGGAACCAGTTAACAGTTAGAAAAATGACCCTCACCCTTGTTTGGCCCTTACTTTTGAGGCAGCTTTTCCTTTTGCAAGAATTTAACTTGATGAATTACTGGATACACCAACTTTGACAAGATTCTGTGTCTGGCTTGGAAAGAACTTGATTAAAAATAATAAAATCTAGATAGATGAAGACTGGATAAACAGCATCACTCTCTCATTTTGGGCTTTGTTTCCACCTTGTCATTGGATGTTATAGTGACATGTTTAAAGACCCCAACCAAACACAAAGTTTGGATTCTCACTTAAGAATTTTAAGGGACTTGAAGAAATGTCAGTAGATATTTCAGATTCATGGTACAGCTGTGAGTGCTGATACTATTGTAAGGGAGTGCTGTGCTTGCCAAAGCCCTCACAACAGTACTTATACCATGGCAAGGACATACCAGCAATGACCCCCTCCTGCCCTACAGCAGATACAGGGTCTCAGAGATGCCAACAAGGTGAATGTAGTGCAATGTATGTCAGGAGTGCAATAAATTTTGATGGATCCAGAAAGGTCTTGATGAGCAGGCAATGCACAAGGATCACACAGGAGCAGGGAGATATTCTTCTCCTTAAATGTGAAGCAGAAAAGTAATGAAGTGATACATTTAATCTTTTCATTTAATAGGATTAAGAGATCAACTTCTGTCTAGATTTACAAATATTACAAAGAGCTTGTGTTTGTTGAGCTGGGTCTGAAATGGCAATAGTATTTTAAAAATATTTTAACATAACCATTATTCCAAATAATTCATAGTCCTAGAAACTGCTACTACTCCTGCATACCAAGGGCTATAGAGTACAACAGCTACTACCTTAACAAACCTAAGTCTTGATGTAATTACAGAGTGAATGAAGGCTGATAAATATTTAGCTTTACCATTAGATGTACTGTTATATTTAGCATCCAGTTTCATCCACAATTGTTTTTGTTGGGTTTTTTTAAAAGACTGATTTTCTTCAGATATGCTGTTATAAATGGTCACAAATAAAATAAATAAAATGGTCACAAATAAATTGTCTTCCAATTTAATACTTCCCTGTTTTCAACCCCTTTATCCTCTCCTTTGGTATTAACAGGAAGAGAACACGTTCTTTACAACCCTTATTCTATAAACTTCAGTCTGCTCTCCCACTATTTTTGTGTCTCCTGTGGGTGTCCAAATTCATTAGTCATTGAGGCATCACTTAATCACACAGGTGGGTGTGTGGGGATACTCTGAAAGCAATTTAATAGGGACAAGTCAATAACTAAAGTCAAATAATTAAAATACAATTCAAAAGAAACCAAACCACATAATACTGTGTTCTTTAAAAAGTCCCCACAATCTTTCTATATTTTTTGTTATTTTTAAAATCCTACTATTTGTTATTTAAGATAACCTCTAACAAACCTCGTGGAGCTAGCAACTTAATTACATCTTTAGATTTACATACTTTTTAGGAAAGCAGTTCATCAAATATTTGGGGGTTTTGGGAATGAAATTTCACAAGACTAAAAACCAGTGAAGAGTAACAATTTTAGATTTAGATCTACTGAGATTAAATTGCAACAGAAGGCAATGTGAATTAAAAGTGACCTTGAATTGGCAAATGTGTGCTATGACAAGTTTATTAGCAAATATATTTTTAAAAATGCATAGTTGTTGGAGATGGTAGGTATAAAAGGAAAACTAAGGGTAGCAGAAGTCTAATAAGTATTACATACAGTCTTCCTTCAGCCCTGACAGAAAACCATGACATACAAAAATGTATTTTAACAGAATACAGCCACAGGTTAGAATAAGGGAAGAATAATATTTAGTAAAAATGAGAAAGCTGGCTTCAGATAGACAAGATCAGTTCAAAGAAACTAGTAAATCCTATTGTGAAGCAAACAGTTCTTAACCGTGTAGATGAGAAGAATCTAGAGTTCAGAAAGTTCGGCAGGAAGGCAGTAAGAATACTAGCGGGAATCTGAAGGAATGCAAAAAAATTAGGATAGTTTAAGAAAATCTGGCCAATCAGGAAATATTAAAAGGCCTGGATGATTAAAAATAGGCAAACTCATTCTTTATAAGACAACGAAATTAAGCCAGTTTAAATTCAGTATCCCAAAGATACTGCAAAGATCTCAGAATCACAAATGTGCAAAGAGCCATGGGAGGAAAAACAGCTAATCCAAGTTTGTGACTCAGATGTTCTTTCAAATAGTATGGGTGTAGCTGACATTGCCATGCAACAGAATGGGTGGATTGGTCACCAGCCAGTCAATATATTTCTAATTCTATAAGGTTGTTTTTGTTAGGGTTTAGATAGGAAAAAAGCATTTTTTTCTGCTCAAGTAGTTTCCTCAGGTATTAGCATTGATCTTATAAGAAGAGTTACAGGAAAGTATGTGAAAAAAACCAAAGACACCCCCCCCCACCCTTGCCAACTAACTGGCCTCTGCCTGGGGCATGCTCATGTCTTAGTGGGAAGCCCTGTGAGAAGCAGAAGCAGCAGTAGCAGGACACTTTCCTAGCAAATGCTTTCCTTACTCCTGGACTGCACATCCTGAGGCTGTGGAGGGATAGTTTTGGCCAGTCCAGACTGGCAGAGTGTCTGGTGTATGTCAAACTAAGCCACAGCACAAAAGATGCCTCTCTTCCTTTGTGAGAGTTTTCTTTACAAGGCTGTTACTCTGAATTCCTTCTAAGAGTCTGAACTTGACTAATTTTGGTAGCCGTAAAATTGATGTATTTAGTTAATTAGGATCAAGTGTATGTTATGGTAGTACTTTCTCAATTATCTTGTCACAGAAAACAGGAACTGCACAAGTGTAAAAATTTCCATACTCATGTAAAGTTACAACTTATTGAAGAACTCTGTAATTGCAGTCAACAGTACACCTCCAAAACCATACCCTATAACAAAGTCTCCTGCTGCAGTCTAATCCCATGTTGGATTAACTGCAAACAAGAAATGCAGGTAGCCTTCCTCTCTGTACAGCTATGTTTTTATTTTTTAAAAATGGATGTAATTGCAGTAATGGAATAAGCAATTAAAGTATGAAGTTAAACCAAACAGCTTGGGCAATTGATGTCTTTTATGAAGTCACTGGGCTAATGCCAGTGTTTGGATCTCCCTGGAAGGAAAACATAAGCCAGGAAACAGTAGTAAGGCTTGTTGATGCTGCAGACACTAATTATTCAGCTATGCAAACAAAACAGAGGAGAGTACTGCTCAAGTCTTGCACTAACTTGCTATTTCTGTTTTATGACTACATCTTTAGTGTGCACTTTTTCTGTTGCAATTAAACTATGCCATTATTCATGTCCAACTTAAAAAACACATATCAAAGACAATCAAATTTCTATTCTGGGTCAACACCATGCTGACACAAAGCCAGGAATACACAGTAGCACTGTGCTCTGCTACTTATTTGCAGTCAGGAGGGTTCCATCAACCACGAGCTGGACTGACCTGAATAAAGAAAGCTTACAACATATGCGTAGCCTTTGCTAGTTTGCAGTCACTAGCACTATTATACCAGCCAGTTGGGATGCCTGCTTTATGGAAGACACATGGATGCTTCCTCATTCCTCAGCTGGCCCGTGTGTAAGCTGGTGAAAAGCTACAGGGAGGATTTGCCTCATACTGCATTCACCCTGTTAAAAACCAAAATGATGATTTCAAAGAAAAAGATAAAATAGTCTGGTAGATATACATAAATATTTATTATCAGTTAAACTTCATTTTACTAGAAATCTTGAAACAGTTTTCCTTTTTTTTCTTTTTTTTGCCAAAATGTTGTATCTGACACAGTTGCTACTGCCATAGCTTCCCTGCACTGAGAATGCAGAGCTTACACTTAAGATTCCAAAACAATCTATTCAAGATAAAGAGCTTTCAACTTTAGTGCATATGGAGCTATTTAAGGATTGGTAAAAAGAATCCCCTTCCCCCTCCCAAATGAAGTCTGTTACAAAGAGATTTCATTACTGAAAAGTGAATATACAAATGCTAAAAAAATGCTGGCTTGAAAAAGTGATTTCAGAATTTACTGTACACATTGTAACAATTTATTATATAAGCTGCTTCTACATGCAAGCAGATCATACATTTGGTGTAAAACATTTATACACATTCTTTACAATTTGTACATATTTAAATGGCTGTATCAAACAACACTGCGCTATGGAATTTTGGAAGCAAACAACTAAAATTGGGAAGAGAAAAAGACAAGGTTTATAAAAGGTGAACAAAACTCGTGACACTGAGAAGCATCTAGACTTAGGCTTAGTCTTGTTTGGTTTGGTTTGGTTTCAGGTTATTTAGGCAGACCCAGATTTTCCTTCTAGCACAGAAAAGTAACACCAATGCAAAACAGAGTAAGGCAACTATTGAACCAGCAGACTATACCCGTCACTTAGAATGGCTTATTGGTAAAATGCCTTTTTTAGTTGGTTTTTTCTTTTTTTTTTAAAACTAAAATATTTATTTTCTAGGCACATTTTAGCAAAAACTGCATTTTGGCTTTCCTGCATGCCTATGGCAAGAAATTAATTACTGTACCTGGTGCCCATTGTGAACACAGCTGGTGGTGGCTTTTTTGGTTTGATTCTGTGAAAAGCCAAGGCCTCAAATGGTATTTCAGTAGTATGGAAGAGGATACTTAGTCACTTGATAAAAGATGATGATCAAAGAACAGAGTTTGTGTGATAACTAATGATGTTATTCAGTACTTTTGTCACCTTTGAGTTTGCATTAGAAGGCAACAAAATATTAACCTGAACCAATAGCACACCATACTACTACACGAAGACCTGAGCTTAGTTGGAATTTGGGGATGTCTACTAGCTGGGGTTAGATGTGGCAGTGTCCCCTCTGCTGAAACACAACAAACTGTCAGAGGGGAAGCTGGCCTTGTACAGCACTGAGAAACACCAGTGCCTTATGGTATAACATTGGGGGTGTCAAAGTGCTGGTATGGAAAACTGTTTTTCACACTTTCCTGAATGGCTCGTTCCTTGTTTGTACTTTGTCTTCTTACACAGTGCAAAGTGAAAAAGTGAGCCTGACATAAGCTCTGAGGTGGTGCGCCACAAGAACGAGTTAGAAGGAAAAAGAAGAGAGGGAAGAATGATTTATATTTACCAGAAGTCATACTGGGAGCAGGATGCCATGGCTGCATATGGGAAGCAAAACTTAAGAACCAAGCGTTCATTCAGGAGATTATCACAAACGTGTGCCAGAAACATACAGGAATATAATTCCTCCTGGTTACTCAACTGGATATAATGAGTATTAAGTCATTTTCTTAAGTTTGTCTGCTTTCCCACTAAAAAAAAGCTACAAATGTGTCACTCTGGTGTTGATCCAGAGTTTTTGGAAGAACATCGGATAAACAAGTCTTTGTGAAATCCATGGCAACATACCAGTTTGATAATTTAGATCCCTGTAACTTACAGCATTACCTGCTGTTTTTATTTAAATAATGATACAAATGGGAGAGACTCAAGACACGAGAGCCTTATTGTATGATTTAGGCTGATAAAGTAGAATTTTAAATAATACTTTTTTAACAACTGATTCTTGTTGGTTTGGGGTTTTTTTTTTTGGGATTTCTTTTTGCAAAGGCTAACAAATTTTTATTAGAATTGCCCCCCACATCAGAAAAGCACTTTGGAGTTGTTCTTTATTGTTGAATACTCCTTCTTCTCTACATCACAGGAAAGCGGCTGAGTGCCTGCCTCAGCTTCTGTGCAATCTGAAACAAAGAAACAGAAGATATTTAATATGTAATCACTTTACACTGTGCAGAAATATGATGAAAGGCTAAGAAATTAGGTGTTCCCTTGTGATGAAAAACTGCAGGCATTACTGCAGGTTTTGTGTATGCAGGACTCTCAAAACATTCCATTATAAAGACTTCTCATATATACACTTTCTGCGTTGTTAATTTAGTACTTTCACTGCTCCAGTTGTGTTGGAGAAAGCATTGTAGGTAGGGCTGTTATTCTGCCTGTCTATCTAGCACTGCCCTGCACCAGAGAGCTACAGGAAAAATGTCAAATTTTCCAGAAAGCCCACCTCTCTGCTGAAGCAAGGCTGAAACATCAGAACAGAGCCCCTGTGCACTCCCCACAGTTCTCATGGTAGCCATGACTCCACATGTGAACATGTACTGGGGGAGAGGATTGGTATAAGAAAACTGGTGAGGCTGCAACCAGAAGGATTGAAATAGACTGGACCAGAGGCTGAAAGAAGGTTAGGGGAAACCTAAGCCTAACCCCACCAGATGTGTTAAGAAAAGTAAACAAAGTGACCTGATGGGAGACTTTCAGTTGTCGCCCACTAAAGATACCTCTGAAGCTCCACTGGCAACTTTTATGGCTGTGATGGGGCACCAGTTACCAGTTATGAGACTCCTTTTAGTGATAGAAGTCAGGTTCCAGCATATTCAAACTCAAATGTTTTACCAGCATATCATGTTAGAAAACTTGTTTTTGGTTTATTTAAAAAAAATCACAAGGAATACATGCATGAGAACACTGTTAAATGAGAACTATAGTGGTAGGGAGTGTGCTCAGATTTAACATATTTAATGTCACGTGAAACGTTCCTGTCCCTCCTGCCCCACACTTGTATACATCAAGCTTTAAATCACGAAAGCTTCCTTTCTCACTCCCATCCTATGGGATGAAAGTTTTGTTGAAATGTTTTATTGTTCAGTTCAGTGCAGCAGGCCTTGCTTACTGCACATTGGAGAACTAAAATTCTTTGTAAACCTCATACTGGCATTGGGGGGAGAAAAAAGTCAAGCTATCAACAATATGATTTCTGAAGAGTGGTTTTTAGTTCTACTAGGTTTATTGTAACAATTGTGTACATAGGACAGTGTCTATAGGAAAATATTATTTTAACTCATTCTTTCAGTTTTCATGTTTTTTTACAATTCCTTTTACAGTTTTGTGTACAATTCTTCAAATATCTGCTCTGTGGGAGCATGGATTAAACCCTGTATTTCCTATAAAAGTAGCAGCACAGTTACATGCCAGGCAAACAGTGCTGAAGCCCCGTTCCTTACCGTTTCATAGAACTGTGCCTGCTGCTCCAGATAGAGACGAATGACGCTGTTGTAGTCATAGATCCGGTTACTGTGGAAGTGATTCATCTCAGCTGCAATCAGACCCAGGAGACAAATTATTTAACAGAAGCATTTATAATTAGGAACAGTTTCACTCAGTTCAAGTTAGTTACTCTGCACAAGCTCAATGTCCAGACCTGCCAGCACAGTTACTGTTCTCATGCTTCCACAACCTGTTCTGCCTGCAGCACCAAAGTTACAGTGGAACTGTTTGTCAGATTGGTAGGGGGTCAATTACACACCAACCTGGACACTTCCTGGCCAAAGCCAGGTTCTTGTATTACAATACTCAGGTGCACAAAGATTCGATAAAAAATACAAGCAGGATTTTTTTCTACTGAGGTAACTGTTTCTTCCTGAAGGGTTTTTAACAGAATTTTGGCTAGGACATTCAAATTTCCAAGGGTATGGATATCAAGTTGTAAGCCCCAGTTGTAAAAACTTTGCTCAAAAAAAAAAAAAAAAAAAAAAAAAAAAAAAAAAAAAAAAAAAAAAAGAACAAAAAAAGATACAACCAGTAGTGTCTGACCCATTTTTGACTTAGGCTGTTTACCAGTAGATATCTGAAAAGCAGTATTACTGAACCTGTAACACCTTACACCAATTTCTACATCTCTTCTCAGATCACAGCTTATGGCTGAAAAAAGTTAAATATATTTTGGGATATCAGTGGAAGGAGAAGAAATATTCTACATTGTAAAGTCATCCTAGAGGTCTCTTCCACAATTACCACACACAAAACACACTCTTGCGTCACTGTGACTAAGAAGAAAGGGGTGGGGAAGTTTTCTTGGTTGTTTTTAAAATCAATTTTGTGTGCTGCTCTGACTTCATCACATAATATATCGAGTACTCTTGGCTTTAAATTATCTAAAAATGATGCAACCCCCTCAGCAATGAGCAATCTCATTGAAGTCAGTAACAGGATTCACTTAATGGCTTGATATCCTGCAGGATTGAGCCCTGACTCCTCACTTCCCCAGTTTTTCTAGTGCGGTGTGCTGCACCTTATATTTACAACACCTCTAACCTAAAGAGGAAAAAGTTCATTCAAAAAAAATCCAGGAAATAAAGATCTTATCTAAAAGGACATGAATCTCAGCTGGGAAATGGATGATGTCTGACTAAACTAAAAGTCAGAAAAACACTTTGCTCATGATGATCTGCTTCTTGCACCAGGGTCCACGCTTTTAATTTGAGACGTTATCATTTCCAAATCAAAGAATCAGCCTAGGGTAGTTGCTCTAGGGTTTTCAAACTGAATTTTCAAAACATGTGTCTTTTGCAATAGTGATGTGAGATTTAAAAAAAAAAAGGGGGGAAGGCAAAATAACTGCAATTTAGAAAAATCTAAGCAGGCCACAAAAAAGCCCCCACAAACAACCCATGGCCAGGTTTCATTCCTGGCAGCAGCAGATTTTCTTCCAAAGTATACTGCCTAAGAGAAGTCCTTCAGAGGTCTATGACACTGCCATTTAGCTCAAAATTTGGTTTACCTTGTAGTGCATAAGCCATGGTGCTCACACGTTTCACCATGTTCTGTTTGTCTTGTGGCGTTATTTTACTGGTTGCAACTAACTTGTCACTTTCCTTCACTTTTTCTATGGCTCCCTGTAGAAACAAAATGCAGAAAGGTTAAAAGAGTAGTCAACTTAGGGGTCTTCACAGTAATCTAAAATGCCACTAGCTAAATTTTGAGTTTTCATTCAGTATACAGATGTACACAAAATGATTCTGCCTTCTCATATTTTCATCCAAAGTTTGTTATTTCACTTTTTTGCTTCCAAGAGTCCTTGCAAAAAGTGACTTCAAACAGGCATGATCAGAATCATCAGCAAATTGAGTTTGATACAGGCAGTAATACACGATATATACAAAAAGGACAAATGGACCAAGTTTCAAATTATAGATGACCAACATAACTGACATCCAAAAGCCTGTAGAACCTTATTTGCACACTTTACAAGATGAGGCAACATAAAACTGTTTTTCAAGGGACTACAACTCATTGCAATGTATAGTCATTGATTCAGGAAAATCCTTGAGTCACATAAATAACAAGTATAAAAAGATATGCCTCCCCTACACAATGTATTTGTGCCAAACAACATGCAAAATAATCCATTTACATGTCTCTTGGCAGTAGGGTTATGCTTCAAGTTTTAAAAACATTTCTTGTTCTTTTACAATATTTTCCCCCAAAGATTCTGTGGGATGAGGGACTGTAAGTGTCCTGAAGAAAGAACACACAAATCTGATATGCTTTTATCTTTGTTGCTCTCAGAAGTATGTTCTTATGCTCTTGTTCTATACATTTAACACGTCAAGTGATCAAAAAAACCCCAACCCCACATATTTGTGCACTTCTTTTAATACTTCACAATATTTATTTTCCTGAAACACATTGCAGCAGACACATGACCATAAGGAAAACTCTACTACCAAAAAAAAAGAAAAGGCAGACTATCCAAAACTATACACCATGGCTTTTGTATTACAGAGAACAAAGTTGTTGGGTTTTGTTGCTGGTATTTTCTTTATTTGTTTTTCTTCCCCCCAGAAATATTAGAGCTTAGCTCTGGTCTCTGGCTTTTGATATTAAAGAAACTTGTGTGCATTGCATGATTATTTATCACATATCAGCAAGCCAGCCATGCAAGTGTACACAAGTTTTCCTACAATACTCGTATGATTTTATTATTAACTATCACATAAGGCTCAAATATTACAAATTTACACTACTGCTATTCACCCCACTGGGATATGAAGTCAACCCGAAGACAATCATTAACTTTGTACTGCTCTACTGTAGCGCAAAGTCATTATATTTTTGAGAGAAATATTCTAGCTTTCCTTCCCTCATAGTACTTATTTCAAAAATAAACACAGCAGTTTCACAGAAACTTCCAGTGTTTCAGCAGCAGGGGCCAGGCTGCTGCACAAATGCAGAGTACCATACCACCACTTTTGCTGCTGTCCCCACTGCCCAGTCCTTAAAAAGAAAGGCTCTTCACATACCTTATGAGCTGCTATGATGTCAGGGAAGCAACCAAGAAATCCCTTATATTCATGATTTGTTTCCATCAAAAAGTGAAGATCTTTCTTTGGCTAACAAACAAAGCATAAGCATTAGTAAAAGTATCTGTGGCAAATTAACATCACAGAAAAGAAACCTTGATGCCAAGAAAGGGCAAAGGGGAAAAAAGGGGAAACAACTGAAAAAACCCAAACCAAAATATTAATTGTTTATGCAAGCTTTTTATATATGCAAAGGGTTTTTTAAAAATATAAGCTTTTTAGAGCAAAACACTGTGCATCATTGTGCAGATGCCCCTGTTCTTTGTTTCATTTAACACTAACACTCATGAAGTGAGGGGTTTTGCCTTAAGTTTTCACCCAAGAAGAGTTTCCAGTACAGTCTCTCATAACATATACAAATATGTACATGCACAGGTGCATCTCCACTTGTCAATGTGGAAAGATGTTCTAAGAACTTTCAGACTCAACCTTGAGATAAAGAGGATCTGCATTTTGGAGACTGTCAGCATAACATACTGAACATTAAGGTATGTATTGAATACCAATCAAGGTTTACTTAAGCCACATTTTTACTGAAGCAGGCAACTGCATGTCAAGGCAATGGAACAGGTTTGATACACAGGTATTCCCCCATATGGAGCAACAGCAAAATCTGGATCTGTAGACACTTGAGGAATGCAGAAGGAAGACAGAAACTGTGTCCTTGATTAAATATCATTCTTTTGTATTAGTAATGAAGACAGTTCACAGACATCAGAAAATGAGCATGTTTAAAGAAGAAACAATCATTTTAGTATTTTAGAAACCAGAACGTGGGCTTTCTGACCAACAGAATTGCCCTCTCATCATATTCCCCCTGAGCTGACACAGACTAGAAAAGAAGACAAAAACGTGTTTAAAAGTGTTAATAGCAATTTCATTTAATTGGTCTATAGCAGTAGCAGCTATGTTTTAATCAAAGAGGAAAAAAGGAAAGTCAGAAGTAATCCAAATAGGTGATATGTTTGCACACACTACACCATTGCATTCATAATACTCCTACCTGATCTGCTACAAGACTGGCAATTTCTTCATAAGTTTTCCCTGCTTCTGTTATTGCTCCATTGAGATCAGATTCTCCTAGAAGTAAACATCAGTGTTCAAATTACAGTAAGTCAGTTGCAACAAGAAACCTGCCTTGATTCAAGGCAAATTTATAAAATAGCCTATTTACAATAATAAATGCCTAGCCATCCTCTTATAACCAGCAGAAATAAAGAATTTAAAAAAACATTAAGGGAGGAAAACCGAAGGTCCTGTAGAAAATTAATGTTGTACCACAGTACTAGCACTACTTACTTCCATATTTAATAATTTTATGCAGCTTAAATACAAAGGTATTCCTCCCCATGGGGCAACAGGAAGTTTACCAGGATGGAAAGGAAGGAGGAATGAGGAGGGTTACAAAAAACAGACTGACAAAGCTGATGTGCTACTAGCCCTGAGCTCTCTGAGGGGACCATAACTGGACCATAACTGTTCAAAGGTCAGAGAAGCAAAAGGAGGCTCAAGTAACCCTTTTTTCTCGACAACAAGACTTCTCAGATAATATTTTGAAGCTCTGTAAAAATCACTGGTTTTCAGAGTGAGTTTCTAACTTTCATCCTCATATGAAACAGATCAAAGGGCCCTACAATCTGTGCTTAACAATACAGACATCACCATAAATCCTAAGCTAGACAACACCACAAGCACTCATAACACTGTATTACTAGCAGGACAGGCTACGCGGGACAAAGATGGAAACAAGCCTTACATTCTTGTATGTTTCATGCCACTTCACCTTCCCATCCATGTTAGCTTGTCCAAAGCACGTAGTCAACAGTACAGAAAGCAAATTGAGGTAGAGAGTAGAAAGGCTAATGTATAGTTGGCAGATATCAAACTTTAGTTTAAGAAAAAAATAATTTTCTTATGCTTTCAGCATGTCTTGATATTAGGCAGTGGTTAGTCTTTTATGAACTTTTTGATTTTATTCTTTAGATATGAATCAGTAACTTAATTGAAAAGTACCATAGATTTCATTAATGATTAATCTGAACAGTAAAGTATCTTGTTTTACTACAACATATGGTCTAATCTACATTAGAGATTTATTACATAGGATCCCTTCATTTTAGCATGTCCTAAAGGAAACAAGGTAATGACTGAATATTGCTTCAGTTCTATCAATCGATTCCTACTTTCCATCAGACTGGTTTCATAAAGTCAAAAAGCTGTGAGGCAAGGTCCTAAGAAATAATAAGTCCAGTAACACAAATACTGCTAAACAAATCATTATTTTTCTCCTACTTGGGCCTGTTAGAATAAAATAAAAATAAAACCTAAACTAATTCCCATTTTGAGACTCAAGAGGTACATAATTCATAAGATATCTTCACCTTTTTGTGAAACAATAAAAAAAATTGGAGGGTGATCAATTTTATTATTTCATGCTTAAGGCTTAAATATTTTCAGTAGTTCAGAATTCTTTTGTCTGCTCAGAAGTAACCTTGAATTAACTGCTGCTTAGGCAACTGACTCCTAGATTTTGGGATAAAACATGGTGTGGCTTCAGAGTCAGAAGCCAGGTTTGTCTAGATGTTGATTTTATAATGCCATAATGCCAATGTTCATATTCATTTTATAATGCCATAAAAGATGGTAACTTTCCCAATCTGGGGGGAAAAAAAAAAAAAAGAGGAAGAGTATGTATATTTAAGTTGTTTAATCCTCCCTTTCTGTGCTGAGCTCATTCAAGGAACCTTCACAGATCAGAGCTTCAAAGGATCTAGACAAACCCTCTCAACACCAATCATCTTTTATTCTCAGCATTCTTCTGAACCAATGCGAAGCTGGGAATTGCCTCCTTAACTCAGTCTGTGAAAGCTGAGTTGGGTCCCAATGCAAGGATACATCAGGATGTTAGGGGTTCTTTAATCAACGGAATAGCAGAAAGCCCCAAATGTTGCTAACATTTATAACAAAATTATACATAATGTTGTGTTCAGTACATATATCCCCAGAAGAAACAGAGGGGGTCTCTAAAAGCATTGGCTGAAGGTAGCTATAAAAAGAGCAGTTAAAATGGCCAGTATTTGACAGATATTTCAACCCAACCATAAGGAGAAACAGATATTTTCACTGATTTGCATTGTAATATGCATTGACAGGCTGCATATTGTCACAAGGAGATGAAGAAAGATGTAAAACTATGAGGAGCCTTTTGAAGATGTTCAATAGAGCATCTCTTAGCAGTTCAACTGCTTGGTAAATGTCAGTGATAATCATTTCAGAAGGAATACACTAGACATATGGGGGGAACTAATACTCCAAGTCTTGACTGGGACAGACAATTGTTTTTGTCAAGAGGTATTTCTGTTTTCTTTTCTTTCAAAGTACATTTTAATATAATTCAGTAGGAAAAATCACAAAGTTTGATGTGATAGCTGCAAATACTTGCAGCAAAGCTTTTCTTGATAAGTACACATCAAACTGATACGTTCAGCACACAAGCAACTTGTAAAGCAGGATTTGCCTGTTGCTAGCTGACAGGATAGCGAAACTTGCGTGTAATGCCTAACAGAATTCCTGAGGGCTGATGTAGGATTAGGAGATCTTACCATGGTGAATGGCATACCAGCCATTCACATTTTCTTAATACAGGACAAAGACTCCTCCAGATTTGGTGCCGCAAAAGAGAAGCCATGCTATTTAAGGCTGTGTTAACCTTAGAGTATTCTGTGATACAGTAACACTGGCACCACATTGCCAGGCTGCAGGACACTTCCAGGCATGTTCTGGTACTGTCCAATACACATTTTTGGACCAGGATCATGCTTGCAAAGTGCACATTCTTGGAACCAACTGGACAGTACATAAGCCCACAGCCAAGTTAAATCAGAACCTTTCAGTGTGTTCTTAATAGTTTTAAAGGTACCCTTGCCTCTGCAAATACTGGGGACAGATCCCTAACACACACTGGGGCTGGCAACAAATAGATAAGCCTCATTCTGAAGACAAAAAGAGCTAGAGGGAGTCAGATTAACAAGTGTATCTTGCATGGTGCAATCTTAAATATTTTAGGCTAGAAATTAGAAGAGAAGGTAGTAGGCATTACCACACATAGGGTTTGCAGAGCAAGCAGGCATCACTGATGAAAGCGGTACGGACAGTAGATACATCCCATCCTAACTATGCAAATGAACCAACCAACAATAAATACAGTATGTCAGGAGTCAGCTACCAGTAGCTGGAAATGTTTCTGTCATCAAATCAGTCATTGCAATCTTCACTGGCCTATATGCTTAAACTTTCAGAACACTCATACTACCAAAAAACCAACCTAACCAAAACCAAAGCACAAGGATGGAGAGATTCAGCTCCCAACAAAAACTGAACTGAGTGTCCTTAAGCATGGCTGAATGAGCCATTCATCTTTACTGACTGTCCAGAAAAATCATACATCATACTCAGCCTAGCTACTACTTCTTCATTGGAAGCAATTTGTCCTCTTTTAAATACTGAGATCTGGAAAGCTGTGCCCTATCAGTTTAAATTCAGGTGCTTATGTCTCTTGCATAGAGTCTGCATAATCCATAGACCTGTACCCAATGGAATGATGATGTCAATCCATACATGAGCAGCAGGCAGGACAGAGTGAGAGAAGCAGTGATGAAACCATTTAAAGCCACATCTGCATTGTACTTGCTCTCTCTTCCTGGGAACTCAAATTAAAATCAAATAATCCCATATATTATTAATTTGGAAATAATACAAGGGTACAGGTTATTGAAAAGAGCAAAATATATGGAATCAAGGCAAAGGCATCTGTAGGAAGGGCACATTTCTCAACATGATACAGGTGCAACCAACTATGATCGGGCAAAGAGCAAAGAAAGGCATGCTTGCCTTGTTCCCAAACTATCATGGGATCTATTTTTTCATACCATTCAAAGATGCTGGAAATCAAATTGAAGCTTTCCTTTCTAAGGCTGATCTGCAATTTTTATTATCCTAGATTTATGACATATTCTATTCCCTTTACCCTGGCAAAAATGTGCTAGAGCCCAAGCAATTTTCAGTCCTTTCTTAAGACTTCTTGCTGCAGATTTTATCCAGGCAGGATTTACAGTTTTCTAACCCATGCTAAGAATACATAACCATGGAAATCCCCTACTTCATTCTCACATCCAAAAGTGACTTTTAAAGCAATATGCTATGCTCAATTCTAACTAAGCAGTCATCCTGTTGAAGTACATGACACAGATGAGAAAAAATTATGGGGACAATGGCTATTTCCAACACTTCCAGCAGCAGAGAATCTGTGTTTCAGTAGGTTGCATTTTAGTTCATTGTTCACGGGGAAAACTGTTTTAAGATTACAAAGCAAGAGATAGATGAGTAATCAAAGTAAGTACTGGTCAACTAAAATTTCTAAGATGGAAACATTTCAGAAAGCTTCTACACAATAACATTTAAGGTTTTAGAACACAGTAATTTTGCTATCAAGTATCTAGAAAGAAAAAAACCAAAACCTCAAACACCTTTGAAAAGAGAATCCCAGGGAAAACTAACTCAACAGGCACTCTCTGCATATGAGGAAATATTTTCCAGTTGTCTGGAAAACATCAGTAGAGCTTAACATACCAAAGCAGAATTTTAAATTTGATCTACAGACTACATTTTAGGAAAACTTTGAGCAATTGATGCCCTCCTTTTCCCTCCCATAACTTCCATACCTAACATGGCACGCTCTTTCTTAGGGCTCTTGAAGGAGAAGAAAAGGTGAAGGACAAGAAAAGGCTACAGTAGCCAATTCTCCAGCCCACTTAATGGATTACAAAACATTGTAGTAAGTTTTCCATCATGGTGTGGAGTTGTTATATCATGAAGTCGCACAATAGTTCTGTGACAGCTATTTTCAAGGCTGCATTTCTCTCCTTTCCCTTTGATATCACAAAAATGCTACAGCATGTTTGGACAGTCAGGTCAGTGACCAGATTCTATTTAAAGAGATCAAACTAAACTCTTCCACCACCACTAACCCACCACAAGATTATACAGCAAGAGAAGACAAGATTGCAGGCTAAAACATGAAAGCCCCATAACATACACAGAAGAAAGGTTTTAGTATTTTTTCCAGAACCAGGTTTGACATCTAAACCTCAAAGAGGAAAGCATTAAGATTTTCAGGAAAAAAAAAAAGTAGCATGATGTAATTAAAATATCTCTTTTCAAGCAAAGTACAAATGAAGCTATAGAAGTACCTTGGTATCCACTAGTGCTGAAGACCAGTGCCAGGCTCTGCAATGCTTTTCCTATCTTCTGGTATTCCTTGGGTAGTGCTGAAAGTGGGAAAAGGATGAGGAAAAGAAGGGACACAAAAGCAAAAAAACGACAAGGGTAAGTAAGACTAAATTTGCAGCATTTACAAAACTTGATGAAGTAGATGTCAAAACCAACTAGGTTTTACATTTTCTCTAGTGACACATTTATAATTATATTCTTTACCCCCTCCCCTGCTACACATGTTCCAAAACTGGATGAAGCAATTGCAATCTGGATTCTTGAAAGGTACAAACAGTTGGGGAAACAGTGTGTGAATGCTATTAAAAAAAAATTAAATCTCATTGCATTTCTAGCTCAGTCCTCCTATGCATACAGTGAGATTTTTTTTTCCCCTCTCCCTCATGGGGGAAGAGGGGGAAGTGCTGCAGTGTGAGATGGAGAATAGGTCTCATTAATATTTTAAGAGAGGAGATTATTATACAGACCCATAATACCTAAACTCTGCTCAAATCATGAATTTGATATTTAAAGGCATTAGAAACCAAGATTATCTAGGTATAAAAATTATGCAAGTATCTGAATAATAAAATTGTTTTTTATAATCTATTTATTGAACATGCATGCATAAATTGCTCCATCACAATTAAATCAATCAGCTGTGATTTATGAGTGCATTCATTATTAACACTTTGAACAGCACCACTCCAGAGGCCTAAAAAGCAATCTGAAAAGCAAAAGCAATTTTTATATGCTGCCTATGCTAGCAGAAAAAATACCCAAGTAGATACAGGGGTTTTTATCAAATATTTGTATTCAGAGGGTACACTGCCCAGATAAATAGAAGGTTTTTAGCTGATCTAGCATCCCCCAGAATCTGATTTTTACAGAAGAACCCCTTTGTGTGGTATAAAAAAACACCACAAAACCCCCAAATCAACCTCCCCACCCCAACTGCCTAATTTTATTGATTATCTTCGATCAAGCTCTTCTCCAGAAGTCCGACTATTTAAGATAACTGGTATATCTTACACAACGAGTACAATTTAGAGTACTAGAATTCTTTTATCAGCTATTACACTGATACTGAATCTCCAGGGGAAACTTTAGTGAAGAATCTTTGGTTTCTTTTCACATGTATTTAAGAAGTTTCCACTGACAGTCATTTCAAATCTCACTGAATGGAAGGCACATAACTATTGCTCAGGAAGTGCCAAAAATACTTCTAATTAAGAGTCAAGTCTAGAACTGACAGAGAACTTAAAAGCTAAGATTCTACTAAAATTTTGCATGTTCCAGTTTACCAGTCTCTTTTTTTGCATTCAATATGAATGTCTGGAAAATTAAAAGTTAAAAGTTTTGACACAATCACAACTGTATTGCTGCATCTATGCTAATTAATTAATAGTTGTAAGTATTAGAAGAGTCATTCAGTATCTAAAGCACTAGTGTTGTAAGTTTAGGAAGACTTCAGCTGTTAAAAAAATACTGAATTTCTACTGTAAGCACAAGTTACAGCCAGCCCTTGGTCTGATCATTGCTTCTGTAACTGCAAAGCAATGCTGGTTTTCTAGTCTCATCTGAGGAACCTTATTCCTTCCTCTGTTCTCCTCTTTCCCCTCAGTATAATTTGCTAGTGAAGCAAGATCTGTACCATGTTAGAGCTCTGTCATGTGTTAGACTATTTTTGACCAGCAGGAGGGTCAGTGGTGTGTAGAAAGAAACCCTTTTATTCAAAGTTGGGAAATAATGGTAAATAATTTATTTATTGGTAAATAATTTAAAGTTGACATCCTACAGATACTGAAGTCTAATACAATCACTTCCACGAGAGATGGAGCTTTTACACTTCCCATTCTCTCTGGTCAGCCCTAAATATTCAGCTGGTAGTGTTAGATTAGCAAGAGGCAAAAACATAACTCAGGAGATATGCTTTAAGTTCTGGGGACAATGTTTTGGGGTTTTTTTGTGGGAGTTAAAAGGAGAGTAAAAAAATTTAAGGAGATTCAAGGAGATGTATGTGATAGGTTTTTGGTTGCTAGACACTACAGCCTGCCCTGAAGTGTTTCTTATTATGATCCTCAGCTGTAGTACCTGCTTCCTTTCAATAGCTGCCTTGTGGTGGCCACAAACACTGAACACTGCTGTGGACTAGGAAATTAGAGCCCAGGCAGAGTCATAGGGACTTGGTGTGAAGTTCTGCAACCCTAAATATCTGTGGGAAGGAAGAGACAAGATAGGAAAAAAAAAGAATTGGGCTAAAGATTAAGTTAGAATCAAGTTGGTTTTTCTTTTCTTTTTCTCTTAAACTCATTTCATCTTTAAATCACTCCTCCTAGCATGCAAGGATCCTAAATAGGGGGTTAATAAGATGCAATTATTTGAAAATACTATTTCATCAAATAAACAGGTCTATTTTGCCCATGTCACTAAAATTTAAATAAATGACCAATATATGAGAACAGGTCCAACAAGGGCTTTAGCTGCATTACTAGAATTATTTAAGTATTTTTAAACCTATGGGCAGGGAACAGATATTTCTGAGATAAAGAAAAAACCCCAAACAACCCAACAAAAAGCCCCACATCAAGCATACTAACAAAAAACTTGCACAATTTATACTCTTAGACTGAAAATAGCCAGAATGCCGTACAATTCCCATGATAGTTTAGGAGTTTCTTTAAAGATGTGCCTTGAATTATACACATTAAAAAAAAAAAAAAAAAAAGAAGAGAGAGAAAAGCACTACAGTAATGTCTGCTGAGCTCAGAAGGACACTTACGCCCTGTACACCTCTTCCAGTGCTCTTGTCCCACTGTCAGAAGCTCTTTAACTCCATCATCCATTGCTTTGGTGAACCTACCCACTGCATCACATTTCTGTTCTCTGTGGCATTTTGAAAAAGCAAAAACAAAAAGCAGTTTAATAGATGTATAATACTAACTTTTAAACACAATACTGAAATGTTTAGTAACATCAGCTAGTTCTTAAAACATATGAGAGATATAAATCAATTCCTTGAAATTTCTGCCATTTCACTGAATTCAGAATTACCCTCTAAATATGGGCATTATTCATTCCATTTTCCCTCCTCTATTAGACTCATAGACATGGGGCACTGGACTAGTACTCTTATTACAGTATAATAGAAGCAGTGAAATTCATACAGCAATGAAAAAATAAAAAGAAAATAACTGTGTCAGATATTTTGATAGATGTCCAACATAGGTGAATAAAAAGTAATAAAGCAACTCTCCGAGGGAAATATATGCATACCTTCATATTATACTGTCAAGACCATTGTGCTGAGTTACTTTATAGGGAGCAAAAAAAAAAATCTGTGATGCTCAAAAGAGAATTTTGAATTAGTATGTGCCTTTTTACTCCTCTTTAAGCATGTTTTCATGCAGCTGTCAGAGTTTTCCATTAACACAGCACTGCATACACAGTGATTGTGAACTGCATACAGCAGTGATTTGTGAACTCTATGGAAGAAAACTAAACCTATATTTTATAATTTCCAGCAAGATTTATTTAAACTGCATCAGACCTTACAAATGCTCTCATGAGACCAAAGCCTGCATGAGACAGCTGTCACAGCAAGGGGACACTGAGTGACTCCCCAGAGCCAAGGCAGCAGCTCCAGCTGTGGCCCAGCAACCTAGAGGTTTCCACTTCCCCACCAGCACTTCCTTCCTCAGCTGTTATAACTATAACACATAGTTATTTGCATAAAACCAGCAGCTGGGCTTTCTAAGAGGCTCTTGCTTTACTCCCCTTACCTCAGGAGCAAAACATCCTTTAATTTTCTGAACTTCATACTTTATGGTATTAAGATCACCGAAAATGCTCACGAACCTATGCAGGACTCTCAAAACACTAGCAAAATTGTTCAGTAAAGAACATCTTCAAGCTGAAGAACCTAAGAGTTATTGAACAAGCTGGTTTGTCTACTTTGTAAGTGGAGTAATGGCTTTCAAAACTCACACACACTTTTAACAGCATTCCCACGCAGTAGAACATATGGACATCTGAGATGTTACAGCCATCCCTGCAACTGCTTGGAAATAGGTCCCCAGCACTACTCCAGACTGCCAGCCCCATCCCAGGAACCCATACCCCTGGTGAGCATTCTCCTCAGGCTGGTGTGCCCTGCTTGGGCACAAATTTTAGCAGACCACATGCTGGGCACTCTCTGCCAGGGCTGTAGTACATTCCCTCTCCTGCACCCTGGGTACAAAACCCTTCCTCTCATTCACCCCTTCAGCTTTTACACCACTGGGATAGACAGAAACCACATCACTTAAGCAAAGTAGTCAAGGTTGAAATCCCCATGTTTGAAGTGTCAGTGACCTAAAAATGTGCTTGTTTTTCTACTGGTACTGAACTGCTACCACACAGCTATTATATCCACTCAAAATGCACTGCATCACTTGCATAAAGCCTGTATTGGGTGTAGATACACTACTGCTTTGCTTCTAAAAACATATCCATCCAGCGTATCCACACACACACAAAACATTATCCACGTTTCTGTGTTTCACAACAGCAAGAAAAGCATGTCATACACACTACATCTTCTAAGAAAACAATATTAAGCCTAAAGGAGTGAAATAAAGGCTGCATAGTAAATCTAGTCTTTAACTCTGTGAAACCCAAAGGTTTATGACCTACAGAATATACATTAAAAAGCCTGAATATGTAATATTCACATATATAAAAGAAATAAATCCATTTGTACTTCCAGAATGAAATTTGATAATTTAAGTCACTTCATTTTTAATAGCTTTCCATGCACTACAGATATTCAAATGTGTGTACATTACATACAACTATTTTACAGAAACCTTGTTCTGCTTATTGGTCCATCTACAACTATCGTAAGCTACTTGGTAAGTTTAGCACGTTTTGGAACTGCTGAAAGATTAGAGATCAAAACACACTTCCACAGCAATATAAAACATAACTCCATAGGATCTGACTCTATCCCATCAACTAGTTTTACATAAATTGTTTTAGGATTAGTATTCAGCCACTGAAGTCAAAAATACATCACATAGAGTTCCACCAAGTATTGGAGGAGTTGATATGAAAATTTCATTATTTAAACAATTTTTCAGCTCTGCCTTGATGAATACCTCTTCAAATCCATGAATACACCTAGTATCTGAGTTTTGGATTATCTCAGCATCTGTTGAATACCCAGATGCATAATGCCCGTACAAAAAGAAATCATCTTACATTTCTACCATATCCAAATCAGGAGCTTCTGGTTCCATTGTAGAAAAGATCATGACTCCTACAGTTTCATCTTTTTCTGCCTTCCGCTTTCCAGTTTTCCACTCCTTAAAAAGAAAAAAGGAAAAAAAGATAAAAGAGAGACACAAAGTTTGAGCACCACTCATCCTTCTTTAAGGGCATGCACCTAAGGAGTGAATGAAATGTTTAGGAGAACTGTTACCCAACAGACCACCTCTGAATTAAAACCTTCCATTAAGAAATGAAAACTTCAGAGGAGCCAAGGCTTTTTACAATTTCCCAAAGTTCTCCCTCTCCTCCTTTGTGCCCTTTGTTGTCTAAATTCTGGGGTCAACAGACCCTTCTTGTGTGTTACTGAAATACAGTGTAAGAACAATGATATTCAGCTGTCTCCGCACATTAGATAAGTCTCATATCAAAAGCTGCTCAAGAAGATCATGAAACTATTATGCAATTATCATACTAACTTCTTAGTGGTTAAAAATTCCCTATGTATTGCAACATCTGTTCTGTTTACACATCTATAAATAAGAAACTAAGAAGTGCTGACAAGTTGGCAGAATTATACAACTCCCCACTAACCATCCAACCAGCATTTCACTAGGACTACTACTTACTATGTTATTAAGCATCTACTTACAGGATCACAGAATAATTCTGGTTAGAAGTACCTCAGGATGTTTTTAGTTCAACCTCTGACTCAAAACTGGTCAGCTGTGACCTTAGTCATAGGAGACTTGAACGTTGGAAATTTTTAAGACCAGACTGGATAATTTACTTTTTCAGCAAATTCTATGTGTATTTAGAAGCATGATTATTTTGGGTTTGAAGGGGAACTGTGAGGGGACAGCAATTCCTCAATCTCAGTCTGTGTGTGAACTTGATCTCATTTCCTACCTTCTCATCTCGGAAATTGAGAAATTGCTGGAAAACTTCACTTTCTGAGACAACAGGATGGCGACACATTCTCGTCATCCAAGCTTGCAGCCTCTCCATGCGCATTTTGATAAATTCTTCTTCAAAGCGCCCTGTTACACATTGAACAATAATTGTTACATTTACAGGCTAGCACCTTCAAATTTCTTTTTTTTAATTTAAATTGAAACAACCTGTAATTCATCTGGTACGTTATTAACAATTTAATGATTCACAATTTATAAGAATCACAGAATCCTAAGTTGGAATGGCCTCAAGAATCATTGAGTTCAACTCCTAAGTAAATGGCCCACTATGCTAACAAATCAAAAGAACTTTAAATTACAGTATACTGATTATTGGTCAAGAATCCTCATCTTTTTTAAGATATTAAAATTGGAAATATTAAAAAAACCTAATACCCACCCACAAAAATTACTTTAAAAAAAAAAAACTAATAAACTTTTGGATGGAAAAATTAGGTATTCAGATAACCTAAGAGAAAAGCCAGACATAGGCTTGGAATGCAGGTATTTTTCTGGTACAATTTAGTCAATTCTTGATCAATATGAGGTTCAAAAACATTGAAGAAAAAGGAACTACAATCCAAGTTGCCATGTACAAGCTAACAAAGCACTGAAATTAAACTGCTCAAAAAAAATTGAAATTGGATTGCTCAAAAATATTTGAAATTACTTAAATCACAAATTTAAAAAGCAGTGCCTCCTTTACACATACTTCCATATAGGTAAACTGGGAAAAAAAATCAAAAAATATCAATAGATCATATGCAAAAACTGGTTAGAATATACACATACATGTATGACTGTAACTGATTTTTTTTGTACTTAAGATATTTTTAATCGAAACTAAATAAGTAACCATTTTTCTTAAACCAGTAATGCATCATCACTGTGTACTCATAAGAACCTTTTAGTTTTAGTAGAAACTGTCTTCTTGATAGAATCCTTTCTAATTTTAAAAAAATGCATGACATCAGACTTCAGAAGCATACAGTGAACAGGATTTGAAAGGAAAGAGAGAATCCTCCAGCACCCAACTCTTTTGATTTCCATAGCAGCGCAGATGACAAGCCTTGAACACATGTACTGCTTCAGTATAATTATACTGCATAGTTACTATGGCAGCAGACCTACAAAGTTGAATTTTTTGTGGTTTAAGTTTTGGTTTTTTGCAAATATGGAGACTAGCAAGATTAGCAGATAAATAACAGAACTAATGAAAAATGAACTTTGTGTATGGGTATTTTTCCTGCAAATTAAAAAAAAAAAAAATCAAACACTACAGAAGAGTTTTGAAAGAAGAGAAGGTACAGAAGAGACATTCTATACCCTTCAGTAATCCTTTGTTTCATTTTTAATCTATACAGAAATCTCTACAGCATTCCTGCAAGGAGTGCAGAACAACAGAACAGTAGCAGCTGGAAGTCACATGCTGGTCATTAAGCATATCATCACAAGTATATCATCAAAACCAAGATCCTGACAAAGCCAGTCTGGAGTCTTGTTTTGTCATGATGAATTGACAGAAATTTTGTAGACAGTCTTCAGAAAGAGTCTCCTAAACAGTTAAAGATAAGCACCCTTTATCCAGTTTCTTCATGTTTCAGAAAAAGACACACTTGTTTGTTTGTTTGTTTCTGGTTGGGGGGGGTTGTTTGGTTGGTTTTGTTTTGGTTTTTTGCATGGGGCATGGTATTCTCTCCCACAGATTCCAGAAGACAGAAATTCACAGGCAATGGATTTTGTCAAGATGTGATGCCAGACTTTTTGGGTCTTTTAAGATAAAGTTACAATGAAATCTAGAGATCCCATCATGTCTTCTGGTTTCCTTTCAGTAGACGTGCACACGTTTAAATAAAAATGCCGGTCAATTCTAAACACGAGGCTAAGGGGAAGAAGTCACTTCCTCACTTTTCAGTTTCCTCGGCATTTATCCCAGCAACTTCATCAATGCTTAGCTTTCTTCAAACACAGCGGAGCTGCTGCATTTTGAGTGATGCCCACAGCCACATGGTTGGCCACATGCCGATACTTGTATGTTTGGTTTTGGCTGTTTATCTTAAATGCTGTATACCAGGAAACATAAAAGTGGAAATGGGCTAAAGTAATGCATTTTTCTCCTACACAGGTGTCCATTCTTTTCCTCACATGCACTCTAGCACATACTTGTAGAAAGGAAGCCAGAGACTACTGAAAACACACAGGTATTGTCATATTTGTTGCAATGACTAAACTTAGGTGCATTTAAAGAACCCAATCCCACTTTTCTTGAAGTCAGAACAAAAGATTTCCACAAGGTTTGGACAGAACTGACATCAAACCAGAGCAGAATGCTATACAAATGAAAGATGCTTTCTAAATCAAGGCTGAAATCAAGCAAGAGGAGAAACAGCTACAACATTTCACTCGGAAGCAAAAACCCCCAGTTTGTCAGGGGATGCTCCCTTTCCTCTGCTCCTTCTCCTTCCTTTTGGTGTCAAAGCTCCTACATAACATATATACATAACATATGCATAATCAAATGCAAAGAGAAAATCCCAAACAAAATCAAACAAAATGCATGCCCCTCACCAACCCTCAAAAAAATCCCATGCAAAAACATTTGCACAGCCAATCAGCAAATACAGAACATAAGTAGCTATCTCTTCTCTCCAATAGTAATTATTATCTCATGTAGTAACTAGGAGGATTTGTTTTGCTTTTAATTACCTTTTTTTAAATCACTGGACTAGATAATTGAACCTCAGTTTTGAAGTGATTCTCCTAGTACTGATCTGTTATTATCAATCAGTCATAACACTTCATCATAAGTTTTGAGTGGTGAAAGGTTGGGGTTTCTTTGACACCTTCTTTAAAAATAATGGGAAAAACAAATACTAAGGAATAACTGAACCTTATAAAAAAATGATTTCCTTATTTCCCATTCCATGAATTCATAACTGGGAATAATTACCTGTTACTTGCTTGTCTGGAAGAGAAGGGATTGGAATGGCTAACCCAAATTTAACCAGGAGCCGCTCATACAACCAGTCAAAGTGCTTGTATCTGTGGTTGACAGACCGATTAGTGTTCTGTAAGAGAAACACAACTCTGAACTTGGACAGGCATCTACACAAAGTCACATGAAACAAGCATGACCATATTGGTAACCACGTGGAATGTAAATAAAATTTATGATTTAGGGCCTTAATACAGAAGAACTCGAAATTCTAGAAAAAATCAAAACCTTGGGGTAAAAAAATATGACAACCACCACCTACTCTTACAATGCTCTTACCAAAACTTTTATTTATAGTCTTACCGAACTTTTATTTATATGTACAAAAGACACAGATTTGCAAAACAAAAGATCCTATTTCAGGTACACTTACAGTGCAGGTCAGCTGATATTCAATGTAGCTCTTGAGACCATACATTTTAGAACCTTTTTTGGGATCTGCCACCACACAGTCAAATGTAGAGGTAGGATATACCCACATTGGGCCATAATCACCAATCTGTAAGAAATTGCAAATATTATCTTTAAATACATCATGTTGCACCAGCTGCAAATAAGGAGACAAATACCTTCTCTTCACTTGAGAGTTTCCATTGATTTCAATGAGAGGCTGAGAGTGTGGAAATAGTGAGGTTCCAAGTGAGGACAAATGACCACAGTTGACTTTATCTTGTGTATTTTACTATTTTCCCAAATAACAACAGAGTGGTGAATTGTAGGGCTATTTCAACCACATTTCACTAGAACAGCATATATACAGAAGAGTTTGGTTTTTGGATCAGAAAATGACCTGACCATGAGGACTAAATACTGCAAACCTCTACAAATATAGCTCCTACATGTATCTATTTAGATAATGAATAGAGAGTGCAATGCATTTGCTCGGCATCCCAGTTCCAAAAAGGCTTATGTTCATCACAAGTAATGCAGATACAGCATGAGGAAAAAAGTACTGAAAATAACCATCAACATCATCACACTTATGATTTTTACTATGACAGTTCTATTTCTAATTATATATTCAGTATCAGTTTCTTTTGACCCAAATATACATAGCAACCTTGAGGATAAAAGTTCAGTTGAAAAAAACAGGGAAAAGTGAGGAGGACTATAAAACCCAACCAATCAACTAACAAAATCCATACCACCCATACAGAAAAATAATACACAACTCCAACTTACAATTATGGGAATTTTTTCTTTGGGTTTTGCTAGCTGCTTTGCCAACAGATACTGTTCCATTCCAGGTTTTGCAAATCCAGGAAATCTAACAATAAAATGAAGTGATAAGTTAATTCCAGATTCTCCTTCCTTTGACATATGCAGAATTACCTGCCATTATAGGAAAAAAACCCTAAGTATTTCTCAAGTATAGAAAAGAGTTTATGTGAATTACTGTAACAATCAACATTTTGCACTGAAAAAAAGCAGAAAAGTTTTGGCTACTGACATCCAGGAGTTTTGTGTGTGTCCTGTGCGTCTGTGTGTGTAATAGGCCCCTTCTTGCAGAGCAAAGTGGCTACTCCTGCTCTGCCATTCGTCAAACCAAACATAACAGGAGGACACAAAGTACTATCTATCACTCCTCTGCAGCCCTACCCTGTCTGGAAATACCACACACAGATGCTCATGCACCTGAGATTTCAAATTATAAGAATTCAATCATTTGAAAGAATGATAAACAGAAGATCTATCAAGTGCTTCTAAACATGAATTATCTTAAATAATTTATCCACCAATTAAAGACAGCCAAACAAACACTATAATGTTCTTAAAGTCTTACAAAATGCCTTATAAAAAGCAAATGGTCCTTATTCCAATTAGGAAGATAATTAGCCCTTGAAGTATTGCCAACCTGCTTGCAGAAACACAAGCAGTAAAGTAGGACTTACTTCACAGACAAAAAAAATCTCTTAAATAAGGCATTTTTGTGAGTTTACAACAAGTAAACAATGATGCAGAGGTACTCATGCAACACTGGACATAAAAACCCACTGATGATCAAAATTAACTAGTCATTCAGAGATAGTAGCTTTTAGTTAGATACTCAAGGAACCATTATGCTACAATCCTTTTCCACTCTGCTTTCATCTGCTTAAAGATTACCACACACTAGCTCTCAGAGTAACAGCAGTTTTAGAATAAACAAACATTAAGCTGCGACATAAGATAATGGTAGTATAGCCCTGACAAAGCTTGACACTACTGTAAGATTTTTATCTATAAAATCAAACTTTCTGTGGCTCAAGAATCAACCTGGATGATGCACAAACACAGCAGGACAGAACTTTTCCCCACTAGAAACTGAAATTGCTCAAGAACTCCAGGGCAGCATCTCTGATCAGTTTCTACTGTATGGACAAGTCATCCACCACACTTGACTTTCATGAAGAACAAACTGCCAAAGAAATTTAAACTTTAAAGACTTGAAGTTCAGGCATTGTGAAAGTGTCACCTGTCTGCATGACACCTCCAAAAATTATACAGCTTTGTCATGTACTTCCAAGCATTAAAGGGATCTGTCCTCTGCTTGCTTAAGGAGTACTCTGAACTACAAATCCATCTTCTCTTCTGACCCAAAACTGTAATATTTACATTGCTTATTTCAAGGATGTTGAATTTACAGATCTTGACAAATTCCAATTCTCTTCAATATATATACATTTCCCCTGCATTTTCCATTACTTGTTAAGTGGTAACTTCATAGCAGCTGCACGAGAATTTCCACGCTGGACCCCCCCAGCCTCTGATGCCTCAGTCTCCTTGTAACCAAGGTAAGATGGTGAAGTTGATTTTGGGTCATCCCAGTCATCATCCCAATCATCGTCATCAGCAGCTGCTGAAGTACAGGAGGGATCAGGGGATAGGGAAAGGAGAAAGTTATATAATTTCTCTGCAAAAGCAGAAGCAGGTACTTCAGCACTCACATACAAATAATCAACCAGGTAAATATATTAAAATCTCTTTCAGCCTCCTATTTTACAATTCCTCCTCAATTACCACATCAAATATGATCTGCAAAGCAGTGCACTAGAAATCCACTGAGGGAGAGGGAAAAAAAAAAAGAAAATAAAAAATAAAGAGGAGATGATGGTGTGTTAAGATGAACTCAACTGTGTTCCATATTCACAGACTCCAAGTTAGCATTCCCTAGTTATGGGTTCTCCCCTTAATTTAGACTGTTACTACAAAAAGGTAGAGAAGCCTTCTGAAAGGCTAGTCACTTCTTAACATTAAGGATTTAAGAGACTATTCCTCCAAAGGCCTGAGAGCACAAATTCAAGGGAGTTTAAAAGTTCCAGTTACTCAAACCGAACAAGATGCCTGAGAATAGACCATGTATGCACAATACTTCGGTCTGTCAGATTTCCGTAAAAGTTTGAGGTGTCTTTTACTGTGGATCCAATTTCTTTAAAAATTATTTAACTTTTAAAACCTCTATTATTTTAGTGTCCAGATTACCCACATGGCAATGTGCTACTAGGAAACTGGTTTGGTTTTGTTTTTCAAATAAGCCATGGTCTACAGTTACGAAAGATTACACAGTTCTTACCTCTACTGTCCACCTACTCTAGATTATTTTTTAAAAGAAGAGCATTATTAGCACACCTGGTCCTTGATATGCCTGTGGATGACCAAATGCTGCTGCTGCCTCCCAGTTATTTGAAGCGCTGTTTCTCTGGCCGGCTGCACTTTCAGGCTTCGTTGCCCAGCTGTCAACAGCATTTCCATTATCCCAGTTCCCAGACTTCCCAACATTCCAGCTGGACCAAGGATCATTGGCAATGCTTGCCTACATTGTATAAAGACAAAAGTAAAGAAGAATTGCTGAAGAAACGAACAACAACCATGTACTTTCTTCTTGGAGTCTTTCATCTCCTGCTGGTAGCTTGAGTTTGCATTCAGTACTTCACTTGTTTGATTTAGAAGCAGCTGCCAAATCTTGCATTTCCAGCTACACAACTCTTGCATGCAGCAAGCACTTGGAAGAACTGATCAGCTTTCCAGCAATGTGACACCAATACATACTAATAAAAGTGCTTCTCCTCAGGGTAATTAAATTGTTTGTTGCAACAGTGTTAGGAAGCAATCTCACCCATGGTAATTATTTTACACGGACACCTTAGTAAGTATGGTACTTGTGAACTATTAATTACCTAAAGCTATGGCTAATTAGCACATTTAAAACTGAAACTCAGAAGTCAAGAATTAGATTTTTGCAAATACTTCTTTTATCAAATTCAGACCAGTGGCTTTACTAAAAGCAAATAATAAATTGCCCACCCACACCATCACTAGTGGTGTGGCAGTTAGGGAGTTAAAGCCTAACCTGCTGAGCTTCCCTGTCAGAGCTTAACTGATTCACAGTGAAGATGGGGGAAGAAAACAGACATCTGCCAGGGAACAGTCTGGTATCTCCCTGTAGACCTACTCTCTCAGCATAAGCTTGTGGTGAAGGCACTCACACACCCCCTTCTGCTAATGCTGTTGTGGAGGTGGAAACCTCAGTGAAGGAGTGCAGAGCAGACATGTCTCTAACTACTGCATTTGGCAAGTTCATCTTGGCTTAATAGCTTAGCATCCTGCTCAGCTCCTTGATTTTAACAGCACACTTTGAAAAAGCATTGACTAGTTAGTTAAGTGTAGTCTACTCCAGATACTTAGTGCAGAGACTTGCTGGCAGAAAGAAAAAACTGCACACATATCGAAACCCACACACTCAAAGTGTAGGAGGAAGAAAAGAAGAGGAAGGAAAGCAAACAAAGCCAGGAAGGCTTGTCTTGTTCAGCAGAGGGAGAAATTGAGTTTTGTAAAAAGAAGACTCAAATCCTACTGATGCTGGTGCATTATTTTTATCATGAAAAAGCACATAAAAGAAGTGCCTTATAGGAGTCACTTAATTACTATTGGACTACAACATTTACATGTATCTTAGAACATTTGCCAATACAGGAAATCTAATAAAACTCCCACTAAAAACTAAATTATTATCTGAAAAAAATGTTGCAGAAGTGTCTTACACAAAAAAGGTACAGCTACTCCACATTCCTATTTTCTCTACTAAATATTCTCTCCTCTAATTTTATCTTTCTTATTCTACTTAGGAATAAGAACTCTCCCTTCAGTTTTTCCTCAAATAAAGTCATCTGACAGTCAGATTTCACAGACACTATCAAACCATAAAGACTCAAAAATGATGCTATCATATAACACCTTTATATATTTAGCTTCACAATTCCTTCCAGGATCTGGAAATTAAGACCAAGTCCTCAAGCTGGGGAGAAAAATCACCATTCAGAAGATTCACAAGTGTCAGTGGGTCTCTAGGAGAGAGACAGATTATGTGGATAGCTTCTATAGTGATAGCTTGGGCACTTTTTTTTTTTTTTTGGAGGATGAAACTGGTGCAAGAACACTACTCCCTGGGGGAACAATATTCTTGGATAGCTAATACCCAGCGCTACTTTGAGCAAATTACAAAGAAGTAATTTGCTGGTAGCTTATACCAGTCCGCTCTCTTCCTATTTTCACCAGATATGAGTTTATGCAAAGAGAAATAACCACACATGGCATTAGTCAGAGTTCATTCTTTGCTAAATGAAAACACAGAGCTGGGGCCCAACCACAGGGAAAAGCATGCTTGCTTCTAACACAACTTGGAGCAGCTAGAAAAGACTAGTTTGCATAATATTAATACCCATACTTCTGCAATATATGTTTTGCTGATCACTAGCAAATGAAAACCCAGAAGTGGCATGACCACCAAAAGACTGAATATAGTTTTCCTCTTTTCTGTAGTAGTTCATCTGAAGTCTGGTACATGAGTAAGTGGTAAAGAAACCTTAAAATCTGGGTTCAAAAAGAGGAAGGCAATAATACTGACACTACTAAAGAATGATTGTCAAGAGCAATCATCACACTCACAGACAAATGCTGATATACACAGATGCTGTACAGCAAAGGAAAATGTATTACTTAAATTGTGCTCCCTTTAGTCTTATTTCCATGTACCTATATGGAAGCACTCTTCAAATCAGAAAATTTTACTTCTTATGTGTCCAAGAAAGCTGTGGGGTAAGCACCTGCCCCTAGGTGTATCACTTACAGTCTATAAAAGGGTGGAATATGCTACTCTCCCCTGTGTTCCTTTCAGCCAAAGGGTCCCCATTTCTTTCTAAGGCACTGGGGAAGAGAGTAAGAAATGGCTTAGGAATCTATAGATAACTTTCAAAGAGCACTTACAGGACCCTCTTCAACTTTCTTGAAATGTTTTTCTACATGCACATATAAAGTGGACACTCCTAAGTGGCAGTCAACAATCAGTAAACAATGGAGAAGGGCTCAGGAATCAGGCCTGCCATCCTCAAGGTCTTAGAGCATCATGGAGGACCAACTAAAGACATACCTTTTATTAAAAGGGTAATCTCAGCTCCAGTGAGCAGTTCTGTGGATCTCAGCAGCTGACAATCTCCATACAAGAAGCCATTTATGTGGCCTGGCTCTGGTTGAATAAACCCTAATTAAACCATCAAGTATTTTGCAGGTGATTAAAAGCCATGATCTTACAGCTTTCGTTTTCCATACCTGAAACTGATAATTCTCTGATCTTTCCTTAGCCATCACAAAAAAGGTGAGGAGCCCTTGCAAGAAGCTGATATTTAGTCAATATAATTTGATACAGCACACCTAATATCCAAGTATTCAAGCCTTCTCAAATGTACACGAAAAGAAATGCCATACCACACATCTAAGAAACTGATCAGCCTTCAAAAGAAGCATTGCACCTCCTTGCTCCCCAAGGTACATTAAACAAGTACACTGATATTAAATTCAAGGATAAACTCCTAAAAGGCAGCCAATTCTCCCTTTTGTAGACTACTAGGGACTTGCTCACTCCTACTGTCCTAGGAGAAAAAACAAGATGAAAGGGCTGTGTTGGAACCGACACCAGAGGGAACCATTACTGAATGTTGTAAGAGGATTCCACTAAGGGCAGATTCAAACTCACTACAAAAACAAATCATTACTGGTGGGGCCTGGGGGATGGGAAGAGAAGCCTAGTATGTTTTTAAGGATCTAATAATAGTTGAATGAGAAAAAATTCCACCACAACAGAAAAATCCTCAGCTTGGAAGTGGAACGTTAGTATCTTTACCAAATGAATCATGAATTAAATAGGAGAAGTGACATATTTGCTATTTTCCAGAGAACCTAAAACTATAGACAGTAAAGCTAAGGCAAGGCACTGAGGTGTCTCTCTGCCCTGGCTAAAAATCTTTATTTGATCTCCTGGCAAACTAATTTGTTTCCGGCAGGCTCCTTCCTCATATTAATGCATGCCCCTGACGGACAAATAGATCCATTCTACTGCTGAAGGACAAAAGCCAAAACAAACACAAGGTTCAGATGGTAAAACTAATTTAAGCACCCAGAAAGACTTAGGTTAACTGTGCCATCAAAAATAATGACCTCCAACTGTAAGAAATACACCTTGAAATCTACTCAGAGACAGAAGCCATGCTGAAGCAGTGAGTAGCAAAAGTAAGCCTTCCTTCAAGGGAAGTTCAGGACAGCCAAAGCTGCAATGAGAAGTGTTATGCTCTTGAAGAGGGGTTTAAAAGAGACAGACAGCACAGAGTAATGGCAGAAAACACAAGAAAAGTCAAGGTGACTCAGCTGAATAGCTCACAGGAATGAACATACCTCTCCAGTTTTATAGCTGCCTTAGTTACCTGCATGGAAACAAAGCCTTAAGCATACTCAGACATTATACTAAACTTAAGTTCTTGCATAACAATCCCTGATAGATATATTAAAAAAAACCCCAAACAACTGAGTACGTAGACAAACACCTTAAAAATTTTTCTCCAGGAGGAAAGATGAAGGGCTAAAAGCCTACTCTGCAGCAATCACAGAACTGCATTCACTGTGCTGTTTAAGGTAGAACAAGTGCGTACATTAGCAGATAACTGAAGCAGCTGCCATACCCACGATATTTTATGGCTAAGCTTTCTTCTTGGAAGATCATTACTTTAGCATTGTGGTTCAGGGAATTTCTTCCACCTCTGAAGAAACGCCCTCTTTTCTATAGGACAATATAAACATCCTTAAAGAAATCCTCTAGCAAAAGTGGAGATGGGCTAGATTTTAAAGAATAACTGTCCTCTTGGACATGATACTAGATACTAGAATTTTCCTGCAGATAAATACTTGAAAGCAACATGACTTCCAGAAGCAGTTGGCAGGGAAGTTGTAGTAAAACTGTTCTAGGAACCCATTTGTCCCTCGGCCACTCCTGTCTTCTCATTTCCTTCCAGAGGAAACCATTGTCCAACACCTCCACTACCAACCCCACTGCCCCCTTCATAACTGACATTCCTTGTTTTCAGCAGGAAGTAAATCTAAACCACCAGCAGACAAACTGAGATACTACCATGAAGAGCAGAGCTGTTAGTTTTTTGTTAATTTCCTGTTTCCAATCCCATTTCCTTGCCTGTAAGGTTATTTGCAACCAAACTGGACTAGGGGCTGCATTGCTTGTGCACAGTGCAGGCACAGGATTTCTGTCTATCATCTCCTGATTCAGCTCAAAAAAACCCCATCTTTGAAATATGGAATGGTGTTTCAGAATATTTAGACATAATTTAGACTTGAGTAAAAAGTATTCAATGATAGGATAAGGGGAGGGAAAACACATCTATTGTCACCCTGACTGCTTCAAGGAAATGCTTTCTTTTAAATTAAAGTTTGCTTAGTTTCAACTTTCAGACGCTAAAAATCCTACATAATTTATTCAATGGAGCTCTCTCAGGCTTCTGTTTTTGTTACTCACACCTGCACATGTAAATGGCAATCAAGTCACTTCTTTATATCCTTGTCTTCTCTTAGGCTGATTTCAGTTCTTTCTATGGTTTCTTATTGAAACACAGATGAGAAATTTCAGACAGTTTTCTAAGTAGCAATCACAGCAATGCCAGAAAAAGAAGAAAGACTCCCTGTTCCTCTTTGATGTTGTCTAGTGTAATCTAGACATCCCAGGATCAGGCTACAAAGATTAAGCAAGGTTTTATCCTTCCTTTTTGGGAAAAGCAATCCACCTTTGTTTGGAAACAGACGAGAGGAGTTTCCCTAGTTGTCTTCTTGTTTGTTTGTTTGAGGAATTGAAGAGTATTACTGGCTATTTTCAGTTTGTCACTTTCAATTACAAATGCCCATGATTCCACTTTAAAAGAAGTGCTCAGTGAACAAAACAGAACAAACAAAACAAAAATCAGGAAGGAAACTACATTAAGCAGTAAGGCCCCCTGCTGTGATGCAGGGGACTGTGCAACACGTGTGCCACATGGCACTGTAAGCGTGCAAGCTGGCAGAAAAGCTCACAGGAAGGTAGACAATATTGTCACCATTAGCAAGTTAAAACAGTCTTCATACTGTCAGTGCCAAACTAGGCCACAAGGCTACCTCAATGAAATAAGAAGTCAAATGAAAACGAAGGTGCTGCAGAGTCCTGGGGAAGAACAAACCCAGGCACCAGCACACCTGCTGGGAAGCAGCTCTGCAGAGAAGGACCTGGGCATCCTGGTGGACACAAAGCTGTCCATGAGCCAGCAGTGTGTGGCCAAAAAGGCCAAAGGTGTCCTGGGCTGCATTAGGAAGAACATTGGCAGCAGGTTGAGGGAGGTGATCCTGCTCCTCTGCTCAGCCCTGGTGAGGCCTCACCTGGAGAGCTGTGTCCAGTTCTGGGCTCCTCAGTATAAGAGAGACATGGAACCCAAAGGAGGCTTATTAAGGGACTGGAGCATCTCCCTTATGAGGAAAGGGAGCTAAGGGAGCTGGGCCTGTTCAGCCTTAGGAAGAGTCGACTTAGAGCACCTTATCAATGTCTGTGAGTATCTAAAGGAAGGTTGTCCAGAGGATGGGTTCAGGCTCTGTTCGGTGGTGCCAAGCAATAGAAAAAGGAGCAACAGACAGAAACCAATGCACAGGAAGTTCCACCTGAGCATCAGGAAGAATCTCTTTACTGAGTGACTGTGTACTGGAACAGGTTGCCCAGCGAGGTTGTGAAATTTTCCTCACTGGAGATAGACAACAACCATCTGGACACAATCCTGTGCCATGTGCTCTAGGATGACCCTGCTTGAGTTGGGAGGTCAGACCATATGACCCACTGCGGTCCCTTCCAACCTGATCTATTCTGCAATTCTGTGAATCAGACAAGGGAAAAAAGCATACCCATACTGTAAATTGTGGAAAACTATTACAATGGTCAGATTTTGCCTGAGGGTATGGGTGCAGATGAAGGCAAGGAGTGATCACAGTATTACACCAGTTTAATAACTTCCTGCCTAAACCTTTGCATTCCACAAGAAAGTTCAAGACAACCCTATAATTGGAATTGATAAAACCACTGTCATATGTTGGATGGTTACTTTTTAATATGTGATTAATTTCAAAGCAAGAAATCCACTGTTTCCAGTACTGTAGAGAAGCCATTGCCTTGTACTTTGCTTAAATAAGAGTGTTCACAAATTCCTGTTACCAGTCTGAATGCAACATTGTGACTGAGATGGTGGAGGAGAAAGAGTTGCTTTCAAATTACAGGCAGCAGCAGAGGATTTTATAGTGTCATTATCTGTAACAGTAACTAGAACTTACAATTGTAATTGTAACTCCCATGGTGAAACTATCTGCATATTTTAAATTATAATTTAGCATACTGGTTTAACAAGACAAACTGGACCCAGTCAAGTACAAGCGAGTTACATTTCCTGTGATGATACTTCTGCTTTACTACACACACAGAATCATCAGAGAACAGAAACACTGTTACAGGAATTCAATAACATGCATGTCAGAATTTCCAGATAAGTAGAACACTGCATTCTTAATAGAAGCACTACATTTATTTTCTTCAATCTTAGCATTTATTGCTGCTCACAGCAATTCAGGGTGGGGGAGTGAGAGTTACGGTATGCAAATTTAAAAATGAGAATTTGCCTTTCCAGCACTTCATTGCAAAAAATCCTGAAAGATATGAAGTAAAATTCTGGGAATAGCTTCCTTAGTGTTCTCCTTATCCATGTTCAACAACTTATGTCTACATACCAGGTAACTTGAGTTGCCTCAGCTCCTGGACATCAAACTACGTGTTTTCGCTAACTACTTATTCATCCTGTCTATATGTAAGTCCCACAGCTTCCAGAAGGGAAAATGCTTTGCACACAGAGGAGTCTATTTATCTTACTTTTCCTCTGTGAGGACAACTATCCCAAGTGATATTTCACTCTTACCACAGGATGAAACAATACAAACATGAGAGGTTTCTGTTAAATGCTTCCTGTACCTACCCATGGGGCCCTGCTGCTCTGCCCACAACATAACTGAAGACACAAAACATGTGGATTCTCTAGGGTCAACAGAAATCAATGGAAAAATCTGTAATTCACAAAAATGCAAACTCTCAGGATACTTATTTTCTTCCAAACTAAGAAGATCTGTACAGTCATCTTCATAGAGAACTCGACTTGGCAGTGATTAGAGAATCAGTGTCAAGAAAAGGGAACAAACTCCTCTACAAATGCAATTTACAGTTTAGTACAAGAACTATTTTGGTATCTTAAATATAGGGAAGCCACATCTACAGCTCTTACGTCAATGTAGCTGTGATCCACTTCCACCCTGAAACAGACAGGCAGTACTACAATTTATTTTCATTTATACATTTCTAATACTAGATATCTACTCTGCAGAGAGGGAAAAAAAAAGAAAGAAAGAAAAAAGGCTATTCTGAGCTCTAGAAGAGAGGAGAAACTATACAAACTGTAATATACAGTATACTAAAATTTATAGCAATTCTACTCTATGTTCAAGGCTCCAGTTACACAGCTGCAGGCTGTAAACAGCTGGACTACATTATGGCTAGTTGTACATACAGTCTGCTTACAGACCACTAATGAAATTACTGTACAGAGAGAGTTTTAACTTCTCAGTAAGAAGAACTAGCTTGGGCCAATATAGTTGTAACAAAATCTAAGTAATTCAGATAAACACTATAATTAAAAGAGAGCTGATGCTTGTTCACAACTTTCAAAGTGTCTTAGGTTACATAGATGAAAAAATGCCACAAGTTGTGGCTCAGAGCAGGGGAAGAGAGATCACTGCTGTTAACACAGCAGCCTCTGAACCTGAAACACAAGCAAAATAAATGCAAATACATCTGTAAATAGAGAAGCACTAGTCTTGACCATCACAAAAAATCCCCAACCATCCCAGCTGGAGGAGACAACTCAGAATGAATTTTACATTAATGATTGTATTTCCATATATACTTAAATTAAGAAGGCTCCAAATGCCACCAAGACAATAACCTCTTGGTCAACTGCAATAAGAAGCACTATCTAAAAGTGTGAAACAGAATATTCTCTATTGCTACAGTCCCTGGAAGAAACTCAGCATCAGAGAAATACTACAAGAGAAAAACATGTGACACATTTTACATCAAAAATTACAATCTTTTTGTTCACTGTATTTGTTAGTTTCATTTGGTTTAACCTGATAAAATTTATATTCACTTCAATGCCATTACTGCCAGTATTATTCCAATACCAACAGAATCTACAGGTAACTTACTTTAAGATATAGGCAACTCTAACAAATAGAGATAGCATAAGTGCTGATATACTTACTCACTGACTGTTCCAAATGACAGTCTAAAATTAGCACCTTGCATTGCTGCTCAGAGGAACAGTGGATTGACAGAGAAGAAAGATTACTCATTCCCTCTGCTCTCTATATCCAAGGGCTACCAGGTCAAAACAGGATGAGACTCATACAAAAGCTAAGCCAAGCCTCTATCCTTGGCAACTAAGGCTTCCTTAAATTGTATTTTCTTGAATAATTTTTTTAAAGCTTTTCAGACATTAAAGCACAAATGGTGTGGGCAGATGCAATATTAAATACTCCTATCTGCTTATCTTCTTTTGAGTGTGTAAACACTCACCTTGAGTCAAATTTTTCCCTCATTTTGTGTTTAGATAGCTTCACTGCTTCCTCTGCCTCAATGTCCTCAGCATCTTCTCAGATAGCTCTTCAAAAGAGCAGCTGCAAACTTTACCAAGGCAGCCATTGCTGGGACACTGCTGAAGCAAGTAATGAGCTGGAGAGAGTGAACTGCCAAGGATCTTCTCCTTAGGAAGCATCTCTGTGCCCCTTTTCTACTGTCAACTTACATCTGTGGCAAAACCAGGTTGGGTACAATATCAAAGTGTTGCTGTGGTTACTGAGTCTTTCCCACTGAAGAAAAGGAAGGAAAAGAAACTGCTTTTAATTACTGATTTTTAATTACTTTTCAGGAGATTATTTACTGAACAACAACAAAAACCTTCTTAGGAAAATAGACAGGGAGCAGACCACTGTTTGAGTCAATGATGTTTTCTTAACACCAAAAAATGATGGTTTCCAGAGTAGGAAACCAAAAGTCTCTTGTTTGACTGGAAAGCAAAAAGGAATAGGGGAAGGAGAAGAGTTGCTTGAGTGGGCATCTGTCTTCCAAAGTAATGGTTACACATGATGGGGTTCTGCTTTCCTGGAGATGGCTAAACACCTGACTGCCCACAGGAAGCAGGGAATGAATTCCTTATTTTGTTTCACCTGCATGTGAAGCTTTTGCTTTACCTATTAAACTTCCTTTATCTTCACCCGAGAGTTTACCCATGCTCACCCTTCTGGTTCTCTCCCCAACTCCTTGAGGGAGTAATAAGCTGATGAGTGGGTTGAGCTGCCTACCAGGGTTAAATCACAACACTGTGGTTTAACCGGTCTCCCAAAAATAGAAACACTCACATTTTAACTCAGCCAGATCTATTATTTTTAATAAAGCTTGGTACTGAAAGATTACACAACAACCTGGTTTGGGTTTTTTTCTACTTACTGTCAGAAGAATGGAAGGAATTCTAAGAATTAAAACATCTTCTGACTTACTGAATTGGGAAGTGGGGGTGTTATGCAACCGTGTGTGTTAGAGTGACAATGTTTATAGAAAGCAATTTCTTCAATACAATAGTATTCTTCAATACAATACTAAGAAAAAATCATAAAACATCCTGTTTATTTAGAATTGCTTTTATAAAGATTTCTTGTAATAAACTTGCAACCTCCCCGTGTTACTGCAAAATATAATAGATACCATCAAATGTCAGCATTTAGGAATACTGCTATTTCTTACTCAGTCTACCAGACTAATCTACCTACAAACATTTTAGTTTCCACTACTGTGCCACCTCCAGCATCTATTCCCCTTACTTTGACACATAATTTTTCTTAACTCTTCATAGCCTGGATGTGATTTTCATTTAAGATTAAAAGCTTTATATATCGACCTAGTTGATCATTAAAGCACTTGAACAGGCTGTCGCTTGCAACTGTGCACCTGAACTCAAGCCAAAGTGCCACAGCAAACTTGTGTTGAAAAACATGAATGTTATTGCAATCAAATTCAGAGTAAAACATCTAGGAAGAGGAGCCATATCCACAGAGTAGAAGATTGTAATCTTATTGAAAGTGGCTCAAAGAGACATGTCAGTATGCAGGGGATGAGTGAGACAGCCTGACCTCCTGATGCAGTACTACTGGAACCAATGCAATCCTTCAGTCTATCAGGTGTTTCTACACCAGCACAGCAACATCAAAGCCGTTTGACACCGCGCGATCGATGCACACAGGAGCAATGCACGCGCTTCACAGACACGTCACAACATCAAAGGCACTGCAGAAGAAAGCTTGCTTCTTCTCCTGAGAGCAAGAAAATAGGGTCTTGCACCACACAGACAGAATGAATGGACAGAATGTCTTAATTAAGAAGACAATTAGCCATAGAATTTTTGCAAGGAGAAAATGCCTGCACTAGAGAGCTCTCTGATCTGGGAGAACAGCCTAACAGCCAAAAGTGGAAGCCAGAACTGCTCCAGACTGCTCAGTATACAAATTAAAATCCCATTAGCAATAAGCCACTAGAAAAAATGACCAGATATATGTCAGAAGCTGAGGAAACCAGCCTGCAAATCAAGATCTACAATTTTCTAGAAAATGCATATAACCAAATCACAGTTACTGAACTCAATTAAAGAAAAAAAGAGTTGAGCAAATGAAAATAACTTGTGACATAAAATCCTGACCGCACAACAGAATGGTTCCTCCTATGAAAAAAACCATGAAAACCGAAGACCCAAAGACACCAGCCTGATGAAATCTGCTTCCCCTGATTCTTGCATGGCCTCAACGGCATCTAGGTGCACACTGTCCTCCTCTCTCCCCCTCTCCATGTCAGTGATGTAGTTTTACCATAATGCACTACAGTACAGTGGTTGTCTCAGCTATCTCACACAGCATCTGAAGGATAACTGAGAGGAACAGGACACCTCAAAGAGTAGAGCATTGATGCAAATGCAGCAAGCTGTTTTCATGAAGTTACTCTTTTCCATGATCTATGAAAAACCCTGCAATCTGTATGTATTACAGGGACAGTATACTGTTGATCTTGTGTAAACTACAGTGTTAAGTGACCATATTTTCAAGCTTTTCACTCCTCTAGAAATGTAACTTCCAAGACTAGATTGTCAGAGTAATTCTCTATTCTTTAGAATATAACAACTACCTTTATTTTAACCTTTCTCTCTATGCAGGCAAGACCTTTTTTCCTCCTTTCTCCAAGCACAAGCACCTTGTGTTAAGCACAGAACAAGCCCTAACACATACCTCTATCATCATTCAAAATATTCCGTGTATTACATTAGTAAGTAATTCTTCCTAGATCAGATGAAGTTATGTTTCTCCTCTGAGAAACACTACTCACTGATTTGGCAGCAAGTAGCTGCTGCAAATATCTCAAGCCTCCTCAGATGCAAAGTTTTGTTAGAAACACTACAGCAGGAAAAAAATAGGGCAAGGGTTAACAGCACAGAAGAGAAGGGGTTCCCCATTCTGCACTCAAATTACTGTAATTCTTACTGAGGGAAAACTAACCTATAATCAATACCTTTGGCTCAGTTTGACATGAAAAACTCATGAAGCGTTTCAAGAGTTCTGCATTTAGCTTTATATATTAACCAGGTATCAATTAAAAAAAGTAAACATTGAGACAGTCACAGGAGGTTTGGAGTCCTCTAGTGAGAACACGTGATCATTGAATAACAATCCTGGCATTGTCCAGCTGACTACAAGGAAGTTTAGATTAAGCACTATACAGTCAATGAACAGCTACATTCACTGTCATACAAAAATGTCCCACGTAGAGTTTTCAAAAGATCTCACTTCATGTCAAAGTCCTGTGGTGCAATTAAGAAAACTAATAGCTCATATTTAAACTGACCTACAAACCAGGTGTGTCCTCCTCAGCTGTTTCCATAAGTAAAGCATTTACTTTCCAACACAAAAGACCTTTTGCATGCTGCCGTTGGAAAAAAGGCAGATTTTGTTCTTCTGTTGACCTATGGATTTCAAAATGGATAACTTCCTACGTGTGAGACATGCAGCTGTCTGTAGACCATAATAAACAGCTTGTGTTTAAGATAATGTGTCCTCAGATATCTAACCTGAAACTAAATATTTGCTGCTTAACGAACTGGTGCACCAGGAAAAAAGCTATGAATAGAGGGACAAAAACATTCCTGCAGTAAACCCAAAGTCAGCCTCTTCTCCAACTGGCAATGCATGAATCTGCTTCATCTTTTTTAATCCAAGAAACTACTCTTAATCAAATTCTGAGTAAGAAATACATCCATTTACTCTGGCAGCTGATGTATAGATCACCTAATAGTATTAGACATCAAACAAGAAAACTGTGGTTCCTTAATAAGGTTAGCATAATAAGACAAGTAGCCTGAATATAAAATAAATTTGCTAAGAGACTGAAGTAGTCACAGATTTACATCACTGCAGACTGGAAAGAATAAAAATGCTCCATTTCTGAAAGTGTTAAGACTACTAAATTTTCCCGCAGTGACAATATCTGAGCAGTCACACACATCATTAATATTCAACAAAAGTGTTCCCTAATGAAAACACAATTCCTTTAATTAGTACTTTCATGAAGGTTCACAAATACAGTACAGCAAGCAATTACGTCAACAAAACTTTCCATGCCCACAGTGCCCGAAAAACCACACGACATACCTGATTACTGCTTTTGGCAGCAGAGTTGGTCTGAGCTGTATTTGCAGAAAGGGAATCAAAAAAGGCTTGGTCAGCTAATGAGTTACCACAGCTAATGCCATCTTTTGAACCTTCATTTATAATCTGAAATGGAAAATGTTGAGAAAGATTTTTCATGCTTCAGTTAATCAAATTATGGTTTATCATATATAATCGCCCTAACACTCATATCACTAGACTTTAAGATGTTTGCATATAACTTTTTAAAATTCAAATCCAACTGAATTTTTTACAAGAAACTGACATGATATTCTGGATGATTTACTTCCACACCAGATGGAACTAGTTTGCCTTGCAACTACAACATGGGAGACTGTTGTGGCAGTGAACACCTATCCATAAATTCTTTAGGGATTAAAGGTTGTTAATATAAGTGCCTGGAGACTGGGAAGTCAGTGCTCAGAGGATGGATTTGGGACAGTAAGTTTAGAGAGCCAAAAGCTACCAGACCATGAGCTAACCAACTGAAGCAAAAACACAAGGTCATGTGAGCCAGCATGATCCTGCTTTCCCTTCCCCTCCTCCCCCTTTTGTTTTTTTTTCATAAAAACAGCACTGGTGAAGGAAGAGAAACACATGCCTTAAGAGGCTGCAGGAATTACAGCCGAGGTCTTAACCCACCTAACCAGCAACCTCCACACATGCAGACACTGGGCCATCCAAGAGTGAATGAGATTCCAGTCTTTGCAGTGAGATCCCATTCCACACCCAGAACAATACCACTCGTCTTTAAACAAAAATCAGAACAACATGCACTGAAGAGATATCAGAGGGTCCCAGTAAGAAGAAAAGCCGAGTAGTCCCTGGATTTGGTAACCCACATCCTGAGTCCCGGAAATGTGGCTTCATTCCAGACTTATGAGCATGTGGCAAGTTTGCCACAGCAACACCAGTGTAACCTTGCATTACTCATTTCACTTCCATATTTCTATCTTCAGACAGAAAAAAACCCAATTATTGGATTATGAGACCCCCAAAACCCAAAGCAGATTCAAAACAACTCATGTTCTGCAGATCAGCAGTATTTACTATAGACAGCTCCCTGTTACATTTTTTGGGAAAACCCTAAGAAGCTCAGGAGCTTTGGATGTCATGTTTGCACTGGTTTCCAAAGCCAGCAGCAACTGCTACAATGAGATTATATATTCCAAGCTTTCTGTTTGAGCATTTCAGTCTGGTCAGCAAACCAGCAGATGGCCTTTTCAGTAGTTCTGCTTTATTAGCGCAGAGCAGTGTAGTCACTTACCTCAACATAATCTGTTGGAACAAGTCCTCTCTCGCCTTGGCTGTTTTTTGCTTCTAACCAGCCTCCACCAACATCCTAAAAGAAGTAATATCGAAATAATTTTGCTAGAAGAATCCCACAACATGCTTCAAACAGCTCAGCAGGAAGCATTGTCTTGCTATCAAATGTCAAATGCTCAGCAGGAAGCACTGTCTTGCTGTCAATGTTCAAAACACAGTTATGACTATGTAACTGAACAAACTAGCTCAAAGCCGCTGAAGCAGCAAATACTCATTTAAACACACCGCAGACTGTGCTGGTTTTACACAGCTATTCTGGACTTCAGATTTTTAACAAGCATGAAGGGGAAAAATGGTTGATTTTTCAGCACTTAGAATCATTTATGAAACCACAGTCAACTGTCTGGCCACAAACTGCATAAAAACACAGCTATCAGTATGTCAGTTTCAACAAATTAATTTTAATCAATAGACTATGAAGAAACAAGACTCAAAAAATTAAGCTGTTGGTGATATCTCTAAAATCTCTGCCTCATTTATTGAAGGTGCAGAGACGTGATGAGTGAGAGCTATCACCCACAGAAATGTTAAGGCAATTCTCAAGATTAAAAGAGCCACATGCCACGTAAAATCTGGACTCATTCCTTCTGCTTCACATTTCTTCTCAGAGGCAGTCTTATGCTATTAGTTTAGAAAGAACTAACAACAGTTCAGCTCTGATCTCAGTGGGACATCCTGATATTGTTCGGGTTTTTTTAAACACATATTCTACGTACACTAAGAAAGCTCTGTAGACCTTTGCAGTTAAGCGAAGTTAATTCCTGGACAACATTATCTGGAATATGCCAGCTTTGTTTTAAATCAAGCAGTTTAGGGAACACATAGCTATATGTCAAGCTAGTTCACAGATGAAAATTGGAGACATATATGCTAGATAGTGATTACTGAATTTTAGGTTTTCCTAATTTGCTTTTTAATTGATGTATTTTTTTATTCACAATTTTGTTCTTTCACTTCAAAATTGTATATAATCCTGCACTTTACAGGCACTCCAATAAGGAGAAGCCTGCTTATGTATTCAAGATTTCATGAGGTAAAGATCAAGCAGTTAGTGAAATAACAACTTGCATTTATTTTTTTCTTACATACCTAAAAGCTTAACACTCAAGAACACAAAAATAATTAGACATCTCAGATTATAAATTCAACCAGCTTGGTTAAACTACAAGAGCAATGATGTCTTGAGCCAGAAGTCATATTTGCATTGCTACATTTAAAAGCAATTATCAGTGGACTTGCGTGACTTAAACTACTGCCATCTAAACTTATATCAAAAAAGACCAAGAGCCTTTGTGGCAATTTATCATGGACAGCATAAAAACAAAGTTTTACTTGGTTTTGAGCATACTGCCTTAAGCCACAGATGTCTTGGTCAGTGAGAACTAGCTTAAAAGTGGTGATGTATTTATTTATATTTAGTCTTATTTTTGTGAAATGGCATTAAGCTCCTGAGTTCACACAGCACACTATCCAACAGGGTGCTGACTCTATTAAATATCTGCTTCAAGTATTTAAGATCAGTGGAACTAAAAATTATCAGGATTACACATGACTAGGATCTTCAAAGAATTAAGTTTATTCTGCAGAATCTAGATATTTATACAAATGGATAAATAAGACCTGGCTTCATGACCAGGTGGTTTTTTGTTTATATTTGTTTTAAAAGGCAAGTCTATCCGCTAAGCCATATCATTACACAAAAATTAGTTGATTCAAAGTAGAATCAACTAATACCTTGTTACCAAGGGTAAGAATTATATAGGACAATTAAAGTACATGGAAATTCAAAATGTGGGCATAAATCAAATGTCAGGGCTGAAAAGTCCTATTCATTTAGCAATGCCCTGATAGCATTGTGATTGTATTGTCACCACTTCCTCCCTATACTTTGCCCATATTTCTTTATGAAAGGACACAAAATTTCAGTAAAAATTTTTTGTTGTGAGTTCTTTACCAAACTTAGAATGTTGAAGTCACTGATTAAGAAACTCAAAACCTAGAAGTGAGTTGGATGTCACAGTTAAATGCAAGTGGCAAGCACCTGGAATATTACATCCACAAGAAATGTGCAGTATTAGGCACACAAAGACAAGGCATTCAGATGTAAAGGCTATAACCACCATTAGTTCCTTCCTCTTACTTGTTTCTCAGCTCTGTTTAGAGGAAAACATAGCTGAGCACATTCTTAAGTGCGTGGGCACAGTTTGAGAAGGCCCCATCCTCTAAAACATTGTATTTGTTTCCACAAGATCATTAGAAAATTTGTTGTATTCTGTTGGGTTTTTTTTTTTTGCTAACTCTTCAGGGAAGGGTATCCAGGGCTCTCAGATGTCACCAGCACCATTTTCCTTCCATCTGCTGGAAAAGTAGATCAGAAAAGTGCACTGAAGCCAATTCCATCTCAGTTTTCTTACCGGGTTGGTGATTGTGATGATCTCCCCTTCACTGACTGTCAGCTCATTGTTTCCAGGCTCAGCAGCAAAATCATACATAACACGAGCCTGTATGTGGAAAAGAATGTAACAGTGAGACTTCTAGCTTATGTATACGATTTCATTAAGGAAGTATCAGCACAAATTATCCCTCACTTACAGAAATAGTAAGTCGGGTAAGGCTGAATGTACAAAGAGCAACTCAGCACATAGGAAGCTGACATTTCCCAGATTTGAACTGCAAACTCAACAGTAACAACAACTTTAAAAGATAAAAATCTAATGTGGAGCTTTTTGGAGATAATTTACCACAAGGATTTAAGACTGGTTGTTCTCTGCAATGTCCAGAATTATATGTACGGTGTTTTCCAGGGGAAGAAGGAAAGGTTTCTAACTTTAGCAAACAATTCAATTTCTTTTTTATACAAGACATATTCCAACTCCAATTTGGGTAAAGGGAAATAGTTCACAGAGCAAGCAATTCAGAAAAACAAAAGCAAGTAACTACAGATGTAAGCAACCACTGCTGTGCATAAAATGTAATATGTAAAATTATGTTTTGAGACTCTATATGGGAAGAACTATGCAAATGCAGAAACAAGCAGTGAGAGTAGGTTTGTTATATCTGACATGATGAGGGAGGGAAAAACAAAACCAACCTAATTTTTAAATGTTTAGATACACAAAGGCCTTGCTGTGCATTGACTCTGCTATTACATTACATAAAGAAATGTTTGAAACATTTGGTTTTACCAACAACATCATTCAGCGTACAGCAATGAGTTCCTTCTTGTACTTGGAGGGCGAGGGGAAGAAAAAAAACGAAGCAAAAAGTAACATTTTCTGTCAAAGGAGACAATAAAATAATTTCTGTTGAATGTAAGCTATGTGATAGGAAAAAAAAAATACCAAAAGACAGACATTCACCATCAAGTCTTGCCTGTCTCAAAACTGCAGGTCGTTATGATCCTCATCCAGGCACAAATTCTTATATAAAACCAGAGGAAAACAACTTCCCACCCCCACGTTTTAATTTCATGAGTATCATGTGGAAATACTTCTGGCTGGTCAAAATATACTTTACTTCAGTGTAAATAAAAACAGAGCTGAGAAATACACACATTTCAGCTGTTCAGCTGACAAATCTAATCCCAAACCATGTGCACAACAAATCAAACACCTGGTCTTCTCCACTAGAGCAGCACAACATTGCAGAAAACCATGTGTCCTAAGCACTCTGAATGCTCCCTTGCATGAAAATTTTTCCCTTTAGAATGGAGGCTTTCAGCACTTTCAGATTATGCCATGCAAAGCAGAGATGAAGAGGCAAAAACTGTGTTTGATAATAACACTGACTGCTTTCTTTCCAGCAGCGCATCCTGCCTCCATGGAAATATAAGAATAAGCTGCCTTACTTTCCTGAAAAATGAACTGAAGAGAAGCAGCACACCTTTTGAAATACAAGAACATTTTAAGCAGGAGTGTAAAAACCCCTCTCCAGAGCTTTTCCTTCAGCAGGAGTAGATGGAGGTGCTGAACATGTCCTTTTTTACAGCAAGTTACCAAAATCTATCCACTTTCCGCAAGTCAATTTAACAGCACTCAGATGCTGAGCATGTGATTCATGGGAAAAGCAGCTTTCTTAACCATGGAGCCTTCTTAGCCTTTTCCAAGTAATACACCACAGTAATAAATTCTTACTTCAATTCACAGGAATGATGAGAGTTTACCAGGACAAAGGCAACAGACAAATTTTATCAGTGTTCAGAAAAACTGGCAAAACATCTCCAGTAATGACCACACTGGAAAGGTAAAATGTATTTCTGTCTGATAAAAGAACAGACACAAATACTAGATTCTCCAGATATAGCAGTGTAAGTTACTCAGAAAAAAAAATTTAGAAGCATTCAGCTTGTAGAGAAGGAAGAAACAAGAGATATATAGAATTTAATAAAGTCATTATGCCAAAGTCCACTTGTTCACCTGCTCTGGATGCTTGTTTCAAAAGTTAGAAAGAGTAGAAAACATAGGAAAAATTACAAACAAACCTTGCTAACTACAGTTTAAGAAATTAAAAATAAATTTAGAAAAATTTGCAATGCTACAGAAATGGACTATTACAGAGCATTAAGAATTTGAGGTACATCTGAAACCTGTATATTGACATTTCAAATACATTCCTCATCTTTTTCTGCCAATACTCTCCATTTCACCTGCACTTCTAGGCTCACTTTCATAGGCTGGAAATGAAGACCTTAAGAATTTCTGGCAAGTAAGCCTAAACACTACCCTCCTACTGTTGAGATTCAATGGGGGAAATAGTATAAACTCAACCAATTCCAAAGTAAAACTAAGTGACTGACTTTTTTTGCCCCAATTAATGAGTGGATAGTTAACAATGGAAAATCCCCTAGCCTTCCCCTAGGCAGATACATCAGCCCCAAACCTATTTAAATTTCTGATAATCAGTTCCAAAATACTACAAAATGGAAAATTATTTCACTTTCCAATAAGCTTTTTCCCTCTTACTGGCCATAAATATTGTGTCCAAGTAGCAGATAGAACTTAAAAGTTAGATCTTTGCAACTCAATGCAAAATTGCAAATGGGCATGGAAAAAAGCATTTAACAAGAAAAAGGATTTTAGCTCCCTGACACTGCAATATACACACTGAATATTAAAGCTAAGCTTAGGGACACTTTGAATGTTCATAAAATGGGAATCTGTGATAAATTCCAGATCATGTAATGAACACCACGAAGAGAACTTCTTAAAAACACAGCTTAGAAAAAAAAAATTGTTACAGTAACTGTTGTGTTTCATATTTACTTCTGATCATACACAAAAGGATCAAACAGTCCAAGAACTACAGGAACTTCAGAAATTAAAATATTTTGTTAGTGGAATAAAGGCCACTGCTTCATTTACAGAACACTGCAAACATGCAAAACAAGAAAGAACCATTAACAAATCTATTAGCTATAAGAAAATAATTTCTTCTGCTGGTTGCATGTATATCTCCCCTCTCCCACCACCACCTCTGCCCTACCTCTGCTCCAAGATACAAATAGTTCTGGATTCTGAAGTTATTTTGTCAGTTCCTTTGAGAAAAAAACCCCTGATAACACAAAAAGCTTTAACTGATTTCATTGACCAGAAAGCAGACCTGGTTGATGTACTGTAAGCTACTGCCTCCTTTTGCTCAGGTGGCAACAGAGCATCTCCACTGGGAGTTTGGAACACATCCTGATGTTCATCTCATGCTCCCTCATGTGAGGAAGGACTAGTACAGATTAAGCAGGACCCTACCACAGCACATGCCAAGAAGGAAAGGGCTCCATGATCCCCAGCATCTCTGCACCTCTGGCATATATTGCAGTTTCTCCAGAATGAGAGGGAGCCAGCAGTTTTGTCTACAAATCCAAGATGTGGGAAACCAGTAAGAGTTAAAGGAAAATTAGCTTTTCAGGAGTGTAGATATAGAAACTTAGATTGTAATAAAGAGAAGGAAATAAAAAGGAAACTCTCAGTGTTACATCAGCATTCTTTGGAGCTGGTTCTACCTGCTGTAGTTATACAACTGGCCTGTAGCTTCCCAATTTACAGATTTACTGACTACAGTGTGAAGCCTCCCAACATCAAGAAGTTCTAAGCATTGCAATCAATAATTATTACTGTCTTTTAAGAACTATGATAGAATCATGCCTAGGAATATTAAAACACCAAAGATTTCCCACACTGAAAAGCAGTATCTAGACTAGTGAAAGAATTACTCCTCTGCAGGCTTGGAGCAGACTTAGTTTTTCTCCATTACTTCTGTCTGACTACTTCCCTCTTCTTTCCATAATATTAAAAATCCAAAAGGACAAAAACCCCAACAACAAAAAACCAAGAGCATTTGCCAACTTATTTCTGAAAGCAAACTTAAGACTATGCAACTTTACCTGTCACTGTTAAGGCTCTTCAGCATAAATGAAATGGGAAGGAAGTTGTCTAGCAAAAGTAATTAAAATAAATTTCCAATGAAAGGTTACACAGTTGCTTCACTACGTTACTAGATGAATATCCAAGATCTCTGCAGACATCCTGATCCATAGGCTTCTGCTGCATGCCCCCCAGAATCTTAAAAGAGGTGATAAAGCAACAGAAACACCTATTTCTCATGAGTAGAATCTGTCTGCCTTTTCCAAGATATTTCACTCAAGGCTCAGATGGAAAAGCACTTTACCTGAAACTGAACAACCCTGATGTGCACAGGGTCGCACTTGCCTGCATTACAGTTCAGCTGCAGCAGGGCAGCTCTGTCATGGAGAAGGACCATGAAAGCCCCTGTGTATTCCTCACCAGCCATAAGCAGACGGGCTAATAGCTAATGCACATCAGTTGTGCTCAGAGCAGCTTTTACAACAGCTTCCCTGCCTGAGCATTCCTTGACACGAATGATCAACGACCCACATAGACTGACTGACTACTGTTTCTTCTTTAAATTCACACCTCTAAAGCCAAATATTTTTGTAATGCTGGACTTCCTAACTGCAATGCAACAGCTCTGCATCAAAGTATGCTTTATAGCACAGAAATTGGAGAAGCCCCTAAAAAATTGGACACACTTTGGAAAATGCTTTCCCTATCCACAGGACTTCATTCCTATTAGAAAGAGATCTACTGTTACACTATAGAGTCATCTGTTTCAAACATGCTACAATTTAGGAAACTTGTACCACAACTGCTTTTCTTGGTCAGCTGGCAGTGGCAGATAGTACAAAGGAAATATCCATAGACGTTTCATAGCATGAAATTCCCATAACAGCACACATTTCACAGTTAGCACTTCAGCAGTTCAGTGCTTCAGCCACCCTGCACTGCTCTTGCCAAGAGACAGGGATTCACAGGTTTAGATTACTTGGTGCCACTGTAAGAAATACAACTGCTGTATCACGGAAGCAAGGTGGCAATACCTTATGCTGGTGGCAGCAGTTCCCACAATCACAGAAAGAGGATCAAATTCTGGATTTCTTTTTTGGGAAGTATACAAGGGAAATAACTGCAGGTTTCTCTGAAACCTGCATCTACTGCAGAAGCAGAAACCAAAATTTGGGAAGCCTGGCAGAATGCCAAAAAAAATTAAATAAAGTTAATCATTACCATCAGCTCTAAACAAGTCAAGTCCTTGCATTTTAAATGGCCATGTCAGTAAGAAGACTTGAACTTTTCTTCTAGGACAGCAGCCTAAGCTTTTAGCTGGGATGAACAACAAAGGGCTTTTGGTCACCTCAAGTAACCCCAGCAACACATCTGGTATGAATAAACTTCAGAACAGTTTGCTGCAAAAACTGCTTCAGTTAGTAGAAATATCCTTCAGTAGGTCTAGCAAGCACGAGCCTTTGAAATCTACTGCTTGTGGATTTCACAAAATACTGATAAGCAGTATGTTGATCACACCTGGAAGCACAAAAGAGGGAAATGCATTTATTTCTTCCCAGACATCATTCTATTACTTATCTTCTAAAAGTTTTTTGGCTGTGGATTTGGTTTTTGGTTTTTAATACATTTTTTGGCGACATTTCTTTCTTTTTTTTCCCCCACATATATTGTTTTTAGAAGTAAAATATTCATTCTAATGGGCAGTTCTACGAGAACAAAACTGAAATAACATAGCTGGGATACAAATTTGGATCTCAGGATTAGAGAAATTATGAAAGCAGAAAGAAAATAATAAAGACAAAAACCTAGCTGCAAATACATCAGAAATTAGAAGTATCTTTTGATTACATCCAAAAGAATGGTTCAAAATGAAGCATTTAATCTAAAAAGTGACAATACTCCTCCACACAAAAGGCAATTAACTTAGAACTATTTTTGCACTTTCTTTTCTGTACTGATCTTTCGTAGCATTTCGCCCTGTGACTACTGTCTGTAAAAAACTACTGGGTTTTAGGTATTTTACTGCTTAGAACAAGTGCAAGACATTGACTTGTTATCAGCTGAATCAGAAGCCTTAAACCCTTTGCTGCCTTCACTGTACCAGTGAAATTCCAGGGAAGACATAGGGTAGGCATAGATCTAAATGACACCTTAGCCATTGTTTTGTCTCACCATTCACAAACCGACTACTTAGGTTGCCATGTTTGAATCAATGCATCTTTGAAAAAAACTCTCCACAGATCAAAACACATGCTAAGTCCTACTGTGGATATTACAGGGAATCCTGCAAGAAGTTTAAAAGGGCTGGTATCCAAAACACTGAGAAAAACAGTAAGAATACAGGAATACTGACAGGAGCCCCTCACGTCTTTCCCAACTCAGAGGGCTGAGGACACCAGCCTTCATCCAACAGTGGCTAACATTTAGGTAGATTTAATAATTTCCCTACCCTTTATCCTGAAATCTAAGCTTGTTCAAAAGCTAAGTGCCTCAAGTCTGAAGAGATTTTCACTGCATCATCTGCAACATTGAATCACAGAATGGTTTGGGTTAGACGGACCTTAAAGATCATCTTGTTTCAAGAACCCTGCCATGGGCACGGACACCTTCCACTAGACCAGGCTGCTCAAAGCCCCATCCAGCCTGGCCCTGAAAGTATAAAAAGCATTTATACTACTAATAAAGGAAACATCTGGGTCGATGATTTGACAAAAAAAATGCATTTTCATTATAGTCCCTCTATCAAAATCTATCAGACTGCAAGGCAAAGTGTGCATTTGGATAGCCTATGCAGAAATACCAAGTGGCTCTTCAAGTGCTATGACTCTCAGCCTGGAGTGGCAGCTACTCTCTGTCCTGCCTACGGAAAAGAAATATCTACATGTTCCTCTCACGGGCTTTCCTAAGAGACAAGAAACAAACAAAAAATTGACAATAGAAGCATAAGAGGACACAGGGGACACTGTCTTCTAAGACAGACTCCTATAGAAACAGCACCTTAGGAATTCAAGAGATTATACATTATACTAGCAACTGCCAGTAAAGTGATAAAGATTTATTGTGAAGAAGAGGAGACACCAATGTTTATCTTTTTAACTAATATAGAGAAACTGGAGAAAATGTATATTGCTTGTATTGTGCCAGGCATCACTTCTTGTGTATGTGCTCAACAACATCTGCCTAGAAAACTAGCTTGAAGAGACTGGAACATTTTATATCATGTTTTTATTATACAATAGGCAAAAAACAAAATTCACTTGTTTAATTAAAACCTCCATATGGTATTACATTTCTTTTCAATACAATCTTGTTTTGCTTTCAGCAACATCAGAATTAAAGCAAACTCATCCAAAAAGTGAAGTTAAGTTCAGTAAAGAACTCCACTTCTGGATGAAGGGAGGTCACAATATTCAGGTATCATTACTCCAAGTTCCTCTACCAGCTGTAACTGCTGGATCCTCACATAACTCTACAAATTCACATTAAAAATGTCTCTTGACCTGCTGGCTCACTTTCCTCTGAGCAATTTTTGAACTCTGAAATAAGTTCACTAACTTGCAGCTAATCATTTGAAGTCAACAGTACTGACTACAAGCATATTAGAAGCAAATTAAACACAGACAAAAATCTAAGACACAAGGACTTGCATAATTTCTTCCTGCTAGTAAAACATGCTTGCAGACACATGCAGAACTCAGAAGCTACATATGCCTACAATATTTCAGGCAGTTATTTAATTAAGTATTTATACTGGATTAAAAGGTCTATCTCATATTGGAATTGATAACAAAACATGAAGAGTTTCCAAAAAGTACAAAACACAAAGTCTGAAGCCTTTATAGGGTGTAAGGGACAGGAATGCAATACTCAATTCCCACTAACATGCATGTGGGTTTAAACCACTGGCACTTCTAGAATTAGAATCAAAGAGCAATAGGCTTACCTTGAAACCATTTCTGTATAATTTTGTGTAAGAAAGAAGTGTTTAGGCAAGTTTTCAAGTGTTAAAGAAACTTGAAAATGTTTCCTGTAGTAATAAAGACAACAGTTTACTAGCCTCTTCAGCAACTTGGGCTTTCCTCAGTGAGGACAGATTAGCTCTTCAGATCTACCACACAGGACTTCATTGTACTGCTGAAAATCGTTTTTTGGTCATGAAAGACCACCTCAACTCAGTTTGGGCTAGTCCCACTCATTTTTTTGTTACATATTTTATTTTTGATTCACAGACCATGAGCTTCTTCACAGCTGTCTACCTGTAAGCAAATATCACCCCAAAGCTCACTGCAGTGTGCTCCTGGCCAGCATTACAGGCAGAATGAACACCAAGAACTTGCATTGAAGTGAATTCCTACACAGGAAACCTCTTGTTCAACTCAAGCATCTGGGACTAAAAGTCATTGATGCAGAATGAGGTCTAAAATGGTTATGACTAAGATCTCTTAAAAGTGTGCGAGTATAACAGATCTTAAAATCTTAAGGTGTTAAAACAAATTATAGCTTCTTTCCATGCAGTTATAAGCCAGGTGGGTAGATAACCATACCACAGAGCACGAAAAAAGCAAACAGAAACTGCAATGTTTTCCAGATTTATAGCAGTGCTTAAAAATGTTAAAGTCTGAGAATTATCTATAAGCAGTTCAGTGCTTTAAAAAAAAGCAGCATATTTTCAGAATAACTATCATGCACTATTAAAAGAGGTGCTTGGTTACATTTTGATGTGTTCATACTGACTTATTTATGGGGTATTGTCAGACCCAAGAACAGAATCTCCATGCACCCAAGGAATACTGAAGCAAGGGAAATTCAGTTGCAGAAATACATTCAAGACACCCATGTGATGTAGAGATATTTCCAAATAGTGACTCAGATACTCCCCTGAATCACATCTGAGATTTCAGTTGGGTTAAGCCCCTGAAAAGCTTTTTTCTTGTTTAAAACATTAAAACTAGTTATCAGTTAAAAATGTGCTGCAAAACTTCTACCCTGAGTGAGAAGCTCCAGTGATACCAGATCTTTTTCAGAATCAGTTTACCGCATTGCTCCAAGTGTCCAGCCTTCCTCATGTTTTCCTGTCTGAATACCAACCTTTTCCAGCTCCCCAGATAAACTGGGGACTCAACAATTTCGAATTTGAGAACATTAATTCCAGTTTCACCACAACTTCAGAAAGTAATAAATGCAGCAAGTACAGCATGGGTTTGTATTTACAGATGTCAGGCAGGATGCATTTATGTCAAGTGTGATTAAAATCTTTGCCTACATAAATCATGACTGTGTCTCTGAAATCAAACTTGCAACACTTGCAACTGTTTGCTGAACCAATATTTAATGGCGTGTTTCAGAAGCCTGCTGTGCCAAGTCCCCTGATGTTTGCCTCAAACTTTAGGGCCACCACAGTTGCACCCTCACAGTTCTGTCCCCAAAAAACAAAGCCAGTAAGATGTGAAGGTTTCAGAAAAAGCCAGCAGCATTCACCAGAAAAATCGCCACATTGTGACCTACTCATTAAGACAGCTTGTAGTCAAACAATAGTGATGCCTCTATGAGAGCAGAGATTAGAAAAAATCAGTAATTATCCTAATAACTGGAGAGACAAAGTTTTGCTAAGGTTATCTAGTGAACTTCAAGCCCTTTCAGACTCAGCACACCATTATATATTGTGGATCTCAATGTACCACATGCACAGGCCACTCTAGAAGCAAATGAGTATCTGGCAAAGCAAACTAAGTGCATGTTAAAATGATGCTACTTCAAATAAAACTTCATCCGTAAAATACAGAATGGAATAGCTGTACTACTCTAAAGTCCCAAACACTGGTAAATATTAATAGGAAAACACGTGCTCAATAGCATGTTCACCGAAAGCAGCTGGGAAGGAATCTGAAACACAGCAGGATGAGCTCTCCACATAGAATTCTGCTAAATTCTCTGTTACTTGAGTAACCAGCATTAATCAATATACTAATGTTTTGTTATGCCTTAGTTCTTATTAGAAACAGTACTTTGTGAAAGCTTATGTTTACTTTTATTTTATGAACACAAGTGAGAAAACTTGTCACACCAACATAAATGCATTACTATTTTATCAGATGAAGCTTCTTTACTCTAGAAATGGGCAAGGTTCACATTTTGGGGGTTCTAAAGTATCCAGGCCTACAGCTATTTTAGGCTTTTCTATTGGCAGTGTAGAAGAGTACAAGATCCTGTAAGGTTACAAACCTTATTTCATTATAAATGGCAGCTCAAATAAGCAAAGCTCAGTCATTAGACCTGGCCAGAGAACATCCAGCGCTTGAACTGGACAATGACCTGCAATTTAATTCAATGTGCACACTAGCAGTGTAGGTATATCCCACTTTAAGACAAAGAGTTAAAAAAAGAAGAAAAAGAATGCCTGGACAGAGGCACTCAATTAAAAAGAAAAAAAAAAAAACAACAACAAAAACAAACAAACAATGCAACAAGAGATATAATGAATGACAGAACTGGATTAAGTCATGCACCATTCAAAGTTTGACAGAACACCTCACAAACTTTTCTTGTACCAGCAACCTTTACAGTGACAAAAAGCATCAAAGAAGTCTGAAAAGAAAGTTAGAACTTCTGCTTCCTTATGAATTACTAGAAAATTTGGCAGCTTGACAGAATGTGACAGAGCTTGTGACAGAGTTGATAAAAAAATTGTAATTCAACAACCTTCATGCAAACTTCCAAGACTGTGGTCTAGTTATTTGCAGCAAGGGAGATGCTTAATTTTGTATTCCACAAGCGATCATTTTCAGTAGAAAAATATAGGGCTATTAAGGAAGGAAATTACAGTATTGCTGAAAGAAGTGTGCTGTGACTAGGTAAGCACTAATTACGTTATATTATCATATGTAATCGCAACATTTAGTTACTGAATTAAACTTTGACCCCCCCCCAAAAAAGAACCAATGCAGCGGAGGAAATAAAACATTTAAGCTTCACTTTCAAATCTGATGAAGCTATAAGGTGAAGTGAAGCACCTCATCAGTCATCACCTTACTGCTGCAGAAAGATGAATTGTATAGGCTCTTCAGGCAACACTAGAATTTAAATAAGAACTAGAAAAAACAATAAATGTAATAGCCTTATATCAATTGTCTTTCTTCTGGAAACCACTTACATAATCACCGTAGAGAGAAAAAAAACCCAAACCCGTAATACAGAAGGGAGGTACACTTTAAAGCTATTCTAAGAGAATTTCTATAGCTGTTCTTGCAAATTAGCCATTTTGTTCTATCAACCAGGAAAGCAAACACCTTGCTTGAATTGAGATGACAACTTATTTTTGCTCTGAACGTTGAGAACTGCAGTCTCAGAAGGCTGGGAAAAGCAAAGCAAGTCCAAAACCTACTGTGTTTAAACAGAGATACCATGTGAATACACAAAATAAAAGCACAACAGTTCCCTTGCCAAGGAGGAGCAGATGGCAACTCAGAGCAGAAGTCAGTAACTCAATGACAAGTCATTAGAAATAAGACCCATCAACCAGTTCTTCACCAGTTTCCACTTTTTTACAAGAGCGGGACTGAACGATTTCACCTGGGCAAGTCCCACTTGCAGAAACCCCCGGGCCAGACACGGCTGCCTTTCCCCAGAAGCAGCTGTTTTGCTTGTACTCCCCAGAGACCTCCCACAAGCTGCACTGCCCACCTTCTCACCACCTCCTCCTCCTTCCAGCCACCTATTTTGCACATTGGAAACCCCTCCGGTACAGTGGCCTCCTTTAAAGGACATGGCCTGGGGGAAGAGCTGCTCCAAAATACAGGAGGAAATAGAGCTTTTACCCACAAAGAACATGTTCACACACGCAGAGTCGCTGGTTTGACTTTACCCAGCACACTTCTATGAGCACACACTCTGTTACCAGCAGTGCCCAGGATGGCTCATGTGCCCTTTATACCATGTCATGTCCCGAATGTCTCCTCACAACTACACAACAGCTGGACCAGGCTGCGTAACAGCAGCTCCCTACAGGAAGAGCTGTTCCTTGTGCCCTTCTCCCCTTACTGTGGGTCTCACAGAGGACTATCTGTCCAAGTTAAATGAATTATTCTGGTCTTAAATGTCTTTTTAAAAAATTTATTTATATTGTTTTATTATTTTTATTGTTGACAGAGGTTTCCTATTCATACGAAGCTCAAAGATAAAGACTGTTTTGGAAAGAAAGTGATAAGGCTCAGAGTTTAAATTAAATTTTCCAGTAAACATTATGCTTTTTTTCCCCTCTCTTCAGTAGCACTTGAATTTTGCTTATTGGACTACTACAAGATTGCTCTGTTGTTTGAACTTTCTGTTACTTGGGAAGCTCCTTTCCAATCATAAACTGCTGAGGAAGCAGGAATACAACTAAAGAAGATAAAAGCACAAGCTCTACTTTTCAGCCCTCAGAGAAGTGTAAAGTGAATTTGGATGAAATTGTAATTGTGAAACATGCTTTGAAACAGAAAAGGTTTAGCTTTAAATGCCAAACACTGCAATAGCTATTTACTTGAAATAATTCTAAATATCTAAATGCTCATCTGTCCTACTGCAGGGCTGGTTGAAACAAATCACTCCCACTATTTCACAATCTCTTCTCTATTACCTGCTTTTTAAATGTTTTGCTTCCAATGCCATCAATGTTACAATTGCTTGTAAATTTAATACAGGAGGGAACCCACATATTTGAAATGGCAAAATTCTCAAATGATTTTTACTTTGGTGATCTCTGTAAACTCTGAAATTTGCTAGATGCCCTAATCAAATAAGGAGGGATTTATTGAATATCCACACACTCTTCTAGGAGCTTTTTCAAGACCTGAAAATCTGAGGAGGAAGATAATTCAGTGGAAAACCTTGAAGGAATGCAGTAAAATAAACCTTTCTACATAGCTACAGTCAACTGTAAAGACTTACTGGTGAAATAATACCAATATACAGAGAAATTCTACCAGAGTGGAAACGTGAAACTCTGAATCTATAAACCAGATGTAGCTTATGTCATGTGATACCAGACTTCCTTCTCTTTGGCTGCTGTAATCATGTTTTTAAATGATGACCTCTGGTAATGAGTCTCTGATGACTCAATGCCTAGGTGCTCAAAATAACTTTGAAAAACTGAGTCAGAGGAATCATTACTCAAGCACTGCATCACACAGAGTCTTACCAGCTTTCCAGCACAAAAATGAGAAGGCTTGAACTGGTAATTGCTGCAATGTAACAAGAATCATGTATGATTAAACCTTTAAAAGACCATAAGGCCAGAAAGAAAGAACACAAAACCTCTCTTCATAAAATAACTGTATCAGTTCTCATGCTCATCTTAACATCTCACTCTTCCAATAGGTCAGGAATCTGTGATTAATCTACATTTTCACCTTCTCTAGTCATCTTGTTGCCCCTTAGAAAACAAACCATGAAACCAAAATAATCTAAAAAGCCCCAGGAAGTATCACCACATGTACTTAACACTAGCCTAAAAAACCCAAACAACATCTCACACAATTAGACCATACAATCAAAATTATTACTTCACCTAATTAATTTTATTCCATCGCATCCTACATATGGAGATCAGCTGTGATCTCATGTTTTGTATTATGACTTGTTTTGCTGAATTTAAATAATGGAACACGTTGTATGGATAACGACATGATCTGCTTAGTATAGGATCACCCAAACTCACAGATGTCTGAAGATTCATTAACTGATTCTTCCCTTAAGATGAGATTTCCCTTCCATCTTAAGATGAGATTTACCAGAGGTGTCTACTTCCAAAGTTAAGACAATGCAGAATGTAGATTGACAGGACACAAAGTCTGGATATTTTGGAGGATTTAGCACAGAGGGGTGCCTCACTTCCCAGCTGCAAATCAGAACTAAGAATTGTTTCTGACCAATTCATCATGCAAAAATACAGATTAGTGATGGTATAAAGGAAAATGTGGAACTTCTTTGGGAAGACTTATACTGGTGAGAACAATAGAGAATGAAGAAGAAAGATGAAAGGAAGGACACACACTTAAGGATAATAATCTTTAAGAATAATGTGTTGTTACCTTTCCCTACCTGAAATTTTCATATGTAAATCATGACCTTCCCTCACCACAAGAACCATGCTGAATTCAACTATACCTGGCCAGTGACATTCACAAGAGAAAATCCAACATGATTAGATGGGCAAGAAAGCCTTGAACAGCCTTTCCACCTTTCAGAAGTACTGTTAAGTTGTATCTTCTTTAAATAATAGAATATTTAGTCTAAACTTTAATCTCAAGGGACTTCCTCCCACTAAAAAGCACCCAGTCCTAAAAACAGATAAATGAGTCCTCAAAGCAGACAAACCATTGAACAATCAAGAACATAACGGTGGGATACAAGTGCCTCTAAAGTTATAAAGAAAAAAACTGCTGGTATTGACAGTAAGAGGGGCCTAACTTCATGAAGCTTATCAACAGCTGCCTTATGAAATACCTCTCTTGGGAAAGCAATGTCACCAACATCAACGATGTTACACCAATAAATCAGCTAATAGTTTCAACTTCTAAATTAAAACTCTCACCACATTAGCAGCACAGGCTCCAAAAGAACTGGAAGAACTGTCGTGCGCACAGCCTATCTAGTTCTCTCAATAACATCACTTCCTTCCGAAATCAGGGCTTAACAAATGGCAAAAGATCAGCTTTTTTAAGAAAAGGACTTGCCTACATTTTAAGATAATAAATAAGTTTAAAAATAGGCCAAGGTAAGGAGAACGTTGTTTAAAAGCCAGCATCTTGCTTCCTGACATTTCTAGCTCTCTCAATTCAATGAAGCTCAAAAACAAAAGAAATGAGTAAAGCTGGGACTTGGCAAATTCTAGTGGAGAAAGAATAGGAAAGGCCAAAGAAATCACGAAGGAACGCATAGAGGGATGACAATGTCATCTATGGCTTTTGTAAGCAACTATGACAGAAACACATTTACCAACTGCATCTTCCTTGTGACCAAATTTTGAAGATGTTTTAGGCTCAGGCACTTTCTGCCATCATTTGTGACCGAGTTAAAAACAAGGAATTAGTAAGGTTAACTGTTTCTGAAAGAAGCATCCAAAATAAAAGTATCTAGCTTAAATTATTGGTTCTTCAGTATGGACATGAAACTGCTTTACCTCTGAAGTTGGGTTCAGTTAAATGACTGTGAAACTCTAGAAGTCTCCTAAACAATCTTTTTTTTCTTATTTGGATAGGTTTTAATATTTGTTTCAGTTTTTGGAGCACATAACATTGTGCAAACCACAAAATTCACTGCCAAGCTACAGTAAGGATCTAGCTAACAAAAGAACTGCCTCCAAAAGCCTCAGAAACCTCCATTTCCCATTTATATTTCTACCCTTCTCCATGGAAGTCTCTCCCTCTCAACTATACCACCCCACCCAACCTTCTGTATTAGCTCTGAGCAAACTTTCAACTACTGCAACTACCTAGAACTGGAGAAATGATCCCGCTGTCTCCATTCAGTGATATTTTTGCTATTTCAGCAACTCACTGTAGCTAAAAACAGGCCTGACAAGTGTTGGAATAGACTCCTGGGATATACATACAGCATGGGATGAGGAGCAAGAAAGGAGAAGGAGCAATGGTCACTGATAGTTTAGGTCACAACAACAGACACAGCCTCTACAGCCTTCAGAGTGCTTAAGGCCTGACCTGTTTCGACAGAAGACTCCCTACCAAGTTGCCAGCTAAGAAATATGCTAGGAAAGCATCAGTAAAGGCTTCTTGGTATGAAAATTGTAGTCCTTTCCCCTAAAAGCTTTTATTGTTTCAATAAGAAATGCATTGATTTTGAATGGGACAGAGATGAGCCAGCACATTACTGTACACATACACTGTACACATACAACTGTATACCAGGTCTTCATACAGGAAAACTCTAGGAATTTATTTGCTGGGGTTTATCAAAGTGGGAGTAAGAAAACTAGCTAAGGATTACAAGCTAGCTATGGAAGAAATCCCTATTTGCATCCTCCATCCCCATGAAATCTAACACCTTGATTCAAGCATTTATAAATTTTGAAGAGAAAATGATAAAGCTGAAAACAGTAGCTGGGCAAGTTCAGATTCAAAAGAAAGAAGCATCAACAGCATCAAGAGAGTTGATAGTTTAAAAAACAAATAAACAAAGAGACAGACTGGATTTGCCACCATTGAAAGCATTCAAATCAAGACTGAATTAGCCCCTTAGCCTTCCTTGGGAAGTATATTCTAGTTTACACAGGAATCAATCCAGGAAGCACTGACAGCCCATGCAGCACAGGCCAGGCCAGATTGTCAGTACCCTTATCAGCTATATAGGATTTGACACCATTAAAGTTCAAAAAATTCATACTCCAGACAACTATTTACAGTTTAGTTTTGTTAACATTTCATGTAAAATACAAATACACCTTGCATATTTCTTTCAAAAAGAGGCAATTCATGAAGCAGCACAAGCAGAAGGTGAGAAATAAGTTTATAATTTAAAGAACAAAATTTACTTTCCAAATGAAATGGTGACTGGTTAGTTGGCTGAGCTCCTAAAAACTGTTTTTTCAGCCAGTTACTCCCTTACACTGCTCAGAAAAACAATGTATTCTTTACTATAGCTGACGACAGCACAACGTGAACAAAATAAAACCCAAAACAGGGTGGTTTGCAGAGGGGAACCCATCTCCTGGGTAGAGCTCACAGAAGATAAAGTAAGCTTCTCTTCAGTACTGCTCACAGTTACCAGCATAACAAAATAACAGCAATAAAATGCCAACTCTTTCCTGACTACCACTTACCAATTTTAGCCTTCAAGTTAAAGTACATTACCATAGCTTACCATGTGTAGAATGAAAAAAAACCTGCACCACCTGATTTCAAGCCAGTCTGGGTTAGGAAGTCAGAAATTATACGCCCTTCCGTCTGGGGCCATAATGTCTCAAAAAAAATATTTAAAGAAAAGCAAAGTGAAAGTTTCCAAATGTATGAATAAAATGGATCAGGTGTTCAGCAGAGAACACAGGATCCCATGAGGATAGTGCACCTCAAAGTAAGCAGAGAAACAGTAAACTGGTTTAGTGCAGTATTTGCCTAACATACTGTGTATTATGTAGTATATACACACCAGAAGTAATTTTCTTGCTACCTGCAATAGTTTGATTAAAAAATATTCATACACATATCCCATGAATTACTGGAATGTAATGTTAAAACCAAGTCTATCAACAATATTCTAAAAGCTCAACAGAAACATAAATGTCACTATATTGACAATATTCACTGTATTTTTAAACTGCCTAAGTGATTTTGAAACTTAAAATCAAGTTCACTATGCTTGGGAAAAAGTTTATTCAAACATGAGCCACCATCAGCTTACATGGTTATACAGACAGCTACTTACACATTAAATCTGACATGTTCAAGATGTGGAATTTCTTCAGCACTGAGAAGTGCAACATAAATAGTGCACTGTATGAGAACCGCCTCAGTAAAAGGAAATTTTTTAAACTGCTGGCCAAGCTAATGTAATCAGGTGACTCAAAGTAATATTTCAAATACCAAAAAAGTCTTCCTGAGATACTTAGATAAGTCACAGATGAGTTACTGGTGCATGTTAACTCACACCTACACAAGCAGAGATGCTTTCATCAACCAATATAGTAAACAAATATTGTTTATATAGAAAGAGGCCACTTTCAGATAGGATGGGCTAATTTTGACAGTTGCATTAGCAGCAGATACTATTGAAGAACTGAACAAACCAATTTAACTTCCTGTCTTTTTTTTTTTTTTTTCTTTTTTTCACTTGTGTAAAATCAGAGCTGACTATTAAGAGGTCGCACAGTGTGGACTCTGGGCTCCCACCAGAGACACGGCCCAGCCACCCCCGGGTGCTCCCGAGGGGTCAGCATCAGCTGCCCTGACGCGCCGGGGCGGCGGGGGGCCAGCGGGCCGGGGCGGCGGAGCCCGCCGGTGGCCGAGGCCTCTCCCACCGCCCCGCCGCTCCCCGGGCTCGGTGGAAGCGGGGCAAGGGGCGCCCGGGCTGCAGGAGCAGCACCTTCGGCCTCCGGCGGGCTCTTCCACCCTACGGTCGTTCCGCCGAGGAGTGGGGACGGAGGGGCACAAACACAGCACAAAAACAACTTTCCCCCGCCCCGGGGCCGCCGCTGCCCCGCCGAGCCCCGAGCAGGGGCCGGGCAGCGGCGCCGAGGCCCGAGCGCGGCGCTCCCTCCGTCCCTCCCGCGGCCGGCGGCGAGGGGCAAGGTCCGGGGAGGGGCCGGTTCCCCCGACCCCCGGCACGCAGCCCGCCCGCCCGGGACCCCCGCCCGCCCGGCCGGGCCCGCTGGCGCACAGGGCGCCCCGGCGCCGCCTCCCGACCCCCGGGCGCTGCTCACCTTGGTGGCCATGGCGCTGCCGGCGCGGGCTGCGCTGCCGCTCTGCCCTCCCTCCCTCTCTCCCTCCCTCTCTCCGTGCCGCGGCTGCTCGGTCGGTCGGTTGCTGTGTCCGGCCCGCCCGCCGCCGCTGCTGGGCCGCGCAGGCGGCTCCTCCTCAGCGTCCCCGGCCGCCGCCGCCTCCTGGGGGCCGCCGTGCGGCTCAGCAGCCAAGCGCCGCCGCTGGGCAGGCGGGGGCTGATGTGGCCGCGCCGCGATGCCCCCGCCTCGGCCGCCCTTTCCGCCGGCTCGGCTCGGCACCCGGGGGCAGCGGCGAGGCTGTTCGCCCGCAGCCTTTCCGTCAGGGCGGGGGGAGGGAGGCACCCGCTGCGCTGCAAGGATCCCCGGCGGAGCCGCCCCGGCCGGTCCCGGGGCCGATGGGGGCGATGGGGGCGGACGGACGGACCTTGTCCACCGCCCCCCGTGCCCTCAAGGGCTTTGCTTTGTAGCCAGAGTTTGGCCTCAAATTTTCTCTCGCGCTGGGGAGAGAGCCCGCAGGAAGGCGGTATGTGCCCCTCGGGTGCCTTTGAATGGAAATTTCAGAGCAACCATACAGCAAGGACAGTAATGTTTTCCTCGGCCAGGCTCCATCCACGGCTGTTAGGGTGGTGTACGTCGTCCCCGACCTGTTTCGGCCGGGCCATGGAGTACAGCAGTACAGTGAGCAGCAGTAAAAAGCACCGAGGAGCTGGTCGGTAGCATTCCTGTTGGGCACTCTATGACCATCTCATAAAAACTACCTGCTACCCTGCTTGACTTCCAGCCTGCAGGAGAGATGAGATGGGAGGCTAAAACAAAGAGAATTTAAAAATACAGTGGCAGTGATCATGCAAGGTACTGCACCATCCAAAAAGTGCAGCTTGTTAGTATATAGATATTGGTTGGCCTAGAATCAGGAGACCTTTCCTTTATGTAGAAGGAAATACGCAGTGTAATTGTCAGGGATGCCAGGGAGAGCCCTTAGGAGGCAGGTAGGCTGTAGGAAAACTGCATAGAACTCTTTGTCTGTATCTCCTTGCCCTTACAAGCTTTCTTCTTTTGCTATTGGTATGGTTTCTCAGTGAGAGCTTTATTAAAAGAGAAAAATATGTTCACAGGCTTGGTTGGATTTTTTACGTTGGAAAAAATTTTCCTACTTGGACCTGTGAAATAGTTTCCATGGAAAGTGAGGACAAGGAAATAAGAGGAAGCTGGCTGTTCATTTGCCACCACTTTTTGAGTGATTGAACTGATTAACTTCAGAAGTTTTCAAACTCATTTGCTTCTGTTTTTAGCTTTTTCAGAATGCAATTAAATAAAACAATTTCAACTTCCTACTCTCTGTAACCACAGTACCTAAAGTGAAACCTTTGTGTGTGGCTCACAAATGATGTTGTAGGACACCACTTTTAAGCTGAAGTATTGTACTTAGCATCAGTTTTGCCATGTGGTCCATCAACAGACTGGCATCTCATCTACCTTACAAGCAAAACTCCCTGAAGCTGGCTTCGTTTCTGTACGAAGACACCCTGTTCTTCCACCTTCTCAGCAACAATCTTTCCAACATGGCATGTTATGATCCAGTCCTCTAGTGAACATCTTATAAGAAGGGGAGAGCTATGAAACTCAAGAGACCCAGCACTGTCTCCTTTAAGGATCCCCACCTGATAGTTGTGTGAAAGGACACACTCTGCCCTTTCTCCAGATGCTGCTTTGCCATGTGAAATATAATAAACTTGTGGCTTTAGCATAAGCTTGAGTCTGTGTCATCCTTTACCTGTGGTCAGCACAACTGCCAGAAAGGTTTAATGTGCAGCTGCTACCCTGTGTGCTCTAGCAGAGCTCTGCTTGCCATCTGGGGAATGAAGAACACAGTCATGATTTGTTCAGCCTCTCTGTGTGTTTAAAGCCTTCACTTCAGAGTTTTCCACTCTGAGGTACTCCTGAAAATAAGTCTTACTTGACAAGTTTGAGGAATGAGGGAAATATTACTATTTCTTTCAGTGTGAGAGAACATTCTGAGGAAAAAAAATCTTTATGGGATCTTTCCAATACTATTTGCAATTGATTGCTGCTAATTCTTGTCTCAATGAAAATATTCTTTGGAATCACTTTGGATTGCAAGTAAACATCTCTTCTTAGCAGTAAGCTTTATTATTTCTTAACACAGAGGGCCAAATGGCCACAAATTGCTAATGAAACCACCTAAAATTTCCCAAACTTCTGAAATTAGTTACTTTTCTGCTACCAAGCTGTGCCCTAGTTAATTAGGACTGGATGTTTGCTTAGCATTAGACATAAAAGAAATCTCAGTGGCTTCAGTGGGGTTGTTTACATATCTAAGCATTTGGTAGTTTTGAAGTGTAGAGCTCTGTGTGGAGCTTATCAGCTTTCAAACACAGTTGACTCATTATTCACTTTGCACTAAAGCCCCAATGTATGCTATAATAAATCTCCACCTCAGAAAAAACCAATCAGTAACAGAAGAAAATCCCTTACTCAGCACATGAGTGACTTCTCTACAGATTTCTACAATGTGTGTATTTTTGCAGCTAGCTGGTCTGCAGTGGTTCCCAGGAACTCAAAGTTCACGGAGAAGTGATCTTGTGCAGAGCCCCATCAAATGAAAAGCTCCTGCCAACAGTGCTATGCAGATTTTTTAAATTAAACGTGGCCACTGAGAAGGGACATGGAGAACATTTGCTGAATATGTTCTCTGCTCAGCAAGGCCTGCCTGTAGCTTCAAGCTCACAGGAAGTCAGTGACCTTGTGTGTTCTGACTTATGCAAACTTGGTGGGGTATGATAAAGAAACAGCGTTCTTCAGATAACCTTCAAACTGAAAAACATCTGGAGAAAGAACTAGGTCTTGTGTTTGTAAGTTACTGTCCTCTGGAGCTCCTTGAGGTGGTGCACCTCGGATTTGTCCCTGCTGGGAGCCCTTGCCCCTAGCAGTACCTGGGTGGTGCTCTGCGGTGACTGAGGTGGCCCTGAGGCTTTTACCACGGCTGTGAAGGCATTTTGAGCAGCAATTGTCACTAGTGGCAACAGCTTTGCAAATGGAGCGGGCTGTCAAATACATGTTTTTGCGAAGTCTTTGCAGGAGGCATACAGAGATTATATTGTCCCTAGGTCTTCATTTTCAAAGGTGTTTTATAAAGTAAGAAGTGATTGATTGTTTTCTTGGTTGAAAGCCTAACAATGTGGTGTGCAAGATAAGATCAGTTCCACAGTAAATGCTTTTTAGCTCAAGATTTCTAACTACATTAATCAGGAAAGCCTAATCATGACTAGGGAGCAATTACAAAAACATTCCAACTATTTCTTATTCCTTTTAATTATCATGTTTACCTTCGTCACCTGATACACACGTCTTAAGAAGGGGTAGAGATTTTTCACAATTTCAAAGCCTTAAAATTAACTGTACAAGCAATTACTTGGTTTACGAATCAAAAAGAGAAATACTGTATTCATCACCTTCAGAAGTCATATCTACACACCTTCACCCACTTCTCCCCAAGAAGTTCTTTGGGCGTCATGTTTTCTCTCAGCTGAGCAGCAGTTTCTCTTTCAGAATTGTATTAACACCATTTCTTCCATGTTTCTGAGAAGTTTGCCAGATAGCAATATAAAATATTGCTTCCTCCTATCTTCTGTCTCCTTCCTTCCCCCAGATTTGGACAGAAAATGATGAGAGCTACCACATGCATGAACCGTAGTGTTATCTGTAGAGAGCAGGAAGGGAGTAGCTGCTGAATTCCATTTGTGCATCGCTCTGTTCAGCAATGTCCAGTGGCATCACTTGCAAATGTATCTGAAAAATACATTTAACAAAATGTGTTCTGAAGAAAAAAAATACGAATATTTTCCTTTCTTTTATGTTAGGAGCTTTTGGACACAAAGGACATGAAATCTTGAATCATATGGCATTTGCAGGAAAGCACGATTTTACCTCTCATTTACCCAGAACTGTGCATGGCAGTTTAAAATTATGCTCAGGAGATTACAGACACACTTTCCAAACTTTGCACCTGGTGCTGGAAGATCACCATCAAAACAGTAAGGCAGCCAGTCCTGAAATACTGTTGGATTTTAGGTCCAAACTTTCCTAGAAAACTGCTTTAGAAAATTGCACCCAAAATTACACCCAAATTCCTGTGAGTTTTCAGTCTCTGAATAAGCAGTTCTGAGAAAAACTGTGCTTCATGCATTTGACAGTGAATTAAGGATTTTATCTTCTTAGAGCTGATAATCCAATACTGTTATTATCTGAACTGTGCATATAATGTGGGCCCTTTTCAAAGCTCTGTTTTACTATAGTTACATTTCTAATAAACACATAGCCAAGACTGGTTTTGTGCCATGTATGAATATGCTGTTTTCTTTACATTGTGGGAAAAGTGCAATGCCATGCTATGCCAAATTCTTTATTCTCAGAGTGTTGGGGTGTTTTTAACACATCTTTGTGAAGCTAACAGTTTGAAGTCATGGTGGGCTCAATTTTCTGTTAAAAATCTAAAAAAGCAGCTGCTGGCAATTGAAGATGTGAAAAAGCTACCCAAAAAAAAAAAAAAAAAAAAAAAAAAAAAAGAAGAAAAAGAAAGAAAGAAAAAAAAAGGGTGGGTGTTCCGGAGAAAAGGTGTTGTTGCAATGTGCTTTCAGACATCATCAATTTTTTGAAAGCACTTCTTTTTTTTTCCTTTATTTTTGTGAAGTTGATTGTAAAGGTCATGTTTTGGTGCAACTTTGATCACACTCAAGGGAGAGGGAGATGTGTGGATTAAATACCTAGCACAGATCCTTATGGATGAGCACCGTGGCTGCAACAGTTTGGAGCTTGCTTGGTCATGATGATCTATTCTTTCTTTAAATAATAGTGGGGGAACCAGGTTTTTTCTCCCTTTTTTCCTTGACTATAACCAGTGTTTCTAGCAATTCTGGTATTCTTTTTCTCACTTTTCAGCAGAATAATCAGTGATAGATATATGTAATTTTTAGCAGTATAAGTTTTGAAAGAAATTAAACAAAAAATCATGCCTTCTTGTGCAAGGGATAAAACATATCTCAAAACACCTAACACTAATAAAATTCTTACTTTTTTGCATTCCCCCCTGAGCTGTACACTGTTTGGTATTATAGATGCTTACATCTGAGATAGGATATTTCTACCTGCATATATGTCATGCACTTTAGATGGTTTGCATTTCGATTTTTTGTTCATACTTTATGTTCATTTGTGTTTCAATGCAAGGGCTGCTGCTGGGATCAATATGTTTTGAACTCAACTTTCCTGAAAAATAGAAAGTTTAGTAAAAGTATATTTGAAAAGGGATAAATGTTTCCATTTTTCCTCTTGCTAGCTGTAGTAAAAGTGACATACCATTACCACTATTGATTCTTACCACTACTCACCCTTTCCATCTGGAGTGCTGACTGCCTGTGGCTTATTTCCATTTTTCCTGTTCTGGTGGAAGGGCTGTGCCTTCACATCTCAGGGGACTGCAGTTTCAACAAGTAAAGCAACAGGAGTGTGATCCACTACGAATTCACCTAAATGTACAAATACATAAAGGATGAGGTCCTGTCAGCTTTAATAAGCTTTTGCTTCTCAAAATTGCAGGCAAATTGTCTTCCAACACACAAGATAGCTGATTGTGCTAAAGGTGTAATTGATTATTCTCTGCTAACATGTTTAGATGAAGGCCCAGCTATTTGTCCTCCCTGAGTAGCTCACTGAGAAGAAAGCTACAGAAGGCTGCAGGACGAACGTGGTTTGAGCCCTTCTGCGCTGGTCTCTGAGTTTCTTTGGAGGGGAGCAGTGGCACATTATGTAGCATCAGGCTGCAGTTTTTTGAGGCAGCTTAATGAAAATAGGATCAACTCTATGGGCATTTATATTATATAAATTCAAAGGACAGTCAGTATCAAACCTTTGTAAGGCACGCTTTGCTCTGCATTGTGACAGTGAGCACGCAAAGCTGCAGACCCTGTGGATAAATGCTCTGTCATGAGCATATGTTCTAAAATGTAAATAAACTAATTTGTGTGCTCTCTTTATAAAAACAAGAATTATCATTTCACCTGATCAGCACGAAATTCAAATGTATTGTATCCCTGGCTTACTGTTTGCTCCCCAGTGTGCACAGCGTTCACTCCCATTTTTTCCCCATGACACAGACAGATGTTTTGGAGCAATACCATTCTTACTTTTCAAATACTTTGTGATTTTCCATTTCTAACAGTTTATTACTTTGTTACATTTTTTCTGTTTTCTCATGGAAATTTTGGGGATTTCAGGGTCTCTAGTTGGTTGTGTTTCCATATACAAGGAATTCAGTCCTGTAGCATTCATATCATGAGATCACCAAAAGGCTAAACCAGGCCTTAGTGTCCTTTACCCCTCAAATATTATTTTGAGCCACTGATCCCTTTAGAAATAATTGACAGTGAGATTATTTCACAGGAAAAAGCTGCTGATCAGCAGCTCTTCCTGCATTCATAAACCCATCTTTATTCAACACAGGTTGAGGTGATGAGAAATGTTTCAAAGCAAAAGCAAAGCAATATTAATTTCTACTAGCTGTTTTCTCTAGTAGGGTTAGGGTGTCCTGCAGCTAGAGAAAGAGCTATGGAGCCTCTTTCTAGTGTGTATATATTTCTCACTCGTGTCAACCCATGTTAGATCTACAGTGCATAATCTGTCTTCCAGCCCAGACAAGCCCAAGAGGGGATAAAATAAAGGGAGAAAGTAGAAGCTTCCATGAATTTCATTACACCATAACTAGAGGTAGTCCTTTTATAAGTTTATCCTGTCTTGAGGGAGGATCTTGAAATCTTAAGGTCCCTTTGACCCTACTTTTTGTGATTTGTTTCTGTGCTTTGTAGCCAATAAAGGTCATGCTATCCCAGTACAGAGATAATGATGTACAAGGGGAGAAAAAGGAAAGCCTATGGCTAGATGATGGGCTACAAAAGAGGCTTTGTAGGCTGCATAGCTTGCATTGCTGCTAAGCAAATTATGTGGCTGTGGGCAGGTCAAAAAATTTCAAGTATCTATGGGGTTTTTTGTAACACTGCCTATATTAGGTTTTGAAGAAAAGCATTTTTCTTTGGTTGCAGGGTACAAGACCATTCATTAGTAGGAATATTAAATAGTTTGCAGTTCCAAGATACTTTATAGAATTAAGTATTCAAACCTTCTTTAAAAATCCACTATTACTAGCAAAATCAATGAGCCCACTCAAGGATTTAATTTATAACCAGTGTTAAAATAAAAATCATACCTTAGGGATTTAAGTGCTTCACTTCTTTCTGCGTGTGAGATGTTCATATTAGCTGACACTTCTTTTCTTCAAATTATCAGAAACGGCACTAGGGATAGCTCTAGCTACTCAGGAAAGGCAGATGTCAAAAACCCTACAAATATTTCCTGGAAATCTGACTCTTACACTGAGGTTGAAGAGAGAAGACAGAGGGGAGCAAATTCTGCTTCTCCCTTTTCCAGAGTACAGATTTTGTGGGTTTTTTTGATAGAGGGTAAAATTTGGAACTTGCTTTGGTGAGGAGCTCTAAACACATTCTGTAAATTGAGAGTTCCCCTTTAAGTTTACAGAGTATTCTTGTTCAAACTGTTTAAACTGAAGGGGAACATAGCAAACGCAGCACCACTCAGTCATGTGTCCTGTTTGCGGTTAGTCACACAAAGCCAATTTTTTCAGATGCTAAGCTCTACTCTTTTTTTTTTTTTTTTTTTTTTAATAAAAAAGACTGAACACAGCTGCTCTTGACATCAAAGAGTCACTGAACAAATAAAAAAGCACCATGCTATCAAAGTAACAGCTGAGATTTAAAAATTACTGCAGTGAGATTACCTAAGAGATGCTGAGGACAAGACCTGCTATATGATGAAGTACCTTTTCTCACTTTCTTGAACCCAGCCTGTGCATTTTTCTCAGCACATCACATCATTCAGTTTGTCTCTGGTGATGTTTTTACCCCAAAGGTGTTCTTTATCAGGAGGTTGCTGGTGTTTCCTGTCATTGCTACATCAGTCCAAGGTGTTTAGAAGAATAAAAAATTGCTGCTACGCACAATGTCACAAAATTAAATTAAAGTTAAATTGAAAAGAGACTCCTTAAAGTTATGATAACATACAGAAGAGGAAATGTGACTGTAATATGACATTTTAAAAAACCCAAACAAACATAAGACCCCTTAAGCACTGCAGTGAGTCATGAAACCTAATATTATTAGTTCTCTTTAGTGAATCTTCTATTTCCAAGCTTTGTTTTCCACTATAAACAACACGCAGGATCCATCTGTTTGAGATAGGACTGGTGGCAGTCTCTGGCCATCCAATCAACAGTCATGGCCTTCTGTATGAAGGACTGTACCCACACTGAACAATTTTCCCACATTACTAAATAGTTGACCCGTCTGTCAGGTTTCCTAGCCATCTCCTTTTTTGCCATGCAAGGTAAATTCAAAGCTTTAATTCCAGATCTGATCCGGAGATTACCTTTCCCTGGAATTTTTAATGGCAATGAAATTGAAGAGCTTCCTAGCACCTTTTCAGGCCCACAGTGTCTCTGCAGACAAGTGAGCCCCGGGCACTGCAGACCACCATCAATGAGGCAGTTGCTACACAGATAAAAATCTGGGTCTTACCCCATCCTGGTCCCTACAGGTGATTCCTAACCTGCCAAGAAGTTTTTCCCAGCTCACAGACACTCACTTTTGAATGCATCCTCCAGGCCATTTCTCTCATTGCTAACCTCTTCTCTGTTTTCCCTAGCAATCCCCAAATAAAACCTGCTGAGCTTCTGCTTTGACCCCGGCTGGCAACAACAATTTGTTGGCTGGTTTTTTTCTCAGGCTGCAGCTGCTCAGCAGCTTCCTTGCACAAAAACCATTCTAACTGCAGACTTCTTCTCAAGGACAGATTACTTAAAGGCTTAAACTCTCTAGCCTCTCAGTCACATGGTTTGGAGAAGGATTGGGACAGGCAAGGAGGAACTTCTGCAAAAAGAGTGTTCACCTGGAGCTAAGAGGTGTTCCCTAACACAGGCAAACATATTCACGTGTATCCTATGCACAATGAGATAGCCAAATATGCTGCTTTTAAACAAAAAGGACTGTTTCTTTAACTCAGCCATCAGAATATCCTGATCTGATCCAGCACAAATATCTCTCAGCCACGTAGATGCCATTATTCCATTCATATGGGCTGACTGCCTGGAAACATCTCTGCAGCCAAATCTACAGTGGTATCCCCTGCAGCAATTGCTGCTGACTCCCTGTCCTCAGCCAAATGCCTCTGGCTGTGTTACAGCCTTGGATTTTGTATTCTGAGTAATTTTCTCTCATTTGCTTTTATGTAAGATGTTGAGTCTCCCTTAGGTGTGTTTTTTTCCGAAGGGAAGTCTTGACTCTTCTTATGTTTAATTACAGAGCACGTGAGAAGGGACATTTCAGGTTGTTTTCTGCTGAATTCCTCTGACACCATCCCTCCTGCAGATATCCAGTTTTTGCTTCAAGTGTCTTTCCAGTACAACTGAGCCTGATAGCTGTTATTCCAACCAGTTGGCTTCTGGGAAATGAATGCCAACAGACAGTTCAGAGCAACCTAATAGCACTTATTATTTCTCCTACCTGCTTAGCGAAGTCCAGGTTTCACAATGTCAAAAAAATTGGAATGTTACCATCCATAGAGAAGTTGGAAGAAGTTAAACCAGCAGATTTTGCTGTGGGCTTTCAGTGAGCCAATCAAATGAAGAAAGGGGGTGCAGTCTTGTTTTAAAGCATTGGTAGATTAATTGCTTTGCAATGAAAGTTTCTGTTGGCTCAGTGGCAACCTGAATCAGCAGAGAGCTGGGGCCTGGCAGGGATGATGCTGCCACTGCTACTGCTGCACTTTGCTCTAAGGCTCATTCCCTGCCACCAGTGGCAGAAGTGTATGAGGAAGTGCCTTGGCTGTTCTAGGGGCTGAAGGTCATTTTAAATAAAAGCTGAATGTGTAATACCTTTTCTGTGTCAGCTTTCTGTTCTTGTATCATTATTTGGCCATTCTTTCTCTCAAGTAGAAAATTGTCTCCGCTGATAAAGGATCTCACAGTGTATTCCTGTTTAAATCAAATGAGCCTTTTATTTATCAAGCAGGATGAGAGCCACTTGTTTCACTGTGTAATCGTCATGGCAGAACAGCTCGTGGGGTTCCCCATAATTTCAGCGTAAGTGCTCCGAGCAACAGGTGCTGATCCTCCTTCCTGATACCACATGGTCACAAAATCTCTGGAAGCAGCACACTGCTGTTGCTCTGAACACCTGTCTGTGCAGAAGGTACCTGTGCTAATGCCAACACAACAGAACCAAGTGTCTACAGTACTCCTTGGATCACCAGCAATGCCAGCAGTTTGCCGGTCTTCTGTGAGTGTTTGTATTGGTAGCCTAAGGGCAGTCACTGGCATTGGTAAACCATGAGGCTTTTCTCTGGCTCCATTTTGGCTTGGGAACATCCCCATGCACACTGGATTTCCTAGGGCATACACTTACTTTTCTGACTTACACCAGCATACTTAACCTACCATAGCAGAGATCCTGACCAGGAAAACCCAGCAATAAGCTTGAGTTTAGACAAGGAGTAGGATAAACTCTTTGAGTAGTCTTAGAGCTTTGCAAGAGTCTGGGTGAAACTGTTCACATCTTAGAGGTTTCCTTGTTCGACCTACTGCATGCTGACTACCAGAAATTCCTCTAAATAATACTAACTAATAAAGACCTTAGCTGAAGAGGTGGAATCAGATTTTATGTTCAGCGGTGAAGGAATAAGTGAGATTTGTCTAGTATGTCATCTGAGTTGTTTGAAACACAAAACTTAACTGGGTGCTTATTCTATATGTCTTGATAGGGCAATTATCTTGAAAGTTATTGTGTGTAAAGACATGCAGAGGCCTTTTGGACTGGGTGGAGATTCAGGATTCAGCAACTTAGATTTTAGATTTATGAACTGATGGATACAACTGACAGGAACAAAGTATTGAACAACAGGATTTAGGGCTTCTCAAGGCTGAGACTGACAAAAGAACGTTAATTGGCAAAGTGAATATGTGTCCTACAAAATGTCCTAGGCTATGAAGCCGAAAAGAAATACATACTAACAGCTACGCTTCCACAATTATTCAGAACTGCTGTTTGAAGTACTGTATATCTATTTTCAAACACATATAGTTCAGTAGATAAGAGTGTACTTGCCAAAGCCTATGCAAAAAGCTAGAAAATTATTTTGTAAAGTTATCCTCCTTTGAAATAAATTTAAAAGGAATAAATTTATAATAAATTAAGAAGGAATAAATGTGTATTAAATTACAAAGGAATGCTAATTGTCACATTTTTATTACAAAGCTTGGCTTGGATAAACTAGCACATGAAATAACTTAAAATAGCTTTTCAGTCATTTCTTTGGTGATCTGAGCTTTGAGACCTGCATAATTGAGTAGGAAAAATCTGAAAAGCTGACACATAATTTGTTTTAACTAAGTTCCATAAATTTGCAGACCCAATTTTTAGAAGATGCTAAGATTCCAAGGTTTTGGGGGTGTTGGTTTTTTCTTTATTTTGGGATTTTTTTGGGGAGAAGTTTAAAAATATTGACACTAAATTCTGTTAAATGAGCAGTGGTATCGGACTTTTTTTGTAAGAAAATGTCTCTGCTTGTAAGATTTTGGAGACTTCTCAGCTTCAAATCCCTTATAAACTAAGAATTTCCTCATAACATTCTTTCAAAATACATTCTTGGCTGAAGTTTTTGAATCTGTGAATACTGTTGCTGGATTTACATTTTCAAAAGCTATTCCACTGATAGAAATGGACAGGAAAGCTTATTATGCAGCTATTTATATATAGGGGGAAATATACTGGAGCAATAAAGGAAATCTTAATATTTGGGCTACTGAGATAAACAGGATAATAACAATATTTAGCATAAATGTGGAGGAAGCCATAGTTCAGAAACAAGGAGTTAGTATCTATTTTGGGTAACAGATAAGCCACAGCCCAATGGGAAAGGAAGAAAATGTTGATTCTTTACTATAAAACTTTGTATTTTGTCTTTAATAAGCAATGTGCTTACACTCCCATAGCATTTCCTTTCACATGTGTCCGAAAGCAGGACAGGATGGGGGATGAGGCTTCAGGAGATAGGAAGAAAGGCTGTGTAACGCCAATTTTAAACAGAGGAAAATGGAGGAAGTAGCTAATTATAGTCTTTTCAGTAGGAGGAAACCACTTGGAAGAGCCTTGGCCCTTCGGGAGAGACTGGGAAGCGAGGTAGCTGTCAGGATGGCTTTACGGCAACTGGTCCCAGCAGACAAAGAGCATCTGTCTAGGCAAGGAAAGGAGGTCACATTTAAAAGCAAGCTATCTAGGGTAGAGACAAAGACTGATCCTAATCTCTTAGATACGTTAAACCTGTCTTAAGTAGCATTTATCACTGGTTTGTTTCGGGGTGGGGGTGCCAACAGCATGCTACCCACTTCTTTTTCAACATGACCCGTTTTCCTCATCTGGCAGAGACAACATAGAAATTTTTTTCTGTCAAAGGGAAACAAACAAACAAACAAACCCCTATCAGGAAAACTGGTAATTTATGTCAGAAACAGATATTTTCTGAATGGATTTTGGTTAAGTTTCTTAGTAACATATTTCAAAGAAGATTAAATATTTAAATATGATCATGATGCTTGATCTGAGAGAGAAGTTCTGCAGGAGGCCAGGTGGGAGCACAGCTCAGAGACAGTAACTGGGCCTTGACCCAGAATATTTCACACTTGGGAGGAAATCTCCTGTTTGGGATTTCAGAGAGAGTATTATCAAAGCTACTGAATATCACAACATAAGATGGGGGGCTTAATAAGTTCATCCTGTCATTCCACTACCCTTCTGCAGTATCTTTCTTCTCAGGCTGCTAAGGTATTTTAGCTTGCACTGCTCATTAAAAAAATGAAATAATAATGTTTCCTAGTAGTTCCAGGTGCAGAGAAGTTATGTACAAGATTTTGTAACCTTTGCACAGGTTGGTGATTGCTCACTCATGTAGACTGCCAGAGCAGTCAGTGGAACTACTCACGTGTTTTCCATGGTCATCACCATGAGTAAGGATGATACTACTCAGCCCAAGTGCCTGGTACACAAGGTTGCATGGGAAGTACATGGAAGAGCTGGCAGAATTCTCCTGATTGCAGTACCTCTGCTGACCAAATAGGCAAAAGTTCAATGGTAATTAAGTAGGAAGTTCTCTACTACAGTAAAATCAAATTGCAAGTGGTAACACATGAATACAAAAGAAGGAAAAGGGGACCTGTGGACAAGCATGGCCTAGAAGTATAGACCCTGTGTAGGGAGACAAAATTTAGCCCACAAAGTCCTTTCAGTGACATCAGTGGTTTTATCGGGTGGAGGAGCTGTTCCCACAAACTGTTCTGTGCCATCCTATAGCCAGAGGAAGACTTTTAGGAGCAGAGATCAATTGACCAGGAGAAGAGAAACAGGATGCCTAGTTTTTAATGAGCTAAAATGTGGATGGAGTCTATCAGCAAATAGGAGTCTATTAGCAAATAAAAGTGAATAAAAGCAAAGAGAAGCAAATAAAAGTTCTTGGTTTTGACCTCATTAACAAAGTCTATGAAGTAAACAAAGCCTAATGAACAGTATTAATCATGTGATATTTTTGATAATATTGGATTAATATTTTTCCAAAAAAAAAGGGTTCTATAGGACTTCATGTTCTCAGGGACTGTGGACCTTGTAAGTGGGAGGAAAATGCTGTAAAAGTGGCCATATTTAAATTCAGACTGCTAACAGATTAGAGGGTGGGTTAATCACCAAGTTGTAGCTATCTCACCAAGTGCCCTCTATCAGCTCCACCCTTCCAGCCATTTCTTTGAACTCATGGCAGATAATTTGTCCCCACAAAAGATGATGCCCCCAGACCAAGTGTCTCTCGACACTTGAAATGCTAGAGCAGGTGCTGCCGTGGGAGGCAGCAGCTTTTTATCCAGGACCATCTCTAAGAGGGAGAATTACAGGAGGGCACAGTCAGCACAGCATGCTAATTTCCATTTTCCCTGCTCTCAAGTGCAATGGGTGTTTTTAAGTTTATGGTAATGATTTCTTGAGGAGGCTTTTAAAACTCAGATACGTTTTTGTCCTATGCCACACTGAAACAAAGCAGTATTATTTGTGAGATAAATCCTAATCATTCATTAGTAAAACCAAACCCTATTGGCTTTGTCTCAGCTGATGGAATGTGTACATTTGGATTTATAAAAGCAGAGAGCATTTTTGACTAAAGGAAATTTCTTTTAGCACTTAAATAGCAAATCAAGACAAAATAAAACTTTTTACATTGTCTCAAATTTCAGGAAATTGTGGACAGCTTCTTTTTTTTCTGTCTCTCATTTTTCAGCTTTTCATGACAACATAAATAAACCTGAAGTGTTTGCTGGTTGTTTTGTTGTTTGGTTTTTTTTCATGAAGACTTTACAGCCTGGTGAGCAAAGCAGTTCTTGAATTAACTCCATTCAGCAATCTACTGGCATTGACACTGCTCAAACATCACACTCTGCTCAAATCTACACTCTTCATATTGCTTCTTAAAGCTAGACATTTTGTGTTCCTTTTTGTAGCCAAAGAGCCCTTTGCACAGATTTATCCTGATACTAGGAATCCTCACAGAGGATTCTCACCAAAGCTGACAGACACCCTTTTACTGACCGTGGACGAGCTTTGGATCAAGCCTTATGTTGAGCCACAAGTCAGAGCTGTGGCTGGGCAGGCAGATTAACCTCTTTTCGTGGAAGGGAGCGTGACTCAGTACAATGAGCAGGCAGTTGTTGCCTGCCAACAGGCAGGGCTGTCCTTTTATGAAATTTAAATTGATTGCTCCTTAACTCACCAGATTTGTGGAAGGCTGCAGAATTGGGTCGTTGCTGTATTCTCCTACAGTAATCTGGGAGTGGAAGAGGAATAAGTCTTGTATTTCCTGACTTCTCACAGTTCCTAAACGCACGAGTAGCGGCAGTGATTTGTCCGGTTTTGATGCACTTCCCCTCATTGCCCTCCTCACCCAGTCCTCGTCGTCGTGGGGGAGGGAGAGCTGGCTTGCTGCAGCAACAGCAGTTGTGCCCAGACAACAACTTCTGTGAGCAATGAGGCCATGGAAACTCGTGACATCCAAACCCTCATTTCCAGCAACGTTGATGCCTGCAAGGTGCTGGCCCTCACTACAATTACAGCGGTGTGCTAGCTCGTCTCTACTTCCTTGCTTTTTTGTAACTTGTTTTTGAAGGTACTTATGGCTTGACAAGATAATCTATTTTACAGAATATCCCAGAATTATCATAGAGAGCTATTGACTATCTATACAGAGCTACCCAAACTTACCTGGTCAAAACTTCATACACATTTTAAAAACTCTAGAGTGTGTTAAGATTTCTTAGGCATTTTTGTCAAATACTATATTTTAAGGTGGATACACCATTCTGTGATAACAGAAATATGACTGAATCCATGCTTAAGATATTTTCATTGATTTTGATGGGTCTACAACAACATTACATTTAATCACAAGTCTCCAAACCCCAAATCTGAATGTCTCTCCATCAGCCCTTTGCAGTGACAAAGAAGGGAGAAAACCCTCACTTTTTTTCCAGTCACTGCTACCTTTATAACTTCACTGCAGCTCAGATTACTTTTCTTTTGAAGGTAGCATGTATAATTATCATTTGTTGAGCTAGATGCTAACAGCACCTACCTGGCCTTAGACATGTAATAAAGCTGTGCTCTTAAATTTTGACAAATCATTATTTGATCCTAACCTTACAATTAAACTCTAGCTGTGTGCTCTGTGTTGCTGGCCCACTGCCTTTCTGCTTTAGAACAGCCACTGATCTGTGCCAGCGAGCTTGTTGTCCAGGTCACTTCCATTGTGGCCAGCATCTCCTCACCTGAGGGCTCACACCCAGAAAAAGTGATTCATCACTGCAGCCTGAAAAGGCTGAATTATCCACTCAGGGATTCCTAAGCCATGAGTTTGCTGCTCTTTCATCACATGCTCTGCTCTGTAGGATAGGCAACTTCCTTTCCCCAGGTCTTTAAGCCTGATGGGTCAGCAGGTGTTTAATCCCCTCTGCTGCTCATTATTTACACATCCTCCCCACACAGGGCTGCACTCTGTGCGTGCGTGTGTGCACACGCGCGTGTTTTAATGACTCGCTGGCCAAATTTCTTCACCAAGTGAATCACTTTGAATCACAATCTTCTGCCAAATCAGTCCTCCACCCATCAGCAAATGCAGCCTATTCACGCTGTTCTGATGCAATAACCACAAATAAGGACCACGTGATAAGAGACTCAGGAAGAGCTTGAAAAACACTATGACAAGATCCCGTCTCTGAGAAGCAGCCTATACTGGAGCAAGGCAAATGAGCAGGGCTGGTGCCCCATACACATGCTAGTGTTGAACTTCATCCTCAAAACAATGTTGGCTGTCCACTATTTTTTCTCTAAGTTCCTTGTACTCTCACCTCTACAGACAGATCCACTGAAGAAAATGACCCAGTAAACACAAGTAAACCCAGTGCTGGCTCTGTATAAGTTGCCTGTGTGGAATATCTGACTACTTTTTACAGCATAGTATAAAATCTCTGAACAGGCACAAGCTCAGCTTATATGTAGGCATAAAATAAGAAATTTTTCAGAAGAATCTTCTTCTCAGAGCATTAAAATCTTGGAAAAGCCAGCCCTTGATAGCTGCTATGATGCCTGTCACAAATACTTTGGAGGAAGCAGCAATTATTATACACAGTAAGAATTTATATCATTTAGAGTATAATTAAATTCACAACAGAAGAAATAGATTTAACACATATCCTTGGGCAAGACGCAACATTATTTTTCTGTTAGACCATGTAGCGACTATCAAGGTTGCATCCTGTAGAGGCAGTAAGAACATAAATCAACACAAATCTTGAATTTCACTCTAATGACCTACATACCTTTAATCAACCTTCACTGCTTTATCTGTATGCATCTGCTTCAGACTGGATTTATGCATAATTACAAAATAATTTACAAAAAGACTTTCAAAGAACTTCATAGTATCTTAGCATATTTAAGTATCTCAGAATCATCCTGACTAGCAAATGACATAATCAGACCCAAACGGCAGCAAAATTCAGGATGTTTGATAAAATATTTCTTTTTCACAAGCCTTTGGCGGAAATTCAGTGTCAGATGCATCCTGAGAAGATGGATGGTATCCTGCAGTTTTAGGAGGCCTCTATCCTACAAAAAAGGCATTTCCCTTTCCTACCTTCTCCACTCACCAGAATGGTATCGCTTAGTTAGGGAAAAAGAATTGAGAGATGGGGTTATTTTTTGAACAATATCATGCTAAATTTAGGTTAATCTCCTTGTCTGCCTTAGGGCGATATGCCAGAGGGATCAGGAACTGTTATCACCACATTGCTACAGAGAGGGCAGAACATGCTGTGGTGACAGATGGATTCAGTCTGAGGCAATATTTATTTGGCCATCCTCTGGCAGAGCGGAGGACATTCCCTTGCACTTTGTATAAGGGAGGCTCACCCTTTCCCCAAACAAACTGGGCAGAAGCAAGGGCTGCTACTCTGAAGTAGCTTCTCTTGTTTCCTTAGGAGCATTGTGAAACCACTTCATGCTGAAGCCAGGAACAATCCTCTTTGCTGTCCCTACTACTGCTTCTGTGGAAAAGACCCACACTAATGGGCACTAACATACATCATCTCATACAGCTTTTAGTTCCTGTACCCTTCTGCCCTGTGTCCCAAGCTGCTCATTGGAGATTGAATTTCCTGAAAACTAGTTCTCAAATCCAAATTTTTTTCTTGCCATGTTACATTGTAACTAGAAGGCACTCTTGCATGCTATGCAGAATTAATTCCCGGTCAAGCGCCTGCCCAAATTTCAACAGATCAGAGTCGTTCAAGCAGTCCAACATCCCGAAAATGTACTATTAATATTGCACTTTGTGTTGCTTGCAAAAGAAGTGCCATATCTCCTCTGAAGTAATCCTTGCCACCACTTGCTATGTTCACTAGAGTTTGGCTGTAATTCCTAAATTCATTATTAGAAGCAGATGATTATGATTACTGATATGTAAATGGAGCATTCACCTTAAGAGTTAGATTTCCTTTTTAACTGATGAATTGAGATGGTTGTTTGTTTGTTTATTTATTAAGGATACTAGAATTAGATTCTTAGCTATTCTAAGCCCTGAGAATTGTGCTAAGAAGCATTTTCAGCTCTTCCCGAAGTCATATAGCCATGCTGATGCTGACGTGAAGTTCTTTGGATTAAGCTATAATACTGGTGATTACGTGTTTGAAATGACATAATTTTTCTCATCTTGAGTTTTCTCTTCCGAGTTCTCAGACTTCCTCAGATTTCCTCAGATTTTATACTGTTACACACTTAAAATTCTTTTCCTTATTATTATGTAGGGTACAGGTTACAGTGAAAACTCCAGATAGACCTATACAAGGTCTGAAAAAAAACGATCCAGTTGCACAGAAGGCCAGCTGGAAAGAAGCAGCTGACTTTAAGGAAAACCAGCTGTATGTGATCTTCAGATGGATCGCCAGGGGGGCAAGAGTTTCCATCTTGGATGCAAGGAAACAAAAGAAATTTGGGATAAAAGTTGGAGTAGATATTGTCTGTATACTGGAGTCCCTTTAAATAGATACCAAAAGTATCAGTATGTGAGATAATAGATACTGACACATTTAAACACCTCCTAAAAAATGTAATTTGTTTAATCAAAATCTGTCATAATTTATTTGGACTAGAACTCTAGCAACTGATGTTTTTAATCACATGCACACTGCTGGACCAGACTTGTTTCAGACCAATATTTTCCATTTGCCTCACATTAGTCACTTTTGGGAAAGATCAGCTTCCTGGGACTTCAGACCATTTGTTCCAGGGTCATCTCTTACTGACATTGAGTCTGTTTAGACAGAGGCTTTTTGACACAAATATTGCGTAAAGCATAAATATAGCATGACACTCTCAGTGACTGTCAGCTCTGCCACAGAGCTGGATGCTTCTGCTAAACAAAGCCAGGAAACAGTCAAAAGTAGCATGGAATAAAAAGGCAGGAGGTCAATGAAGGTGACCTTTTAGTCACCTCATATTGGCAGGACCAGGAATGCAACATATCTAGCTTTATTTAATTCAAGCATCATAATATCCTCTGACGAGTTCACTAGATTTATATAAGGCCTACATTAAAACTGTAAAGCGGTTAAGTTTTTAAATTTTATATGCATATTAAAATGCACCGTAAGAAAATTATTTCTAATACTGCCTTTTACTGCATTTTAAGGTCTGTTGTTCTTTCCATGAGCAACTCTCTCAAGGAGAGGATAGATTTCATTTGCAAAAGTTCCAGTCTGGACTGAAATCTGGCATGAAATCATCCAGATTCATAATTCAAACCATCTGGATTCATAACATTAATAATATTGATCAGGAGTATTCACTGCTTTCAGAAAAGCTATTTTCATCTAATGAGCCAACACTGTAACACATTTTTCTGTGCTTGTCATGCTACAAGCAGTGGCCAAGGACAGTGCCCAGAACTCGGATGTCAAGCTGATCTTGGTGTTTTGTCGCTTCCCCAAAATTCCCCAAATTATGGAGGCTGCAGGAGCACCCTGCCAGCCATCTGCAGGTGCACACAAATCCTCCCTCCCGAGGTACGAGCCCTCCGGCAGCCCCAGGGAAATCTGTCACGGCACAGCGTGTCACGTTCAGCCGGAGGTGTCCCCTCCTGCCCAGCCGTGCCAGCCTTGGGGCCACGCTCCTCCGGGCAGCACAAAGCAGCTGCAGCGCAGGAGAGGATCTGGCTCTCCAGTTGATGGCGGGAGCACACACTGGGCTCCTTCTCAGCGCACAGGAGCAGACAGACGAGGTTGTGTTCACCCGCGCACAAGCGAGTATTTATTCTGTCCTCCGCAGGCTGCCCCTCTCCCCGGCGCCCGCCTCTCGGCTTCCCGTCTCCTCCAGCAGCAGAGAAAACACGGGAGCAGAAGCCAAGGACTCGTGAGCTCCAGTTCGGCTGCTGGTATTGCCTCATTGTTTGGCCTTAGTCATTTAACCTCTCTGTCCCTAGCTCCCTCCCTGGAAAAGGACAAGGCAGCTGGGTTTGCCCGGGCAGGACGGCTCTCCCCAGGAAACAAACAGGGGCTATTTGGGAGAGCTGAGGCAGCAGCGCTCTCGCAGGGACAGCCAGCCCGCAGCCGGGGACAGAGCAAAGTGCAAGGGGCAGAGTCATCATCCTGTGACTCGAGGTGAGCTGCTGCTGCTAATCTTTAACCTGCGAGAGCCACGTTCCTGAGCTCCAGCAGCGCAGATCCCTGCGGCTGTTCTAACGTGGTGTAACAGCGAGCTGTTCTCTGTACTTTTGACAGAGGAAATCACAACTTACCTCTGCTTACCAACAGCGAGATCCCCTCTGTTCAGAGGTGCTGGCTGGCTGGCACATTCCCCTTTGAAACAGAGCACAGAAAGGGCTGCAGGGAGGACTAACAGGCCAAGCCTTGGACACAGAGAGGCATTTGAAGGAAGGGAATTGCTCTGCCTTGGAAAGTACCCACATCTCCTTATAGATACCAGCCATTACACCAACAAACCTACTGCATGAGAGCCAAGTAGTGCTGCCCAAATGGCTGAACCAATATAGCATGAAGATGTGTCAGTGTGTTCTTGCCTGGAGAATTTCCTCCTAGCAAAATTTTAAATCTCTGTGACCTTTGGTAAGGCTTATTCACTGCCAAACATCTCACACACAATGCCACTAGCAGTGCAACATCATGGTTTTATTATTACTAACAACAATGAATAGTCAGTTCTCTTTCTTTCCCCCTAATTTCTAGATTTAAAAAGTCTGATATGGTGGCATTTCTTTCTCAGCCATAAAAAACACCCCCAAGGCTAGAGGTTGTCGTTTATCATTTGGCTTCAGGAGTTGAAGCTTAACAGAGCAACCTGATGGCTTCTGACAAAAGCCAGAAAGCTGCCAGCACAGGCACTTGCCAATATTAACGGATAAAAGAGATAGGAAAATATTTCAAAGCACCAGGGAAAATGTTGGAATGATCTTTAACTGAGAGGTGTCTTTCTACATTTATTCAGGCAGGATGAAGGCAGAAGAGGGAGCTCTGCAGTTCTGGCCAATATAGCTACTCTAAGCAAAGCCTGAATACTTGCCAGGGCACCAGCTGGCTGGCTGCTTTATAGTTCCTATAGCTCTTGCAAGGATGCAGCTTTGAAGTGCCCAGCAAGGGGAAACTTGGGCATGTGTGCACCCCACAGATCCCACACTTGCAGGGCACAATCCATAGGCAGGTGCAATGATGGGTTCTCATCCACCAGGCAAGGACTGTGCTGGGGGAAATGCAGTTGGAACAGAAGAGGAACAGAAGACTTCCTTTTTCCTCTCCAAAAGAGGTCAGAAGGACTAAGTCATTTGGCCTTGGAAGGCACACTTCAACTCCCTGCTCTAACACAGCCTTACTCAAAGGCTTCACAGCAAGTTTTCAAAATAATTTAAGCACCAGTCCTATTTAAGTAATCTGCACTCCTACAAAAACTGCCAAAGCAGGTAGCAGGTGTCCACTATCTTTGCAGAGCTGGTCTTTTCCAGCTGGGTATGACTGTGCTGGTGTAGAATCAAAGGCACACGCAGTCCATCTCCAGGACCTGAAGGGAGGCTGTGGGAGAGCCCAACCATGCCCATCACCTCAGCTCAGGGCCATAGGCAGGCGGAGCAGGGCTAAGGTGCAGTGTGCTCTGAGCAGGTGCCAGCACATATCCTGGGCAAGTGCAGGACACGAGTAAAACCTTCAGATGTGACAGTGACAGGTCCTGAAGCAGCACCTCAGACAACAGTAACAGCCCCATACTGATGAATAAATATCCCAAGGCAGCTGCAACTCACGGAGCTGCCATGGGGGAAAGCTCCTACACAGAAGCATAGAATCCTGTACTAGGTCTTGTAAGGTCCCAGGTTTTGCCACTCCTTGGGGAGGATCCTATGTTACATCAGTTCCTGCCCCAGTGAGGGACTGTGATGCAGTCTGCTGACAGAGATTTTGTTCCTCAGCTTCCCCCAGGCCTGGTTTTGCAGAAGGAATGATCTGGTCCCAGGTAATGTTTCAGATCTCATGCCTTGGTGAAGAAAAGCCAAAGCTGCTTCTTTGACTAATAAGTCACATGAAGAGATAACTCACTGTCTGTTTCAGAAGCAGAGTTTAGGCAAGCTGTTCTTCACAGAGGCTATACTGCACTAAAAGGATTTAATCAATACTGCACCCACAGTAATAGGTTATGTGCATTAAACCTCATTAATTTTTTATGACAAATTACACTGTATACTACCCCATAAATTCATATACTCATATCAAGTACATGGATAATTATGTGGAAGAACCTGCAAGCTGCAATATGAATGTTGTCCAGCCTCACGCGGAAGGACATTCTGCTTCACAGTGGGTTTGCAATCTGTTAGGACTCAGGTTGGCTCTGAAGTGCTAGTTACTTAATAGAGTTTAACATTTGGGAAGGCAGGAACTGCAGCAGGAGATGACAGCACAAAGTTTGGCAGAAAGGAAATGAAACTCCAGGCTCAAAAATAAAGTAAAAATGGGATATACTAATGATCCTACTTTGTTCATCTGAAGTTCTCTCTTGCAAATACGCCCCGAAGAGAAAACTCAACCCTTTTCAGCATCTACAGCTTGTCACCTAGAGAAGGTGGAATCCAAGACTTTCACCATTAGATAAATAAGCATGGCTTTTTAATTGTCTTTTATAAGAACCCAGAGGGAGTTTGGAACAACTCCTCAGGCACACCTTATTGAACATGGCAAAATGATAGGGAAAAAGATCACAAATCAGTCCTGATAAAAGTAAAGCTGTTTCAAAGCACATGGTTTTGGGTGCTTTGCTGAGGGAACACCTTCTGCACAGATACTTGATTGAACCTCAAATTCCCTTACTTGGGAAAAAGTGGTTGTATTGCATGGTTAGTGCTGTACACAACCTAAACCACTGGTCTCTGCTGAGAATACGTTGGGAGCACTCATTTATTCTGCTTCTATTCACCAAGAAAATTACTTGTTCAAAAAAACCTATTTGGTTCACTGGATAGTGACAGAATTAGTCCAGCTGGGTATCTGTGCAGCAGGCAGCAGAATGCACCCCTTTTTAAAAGAAGTGCAACGCAAAAAAACTGGCAAGTGTCACACACAAAGGCTATGAAAACACTGATTCAGGCAATCTCTTTGTTTTTTAAAAATTGCTTTGAGAGATCAACAACACAAGCAACCACAAGGCAGCCAAACCCTTCTTGCCCCAGTCTCTTGCTGCCCTGGGAGGAAAGCCTGAGTTTTTCTCCCAGAGCCTCCCAGCATTGGTGGTCAGCCTTTCCTGCCCTCCTGATCACAAAGTCTCATTTCACTACAAGCAGGCACCAGGGGAGAGGAAAGGAAAAGCATGGGCATAACTAAAGCTCTCTGGAATTCAACTACTTTACTGGAACCCCTGTGGATGTATAGAAGTGTACTCTAAGAGCAAATAACACATCAGAGGCCGAGCACAGGGCTTGGGTGACAGATTCTGGCTGTTGCCAACACTGCACAAATATCAGAGGGCTAGAAGTCAAAATGACATTTGCACTGTCTGTAGACCCTAATTGACAGTGCCTGCATGGGAAACCTGCAGTGTTAAATTGCCATGCAGAAAGCCCTCTGTCCATGTTTAGCTGCAAGATGCTTTATGGAGACATTAATGTATATTCTCTCAGCCTCTGTTGAAGAGGGCTTTGTACATTGTACATTTAAATGCACACTTGGATGGTTAAAGCTCTGCAGTTACTTGTGCTGCCAGGCAGCTACACAGAAGGAGGTACCCCAGTTCAGCTCCAGTGATTTAACTGGAGGCAAATGCTGGAGAAAGCAGTTTCTGGAGACAGCCCAGGGAGTCCTGAGCATTGCTCTGAGGAGGAATGATCTGCAAGGAGTGCTGCTGTCCAGAACTGGCCCTGCGTCTGTCTCTATGTGCAAGCAAATTGCAGCAAACCTAAACGCACTGATGGCCTTGTACCATAGACAAACAATGCACCTGTTTGTTTTGCCTCAGAAGGCAAAGGAGAAAACAAACCAAACAACAACAAAATATTTAATATGGGGATCAAAAGTAAGAAAAAAAAGTGTTTGAAAAATTTTTTTTGGGAGGAAACATGTATTGACTAAGCCAGGAGACCCACTACCACATGTATCACAAATTCCAAGATCTTAGTGGGAATGAAAAGCACTGGAAATTTCTAGGGAAACAAAACCCCACCTTTTTATATTTGTCTTTTTAAACAAAGAAAGAACACCACCATCCTGGATGTTATGAAATGGCTAAAAGTCATCAGGTTTCATATGTTGGGCCTGCCCTTCCTCTGAGAGATTATTTCCTCACTGTTCATGGCAGGACATAGCGTTTCTTCCTTCTGGTCATTGCAATCAAATGTGACTGGACTAAACAGATTAGTGACCTCTCAGCTGCTCTGGCAAAGTTTTAATTTATAACTTGAAGTAACACATAGTTCTACTTCTGAAACTTGCTTTCTCCTTTATTACTTGTACAAATACATCTCTAAATGATTAAAAGAATCCGAAATAATATGGAAATAAAGAAACCAACCAGCTCCAGGAACCTTTTCATATGAAACCAGTCCTGATAGAATTAATCAAAATGATTTATTAGGACACTACAGATGCCACCCCTTCTGCTCCCAGGGAATTAAAGAGATAAATACTAAAATTAATTTCATGTTGAACAGATTTGATCTACTAGTGGATTTTTAGGAAATAGAAGTGTGATATTAGTCAAAAGTTTTCTACAGAACAGCTTTTACTTTTACACTAGTTCTAGTTAAAAAGAGCAATAAAAACTATTATTTTCCTAAAGTTTGCCATGATGAACTTAACTTACAGAGGTTCTTCACAGTTTTCCAGACTTTTCAATAAGAAAGAAGTTATTCATTTCAGAAAGATAATTTGTATAGAGAAAATGCTTCAGAATGAAATAAAACTCACTGAACTGTTGATATCTTTTCTTGTTCATTTGCACATGGGGAGAGCAGTTGCAAACCAAGCAGATACAGCTGGTCCTCATTCCCCAAGTCTATTGCAGGCATGTATCACTACCTTTGGCTGACTTAAATCAAACCCCCTCCTCTCGTTGCAATCTATTGGCTTATCAAAATAACCCAAACAATCAAAAAACCCCATCCAACCAAAAAAACCCCACACCCCACCAACAAACAAACCACAGAAACAAACAAACCAACTACCCCAGCTACAACCTGGAAAACAGCCATTCAAATTCCAGTATGATTTAATGATAGGCTGAAAATAACATATATCTACCCTTCAAAGGTGTATAATTTTAGCAAACATGACTATATCTGAATCATCTTGAAATATAGGTTGAAAGGACAAGAAGATGCAGAAGTAAGGCTGTGTCATGGATATAGACCCATGCACTGTGTCAAAGTGCAGATCACAGAAAACACTGGCTTACACACTCCTAGGAAATAATAATAAGGATTGCGAAGGCTAATTAATAACAAGGGTAGCTACAGCACAGGCACATGTTCAGCTCTGGATAACCACAAAGGTAAGGAAGGGGTCATAGTTAATGGGATACTTGAAAACTTGCTGTCCACATTGGGGATAGTGCTAGACTGCAAGAGAAAGAAGCTGAAAGGACATTTGTCTTCCCTTTCCTATTTTGCATCCAGTAAGGACAGCTCTAGCATTAGGACAGGACCATTTCATCCCTGCTTCTCAAGTCTCTCAGCATATACGTCTGCCAGACATTGGCAAATACACGATCTCTGCCAACAATGAGACAGCCTCATTCAGGCCACAGCCCAAATATACGAAGTCAGAATATTTCTATCTCTCTTCCAACTCCATGTGCTTAAAAAGGGACTGGTCTAGATTCTGGCTTGCACAGTCACTGCTTTGAACTACCCTGGCAGCACTAAAAGGCTCTAAGGCTGATGTCATTGCAAGGTCTCCACACTGGAGAGTAAATCTCCAGCGGCACCATGACTGTGCATCTGCACTGCATTCCTCTTGGATGAGGAAGGGAGGATCCTCGCACTCTGCCAGCTCTTTTCTGTTGCACTGGATTCCTGCAAATATTATCAGACAAGCCTGAGCTGCAGCAATTCGTAGGACACCAACCTGTACTCAGAGCATCAGGAGAGCTCACAGCTGTCACTTGTTGGGGCAGCACAGAGAGCAATTTTTGTGCAGTCTCTCCCAGAGCTGTACCGTCCTGCCTATGACAAATGTGTAGGATCCATAAATAAGAACTCCATAAGAACTGTTTCAGGTATGCCTCAGGAAAGCGCTTCTGTGATCCCTTGGAGAGACAGCTGGGGGAGGAAAGACACCACTTGGCATTTCAACACCCTGTGCAACTCAGAAATCTGAAGGACAGATTTGTAATGAAGCAAACAAAGCTGCACCAAGATCTTCTGAACCTGGATTGCAATCTGTCCACACAGATTATGGAGGAGCAGGAAAAGGTTTCAGCTCGGTACAGAATCATGTGGCTTGGCAGACACTGCAGAAACATTGCCTGGAAAAGTCTGGCAGAGCCAGAGGTTCTCAGCTCAATTCCTAGACTGAAAAAGACTGCTCTTCCTTCTGCTAGTGACTGATAACATCTTCATGGCAATAACAACCATTTTTTTTCTTACTGAGGCAACAAATAAAAAAACCAAATTATAAATTTCAGCTTCTGTTAAGTCTAGTACAGCAGCAACAGCAAACAAGAACAGCTCATTTTTTAATGGACTACTAACAGGAAGTTCAAAAATTGCAGGTAGTCTGAGAAACAGACTTTGGAAACCATTCTTTAAGCTATCATTAGATCTCTGTATAGCATCTAACACTATGGTCAAAGTTACCACAAGCTTTTGTTCAGCAGCATACCATAGGAAACACGTTCCATTTAAGAAATATAATGCCATTTTGCATTATATACTAATTAACAATATAGTATTTACTTAATTTATAGATTTATTTCTTAGCAAGTATATAATAATAAACTTCAATTGAAGTGCAACATTGTCACATATCCTTTTCTTACAGAACAAAGCATCCCTGAATTGAGACAGTTTAAAGCCTGATGATAACTCAGGAAGGGGAGTAATTTTTCTCTTTACTGACTGTAACCTGCCATGATTATCAATATCAGAACGTTTATCTACACACAAATAGAGCTATTATAATGTATTTAGGTGCATTATGTGTTTAGGTGTATTATAATGTGTTTAGGTGTAGGTACATGTGTACATATGCAAGTAGTAAATTTATATAGTAAAGGTCTGTGTGAAAAATACTTGATCCCTGACAAGTCTATAATGTGCTATAGCATACACTTAAAGCACATCACATTATAGCACATACTGCTCCAGAACCTGGAGTACCTGGGGACTGCAGAACATGATAAACTTGAACTCCAGAATTCTCAAGTTCAAAATCACTGGTACGTGTTTTCATTGAAGTAAGCAAATTTAAGTAAATACAATGGCTCTCTGGAGGGGAGGGAGGGAGCAAGAAACAATATTTTACGTATGAGGAAACAGAAGATTATGAGAAATTCCTTTTCTGCCTGGGAACTGCATCTTTGTATTGTAACACAACATTAGTTCCCAAAATGAACTCAACCAGTTTGTAGAACATTTGGTACAGTAAACATGATGACAATAAACAACTTGCTTGAGATCACACAAAGCAAGTCAGCCATCCAGCTTCCTGAGTCCTACGACTCAGTCACGAAGTGTAGATCTGCATGGCACGCTTGCTCCAGATGACTGTCTCTGCTGACTGAACACCAAGATTAATTAGCCTATGATTACTGTGCAGACATGCCTTAAATGGTTCCCAATCTTACAAAAAAACCCCCCAACCCTTAGTGCTACTGTTTTGTATTCAAAAGAGAGCTTTCATCTCAACAAAAAAAACAACTTGGAAAGATTATGAGTGTTTGTGAAGCATGAAATTTTCATAGCAATGACTATTATAATTTTGTGTTCCCTACTTTTTTTTTTTGTTTCCAATTTCCTGTGTAAGTGATAGCTTCAGGGAAGTGGCCAGTTCAGAGCTCTTTTATTTCCAGGCCAGTGATGCTTTTACAGGATTTCTGAGGACTGTTCTTCACCTCTGCTTGCTGAGATGCCAGGCTTTTCAGAAATTTTCTGCCGAGGGCTGAGCTGAACCAGAACCCGACATGAATTCTAGGTTCTACTTGTCTTTCATGCAAGTAGAACTCTCTCTTCCTCTACAACTATCTCATCAAGCCATTTGTAAATAGTAACTGAAAGTGCTTTGGAAAAGAGTGAACTGTTGGAAGTGTAGTTGCCTGTTTAGGGCAGGAGATACATGTACCCAAAGTTTCTTGTCTACACACCTCTCACCTGCTCCTTAGAGCTCCCTTTCAAATCCTCTGAACACCCTCAGAGCACTGCATGAACCACAGCACAAGGCACATGCTACCAGCCAGTGAACAGTAGCACCCTTCTGGCCCTACACAGCCTCTCATCAAACAGAAAACATCAGCAATGCTGCTGAAGTCAAGTTCTCTGATAAATAAACAAACAAACAAATAAATACAGCAATAAATCTCTCATACAAACAGGCTGCATTTCAAGTATGTGAGAGAAGGGAGCTAAGGACCCCTGAACTGAGCAGTCTGTATGCTCAGACTTCTGCTGGAGTAGCTGAGCCCCAGGATATTTCACACCAGAACAAGTGGACTCAGCACTTACTGCAGCATTACTGGGGAGCACTGGTGCTCCCCATGACTGAGAAGGGAGCCTGAGGGACTAAATGAACACTGCAAATCTGCAAAAGCTTTGAAATGGTAGGTGGCTTGAAATTACACATTATGTTCCATTTGGTTACGTATTTGCTATTTATGCTATTTTCTCTGGGGTAAGCGCAGGGGATGTGCTGCTTTTAAGGTCCTTTCCACAGAGCAATCAGGAGGCAGCTGCTGGAGCATAAAATTTGTTTACTCTGTGCTGAGCAAGCAGAACTGGCATGTAAAAGCAAAGCACAGACTCCATATATCCAAATGACTTTAGCACAACACATCCTGAAGTGCAGAACTACGTACAAATAACCCTCTTATTTAGACTTAAACCAGGTAATAGTTCATGCCTGTAGAAATACATGCTTCTTCTTTACTCCATTCCTTTCCTTCACTCCTTCTCCTTCTCCCTTCCATCTCCCAACAGACCTCCATTTCTGAATGAACTGTGTTGTACCAAAACTTTATCAGAACTATATTATGAAGGCAAGTTTTCTTTCAAAAGAATTATACCAGTTGTATGAGGAGTTTTGGATGAAATGGCATCGACAGACTGTTACAATGCATCTACTGAAATGAAGTTATTTACAATCTCCATTATTTTCGCCATGCTTTCAGGTAAGATAATAGGATCTAAGTACTTGTTCAGACTTTCTTCACTTTTGTTGCATCTTAGAAAAAAGATATCAAAATAAAACCAAATCCAGTAAGATGTCCTGAATCTTCTTTAAGATGGACCTTTACAAGCAGAATTAATAAAGCTCCCCTAAACAACTACAGCTATTTGATTTTACAGTACAGCCCCAAGCGTCCCATGGAAACAGTGCAGAACATGGCTCAAGCAAGTAGAGCTGGCTGGGTAGCAGTTCCTCAGTAAAGATTTGGGGCTCAGAGTCTCAGATTTGGTTTTCCATGGGATTGCTGCTGGTCCAGTGAGAGGTGGGAGAAGGGAGAATGGTCAGACAGCGGGAGCCTCACCAGAGCAAACCAGTGGCACTTTACCCAAGGAGAACTCAGATGCAAGCGCCAGGATAAGTGCTGCCTGCCCAACATGCCCCAACAGCCATGACAAGGGATAATGGGAACCAGTCACCTTGTGGGAGACCTAATCCAGCCTCTAAGAAAATATAATTTAAGGGTCCAAAATTCTTAGGGTCCAAATTTATGATTTGGACCCTAAGAAAATGTGTCTAAGGAATTCAGGCTGCTGAAGCGACAGAAGGCGAGAGCCTGGAGAGTCTCCCTCATTAAACACAACATAACCACAAGCAGTTCAGGGGTGACTGAGACAGGTATTTGTATGTCTTGGGACACAAGGATGGACTAGAAGCTTTCAGGGTCCCTTCCAGCAATACTTCTTCCTAATAACTATTTCCTGAATTTAGTAATTTAAAATGAATTTAATTCCTGAGGTTTAACACTCAACCCATATATTTTGTTTTCTGGGAGATATAACTTACTGCAGCACTAACATCTGTTTAATGACTTGATTGGGCCACACACTTCTAATTTCATTTCCTCACAGTGAAAATGAGAGTAGGGAACAAAAAACACCCTTAAAAACCATATTTCACTTCCTTGTAGAGCTAAACTTTCCATTCCCAGAGCCTAGAACATGGGTTAAATTAGAACAAATGACACCAATTTTAAGACTGGGAAGCTTCAAGGAGAAAAAAAATCCCCAGCTAATTTTCTGAAAGACATTAAAGATTCTTTCTTGGAAATGATAAGAGACAAATAAAAACTCCAAATCCCAGAATTTACTGAAGGCAACATTAAAGGAGCTAACAAGAGAGGATAACAAAATGTAATCTGTTTGCTAGGTCACAGACACATCTAACTCTCATCACTGCAGAGCACCACGGATTCTATAATTTAAAAATTGAACCCTGCATTGATGTAAACCTCTTTACTTAATTGTTCTTTTAAAACATTAACCTGAGGCAATAGTGACTCAAAGCTTGGCAGATAATGTAATAAAGAGATCAAATGAAAAGGGATTCTTTTTCTACTTGTTAATCTTATTTAAATCTTAGCTGATCAAACCATTGGATGACGAAGTTTTGTATAATACCATGTGTACTAGCTTCCAACTTCTGTTACATGCAATGGGTAAAACTATCAACTGCTTGGCCAATTCTGCAGCATTACAGGTAGATAGCAAAAGACTTTCAGATGATCTTGACAGCAGACAAAATTGGGGAAGTTTTCCCTCATGGGAATTTATAAAACTCTTTCCTATTCACACCATTTTGCTAATTTTGTCTACATCAGATCCTGAAAAAAACAATTCTTTTTCTTTGATTGATAAATATAATAATTCCCAATGAAACTCCCATTTCAAGAACCAGGTCTTCCCAACATAAAGACATGGAGACCACAATTTTGCACAGGTGGCATATGTGAAGTCACACTTCACAGTGGTTTTTCTTCAGTTTCACTAAAAACTACACAACAATCTTCCCATGGTACTTTAAGTGGGCCCAATTATTGCACGGAAACTTTCCTCTTTAAGAAAACAGCAGCAGTGAATTATACTTCAGTAAATTAATGGAAGAGATGTATATTAAGGTGATCATATAAAACATTTGTCTACAGCACAGATCCCTTCTGCAAATATGTATTTTCACAGGAAAAGAAGCAGGAAATTTTCTGGAGGATTGAAATAGCACATCACTGAAACAAGCAGTTATTCTGGAAGAAAAAGAACAAACAACATTGGTTTTTAATCCAGTAAGTTTTAAAACACTACAATTAAACAGGGTTGTTACTGTTCCTGTTACCTACTAGATCTGGGTGCGTAATCCTACATCCCCTACTTTATTCAATGTAGAATGAGGAACACTGAACAATGATGAAGGAGAAAAAATGACATCTGAAAGCAACAGATTAATACTGGGTGAATCATGTTTCTTTTCGTATGTGCCTGTTCACTCAAGTGTTAAGTATTTTCTGAATTATAGAACACATAACCTAGCTTCAGCCCTTCTGGCAAGACAGGTACTAAATAATTTACTGGTTGAGTTGTCCACCAAGCCACTTACACAAAGTAATCTGCTATCTTGAAGCTTTCAGCAGCCTTTCAAATGAGCTCAAAGAATTACTTTAGATAAAACTCAGAAACACAGGGGAGCTGCAGAAGTATACTGATAGAAGCTCTACTCTATGGCTTATATTCTTTGAACAGGAGAACAAAATCAGGTTCAGCATTACATGTGTGTGGATAAAAGTCCATGCTACAGTGGACTTGTTTGTAAAAAAAGCCAAAGCATAGAGCAAAACTGAGCAGACTGTTTGGAAGGGTCTTCTAAGGGAAAACAGACTCAAGCACTCAGCCTGAGCTTGAGGGTGTGGATCCTCCTAAAAACCTTGAAGCTATGAGAGAAGGAAGACAGCAAGCTGTTGTATGGGGGGTGGAGATGTGCTTCTGTCAGTGTGCTGAGGGAAGGGCTGCTTGAGGGAGCCTGAGGCACAGAAGACTGGCAGCACCCCTGTGAAGTTCAGCAAAAGCCAACGCAGAGCACGGCAGCCGGAGCACAATAAACCCCTGGAGCAATTCAGGGAGCATGCATGTGTGTCTGTGTATCTGTGTCTGTATATACATAAACATTGCAAGGCTGTGGGAGATGGTCATGCTGCTGTGGCAAGAGAATCATAGAAAATGCAAGTCTTGGGCAGGAAACCGATAGCCTCAAAATGGAAAGAGTGAGGCAATATATTCTTCCATTACCTAGCTCAGAGTCAAAATCAGTGTGCTCCCAATTTAGAAAGCAAAAGCAAACACAAAAACGAGTAGTGATGACAAGTGACAATTAAGTATAAGTAACGAAGGTGAGTGTGGTCAGAAAAAAGGCCTTCTTTAAACATCCTAGAATGTAGAGCAGCTCCTTTCCCATGTTAATTGGATGTGCTTTGTTTTTGAAATATATTTCATTGAGAAACCCAATACAATCTTGTTATTCCCTACTCCTTGAAATTCATATGACCATGAGGAAAACTTTTTTCAGTTTTTTTTTAATCACCAGAACAAGTTTCAATTTATCCACTCACTTGAGCATAAATATAACTGCATCTTTGTTATACCTGTAAATTCTTATGTTCACTAAGGAAACTAAAAAAGACCTACACAAATGGGGAACCCCCCAGCTATAAAGTCCTGTCTCAGACAGAAGACATGACACTTGAGGCCCAGTGGTGGAAGGCTACAGACCTCACCAGCTTCCAATCTAAGCACTGAACATTTGAAACTGTGTACAGCTGACCCCTCCTTGAAAGAGTTCAACTAAAAATCAAAAGAGAAACACAGCTAAATGTTTCATTAGATTAAAGTTTCTAGTAGAACATCTTGTTCTAGAATCAAATCAGAAAAACAGAGTACGACAGAAGAACATCTAGAAACCTAGAATATGGAAATGCAGGAGAAACGCTAGAGGAAAGTATGAAACTCAAGTAGCAGAAAAAAAAAAGCCTGAAAAGATTTCCTGCTCCCTGTTTGGGGAGGAACTGTAGCCAATTGCATTTTCCATTAGAAGAAGATATAACATTGAGCATTAAATAAAGCAGAACACTGCCTAAATCTGTGAAGACAGAAAAAGCACCTCAGATCTACATGATGATAATGTCTTAAGAAGACACCAGGCTCTGTGAAATCAGCTAAATGCCTTACCAAGACATCAAATATGGATATTTGTTTGATTTTTGATATGAGTTATATGATATTGAATATAATAGAACAGAATATTGGAAAGCTGTGTTTAAAAACCAGTAAAATCAAACAGACTTTCTACACTCAAGAATAGTACACTGGTCTTTTAATCTACCTTGCTCATAAAATGTGGTTCATTTAATTACAAGAGTCTGCATGTCAAGAATATTGTTACATGAACACAGTATTTGCCATTTATGTAACCCCTGGAATGATAAAACCAAAATAAATAAAAAGCCTTGAATTATGTGGGGCTGCCTGAACTAGGTCAGAGATTTTGACCTCTCAGCTATATTTTTCTTTTGGGAATTCCACTTCTTATCTAAACTTACCAGCACTATAAGACAAATATCCAAAACTGTGACTTCCTATGAAGACATGCATGTGGTTATATTTCTAAATTACTTACTAATTATAAAATTAATCTTAATAACTAATCATGTCACACTGCATGTCCTTTAATTCATGTTAGTGCTCAAACATTTTGGTTATATAAAACTGCCTAATTATAACCCTGGGGAACCATTTGTAAAGACTTTTTTTTTTTTTTTGGAGAAATAAGCAAAAGGTAGCTTCAGGAAAAATCAAGAAATTGATATTTTGAGATGGATTACTTACAGTGTGCTTCAGTACAGAACTTTCAGTATGAACAAACTGCTTCAATGCAAATATTCAAGCACAGATAACATCAACAGCATACTGGGTCAAGAGCTAGTCTCTAGACTAAGACCAAAGTACAAACTTTTGAAAGTTTGTACAAAAGTACAAACCAGTTGAAAACTTTAGGCCTGTATGTGTGTTGATTTGCACACAGTCCTTGTGAATGCATGCAGCATTCCCCACTCATTTTCCTTTTATGAAAAGGCAATACATCTGTCACTGAACTGGTGCTATTAACAACTCCTTGCTGCGTACCTCAGTGGAAAGACACTGAATTAAAGACTATAAGGCTACCTCTTCACACTCACGTTGCTTTCCCACAGACAAATACAAGTTTGTATATACGGATGTGATACTGCTCAAATGAGACTAGACAAAATCCAACATGCTACGCCATGTTTCTGTTTTCTCTAATGCAATTCAATATTCTTTCCTTATCAGTGGGAGAAATGCACCTCTTAAAGACTTTTTAAGTATGTAATCTGATCAGTGCTTCTTAATTATCCTTGACATATGTGTCAGTAAAATTCTGTAGGATGCTACATGTCATTACAGCCAGCAGAAGCATGCAGGAAGAAAATATGCAAGCATCAGTCTTAAAATATGAATCTATTCCTTAAGCATGAGGATCATTAATTAGTATGTCAAGGATGTAAGCAACTGCCTATTGAGCAGAGAGCAGAGGCACAAAACTTGCCGTAATTCAGCAGGTAACATATATAGTTAAATAATACATACTTCAAACTCTTCAAATAGACTTGCATAAATTAAAACAAAGCAGAAGCTATCTCCTTATAATAATTCATGTTAAGGCTCACCAATTAACCAAACTGATATGTACCAGAAAAGAGGCCACAAGGTTTCTAGACAACAGGTGGTCAGTGTGAATAGGCAGCTTACAGAGGAATATGATGCTACTGAAAGCTCATCCTTGAAATGCATGTGTTAGTCTTGCATTTGACAAATTTCCAGGAGCAGTTTTTGGGCACATTGTTAATGGAAGAATTATTTTTTACATTTTAAAGAAAAACAACCTATGAATTCATAAAAGCTAATTTTGACAGATACTAGGTTCTTGGGGTTTTGCTTTTGGGTTTTTTTTTTTTCAGCTAAGAAGGAGCACAACTTCAGCATATGAACCACAGGAACAATACAAGTCAGTTGGAAAATCAATCTATGCTTATATATACTTTCACAAGCAGTGAATTTAATATGCATAGATTTCTGCAGCAAGACATTTGGTGCTGTTCACTTCATGTCCCCACTGTACTTGTTTTTGTGAGGGTTTCTGTGAGGACAGAAACCCCGGACCAGCTCCAGTCTGGTTCTGTGAGCATTTGGATTGCATTAGGTATGCTGCGGGAACTTACCTTCTGGTTTATTTTCTATTTAAAAGAAACCTAGTTTGTTTCACAAGACTGCTCCATGGAATGAGTCTAAGTGCTAAACAGAGGTAAAAAGAAATTTCCAAAATGCATTAAAGTACTTATGTGGATACATACTCAACCAAAGGCCAGAGCAAACTCAGTCCCAGGCATTTATATCCAGAACATTCTGATTAAGTCTTTTTGCACCCTCCTCACCCATATATTCTTTTCCCATAACATGTTTTAGGCTGTCAATGCAAATTTTTTAGGTTTTTTCTCAATCTGGTTTCCTACAAGTATGGGCCAGTATGTGGAATCCAGAGCAAGTCACCTCATATCAACTGCATGAATCTATAGCTAGTGTGAAGTCTTGTGACAGAAGTAATAAAAAAAAAAGCATTTTGATTTTCCCCGATTTGCACAAACTGTTTTTAGTAGTCCTGATTTATCCTATCAGAAATTTATTAAATAATTAAAAAAACCAAGGTACAATGTGTTACAGAACATTTATAGATGGAAGAAAATTTTAAATCTTTCACATTAGAGAGAAAAAAATACTCAAGTGTAAGACAAGGATATTAGAAACAGATACTACACATGTAATTATGGAATAAAGCATTTAACTTTGTTTTCTTCTTCACCTATAACTGTAGTAAAAGTGTGTACCTGCTCATGGCAGAGGAGTTAGAACTGGATGATCTTAAACATCCTTTCCAAACCATTTTATGACATTTTGAATACAAAAACAACAGAAGAACTTCGAGATGATTTTTTACTATTTCAATTTCATATATGTAATAAAATAAACACTAAACACTTACTGCTCATTTAAAAACCAAATACCATTTGTGTTCCAAAAGATTCTTCAATTGTAGTTTCCAGAACTGGAGAAAACTTTTTTTAACTTTATCCTTTCAATTTAGGAAAACTAAGGTACATAAAAATATTATGTATCTTCTGCATGCTAGAAAATTAGCTGGTCAGCACTACAGAGCATGCTTTTAACTTTCTGTGACCTAGAAAGGAAGAAGGAAAGGAAAGAAACTTAACATTTCACCAAAAAAGGAAAGTTTTTCTAGCTGTGTCCTTCCCATTCCACCCAATAACCACCATCAACTGCTCCACTACCACAAGGCATGTAGCAGGACAGACACATTAGAAATCCTGTAACCAGTTTTCTGTTTATTGCAATGAAGTTGTGGTTTGCCTGCAAAACCATAACATCTTTGAATTATCAACTGTTTCCAGCACAAATCCAAAACGTAGCCTCATACTAGCTACTATGAAGAACATGAATAGAGAAATGAACTTCCCTGTGTGAGCCCAACCCTCTCTCCTGACAGAAGGCTCAGGAAGCAGGTGCCAGGACTTTAGCACCTTTGCTACCAAACCCCTCATGCTTAGTGACATGTATGTGACAGGAATTGCTCACAGCCTTCACACAAACACTGCTGTAAGTGCAGTGCCACCACCTCAGCTGAACTTCTCCCTGTTCTCTGAAGCTCATTCCCTAGCAAATACAACCTCTGAGTAGTCCAGCTCATTCCCACCTCTGAGCTGGCAGTGCCCAGGGCACTTGGATCCCTGCAGACAACAGAGCATGGACAGACAACAGAGCACAACCCCAAAGTGAGACACTTTTGAGCCTGCTTTTCTTAATTGATGGTGCTTTTAAGAGGAGCCTAAAGAAAGGCTACAAGAGTTCCCCTCACATCATGGATCATTCAGACAAGTTGCTTTAAGGCAGTCCCTTCATGTCTTTTCTGTAACTACACCTAAATACACACAGATAACTTCCAGTAGCTGTTACCAGCTTTGGGTTTGAGGATATTTAAATTAGGGTTGGATTAAACTTAGTTCTGTTTTTCCAGGTTTTCAGAAGTGGCAATGTAGCTGAAGTTGGGAAGTGCATAAAATACATCAAGATAACACTGTTATTAATGTTTTGTTGCCAGTGGAAATGACTTTGTTATATATTGCAAAGTAATTATATCTCTGTGGGACAGATCTTTCCACTTTTCAAACCACAAACTTTATTTAGCCTGTAGTCTTAATTCCTATTTGCACACTAGTCACAGAAACTGACTGAATTCCAGGCTTCATGTTAAATTGGTAAGACTACTGCTTAGGAAAACACTTCACTAAAGGGTGAGCAAATTTAATGAAGACATCAACAAGAAACACTAAACCATACTACACATTTATTTTTCCAAGGCAATGGCACTTCTGGTATGGAAATACAGAACGCTCAAATGATTAACAGTAAATCAATTGCAATTTTTATAATATCAATATCCTTATATTCCTGTCAAGGAGCCAAGACTTCACCTGCTTTTATATTTACAGATATATTTTCAAAACAGAAATAGAAAAAGATATTAAAGGAGAGGAGCTTGAGGACAAACTAACTTCTCACATTTTCCTTACCATCTTCCTACAATTACTTTCTCTCAAAAGTCCGACCTACTTTCTTTTTCTAGAATGTCTTTTAAGAAATTTCTCAGAAAAAAAAATATGAACACCAATGAGTAATTGTTGGTTTGGGTTTTTTAAAAATATCATTTAATCAATATTGACAGTTGTCCTCATTTTCTTTCCCATGAGGCTTTTTTGTTTATACCCCCTCCCTTTCCCTTCACAGGTAATTCTTCTTTTCCTCCATGTCTGTTCTGTCTGTTCTGTCTGTTCTGTTCTGTCATGTCCTCCATAATCTCTGTTCTGCTTTCACTCAGTCGTCTCCCTTTCATTGTCTTATTCCTGTCCTCTCTGACCTACCATAGAAACAAACTCCTATTTGATATCTTTAGAACATCCAAAACTTGTTCTTGAGGTGAACTTTCAAATTGTATGGTTGAATGTTAACAGACAGCTGCCTTCTGGTGATGGAACTGAATTGCTGCAATGACTCATAATTAATCCAGATATCCACAGGTTTAAATAGCTCACTTAATCTCATGAACCTTTCGGTAGCCCAGGCAGTGCACTCAGATGTCAAACTGCAACATCTTTGCAGGCAGGCAATCACAATCAGGGAGCTCTGACCCAGACGAACCCTAGGACAGCTCTAATTTAAGTGAGCAAAATCTACGTGCAACTGTCTAAAACACATTTCATTCATATTTTGAGCCTAGGAGTATTTGAAACTGTGTTGAAGTGTACTGCTTCACTTCATGTCACCCCCTAAAGCAAGAGCATTTGGGCAGAAACTGGCTTTTAAAAGCAAGGCTCAGAACGGCCCATGGTCAAACATATCATGTTCAGCTTCAGAGTACCACTGCTGATAAGGAGGGGAAGGGAGAGAAGGAATAAGTCAACAAATACATGACAGTTCCCACATATAATTTAAACCAGAATATAACTAAAGTAAGGACTGGATCTCTCTACAACGTAGCTGAGTTCTTCTTCAAGCTAGATTGAATTTGGGAACTAAAAGACAAATAGAAGCTCAATTTTGTTAGTTCTCCAGTGAAACCCCTTTGTTCAGGGTTTTGAATATTAGGCAACCATTTAGTTACTGTGAACTGCTACAATCACTGAATAGACTTAAAAAAAAAATCAGCATTATCACAAGTTGATCATCACATTTGTAAGACATGTCTTATAAATTTGTGTCACCCATGTCTTATGTCTTCAGGTTTATGAGACCAGTTTGCTTCTTCTGGGCGTATTCACTAGGATAAATTGCGAAATAGCTCATCTTCCATCTGTAAGATTATTTTTAAGGAATGCAGAAATACACCTACCTGTATTGTGAGTTCACAGGAAGGGACAAAAAGTTGCCAAAGGATGTAGTATGATACAAAAATACAGTAAATCTTGGACATTTATTACATTACTGTTTAACTGCTATGAATATAAAACTCCCTTTCAAGACAGAAATGTGTTTGAGAAATCACAAAAATAAAGAGCCTTTAAAAAATTTTATGAAGCACTGTATTTCATTCTACAAAGAAGACCATAAAGACAACTAGATGGGGAAAATATTATTTAAAAACCAAAGCAGAATAAATATTCTAATCAGATAAACTAACCAGTTTTTACACAATCAAAGATTTTTAGGCTTTTGAGAAAAAAATATTTACTCTTCTGAAAATATTAATTTTTATTCTAGATCTATAAATCAAACATGGAAAGAGCTATTTAACAGTAGTATACTGTCACAGAAAAAAAAAATAGAAAACACCCTGTGCAGTACTCACAAGGATTATAATTTTGGAACCTTAGTGTGCATACTCTGTAATCATACTTCAGAATAAAATATTAGCAATCAAATCTGTAGAGAAGGTGCTGAATAGTTACTTTGCTGACTCATTCCAGATATATACACAAGTTCCAACAACGGAGGGAGTGCCCAGGACTGAAGACAGGTATGATGGAGGTGAGGGGAAGGGACCAAACCCCCTGTTTAGAGGTACCTTTTTGATCAACCTGCTGCTGAATACTGACTGCTGACAGTCAAAGGCTGCAATTACCGATCCGGATGGGTTAGGACTTCGTTCCGAAGCCTTCCAGCAGATGTCCTCGCAAGGCAGGCGTGTCTGGGAGGTTCAAGATGTCACGGTTTAAAACAGATGGGGAGGAAAAGAGACTTAAAATAGGGGTGATACAAATGTGTAAACGAATTCAAAGTATTCAGTGTATTCTCAAAAGCCAAATTTAAACATAGGCAGCACGTTTAGAAACAAGGAGTGTCATCTTAAAAACTAAAAGAAAGTCACCTGAACAAGTACATGTTTGAAGCAGCTGTTCCTACCAATGTTTCACAATTCTTACACTTCACATGTAAACAAAACAGAAGGTTCAAAAAATGATGGTGAAAAGCATGAACACGAAGGCAAACAGCATAAAGACTCTAATCCCGTCCCCCTGCCTCCCTCCCCTTTCATGTTAAAACTGACACTAATTTTACTGTGCACAGAGCCTTCTTCACTACTCCCTAGTGGCAGTGACATACAAATGTTGTCACGCAGTTGGTATTCTTGGAAACATAAAATCGATCTGCTATTTCAGGGAAACTTAAAAAGAACAATTTCCTTAAAATAATCATCCTCATGTACATGACTTGTACAAATGGAAAGTTTTGGCACCACATTAAAAATATTTGACTTGCCCTTCTAAGTAGTGAGTAATGCATCCACAGTTAACTACCCACAGACACCTATGACAGAAGAGAATGATTCATCAAAACTGGTCTACAGACTCAAAGCTGGGATTCTTTACCCAGGTTTATCAGACCAGCATCTCCAGTCCTCACTCCATTGCCTGCTTTAATGCAGATGTTCATGGATTCATACCCAAGAAGCTGTGTGGGGAAAGGTGAAATTAAGAAGATGAGCATCACTGACTTCAAGAGCAGACACAGAAGTGCTGAAACTCACAGCTTACTGGGAGACCAGCCAACTGGGACATGTCAGTCACTACACTCTGGCTGGTGGAAAGAACTCTAGACTGTCCCAGCTTCTGGAAAATGCTGGGAGAGTGGTTACAATAGCTGGGATGGACTTGTCTGCCAGAGCTTCTTCAGTGGCTCAAATAACTGGGACAGATTTGTCTGCCAGAGGTTCATTACGGCGCTTACAGACAGAAAGCATTGCTATGTTCTACACACTGAATTAGGTCCAAGCTAACATCACCAGTTTTAGAAACAGACTGCTCCTGAAATCTTACAGGAGTAGGGATTTTGTCAGTATCTTGTCTGAATCTTCAATAGCATAGGTGAATGATTTTCTGCAGGCTGATTGTTCTCAATTTCAACAACAAAAGTTAAAAGAAAAAAGATTTTTAGCTTGGAGTCAGTGAATGACCATGGTCAACAATACAGAACTGTTACATTTCTTAACTGGCAAATGATTTCATGCCATAGAAACGTCAGATAAAGCCCATTCTGCACTAATTTGTCCTAAGAAAAGAAGAATCCAGGTTCCACACCCTGAAAAACAGGTAAATACAGTATTAAAGCTATTACAGTTTTTCAGCTTAACTAAGGTTCTCTTCAGCTGTCACAAAAAATACTTATAAAATTCTCTTTAACCTTTTAGTTGCACCTTACTTAAACAAGCAAACAAAAAGCACAGAATTCCATGAAATCAAGATTTCCATTTAAAATTATGAACAATGGCTGGGAAACAGCTACAGACTATTAATCATTTAAGATTACTTCACTAAGCTCTGTCTTTGTCTTGAATCTTAAGCCCTTCACCCTTCAGCCACACTGAATTACAGTGCAAGCAGAGGTTAATTCTCCTGATGCCAAATAAAGTCTCCTATGGGAACAAGTACGCATCTCAAACAAAACCTTAAAAAATGGTGAAGCAATCCTAATCATAACCAGCTATTCCTCCACAGCTCAAGTTTTATCATGTACACATATTCCAGCCAGATCTTTACAAACTATGTCAACAAGTCATGATTTCCCCCTCTTTCCCACAATGAAAATTGTGCAAGGATAACTGTACACGTCCACGAAATAGAGGATGTCATTTTATTGGCGGTCCACAGGTAATTTTATCACATTAGGGAGTGGAAGAATCTTGTGGCATGGCACAACACAATACCTCACTTAAACACTTAAACAGAAGGTTAAATGATATGCAACATGATCAAATCAGTAATTCATCATCTTCTAGGCACCACTGATTAATTTAAAATAAAATTTAATAAATTCAAAAAATATAGTCCATTAATTTGTTTGTTGTACTGTCTTGAAACGAAACAGCACTTTGAAAGTCACAAATAAAAAAGCAGCACTTTCTCTTAATACCAACACCACTGTAACACATACTGTAGCGTGGCATGCAAATCCACATCTGCAGTCTTTTGTTTTGTATTAACAAATGGAATGGTAATTTTCTATCTCAAATATTGGTAGCATAACACGTAAGTGCAGATCATTCTGGCCACAGGTGTGGTAAGCCGTAACAAGTGTGTATTACAAGAGCATAGAACACAGAGCATGACACTTACATCCAAGAATCTCTCTCTTTTGTACTGTACATGGTGTTTGGTACAGGCTGACTTCCAACTCGCTGTACCCAAGCTTCAGGAAACGAGATTATTGACCTTTTCTGGTTTTATTTAAAAGTAAAATGCAGTCAGCATCAAAGCACAACCGTTAACAACCTGGTCAAAAAATTGCCATAGCTCCATTGAAAAAAATAACTTGTCTTTTTAGTAGACTCCATTAAGTGATAAAGTTTCCATTACAGGCATGTTACGAAGCCTTACAGTGGTACTGCAGTGTCATTCCTGTTAAGCACAGATTTGTATAGACACCAGGAAATGGTGTGATGTTCAGAAAAGCTGTTCAAACTGAGCTAAGCTTTACGAGACCACGCACTGAGTCTTCATGCAACGAGTCCTGGCTGGCTAGACTCAGGACGTGCATTGTATGGCTGTGTGTAATAGGACTTCCACTTGGCAGCATCCCAGGGGGTGATGGAGCTTCTTCAGGAGTGAGAAACTGATGGCCTTCATGCTCCTCTTTTAATGGTATGATGTCTGTCAAACCTGAATCTGATGTGAGATTTGGCATAGAAGATGGTGGTGTCGGTTGCCCTAGAGTCAGAGTTGCACAAGGCCCACTGATAGAAGTCTTTCCTGGTAAAGGGAGCTCTTCACTAGTAATGCTTGGCTCACTCTGTAGGAGGGGGGTGGCAGCAGCCTGCAAAACGAATTTAGTGCTCTGAATGCACTGATCTTGGTCACACTGTAGAATGGAAGGGTGTCAAAATCATATAAGGCAAACAAAACAGAGAAAAAAAGGGAGAATATGGATAAAATGGTATGGAAAAGAATGGGATGTGAAGAGAAGAAAAAGAAAGCCATTAGTATCATTCCATGGTTAGCCACCCAAACATCCCATTGCATGCTGCCCAGGAAAAAAAAAGAAAGGCATGCATAACTGAGTCAATGCTTTGGATTATTATCAAAGTAAACTATGATATACATTTAGGGTGTTCATTTAAGGGTTCTTTAAAAAAAACACTAGGCAATTTTCTTCTTTTAACTGCTCTTCACATGTAGGAATTAATCTACCACAGAAGTTTTCCAGAACAAGAATTCTTTTGACACAGATATCTTACACAGTCAGTAATAAAGGTCTGTGAGGAAAATTTTTCCCCTCACAATTTAATTCATTATATATAAACTCTAGAGAATGTCCTACTCTATACTCCATACTCCAGAGGATATGTAGAAACCAGGCAGCACTGCAGATGCACCAAGATCAACCTTAATGATTTTTAGGCTGTTTCTTGATTAATCCTGACAGTGTGACGAATCAAAGTATGAACCATGAGTTTTCTGGCAAGCACTGTCTCAATAGCAAGCCAAATTCAGCATTATATAAATCCAATGAAGCTCAGTGAGTGTTACCAGGAATGTGTTTTGGTTTTTTTGTTTTTGGTGGGGGTTTTTTTGTTTGTTTGCTTGTTTGTTTGTTTGGTTTGGTTTTTTGCCTCTACACTGTTCCTAAGAACAGTTTATACAAAATTACCCCTCATTCCTTGAGGTGACAAGACAGGTATGTATTTCAATAATGTCTGGCCAGCTAAGTGGGTAGTATACCTACTGCCAAATTAAGTTTCTTTAACTTGAATTGGCATGATTTTTGAGAGCTTCTAAGGAAAAAATATTTAATTCATAGCCTGATCAGTTATAACATTGTAGCTTTTCAAAATCTTATTAGATTCATTTGCCATAGTACTGTTCTGCTGGGTAAGAAAAACACTACAATCAGTGAACACAACTACAAATGCAATGAAGGAAATTTGGAGGCAAGCAAGCAGAATAAAAAATATATCCAGAACTAAGACATCCTATTCACTGTTGTTACTTCAAGTACTCTGTTAAAGTAATATGTTCTGCTCTATGACTGACTTCTTAGATTTTTATTGAATTACTGCGTATCACAGATCCATCATCTGTTCAGATATTCCTGGCCACAACCATTGTTACTAACATTACAGCAATTCCCTAAAACGTCCATTTGAGTTTAATAAGCCACTGTGACACACTCTCTGAAAACTTATGGAAGGCTTTTGCCTCCTTTACTGTATGATGAAAATCACGATTAACAATGCTTCCTGTTATTTTCAGGTTCTCCAATTTCACCACTGAATAGCTCAATGAGGGATGCACACACCTAACACTCAGCAAGTGTGCAAGCAGACTACTTGGTCATAATAGATAGGTAGTGTTTAAAACACATCTAAGTGGTTTAGGACTCCCAGACCAATTACTTTTGACAGGCTCAATCCTTACTCAGGTATGTATTTCCAAGACTTCTGCTTTCAGAAAGATAAACAGACTGACCTCCTGTTACATAAATTGAGTTCATTTAAATTGCAAGCAATTTTCCTCTCACAAAATGATGAACAGCCCCAGCCAAACAACTGAAGCGGTTCCCTATCATTTCAGAAGGATTACTCAAGGGCTTAAAGCCATAACCTTGCTTAAGTACCTTACTAAGAAGAAAACTGTCAGCATCTTTTAAAGTCAAGCTTTCAATTAGAAATTCAGTGTGAGTAACTCATTCTTGATTAATATCCTGTTATTCACGCCTGCTTATTTAAATTAAAACTTCAACCAACTTTACTATGCAGACCTTAAAAATATGTTAACTGAATTTTCAAATTTCAAAAAGACCAACAAAACCTATTTTCTCTAAAAGGCAATAGCAAAGAACAAGTTAAATAACAAAGGAATGCTTATAACCACTGGGGTACACTGCAAACAAATAATGTTAGCAGCTGACTTATTGCTTTAGTGAACCTTCAGCTCTGATCTTCAAGAGGAAATCATTAACGTGTTCCAGGCAATACAAGTGCACAGCTTTGTATTAGCTGAAGATAATTTACTTGAACTCATTGTATAGTCTGAATTCATTTTCTTCTTATAGAATTCTACTGCATTTCAGTTAAATCAATATTGAAAAGATAAAGTAGCCTCATAAAGCTCCATTAAATAGTGTAATAAACTTCAGGTGCTGTATATCTCTTCATTTTCCATACACTTGTCACTTCCCTAATGGCTCTCCTTTCATTTAGATAAGTTTCAAGTTTTCTTTTTCTTGTCTGTTCAACAGTGATCAGCATGAAATCCTTAGGAAAATACAGGCTGTAAAGAGCTTTCGAAAGGGAACTATTGCAGGGTCTAAGCCATAAAAAGTATGTGTGTTCTAGGAGGCTCTCAAAATCATCGGATAAAAACAATACATAATATACAGGCAGACTATTCTTGAGTCTAAACAGCCAACACAAAACTAAAACAAGGAAATCAGATTGGTTATAGGCTTGGCATGGTGGTTTTTCCTCGATTTCGTTATTTCACTCTTGACTGAATGAAATTTAGGGCAGGAAGTCTTAGGTGCTACCAATCACATGAATTATCCAACACCAGAATTTCATATGAAAGAAAAAAGCCTATGACTGTAAGAAAAAGGAAGCTAAGCACTGAAATCTAAAGAACTAAAAATCTACTGCAAAAAGTATTCCACCAGCGTCTTCTTATTTCAGATATGCTGACTTTATTTTTCACTTAAAATTTCCACTGTTTCAGAGAAACAGCAGATTCTGAAGGTAGGACAAGTTTAATAAGTTCTACAAGTATGGAAGTTCAACTAAACATGCACAGAAATTTTTAGATATCTATTTATTTTCACATAAAAAGGCACAAATTAAAGCAAATTGGACGAAACCTAGAATTCTGTGTTTATTTCACAAATAATAAATACAAACAACTAAGGAAAAAAAATTCTTTTTTTCCAAAGAAAATCTATTTTTTCTAAGCTACAAAGAAAATACATGATAACATTGTACATGACAATATATTTTTCACATTTCTAAATGTGATTACTTCAAAATAATCAGAACTATTTACTTTATATATTAAATAAACTTAGTTTAAAATTTCCTAAATGCTAGTAACATTGAAGAATTGTTACAGTTCTCAGAAGACAGAGAAAAGGAGGTTGAATAAATCTCACAACCTCTGAATAAAGTACAAACAACGCAGAGTTCAGAGGAGGCTTACAGTGGTATGAAGTTACAGGAAGGATGCTGAAATACCATATTCTACGTACAACCAATGGGTAAAGAGTGGAGGGATAGAGCTGTGTAACTGTTCCCAGCAGGTGTAGGATTTCACAACCAAAACCAATGTATTGTGGATACTGTGCAACAACTGAGCCATAAACCCCACCAAGTCAATGGCTCCACTATCAAGCAGTACAGTGCATGAGATCTATGAAGGGAAACACTTCTGAAGCCAAATGGGAAACTACACTTGGTCCAGACACCTCAGATTGGAGACTGTTCTTACAGACTGAAAGTCTGAGAAGGCTTAGAGCAATCTGGGTGCATTCCAGGGGTGTATCTTCAAAAATAAATCTAGTTCATATGCTCTCTGACACCACTCTGAGATGTGAATAAAATGCAGTACACATGCACTATCAAAAGAACTGCTAATAGAACATATCTCAACCCAAAGCAAAAAGCTGAAATTTATTTACTTGCATGTGCCTGTAACCCGTTTTAACTGTGAAGTAAAATGCATTAATGAAAAAGTTTATCAACCTTGACTGTGGTAACGTTGACTTGGTAAGAGCCCCGAGTTCTGTTTTGGGCATCTGGGAAGTACATCAGTAAATATACAAGGAAACACACTAGCAAAACTGACAGCAAAGTGGGGCTGTGATCCTTGGTAATTCTGTTACTGTCATGATAGAAATACTTACTCCTAATAATGAAAATATGAAAAGTAAAGGAAAAAGTACACTAGGATGGTCAGAGTTCATGCTCCCTGAGTCAGCTGGATCTATTTCCAGACCAGTAAGAGAAATACTTAAGTGAACATGTGGGAGAGGACTTTCCTGCACTTATCACTGGTAATAGATGTTGTGCATGCACTACAGTTCCTACAGTTTTCAGTAGTACATATACATAAGAAAACACTTAAATAATTTGCATCCAGGAAAGGAAATGGAGAAATAGAAACTAGGGAATTTTGTACACACAGAACTACTTATACACTGAAGAAGAGATGCCTAGGAATGTAGGAATATAAGGAAATAAACCTATCCTGACACAGAGTCAAGCGGAAGCAAAGTCTATCACTTTATAGTACATTTGAGAATTCCTAGAGACATCACAGTAAATACAAACCAAACTACTTCCTCTAAAAAACTTCATGGAGTGAAACAGATTCTGTGTTTCCTCCTAATGGATTACTAAAGAATAAAATACCTTATATCAAACCCCAAGAATCAACTCCAGCTTTTAAGATAAAATTAAGTACTATAGTGGTCTAGACCCAAATAGTGGTAACTGATGGGTTTATGGGTAAATAAGAACTTTTTTCAGAACACAAAGAAAATAAACTTTAAAATGAAAGATAACAAATAAATTACAGAGAATATTATTTCATAATGGGTGAGATACTGTGCTTCACACAAAAACAGTTCTTAAGAATAAGGAAAATACTTGGGTAAGCAAACTAATGATGAGCTCATAAAAATAATCAGCAATAAATGCAATAGAGAAATACTTTGGAAATTACCAGATCTACAGGTTATGATCTCCAAGGGACCACGCTTTTCATGTGGATAAGGATATTAAGAAGTTGGTTAATGAGTTTACCAGACTAATTTCAAATTACATTGGAAAAGAAATTAAAAACACTGGGAATACATGAGAAAAATAATTGTATGTGCTTCCAGCCTTCATGGAAGTAAATATAATTCAGCTTTTAGTAAAACAAGGTAGATACTACAGAGGGAACGTGAGAAAAACCTCTTCTATAAAGATCTAGAAAAAACCCCAAATCATAGTATGGGTCTATCAAGCACTGATTATAGCTACGACTCTTTCTGAGATTGGGACAAACTGGGTCACTACCACAACTAGGGTAGATCCTGTATGAAATATTCAAAGTCCCAGAGGCAAAATTACCACAAAAGCTGTTAAATACAGAAAGAGTGCTCCACAAATGATATCCTGAATAAGAGATAGTGTATTGCACTGAAAACCAGCATCTGGCAACTTTACACTTAGCCTGATATTTATTTTGAACTTAACTGCAAAAATGAGGCTATGCTAAAAGATTCATTGAAATAAACAAAAACAGAGTATTATACTTAGCAACCCACAGAGATTTAATGACGGACAAGAGACTTGTTGGGTGAAAGCACAAGAATTCTATTTAGAAAGCCACAAGTCACTGACTCCTGTAAGGAGCTGCTGAGGGAGCTGGGGTTGTTTAGCCTGAAGATGAGGTTCAGAGGAGACCTCATGGCTCTCTGCAGCTTCCTAAAAAGAGGTTTTAGCCAGGTGAGGGTTGGTCTCTTCTCCCAGGCAACTAGTGCCAGGACAAGAGGACATAACCTTAATCTGTGCCAGGGGAGGTCTAGGTTGGACATTTGGAAGAAATTCTTCCCAGATAGGGTGACTGGGCATTGGAATGGGCTGCCCAGGGAGGTTGGTGGAATCACCATCCCTGGAGGTGTTTAAGGGAAGACTGGATGTAGCACTTAGTGCCATGGTCTAGTTGACAAGGTGGTGTTCAGTCCTAGGTTGGATTTGATTTCAAAGGTCTTTTTCAACCTAGTTGACTCTGTAAAAGATTTGAGGGAAGGAAGGGAAATGAAAGAGGGAAAGAATAAGAAGACAAGTGTGAGAGAATATGCTTATTTAAATCTTTATTTTATATCAATGGTGAGGAGAGATATTTTAGCACACTGTGGATTAAGCAGGCTAACATCTAGACATGAAGACCTGATGTAAAAGCGACAGACGCACCCCAAAGGTGTACTGAAACATGCTTCAGACTCCTAGTAATTTACTTGTAATCAAAAGCATTAAGCTTGCTAAAATAGTATGAATATCTCTGATGATATATAAATGGCCAAACTTCTACCATTTGAAAAGTACTGTGGTCTAGAGCTATGATCTATACATGCTCCTTTAAGTCAAGGAATTTCACTTTGTCTGTCTTTATCTGAAATTGTAATAATACCGGCTCCAGTACCAGATATATCTCCTTCAACAGGGAAGGGAAAATAGTGCTAGAGAGACAGGTAAACTAAGCCAGTCTTTAACAGTTTACAACAAAACTCAAGGGAGAAATTTTAATGCTGATAGCCAGCAGTCCTTAGAAACCAACTGGTCTTGGATAGAGAACAAAGAAAGATGCCCCGAAAAAATGGCATTACAGTCTTAAAAAATATTCCTTCAAACCAAACGAGATATATTACATTTTTCAAGCTTTTTCTAAGAGGTCATTTTCAGGAGTGAAATCTGCACATTTCCTAGTGACTCTGATAACTGTTAAAGAACCCAGGCTTTTCTCAGCTCATGCAGTGTTCTAGGATATAAGACGAAATCTTTGAAGAATTTGTGTAATTGGAGGTATTACACTCTAAAATTGTAACAGCTGTTTGACTTAAAGTAATACCATAACAGATTTCTCCATTTCTAGAGACAAACTTAGTCAATTTTCTACCAAACTGGCAAAGATTTCCTCATTAATATCTAGGAATAATGATAGTGTCTAAATTCTTGCAATGATAAGACAATTTAATGCCATGGACACATTGTGTGTGGGTTTATGATCCTCACAAATAAGAAACCTTGACAGCGTCAGAAAGTTTGAGTAATTCCTGAAAGACCTCAGCCCATTTCTAATGTTTGCTTTCTCTCTTTTGTTTTGTAAACTTCCTTTTCTCTCTTCAGAGTTATAATATTTTGAGTAAAATTTACATGGAGTATTACCTTGTTCTGCTCAACTGCACCTCAGAAGATTCAGACTTAAGACCATGTCTCTAGTACATTTTCTTATTAAGGAGACTAATAAATCTATTTAATCTTCGAAACATTAAGTAGAACCAGCTTAGAAACTACAGCAAAATTTTTATGTGAGTTTATCAGTGACACTAAAACTAATCTGTCTGGGAAGAGTGCGTCTTTTCCTCTTTGTTCAAAAGAAAGGCTGAACTATGTCAGAAGGCCTTGTGGCTTCCTCTTTTTTGGCAGAGGGAGGGTATCCATAACTCACGACTTCTTTGACAAAGTATTAGAACCCACACACTGTGAAGATATGCGGACAGCAATTCAGAAATAGGCACATATGCAAGATGGTTGACTTCAGAAAAAGATCTCTTTCCAGTTATTCTTTTCTTCTTGGCACTGGAAATCCTATCTTCCATTATGATAGCCAATGCTACCAGCAAAAAACCAAAGAAAATACTATTGGCACAGTTTCAAAGACGTTTAAAGAACTTTTGTTGTAACAGTCCAGTTGTCATTTTTTGTTCAAGTTCAGTGTCCTCCTGCTCTTTCTTCAAAACATTTCTCCCCTAGAAACTCCTCTTTGTTCATCTTTGTTTTTTAAAATACATTAGTCTATGCAAAACTGCAGGGTACAAGCAAAGAAGGAAATAGAGTATGAAGAAAGTGCCACACAAAATAACAATTAGCTGGAAAATGACGAACTAGAGTAAGTCCATGATACTTGAATATTCCAGTTCAAAACACAGTAGGTGTTAACAGCAAAAATCAAAATGCCAGTATATTCAATAAACCAACAGTGTAGAAAAGACTTTTTTTTTTTTTTTAGAATCCATGAGCAATAACTATTACATTGCGTGAAACGTACATTAAAAAGAGCCTTGGATTTTGGTTTTTTTTTCTTTACTGCTATTAAACAACTCATTCCACCCAGTGTGTCAGCTGTATCCAGTTAGTTATTACTTGATTAGTTCACATGAAAGTGGAGAAGAAAAACATTCACAGGAATCTTGATGAACAACACTATGGGATGATTCCTACCATGTTGCTCTGAGATTGTGTGGCCCCGTACATGGTAATGCCGTTTGATGGTCCTGCTAACTGCGGTGTATCTGGCTGTATAAATCCTCTTCTGTCAATTAAGCTACAGAAAAATCATGATAAAGGAAAAGTATTAGAGACGTTGCTGATCAATAACTATCTCCTCTCAATAAACAAATTACATAGAATGAAATAATGCAACCTAGTTAAGGAGTAAAGATGCTTTAAAAAGTTATATAATTTGTTGTATCAGAATACTGTTTAGACCTGTGCTGAGAGCCAAGGATCAAATAAGGATTTGAAAGTAACTTCTGAGGACATGTAAAATACATTCTGAATTTGTTAGCATAGGTTTAAAAATGATAAATGATCTTTAACAGAAGTGAGAAAAGTTTTGATTATTTACAGATCCTCTCTCTTCATCTGCATTCCATGCTCAAAGGCACTTGAACATTTTGAATTTTGAGCTGGTAAGCCACTTCTCCAGAATTTAAGGAAAAAACCTTAATATTTAGTGACTTGGGACACAGCTGAGATTAAAAGTAAAAGAAGAAAGCTTATAATTTACATGTTACAGTAATTTTTTCCCCGTGGTCACAAAATACCTCCCTGCAGAAGCTCTATATATACATGCCAATGTCTAAATAAATAATGTTGCTACATGGAATTTAGGAAAAAAATGCACAAACTCTGCTAAAATACAGGAGCCAGTGCCAGTCCGGTCCAATTGTGTGTTGCTACTTTTATGAGCCTAATATACTATTTCATATACTGAGAAACATGATGTAGTTTTAATAAAGATCAAAGTTTTAAAAAGACCAAAATCAGTTTACTGTATATATGTTAACACTATTAAATTAAAAAAAAAATACTGTCCATTTAAATATACTTCAGAGTAGAAAGACAAAAATCAACAATTATCAAGCTAGTTGTAGATTTAAGGATCCTCAACTCTCCTCACCTCATGTCACATTTGTTAGGTATGTAAAAGTTTCATATCCAGGTTGACCTTCATGTAACAGCTATCTACTTGAAATCTTTTCTTGCTATAAGCTATTAACTGCAGTGGTGAACATTCAAACAACAAGCAAGCTTGTTTCCATTTCAGGTGTAATTTTACAGGATTTGATCACTAACTTAGTTTAAACACAATTTACCAATTTATCTCTTTACCACTGAAGAAAAATTTAAAGCTTCTAACGGACACTAATCCAAAACTTTCATTGTGTTGAATAAACTCAAATAATCAAAAAGAATAATTTTTTCATTAATAATCACATGGCTTCATTTATGCTAACAATACTTTTGATACTCTTACCTTGGAGAGAGGGGCCCACAGAGAGCAGCACAGCAATTAGTAAAGATGTTGCCATAACTGTAGGGATTATAGTTTTCTTTACCTCTTTTATTTGACCATGATCCTTTAATCTGAAGAGATATGAACAATATGCATCACACGTAATGCAAAACAGAAAATGGCTATGAGAAACTAAGGTTGCAACACGCTACTTGAAGAAGAGACCACAGAAAATCCATAATGACACTTTGGGAACAATTTAAGAGTTTTGGGTTGTTATGAAGGCTGGACCCTATGAGCACATGCTCTACCTCCACAGATGTAGACAACCCACAACCTCAAGAGATCAATATACTCGAAGCAGGAATTTCAGCATCTAAACATAATGGTCCAATTTTATAAATATTATAGCATGTTTTACAGAAGAGGCTCAATTGCAAAGTATGATTAAAGCCAGCAATAGAGCACTTATTTTCCATACTCCTGGATAAGTTTTCAAGCTGTGCAATATCACACAACATTATCTTCCCTAAAGTTCACAAATGGTTCTAAAATATGGCAAAGCAAACGCAGCCATTGCTACCTTTTACTGCATATTACATTTTCCCTTAGCTAGTTTGCTTTTCTGTTTGTGAGATACTTGAGAGCCTGAGTAAAATGTCCTGCTGTATTCAATTGGGAATTTATGTTTTAAATTAAATTACTGAACAGTTTAGTTGATATTCAGACATGTTCCACTGCTGCAGTTCCCTGCTATCTATCTTTCAACAATCCAGAAGAGACATTTATTTGAGGGAAGTGGGTGGAAGCACACAAATCTATAGAGACAATCATGGCATAAACCTAATAACCAAGGAATAACCGAGTATCTCATCTGTCTTATTAACAAGGTAGATTTCTTCCAAGTCAGGCTACTTGCTCTGACACTTGATGCTGAGGCACAATTTGTTTTGACCCTGCTTGGGAAGTGTTATTCTGGTTGATTGACATTTACTGTAAAATTTATAATTTTAACTGTGACCTTAAACAATAACAAAACATATTTGAGAATACTAAAGATGCTACTTTTATATCTACCAGATACCTATGAAAAAGGTATAAAAAGAAAATTACAATAAAATAACTTAAAGCTTGCAGTCCTCTGTTAGATCACTTATTAAATTTCCAAAAGCTTTCTATACTGTTAGCTCCCTAGCTAATTTTATTTTCTACTTTCATTTATTACAGATTTCTCCTTTTAGTTAGGGAAGGACACATGAAGGTTCCATACACAGTTAAGCATAATTCAACACCAAAACAAAGGAATCCTATATGCAAAATAGATGGCTGTAGAAATAAGAAAGTTGACCTTTGAATTAACGATACACTCCTTGCCAGAGGTTTTGGACCTCAGAACAGCACGAAAGTTTCAGAAGTAAGAGAAAATAAAGGTTGAAATTTTTGTTCAGAGAATTCAAAACGCTTTAAGTTTTACAGTACGTAATTTTTGAATTAAAGAATATTTAGCACTCCTAGTGAAAAGGAGCTACTGAAAAGTACTTATTAATTTCTTACTGTATAAAATATACTTGTCTCCTCCTTCCTGTATTTTCCTATTTCAAAATAGAGATCCTACGTGTGTAAACCATAATAGACATACTATGCATATAATGAACACATCTTCAAACCACAACAAAAATAGTCAAAAAGATTTCATCTTTTTATCTTTTAAATCAAGCACGACCATATTACATTCCTTCTTTCCTACTGAGGTATTCACGAAATGATGCAGACATGTCTGAGAAAAACCTCCTCATTGCTATTTAGAAATACATATGTAGAAATATACTACAAACTTACATCTTCATTTGTTGTTTGATTGGAGCTGATCAAATATGTATGAAAACCTGAGAGGCCAACAATGGACCATACTGAGAAAAAACACACCACAGCTTCCAGCACAGTAATTAAAAGTCAAGGAAATATATGCAAATGGGAAAAAAATCCAGTAACAAGTAGTTAAAATCACAAAATTCAGGGTAGTCTGCAAGTCCTTTGAGATCTCTGGAGTACTTCAAAGGGCTCAGCAAAAAATAAACCCTAGGCATGTGCCTAGGCCAGACACAGCACAGTACCAAACACTGAGGATTGTGTGTCCAGCCAGCAGACTGTTGGTATGAGGTGCAATGTATAGCGCTGCACAGCCAAGATACACGGATGGGAGCTCGTGGGGTGCTCTCACGTGTCACTTACAGGGAACAGCACAGGGACATGTCCAGCAGGAGCTCCCTCACCTCCAAGGGAGCAGCAAAGCTGTGCACATGCATGGATTGGTATATTAGGAAAAACAGTCAGCACTCAACATTGCATACTTACAACAGAGTTTCTATAATTCCTTTCAAGGAATCATAATTTCAGAAGTAAGACAATGAAGTTGCTTCTGAACTTTATAGAATCAAGCATAAAGAGGAACATTCCAAACTTTCTGTAGAAGGCTTCCTTCTATGCTTTTATTTATTTATTTACACAAAATAGCCATGAACTGAGAATACAACTGCTTTGAGAATGCTATTTTCTATAATACTTAATTTTTTTTTTTTAGGGAACACGAACCAACAGAAGAAAAGGCTTTGATTCCTAGAAAAATACATAAAATTAATCACTAGGAACAAAATGATGAGAAAAGAATAGGATAAAAATAATCTGTATATTAACCATATCAACCTTTAGTGAAGTCAGTTTCCAAGACAACGTCAACTGAAAATTTTCCAGAACAAGGACACAGCCCTAGAACACAGAAAAATCACCCTTATCACTGAACCTATCAGTAGAAGAAAAATAGGACAGCTCCTCATTACACAGCCTGGAAACTTCACGGATGGAAATAAAAACTTGCAATAAAAAAATTCTAACATTAGTTAGAAGTGAAGAGCTTTGTATTGCAGAGCTGCTCACCCCTAATGTGCAGGGAGATACCTGAAGTGTCTGTATAATCTTCCCTAGAACCTATTTCAATCAGAGTGGTTTAAAGCCAAAAAAGAGCCATTTGCATTCCGAGCAGATCTGCTCCAAAAGCAGCAGGGTTGACCAAAGGGTGCTGCTGAGCAGCATGTTCACTACTCTCTGCCTCTCATTTCCTCCTCAGGCTGTGTGAAGTCGAACTAACACAAGACAGGAACTCTGACTCTCTGCAACAGCCACAGCTAAAGCCAGGAGTACGAGGGATAATGGGTAAGGAAACAGACTGCTGGCGGAGGGCTCCAAAACGTGTAGAAGAAGGACACAGTTCAAAACACCATGCACAATACAAACTGGGCTTTGAAAGAGTAGAAATAGTAAGGAAGGCTGCAGATGAGCACTGTTGGAAGGAGGTTCATCAGGTCAGAAAAGAAGAACTTTAGAGGGAAAAGAGCTCCCTGCAACCTGAACATATCACTAACAGGATGTTTCTCACCACAATTCCACTCAAAAGGGTACTGAAAAGTGAGTTTCTCCCTCCATGTGATAATTCCTAATGGGGGGGGGAAGGGGAATCCCTTTCTGTTCCAGACCTCTTTTAGTTCCCTAAGGGAAGGGATACTTTTCAGTTCCACACAATGATCCAAAACCAACTCGAGAACAGCAGGAGTAGTTTATGTCAAATTAACCAGAATCCACTACTTCAATCTAAGTCCATTAACTGTAAAACAAACACAAACCCCCCAATATATTCTCAAAAAAGTATAACCTTCTAGGATATTACCTTACTAGCATCATACAGCATAATTTTCCCTTAGTATCTCACACAGACAGGATTGTTAGCAAGATTGAAATGGCCATGTTCTCTGTGCCTGAATTGACTGGCTCCAAAGCAGCATTCCCAATACTATTTGGAAAATTTAATTTTTTACTGTCATAAATTGTAACCAAGCTTTTAAATTGTCCAACGTATCACTATCAAGCCCCGCACTTCTGCAAATGTGCTACTGAGCCTTTTAAAGCAGCACATCTCTGAACACAAATTATGAATTATCAGGCCATTGTTCCTGTACAAAAATCCTCAAATGCATAAGCAATTACCTTCTGATTTAAAGACAACTGAAAGCTATTCTCAGTTTGAAAATAGTTTGAAAGAATTATCTTTTGTAAGAATTGACTGTAATTGTTTTAATTGGAAGCTACTGTTATGCTATTTAGAACTGTTTGTTCGTTCTTTTTAAAATTATTTGTTAAAAAAAATCTGAACATGGCTTTGCTCAAAAAGGGAGTTTACAGCTCAGTGATTCTACCTGATGAAGTACACAAAAAATATATCTGCAGAATTTGACATTTGGGAGAACTACCAGGAAAGACGTCCATATGCACAACTACAAATGACAGTTTTTTTCTTCTTACTTTGTTGGAAAAGCAAACTGTGTAAGGCACAATGGACAAATGGGAAAGAATTATTTTTATAGTGTCTTTTTGAGAAGCGTGACTGTTTATTCAGACAGGAACCATTCAAAACATATACATAAGCAATGGGCAGCTTACTGTCTGTACAGAAACTAACCAGCAGGTTTGTCAGTTTCCCATTTTTTCTTCATGTTAGCTGCTTTCTGACTCTATTCTTACTGAGTAGAAAATATACAGAAGGCTCCCATGAAGTGATAAAAAGTGCATGGAGCATTTACAGAATAGAACCACAGAACGGCTTGGGTTGGAAGGGACCTTAAAGGTAACATAGTTCCAACCCCTCTGCCATGGGTAGGGACAACTTCCACTAGACCAGGTTGCTCAGAGCACCATCCAGCCTGACCATGAACATTTCCAGAGATGGGGCATTGACCAAATCTTTGGGTAACCTGTTCACGTCTCATCACTCTCATTGCAGAAGCTTTGTTATGACCAATCTGTATCTGCTCTCTTTCAGCTTAAAACCCTGTTCTGTCACTACAGGCTCTGCTAAGACGCCTCTCTGTTTTTCTTACAAGACTTTCTTATATACTGACAGACCACAATGAGATCTCCCCAGAGTCTTGTCTTTTCCAGGCTGAACAACAACAGTAGTCCCTGTGTATGCAATTTACTCACTGCTATGTAACTTAACACAAATTGCTATTTCAAAATGACTTCTCTAAAATTGTAAAGAATAGTTTCAGGAATTGAGTTCTTAATGGAAAGCACACTCTTTGTGCTTGTCTAAAATCTACTTTTTCTATCCCAAAAAGAATCAGCCATTTTGAATACCTTCCGTTGTAAAAGCAGAACAATTCTTGAATATTTTTAGTGAAACCACAGCATGTGTATAGTGCAAAATGTATTTATAAATTCCATTACAAAATATGAAACATATTTCAGGGACATGGAAACTACAGATCTTTGTCAAGAGTACTGCTCTGCAAAACATGAAGAATAAAAACCACTCCAGGCTATTGTCTCTTTCCTACCTCCAACATGTGGCAAGAAATCCTATTGTCCAGGAAGTGATGAAATCATTAACTGATAAAGTCTAAAAGAACACACTCAACAATAGCAAGAAAACAAGCAAAACCATCTCAGATGTTATTTTGCAACAAAATCTACTATATGTTTCAGTGAAAGGATATCTTGCAGGACTGTCCTTCAGAGCATTGAGGAACCCTGTTTGTTGAGAACCTGTAGAAACAGAACCCAAAATTACCAGCCAAGTAAGAAACTGGACTATGGGCTGTTTTTACTATAGTTAAAATAATTAACATTTGAAGATAACCAAATAATCATAGAATAGATTTACTAAAATGTATCTGAGAGTATGTTGCTCAGCAGCAACAACATCAAAAAAGCCCTTGAGCAACTTATCAGGTTTAGCATCTGCAGGATATTTTCTCAGTCATACCAAATTGATGCACACATACTTTCCCATGAACAAGATTTTTGATTACCCTTGTTCTTTTCAGACCTAATATGGAAACAAAAAATAATAACCTCCTGTTTAATTTTGAAATACTATTTTTCAAAGTAACTTTTTCACTTGGAAAATTTATTTTATAAACTCAGATTCCCAGCTTTCCATCCTTTGTTTTGGAAGCAAAGCTCTCTTGATCATAATTCTGCTCCTACGGCACGTACGCAGAAGATTTTTCTAATAGGTTACTGTTGCCTCAGGGCAAATAAAAGACAATCTAGTAGCTGAAAAGAGCTCAAAAGAAGCATGAGCCCATCAACTAGAAATGCAGAAGCATGCAAAGTAAAAAAGCACTTGGGTTCCATAACCATGAGATATTAATCAAAAAGGGTGATTTGACAATTTGCTGATTGCAACAAGTGAATTTGTTGTAGAAACTGACTTAACGTGACATAGCTACAGGCACACAGTTTGAACTTTACTGTATAACATAAATGATTTAAATGCATCAGGCTGAAAGTTTTCCCCACAGCAAAAATTTTCCACTTAGCTAAATTCATCTGAAGATCTGTGTGGAGAGAAGAATCTTGTCTTGACAAGAATAAAGAACTATACGTATTATTCTCTAGACCTATCTGGTCAATTGTACTGTTTATTGTTTCAAGTGGGAAGTTACTTACCTTGTATTTCTGAGCTTTTTCACTCTTATAATTGGTTCTTAGTCTCAAGGTACAAGACTAATGGAACCTTCCCTGCCTTCTTACAATTTTTAGAATCCTTAATGGCAATGGCAGCAGATAAGTGTGATTTCTGTACTCTACTGCTGGTCACACTCTTCCAAGCAGTGCCCAAAACAACAGAAGGGGAAGGCTGTTCACTGCAATGAACAGTTGAAATACTGATTGATGCCTCAGAGACAAGTAACTGTAAAGACAGATACTACTACTGGAAATGTGTTCAGCCTGGGGAGAGGGAAGAAAATCTTGCAAGACAGTACCTTTAGTAACTGATCTACAAATTAGTTTTATTATCTTCAGTAATGTTATGTGCACATATTCTGAAACCTAGAAGGTACAAATTTCCCATGTATGCCTCAGAAAACAAAAAGATGTATCTTACATCTCCATCACCACTTGGGCCCACCAAAATTTATAAAATGACAGCTTGCAAGATGTACTATAAAAATATACAAACTTTAAAAATTTGTCTAAATCAAGAGGCATTAAAATAAAATAATTTGTAGGAAGGTCATAGTCTGAGGTCTAAAAATTGAGACTTCATTCAGCCACGCTAACAAAAAGTCTGTGCCAAGAGGAAAGGTTCAGATTAAGTAACGGAGAATCCTGCTTAATGGTTAGCATCAGCTAAAGAACTGAAGAGCTACAAAACAGAACACAAATTGTTGATTGATAATTATTAGAAAGGTAGACAGGAAGACTTCTAGAGGTATGGTAGGCACAAAGAGAGTGGAGTGATAAGAAAACCTTATTTATAAAGAATTCTTTCTTGGACACTGTCAAGACTATAGCAGACAAATTTGAAAGCTAGGCTTGAAGCTCCAGTGTATCAATTAAACATCAAGGAATTAATCACATTTCATACCTGCTTCCATTGCCTTTGAGGACTGACCAATCTTTAAAGCTTAAGGATGTTTTTCTTGTCTCATTCTAGGTAGATGAACTTCCACGGCAAGAATATTTTGCAGTTGACAGGCAATTCAGCATTTAACATTCACTATACATAATCTATAACACCTACACAATGCTTAAGTGCTTCTCAACCACACAGAGGCACAATAAATTACTCCACTCTTTGTCTAAATCATACTCCAGAGTTAGGTATAGACACTGTACATTTAAAATCCACTAGATAAACCTACTTAATATACAAAACATGAAATATTGACATTATATTTACAACTCAAATACTGAAAACTAAAGAAAAAGCACTGAAGTCCTAGTGTCAAAAATAGCTTTATGTTGTCAGACTAGGAATGTTTTCAACTACTGAACACTAACAAATATTGCATAAAAAACTCATGTGTCTTTCCTCTTACATGTAAAAGGTGTGTATGTATATGCTCATGTATGTCTAGATAAATAACAAGCACTTAAGTATCAATGGCAAGTGTTCTATATCCAATAATTTTCCTTTTTTAAACAATATATACATCTTATCTCTGATTTTTTTCAACTGGTATTAGAAATGCTGTATTTGGTAGTGTGAACAAACTGTTCATTTAGACTCCCTCAAAATCACATATCCCAGTTCTAGCCTATGAACTAGATTTCTGAGCTATAGGAGAGCCTTTCTGTGCTTGCATCATAGTTTTGCAAAGAACAAGTAAGAGCAGGAATTCTGTTCCTTAAAATACGACTTTCCCCTGCATGTTGTAAACAATTTTGGAAATTGAGCACAATCTGACATATTTTTTCCAGTAACATATTCTCTGAATATTGTCATTACAAAGTTAGCTTTATAAATGTGTTATACACTGAAATTACTATTTCCAACAGGTTTCTGTTGCAATACAAATATTCTATTGCAATACACATACAGAATACAAAGGAATAAAAGATAACATTTCTAAACTGGTTAAAGAAACAGTCTTTAAGGCAAAATCCTATATAATTAGTGAAAAATATAGTACACTCTTCTAGTGATAATGGGTTAAAAAAACCCAACACAGAAAAAGTGTTTAAAGACAAGTTATGTAACCTGTCACCATAAATGTCACCATCATCATCATATAGGAGCCAGTAAAATTAGTTAGGGGTATGTAAAAAAAAAAAGACAGTACCCAAAAGAGCTTTGACCTCAAATACAACCCAGAATACAAATAAAAATCAGTCTCAAACTCATTAATATTTCTGGTTCACTCTATTATGAATTGGTTATTCTCAGAATGTCTATGTAAATGAAAATAACATGTTAAAAATAGGGTTGAGAATGGTGTAAAGCTAAAGAGCAAACTACAAGAAGTATAGCTCCAATCTATTTTCTAGTAATTTATCTCTTTGTCTAGATGGCAAGTGACCCACGCTTCCAGTTAAAAAAGCATGAGGAAGTTCTTCAGGTAAATTATACTACCTGTATACTTAAACATACACTATATTTGATGCTTTTCCAATAAATCATCCACAAAAGGACAAAAAAAAATTAAAAAAAAAAAATAAGACTGCATTAAGGTAAAGTCAGTGCCAGGCCAATGACTACTATGAGCAGTGCCTACTATAGACCAGAATGGGACTCACTGGGGATTATGAAGCTTCAGAGAAAAGGCAAATAAACAAATAAATAAATAAATAAACCCTGAATGATCAAAATATTAACTTAAAAAACTCAAGCAAATGGCTACATACGTAATCTGATTTCACCAGCATACTTACGAAGGATGACGTGGGTGATAACGAATGCAAATATAAAGACTGTCAGAAAGGACAGAGATAAAATAAACATATAAAAAAATCTGTAGTTTCTTTTCCCCACACAGTTGCCTACCCAGGGACAGTGGTGATCAAACCGTTCTGAAATGAGAGGCAGAAGAAAAAAAAATGGAAAACAATTAATAAAATGCTGTTTATTCGAAAAAATGCTCTCTGAATACTACATTAAAACTCATAATTTAACTGGCATTTGCAAAGTAGCCACAGAGAAGTTCTTATTTAGAAAGGAACAAAAAATAGAAAAATAAAAAGGAGTACTTGAATGAAACCTTACAGTTTTTAAAGAAATCAAAGCATGGCTGAGGTGAATTCCTGTTAAACTAACAGCCTTATTGTGACAAATTGTGCAGTCAGACCAGCAAGCATGTATTTATCCATTGTCACATGGAGCATTAACAACTCAGCTGTATTTGATCTTTTCAAAACAAGGTGGTATTTTTTCCCTTCAGTGCATCTTCTACTCAAAACTGGAATTTCTGAAGTTCTTTATTTTACATCTGTCATGATCACACCTCTGACTTATGCCTACTTTCATATCATCCATCCATTATGGAGTGTAAAATATTTACACCTTCCCACTTCCTTTTATTGCTTCACTCAAGATATTCTTCATTCTAGACCACCTATTTTTCCACTTGGAGTTGATGCTGTCATACAAGATCATTAAAAATCATTCACATCAAACATTTTTCAAATGTTAAAATTTAAATGCACGGTATTAAAACTGGTAGATGTAATCTACAGGCTCTGTCTTCTTTTTACCAAGCAAAACCCTCTCTCTTTACCTCCCTGAGAGAACTCATTCATGAGATAGGAAAAGGCCAGGCTGGATCAGAAACAAGGATCAGTCCCCAACATGGGGGAAATGCCTCAGTGCTGAAAAGCAGCAGAGGGAATGGTTTACTCTGCTTCTCCCCAGGCGGCCTGGAGCCACCCTCCATGTCCCAATATGCTGGGCAATGGAAACAGAGCTATTGCCAGGAAACAAACTTGCATTTCCTAACTTTGGAGTGATTACGCTGACAAAACTGTAAGGTTTTTTTTCTAATCAAATCAAAGATCATAAGACAGATGCATTCATGCTGACTCCTTCTTTCACTCTCTGATCCTTGTCCAAATCCTGGTTTGTTTCCTGTGACTTTTATGCCTCCGCTGACGTACTATCAAACTATTTGTAATTCCACAGGAAAGGCGAGCTATAAATCTGAAGTCCTTTAAGCCCTGTATTAGAAAGGTACATCTGACCAAGTACACCAGCTTATTTTAGTTATGGATTTATGTTAAAGGCCTACATTAGAGGTTTTCGTTGAAGGACGTATTAGTATTATCTTGATTTAAAAAAAAAATCAAAACAACATGCATAACAGATTTCTGAGTCCACCAGACTTTCAGTTTGTTTTTTTTTTTTTTTAATGGTTTTGCATGACAGCTGTTTGGACCACATGTTTCTGCCATAAATCTGTTTTAAATTCCAACAGGGCTATTCAAGGTGAAGTTACTGAACTTTCTTAGGATAAGGCTTCAGAATACTTTGATTGAGTACTGCTAAGAATACCAAGAACTAAACACTCTCAGCAGGTGATACTACCCTTCCTCGGTGCACTACAGTTGTATTCCCAAAATAGATTCATATTGCATTTTAAAAGTGCTTGTCTTTAAATCTATACTTCTGAATGAGCCCTCATATTCTGATAAACACTTTATTTAAATTCATTCATACATACAGCTCATAAGCAAACAACACTACAAAGAAACATAGCTACAGAGCCAATTTAAAAAGCAGAATCCTAGGGTATTTTTGTACCCTACTGCTAAAAAAATTACCTTACGTGTCTTGGAAGATGAATTCTGTATACACAGATTCATTCTCTTCTATGCTGACACAGTAGAAAATTAATTATATTGACACAAAGCTGTTTCTAGCCGTGAAGCAAAATTCAGATATGTGCAGACATCTATTTGATGGATTCATATAAATGCAAACAAAACTATGTCCATACACACAACCCCTCCATCTATAAACTCACGTTCTTATACATACTCCTTACTGAAGACCGACTTGGTGTTTTTAACCTATTTGTCAGTCCTCTTCAATTTCCATCTTCAAACTTTCCTGGTGAACTGAAAGGCTCTGATTTCTCAAGAACTACCTAACTTATCATTGTGAAGCTAAGTAACTACCTAAGATATTAACAAAGAAGGAATGGGCCAAAAAGGCTGGATACAAAAACCACTACTACAGTATTAAACTGGAATCAACTCTAATGAAACAAGAGGCATATTAAAAGGTTTACATGAATCTTATGATAAACCAATTTGGTCTCATTTTTCTCAGTCAGAAAACAGAAAGGCATGTGACATGTGCCACAAAACAGTATATTAAAAGGCAAGACATTCTACTCAGCAGAACACAAATACATAAATGCAATTTAAAGATAACAGCCTTACAGCTTGTGAGCTGCTCTGCTTATTAATGCAGAAGAAAACTGCTAACCCTGGCAAAACGAAGAGATAAATGCTAAACAGAAACTTCTAATGCTGTTAAGAAATATAAAATCTATTAAATCTGGAGCTGTTTCCTCTTCTTTAGAAAAACACACGACCTAGTAAGTATTAACGAAGAAGTAACACAACATCTTAAGGTTCTCCTCTAGCATTCCAGATGCCTGACAACCGAACAACCAATGATTTTGCAAAGGAAACTCTATCTGACATCTTTACTTGGACAATGTTGGCAGCTAAATTAAGACAACTTCACTGGGAAATGAAAAACTATTGATGCTGAGAAAAACTGGAATTCCAGCCCTTGTGAACTTAAAATGCAGAGCAAATAGAAATGCAATTTCTTGTTGTGAAGAACAGACTGTTAAGAGGTGATGACTGCAGTTCTGGATAGTTAACATACTACTGTATTCAAGAAAACATTTGTGGCAAGGTTAATGTAAAAATATTTGAGGCAAACACAGACAATTAAAACACTGGTAATATAATTTCTTGTTAATATAAGTGTATTAGAACTCGTAATGAGGGAAGAAGAAAGCTGAATCACTCTATGGATAGAAACATTGTGATATATCATCCTCCTACACTCAAGTTTAAACAAAAGCAGCAAGATATTTGCCTTCTTGATCTTACAGCTGTATCTTGTATTTACCTAATCAAGAACTATGATAGAACAGATGGCCCCATTTCTACCATTTCAGCAATTCTGTGAAGTCCTTTCTCTGTGTGTTCTTGGCTCTCCATTCTTAGGCCAAGCTTGGTGCCCATTTTACCCTGCAGGGAGCAGGCTGACAGAGCCAGATGAACCTAAAACTATGGCTTTCTTTTGCCTATCTTCTCAGATCACCTCATCAGACAAACACCAAAGCTGGCCCAAGTGAAGCACTGAGAACACCCTGCCAGAGAAGGGATGAAATAACACCTTCAGAAGCAGCTGTGTCAATTCAGCCCAGATATGACACCAACCTTACTATCGGTTAGCAGTTACCACAACTGCAGGAGAAATCCGGTTTTGATTAATTTTTCAGGATCTGAGATCAAAATCTGAAGCAAATAAAAAAAAGTCCGAAAAAGTGTGTGAAGAGTTTATTAGGTAAAGCATCAACAAAAAGAGCAGATGAGAAGATGGAGACTAAAAATGCTGCTGTACAAGCCACAGAAAACCAAAGAGGTAAGAAATTTCAGGAACTGTCAGTAACAGTAACAAAGACTACCTCATTACTCTTTCCCAAGTAATCAGCATCTTTGAATTTAAATAATACTTCTGAGGATAGCCAGCAGCTCCATAACTAAATCCAATGGCTGAGACTTCACAAGATAATTGAGCCAATCTAAAACCTTAGCAGCAGTGAAAGAGATGGTCACATGCTGCCTTTTCTGCCACTTCATCCCACTTACTTCTTTCATTGTGTAAGCTGATGATGCATCAGGTCAGTTCCCTGGACTGGCAGGAAAAAACCCAAGGAATTATTTTGCTCATTGATGAGTGCAAAAACTGACTTATCAATGGCTGTTTGTTACCAAATGCTCTGTGAACAGGCACAGAGAAGAGAATCATGAAAATGAGGAAAAAAAGATAAAGAAGAGGATGACATTCAAATCCCTTTGGAAGCAGCAAATGACTGTCAGCATGACTCAGTGGTCTCATTAACACTCACCTAATAATCTGTGCTAACTGGATGACAGAAAAATGCTATACTTCATACATTAGATATTCCTCATTTTTTTACCTTCCCTGAAACATTTGTATTTAAAACTTGCATAAGAAACATTCACTTCTGGATATCTCAGATAAAACAAAACAGAACATTTCCCATTTTACTAAGCAATGGTCTTACACATGCAGCGTTTCCTTCAGAAGCCACACCAAAGCATGCTCCTTGCTGCTCAGAACCAAAGAGTCAAATCTCTACTTTTCCACAGCACAGCATGCAGACTCCTAAATCCTTAATGCTCTGCTTCCATTTTTCAATCACTACACTCCAGGAAACTATGCACAAAATGACCCAAATGCTTTCCTTTTTTTTCAAAACATTTAATGAAAGCCTAATAATTTACAAGGAATGCAAAAGCATTTTTAAATGGAACATTTATAGGCCAGCTTGGCCCTTCAGTTTGCAGTATTTATTAACTGTTTCCTTTTTTCTTTGCTTAACTGGATCACTGCACACCAGCATACATTTTCTAAAGCTCAATGTGAAGGTAGGACTCAAAGACAAGAAGTCGGCAGGTGCAAAAATATCTAGGTCATGTAACTAGGAGATTCCAGTGAGCACGTTAGAATTCACTTGGTAATTTTTCCATCCTGTCCAAGTAAAGCATTGTAGGGCAAAGGCACAAACCTAAGGCACTCCCTGAATGTTACCATCTTTATTGCAAACATGTATCCCATGACTAGAAAGAGTCAAGAGCCCACTATGCAAATCCTGCCTCTGTATACAGTCACATTACAGCTCAACCAACTGGGCCAAGATTACTCAAAATTACTTTTGATAGTAGCAGTAGTACAACACAGGAGTACAATGTCCATTGTCAAGGGTTCACACTGAGTAATTATGGAGAGAGACTGACACATTGGCATGTATTTATAATGATGACAATTAAAGCTTTTTGAAGGACTATGATGTCATGATATGACCACATCTATTCAGGCTTCCTGATGTTTTGTATGACAAATAACACTTTCAGAATTTGACTGCTTTTGGAAAGAAAACAAATGTGGTTTTTAGAAGTCTGTGTAAGAAATATGTTTTATTACAAAGAGTATTTATTTACTTCTAAGGTACAGCAGTCCAACCTCAACTGCTGAAAGCAATGCACACATGCACAAAAGCAAATATAACCCTTACATTAAGTCCTTTACAGTCAGTTCAAAATATCTGATAATTTGATTATCTGATATCTGATAGCATAACAAAAAAAATTTATATCCAATAATCGCAGCACACTCATAAAAACTATCCTTAGCTCTGATTAGTGAAATAATCACTCCTAAGACAATTATTTATCTAATAATATTTTAAAAACCATCCCCACTGATGGGATTTGCCATCAACTGACAACAGCAAATACTTGGATCAGTTTAACCTACACACCATTCACCTGCCTGACAGTCATTCCCATTACAATACCTTTGCTGTTACTTTTGTGGAATGAAATCTGAGTAGAAATTTAAATGAAAAAAGCAGTGAATAACAAAACATCAATTGCAAGCTACATTTATATGCACGCTGATGTTATTTTAGAACATCTGTTATGGACAATGCACAATGGATCCTTTAAATCACCGAGCTTCAGCACTTTCATACACTGATTCCAAATCAAGACACCCCATGAAAACCAAACAAAAAGAAAGCATCTTCTGGCCTCGTGTTAACATTGGGGAAATACTCACCAAAAGCTTACTCCAAATTGCATTCTGGACCTAATCTCTACAAGGTGATGCACATTGAAACAGTAATGTAACACTGGGAAAGATGGGCCTCTATTAATGAAATACGTTAATAATGTGCATGGGTATCTACAATAAAAAGTCAACCAGGAAAACAACCACAAGGGCTACTTAACATGTATTTCACTTTCATTACTGTTTAAACTGTTCCAGACAGCTAAGCTATTTGGGTGGGGTTTTAAGAAAATAAGTTGCAATGACAACTTTTTGCATGCTAATCAACTTCAATACTTGCAGACTATTGCTATTCACAAAAAGCAAACAAACATGCTTAATTTTCAAAATAAAAATAGCAATTGATTTATTAGGAAAACATCCAGCCATTGCTCTAGGATAGCTCATAGTAATTAAACTGCATTGTCACATAGATCACTTCACTGCACCCTCCAATAATAAATGTTGACTAATTAACAAACTCCTTTGACTGCATGCACATTAATGGTGACACTTTCAAAGGCTGCAGCAGCAGTTTAGAATGGCTGCTCTTTGAGATGTACAAAGAGTGCACAGTGAAGGACCTCACTGCTTAACAATCTCTCTTTACATAACGATTTGAGTACATACACCCTGGGATCCCCAGATGAGTGCCTGACACACACCCAACTTTGTAGAAAGAGATTTTAAAACCCCAAATTTTTCCCTAAGGGAAACATAGTATCTTACCAAGTAACAGCATCCACAAAGTTTATGGATTAATTTCTCCCTTTTGTACAGGAAAGCACATTTTTTTTTACACACTTCCATTGCTGACTTTTACCAGAATTTGAGTTTTTTAACCATTCTGCAAATTGTTACTGCACTGAATGTAAATACATGTTTATTTTCATAGGTTCCTAAATTTTTTAACTGGTAATTTTTCTCTTTAATTTTTACTCTGACACCTGGAGGTTTACAACATCATTTGCATAGTCAGATGTTCTGATCATCTCTGTATTTTTTCATACGCAGACCAATGCATAAGCCACAACCTCTCTTAAGTATCCCATAATACGATTTTCTTTTTTAAAGAGACTAACATATTTCGCAGTTCACTGGCTTAGGATTTAGAAACCCTGGCACACATGCCATGCTCCCTGATTTTCCAAAGTACATCTAATTATACAAATGGCACAATCATAAATAATAGATCACTCCTGTGAGTGCTGGTGTGTACTCCATTTGGCAGCTTCTTGTTCTACCTTTTTGGGGCACTCAAACAAAAAGAGTCCAAGCCATTTCTTACCTGTAAAACCTGGGAAAAATACATAAGAAAAGAAAGAAAAAGAAAAGCATGGTCATAGCAGCCAAATTTGTGCTTTTAACGGTTCAGCAAAAGAGTCATTTCAAGACAACCGGAGCTAAGGTTTAACAGGTTCAAAATGAAGTGAAAATTGTACTCTATTCACTGCAGGACATGTAAGGAAAGAAATAAGCAAAAGCCATGAAAAGGAAGTGAAGGCAAGAAAGGAAATAATAAGGTAATGAAGAAAGAGTGCTACAGAATAGAATTAAAACCAAGAAACCAAAGTCCTGACATTCACGCTGATTATAAAGGACTACAAAATCCTGAGAAAATTATTCTCAGAAACATTATCTGTGTTAGAAAAGCCAAACTGTTACAATACCACCTCTCAGCCTGCTTTTGAAATAATTGTTGTTTTTCAGGCTGGAAGATGGTGGTATCTGGAGTAACTACAGGGAAAAGTTTGTCCCCAGAACACACTGGTAATTCTCACTCAGTCTGTATAACGTGTGCTTTGGAAACCAATTCCCCTTATTGTTCAGATATAGCCACCTTCTTCTTGTTCAGCTTTCATTATAGAAATTGAATTAAACAAAATAAAAATTACTTACTAAAACCAAAGCAAACAAAAGGATACTACACAGTCAATGTTGCAATGATCAAAAATAAATGAAAAAGCTGCAATTGGGTCATTTCAGAAGCAAGTCCAACCACTGCCCTCTTTCTAGTATTACACAGTGCCATCAAAACCTCTTGTCAAAACACAGCAATAACTTGCTTGAGCTCAGAATTTGTCTGGTTACTTTTATTCTAAAGTCTTTATCTCTTGTTTTTGGATGCATGTTATGTTTAACTGATTTGTAATTCTTAAGCAACATAATGGTACACGAAAGCCTTGAGGGGCTAACTTGCAACTGACATTCACAGAGGCAGTAAAGAAAGCAGATCAGGAATACACCCAAGGTATATGCTTCAGGGAACACTTATTCAATCAATTTTTTTAAGGTCTTACATAAATGGAACAAACTACATTTGTATGAAAATAGAGATTTTTCTGGACACTACTAGGAAAATACTGTAGAGATAAAAGGAGTCTGAAGTATTACCATGGCTAGAATTCAAATTAGCTCTTTTCTTCTTCTTTTTTCATATTATAAGCTATTTGTTATTATTTTTATCTACAAATACCACATAGACATTTATAAAAAGATAGTGATGAAACAAAAATCCAACAAGGTCAAGTAACAGATATGCTTACTAAACAATTCGATAGAAAAAGAGTACGTTTTTGTATGTACTTACATATTTAAAATGCTGCAATAGATTCCTTACAGAATAAAAAACATTAATAGCAAACACAGAATGAAAGAACCTCTCTTTCACACTGCATTCATTTGCCAAGTATCATAAGACACCTTTAGGTAAAAGTAGCACACTGTTTTTTCTGAGCAGTGAGGGCTGGTTTGAGGACAGACTCCATTCCTATACTACAGTCTCTGTAGCTGGTTTGTAACTGCAGCAAAATCTTTGGAAACTATGTGGTAAAAAGGAATGCATGGCCATACTGGTAGTGAGCTGCTTAAGTATCATATGCTATGCTTAAATAGCATAAGTTCCTCAAATATTCAAAAGCCTGTAAACTAGGACTACTTGTGCATACGTTTAGTTAAATCAGTAAGGAACTAACAAACAGTAGCCCAAGAACAGTCATTGCTATTAAAAGATTTATTCAGAAACTAAATAAAAGCACCATCATATAGACAATACTAACTTAAGAGTGGTGGGAAACTGCATAACACACTCTGATTAAGTGTACACTATCAGATTGTTAGATTTCCACAGGTACGTGAGCCATCCAATTTTCTTGACACCTATTTTTAATAGAAAATTAGTTGCAGGTACTAGTAGATTTCACTTTTTGCATTCAGAACTCCTGAATACTTATATGACAAACACCTGTATCTAATCAGGAAACAAAACTACTATACAGTGTACCCTGAAAAAGTAAATTTATTGTAATTCCCATTATAAACACTGAGGAGAAAAACCACAGCAAATTCATTCCATTACTTTAAAACAAATAGCTCCAAATTAAAAATGTGCAAGAGGAAATTACAATGATCATACCTATCTTACAGGCAGAAAAGACATCTCCGTTATAAAAGTCATTTGCTCACTCTTTTCTGATAAATATTCGTAATAATTCACATCTGTCTTTTCATCACAGCCATGATCAAAAGACTGTATAAGTTGTTTCCCTGCCATCACTAATTTTATGTTTTACAGAATAGGTTTTCCAGCTGTGTTATGAAAAGGACACAGATTACAGAATAACCTATTGGAAAATCCTTCATACCAGTGTATTAAAAAACCAAAACATTATTTTGAAATAAGTGTCAGGTTGTACAGGGGAAGTTGCTCTTGTTTTTGCTCCCTTGGTAAAGACAACAGCTTTTCAACTTTTATTTATGGCACTGGTCAACAAGTATTTACGTATTATCCAGTTTGCTGAGCAATATCACAACACTGTAATGTTCAGGTTACACATTTGCTAAAATATTTTTCTGAAAAATGTGCCAACTGCAATTCATAAACATCCCTACTTGCTCAATAAAAGCAAACTCAATAGCTTGTGCAACACTTCCAAAATTCTAACACATCAGAAAAATTTATTTACTGAAGGAACCATCTACAGATAGCAATCAATTCCATAGGGCCAAAAGGCTAATAAGCTTTTCAGTCTGATGTAAATGTACTCCCTAAATGAATATCATCTAAACATAAAACTCCAATTCTTGCAATGACTACTTTATATCTAAAAATATCCCTGCTGAATGCTGCAATTACATTTCTCAGCTGGAGACATCTTTCTACATTATTTTCTTGAATGCATAAGATCCAGGCTCAACAGTGTGCTAATCAACTGCACTAAACTGCAAATGTGAGCTAATTAACTGGAAACCACTTAGATTTGATTGGTAGGGGTTTTTTGGTTTGCTTTTAAATCCAAGCATATCTTAATCTTGTCTGACCTCCACAGAAAATAGTAATGAAAAAGGACAAGATACTCAGTGAGAAAAAACCCAACCCTGTAATTATAAAATGCGCTTAGGTCCTGACAACATGTACTTACTCTCAAAATAGCATGTTTGCCCATTAATTTCTTATGGATTCTGACATAAGTACTTCTAGTCATAAAACTGCCCAAAGGTAAGAATCACCTACAGTGTGTATTTTGGTCACACAGCCCTAACCACTTGAACCGTGCCTTACAGTTAAGTTACTAATGAACTGGAGAAGCAGTTCCTTGCCCTCAATTTAGTTAGGTGAAGAAAACAATTCTGAGACTCCTAAAAAGCTTGGAAAGATCATCACACATTATATGTGGCCTTATTTGAGTTGGGTGTGTTTTTTGTCATTAGGGCAGGTTAGGAAAAATGTATGCATCAGAAAGTAAGTTCCCTTCTTAGACTAGCAACATCTGCTAGGCCAAGTCTCCTTTTCTGCCTCCTCTAAAATTCTTAACATTTAACAGATCTTGTAGGAAAGGAAGACGAACAGAGTAAATCACCTCATGACTAATCTTGTCACTAACTGTTTTTTTCTGTCTCCTATGAAAAAGTATTCATAACAATACATAAGCTACTAAATTGAACATATGCCATATCTTTTTTTTTACTCACCTACGCAGTTATCACAAAGGCTGCAATGTGAGGCACGAGGTGGGCGGAAAATCTTGCAAGTAAAACAATATTTTAGTTTCACTGTCTGTCCATTGATGATCACTTCTTTTGTTCTGGGAGGGGGGCGATATCCTCCTGAACTGGAGCCATTTGCTATATCTAAACATGAAAATACAAGACATGAAATGTTGCCCATGAGCTATGATGTATGCACAAAAGTGTCCTTGATGGCAATCTATAAAAAATTTCAAATTTGTATTTACACATTTAAAATAAACAACTTTTCCCCTTGTAATTCTTGAGTGAGAAACAGCAAAGAGACCTTTCATTGCAAATAGCATCCAAAGCAAACCAATCTGAACCAAAGAAACAATCCAAACCGATTTCTCAAATGCTGGCAATGACCTTGATCAGAAAATTCTTACAGTTTCATACCCCCTAACAGTTCTTATATAACATATTAAAGACAACTATAACTACTCATGTAGGAAAGCAAAACCTGGAAGTGACCTTTAGAATCTTGTGAATTTTTTTCAGAATCCCTGTAATACGAAAAAAATCTCCCTGCAAGTGCTGCAGAAATTCTACAACCTAATAGAGAATCTGCACATTTACTTAAGCAACAGCAGCTCTGTCATCTGAGCCTGGTGAATGTTGGGATCTCTTGCATACTATGATACAACAGAGTACATTCACAAAAGTATTTTGCAGCTTTTGCTGTTTAGAAGTTTGAACACCCAAATCCCAGTGTTACCTCTACACACCTTGAAGTTTGTTTGTTGCACAAAACCAGTTTCCAACTACCTCATTTGATACAAGTAGTAGAGTTTCCGGTTTTATTTCTAAGCTTCCTTTTGTTTTATTTCAGGATATTACCAATAATTTTTCCAGCATCTAAAGGACTGCTTAGGCTAAATAATTAAAGCTCAATTTTGTCCAAGTTGAGCTTTATTCTGAAAGTTCAACACGAAAAATGTGGTGCCTTTTTCTAGGTTCATCTGTTCTTGTGTAATCACAATCAAATCAAACTACAGAAGTGAAAAGAAACCCCTAAATTTATTACACCTGGACAACAGAACAGCTAAGACAATAGCGAAGTAAAATAAAATATTTTCCAATATGTGAATGAAAATACATTTCAAAGTCACAGTCAAGTCACTTGAATACTTGCATCTTGTCTCCCTTTCATGTGGGGCTTGTTACTGAAAGATCTATGACTTGTATTTGAGCTCAAATTGTTAGAAACACCACCCACAATTTCAATTTCTGCCAATTATACAGCCTACAAATTATGTATTTTCCAAAAGTGCAACAAGAAAGTCTCCCACCTATCAAGGTATTCAAACTGGTAACAGCACAGCTGTGCTAGCAAAGGAGCAATTATACAATGTGCTGATTTGGCAGCAAATCCAACTTAAGGAGATCTCATCTGCAATGTTCTCACCCATAAATATGATCCATAAATATGCATCAATAAAAGTCTTTTGGGGACACCACTGTAAACTTGACCACTAAAACAGCCAGACTTCAAAAAACTCCAATGGAGAAGAGGATGAAATGAAGGGAGCAATAGCTGAGATGAATAGAATCTGGGTATAAAACTCCTAAACATCCATTATGAGAAAGAAGTGGTGAATACTGAAGAAAGAAGAGCTTAGAAGCAGCCTCCTACATCCTGATGAGGTGTAGACATTCACTTCTGCTGGATATAAACCAAATCCTGCAATGTGATGCTTGGCCAGGTCCTACAATCTACATGTGGAAGCATGGATTTTTGTGTGGTTCCCATAACTTAGCAGTTATACTGATTTTGACCTCAAGGCCAATGCTACTTGACAAAGATTTTTGATTAAGGGATGCTACCGGTGTATTTCAGTGTATAAGCTGAAAAGATGTTCTTTGGAAGGCACAGCACAACTATGCTTATAGTATTTAAAGCTTTAGAGAGACATGGATGTTACCTAAATCCAGAAGACAGGGAAGAATTTCTTATAATTCACATTACATTAAAAAAAGCTTCTGGTGACATTATAACCAATTATAATTGTTGGGCTTGTAATAATCATAGTCCTACTACGTATCTTTGGCCTTTACAAGTGAACATAAATATAGGTCATTAACCCTACTTAATGTTTTTAATTGAATAAAGCATTTAACACGTGCTGGCATGGCATATTCATTAATAAACCAAAGACTTTAATTTGCTACTCAAATTTAGGTGCATAATTATAAAAAAAATACTACTAAAGCTTGAATTTCATCTAGGTGTAGCTCTGTATGCTAGAAGTGCTGATGCATTGAATTTCCTAACATAACAGTAATATTTCAGATTTTTTTCTTTTACAAAATCTTATTATTTCTGAGTATGTATATAATCATTGAAAGAAAATTACTTAAACCAGTCAAGGGGAATTGTTTAGAGGGGAATTGTCCTAGATAAACATTTATTTTATAAAAGGCACATTGACTAAACCCAGTATTTCTCCTCCCTTTCAAGAAGTTCATAAAGTGCTCCACAATGATTTTAAAATGGCCTCTGGCAGAATCTCAAAGGCAACTTCTGTCTTCTCTGGTGGAGAAGTGAGACTACTGTCCAGCCCATTTTATTTACAACACTGGTCTTCTAAGAGGATTTCCTCCCAAACATTTGCAGGGAAGTTCACAGAGACAGCAAATCCTAGCTCTCTGAGGCAAATTAATCTTAAAATCCAAGGGTGAAAGCTGATGCAAATGAAATCAATGTAAACAGTCTTGCTGACTTTCCAAGGACTGAGAATTTTTCTCAAAATCCTAAATTGCATAATCGAACCTGAATGTTCCAGTCTTTCTGTTTACTAATATCTTTTTCCTGGAAATAAGCTGTGAAGCAAGGTCAAATGTGCTTGGATTTAATACAATTTATCTAACCTAAATGTGCTAAACATGTCCTGGTCTTACTGTGAATTTTCAGACTGTAATTTGCCTTTCAATTCAACTGCTCATACCTGGGGTCTAACACAGTTAAATCTTCAAAATATGAGGCCTCTTTAAGAAACAGAAAGATTAACCTTTACAGAATCACCTTTCCCAAGTAAACTGTGCTTGACCACTACTACATTTTACTCATCCAACTTATTGCTGATGTAGTAACGCAAGTTCTTTCACAAAAAGGCTAAAATTTATCCACCAATGGGATAGCCATCCATCTTCTGTTCTGACACATTTTGTAACTTCTCTAGCAGGCTTAACTGCTCATGCACTATAGATGGGGCTCCAGCATTTTTATTACCATAATTACAAAAATCCTACACATGGAATCCATACCTTTGCAGGACCAAGAGACCTGAACTGCTCCAAGAAAGATATCCCAAGTATTTAATGGAGACACAGCACAGCCCAGCAATCTTCTAATGGGACAACAAACTCCACTTAGATGTCTCAATTTATTATGCTACAAACAAATAAGCGGCCCTGACGAAGAAAAGAAGCTGAAAGTTTTTATCACTAGGCTTCTCCTTCTCAGTCAAGAGCTGGATTTTTTTGTCAATGTTCGTAAGAGCCTGAGACAAACAGCCTCTAGAAGGCACTTACATTGTCTCTATACAAGCTTCATAATGCAATGTAATTGTCTCTATACAAGCTTCATGTAATGCAATGTTTGTTGACAACTTGGAAAGGACACAATTTTGATCTTCAATCAGTATTATTTGAGAAGTCAGTAAACTGAAACAATTCTAACGTTTCCTGAGGACTAAATGAAAAGGCAATGAAAAGAATCTTTATGTATAACTCATAACATCTGAAAAACAATTGAAAAAAATCCCAATCAAACCAAAACAAAGCCTGTCAACAATGCAGACCTCTAAGAAATGTCTTCTTCTAATTTAAGCTACCTGTTTAAGAACAGTGGGCTACAAGACGAAAGAGTAATTTATTTCTTGGAGGGGAGAGAACTTTAATAAAAATATCTTCTAATATCTAATATCTTTTAATAAAAAAATCTTCTTTCCAGACAGTAATCTCAGGGACAAACAATACTGGGAACCTGGTTTAGATTGAAACCAGCAGCTGCTAACTGCATTCTTCACATAGTTCTTCATCTGATAGCCATCAAGAGAGATTGACCACATATTGCTCCTGACTTTAAGGACTTGCTGCCTTAGATTTTTCTGACATAATGTATTATTTTCTTATAAGTAGAGTTGCATGATCTTCTTGAAGCCTAAAACTTCATGTGAAAGGTATGCCCGTTTCCAGAAAGAAATGTAATCTTTAGTGATTTGCTGAGGGAAACAAGCATAGACAGGAAGAGCTTTCTAAGACTTACCTGACACACAAAGTAATTTCACTATATTTACTTTAAGAATGTTGTTTAAAGAGTGCAGTATCAGCTACAATTGTAAGTCTCAGAAGCTGACAACCCACCTTTGTAAAGAAAGCAAAACTTGATAACCACAAATGGTATGTATTTGTTCAGGCCATTGCCAGTTCTATGAAATGCCTGTGCTGTGGCATGGATTTAATTTTATAAGGCTATAATGAAATCAAATTGTGCATTTCAAAACAAATGAAAGACAGGCAAGGAACTGTGAAGGAGTCTCAAATGTGGTCTTGAGCACCAGCCTAAATTAGACAGCCAAGACATAAACAATTTGCAGAGATGGTGTCCTGGTGTAGCTCATACACTGAGTTCAGAGCTTGGAAAATACAAAATCAAGCAAGCAGAAGCTGTCCTGTGAACTGGCCTGAACTAGTTGTATGGATTAAACGAGGACGATACACATAACTTTAGACAGCCTGAAATAAAATCCAAAGCATTTTAAGACTGGAAGGATAAATTACATGACCATCTTTTCATTTATTTGCATCATCTATCTGATGCAAACAAGATTGATATTGTGGAAGAACTGTTAAACTTGTATACATCAACTGGACAAATGCTTTCCCGTCTACAAAACCTATTCTCCTGGATTGGGTTATCCTTCTAAGCCTTCATATTCAGAAGTTTACAATTTTTCCACTTGAAGTGACTTAACACTTAATACTGACCTAACTACAAGAGGCTAAGACCTAACTACTAACTGCTAAGAGGCTACAAATAAGGTTGCTCTTAGTTTTGTGTTTCCATAGGAAAAAAAGCTCCTCACAATCTAGTACTTTGTGTGATTGCAGAAGCCGTGCTTATATGCATCATGACAATAATGCAATTACAGCTAGGAAATAATTACTTTTCAGTGTTAATGAAAGTTATAATTGAAGTAAAAATACAACATCAGTAAGTTTAATGTTGCATTTAGAGAAAGAAAATATCCTCCTGCATCTCAGCGAAATTATAGCAATTTTTTAGCAAATGAAGTTACCCTCAGTGATTTTACATTATATAAGCCTAATACAGCTAGTTGCTTTTGTTCTATTACATTATATGAAAACCCCAGCAACCTAGAGTATTTTAAGACTTTTGCTTCTCCTCTCTCTTAGGCCAAATGCCTATACAGGCCAATATATTAAATATTCTTACAGGTCTTGTTTTCTAGACTTCTCTGTTTAGCTGCCTTCCTCTTGAGTTTCTACATGCGTTGTGGAAAACCAGACAGTGAACTGAGCCCTCGTCACCACTGGGTATCCCAGAATGTCACCTCTTCTTGGTTCATGTGACCACTCTTCTTCTAACATGCCCCAAAAAGGATTTCTCCTTTTTGTCGTATCACAGTGCTAACTCAATCTGTTTGGAAAGAATACTCAAGTCTCCTCTTCCTGCTCACCACTTAGACCCCTTTCCATTAGTATTTGATTTCCACTTGTATTGATGCATTTTGTGATTTTTCCCTAATGGTGCTCAAACTATTTAAAAAATACTAAAAAAAAAAAAATCAAATGCAGTGATTGCAAATTTCTCTGTCTCAGAGTTAAGTATATTTTATCTTGAAATTCTTTGTCGCTTGTTTTGAGACTTAAATAGCCACAAGCCCCAACTCTTTGACAGTCCCAATTTTTATAATTTGGTCATATAGCAGTGTACTCCTTGTCTTTCCAGAGAACACTTTCTAGTGATAGAATTGACAGATTTCCATTAAAGCAGAACACTAGATAAACCAATAAAGATACAGTATAGTAGATTAACAGACTTCTAAACTACAACTACTTTCTTTCTTCTGACCTGCTCTTTCTACCAGCTGTCAGGAAGCATACAAGATATCTTCTGAGATTAAAGCAGTGTTGAATCCTCAGATTGTCATCTACTACTTCTCATTTCCCAATTACACAGCACGCCTTCAGCTTTTCTTTTGTCCTCTGACCTCTAACAGAACCTGTCCTGTTGTCTTCTACTTTCCTTGCTGATTGTAACTGACTTTATTCTCCTTTTGCCTTTCCCAATATGCTTGAGCCATCTTTTTATAATGACCTTTAGAAACCATCTCCACTTCTGACACTAGTATCTTTTTGACTACAAATACAGTCAGAATGGCCTCTTATTACACTTCCCAACCTTCCTCAGTATGAGGATAACTTGATGATCTGCATTAAATATAATATTTTTGAATAACAGAAGTTCCCTTTGGTTTTCAGACAATATCCTGCTTGTTCCCCAGTTCTTTTCACTTTTGGTTTTCTTCTATGAACATAGAAGAGTCTCAAGAAATAACTGCTTTCTATTCCTGCACACGTGGGGTGGAAATAGCAGCATCACAGCTCTGTTAGTCCTCCATCTTCACCTAAAGAAGGCTGATAGCCTAGGTGGAAACATTTTTTGCTCTTAATATGACCACCCTGTTTCCAGAAAGTCACCTGATAGGACAAAATACTGTCAGCTTCTTTAGAAAGTATTCTTTTGAGAACCATTCTTCCTCATCAGCTCATCCTATTCTATGCTTTCGAATGTAAAAAAATAAAGTTTGATATGTTTCAAGAGAACTTCAAAATAGCATTCTTAAATCACATACAACTGTTTCTCAGTGCACCTGTAATAACTTCTGGTAGGCTGCTTCCCGAAGAGACCAGTAGGGCAGGATAAGACTTAGTACCTAAGAATGATTTGAATAAAGTAAAAGCCACAGGTAGGACAGGTTACGTAAACACATTTTAGAAAAGAAACTATTTGGAAAAGCTATTCTTTTTAGGTGAGTTATCTGAAGAACTTCCTTGTCTAAAATAAATTACTGTTAACCTTGCACACCATCTATAGAAGGCACCTCAAGTTGAAAGGTACAGCAAGTTGCAAGGCAATCCAGCCTGAATGACAGTTTTGAAAAATCTAGTCTTTTCAACTGCAGGAGCCATTCAGCTTTTCCTGCTGCTCAGATACCATTCCACTAGGATATACCTTTTATGGGCACATTAAAAAAATATATTGTAACAGTAGAAAAGTGTTTCTTTCCATTTCCATTGTTGAATCCAGAATCACAATTTTAGGGTAGAATGATTTCTTATAGCTATCTAGCTTGTTCCTGTATTAGACTTGACATAAGCCCTCATGCCTGGGAATTCCACATTTGCTGGCACTGTAATTCCTCACTTCAATACTCCACTGGCCCTTCTTGGAAGAGTACTGCGTTTGCTACTGCTGAAGAAAAGACAATGACTTTGATCAGCTCAGCAGCTTCAACCTGTGAATAAGTAAGCAATACCATTTAAAAAGAATTATAATTTTTAAACACAAGTTCTGAAATTGTTGCACACAGGAACATTCTGACTGTCCTCTCCATTATTCAGTTTGTATTTTTAGTTTTGTATTTTGCCGAAACCCTGCCAGATGACAATGTAAAATTATTGTTGTGAGCTGCTTATTTGAAATAATTTATTTCCTGACATAGATCAATGTTTCTGTAAACACAGGGCAAATAAGCAATTCCTTGAACAGGAACCTGTGTGTTTTGGACTAAAGGTGGTACCTTATTCTAGGTAAAGAATTCCTTGAAGGAGATCGATAAAAGCAAACCATAACACTGGTTAGGAAAAGGTGCTAAATGAATGCTTCATTATATTTTTCCATGTTTTTATGCACTTCTGAAATTCAGATGAATAGCAAATGTTTTAATACTTCTATCATAAAAATCCTAAGACTGCACTACAGTATTAAACATCAAGGATGCCACAAGTATTTCTACTGTGCTTGCACAGACCTGTTACCTGTCTTTTCAATTACATGAGCAGTTCTCTGAAACTGCTTCAGAAAAATGGTATTTCTACTGACTTTCATATCAAAGCAGATATAGTAGGTAGTAGTGTTTAGTAAAGTTGAGTAGCTTACTAAGCACACAAACCCACTATTTATGAAGCACCTCTGCAAACTCATCCTGTGTTTTCTTACCCAGGTGGCACATCTTAGCTATTCAGCATATTTGTACCTGTAGAAGTCCCACTTACAGAATTTCGTTAACAGTGGTCTTGCTAAGTGAGAATGGTTAAAATCTAGCTCTCTAATTATGCTGGCTTTACTAAAAAAAAAAAGTAACATTTTTACTGCATATTAGCACGGAGACTTATCTGACTCTTTTGCAATATAAATAACACAATTAAATTTAGTTAAACTGAGGATACACTGTTTTAAAAATGCACAATTGTAGATCTTTTGCAATATCAGCTTTCTTGCCAAAAACACTTCAAAAAGTATTCTCTTAGGTACCACAGAGAGATTTCAACCAGACTTGCTGAGAAGTATTTACAGTAATAGCTATCACTCTAAAAGGCCAGGATTTTGTTTACTTTCTTGGTGAAGAACTGATCAATCATCTTTCCACAGGAATCACTGCAACATCAGCAGACATTGCAGCTCCAGAACAATCACTGTGGCAAGGTAGGAGTAACTCCTCCCATGAGCAGAGCAGCACACTGCCTTCACACAGTACATGCACCCTCGGGAGGAAAGCGAAGAGACAACAGACCTTCAGTGTTACCTATTTGTCTCTCTAGATCTGCTGCCTCATCTGGTGTTGCGCGGGGGAGGACACCAGGATCACTGAAACTAGTACGCAGCAGGGTCCCCATCACGAAAAAGAAAAGAATCCCACCAATTGCAGGTATAGCAGGCGTAATCTTCTCCGACAAATATGGGCAACTGGAAAAGAAAAAAAAAAGATTCAACAATCAACAACATGTAATGCAACTTGCTCTCAAAAACTGTTTATCTCTATAAATGTATATGAAGAATTCAATTTCTTCTCTTGATACATTACTTGCCTTGGAATATTTATTGAAGCTGAAATTTCTGTTTATGTGTTCATGACACTTCTGAAATTTTTCGCAGTATGTTCAATATAATAAAGGCACAAGTAGCATAATAATGACCTCACTAATATGCAATACTCATTTACATAAGAAGATAAAATATTTTTATCACTGGATAATAAGCTTATATATTTCTTCACCTGCTGCCCAATTACATTAAAGTAAATTAGGCAGAGAGAGGAAAGGGGAAATAATCTGAAGAAGCCCGTAACATGAAGAAATAAGCCACACTGAAATACATAATTAAGTCTATAAAACAGATTTATCATTCACCAGAAAGGTGGTGTTCAAGAACATGCAATGCATTCCTTTAAAAGTCTTGGTGTATATCAATATTGTAACACCTCTACTGATTTTCTTTCTTAACCCATTTCTTGTAACTTAGTAAACTTGTTGACTCATTTACAAAGTAAGAAGAATGCAAATGACAGTTCAACACACCTGGGAGCAAACAATCCAGGGACATGTCTATGGCAATATCAACAGCCCTCGACCAGGGCAAAAATGGCTCTATGTTTACCAGATTTACAATATATATGCAGGTCTTAAGACTAGATTACAGTTTTAGCAAATTTTCCTTGTGCTTCACATATGATTAAATCAAAATGGGCAGAAACACTGGAATCCAACCAATACACAAATATAAGTATCTCTTTACAGCTCTGCAAAAAGATGGGATATGAACACTTAGACATTACAGAAGCACTGCAGCACCATCTTAGAAAACATACAGGCTAAAGACTCTCTTCACAGCTCTTATATTAAGTAGGTGTGGGTAGAATACCAAGATGGCTTCATTTACTTCTGACGTCTGTGTAAGAACTCATAAAATAAGCCTAAAAACAGAAGTCAAAAATCAACAAGTTCTAGGCCTTAGGGCTTCATCTAAAGTTTCTAGGTATCAGTCAAGTTTAATTAACATTGTCTTCCCTATTTCTGCTGACTGCCTTAAATGATGATTCAGACGTGCAAGCTTTTGCACTGCAAGTCAGTTAACCTCAGAGGAATGTTAACTCTGAGCAAGCGATGACAATGTCAGCTCCACTGTCCATCACTTCTGCCGACAGGAAGGGGAGAGAATGGAAACACTTTTCATACCAGCTGCCATGTACAAAGCATTTATCTCCCTGCATAATCCTGTTAGAAATACTTGGCTGTTGGTGACAAACCTAGAGGGTTTCATGGATGCAGTGAGTCCATATGCATTACACGGTGCATAGCATAATGACAGGAAATCATCTCTCCCTACATGAATGCAATACTACAGGTGCAACAAGTTACAAAAAATTAAAAAGACAACCGAGTACTAAAAAAACACGAGGACCAAGAGATACTGTGGTTTCACATAACAAATAGACTGTTGAAATACTAGGAAACATCCTTCAAATGTATGCTTTTAGGAAAATTTTCAAAGACCCAGATTTATGAAATCAGTGTTAGCTAAAGGAAGCAGCAGCAAAATGTAAGCCTTGCTCCCCTCATGTCAGCAGAAGCCAATGAAAAAGTCAGAACGACCAGCCAGAGAAGCTTTCATACTGCATGAATGTCCTACTGCTCAATTTATTTCTTGCCACAAAAGATTACTGAAATCAAAACTACTGTAATATGCTCAGACAAGAGTACAAATAGGCTGCAAGTAGGTATACTTAAAAGGATTAGAGGGAATGTGCACATTATTGAACACTAAATATAACACAATTCTCTCACTCTTCTATTGCATCATTCATTACACCCAAGAAATTGCAACTGTGCTGAAGTCTGTTGACCAAACAAGAGCTGTATGTGTGTGAAAGGTAACAGGAGATAATCTCAGGGTAGCATAGTAGGCACAATACAATTTCAACACTTGGCAATACAAAACGAGCAACGGCATTACATACACAAATTCTCACTGATCCAGGATGGAAACTAGGGCCATCATGACTCTAACATGTTTCCTTTTAACAGTAATTTCATATGAAATTGGTAGAAAGAACAAATTGATGTGCTGAAATACTAAGAAAGCCCAGCATTGCTTAAAAGTGATGTTTTCAGTACAGGAAAAAAGCATGAAAAAAAATCTGTCTCTGCCTGGCTGAACCAAGTCCACCTGCAGTGAAAAAATCCTCCCTCTCAAAGCCCCGTACAATCTTCACAACAAGCAAGTGTGAGGTAATCTGCTTTGCCTAAAGTTGTTTTCAAGGTTTAGCAACATATATTTTACCAACTTTGAGCTGGAATTAATTCAGCAATAATGCAGAAAAGACTGAAGATGGCATCTTTGGGAATAATAACCATGTAATATTCCACCAATTAAAAAATTATTTCAAGCTGAGAAACTAGTCCATGCAGCTCCTTGCAGAGATTGAGACAGTAAATCTGGGCAGGACCATTTAATACAGTCCGATTTATATACAGACCATGTAATATTACATGGGCCCACAGAGAGCTCAATGACATCTCTCCTTTAAAAACATCCAATTAATTTTTTAAATACTTGTGAGCTAAATAAATAAAAAACTGCCAGCAGACATTGTTAGACCTTTTTTTCTTCACATTTGTTTAAAAAAAGGGGGAAAAAAAAATCTTACTTCTCCTGACTTATTAAAAAATCCATTAAATGTGACTTCAAATTAAAAACACGGATCTTAGCTCAAAACTGTGAAAAAATCTGTAGAAATACACTTGCATATTTATATATTTTATGTTTGCATGCTTATATAACAAATGTATTTGTACTGCTACATTAAGTCAATATTATTTTAAACACTTCTAGTGTTACTACTTTTAGAATTGTCAAATACTGAACACAGAAAAAGATTATCCCTCATGTTTGCTCAGATTCCTTAATTAATTTAATTGAGGATGTATCCCTTCAGGCTGCAGCTGAGATATTACAAGAAGTATCTTTTTTGGAGGGTATTTTCAGTGAGTTTTTAAAGCAAACATTAGTGGGTATTTCCTGACAGCAAATTTCAGAATTTTCCCTGCAGAGGGACTCCCTGTGCAGAGACCTGCCCACTGCCAGTAACACTTTGATAAACAGTAAAGAGCTCTAGGACAAAATCTCTGTCTTACTGCAGAGCAAGCAGTGACAAACCTTTTCCAATTGGCACTTGATAACTACTAGATGTGAACTGACGTCCTCAGTTTACATCTCAGACAGGGTAAAACAGTTGTTTTTAATCAGCATCTGTAAGGACAGTAAGTACTGACTAGGTCTACCCCAGAAAACACATTTTTAGAAAATATTACTAGACCACAGACCCCATTAGAAATAGTTACTGTGAAAATAGCTTTTTCAGACAAAGATGTTTGGATCCGCATACTGCAAACTGTAACATAATTGAAAGTTTTGAATTAATTGAGAACTTTGATACTTTTAGCCCTGCTTTTGCTTGGCTTCTCAGCTGCTTTTTTGACACATCATGTGAAAGTCTGCATGAGTGTAGGAGGGATATAAAATCTGGTGGAAGACTAGTCTGTCACAGCTCGATAAAAATAAAAACACCCTGGCACAGAAGAGATAATTATCAAGCATCATCCCTATGAACAAAGGATGCAGAAGTACAAAAGCAACTCTCACCACCCAGGAGCCCTCATAACTGTGTAACCATGCTCCCTGTGGCTACCGAGATCAGCAGAAAAATACATATAGAACCTGTGCTGAGGAGCATGCACAGTCAGAGTCCTACAACTTTCAAGCATTGTCATTAGAAAAGGGGAGGAAAGAAAAGAAGTCTCCTGAAGGCCTTTCCTGGAAAGATTAAGGCTTTCCTGAAAAGTGAAAAGTTAAAGTTCTTCACTGATGGGGAGACTCAGTAAATGACAAATCTATCCAGTATGGGTATCTGGAGAGAGGCTGAGACTATATTAAAAAAAAAAAAAAAAAGAAAAGATGTTTTTATACACTGAAGATTTAAATTAATATTTGATCAGTTGGCAGGCAGAAAACAATAAAAGTACAAATTTCTTGCAAAGATGAAATAGCCATCACACCTAATTACACTAATTAAAAAAACCCATACAAGCTTGGCTTTCAAGACTGTCAAGAGAATACTCTATGTCAAGCTGTTCATCAATATAAAACTCTTGCAGCACAAATAGAATGTATGTACTCTAGGAAAAATATAATATAGCTAAGCAAAGTAACATAAGGAAATAAAATTATCATTCCTTTTCCTATTATCAACTTCATTTCTGTTTCTGCACATAGTGCCTGTTTCATATACCAGTGGCTATTGGCATGCAGGTGATGTCCAACAGAAGAGAGAAGGCTGGCACTGTGCACCCTGGGTTCCACAGTTCCACATGTTACAAGTGAGACTGGGCTGCTTTCTTCAAACTAGCCCAAGGGGTTTGTTGTTTCTCTTTCCACTCTCATTTATGGCTCCTCTCAGCTTACCCTTCCTTTCAACTCCACTGCATCATTGCTCCAAGCCACTGTCCCAAAGTTCTGCCCTTATGCCAACACCAATCTTCGTCAGGTTCTTTTGTGAGCAAAGTTAGTTTACTAAAATGCATGAAAATGACACCATTTTGTTGACTTTCTGTGTCTCTAACAAACCTTGACTTGTAAACATGCACTTGAAAAGGATATTGGCACAAAGAAAGGGAGACAGAAGCACACACGAAACTACAGGGAGAGGGAAATTTGGACAGTAGGAGGAGACCTCTGTTTCAGCAGCTGTCAGTAAGGTTTTCATTCAGGCCACAGCCTCTCGTGAAACCATGTTCTAACCTTGACTTCTTCCAATTTAGAGATGGCAACAGAATACCCATACATAGATTAAAGGCAAAGCAAGACTCTGGGCTAGAAGAACAAAAATAGCTTATAACTTATTTTCCTAATGATAAGTTGCCAGTGCAAAGAAAGCAGCCAAGGACATGCATGAAGAGCAACACAGGCAGAGGAAGATGTAAAGTTTGGAAAACATGAGGGCAGAGCAAAAACCTTGGAGGCTGCTGCCTGATAAAGAATTTATAAAGATAAACAGGACAATGATCAGAGTAAAATAATTTTGCTGTTGTGGGTTTTGGAGGGTTCCTTCTTTTACTTCTTTTTTTTCAGAAGCATGCTGCTGGTACAGCAAAAAATGTGGTATAGTTTGAGTATAGATTAGTCCAAGTAACGTTACCTGAAATTCATAACAATATTAGCTAAGGAAGTTTTGCATTAGCTTCCTACATTTGCCTCATTCTTTTGTACAGCTTTTAAAATCCCTGTTGAATTGTTTTAAGGGATATTAAGGAACACACCAACTAATTCCAAGAGGATTTGAAACTTACTTTAAAAAATTAATTTACTTCATTATAATTTTTTGTTTTGAACATTCTTTCCAAATCATACACCCTCATTTCACAATGGTAAAGCAGTTTCAAACATTTACTTGATAAAATACAAGACAAAAATCACTCTTCTGAAAATTTGCTTCATTTCAAATTCAGGAAATCTGGAATGTTTGCAAGCATGTGAAGGCTATGGAAATCAGAGCAGTTGTCAAACAAAAGGCAGAATGACAACAGGACCAGAAGCAATAGCCAGAATACTGCCTCCTCATCATCTTAATAATCTAAAATAATTACAAAGGCATTTTTACTGAATGGATTCAGATGAGAGACATTTAAATAAACCATCTAACCTTGTTTAAATGCTTTAGAAGTTTATTTTCTATTTTACAGTATTAGATACATCTTATTTTTTCTATACTTGCTGTATTTCTTGGGGCTAACTCCATTTAAAATTAGTTCCAATTGAAAATAATTTTTAACTGGAAACACATGTAAACTAATAGTAATTCTAGTGTATAACTAAGTATCCTAGCCTCTATCAGCATGTAGAAATGATTACTTAAAACAAAGAAGATTAATATGATGAAATCACACAGATTACTGAACCCGCATGATCCTTAAACCTAGTAAGTGCTTTATAGGTTCTCTCAAACCTATTACAAAATAAAATTAGCTTACCATTACCCTGAACAGCAAAAGCTCAACAAATGGTCTTCAAAGGTTTGTGTAGAAACTAGATGGAGTTTGGTCTTTCAAGCTGTTCAAACCCATGAGCAATTACTAAGAATGAGATACTGCAGGGACCTCTCTCATATGGCTCAAACCTGCAAGCATTCAAGGGAACTCCTTGCAGCACTGACTGCATTAAATTGTAATGCATTGCAATGCACTGAAATAAGATTTACACTGGTTGGATTTGGATGTAGGAGTTTAGATGAAGCAAAGCAAGCACTGTTGATTACAACATTGTAGAAGATAACCACAAACTCTCTCCTACAAGTAAAGATCTTAAGAGTTTAATGCAGCAGATATACAACAATCAAAGTAACAACCGTGTGTGACCTCCCAATTTTTATTACTACGTGTATTACTAGAGTATTAACTCTAATGATCTGCTGTAAAACTTCAAAGCTCGAATAAATAAAATGCATAATGCAAAATGAACCTGTCTGTGACATTGATGTGGTTACTGAAGCTCCTGCAAGGGCAATTATGTTTTACTTTGTTCTAGAGATAAGCAACATTTTTGTTTTACAAAACACTATTTAAATTTTTTGATTCCATCGACTGTTGGCCAGAAATTTCCAAGCAAGGTAGTAAGAAAACAGGGAATAGCTACCAAACTGGTAGATACATCGAGTGCCTGACTCTCATGAAAAGTCAATGCAAGTATAACACAGCCTCAAAAGACAAACTTAGAAAAGGCATAGACTCCAAACACGCAGCAAATTGAAGTTTTGCTTTATTGCTATTTCTGTTCCCTGACTAATTACTTACTTGAAAAACTAAAAATATATTTATACTTATACTTTCCAGTTTTGCATACAGCGCAAGGTTCGGTTTTCATAGTGTAAGACTACCAATGAATGAATTCCGCTAAATACATAAACGCGTAATTTCTTTTAGACAGCCCATATAGAACACTTTCTTTCCTGTTGTGCTTCATATTGCTTCCTTATTATTTCTTATTATTTCCTGTTATGTGATTTTATAACTAAACCATCAGGTTAATCCCAAGTACTAATGAACTGAAATGAAAACTGGGACAAAACAAGCGGAAACACATTACGCCACAACTAAGTCCCTAAAGGAGCGTGAGCTTCGAGGCAATTTTTCACAGGATCCTCTGGAAACTGAAGCACACACAAATAAGCTGCTGCTAGTTATTGGACTCTGAGCTTTCAATGAGGCATTGTTTGTTTTCACTATCCCCAATCTATAGGGTCTAAAGGCTAGATGTAAAGCCTAGCTCTTGCTAAAGGGCAAAGGCTTGTCAATGCAATCCCCACCTCTGGCCACATCCCACTGTCACCCTGTATAGCACAAATGACCTGGCTAACACTGAGCTAAAACAGAAAAATTGTTCTGCATCTGCTCATTTGTCAAAAAAAACCAAAACAAAACAAACCACCACCAAAAAACAACCAAAACAAAACACCAAACCAAAACTACCAAACTCAAAAAACTCCCCAAAACATTCCTTTTCTGTTTTATCAATATCCTAAACAATTTAATTCACTGTGCAATTAATGAGTGCCAGAGAACAGGTAGAAACACACAGAAGGCAGGATCAAATTCAACTGTGATTTCTAGATTCACTCAGCTGCTATGCACAAATCCCACCCATACTCATATCTTAGGAATAGTGGATCCAGTACCTTATTGTCATGATTTAACCTGGCAGGTACCTAAACACCACACAGCTGCTCATTTACCCTGGATTATTATTTTTTTCACTCTTCTTTCCTCTGCAGTTCTCCATATCACAAGTCTTTTGTACAGAACACAGAAATGAACTTTCATCTAAAATACAGGAAAAAATATTTACATCTTAACATTTCAGTGAAAGCCACTGTAATAAAGGCCTTAGAATATTCATTGAGAAGCAGATACAGCACTTCCTAGGGCTCCTTTACTTATAAAAATGGAGAACTGATAATCCTACCCACCCTACATATCCAAAGTATGTATCACACGATTATAAATAAAGCAACTGGAAACATACAGCAAGGAGGAGGATAAAATCAAGAGAGCCTAACCTCCTCTTCCCCCAAAGAAGCAGAGCTGAGCAATTCAGCAACTTGATAAAAAGACTCAAGAGGCTTGTTTGTAGTAACTTCACAGCCACAGGTCTCCACAAGTGCTGGGGGAGTTTCACCTGAAATGGCATCCTTCGCTTTCTCCTGCTGCCTCCTCACAGTCTCATGTGAATTCTCTTATCCCACACTAAGTGCTCATTGGAGAGGCAGACTGGCACACTGCAGGCTACCTCAGATTAAAAAAAACCCCAACTACTAATTTGCACTCATGGTTCCAAAGCAGTGCCAGATCTCCATATCTAAAAATGGGTGAGTTTAAATATATCAACTTGCAAAGACCAGCTTGAGGCAAATCATTTATTTCATAGAAAAAATAAAGCACATGGTGCTTCATCTATACAGAGACCATCATCACTACAAATATTTGGATTAGCAATATAATTCAAACAGCTAGGAATAGCCTTCCACTGTTTTGCCTTAGAATTGAGATGTGGGTGCAAGTCACAGAAGTCCAGGCAGGAAAAGTTTAAGAAATACCCTACAAGGAAAGATTGCTTCTGAATCACCAGAGTTTAGCAATGTCATAGCATTAAATTACCTTCAGGGATGTGTGCAGAAAAGACTGCACTCTTTGAGTAATGCAACACTTTTGTCTGAACATTTCCTTTTTTTGGAAGACATTTAAATGCTCTTTATAGACCTCTATGTTAAATGCTTATCAAACCTAGATATGCATGTCCAAATTTAAAATCAGTGACTTTATCATATTATACTTTTCTCTGTACTTCCACAAACACATCACCGAGGGACACTTTCCTCTTGGGAAAGGCCACTGATTAAAATTATTAATTTCGTATGCTCTTCCTGAATACTTCTATAATTCACCAAAAGTTATTTCTTCCATACATCAATTTTGTGATTTAAATCAGCTGTTTAAATAAGAAAAAACATATTCCAGCATATTTTCTCTTAAGCCAGCTACATCAAGAAATACATATCACAGAAAAATACAATGAAAGTTATCACAGAAATGTTACTTCAAAAATTAAAAACTAAGGATGAAAATCATGCTTGTTAACAGTTTAAAGTTGAGGGTATCACAGAAGATTCTGTAGCAAGCACAACAACAAAAAATCTCATTTAAAATAATTATGTTCTTCACACAAATGTCAGTCACTTAAGAACTACAGTTACTTTACAGTTATGTGCTGTACAGTAACCAAATATTTTGGCTGCTAATGCATAAACCCAATCTGAATGTAAAATGAATGAAGAAATGCCCAAAGAAAGTTTTTACAGTTTCTTAAAAATATTTTATTCAACATTCCCACTCAATTTTTTGTCATATGCAAATTTCCTTTTCTACTGTTTCATTGAGATTTTCAAGTCTTTTCCCAACTAATATGCAATTTTGTCCAGTAATTATCACAACCCCTAATTTTAATGTAAACCAAAACAGGATTTCAAGTAAGGGAGATTAACAAATACAGTGTGTTACTTTGACAGTGTAATTTATTTCTTCAATTTAACATCTGTCTATTTTTGTCAGACTGCTAAAATTCCTAAAAATTATCACAAGAAGGTAAAGCAAAGTAAAGGTCTGTTACATCCACTGTGACTATAAATTACAAACCCTTTTCTTCTTCTAACATTTCAATTATGCAACTTATTAGCACCTATATATGACATGATCCTCACTGAAAGAATACATTTTTGCCAGTATTTATACAGACACCAGTAGACAGCGTTGCAAGCGGAATGATGTGAATTCTCTCCCTAAGGCAAACCAGCCATGAAAATCAGAGAAAAGCTTAGTTACTTCACTGTTCCCAGAATATACTCTCTGGAATTGCAACACAACATTTATTCTCTATCTTTACACTGTCAAACACGTTCTGCTGTCCACCTTCCAGTTTCAGATGCTGACATAAAAACAATTCCCACTCTCAACTATGCAAATACCACACCAACTCTTGGTCTTCACTTTGGCACTTTTACATAAACAGGAAACCAGCGGGGCACGAAGCTAAATAGAAATGGAAATCTTTTGAATACCTAAAACAGTTGCACAGAAGCTAAAATAAATCAAAGACTGCAACTGACTGTACAAAATGACATCGCATTACACCTGTATCTCTGTAGTGCACCATCTCTAAATGTACATCAACGATGTGCAACCTATTTCACCGAGTCCTTCAAGTATTGATATTGTGAGCTCCAAGCCCTGGTGTTTTCTATCTTTAACCAGTTTTGATGGTTAAATTTTTGGCCAATGCCCCAAACTCTCTCCTGGCTGAGAAACTGCCCGGGCACTTTTGCCAAATCTAAATGCATGTATTCCTCATGCTACAGCACCAGAGGGGAACTGCAGATTTTACAACATCCCACCATTGTCCCAATTTATCTGAGGACATTCGCAACTGAATTTAAAGAGAAGCTGCTACCTTGGGTTAATCAATGGCTTCATACACAGCAACACAGACCATAATCAGGAGGAAGATCCAGAGTTCTGCAACCTCCTAGAGACTTCTTCTAACCTGTCTTCTGACTACATCTCTTCTCCATGGCAAAGCTTGCCTCTCAGGTTGGCAGAACATACTACAGCCAAAGAGATGAACTACATGGATCTAAGAAGCATACTAATTATGTCACTTCAAATGCTAAATGAACATTAAATGAAAGGATAAACACCCAGTGTGTTGCTCCTCCCTCCTTTCTGTGTCCCTTACATGACAACAAAGTTCAGGAGTTTTCAGGTTTGTGCCCAATTTCTGAATAGGTTTTCTATGGAAAGGTACAACATAATGGGGATTTATAGCATTTTCTGTCTGCAAGCATTCAGAAAGACATGACCTTGATGCATCTTGCTCCTAGTTCTAGAAATTATACTGAAGACTACAGTGGATACATGACAAAGCAAAGAGTACATCCAACACTGCAGCAGAGTAAGCAATTTCTATCTACAAATAAAAGACAGACCAGGAGCACAAGCTTCTGTTTCTTCACAGGTATACACAGCCCCTTTTCCCTAGACCACTTCCATTTTTTTCTCATATTGGACAGTTTCTCAGATACATTTCTATTCTGTCCATGAAGTCAAAGCTTACAAGGATACTGAAGATTCTAACGAGATTTTGCTGAATGGTTGAAAAAAGGACTGAAGACTACACATCTTATAACAACCAGACATTATCCTAAACCACACTCTAATCTATAGAGAAACTTCTATTTCAAATTTATGTTAATTAAAATGCTAAGCATTACATTTCTGTCCTGAACTGCAATGCAACATTAATATCCTCTATGTCCCAAATACATACTAACAACCTTGCTTAAAACATGCAGAAAATACTAGGGCTGGAGGGAAATAAACACGCAAGAGCTATGAGTGCAATTACTCTATTCAGAAAAGCTACGAACCTTAAAATAGCAAGCAGCATGGCAAATACCAAGTTGCCAGTACAGCTGTATTAATTCTCCCAAAAGATTTTTAATGCAACTACTTTTGAATTAAAATTCATAGCCACAAATGCACTATTTCTGGTGTCTGAATCCTCACCAACACTGAGAAACACCAAGATGAGAGCTCTCTGCAATTTTTCAGTCTGTTAGAACAGCAGAGAGACATTAAAATGTAACAGTCCACATCTGCCAACCCAGAACAACTGCCAGGCTCGTGTTTCAGGCTCATGTACTACGCAAAGGATATGATCATCTCACTGTGGGCATCCTCAGGACAGCACAAATCTCCCTCTTTGAACATGAACACATTCTGCTGCTTCTCAACAGCAGTGATAATTATTCATAGCATCTTCAGTTGTATTTTGTTCTGTAACCTAAAAAAACCACAACTAAACACTTGTTCTAAAAGTCTGTCCTACCCTAGCATGAGGTCCCAGGAAAAAGACAGCATTTAGGAACACAATTAACACTGATTGTAACAGAACTAATGTCAATATGAATCCAGTCTTTGAGAGAGTTTCATTAATTCATACTTTATTAACCCCTTCTCTCTCGTGAATGGAAATATACATACAACTGAAAAAAATAATTAAAACATCTGTAGGCACACCGCTCTTGACAAAAAACTCTCAAGGTACTTCTCATATGGTACTGAAGAACTAAATTAAGTATTAAACTTCTATGCCAAGGAAATCAGCAAAAGTAAGCAAAGTGCAAACAAAGGCCCTGGTAGCATTACCGGCCAGAAGCAGTCTATTAGAGTCAAACTGGTATAGGGAAGTGTCTAGACCACAAAATAAGTACTGAAAATGTTTTTGAAATATACGGTGTAAACTCCCAGTTGTTAATATGCTACATTACAACCCTACAGTGCAATCATCTCTAATTTGCACATGACATTATAATATTCATACTAAAATTAGCTAGAACTTTATATGCATTTCAAAACAACAAAGAAACAATCCTTATTTTTTGAGCTACTCTGCAGTCAGATGCTTGTAGCTTAGCCAACCCTCTGCAGCTGCTCCGACACCATGCCAATGCCTTCACTTCCTCAGCCTTTCTATCCTTAGGAAACAATCTCTGGAGACCTAAAGAGTATTGCACAAACAATACTGTATCCTCCAACTGTTGCTAAATGCAAAATCCATCTTGGCTCCTTTTGTTTCTTTTGAAGGACACTGAACATGTGCATTGGACTTCATTTTTGGTTGATGAAATAGTATTTTATTTTCTTTCAAAAAGGAGACACATCAACCTAAGAGAGGCCCATTACAATAGAGGTCAGAAACAGTTCAGTGGAGGGGGCAGGAGACCAGGAATCAGTAAAGCTGGCTTCCTGGATCAGCCAGCACTCTGCTGTGTGACCTTGTGCAAAGGCAATTCACCACATTATGATCCCTCTTCTTTTTTGGAGCATCCACCTATCCAGGACATATTCAAGACAAAATTATGTGCCAAATCCTGTATGACTATAAAATTTCCCCTGGTTATTTATTTTTATTGGGGGATTTTTTTGCTGCCAGTGAAGCCTGATGATGGTCTTGGACACTACTGCACAAAAACATGGTCTAAGCAGCAAGCAAATCAGCTGGAATCTCTAGGTAATACTGAAATACAAATAATTACTAACAGGAAACACTGCTTGGCTTACACAATACAATAGGGGAAGAAAAGGGAGGAGGACTTAAAATAGTAACTCCATCTGTTACTAAGCTAATTATTAGTTGTCTCATTAAAAATACTATGGTTACAAAAAAATAAAGAAAATGTATCAATCCAAAAGTGTTCCAGCTTCTCCTAAAGAGACAAGGTATTTGTCCTTTATATATTTTCATATTGCTTTATAAAATTATACAATTCAGCTTCAAACAAGAACTTTCCTGGTTTTCAAATATATTTAATAGGAACTTGATGCTGTCAAGACACATTAGGAAGTTTCTTTCCAAGTATAGTCAGCACATCTTTGTCAATATTTTAAGACAATAACTCTAAGGAAATTACTCCAAAGTTCTGGGGGGTAAAAATTTTCAAGAGATACCTGAATTGTTCTTTTTTTTCTGTGAAGTGAATGATATTGAGAAACAAGCATGTTCCAAGAAAGTAATTTAATTCAAAATAAGCCCTAGACTTTCTGAATTTCAGGATCTGAGCCTTGAAGCAATCAGATATTATCTATTTGCTACAGTGAGGAACAACAGTAGTCTATACAGACCAAAGTAATTTCCTTCATCACCAAAATGCTGACAGTAACTTTTTGTTGAGAGTCCAAATGAAGCTCCTCTTCCTCTCAGCCATCTTAGTCATTTCCACTCCTGCCTTGTGCTAACACGAATGATCCAGGTAGTGCTAGAGTGAGAAGTGAGACGGCTGTTTGTTTTTAGAATTACTTTCAAATGAAAATTGGTTTTCATTGTTTAGATTTGTCTGTGACTTATTGTTGATTGTTAATAAATAGATGATCACCAATTTTCAAAGATCTGAAATAATATTCAGTTAAACTGTAAACAGCTACAAGAGAGAAAAGCTTTGAAATATTTTTAGGGAAAAATCAGACACCTCCATTTAATTTGAGGTACAGCATAGGATTGAGTCCAGCACAGTAAGCACTATGTAGTAACACTGAACTTTAAAGAAAAGCAAAAGACATTCACAGATGATATGAATCGGTGCTGTTAAGCAATACTTGCAGCCCATTATAACTGAGATGACTGATTAAAGAAAGAAGCCAAAACATATAAAAATCCCTAGCTGTTCAACATTTTGCTCTTGAACTCCACAGAATTTTACAGACAACACCTTTTTTGAAACAGAAATCCCAATTTCACTCAGCCTCTTCAAAACACTTATCTAAGTTAAAATAGGTTGTCATTTGCACAGATATGAACTAGATTTACAAAGCAAATTCTACCATTACCATCATAACAACAAGGGAAATTTGACTTTGCTCCTTTCTTTTGTTGTTGATTTTGTTACATAGCAGTTCTCTGAATCCTAGATAATGAAAAAAGTGTTGGTATTATATGAGAGCTACTGCTACTTGAGATAAGATTTGTTTAATTTGCAACTTCCTCTTGTGTCAATCAAAAATATTTGCTGTATGATTTTACTTAGTAGAACCGGAATTGTCTTCGGATAGAACAACACTTAAATTGTTAGTGGTGATATATGTTCTCCATACTACAACACATCATTAGTGATAATACCTCAATAACTGTATGATTTCTAGGCTTAAGTAAATTATAAAATAATCATATGATTCCATGGGTAAAAAAACTCCTCCTACATTGTCAAACTTCCCTTATTTTTCACTTTCTTTCTTTAAATCCGGAATAGAGACATCAGGCATTTTGCACCTTCTACTTGCAAGAAAAGAACATCTCCCCATCAGTCTCTCTGGCATTTACTGTTAGAAATCTCTGCTTAAGAAACTGGGCAAATCTGTATTTGTTCCCAATGCCTGTATGAGTTGATTAAATCAACTCCAGCAAACACAGAATGAATCCCATGAGCATAATCCAAAAGCCAAATGCTCAGTGCCATCTTTAAGACAACACAAACACCTCTAAATTGGGAAAGGATTAACACTGTCGTGGGACTACAAATGGACTAAGTAGTGAAGCTTACTGACCATTCGTGCTGGGAAGCACCAAAACACCTTCCTTCAAAACTAATAGCTTTCCTTAGTTCACAGTCCATTCCTGTGAACAGATTACTCCCCATAGTCAGTATTGAAGAGTCCTGAGCGTTGGTTGTCCTTCCACCCACCACACATATTAGCCACAAGACATGGATAGCAGCCATAAAACAGCACCTTGCGTTCACAGTGAAATTAAACTTTTAGAAGACAGCTGTGCAGGGAAGCATTCTGATAAACAGTTCTTATAAATAAAAATGCAACCATTTTTTTTATTCCTACTTAGGTAACGACTATATCAGCACCTGACAATTCCCCAACACTGCAGACTCCAGACAGAGGACAATTCCCTCTGCTCAGCAGCAAAATAACTACAAAGACTGCACCTGAGAGCCTCTTTATACAGAAGGATGTTGTAACTCGGTGGTTTCAATTATCTCAAACTGGCAGGAAAGAGCTATATTCCAGTGTTATAAATCTATAATAAAAGAGAAAAGAATCATTTTGGGGGGAAAGGCATTTTTAATGCAGCACTGACTGAATAGCTTCATTTTTGTTCCTTTTCAGCACTGCTTCCTTTCCAACAAAAGCAAATTTTGAGTGACAGGAAAGTACATTTCCCTCTCTGCCCTGCAGCTCACTCTGTGACTGTGCAATCAATGGCAAAGTCTGAAATGGGAAAAAAGAAATCCACCAAAACCCAACAGTGCAGTGAATGATGAATGCCATACAAAAATATATGTCCTTGTATGGCCTGGAGCTTCAGAAAAGAAAAGAAAGACCCCTGAAGAAATGCAAACATCCAAGAGACAGACAATCCATAGTTAATAAGGTTTTTTCTTCGAAGGCTTTGTACTAACTACCTGCACACCACCACTACTGTTTTGTTAAGGGACATGATATTGAGTAAATTGGGTCAACACCATGGCAATGACCAGCAAGTGCCATCTTGTTGACAAAGTACAAAAATATACTTCATAAAAATCCTCATAGTCAGACTTCCATATGTTATACAGGTGACGCTTAAGACTAGATTTGTATATTATTTCACCCAGCAACACTTATTCTGGCACTTATTTTTCACTTGGTCTAACAAAGCAGAATGGAAAGACACGATCAACTGCACTTTGGATTTAATCATGTCTCATTCACACTCAGGGTTGCATCATCTTAATTAAAGGCAGGACTGTAAGCAAGTTGAAGCAGCTTTACACTTTATAGACAAATAACCCAATCCACTTCAGGTTAATTTATGTGTACTTCTACTCACCAAAGCAAAAATGTCTAACAGAGGCATAAGAAAAGAAATATGAAAACTCCCTGTGTGTACAAGCTTTAACTTAAACTTGGTTTTGCAAGAAGTCAGTACCAAGATTTTGGATCTTGGAGTCTCAAAGAGTAATAATGGAGTTTTGGTTTCCACACCCATGTGAAAGCTGGGTACACACACACAGCACAGGCTTAAAGAATTCTCCAGCTGTAAGGACAGCAGAAGAACCAATACGGATGGGATCTGTGGTCACTATGGCAAAGCTCATGAAAGAACTGAACCTGAGCTCTTTCAGAAGAGAAGAGCAGCAACAGACATTTGCATTTGAATATATAAAGCCTGAAGATACAATGTGAAAATTTAGAATGAATGGTAACGACAATCCAGAAAACTGAAAAAAGCAGCATACTAAACCAGAAATTAAGTTTTTGTAACAAGTCTAAGAGAAAAGTTATATGTCACCATATGAATAGCAAATAACAAATAATTGCATTTGTGAAACCAATTCTGACAAATAAAGAATTCTGAATTTGGCTTAAGGACCATAAAAAGTGCTTTTTAAGAGCTCACCTTGAAAGGCCAAACTGAAGAAATACAAAGTAAACAATGACAAACTACAATGAAAATCTCATCTCCCACTATTATTCTTTCCATATTTACTCATCAGCTAAGGTGAACTAATGATACTTACAAAGAAATTCCTGCCCCTTGTCCTATCCAGACTCACACTGCCTAATTCAAGGTCCCACACTCTTCACAAAAGCACCTGCAGTGTCCCAAACCCTTATTCTACTCCAGATTGCCAAAAACCTCTACCTCATCTATATGATAACAGGAGCTCACAGAAGCAGAATAACCCATTAATATAAAAGGCAAAGAATAGAGAGGAATTTCTGAAGAACATAATCCATTGCATTTGCCGATACAATCACATTTGTACCATAGTTGCTTTGGCAATTCAGATTTTCCACACATATGTCAAAAAGCCAGCATGAAGTGCTTGACCCTCTATTTGACAGCCCGCTTCAATGATTTTTTTCTCAAGTTAGTACATTTTTAAAAAGCAGATTACTGATCCTAGACTACTACTACACTAAACAACCCTAATTCATTAACAGGGCTGTTATAAAGTGACTTTGTTTTAAGCAAACATATAAATTACCTTCACTGAAAGTAGCTGTTTAAATCTAATTTTATACAGAGGAAAAATATAAATTAAGTCATACACAAGATAAACCAAGGCACACATAATAATAAACTGATCTACAGGTTACAGAATGTGATGGATCCTGTGAAATACTACAAAAGTCTGTATCTTTGATATAAAGCAAAAAAGGTGACTTAGAGAAAGTCTAGATTTGATTACAGTTATTCAAATTTACTTTTTTTTTGCTAAGAGATAGAAATGTATTCTTGATGAACTCCTGAAAACCTGGAAAAAGCTCACTTACATTAAATAGTCATCTTTGCAATAATGATTAACTTGCATAAAAATAGTAAAATTCTGTCTGCAAGAAACTTTTAATGACAATGTTAAAGCTGCATATTTAAAGACTTCTAGCCAAAAGAATTATCCTCATCTAAATTGTTTAATTTATAGGAAACGAATACTAATCCCTAGATTAAGAGAGGCATATGATTAAAAAAAAATCACCCAGGAGCTGAGGCAGAAAATTATGTTAACATTTTGTACTGAAAGCTTCACAAGAAAGGATTTGTGCAGCTTGTAAGAAACTCATTCAGAGTATTTATAAGTCACAATAGGCATATTGATAAGATATTATGCAAAATATGAAGGCTAAAGAATCCAACTTCAGTAAAAAGAATTTCAAGCCACTGAAATGTTCAATTGGGAAAAGATATATTTAAAAGGTGAGGTCTAAAATCTCCAAGTCCTAAAAAAACCCCCAGGAGGCAGAGAGCAAGGAAATTTGATCCCTTGCAGAGCAGCTTTGGTAGGACAGACCAGCAACATGGTTTTGAAATGCACAAAATTAGAACTTTAATGTAGGGTGTATTTGGAAAATGACCGCTCTGTAGCATGAAAAAGCAGAGAGATGACAGCCAAAGGCAGGACTCCACGTGACAGGAGGAGTCAATCAGTCCCGCACTGTCCCGTCCCAGGGCCCGGCTCCCTGTCCAGCAGCAGGGCCGGGAGGGGCGCTGCCAGCTGCGGCACAGCTGCAGGAAATCACTGCCTCGGCCGGGAAACGCCGCAAGGGGGGCACGGACACTACAGCGCCACACCCACAGCTGCGCCAGTGGTTAGAAAGGTCATCGCTCTCTTCTGGTGACAGTAACCTAACATCGCATTGTCTCAGCTGATGAAACTGCTCTCTCACTCTTGGAAACAAAGACTTGTGTTTCCCCAAAACTTACTAAGTTTCCTATTCTTTCCATACCTATTTTCATATTCAATCTTTGCCAAGGCTTTGCAAGGGTTTTTACAGCCGCTCATTTTGATATTCTCTGGCTGGGCATGAAATTCATCCCCAGTAGACAGCCAACACAAACAGCATTTAAGGTCTTTTTTTCTAGTACTGCATTTGCTGTCTCACTCCTACTTGAAAAAATCCTGCTGTAGTAGCAGCCACTGTTGTAAAGCAGTAAGCTATTAACTCATCATTTTGCCTCAATATTTCATTTTGCTTCCTCAAAAGCACTTCAAAATGTTATTTTTACTCATGGTATTGCTAAATACAACTACTAAAAGCTTAGAAAAAGTGTTCATTATAAATAACACTAATTTCACTCTCAGCACAACATTACATCACGTTGCTACCAAAGCAATCAGAAAAGCTGGCAGTCACAGACCAGATAGAGTAACAGGATACATCAAACACTCCACAGCATATCATGTTAAATATCATCCAAACTTGAAGAGTTTCTTAGCTACAGAAACTTTAACATTAATCTTCTATTAAAGCTTCCAAAGATGATGGCCAAGGTTACAGGACTTCCAGCTGAGATTAGATACCTGAATTGTGTATATGAAGTTATAAGCATCTTGACTGCTTGCCATAATAGGCAGCTTCCTTGGCAAAATGGGGATTCAAGATGTTTTGCACTAAAATCCATCCCCTCGTGCAGAGTCACAGAATTTATACAACCTCTAAAGTCTTCCAAAATAGCTGCATGTGTAAATCTCATAAGCCCCTAGGAATTTGCTAGACTTCTTCGTCTTCGTATGTCCGGAACAAAAATAAGAATGTAATATATACAAGTCTGTGCAGATACGTATGCATCCATCCTTACACATATGAGTGCACAAACGTGTACCTACATGTATATTCTGACCCTCATGGTCCCAAGGAGTTTTGGAGTGCTTCCAGTGTAACTGTATCTAGCTATGGAGCAATCCAAATCTAATTTGCAGTTTTATCTCTGAAGAAAAAAGACAGGTGACACAGGCATTAGCTAGTGCAGAGGAATTTGAGAAATCTGCGGAAGGAAAACGAAAAAAGGTTCAAAGCAAGGGCTTAGCACTAGCAGTGCCAGAGTCATGCTTTATTAAAACCAACTATAAAAAGCTGGCCTAAACCTCTACAAAGGGGGAATTTGACAATACACTGAAAAAAATATATATTAAAAGTCAATATAAAAAACCTTGCCACTTCTAACATTTGCTAGCTCTAAGTCTGAACATCAGTGGGAGTCCATTTTGACAAGAGAGCTTTACAGCCGTATCTTCACACTATGGTACTACTAATCATAATCTATATGGTACTCTAAGGAATAAAAAATATATTTGGCCTGAGCAAAGCTGGAAATTCTCTTCTCTCCCAGGACATCTGATAAAGCAAGCTCAGAAAAAACCCATTTCTGACATTGTTTTCTCTCATCAGAACTAACTATTCCAATTCAGCAACTGGTTTAAAACCAGCAAGTCTGCTGCAAAGAAGCATTAAAACATGTAAGAGGAGGTAAAACTGACAAGGTAAAACTCCACAAGTTGTAACAGTCATATTACTCTTTGGCCTTAAAAAATCCATCAAAAAGAAAGTGTTTTACACCATAAAGTAAGTCCATTTGAACATTTTTCAAAACAACATCAGGTTGAGAAGTAATTTTTTTTTTCTTGGCTAAAAAATATGCTGTGAATCATCAAGAAAACCATTACACAGCGCTTCCTGAACTCTGCTAATTCCTTTCAGACAAAGAACAGCAGTTTTCATCCTTTCTGGAGCCACTTTCAGCAGGGTCAGGACACTTCAAAACATCATTACAATTAAACCTGTCCTCTGTATACACTTATACAGCATTAGCATATGACTGTAAATTCACAACTCCTCTGTAAAGCAATTTTCAAGAAAAGGCTTTGCTAAATTTTTGCCAATCTTTTACTACAAGTGTCAGCACTATACAGGAAGAACAAAATTGCCAGGCTGCACTCTAGATTATGAAAAACAGAAAGGAAAAAAAGGTACAGAATATCACACAGAAGATGAAATTGGATTCAGACAGATGAAATGATTGACAAAACAGTCAAAATTTAAAACATTAAGGCAACACTAGGGATTACTGAAAAACCAAATAGAAGCCACACTTTAATCTCCATAGAAAAATGAAATTTTTCTTCATTGTAATCTTACCCTCAAAATGCTTGAAACTAAATTTTTTACTTAAATCCACTCTCTTTTCTGAAAGCTTCACATTTTTGTATGAACTGTATCAACAGCCTTAGATTAAGGATGAGAGAACATTTCAAAAACCTTATTAGATGCTGGTTCTACTCAAACAGTGAGAACAGTAAGGGAAGAAGCTAAGATGTTCCTGAATGGCTTCTGCTCTCTGCCTGGATTTTTTTAGAGGCAATTTCTTTTAGAGAATTTTTTTTCAATTTATGGCAATAGTGCCTGTTGTCATGAAATACTTCTCTGAAAGATTTATACTAGCCTCCCAATTATGTAGCAAGTGTTCCTTTATCTGACAACACACACTTCTTACTCCATGGTTGATGCTCCATCCCTGGAAGTGTTCCTGGCCAGGCTAAATGGAGCTTTGAGCAACCTGCTCTAGTGGAACAGGGCTGGGAATAGATGATATTTAAGCTCTCTTCCGGTCCAAACAATTCAGTGATTTTGTGAACTTTTTGTGTATTACATACTTTGCTTTTAATGAAAATAAAGTTATTCCTGTTACTTTTCTTTTAGAAAAAATATATTCTCTGCTACTACCTGCATCAATACTGATCAGAGATTATTAAACTCTCGGGGGAGTGGAGAAAAAACTGAGCAAAAAAGGGAATAATACTGATTCTTGAAAATAGAATTTTCCAAGAGTACTTCACAGACATTTACAATATGCAACCAAATATTTTGCATCCTGACATACCTAATCCCGGAAAAAAAAAGTCTCTGAAATACATTTCCTATGTGCAATCACAAGATGTTAACAAGTCTAAGAGTTGGAACTTGAAAAAAAATATATACTAGGAAAACCATTCTGACATAGAATGTGTTTAAAAATAAAGACAGGAAAGAGACATGACAAAACTGAGGAGAGAGAGAAAACATCTGAATAGAAAAAATATTAACAAGCAGGCTGATAAATACATTGCATATTCTGACATTTTTGTTATGTAGAGCCTTCACAGAGAGCACAGGATGTTACAGCAGGAGGCCCTGTATGAGAGCTCCAGTTTAAATACTCCCAACTCAAAAATCTCCAGCTGGGAGACTTTTATCTGAAAAACTTAATTAACAGCAAGTTTAATATAGGGTCTCTAAAGTATACTGTTGGTTTTCATACAGAATAGCAAAATCAAAACAAGACAGACATAAGCAGCAAAGGGAATGAATTCTGTTTGTTTCAGTTAAAAAGTTGTTATCTCCCCCTTCCTTCCCACAGGGTGGAAGGGAGAGGTATGAGAAAACATACAGCCCTGCTGTACAGAACATCCATCACACAGAGCTGACCCACCCTGCTGCAGGATGGTATCAGATACATTAGGTTCTTTCCTAAATACTCAAGTTTCTTTTTGGATGCCGAAGGGGTTATTTCTGGAATTATGAAAATTTTACAAATCTCTTCCCATGACCTTTCTGACATTCAAACTTTGATGAATAGCTCCCACACTAGATTGCTCATTCTGAGAAGAAAATTTCATGTTCCTTTTCCTTAGTAGCAGATAAATTATGGATTGTCTGCAGCAATGATTAAACACAGTTTACAAATACACTGGCATATCAGTCATTTGTTCTTAACCCCAAAGCTCCTGACCTTTTTTCTGGCATGACATTTTCCTTTTCAACTTTACAATGGCCCTTGTCAAAATCAACTTTTAAAAGCTGTTCCGTCCCATATCTCACTCGTGTCATAGGTTCTGCAGGCTATTCCTAGTTATACAGCTAGCACAGGCACCAGGCCTAGAGACAAATCAAGCTGCAAAATCAAGCACTCCAAAGTCAGCAAATGTCAAAGCCGTTGCCAGAAGCTATGGGCAAGATGCCTGGGAGACTTGATCTGCCCTTGCCCTGTGTGCATGCATTATGGAGAGTTTTTATTTATAGAATTACATCCTACCACCACCCACAAGGCTGCTCCCCGATTCAGTTAAAAAGAAGAATCAACACCCATTTACTGAGCAACTACTCAGTACTTTGTTTTCTTCTCAGCATTTGAAATACCATTTGAGACCTTCTCTACCGAGCACTACTCAAGTTTCTGTAAAAAGGCAGACTCCTTAGTTTCCTGGTGTGGCTCATGATTGTATCAACTAGGCATCTTATAAAACACTGTCCTGAAAATACATCCCTAAAACCTATAAAGCATTACCTCAAAATTTGAGAGGGAAGAATTCAGGCACAGAAAGGCAAAACACACTCCAGGTTTGGGTGTCAAACTGAAACACTCAGCAGCGTATCTTCCGGACTAGATGTACTTGCACAGTATTTTTATTATATATAAAAGTAGAATTTCGTATTTACTTAAAACAAAATTACCATTAATTCAGTTGCACATGAGAGCTTAGAGCACTTTTTTTAGTTAAATTCTAAATTCAAACCAAAAAAAAAATCCCACAAGTAGTGACTACAGAAATTCTGATTTTATGAGAATCACCAAGAGAAGCCTGGGAAAGGCAGAAATATTGCCCAGATCTCAACACAACACTGAGCTCTACTCTATAAATAAGTTCCAAAATAAAGTAAACAATATGGCTAGTAGCCCCAAGCTTCTCAAATCTATATACTTGGCTGAAAAATGTAGGTCACCATACTAAAAATAAGAGGATTACCTATGAAAGGCTGAAACTTTCTTATGGAGTAGGGGGAGGACATACAACATGACCAAAAGCAAACAATACAAGATAAAAAAACTATGCTAATGTCTACCAAAACATACATACACTGAAAGCAATTTTGTACTTCAATGCAGTAGCATGCCAGACAACAACATAATGAAGGGAATGGAAAATAACACCAAATTTGAAGGTCTATTAATACTACATGGGTCAAATTTTAATTACCCAAAACCTGGCTGAAAAGAACCCTCTCATAGGAGTCTACAAAGCCATTAGGGATTTTGTCCACTGCCAAAATGCTTTTTCAGTTCCCATACAGTGTGGGAATTGATGAATACTAGGGACATGAACACCTGAGACAAAAAAATAAATATAAACATACAACTTTTGTAGAATATTGTGAAAAAAGAGCTTAGAAGAAGTATAGATCCAACTATCACATGCTCAAAAATAAATATGAGAAGTTACTAAAGTCTATGGCAGATGTTTGCGCAATCCTGTTCTGTTGATGCTGTTTAATGAAAGCACAAATTCAGAGCAAAGATAATTAATAAAAAGCTGCAATAATTGTGTTACTATTAATTAATTTACAGAATTGTATTAAAATATTTGAACTAGATGAAACTACAATAGAAACATTTGTGTTCAAATCAATTTGTTATTTTTGTACTATATTCATATATCATACATAAAAGACAAAGGGCATAGCAGAATTTCCAAACCAAAAAATCTATTAAATGAAATTAGGACAGAGTGTATGGACTTATGTATATACTGTGTGCATATATGCATCTCTATTATACAGATAGAGCTGTTAAACATGTTATCAACCTGAAAAGTCAGGATCAATTTTAAATCACTGCCATAATGCAGAAGTACATTTTTTTTCCCTACAAACAAGGAAGCGAAACAATCATGAGAGCAAAACTAGCACAAAAGTAGCATCTTCTCAATCCCTTGATATCTTTAAATGAAGGATGGATATCCTTCTGGCAAATGCATTTTAGCTAAGTACAAACTGAAACTGCTTTTTGGTCAGTTAAGTCAAAAGGTTCATTATCAGGAGACCTGAATGAAAGATAAAGACTTGTTGTATGTAAAGGATGCCAGATCTGGCAATTCAATGTCCCCTTCTGGCCACAAACTCCATGAAGAACACTTCTAAAGAAAACCATGTCATGAATATATCATTACACCCAATTTAATCAAGCCCACACTCACAAACCCAAAAGTTCATCATTATCCTCTTTGCCAGAGGTAAAGATCTCCTTCAGAGGTGTGATCCTCAAGGTAGAATAGCAATATGAATCCAGTACACATCCTCCTTCCTTATATTCAAATTCAATTTGCTATGTACTTGATCATATTTACTCCTCCATCTTCATCTCCCTCACACACACTGATGTTCTTTTTTAAAGAAGGTTAAATAAATTAGGAGAGGAGCTTTGGGTTGTTGTTGTTTTCTTGTTTAGTTTTTTTTCCTTTTTAATTACATTCTCAATTAAAATAATTTATGTCAGCAGGCGGCTTAATATAATATTGAAACCATGGCTATTTACCAAAGCAGTAACTGTCTCTCACAGCTCCTAAAGCAAAGTCAAGTTACCCTTAAAGGACAGAACTGTACAACACTTTGGCAGCAAACAAAAAATCCTTCTCTTGTATACAAGATTTACATAAAATTTTTGAAATATGGTTACTCTTGCTGTGATAGATAGTTATCATATCAGTATCTCTTGCAAGAGAAACTTACAGTTCTAAACAACAAAGTAATCACTTTAAAGAAGAGTTCACCTAGTGATCACTTTAAATAGCTATCATTAGACTAAAAAGCACTAAAACTACCTGTGACCAGGTTCCAAATATTTAAGGTGTCTTTCTGAATTTCTGCTGATTCCACCAGGAAGCCAGGTATCTGAACATCTCTGTGCATTTGAGTCCATTTGTACAATGATCCCATATAAATCAACTTTATTATGGAAAGATGTAACTGTTTATTTTTGCTGTTATATAAAAGCAAAATAAACAGTAGCATGATTTAAATTTATTAAGCATTTATTTCAAATTTAAAAAATCTCATTAATACATCACAACCAGGAGTTTACATATCTGAAGTTACCAGAAAGACACTCAACTATGCTAAAAATATATACAAGCATCCTGTTTAGGCCAAGCGTATGTCATGTATTTGCTGAAAACAAACTTGCTAATTCCTCTGTCCTCTACAGAGCCCAATACCATTAAACCTAAGCAGCAGTCAAAAACAAGTAGAAAAATCTGTAAGGCTTAGCTAACCTTTAAATCAAATTTTAACTACATGTTACGCACGCAAGTTCAGAGGGTTTGCAAACTAAAAATGTGGCAGCTGAGAGGCATCTGTCTCAGTCAGACACACATGAAAGCACACCAGGCAGCCAGTGTTGCCTGTCTCTGAACTCCTATACAAGGAAAAGAGACAGGTAACAGTATAAATTCCAAAGAAACATTCTGTGCCAATCAGCTGCAATAGTTACCCTCTCTAGTTTTAGATCCAGCCTTTTTAAGTGCCACAGAACCCCTTGGCCAAGCAGGGCAAACAATTACAGAACTCTCTCACGCATTTTCTAATAATTTAGACTATACACAAAAGAACATCCAAAAGCAAAGACATTTTCAAGAAAGAGGCATATATAAACTGTTATATGGCTTATTGCTGAGATTTTAACCAATAGCCTTAAAGAATCTCAGTGGAAAAAAAAGGACATGATTTTGGGAAAAGACTGGATGAAAACTCCAAACTGTTGACTTTGGCATGTTGTTTTCATAAGAGAAAACTAGAGTATATCCAAGACAGTATCTTTCACTTGTATTACATTTCGCTGTGTGTGATCTGCACTTCTAGGATTTTGTGCACATTCTCCTTCCACTCAGGCTGTGATCACTGGCTTAAATTGAGGGAGCATGCCATCTCAGCTCCAAGTTCTCAAAAAAATTTTAAAGTTTCAACTGTTTATCTACTTCTGATTAAAAGAATTCAAGAGAGAGAAAGTAAGGGAAACATAGAAAAGCACATTAATTACATTTTACATTAAATATCATTTGAGTATTTTCACCTCACTTTAAAACACTGTGTACAGTGTGTACATGTATACAAAAAGCACTCAAAATTCTCTGCTGGGCATTCCACCACACAAGGAAGGTGGAGAAGAACTGAAATGAAGTTCAACCATTTCATTGTCATCTTCGACATTATAAGGACCAGAGTGCACACAATCATGCTGTCCATCTACTCTCTCTTTTCCAGCTTTTCTTCTGTAACTTCCAAAAGACTGGGACAAACCTTCCACACAATTTTGAGAAAGTACAAAGAACTAAAGAATATCTAACAACATGCTTGTTCGAATGAAAATCAACCTGTAGAGGTGACAAAGAAATTAGTACTCCACCAAAATCTTTTATATTGGAGATACTGTGAGAGGAGGGTAAGAGGGTGCTGGGGGCAGTTATTATATCTGAGGGTTTTCCATGGCATTTTCATAGAGAAGAGCTGCAACTATTTTAAAAGGATTTTACAGAAGATTTAAAAAAGCAGCTTCACTACTTTTTCCCTTATAAAGATACCCTTTTAAGCAAAAATGTCTTTTTCCAAGTGAACATGTTAGGAACAATGAAAACAAATGCTGACAAGTTAAAAAAGAAGAGTTTATTAAATATATAAGGGAAAAATAATTGTGGTTATTGTGAAACAGGGTAAAAAATATTGCATTCTCTGCTGCATTTCTCTTAAGTATGATGTAACAATTCCTTGCCTGCAAGGAAGGAGGAAACCAATTTTGATAACAAGGCTAAATTTATGAAGTAGGAAACTGCCAAAACAGGCTACTCTTTACTTACTCTGTAGAATGACTGACACATACAAAATAATAATTTGGAGTAATTCTTACTTTGAGGGGAGTTGCTCACACTTCTGCTGACTGTAACAAAGAAAAACATTTCCTTTCCCCCATAAGCAACTATGCAAGAGCAGATTTTTAGTAATTACAGTATTCAGAAGAATCACTGGATTCCTGCTCTCTGAAAAACAGCAGTAAAACATGCTCAGTTTATAAAAACTACAACTGGTCCACAAAATTGCTCTAGCCACTTCTTCATCTTTAAGTAGACTTACTTTAACATCCTTCAGTCTCCTGACTGTATTACTGATTAATTCAGGACAGGATTCCACAACCAGATGTCAGGTCTACAAACAGCCATGAAATAAAATAACCTCAAATTAGTTTTTCTTCATGTTCAAAGGTAGACTTTACACCCTTTCAGCCAAACTATGAAAACTACAGCATGCTCTATAAACATTTCTACAAATATAAAGCATGTCATGTATAACAGTATTTCCTGTATACCTTTCCGTGAGTTTACAGCGGACATTTTACAAATCTTTCTTCCTCTGTAAATGTCTAAATCCCAGCAAAAGTCTGGCAGGACACCAAAAGTAAGCCACTGTGCAAGTAGCAAGAGAGCTGCAGGTTGCACATACAAAGTACTCGAGTAATAGACTATTTCCCACTGCCTACACGCAAGAGCAAAACCTCCTGCTGTTACTGCCATCACAGACGAGAAAAGGCAAGTTAGGGAAAGCCATTTGAGTCATCTCATGTCCAGTGGCCACCACTCAATGATAACAAGCTGTAAAATCTATAGGAAGTACAATTACTGCTGCTACTGATCAAAGGTGTGGAAAGAGGAAGTTGTTTTCTTTTAGTCTTGCTAAACCTGAGTTGCCAGATACTTGCAGTAGGATGTCACTGAAAAGAGGCTGAGAGATCAAGACTCGCCAAGTCAGATGTATCCGAGTTGCCAACACAAAGATGGAAATGGGCTTTATGCTACTCTGTGTCTTCCATGATTACATTTGTTTCTAGTCATCTTCACCTCATCAAGGCACACTGATTGTGCCTTGTTCTGTCGAGGTTTAGAAATGAACTGTCCTTGTAGTCCTGTCTCTCCCTGCCTTTATCTTTGGGTAATCTTATCCATAAATGAAAACTGAAAACAGCCTGGCCTCTTTCCAGAAATTTTTTTTGAGAGTGGCATGGCAGAAATGAAACAATATTTCCATGTACACTGCTTATATTGTAAATAGTTTGCAGCAAAAAATAAATCACTGTGAGAAGTCAACCTATTTTTCCTGAGAAGGAAGTCAGAATGGCTAATTTGCAAAGGAAATTTTACAGCTGATTTAATATAACCTTCATTATCTGCTAGAAAGGAAGACCCAGATCTATTTACACAAAATCCATACAACATAATCTTGGCGCAGCTAGCCAAAGTACAGGATCTAGTCAAACCCCAACTACAGCACATACAAGACACAACAACAGTCCATATTCCAAGAGATACTGAAAACAAACTTTGATTTAGATTTCCAGAATACTCTGCAGATACCTATTCTGATTAATTTCTGAGACTTTCAGATCACTCCTAAGTGCATAGAAGAAAAGAGAGTCATACAAAAGAAATGAATTGAACTCTCTGGCATCTTGCTGCATTAAATCAGCAACAAATTAGCAAACAAACTCCAAAGAAAAAACCTAGAAGAAAGCTTTACTTCGCACTTGCATTCCTTAACTTAGGAAAATCAGAAAGATTATTCATTGACTCTGCAGCAGCATTTTATTAAGTTTGCAAAATTATCAGAAGGTAATTTCAATTTGCACTTTTCAGATCTTGAGAGAGAACTTGTACTACGGACTAAAATCAGAAAAAAAACCTATGCATTTAAAAAAATCTTTTATAACATACAGAAGTGTAGAATAAAGCAAAATATTTAAAGTTAGAAAATATCCACACAGGATTTCAAAAGAAGGCAAGAACAGGCAGCATGGGATGAATAATGAACTTGCTCATCAAAAAGTATATGTTTCTGTCTCAACTATGCCAACAATTACTTAGTGTAAACCTAATGAAAACCTTAAAAGTTGCAATGATAAATTAAAAAAAACCCCAATTCCCACATATCATTGATTTCATGACCTTTTGTCTTATATCAAAGGAGTTTGCCATTGCCTTTTTGCAAAATTCTGCAATTAAAAGTACTCACAGAAATATTAGTATTTTTCAACGTTAATGAAACTGGCTGTTATTCAAGTGATGCCCTATTTTCTCTTTCCCAAGAACTGTAACTATTTTCTCAAATCAATGCTTTTGCCAACACAAAACAATCTAGGCTACTCACTTTCCAGAATCAAACTCTGTGATGTTGGTAAACCTCACATACAAAATCCAAGTATGTTAAGGGCTGCCAAGAAAGATAAGTACTCTGGTGACTACATTTTTGATCTAAAGTAACAAAGAAATAATTCTGTCATTATGAAATGACATATAAGAAGCAGACTTCTCGATTAATTTTACCAATTACACTCTACGCACCTCAAAACAAGGCCTAAATCTAAGTGTCAGAAAAGTTAGTGTCAGGAAAAAAACCCAACAAAGTAGAGTAAATTAAACTGACTTGAAGTGTACCCTTAAGAAAGTGCTCTAATTCACATGCCAGTCTGAGCTATGATGGCTATTAGTGTATTACCAAAAAAAAAAAAAAAGTAGAATATATGAAGAAACTGCCTGCTGGTTTAAAGGCACAGAGATACCTAGCTCTCTTTAACACAGAAAGTTTTCATCTAATCTGAAGTTATACACCTGAAAATACCCACTGAGAATAAAGACTATTACATGATTTTGAGTTGATCTCAATGAAGTATTATAAATAAGAGGAGTTTCAATCTACTTAAAGGGTAAATTTTTCAAGTATAGTTACAAGTGGATTAATTTTTTCAATCTATGGCTAAATATTCATAGATTCACAGAAAATTGAAGTGCTTTCTGTCAAAAATTCAACATGATAAAATATATTCAAGTAGTTAATAGAAAAAAATAGAACATTATGTTCTTGATAAGCACACACAAACTTTATGCAAGTATAACTATGAATTTAGAACCAAACCATTGCAAGTATTGTATCTTTATTCTGCATGTTACATTATTTTCTAATCTTCATGATACAAATCATTCTTTGTCAGTTAATATTAAAGGTTTAAAAAATGTATATTTATCAGTCAACGGAAGCAGAAGAAAGATGGCAGGAGAACTGTGGCCCTATCCCTTACCTTGGCTAATTCTCAAACATATCCAAGTGGTAATTGGAGAACCAATTTCAATTCTATTTCTCAAAAAACATTATGGACTTCTTGGAAGGACCAACTGAAATGGGTTAGGGCAACACCAAGCCCTAACTGATTTGTCTAGCATCACCCACAGCAATATGTTCCTATTTCTGCACATTACCTCAGTAAAGTCTACAATCAATTAAACTACCATATTTAAAAACAGAAAATAGGTAACACTACCTACCTTAAATTTGTCTTTGCCACAATACATCAGACTTTTGGAAAAAAAGGGAAGAAAACCCAAAAAACCAGGACAAAGTTGAAATTAGTTGCGAAGTCCCACTGTCAGGAAACAAGGCAGGCCTACAAAGAACTCCTTTAGAGTTTTCATGCAGTGAAGAGGTGCCTCAAAAGCAGTATTTTTAACAGGCATGTGGTGGGAAGGGGGAGGAATATATTTGAACTTATAATCTACAGATAGCCTTTTTCCCTCCTCAGACAGGTGCACAATTAATATGATACCAGGCAGTTATGAACCATTCCTATCCCACAATTTTTTAGCATTGAACTGTGAAAGCTTTACTGTTCCCATATAGATACTTTAAGTATTTTTTTATATAACATAAAACATTACAGCCACGAAATTACAGAAGCACACACAAAGTAAAATAGTTTGGCCTACACTCATAACAGAGACCTCTTCTCTCTCCTTTTTAATGCACCATCACAGCCGTGGCCACAGGTACAGAATAGCAGGAGAGCAGGATTCCAGACGTTAGGAAACAAGTTACAAGTTACCTCTAATGAACAGGTTAGCTGTTTGCTTATTGAGTGCTGTAGAGACTATCAGCAGCAGTGAGAACACCTAACTATAGCACACAAACCAGATGTCAAAGATCTGCAAAACAACTGGTTCAGAGATGGTTGTTACCTATTCAAATTACTTATTTGAACATTCAAATTAAGCATAGTAATTACAGCCATGCTGCAAGATCCAGGTGTTTTCTCACTGTCAAATTGGTCTCACACATATTTAAGAGATTATTTCCATTAAAAGCCTGACTACTTGTCCCAGATGTATTTCAACAGTGCAAGAGAAGAAAACTACCCTCCATTTGCCACTGTGGGCCAGTATGTTGTCCGCCAGTCAGCTCAAGCTCAGTCCTGCAATTTATTTGCCTATGCTTTCATCACCTGCCTTTGTCTATCTCTAAGTTACCTGGTTAAACTGAAGTTTTCATTACCCATCCTGATTCCAAAGCTAACATGGGACAGATAAACCTGCTAAGATAATCCTAAGTACTAGCTCATTAAAATTTAGATTTTTAGTAATGCAAATATTAAGAACAGATTCCATAAGCATTTATTTTATGTAGCCCAAACCAAACATATTTTCACACACTATTTTTTTAAATGTATCTCCTGTCAATGCTACTGAAACTCACTGGACGGTCATAACACATATTATAACTTAGAAATTCCCATATTTAGAGCTCAGTAAATCACATGAAAGCCTTTGAAAGTTTTGCAAGTTTCATCTTACCTCTCATCTTAGTACAAAAATTTAGGATACTGGGCCACAGAGTCTCTAATAAGGTAATGGTATAAGCTTCTCCAGTGGCAGAATATGGCTGCAGGCACTTGCTCTTTCCATGCTGCATGTCAAGACAGCTGATAAGTGTACATATACAGCTCCAGGGCTTCCCAGAAACTATGCACACACCGTTCAAGGAATCAGGCAGGCAAGAGCTAAACACCACTCCTAATTACTTGGTCCAGCCTAGCTCTAGCCAACAAAGCAGCTGTGGGCATCACCAAGCTCTTCTCATCTGCCATTATTCTTCCAGAGGGAATAAACGGGCTCAACTCTTCCCTTATTACAACAAAATACATATCATAGGTGACATCTGAAAAAAAATATGCCCAGGACTACAGTATCATCTGTTTCAAAAACCCCATGGGCTTTGCAAGAGATAGACTAATGAATCACCTTAGTGGGCAATAAGTGAGTTGTGTGTACACTAGGTGGGGTGTGATTTTTTTCCTACTAACAAGAAAATACATTTACAACTGGCTGATTAATATGAACAGGCAAAAAGATCATGCTTTACAATAAAATGATTTTTAAAAAATGCAGTAAGACTGAAAAACACCATCTAATCAATTTGGTAACCTATGAATTTTTTAATGTCATACTTCATTAATTACCTAAGACATCAGTGAAGATTTATATAGATTTCTTCAGACATAAATAGTCTACTATGATTACTCTAAACTCTAGATTGTAGGTGCCTTTTAAAACTCTTATGTCAGTCACAATAGCATCCCTGGTTTTGAAAGTTCACTTTCTAATATCACCTCTATGTAGTAATAGTTGCAATGCATTTAGTAACTGACATAATTATATTCTACTCTATATACAGCACACTCCTTTCTCCCAATCCCCAGCTGTGTTGCATTATTAATAAAGATATGAAAAACAGCAGTTTCAGATAAAATCCTTCTAGTACTTCATAGAGATATTCATGAATAATGGCAGAGGAACCATCTTTGGAAGTTACTCTTCTTCAAGAAAAGATCACAAATCACTTCAGATTTACCACATCTTGCAAACAACTTCTAGTGATGACAATTCCACAGTCTTCCCAGGAAATTTATTTCCGTTCTCATCTATACTTGTTCTTGGAAAAGGTTCTTATCTCCTAATGTCTACTAAGCTCTAACCTGAATTCTTCCTCCTACAACTTAAAAGTCATAATGTCCTGTCACATCCTAAACAATGTGGAGAACCATTTTTTATCATACTTCTACATAACCAAAGGAGTACATGTAACTATCTCAGCATCATCCTCTCTGACTACAATAGACCCCAATCTTTTTTAAGGTATCTGGGGTCATAAGAGGGAAGGGGAAGAGAAGAAAGAAATTCTTGTAATAAAGAAAACTGCCAGTTTTAGTGATGGGGTCTCTAATTTTGAGAGAAATAAAAGGGAAGGCATTCAGGAAATCAAAACAAAAATATTAAGATCATTTCTCAGTTTAACAACCTAACCTATCCATTGTTAGGAAAGCAATACCCAGGGGAATACAGCATATATCATTATAGTGCCTGTCCTGTATCACTCAATGCACCATCAGGACTACCAGAAAGGAGAGTGAGCTCTCCAGAAAAGGCAACATGCTCAAGTAATTAAATACATGCCACGTCTGGTCTACAATAACAGTTTACACTGACACTAACAGGCTTTAACAATTTTTGTACACATCGTAAGTATTGCCTGTGATGTCTTCCAACTATATGAAGATTTCACTTCACAGAAATCATTATTCAAATCTGAAAAGAATAATCTGATGTAATCTCATTTCTGAATGGATTCTTAAGGCCCTATTTGTCATAGTTCAGCGCCCCTCATTAACAACGGGTTTCTTTTTACAAATTTTTGCATTGTTGTTTTGCACAACACAAAGCACACAATCTGATGAATTGTTATCCTGCATCTAACCAAGCAATGCTGCAAGGAGAAATGTACTATCCTGAAGGATTTGATTTGACTATGTTAGTCCTACTGGCAGAATACAAACTGAAAACAGAGATTCTGAAGAACAGTTTTAAGTATAAGCACGTGGAAAAAAAAAAAAAGGCTATAGAAAAAAACCCTGGGAAGATACTATCTTAAAATACAGTGCCTTCCAAAAGATATTTCTGGTTGTAATAAACAAGACCCTAGAGCTGGCCTTCAATATGTAGCATGAATTGTGCTAAACACCACATTTCTAGAACATTACATGTCAGATACTTCTTAGTAAAGGAAGTAGTTTCTCCACAGTCGAAAAAAAAAAAAAAATTGCAAAAATATTACATCTGCACCTGTTAGTGGCCATTTTCTCCTTTTCATGTGCCAAAACTCCACCCTACAGATATACCTTTATTAAACTGATCACATAGCTGTGTTCACAACCAGTCACAAACACTAGTAAAATTTAGTTGACGTCTTATCGGAAGAAAAAGACACCCCCTTTAAAACTCTGCTGTCATCAAATAAAGAAAAAAGTTTGTTTGTGGATGAACTTTTGCTTAAAGAAAATCCCGGAATTCCAGTGGAACCTTCCAATACAAGAATCCATTGCATTCAGCTACCTTAACAGGACATGCTCCTCATTCATTTCCACCACTGCTGAAATCCCTTCAGTGTCCTTTGAGTTCTAAATGAGGGCAGTCAGTGGCACAATATTATATATGAAGGGTCAGTAGTTCTGAAATGCATTCACTCCCACTGCTCAGAAAGACAGCTGGACATAGTGACCTTCAGAACAAGGTTCATCTTTTTTCCCAGGCTTTGTGCAAGAAAAATAAACTCAAAATGGCAGGGAGCCTTGATAACTAGCTGAGGAAGCAGCCAGTGCCAATCTTACTGCAAAAAAACCTATCACAAGTCATAGTGGAATAATAAATAACAACAAACAGCAAAGCAAAAGTAGTTTTGCTTCTCCATCCTGACAGCTGCTTAGTATTAACTAGGTTTTGTGCCTGCTGATCAACAGCTGAGAAAAATCTCTACTGGTGCAAAAATTTTCGTCCAGCATGTCTGTCACACACATGCACACACCTCTGAGTTGCCTGTAGTCTAATCAACACCTGACCCTCTTACAACTACTACTTATAGTTAAACATTACTTTGATGTATTTATTCTTTTTTCATCCATACTAGACCAATGCTGTCACTGAAGAACTAAGCTGATCTCCTTAGTTTCCTCCACTGGTAAATGAACTTTAGTCCACTTCAGTCAACAGAAGCTATCAAAAGGTAGAGTCATCTTACAAACTGAAAATAAATTTAGAACTATGATATATGACCAAAGCTGAAGCAGTAAGTTTTCTGCTTCTTCAAAACAAACAAACAAAAAAGATTAATATTTAATGCTGATATATAAAAAACAAAAATGAAAGGTGATTGTCAGAATCAGAACACAAAAATTATGTTGGAAGTAATGACAAACAATGATAGCAAACAAGGTTCTGAAGCACTTGAAGATGAAAATCAAAACCAGTCAATATAGGGCTGGTGTGACTAATTATCAAACTATCTGCATTACATTACCTTGTGAAGAATAGTGTCTTAAGCACATAAAATGGTCACAAAATGAAAAGTGTATACACTAAAAAACATTATATCATGGACTTTACTAACCTACATTTGCTATGAATTCCATGTCATCAAGACCTAGGCAGTTTCATTGGTCACTTTGGTACACATTCACTACTGATGTGTACTTTGAAATCAAACAGTGGCACTTATGTAACTTGCTTAGAACTTTGACTGCAAAGCAGTACCAGTATTTAGGGTTACAAAGTGGGGTTTATATTTTTATTCCTATACAAGCAGCATTTAGCCACACTTGATCAAGTATTCAGTACAACGCATTAGGTAGCCTGTTAGGTGATGCATCAAGCCACCTTGCTTCATACAGCAGAGCAGCAGCCTCCTGTGCAGAACACGTGCTATTGTTGACACTCATTAATTATGCTTGTCATCTGAAATATTCTTAGTTGTTATATATCTGAATTTTTTCCTTATTGTTTTCAGTTTTAACAAGAGTTATGCATTTTTCCATCAAGGTACACTTTCTCTATTAACCTGTGGCAAAGATCTTGCTTGTGTTTCTGCAGATACAGACTGCAGGTGGATGCTAGCAAAGGATGTGAAGTCATACCAAGCACAAAAACATGCTGACAACTCCAAGAACAGAGAAGCAAGCACACAGACGTGAACTGCACAAAGACTGTGGCTGATGGCAGACATCTCATCTCACATGCAAGAACTGTGAACCTTGGGTTTTGTGTCAATGTAAGAAGTGTGGGAATCATTGATACCATACAGCTCTATTGGCACAAGCGTGGTGTACATCATGTTATGATTTAGAAGCCCAAACAAAGTACAAAGCCATTGAATTTTTAGCTACAGTGGGTCACGAAGAAGAAAACAGTCCTCGTCTTCCTGCTCTTAGGGAGGAATGTAGAAGAGAATTTTTGAGAGAATCAGAGGAGATTCAAATATGCGGAGTTGAATGCAAACAAAACCATTTAGTGCTATATCTTTGGGTGGTTCCAGAACAAATTTGGGAAAAAACAAAAAAGGAATGTGCTAAAAGATTTGCTTTTAAGAGCAATTAAGAATGAAAAAGAAAATGCCTCAAATCAAAATTTAACCAAAGAAAAAACATAAAGTTATATCAGGTATCATGCTCATATCTTGTTTTGTTTGCCTTCAGCAATGCAACCTTACCTGTCAATCAACCACAGAAAAGTTTGGGGACCAGTAATATTGTAGAATTCCTTCGTTACATGATAGCTTAAGGGAAATATGGGGTTCTATTAAATGTTATGCTTATCCTTTTCGCTTACTTGCTTTTAATAGTGCAGACTTGCCAGTTAGACAACCTAAAGCTTTAGCAAATGCATCAGATTTAGATATCATATGTCTTTCCTATACACAAAAACAACTGGTTCAAGCAAGAGGAGATGTTGGAGTCCTAGAAACTTAGAATTTGGGGTTTTAGTGTATAGGAATACATATGAGTCAAGATGGAGGGCTTTGGGTGTTGTCTTTCCTCTTCATGGGTTTAGGTGGTCTTCTGTAATTGGGTATAAAAGCTGTGCATTGCAGGCCTTGGATGGTCATTATTGGGTCAAAACCATAAATAATATAGGTGTCACCTTGGTATTGGGTACTTATCACTTAAATAACCTTGGAAAGAGTTAGAAGCACTCCATTTTACTCTTGTTTTCTAAGAGCTCACGGTGCGTGAGTCTGTAAACACTATAAATAGATAAGAGATAATAAACATTCCAAGTCCGTACTCCGAGTCTATGTTTCCCACGTGTCTTTATCCCGACCTTTGTAAAGGAAGAAACGAAGCCAAAACCGTCACAAACATCCAATTCTATTCATTCACAAATGTACTCTGTTGCCTGCAAAGAGCATCTCCGAACCTCTTCCAGTTTCTTCCAATAACTACACTGTGAGAACTGTGAAAGATAACAGTGGCAAATAAGTGCTATCTGAGCAGCCAAATACCTCTGAGCTACAAAGCACAGCAACTCTTCTTTTATAGTAATTTCATTATCTATAGTGTTTCCCTCCTCACTTAGAGGAGCACTGAAAAACAAAAGGAACTTTGACTTATTTGGAAGACTTGCAAAAATGAGGTAAAAATACACAAGACTACAACATCACTACGAAATTAATGAAGCCCTTTTCTTTACCTTTCCCATCACTGAAACAGGTCCAATAGCTGTCTTGAGCAGAAAAGGCAGTGCCTTTTTATGGCTCTCTGAAGAGACCCAGAGGAAGAAGCATCAATCCAGAGAACATAACAGTAAAGAGCAAGCACATGCAAGGTGTGGAGAGGAAGAGGACAGAAATAATGCCTGTTCAGGATCTTACTGGTCTAATAATTACACACAGAAAAGCTATTCTAAAACAAACTGCAAGATTGCTACATTCAAGACTGCCAAAATGAAATAAAATGCCAGCATGCCTGTAGAAGTTAAATTTGATACTCTTTTGCCAGGCTCCCCTTCCTCTGTCATATGCCTTTTAGTTTCAAGAAGTCCACTTCAAATGCCCCCAAAGAATCCTGCTTTCCTTATAGCTTTGGGTGGGACAGTTCTGGAGATGAACTGGAGTTCATGCAAAGATGACTTCTGCATAATAACACTACACAGAACTCGAGACTCCAAAAACTGGAAGACAAGTGGTGAATGAAGCAATTTAAAGAGTTTCTTCATTTATGCTGCCTACAGCCACAGGTGAAAGCAGCCACACAGAGCAGAACTTAATTCCCAAAACCAGCTGTGCTACCAAACTCGTGGTTAGGCTGGCATTGCTCAAAACCGTAATTTCAGTGAAGGCATATGCTTGCCCTCAGAGAGGCACGTCCAGCATAGGCACAGGTATCAGATTTTACTTGTTAAAAATCAAGTTCTTGGCAAATGCCCGTACTTTTATGAAGACAACACAACACACATCTTTGAGAGACCATCACACTTGCAGACTCCTGCCTATGTATAACCAGGAGTCAGAATAACCCACTATCTCTTCTATATGTAACCTGCAAGCCAGTCTCCCAGGTCTTTTTCTCACCATTATCGTACTGGAAGTCAAAGAAAGAACAATGCTGGTCAAAGCTACAGAGCTTCCCTGTCATGAAAGATTAGCACAAGAGAAATCAAGAACAGTAAAGAAAAGGGAGGAGTATTTCTGGACTGAAAAAAAAACCCACAAAAAGAATTTGAAACCTTAAAGCACTACCAGCATAACTGTCCATTACAGCTCTTTCCTGACTGCCCCTTATAACAAATACATAAATAACCAAACTCCAACGGAGTCAAATAACAAAGTTCTATGCCCCATGCTGTCATATCCAGCATTCTTAACTCTGCAATGATGAAGCAGGACTGTCAGTGTTTCACCACAAGTCTTGTCAACATTTTGTATCTATTCACACCTATTTTTCATATGCTTATTTCTTACTTTCAGGCTCTGAAGTGAGAGGGATCTTGATAGGATACAACATGCATAAGCAATCTAAGAGTACAGTCCAACTATGTCTACAGTACTGGATGCAGTAACAACTGAAAAATCCAGCATGTGTACTCAAAATTATTACTGCCTTACCTATAGGTACTAACTAAATATGGAAACAAAACAACTTCCCCTTGAGTAAATGAAATTTATTTCCAGAAGCAAACACTACAGCAGTTCAGTTCTTCTCCATTCCTTGTTTCCCCTCAACCCCTAACTCTTCTGCAGGTATTGAACAACCTTCAAAAACTGTCCATCTTTTCATCAGAATATGAGGACAAGTATAGATGGCCTAGTGTTGCACTCATTCTGAATGAATAACATAACTATGCAACACTTATCTGCAGGGATCAACTTCAGTCACAAATTATACACTCCCTAAATCTTTAACCTTTACTGTGCAGTAAGAAATAATACTTGCAATAAAGTTGAAATTAAAATATTATTGTATGTGACACAGTATTATTTCAATAAAATGTCACTTCTTTTGTATTGAACTAAGAAGAAACAAACTTTTGATCTCCTTTGGCAAATGGCATTTCTTTGTTGCAACAGCATGAACTAGTGCCAACAACTGTTTATAAAAGTTTCAGAAGAGAAAATAAACTTACTTTCACCAAGAGCAGTCAACCACTGGGTAACTGCACCTTCAGACTACCATTAAGCAATTTGAACTGTTGGTTAAAGTTTTTTAGGATGCAATAATAGAAAGGTATGTGCCTTGGGAAGGGCATGTTTACCTTTCAATTGAGCTGGATATCAGCCCGTAACAGTTTCACTTACCGGCGCTCAAGTATGTCAGCTGTTTTTCACATATTAGACTGTTTGGATTTTCACATTCATAGTCCATTGCCTGTTTCTGAAACTCTTCTCGAGTATGAGCTGAATAAAAAGGTAAAATTATTTCACTCCACCCAGTCCTTATAGGCCTTCCTCTGCAATGTCCCTCTGCCCTCCAGCACATTACTTTTGATATACTCAAGTACTGAAAATGAGATTCCTGCTTTCAGAGGCTAGTATTAAAAAACAATGCACAGTGCAGCTTGATCCTAAAAAGTCTGTGGAAGAAAAAGCCTCATATTCTACTCAAAGATGAACAGTGACCTCACAGTGATGTGAAGTCTCAAAGCCTCCACAATTCAAGGTGAAGTCCACCTTCTGAGCTTAGTGTCTTGTAAAAGAATGATTACCCTTTCAAGGTCTTACATTGAATGAGATTAATCTGTCAGATTTCAGCCCACAACTTCTTCCTTGTCTTCTGCTCTATAGACAATTCCTTCTGCTCTAATTAGCTTTAGGTGTCTTATTTACAAAATCATTTTAAAGGCAATTTTTAAATCGCATTGTGAATAGAGACATAGACTCCAACATTCTCTTGCATGCAGGCTGTTCAGGTTTCCATTAACTGCTTTATCGTGCTTACTTCAACCCCCTAAGCTGAAAGTTTCAACATTTACAACAGTAAACAAACCAATAAAACAAAAACCCCACCCAAGTAGGCAACTAAATGAGACTGTGAAGAAACACGCTATTTCCCTGTGTTGTTTGCTATCTCAGCTGAAGCTGGAGAAATGGCAAGGATTGACAATACTTCCTTCCTGGTTCTGTTTAGCATATGTTGAGCTAGTTCAGCTGTTTTTATAAAGACTAAAGTCAGGAAGCATTCATGGAGCTTTCCATAGGCTCTGCTATCAAATGCAATACATAGGCTCCGCAGTCTGGAAATGGGCAGCACAGACTACCCAAGAAATGATGCAGGAAGAAACACTGCTTCAATTACTGCCCCTGTGTTGTGTTACAAATGGGATATCTTTTAAAAAACCAGAACATCCCTAAGACATAAAAAACTAAGAGGTGTTATTTGAAAGATACTGCAGTTCAATTTCTACGAACCAGTTATTTCAGAAATAAAGGATGGTTAAAAAGTCAGAACTCTGTAAATTTTCATTAAGCAACTAAGATACTCAGTTTGCACCCTCACAGATGCCAAAGTGCCAAGACTACTTAACAAGCTTCCAAAAGTTAGGATACAGTTCCAAATCACAGCAAAGATGACCTGACAACCTCCTGCCTCCCACTAGCAATAACATCTTTTCTGATTTTTTAGGGATTCAGCTCAGTGATCTAAAGCAGCAGAAAGTTTTTCTTTGTGTGGGCAGAAGGGAAGGATAGGCTTTGTGCAGGAGGGGAACTCCCTGAAGTGGCTCACCACTGGGTGGGGAAAACAGCAGAGCAAGACAAAAGAAGTGACATCTGAGGCCTGGAGAAGGGAAGAGGTGGGTCCATCCTTTTCAGCACTCTACAACCACCATCAGATTCATCTTCCTGCAATGGAGACTTGTAAACAGAAAGGAAACTGGAATGCTCCTATAAAATACTCTCAAGTTTTGTTTGAATTCTTAAGCAGAATGTCAACTTTGGGCCTCTCAAACAAAGCAGGCAGGTCTACAGACATAACTTCACTCTAAAATGACAGTGCTTTGGATATGTTGTACGGGAAGATGCCTCCCTTGGCTTTCACCAGCCTTGGAGAAACTTAATTCTGACAGCTGCTATGGGAGATAGATAGGCAGACAGATAGGCAGACAGATATTTTGCTTCAACAAAATACACTCTGTATCATTTAAGCTTTCTTCTCTTATTATTTTATTTCCAGTTTTTAATCCAGAACTGGACACTTGCCTTGCTGGAATTATTTACACATTTAATTTTTTTAAGCAAATCACCTTTTAAAGATAGCTTGGGCTAATCTGACATATCTAGGGTGTTTACCGTTCCCCAAAGATAATTAATCCAGCTTTAGCAGCTTTTCAGACAAGCCATTTCAGTCAGATCTAGGAGTTCAGAAGCCAGAACACACTATCATTTAAGGTACAGAAGCTGATCTGAAGCTGGTTTTGTCAAGTAGCAGGCTCAATGAGGAGGCTGAACCTGCAGGATCTGAAGGACTTTTTGACCTGGCTCCAGTGCTAGGAGACAGCCCCCATGATTTTACAGATCTGCATAATGATACAGACACACAATGCAGACTACAGGAAAAAAAAATTATACAGTCATTTTTTATGACTCTGGAAAGGGAAAAATTAAGTCTTTCGACTTTACTGGCTTCACATCCCTTCTACAGCAACAGTGATCTTAGCCTATTAAAAGTGAACAAGTGTCTAGGAATATTGATGGAAGGAGAGAAAAGTTTACGAAAGCAAGACAAAAACAACCTGATGAACATATAACACTGGGGAAATAACTGTATACAGAGACATTCTTCTGTATGAAATTTATTAAAACTTAATGCTGTTATTTATAAGAAAAGAAAATACTAACTATAATACTGCAAAAGCCAGACGAATAGTAGAGGGCAAATTGGTGAGGAACAGCAGAAAAAAAACCAGGAAAAGAACCTCCAAAAACTGTTGGGAAATGCACTTTGAATTGAGAAAGCCACATTCAAGTGTGAGAAAAGAGAAGGGTCAGAAAGAACAGCTATGACTTTCACTTGGAAATTATAAGTTTTGTTAGGCTGAGACTTTAGGTTCATATTTTATGCCTAGATAAAACTGAAGTTCTCATAAAGTATGCAGGTGATAAATGAGTCATCAAAACAAGATTAAAATTATCTTGCTAGATTAAAAACATCTTGCCTTACTGTGTTATGGTAAGCTCTCTAATTTTGACAGATAACACAGAGCAGCTGAGGTAGGATAGGACCTCTCAAAATTCAGTCCAACTACTCCAGGTCAAAGCAGGGTCAGCTAGAGGAGACTGCTCAGGTCTATATCTGGTTGGTTTTCAGTATGTCCATAGTCTCACTGGGCAACCTATGCCCATGTCAAATCAGTCTCACAGAAAAAAAAAACCCATAAATCAAAACAAACAGGCAAGCAGAAAAAAAAAAAAAAAAAAAAAAAAAAAGAAGAAGAAAAAAACCAAAAATCCCAACCCTTCTTTCTTCTGTTTTAATGGTAATTTATTTTGTGTCTTGTCATTGAACACAACTGAGAAAGGTCCAAGGTTCTTTTTCTGCATTCCCTCTCCCCAGTCAGGTACTTACTAAACAGGATTCCCCCACGAGCTTTCTCTTCTCCAAACTAATGCACTGAAGGAAATCAGAAGTGAATATGCTCTTTTAACAGTGCACTCCAATCTTTGGTATCACACCATGCAGCACACTTCATGAACCCATCTACCCTGACTAATGATAGAATTTACTTGCTGTTTCCATACCTAGTGCCTCTCAGTCCTGGAAAGAGTTCAAATCATGTTAAATAATAAGTGTCTTAAAAATTGTATTTTTCCTCATATAAAAGGCTTATGAGCTTCAGCTCTAAGGAAACCACACTCACAAGAAGCAAGTTTAATAATGAGTTACAATGCTAACGAGAGAAAAGTCACAGCTATTCCAGCTTTTACTTTTTCTTTGTAGTACTTCTAACTGCTCTACACAGCTCCAAATAAGGAACAATTTTAACTCTTCCATATCCTAACTGAACACTAGAAAACCCTTTTTGCTAATAAAAATGTTTACTAAGAAACATGCATAGATGTGCCATGAAAACCCACACTATGTGCACAAACAAGCATGCCAGCAAAGTTTAAGTACAGGCTGGTCTGACACTTGCTTCTCTCCCCAGAATCATGGCATTCATAACCAGTGAGGTATCTCACAAGTGTAATGGACATGCAAGACCAGGACTGCAAGTTCCCGATATACAGGTCAAAAAAGAGGGGATACAAAATTTATCCAAATCACAGAAATTTTGTATTGGTACTCCTTTTGCAAGGTGAGCAGAAGAGGATGCTTCCAACTCCTGACCATGTTTTTAATCTACATTCATAATATGTAGTATTATACTGCGCATTTATGTTAAAATATTACCAAATTCTAATATATCTGTTCCTTGCTCTTAAGAGCTGATATATATTGATCATATGTACAAGAAATGTATACTGAAGCCTTCAAACTAATTTCATAGATTCATTCAATGCAGTGTAAAAATGTTGCCTTGCACATAAACTGTAACATGAAATTTATAACTTCCGATTTTATGTACATCAGCTTCTGAGTTCCAAGTTCTCTGTTTTCAATTTGACTTTCAGTATTCTATTTGTTTCATAACTTTTTTTTTTTTAACAAGAGTAAAATTTATAGAAGCAGCTGAACTGACACATATTTACCACAACAAATGCACACTGCTAGTATTTATTGCAGTAAAGCAACTTCAGGAGACAGCAGGGGTGGAAAAACATAAAACAAAACCAGCTGTGATCTCATTAGCCAAGCTCATTATGTAAGACCTCATTAGGCACCACCCCACACTAATGTGAATAAACCCTATGGACACTGATAAAATGGAAGTGATCATATACAGAATTGTGAAATCATATATAATCATATAGCACTACAGCACACTGCCAACTTAGTAGCTGAAGTTCTAGGATCCATCTGGGTAAGCACTCCACTGATGCACACTGCAGAAAGGCCACAGTCAGGCTTTGCAAATGCAAAGCCCCCCCTTGCCTATTCACTGCAGAACGAGCAGGAGCTCAAATATGAACAGAAACAACAGAGTAAGGGACAGGGAGTGTGTTGCCCAAAACTGAAACTTCAAAACAACTTCAGCATCCTTCCATAAGTATGTTGTACATTAGTATCATTTAGTACTTCTACAACCTGAGAAATATAAGCAGAATTTTATTTGGGGCTATTACATATAGGCTTCATCTTGATTTCTCAGTTTGTCTCTTTCTTTGATTTGTCCACTCTACAGTTTTGTATTAAGTTTTGAAAAACAAATGGGCTGTAATTATATGAAGTTTAATAAACTTTTGGTAGTTCCAGCTGACTTCAGGAGATCTTACCCTTTTCTCCATCACCTTTGTAACATGAAAGATGAACTGCCCCGCTATGTGCAAACATTTACTGACAGCCTGGACCTGGAGTGATCACCAGCTACTACAACATCACTTGCAAGCATCACCTATCAGGATAAGAAAAATTTCCTGGATAAAACTGTTCAACTTTTTAAGTAATTTTTCAAAATGTTACAGTATTTTAAGCTAGTGTTGTAGGGTTTTTTGACCGGGCCATTTTGAAACACACATGCAGCTTAGAAAGTTTAAAATATTCCCAGATTTCTCCTCTTCTGCAGCAATTTTCACTTTCTCATTAATTAGTTTGTGTTTGAGTGCTACAGTCAACAGTGCAATGCTGCACTAGAACGGAGAGACCTCTTCCATTAGAAACTTTATTTTGCTGGGGTTTTTAACTACTTAAAAAGTAAACTTAGGTGTTAAAATCTATAAAAAAACCCAGATATTTTTTAATACAGTATTTTCCCAGCCCTCCCCCTGCCCACACCCAGAAGATAATTTCTTGGTCATCCAGATCCACTGAGATATGCTTTCTTTTGTATTAAATGCCTTTTACAAAATAATAATACAACATGACAGATATGACAGAAATTAAATCACACAGCACGAAAGGTATTTTTTGCATAATTAGTCCAATTTTCAACATGAATGAAAAGAATACTTTACACGAACCTAAATACATAAAATGATTCCTGAGAAACTAACTTGAAAAAAATCTGAAAAAGACTATCTTTCCTTTAAAACACAAACGAAAATTTCTGCAGAGTTGATATGAGACAACTTCCAGATAGCCACGTGACAATACCAGCCTTCCAAGAACAGATAGATTTCAACAGTGTAAAGTTATTTAACATGACTATACTAGTCTCCAAAAGATACATTTTATATCTTTAACACACATTCATTCAGACAAAGGGACAACAGCACCTACTCAGGGAAGGACAAAATAAAGCAGGCATAATATGCAGATATCAACAATGGAAACCTCAAACTTTTGAGTGATAAATTAAGATAGATTTTATCAAACAACCATCACAAGATTACAAGTCAATACTCATATTCTGGAGATTCAAGATGTAGAGAAGTATTAGCCATCAGCATTTGTAAACATTTGAAAGAAAAATATATATACACACACACACACAGATATATATATACACACATACATACATATATAAGAATAACTAAACTAACTTCCCCCCCCACCTTCCCTGGAATGAATACAAAATATACCAAGTAAGGATTTACAACTATCTACAACATTTACGGTGAGCCTAGATATCACCCTCCAGCCAGCAGTGATGGAATTTCCCAAGGGTTTGGGTGGCATCAGACAAAGTTGACCGCTCATGTTCACATTTCACTCTGAAGATGCATGTGTATTGATGATCCAAAGCTACACAGTAATTTCCTCAAGGTCCCCAAATGATACAGTATCTAAGAAACCAACATCCCAGAAGCTGACATTTCACTATATCACTACAGTCCCTATTTTCATTTCCCTGCACCTCCACAAAGAAAAGACAGAAACAGAAGTAGAAAGTTTTTTAAAAAGTGTTCAAAACTTTTCCATGACACAGCAGACAAAGGCCATCAACTAAGCTGAATACAAAAAAAAAAGAAATCCCCAGCAAAAACAAAACCAAACACTAAAAACCAACAAACAAAACACCCTCATAAAGAAAGAAAAAAAGTTGTTTAACAGCTGTTTTGGGAAGTGGATTAGTGTTACAAAACCAGTAAAAGTTTCTGCAGTTTCAGGGGAAGTAAAGACACGACTTCTAAAACATGAGAGGTTATCATCCCTTCTGTTATCCTCACAGAATTTTACTCTGAAAAATGAAGCATTTAACCATTGTCCATTTCCATGACCTAGCCTTGAAAAACAGAAGTGCATGACCTAATATCAAATACCATTAGTTAATTTCTGGGCAGAAGGATTTCAATTTATATAATTAATTCAAAGCATGTTTACAAGTTTATACTGACATACCTGCTCAGTGACATGCTACTTTGGAGATATGGTAGTACAAAACTACTCTCTTTTGGCCAGGGGGAAACTTCACAGACATACTTGCTCAGATCACTGACAAACTTAGGAGATTAAGCAAACTCTTTTGTAATGAAGAAAAAAGCCCCTCGTCAAGAAAGAAGTATTAGATATATTTAGTACATGAGAGATATTTGATTCTGACAGTTAACATTTTCAGAGCAATTAAGTGCAAAGAATAAACATTCCACTTTGCATGTGGTCCCTTAGAAATTGACGGTATCATTTGCTCAATACAAAGTGTAAACTCTAAAGATTAGGCTTACTGTATTCCATGTCTTTTTCACTAAGTTATCAGAGATGCTTAATATGACAAAATAAGGAACAGAAATATTCTTCTGGTTTAATTTTAGTAACAGGTTAAAAAAAACCAAAACAACAAAGAAAAATGGAGTAAAGGACACCTACTATACACTGCACTCGCCTACATCACCATGCACAACTAGGCAGTGACTGCCTTGTAGAAAAGGATGCAGGTCTCTCGTTGAATAATAATTTTAGTTTATGTATGATTTTTGCTTTAAAATCCATTTTGACATCTTCAAATGGAAATGCTCTGTAAGTTTAGAGCAGCCTTTTAACAGTCAGATTGGTAGCACTTTCTTCTAAGGAACTCATAGTTTAAGGACATGGTCATCAAGAGACACAAGTAACTTACTTGTCTTAAGAGCAGAGGAACAAAGATAAAGGAGGTTATTAGATGAACATTCCACCTACTTGGCATACAACCTCATGCTAAGAGACCACCTCTTGCAAGAGCAGAAAACACTTGCCCATAAGATGAGAAGGGTTGTTGATACCACAGTGAAAATGCTCAGCTTACTGACATGAGTGTTTATACACAGAGGTTTGTCGCAGTGAGCAGCAAGTTACACCACTTCACCATGGAAGTTCAATATTGAACAAACCACACACAGCATCTGAAAGTGTGACTCATGAATGTCCTCCAGTCACACTGGTTTTCAGAGTGGCAGGCACGGAGCAGGTTGCCAGCAAATGCGAGAGCATAAAAATCAATGGTTTGTACACACGTATGCACATAAACAGCCTCAGTTTAAATAATTTTCCAGTGTACATCTTTTGCAATTACACAAATGCTCACCAAAAAAAAAAAAGTAAAAAAAAAAAAAAAAAAAATCAAGTGTTAGCTCAAAACAAACAAACTAAAAAACCCTCCAGCTTGCTGAATCAGTGCAAGCGTCAAATGGTATCAGAAGTGATAGGGCTCTGATTCACATTTACAGAGAAAAAAGCTGCACTGCTTCAGCCCTTCCAGCATCCTACCATCTGCTTCAACCTTCTTCCAGAGCCACTCACCCTGCAAATAAGTTGACAGAAGAAAACATGACTGTGCCTGAGTCAATTCAGTTCAGCCGGCATCTTCACTTAAACCTACGTTTTATGGGAAGTTTAATTTGTCTCCCTGAGCTGAAGCAGCTCAGGTGCAGACAAGTTCACTCCTGCTACCTGCCCAGCGAGGCCCAAGAGAAAAGGGAGCCCTCAGAGGCAACTCACAGTAGCAACATAGCCGAGGTTGTCAGCCACCGCTCTGGAACTCGTGATCTTGTGCATCCACATGAGATTTGCCATTTAACAACAATATATTTGTTTCACGAATCCTACTGTGTTAAATATGTCATTCAGCCTCCATTTTGCTTTACTGTACCTACAGAAACAGTACCTCAAATGACCATGAGCATAAAGGGCTCTTACTTCTTTTGAATATGTATACCTAGCTAAGTGCAGTAAGTATGCAGTGTGTTAGTTCTGCCTCTATTGCACAAATAAAGGACTTAACATACATGTAAATACAATGGCTGAACTGGCTACACACAGCAACAGATCTGCCCTTTAGTTACAGATGCAATCTTTGCTCTGTGGAGAGGAATCTGTTTTCTAAGCTTTAAATGCAGCTACCTTGATAAATGAGCGCTAAATAGATTGAATAAATATATATGTCTGTGTACCGGTGCAAGGCAAAGGAAAAAACCAAAATGCAACATAAAGGCCAAATGTACAAAAAAAGCAAAAACAGCTAAATAACTCAGTGTTAAGGTTAGAAAAAAGTTTCAAGGTAAAGTAATATACCCAAATTTCAAGGACAAATTCATTAATTTGTGACGTCTAATCTCGAGCAATTTAAAATAGATATAGTTTTTAAGAGCAACTCAGCACAGCATCCCTCTTAGGACCACAAAGTGCTTGCAATCATTCATGTTACATTTAATAAACAAGTTACAGAAATAAATGCTTGTTATTTGCATTCTCTTCCTTTGGAAAGGGAGGGAGGCAGGACTTATAAATATTTTACCTGCTTGAAAAGTCATGGTTTGTTGTTTTTCTTTTAAGCAAATTCTGGCTTATCTCTTTGAAAATGAGAAAGAACAGTGAAATGATAAAAGGAAGAAGTGGTGATGCACTTCGAGCACATGAGAGATTAAAGTCAAGATAGAGAAAGGAATAAAACCAGCTGAAAGCAGGAGCTGGAGAAAGTAGGCAGGAAAAAAGCACAACAGCATAAATATAAAGAAACAAAGATTACAAAGGCATGACTCAATGTCAAAAGCTATACAGGTCAGGATGCGTGACATATGTTTGCTTTTGGATTTGTTGACTCCGAGAAATGTATTTCTTCCCTGGAGAGTATTCCAAAGCACACGAGATACAGCTCTGGATGTATGGATGTCAAGAGTAAAATAGAAGGGAAGGAAATCACACTGAAGGAATGAACAAAGCCAAAGTATAAAGGACAACTGTTCACGTTAATATGTTGCTTTCCAAGGAATTAGCTGTCAAATAATCTTTCCTACTTCCCCCCTTCCCAGTCTGTAACCAGGGAATGACTTGAACCATGAGAACCCATTCTCAAGTTTCCAAAACCAAAGGGAACAAAATAATTTATTTCCACTGTAGCAAAAATGAACAAACATTTCCAAGAACATACAGGGTATCTTCCTCTCCAATGGCAGTTTGACCTTACGTTTCAGAAACACGTGGCACATGTTCATTTTAAAACTACTTTGCTCCACAGGTACACAAAGGATAGAAAGACATTTCTGTCATATTCAATAAACAGCTGGTTAATGAGGAACACCATAATCAAATGAGCCAATAATGGCAGTGACACTTAACACTCAGGATGTTATCACTGATCAATAAATACTAACTCCACACTACTAGGAACAGGCACAAGCAAAAACTGCTTGAAAGTAGCACTCTTCAATAAGAGACTCCCCTCTTTTTATAACATTAACAATCCTCTGCCGTTTAACCATCACAGATATACTAAATACTGTTCTCACAGTCTTTAGATTTGGGTTTTAATTAGCCTTCAGAGGATGAGTAATAATTTTTCAATGCAAGTGCTTTCTAAAGACCAAAATCTACCTTATCATTATAAAAATGAAATACCATTGCCACCCTCTACTTTGACTTTCCTTAGGAGAGTGCAAGTGATACAAGAATGACTCAAGACCAGAACACACAGAGAATTTATACAGTTCTATTATATAAAGCCTAAGATTCCTCCCTGCTTCAAGACTGCCAGTAAGAATAAACACCAATTATATATGAAAATCCTTGACTAAAAATCTTGTCAATCACATATGGTTACACTGCAAATATTCTCAAAGATGTGATGGAAGTTGCAGAATTCAACTCTGGTAGAGCATGTAGCTCACAGTAGTGATGAAATCAGGTGGTGATGAGCAGCTAGGAGCTCATTTTGCTTTAGCAGTTCTGAATCATGCAGCTGCAAAGAAAATTTATCTCTGAAAGATTAAAGCGTTAAAACATATAAATAAATTGCAAATAGTGGCTTAATAAATCAGTTTTACAATCCTGATTATAAAACATTATACTTTCAACCCTACATTTACATTCTGGGATCTGCAGGAAGTCCAGCAGGCTTCAGAGGCTGTGCTGAAGGTGATGAGACTGTACACAGACAGAAGTGTCAGCCCACATAGAAAAGCTTTGCAAAAGCTTAATCATGGCAAAGAGAATAGAGTAGCACCCAGTTCTAATGCAATACTATCAGGTAGCACCCAGTTCTAATGCAATACTACCAGGTTACACCTTTAATACCAGTTTAAAACCAAGAAAGTAAACACACTTGCAGTGTGGATACCGTCGTCCGTGTTATTTCAACTACTCAAATAATACTCAAGCAGCTTCATAATGCCTTCAGATGATTTACATTTAATAAACCCCTCTAAAGTAACCTGGAGCCCACTAATGACAATTCATCTACTGAACTCACATTTAGCCACTGGTTAAGCACCTGCTGAGCATTTTTATTTTCTTACTGCTACCACTATTGTTAAGACGATCTGCATTTAACAGGTACAATTCAGGGTTTATTCATGTCCCTATCTTCTTGCTTGAAGACACTAAGTAATGAATGACCTTTGGTTTTCAACTGTACTGCTTGGCAAAACAATTTCTGGAGGCAGCATTGAAGCTCAGTTATAAATAATAGTTCTTATTGCAGAAAAAAAGTAATTTGAAGATATTTTCCTGCCACAAGTCAAACTACAATAACGTAAAGCAGGTAAAGGAGCACTAACCCTTTAAGGTAACTCAATTATTCTTATAGGAAGTGTTTTAGCACTGTAAACTTCTTTGTGTTTGGTTCCTAAATAAAAGTAAGTAAATAAAACTTACACTATATTGCTCACATCAAGTGCCTAATTCTTTACTGCCATGCATAGTTAATTTAACTACTACAATATAAGAGCAAAAAATCCGTATATTTGATTTGCTGTCACTGAGTGTTCACTTTATACAGATGAAAAGGACTCCAGAGCTACAAAGAAAAAGGCCCTAGAAGGATGCCAGAAGCTTACTTAAAAAAAATACAGTCCAAACCTCCAAAGCAAATGTAGCTTAAACTAAGACTAAACTCACATACAAGTTATCACAAAGAGAAAGTAATGCTGTTACCTAGTGGTGGAAAGCTAGGTACATGCAAAATCGTACAGCTCTTTTTTTCCTCCTCACTTCGAATTCTCATCTACAAGCTATTAAAACAATGTCAAGAGAAAAAAAAAAAAAACAACAAAACAACATGCCTGATTCATAAACTAATGAACAATATTGCTTTTCTTGCATTCAGTTCTGTGACAAAAGGTCAATATTTTTGCATGAGCTAGTTTTGATTCTCAGAGTAACTGACAGACAAGGAGCTTCATCATTTCCTGGTCATCCCAAACCTCCTGTTTTACACTCCTCTTTCAACACCAGCAAAAGCTGGAAACCTGTGGTATAAAAGCAACTTCAACCTTAATTCTCATTAGTTTTCCACAGAATATGATAACCCAAACTGTATTGTGCACCCCTCAGCATCTTATCAGATTGTATTTTCAATTATATAAATCAACATTAGTGGAATCCAGTCAGCATTCTCTCCTAAATAAAAACGTTAATTTTGCTTTCAGCCAGAAAATAAATAACTAGAGGAGGAGAAGGAATATATGAAGACTTAAAGTCACTTACTCAAATGCAAAGAAGAGTCCACTGGTGACCAAGATGAGAACAAGAGTCAGGTAGAAGACTCCAGTCTGTCGTGCCATCATTATCCTCCCATTGCAGAAGAATTTGTTTCTTCCAGGAAAAACCTCCCATTTTCTCTTGGGAACTGATTTCTTTTTCTTATGGGGAGACTCCATGGGAGACGAAGAGCTGTGTGTGCTGATCTGACTGTATTCACAGTCTTTCATGGGCCCACTACCACCTCCAGGAGTCATCAAGAAAGAGTAAAATGTGGGGAGAACCCCACCAAAAATATATACAAATATATATGTGCAAATATTCTTCTGGTCAAGAGAGCCCTCTCCACCAGCCCCAGTTAATAAAAAAAGCAAATAAAACGATGAAAAACTCTGCTACCAGACTAGCAATAGGTGTATCATGCAAACACCACTTAACTCTTCAGAAACCAAAACTGTCATATCAGAAACGCTTGAGAGGGATCCTTCCTTCCTCCACCAGTTACAAAACAACCACGGAGGGCAATCCTTTTAAAAACAACTTATCACAAAACAGGACCAAAAAAAAAAAAGTCATTACAAATCAGCTAGGCTCTCAAAAAAAAAAAAAAAAAAATCAAGTCTTTTTTTTCTCAAGTTTATTTTCAAATGGGAAGGTTTTTTCCTTCCCACGCACACCCTGAGAGTTTTCTCCGAGGGTCAGAAGGTTGGCCAAGGCAAGGTTTAGCAATCGAGTCTATCATTCATAGAGATTTGTTATAATCCTCCTTTGCGCAGCAGATTCCACTGCTAAAAATGACCATTCCTAAGACGTTCCCTCGAGAGACACGCGAAACAAATCATTAAGGGGGAGGGGAGGAAAAAGAAAGGGGAAAAAAAAAAAGGCAAGTAAGGAACCAGGCTGCAACTCCAGCTTCCGAAGAACACTTGAAGCTGTCCTCTTCCTGAAGCCGCAGTCCAGCGGGAAGCGGCCGCCGCTCCGCGCAGACCCAGGGGCGCAGGGCTCCCCTGTCACCACTCCACAGGAAGGGATTCTCCCGAGCCCGTGGCAGCCCGGGGCACGGCCGGTCGCCGACAGACACCAGCGCCTCGGGAGCGGGTCCTCCTCATCCTCCCTGCCCGCGCCTCCCCCTACACAACAGGTCCCCGCCGCCGCCTCATGCTCCCCAGCGCCTCGGCCCCGCGGGAGGGAGGTTGGGAGGCAGGGAGGGGACAGGGAGGCTTCGCCGCCGCTAGATCTCTGCCAGGACTTCTCCCTCCCCGCACCATCCTCGCCGCCCGGCTCAGCGCCGCCGCGGCCGCTCGCACCCCGCCCCGCCGCAGGCTCTCGCCCACGGCCCGCGGCGGTGCCGGGCCCCCTCCCGCATCCCGCCCCCTCCCCCGGCGCACGGGAGCGGCTCCCCGCCGGCGTCCCTGGCTTCGCTGTGTTCTGGCCCCGCAGCAAGGTGAGAAAAACGCCCGGCTTCCCCCTTCGCGAACCAGAGAGCGGCGACTTTCTCTTCACCCTTCTTTACGAGCCTCTATCCAGCCTTTCCCCCGGCAGCCAGACCCCGAAGCAGCAGCTGCCACCACCTCTTCATTTTCAGGGGGAGGCGGTAACCACCGCAGCGCCTGCCGCCCGCCCGCCCGCCCGCGGGAGGAGCCGGCGGGGGACGGGACCACACAGGCGCGCACCCTGCACCGCCCTCGGCCGGCCGGTCACTCAGCCGCTTCTCGGCGACAGGGCAGCAGGTCCCACGCACCAGCCAGCCCGGCCCGGCCCTCTCCCCGGCCACTGGAGCGCGGTGACTGCACTAACTCTTCTCCATCGCCACCTCCCCGCAGGCAGCCGCCCGCCGACCGGGCTGGAAGCGCAGGGCAGCGAGCCGGGCAGCGGCTGTCCGCGCTGGAGCCCCGCTCCCCCTGCCGCTGCCTCCCGCTGAACCGAGCCGCCCCCGACCCACGCTCCTCTGAACCGCGAGCGGTGTGTGCCGCCAGCCGCGGGCGGCAGCCGCGCCTCCTGTCCCGCTGCCGCTGCCGGGCCGAGGGCGGGCGAGTCCCGCCAGCGAACGATGGGCACGGAGAAGCCCCACCCGCGCGGCCCGACCTAGCAGGACTCGTCCCCACCCCGTGCGGTCTCGGACACGGCGCTCGAGACACGCCCCTCCGCCCGCCGGGAGTTGTAGTTTCGCTCAGTTGTAGTTTTGCAGCCGGAGACGGATCGGCGACGCGCGGGACTATAAGCCCCAGCATGCCTTTCGAGCCGTCCTGGCGGGGCGGGGCCGGGCCGGGCCGGGCTACCCCACGGGCTCTCGGCGGGCGGAGACTCTGCCGGGCCTGGCGTGGCCGTGCCCCGCATCCGTCGCCGCATGCACGGCCCCGCTTTCCCCCGGGCAGCTCTACGTGCCCTCCTGCACGGCGGAGGACAGCGTCCGGGTTTGTCTTTCAGTCAGGCCGGAAGGACGGCGCTGGAACCCCTGATCCGTCCCGTCGGGAGCCACGCGGCCCCCCGCGTTCCGGGTCACCCGGTATAAGTTAGGGGCGGTTCCTGTCCCACCTGCCCAAAGTGATGGACTGCAGCGGTGCGGGGCCAGCGCGCGGCTGTCCCTGCTTCTCGTGCGTGCCAGTGCCTCCACTGGCGGCATCCACATGCTCCGTTATGCTGCTGGAATCACAGTCAGCCAGGCTGGAAAAGACCTTTGAGATCATCGTGTCCAACCTATGAAGTAACACCATCCTGTCAACTAGACTGTAGCGCTAAGTGCCACATCCAGTCTTACCTTAAAAACACTTTTAGGGATGGTGACTCCACCACCTCTGTGGGCAGTCCATTCCGATGTTCAATCACCTTTCTGTGAAGAACTTCTTCTGAATGTCCAACCTAAACTTCCCTTGGGGCAGCTTAAGACTGTGTCCTCCTGTCCTATTGCTGGTTGCCTGAGGGGAGAGACCAACCTCCATCTGGCTTGAACCTCCTTTCAGGTGGTTGTAGAGTGATAAGGTCTCCCCTGAGCCTCTTGTTTTCCAGGCTAAACAACCCCAGCTCCCTCAGCCACTAGTCCTAGGACTTGTGTTCCAGACCCTTCACCAGCCTTGTTGCCCTTCTCCAGACATGCTCCTGAATGTCAGCATCCTTCCTAAACTGAGGGGCCCAGAACTGGACACAGTACTCAAGGTGCTGCCTCACCAGTGCCAAGTACAGGGGAAGAATGACCTCCCTGCTCCTGCTGGCCACCATCCTGATATAGGCCAGGATGGCCACTGGCCTTCTCTTTTCCATGTGGGTACATTGCTGGAAATACGAGATTTGTCCACCAATGCCAACATGTTCATACAGACCTTCACTGTCTCTTGACTTCACATCCCAGAAAGGTATGAGCCATGAAGGGAAAGCTTTTCTATAAATGCCGTCCTGCACCAAGCCCTTCTCATGTGGGCACTGGTGGAAGGGGTGCTTGCAGAAAGCCCAGGGAGGCTTCCCACAGTTAAGGCAGAACCATTCTCAAAGCTGCTTGCTGTTCTTTCTGCCTAGTACATTCTCCATATGCATCCAAAGAAGAGCTACGAAGCTGGTGACGGGTCTGGAGCACCTTATGATGAGCCACTGAAGGAGCAGGAGTTGCTTAGCCTGGAGAAAAGGGGGCCTGGGGAGAGTTCATTGCTCTCTGTAACTAGCTGAAAGGAGGTTGTAGCCAGGTGGGGTCAGTCTCTTCTCCTAAATAACAAGCAACAGGACAAAAGGAAATGGCCTCAAGTTGTGCCAGGGAAAGTTTAGATTGGATATTAGGAAAAATTTCTGTACTAGAAGTATAGTCAAGCATTGGAAGAGGCTACCCAGGGAAGTGATGGAATCACCTCCCCTGGAGATATTTAAAAGACTGTAGATGTGGTGCTCTGGGACATGGTGGATTTGGCAGTGTCAGGTTTACAGTTAAACTCAATGATCTTAAAGGTCTTTTCCAAACTAAACGATGCTATAATTTTATAATCTGCAGTGGATAAGCAGGCATAAACCAGTGCTAACAAAGATTCATTTTGATTCATCTTTTACAGTTTTGCAATCTACTAGCAAAGTGTGCAAGCTATAGGGAATGGACTAGTTTGGGACATGCGGTAGGAATCAATACAGTTCAGAAAAGCCAAAAGCAAACTGAGCAAACTTTTGTAAAAAGTTGAGGGAAAAAGTTGATTACAATCGCCTGCATCTCTCACGGCTGAATGTTGTCCTAGAAGAGACAGCAAAAACATGTAAGGATGCAGCTGAGTTCTCAGGCAATGTGTTTTCTGTTTTCATAATTTTATTTTGAAATTTGAAATGGAATATTTATCCCTTTAATACAATAAGCTAATTCCTTATCCATAAACAGTGCCTGATAACAAAGGGACAGTGGAACAATCTGACCAGCACTGGATAACTTCCCCTTCCTTGGAGGAAATTAATTAACTTTGGTAACCAAATTACACAGAGTAGCCTGGTAGACACTCTCCTGGTAATTCTACAATCCATTTTATTGATACACAGAAATAATTTTGGCATGACACATGGGAAGAATGGTGGGGGGGGAAGTCTCTGGAAGGTGTAAAGAAGTAGTCCTTTTGCATCAGGATGTAAAAATAGTTTCTGATATCATCTCTCATGAAAATGGATTGGCATCCTTTTTCCACACATGTAATAGATGCTGCCACATTATTCCTTCCCATCTCCTCCTCCTCTTGTAGTGCCTGTTGTCAACAGTTTGCCTGCAATCTCATAACTTAGATATCACAGCATTTTTATTCTTTGAAATGGTCTTTATAAACAGCTAATAACTTTCCTTTCTTTCTTAATGAATATAGTGCCTATGTATTCAGAAGGCTGCTGACAGATTTTTTTTTTTTGATTCCCTGACAAGCATTTTTAGTCTTCATCAGATTTCTATTAGCATATTGCTGGAGCTCTATCTTCAGTGCTTTGACAATATTAATGACTGTATCATGTCAAATGGCACTGTTCTCTCCGGAGATTATGGAATATTTTAGACATTCACAAATAGAGCAAATGGTTTCTGCAAAATAGTCATTGTTGGCTTATCTTCACAGGTAGCACTCATGCTAATTTCAGAAACACTCTTCAAAAGCTAAACACTTGTAAACAATACCAGCACCTCATTCAAGCTGCTGTCTCATGCCACTGTCTTTCCTTGGATTTTAAGATGCTGTAGTTGAAAGTCAGGCATATGAACTGAGAGAAATACGAAAAGGAATTTGAGGAGTGCTGGGAAAAACAATTCTAAAAGTCAAACTCAGAGAACAAACACACTTTTATTTTCAGTAGTGAATCTATTTTGATTCTACCAGGATCATCCAGTCCTACACATTGTATTTTTCACAATAGCCTATTTTAGTCCCTAATCAGTACTAGTATTGCATTGGAATTTAAAGTATTAATAATATCTTTCATATCAATACCTCTTTGAAGTTTTTTTCAAAACAATTTGAAAACTCCCCTACAAAAAGCACTAAATATAGTAATATTTTACACAATTCAACATTATTCCTCAAAGTATTTATTGTTTATTCACATTGATGAACATTGGTTTGAGGCACTAAATAGTTGAAATCTTACAGGAGGTAGGACAAATATTCTCCTTTCATAAAACTTTGTAGGTTCATATGTTGCAGTATGTACTCTTCTGATTTCTTAGTTGTGACTCAGGTTGATCTCATGCAAAAGATGAATATGAGGCAGCAATGTTACCTAGCTTAAAAGAAACCAAGACAGACTAGCTTTCTGTTAGGCAAATGCTAAAGAAAAAGCTGTTGCTGCTGAAAATTCCTGTCTCTTACCCTGTCTACAATGTGGAGGTTTCACAAGGGTAAGTCCTGAAACAACAGGGAAGCTAATTTGCTCTGATGACATGTCACCTTACATATATAGAATATCTGTTACCATGCTTCATGGAGGAATCTGCTTGAATGTGTTGGAAGCAGTATCAGGATAAGTGTTTAAGTTGTATTTAAACACAAACTAGAAAACTGCAGCATTTTGGACATAAGATCTCTTTACACCATATATCCAACACTGCCAAATTGCTTTTTGCTTCAAATCAAAAAAGGGGGATTATATAAACAAACATCTAAAATACTTGACGTGTCAAATATTGAACTGGAAGTCCTGCTATTCTTACACATTGAAATAAGTTAGGCACTGCTGTGGGCACCTTTTCTAGGCATATTTCAGGCACCTTTCACAATTCATTTTGAAAAATAAATGATAAAAAAATCAAACAAAGTAGAGGTAATACCATTGCCATGTAAGACACTAACAATGTCTTTCACATTCCATGCTTGCTGAATGCTACAGTACATCATACATGCCAGTTTACAATGTTAAGAGCAAATAACCCCAAGAGTTTTCTACAATATACCTGTTTCTCTGACCAAATGTTTCTCTCCTTTTTCTGTGTTGTTTTTCAGACGTTATCTCTCCCTGCGATCATTTTAGAGTCTTACCAACTATTCATTTTGTGAAAATACTTAATTTTCTTGCAAAAGGCTTTGTGCAAACTAGAAATATTACATTTCGTAAGAGTTGGCAGGAACAGAGAGTGAGAATGCACATCAGAATCTCTCTAAAGAATAAAAAATAGGGTTTTTTACTACAACAATATGATCAACTTAAGGAGGTCCAAAAAGCTGTTAAGTGTCTCTTAAGTCTTGCTTTTGAAAGACCAAGATGATTATCATTTATTGTACAGCCTTCTAACAAAGTGTAACATATTACTTCTCTGCAGTGAGTGAGTTTAGAAGGCAAGATGAGCTTTTTCATGGTAAGAGAGCTTTTTCATGGCAAGTTCTGGAGGCCAGAATCAATTTTGTATTTACATTTTTCCACTGCATGTTGAAACCATATCTCTTGATTGGGGTGGCTTTTTTCCCCTGTTTTGAATCATTAGAAACACACTTGTTTGTAAGCTAAAAGTCTGAAATTGCCTAATCATATGAAGTCTGGAATATTTTGGTAGTTTTTTCAACTTCTGAGTTCGGCCTTCTACCATACAACTTCATTGCTTTGGGTAGAAATCCAAGTCTATGGACATTTTAATTTATTCCAGCAGAATAAAATGAAAATTCTCCTTAAAATGCAATTAAAATCCAGAAGTTTTTGGAATTAGCCATGCTTCCCTGATCAGTGACCATTTCCAAAGATGAAAGTAGACTGCCTCCAAATCTTAGAGTTTCAGCTGAAAAAATAAAGATGAGCATTGTATGAAGTTATCAGTATTAAGCCTATTAAACATTTTGTCTTCCTGTAAATTGACTGAAGGGAAAAAAAAAAAAATCTTTCATTCTGGGAAGCTGACACAGAACATGAGCCAGCCAAAAGAAAGGGCCAAGAAAGTACAGTTACATGAGGAAACCCCACATATTTTCCAGTGTTACCAGACACATCAAAAGTTCCCTTGCTGGAGCCATTTCTTAGTCTTCCATCATGTGTCAGTAGAGTACATTGCACAAAGAGTGGCATGAACTACAGTTTGTTTGATGCTTTGCTTCCCCATGAAGAGTCTTGTAGATGCAAAAAAGCATCATTTAATAAGTCAATACTATACAGAAATTTCTAATATCCTAATCCCACTTCATCAAACCAGTTGTTTTTCTTCAATGGGCTTCCTCTTTAATTTTTCAGGGTTTTTTTTTTAGGAATATGTATGGGAAATGAATGTAGCGTTTCAGAGAAATAAACAAATGATGATGGGTCATACCTACCTGTACTCTTTAGCACACACCTGCTTTTCAGTTTGTGGGTGTTTTCTGGCTGTTTTTCAACTCCCTACCATTGAGCCAGGTCTCACTCTTTGCGTTCTGCTCAATTAATATAAAGACAAGTGTCAGTGTGGGCAGTGGATGAAGCAAGCTGGATTTCCTCTACCCTTCACAGCCACCTCGTTGTGCCCCATGATCCACAGGATGCTCCCAATGTGACGCCAGCACCACCCACTGTGGGTTAATGGGAGCCTGCCCACAGGCTGACCAGGGGCCAGCTGGCTGCTACCACGGGACCAAAAGTGAAGTGACAAAAGATGGGTGAGTGCTGAGCAGAGCTCGCAGCTCACCAGCAGTGAAGGCAGGTGAGACCAAGGCAGGAAGGCCTCTCTCGCTCCACATTTCCTTGTACCTGAACCAGCAGTGAAGGGTGGCCATTGCCCTGTCCTCTCCTCAGATCCTTCCACCCTCTCCCTTGCAGTCGCATAACAGTTTATTGGATATTTTGCAAAGCTGTCTTGGTAAAAGTATATCAGCAGATATTTAAAAACGTCACTTTTTTCTTCTTCAGCAAGTTAATTTTCTGCTGCTATAACATGCTGAAATGACTTGGCAAAGGACATGACAAAGCATGACAAAGGACTGCAACAAGGGAGGGGCAGGAACAGAATGCCCAGGGAAAGGGAAGTGAAAGAGGAAAGAGCTTTCCTCTTTAAAAAATATCTGTTATATAAACTTAAAATAAAGGGGCAGAGAGTAGGACTGTAGACAGCAGTTGGATTGGTCTAGGCTGCCACTGAACTTCAGGCTCAACCAGATGTGATCACAGAAGCATTCCACAGGATGCAAGAGCTGGCAAAACATGAGAGGACACAAGATGCAGCTTAAAGACAGAAAAGGAAGGGAGAGCAGGACCTTTGAATCCCAAATCCCATAGTGAGGGGCTGTCAGATAAGCCAGGTCATCGTGACTTGCCCAGGGTGGTAGTACATCACACCCAAGTAGTTTAAAAAGCATTGGCATCAATTTGTCTTTCTTTCATTGATTTTCTAGAAACCTTAAAAAAATGCAGTTAAACTTGAAACCTCTACTCTCCCATTCAGCTGAGCAAGTTTCAACTTATTCTCTGTAAAGAGAAGTCCGACTGACACTTTAAACAATTGCCTAAGTCTGTTCCCATAGGAAACAAAACAAGAACAATAAAATACACACCTATAAAGGGTCATGCAATTAAAGGGATGCTGTCATCTATGATTATTTTAATTAACCAATTAATGTAGTAAAAATGTTTTGATAATGTTCTTTAAAAAAATATATCTTTTACAGGTTTTCTTTTCCCCTCCTGTTTCCTTCTTGAGGCTATAGCAGGAACTGTACTTCTGGTTGACAGAACAACAATTGCAGATATGTTCTGGTTTATCTCATATACAACCTTTTCTGCCCCCCTCTGTGTATATTTCCTCATTCCTCTTCCTTCTCTCTGCTGCCTCAGTAAACACCCACTCACAGTACTGTGGGAAAGTAGGAACTTACGCTTTTCTGTGGAGTGCAAGAAAGTGACTCCTTCCAGCTTATGTGGGAGCATGACACTCATTTTGAGAAAAGCCTTCTTCATAATATAGTTGTGGGCTGTTTCACTGTTTTGGACTACACATTTTGAGCATTTACAGAAAAAACAGCCATTGCTGTCAGTGGAACACATCCATGATGTGTGCTTATATGGATTAACACAAAATACATAAAAGTTTTCCAGGAGGAATCAGGCAATTAGAGACTTCTATGAATCCCAGAGTGGGGCTACCTGCATCATTAAACACTTAACTAGGCCATCTCAAAATGGAGCTAACTGCTTTTGAAAATCTCTCCATTGTCATATTCAGCATCATTAACAGGGAAGATTTAGTATTATATCATTGCTTTTCTCTTGAGCCTTTCTTTTCCTTCCCTGCCTTCCACTTGGTTTTGTGTCTATTCTAGACTTACCCTCCCTCAGTGCAGGTACTTTATCTCAGCAAACAGCAATGTTGTTCTTGGGTTTCATACCAACCCCACTTTCCCACCTTGCTAACATAAAACAATGAGTAAAAAGAATAAGGGAGAACAGGTCATTTTACTCCTCTCAGAGCTATTGTTTTCAGGACAATAAGCCAAGACTGCTGCTCAGGGGTGCAGTATTGCAATGATTGAATTAACTTCAAATTTGGAAAGGCTGGGTTCCTTCCCTTCCCCCTTAGCAAATAGGATTAAAAAAAAATTAGTTCAGTTACTTGGTAATTTATACTCTGTGGAATCTGAATATTCAATGAGCTGTGTATACAAAAGACTAGATATGACTCATGAATCATATGGCTGACAACACTGCAGTAGAGAAAGGAAGTCTGACAATCCACAGAAATGTGGTACTGATCATACACAAATGTGGTCAGAGGCATAAAACAAAAACATTTTTTCTGCTGTTTTTGTTCATGTATCTACTATAGTGGTCATTCTTATATTTCTGTGAACACTTAACTGGATGGACTTTGCTCAGAAGTGTGTGCCCAACTAGGTATGTATTTATGGAAGCAGCGTTTTAGCAATTATTTCTGCTACTAGTACAACATCTTCTAATGGAAATCTGATTTTCACTTAATAAATGCATATTCCATATTGAAATCATCACAATGGCTCACTTTAAAATGTTCTCAGAAGTTTACCTTCTTCAAATATGTCCATGTGGGTGTCATTAGATCTATTTCTATTTTTTTCTGTAAGATTTATTAACCTTATTTTAACCAATAATTGTTATTTAAAAAAATCAAGAACTGCTTATAAGAAAAGCTATGGGATCATTTGTATCATCAAGAGAATGTTTTAGCCAAGGTTCTGAGAATGATTGTAAATACTTCAGAACATATGCTTTTTACACCATAATAAGAGAATGAGTTTATAAATCTGATTTTTTATAGAGTTAGTTTAACCTAACTCTAGTGCTAATCTATTAGCATTCATATAAATTAATTCTGATGAGCAAATGGCAGTCTGGACTATAATCACATTTTAAACCAATAAAACTCTAACCAGCAAATTGAGGAAAACTATTCAGAATTCTAAAGAAAATTACTCATGCAATAAATAATATGCAAAGATTAGTCTTGGAGGCATTCTGAATTGGTATGTTTTATTTGATTAAGAGGAGTGTAGATACAGAATACCAGAGGGAATAGAACAGGGGAAAAAATTAACTTTGAGATACAAACATAAATATTTATATGCAAAAATGTATTAAGTCGTCTTTCATACAGAAGAATAAAGTCTTCCATGAGGAGTCCTTCACGCAAACAGCATCAGCCTTGATGCCTCAGAGATGGTGAATACTTGGTAAAGTTGGTGGCATGGTAAAGTTCAGGTGGCTACTCAGAGCTGAGAACTAGGGACAGAGGACATCAACAGAGAGAAACTGCAGGTGGATTTTTAGGGACACCGTACTCAGAAGGAACACCTTGTGAGGGGAAATAATCTGTAAAACCTTGCATTTTTTTTTCTCACTTCTGAAGATAACTGCAATTGGGAAGATTTCTTCCATAGAGAAATTCTAACAAAAAGCAAATTACTGGTGGCATGAAGGGGCAGCTCATGGGGATTTATGAGAACCCAATTAAGCTTCCTTTTTTTGTGATTCTCTTCATCCAAGCCATCTGGTGCAGACTAGCTTTTGGCACACAGGTCAAAGCTAGGGCTTTCCTAGCGGACTGGCTCCATCCTTTCTTCACATTCACCGAGCATATTTTAGCGCAAAATCCATCCCACGCTGCTTATATCTGCATGCCACAGCCCTGCCTGTCATGCATTATGCACAACACTCAGCAATTGTCTGCTTAACCACAGTCCCTAACCACAGCATGTTGCTCAGGGTGAGCCTAGCACACATCCGTCACCTTTGTGCAGCCTACACTACAAACACACCCCACCTTCTGTTATTTTGCTTTGCTTGCTGGCTGCCACTCTACCTGTTCCTTGTGCAACAGCTAAAGAAATCATGACAGCATTTCAGGCCTCTCCTGAGCCTGCCTGAGCCAGATATGCCACTCTAGATATCACATCTCAATACCTTGCAAGAACTTCTAGACTTATATAAAAGACTTTTTTTTTTTTCAATAACTTGATAACTTATGAAGTCTTAACTTTTGCATCTTGGAGACTATCATTCCCTGTGGCACCATGTTATGGTCTGTTTTTGGAGCAAGCAGCAGATAATGAAAAGCTCTCTGCATGCCAGATGCCTGTCTCAGAGTTAGCACCTGCCATTCAGTACAAACTGGCATTCTGGGCAGCCATGCATATTCAGGAGGCATCTAGTACAGATGAGCTTCAGCAAATCCAAGGTGGGTCTGTTTTCAGTAAAGATCTTCAAAGTCATTCTCCACAGCTTATATCCCTACATAATCTTCAGCAACACTAAAAATATTGATAGCTCTTTGCCCAGTGTGGACTCCCCCATTGCTGGGAACAAAAGACACGATTCACATTCCCACAGGATGTGTTTATGCAGTTCTTACAACTACACTGAAAAGAAAAAATATCAGTCAATGTCAACTCTCTACTCTTCCAGAGTAGGTAGCTGGAACTCTCCCCCACTGCAGAACTTCAGCTTCTGCAAAGCTGGAGAACTTGTGTTTATTTCAGGCATTGCTGGTTTTTTACCTTGGATGAAGTGTCTGTACCCAGCCAAGCTGCACACATGCTGTGTTATGAGGGGCTGTGCACTCAGCTTGTTGACCACATGGACTGCCAGGATTAATGGAATGTCAATCTTCCAAGTTCTGTGAGAATCTCCAGGAATGGATACATCCCACACCATCTCCGTATGCAGGGTTTGGTGAACCCTTCCATGGGGAATAGCCTGGTAAAATTATGTCTTTCAGTCTGTCTATATCTATCTCAGCAATGCTGCTGCCTCTAGGCAATTCTGAGCCCTGGGATGGTAGGCAAATATGTATTAGCAACAGCACAGCCTCACAAGCACCACCTGGGTCTGTAGGGCAAGAAAGGCATTACTTTAACAAATGTTCATTCCAACCAGTGTTTACAGGGCATAATTGTTCTCTTCATTCATATCCGAAAAAAAAAAGGTACTAATTTCTTTCCTTCCTCTGCACCTCCTCAAGAAGACAAATGCAATTGCAATTGCAATTGCAAAAAAAAAAAACCCAAAAAACAACCAACAACTCAATCCTCCCACTTCCTCTTCCCACCTCCTTCCAAACTCATGAAAACCACCAGTTTATCTCTTCTCTCCACCAGCCTACCTGAAGGATACATCTCTCTATCTTCTTACACTTAGTAGGATTAGTTCCTCCTCTGCCTCTGGTGGGAAGTTAGAATGCTCTTTTTGAAGGTCAGTGATCAGGCCTATATCTTGAAGGGCTCACACAAAAACAAAACCCAAACTCTTTTGGGCAGATCAACGGTATCTCACTGCTTTGTTCCTGCTCCATATCCCTGCCAGACGGAGGCAGCCCACATTCCCTACTGTCCCTCTCCAGGAGGCCAGCCATAGTGCTGAGATGAAGGAAAAAAACACCTGCCTTCAAACACCTGACTCAAAATGGAGGGCAAGCAGAAATCTTTAAATAAAAACATGCTGTACAATACATATAGATTTTAAGTACTTCTCGCAAGTAGAAGAGTTCATCATAATTAACCCCTTGAATTAAATAAACCCAAGTATTTACGTTTAAGTCTCCACCTAGTGTTGCTATGCAGAGGCCACTTCAGAAAAGAAATATTAGATTTGGCCACCATAGATAAGGGATGCTCAGGCTGGAAGCTGCTTGGGCTAGTTCTGTTGTTTGATGGCTGACAGAACCCACGTGGCTCCTCTTTGGATGGGGTTTAACAGGGTGAAAGTTGCTGTTAAAAGGGGAAGGTGCCAAAACAGATTTTGAAGAAATGCTTCATTGTCTAAGACTAGAAGCCAAAGCCACCAGCAGTGCAGAATCATGTCCTCTATAGACACTCAAATTTCTTACACCGGGAGTGAGAGGACATAACTACTGCATGGCCTGAAGACAGAAATACAGCTGAGGCAGAAATAACTCTCTCATGCTAGGTGAGGATTCAAACCAAGTTTTAATTACAATGGCATACCATTTCCTTTTTTGAAGAAAAGGAAATTTTCACATTTCCTTCCAGAGAGGAAGGAATTCACTGGAGTGACAAAAGATGTTGTCCAGATCTTGCAAAATGCAATTAAAATAAAAAAAAATCAAAGAGAAATGTTGTGATTTCTAAAAATCATGAGAATAAGAATACTCTTTTTGAAAATGGTCTCTTTGAGAGAGCATACTCTTTTCAATAATAATTAGAATGGGAATACTAACTTTTAATGGTAATGCTTTTGAATTTTGAATATTAACACACTCTTTTGAGCTTTAATGAACAAGTTGCTACAATTCATAATTTTGTAAGTAAAAAAGCCAAGTTCCTTCCACGCTTAGGAATGCTATTGCCCTGTATTATTCTTTATATAATAAACTATTTGAAATTAATTGTTTCAATGGAACATACTACATTATTGCTCTAACATTTGGGAAAGCAAGTAAATTGTATTGACCAACAAAGATCTTAAAATCTGAGACAGCTTAGCTCACTGGGAAAACACTGAGAAATTGTGCTTGTAGCTGCCACTGTTTTGGAAGGCCTCCTGGATCCAGTGGTAGTGATGTACTACTTGAAACAATGAAAAATTAGATCACAACACACATCACAGGGGGCCATCACCTGCATGGCCAAGTGCCACTTTTATGCCCTTCAAAAGCATTTGCTGTCAGATCATTTTGTCATGTCTTCGTCCACCCAGAGCAATGCATGTCACAACCCTGATGTTTATAAAGTTCAGAATTATACTTTTATTTTTTGTCAAAGATGAAACTAGGAAGACTCTCTTCGGTTGCTACTTTCTTGTCTGCTTCATATCAGACAGGGATACCTTTTTCTATCAGTTCAAGGGTTCACAATTCTTCACCCACCTGAAGAGGAAGGGAGGAAAGAAAGGAGGGAGCGAGGTAGCTTTCCTTCACACTTGTAAGTTTCTATGGCTTCTTCTGAGCTGAAAGCATTTTAAATGTCATATGTTAATCAGGCTGCTTAGTAGCATCTGTGCCTCCTGGTTCTACCAAGTTGATCTTCCAGGTTCAGTTGATCTTTCATGTCCTCCAGGGGCTCATATACCCTGTGACAGGGCAGACCATTCATGTTTGCCCACTGGGACATTAGATTTAATAAAATCTGTGTGATATACGTCCATGCAACATACGTGCATGTGTGCAAACTCCATATCCCCATGCATAGACAGAACAATGACCCCATCTGACCTTCCAGCCTGTTAACTTTTCATGGGGCTGATAAAGCACTCTTGTAAGCTACCTCCTGACCCAAGGGCTTATTGTAAGATCAGAGCTGTAGTTTAAACCAGGTATCAATCCTGACATAAGCAAGAATATGCAGTATTCTTAAATGCAGTATTCCCATTTCTTTCTCTAGTCCTCTCATTTCTAGAGAACCAAAAGCACCATCCAATGAACACAGAAGGAGATGAGAAGTTAGCTTGAAGTTCTATTTTGGCTCTAAAATCAAAGGCCTCTTTAAAGCCTAATAGAATTATAGACTCAAGTCTACCATTAATAGCATGCATGGCGCCAGTGTAATAAAAAATGGAAATTCATTGTCCAAGAATGATTTATGAAGTCCAGTAATTCATGTCAGAGTTTCCATAGCATTGTGATTCTCAAAAAAATCTCAGGTCCAACTAACTCACGGTGCTCAGTTAGACATTGATCCTTTAATGAATGCATGCACTTTACTGATTTTATTTTGGCAAAGTTACAAGTATGGAAGCAAGAGAGAAAGAGAGAGAAAGAAAAAGTGCAGTGAAATATTCAGTGATATTTCCAATCTGCTTTGTATTTAGTGTTTTTAAGATATTAATTTCATCTTTCCATCCTGTGGAATGAATGACTATGGAACATGTAAATTTCTGAAAATATGCACAATTTTTAATATTAAGTTCAGCAGATTATATAAAAAATAGATATGAAGAAGCAAAGATCAGATTTAAGGATCATTTTAATCACAGGCTTTATTTCACATCCGTAATATACATAATCTATAAAAATAATGCATAAAAAAATCAGTTTGCCTATTTTTGACTATTTGTGTCTCTGTAGTGCTATTCCAAGTGAGCTTACTGATTTTTTTTTTTTAACAGTGTACATTTAGTTTTAATGGTTTGGCTCTTCTTCAGTCATCAATAGGGAGCCTTGTTACCATGGTGACAGACAGATGGATTAATGCGATGTTTAGGGAGATACAGTAGTGCCAAATTTTGATATATATGGTAAGCTGTAATGTACTGCATACACAAGAGGGCATGCATGCAGAAAATTTCAGGAAAGGTCTTCCATATGCACAGAGTGTCTTGACACAAAATTCCCACTATCTTCTGCCGTAAAGTGGCCATCCATCTCCCGCTTTATGCTCTTGAAAAATACCCTGTTGGAGTCACAGACTCCAGTTGCTCTGGAAACTTAAATTGAATGTGTGATGTGGCCTGTTGGAAAGGGCCGCGTCCAACGCCTGACGTGTCAGGTGCATGTACTAGGCCATGAAGCTGCTGGTCATCTGGGAATGACTGTCTATAATCCACTCCTTAAAATGCAGCCTGACATCTTCAGCTGACACCTTTCCATTTGCCTCTTCACTTTATTCACTGCAGGTCTCATTAATGAGAAAGAAATGCGAGATACACAAAAATCTTTGGGTTTTTACAGAGCACAAACAGATTGCGTGTGGAGTAATCCTTCTTAAAACTTTCACACTTCCTTTACTTTTAAACCTTTAATGACCTGCACCTTCCTCACCCATCTCACTCCCTTCCCTAGAGCTGCTAATGAGCTTTCCTGTTTTCAGGGTATTAGATTAGTGGTTCATGTCTCGCAAACACCCTCAGACGGAGATGAAATTAATACAGGAAGAAAATGTGTGACAGTCATGCTATGAATTCCTGTCATTCAGACTGTGAATTCCCCCATGTTCATAGAACTAGGAAATTATGCTAGTTGCATAGTTTTATTTTATTATATTTTACTTTATTTGCTGTCCAACCCTTGACTCATTCTGTCGTTGCCAAACATCTTCAATTCAGAAACCTATGATAAGATGCTACTGAAAAGTCAAGTAATTTGAAAAGACAATTTGACCTGCTGGGTGAAATTCTGGCACAAACTTGGTGCTCTAAAAAATATTTTAGCTGTGAAATCAGAAGTGCTTTATCCAGAACACAATATTAATTTATGTAACAAGACTAATTTAATAAGAAATGTTTTCCACCCATCTACACAAAGTGATAATTATAATTCATCAGGAACCTAGCCTAATATCATCTCTCCTTCCAGGCCTTTTTAGATTGTAATATTTAACTATAGCAATTAAGCTCTATGAATGACTGCAAAAAGGGCCTTTGGATATAATTGCACTGAAGCCAATTAGGAAAAATATACATCTCATATTCCTGACAATTAATTTTACGGCTGGCTTTCTCAGCAGGTGACGAACTACAAGCATACATGAGTCGAGTTTATAGTGGCCACCTCCCCACAATAAATGAAATGCCAGTCCAATTTCTTCCTCTGCAGTACACGTCACTGTGGAGGGTCCCCAGACTGGTGTCACAGGCCATATGAGCATAGCCAGTGGCATGGTGTGGGCACAGCAGCGTTCCCACAGGCACATGCCTCTGAGGGACCCTCTGCTGCCCAGTGGTGCATGCCAGCAGCACACCCCTCCCACCCTGCAGCCACCATGGTGTGGGGTTTTACTCAGAGCCAAGCTTGAAGTTACACTTGCCCATGAACATATTCATGGAGGAGTCAAACCAGACACCCAGGTCTTGCTTCCCAAAGCAGGCTCAAGCTGTGTGCTCAGAGCAGCTCACTCACGGCATTATCCTCACGAAATCCTCCTTGAAAGGAAACTGTAAAATCTCTCCAGCCAGTCTGATCTGAGCCTGACTGTCCTTGTGGGAACCTGTTTGAGTTACCAACAAAGTCATGTCCCAGAGCCACAGCAGGTAACACACAGGATGGACAACTCTATCTATTGGGTTGTCAGTGAGAGAGGCCTCCTTCGTCTTGCCAATTATCATTTTGGAAGTTTCCAGTTCTGGCCACGTGGGCCAGGAGCAAATTTTCTCTGTAGAAATCCTGCTCCCAGGTGGTCACCCAGCAGAACCCAGTCAGATGGACTGGTTCTTCAGGATTCCTGCTGCTACCTCAGGTTGCAGCATCCAGTAAGAGTGGCTGAGACACAAATACCAGGCCATGCTCTAGTAAGACCATGGAAATAATAATTAATTTTTGTTGTTTATTTAAAAAAAAACAAAACAAAACAAAACAAAACAGTCAGAAATACATTTTTTTCCTGGACCATAGGAAACCTGGACCAGGTTTTTCTAATATGGTACAGAAAAGTAACTATTAAAAGTTCTATAGTGAAACACATACTAAGACCAATAAAGACGTGGTAGCCAGTGAAATTCAAAGATAACTTGAAATATATTTGCTAGGTCTCTAAAGACAGTAGGAATACCATAGGAATTGGGAAGGGATCTGTGATTTTCCTCTCTAGTAAATGTGGGCAAAGCCAAACAGATAAAGCACATTTTACTTTCCAAAAGAGAGTATTATAAACACTGAGCAGGTAATAAAACATAATTTAGTAAAGGATAAGAACAGAAAACAAGTAGATACAGTAGATATGAAAGAAGACTCTCCATAAGTGTTCCCATCTCTGCAGCCCCACCTGAATTCTGTCCAAGGCATGTGACAGCCTTGATATGTTATCAACAGCTCTGAAATCTGTAGTGCACCTCTGACCAGCCATAATGTCATCATCCACAAATGCTAATTTGGGATCTATAACTGAAACTCTGGCCAGGTTGCCAACGGGACTTTTGCCATTTGCTGAAATGTGGCCAGGCTGTGGCCATAACAAACAATACTGCTGTGGTGTCTCTGCAGCATGCCTGCACACCCAGTCTTGTCCAAAGTTAGGCCTCACATGTGCTCCTGAATAACCAAACATAGAAGTGAAATTAAGGAAGAGTGTTGCATATTGTGTAGAAGCAAGCTGCAGTTTAGAAAAGCATCTCTGGGGCTGGGGTAGCTAGCTGGAAATCTGGAGATCCGGCCCCTCTGCTCCTGCCTTTGCCAGAGAACCACAGCAAAACCTTGCTCGAAATAATTAATCTCCTCATCACCTCCCAAACAAAAAGCACCCCTCCATAAGTGAGTGAAGCCAGCTCAACCAGTATTTTTTATGTGTCTTTTGATTCTCCAGTGCAAGGCGCTCCTTACAATTGTGAGTACATTTGACAAGTGAGCACTGCCTTTTGTCAGTATTTCTGTAATTAAAGTCTACACATCACTATTCAGTGACCAGATTTTTGCTGCAGTGAGACAAGATCTGAGGACAGACTCTCAACATGGGAATTTCAGCCACCAGACCCTTAGGAGATGCAAAACATTAACCAGCTAATTATAAAAACAGAGGTTTCTGCAGAAACCAAATCATAGCTACAGAACACTTTCATTTCTTGTCCGATCAACTAGAAAATTGTTTGGAAATATGTAACTGGTTTCTTCATGCCCCTGCCTGTACACAGTGCTGATGCTGCATGGTGCTTTCAGGAATATCAAAGCTGCCATAAATAGAGGAAATGACCCCAGTGAGTCAGGCAGAGAATAAAGCTCAGCTCTCCTGAGAGCCAAAGGGTAGCTCAACTGCTGCATTTTTCTCTTTCCAAAACCAGTGTTCAGCTCTTTCCCAAGTTCTTTTACATAATCCAGTTCAGTTACTGAACATGTCAGTTTAACCAGTATTCAAATCAACCTCCTCTGTTTTGAATTGGATTCTGTGTCTCAGGTACCAACATTTTTTGCAGTGGCACTCAAGACTTTTGGCTATATAAATCAGACAGATAATTTAGTGAATATAACAAATTACTGCCTTTATTATGTCCCAGCCAGCTTATCAATTAGCCTCTTTGCTTCTGAATACATAAATTGCAAGCTTGGTCCTCAAGTGGAACTCACTGTTAGTGGAGATGGCCAGGTATCACTGCGCAGTCCTGAACTGGAGGGGAAGGAGAGCAGGAGACACACAGGCCAGGACTGAAATATCTCACAGCATTACGTTAAGAAGTTTGCACACTGGGGTTCTATTTCTTGATAGAGCTGCTTATTGGCAGCAATGCCACGTGTTTGCAAGGGTTATAAAAATCTCTTAGGGAATATATTTATGCTAACTAGTTTCTTTGGTTTTATTTTAAAATTTATTTTCTTCCTGTGCTCTTGCTTACTCTCCACACTCCTCCCTTGCCAATACTGTACAAAAATATGAACTCCCATAGGAGAGGCACCATGATACCAAATTTTCAATAAAATCCAGAGGGTGATATAAAATTCCTAACCATAACATCAGAATCACAAGTGGAGATTTACACATCCTTTGAAGTGGAAAACTTTGGTTCCCTCTCACTGTCTGCTTTTGGCTCACAAAGTTTTTTGTAATAAAAAGGAAAGAAAGCATTATCTTATATTCAATTATACAACAAGGAGACATTAATATTGTAACCTAAATGAACACAATTCTGCTGAGTATCTCTTGGGTTTTTTAAAGCAAGTAAAATTTACAACACTAAGAATTTTAAGTTATTCAGAGTGGATTTCATGGTCTTTATGCTCTACTTTAAGTCTCTGTGAATGATTAATAGAGACAGATCTGATCTGACTCTATTAAATATAGATTCTTGGCATTGTTCAAGCCAGGATTAAATAACACCATTATATCTTTCTCTTCTTCCTGCTTTTGGAAAAAAATTGAAAGAAAGTGATGTCTTGATTGATGTGAACTCAAAAAACTATCCTGAGAAGAAAATATAGGATTGTTATTATCAAAGACACAAAAAAATACAACAGACACAATAACCTAATTGTCTATCACAATTCAAGCATATATGCAGTGATGATCTTGACACCAATTACAATCAAAACGACATGCATGATTCTGTTTTAGGTTTATGCATTCTAATAAATTTAAATATTTTATATAAAAAGTAATATCTTCTTTTCATATTGTCACTCTGCATTTTTTCTAAGATGCCCTTCTCTAAGGTTTTCCAGGAGGTTTTGTTATTATTTGTGGCAAAGTCTAATTCTATTCCAAAGCACACAGAGGATTTTGGGGTACATTTTCATGGGAAAAAGAAGACTAGAGGAAAGAAGGAGTCATTTACCTACTGTCCAGATTAGAAAAAAAATGAGTTAGTGATGGGCTCTCTGTGTAAAATATTGTTTAATTTACACAGCACATGGACTATTAGGAAACAGCTTTGGATTGGTTTTTAGAAGTATCATGAACAGGAAGTTTCCCAAAATACTCATTTTATGCCTAGCAACCCAGTCCCTATAATTAGACCCTTAGATACATGCTATAAATTATGTTTAAAGATACAAAGAAGGAAGCTGGGGCAGAAATGCTTAGTTTGGATTTATTTACATTCATTGTTTGCTGTTGAAGTACTGACTGTTATAAATAAAAATACACTTTACCTGTCCATACTGAATCTTAAGTTAGTACACTGTTTGATAAAGTGGTATAATTAGGTAGCACATCAATTTATATTCATCAGCAGCTGAGAATTAGGGTGGCGCAGAGATGAAAAAACCCCAAACGTATGTTCTCATAGTGTGAAAAACTATTTACATAACTTGAAAGAATGACAATTTGGAACAAAAATATATACTCTAAAGCAACACCGTTCGTCAAGATACAGCTTACTAAAATTCCCAGGAATTAAGAGTGCCTCTCAGTTTTATGTGGTAAAGTTCACTACGCGATCTGTCCCAGGGACACAAAAAGAAAAACCCAAACCCTTATGAGCCTGCTACAAAAGACTTGATTTAAAAGAGGCTTTGGCAACTTTTTCCCCTCTTCCCTCCGCACGATTTGCGCTCCCGGGAAGCTGAAAGCGGCGCAAGGGGCGGAGGTTCCTCCTCAGGGGGCGGCAGCTCCGCCCGCGCCCGCCTTGCCGCTGGATCCCGCCTTGCCGCTGGATCCCGCCTTGCCGCTGGAACCCGCCCGGCTGCGCGGCCGCGGAGGGGGAGAAGGAGGAAAGGCGGCTGCGTGTCCCAGCCCAGCTCCCTTTCCTTCCGGGTTGCCGCCGCCGCCTCCCGTGCCCTGGGCCATGGGAGCGGCTGCCGGCGGGGCCGCCCATGACGGGGCCGTGGCCGCAGCGCCGCTGGACCCCGGGCGCGGGCTGACCCTGCCCCGGGGGGCTGGGAGCTCTGCGGCATCCCAGGACAAGCTCTTCTTAATCAAAGGTGCAGACGGCCTTCGTCTCCTCTCCCTCTCCTCTCCTCCCCTTCCCTCCCCTCCTGCCCCTGCACAGGTCAGGGACAAGCAGCAGCGTGTGCGGCAGGCCTGCGACCGTCCCCTTGCCGTAGCCCCAGGTCTTGCTCTTCTCTCCCGCCCCTGGGGAGAAGGCGAGACGTTTGGGAATGCTCTCGCCGAGGCTTTTGGATACAGCGAGGAAGCCCCTGCAGGGCCGGCCGCCTTTTCCCTCGCCCTTGGCGGCGGCGGCGCTGGTCATCCTTCGGCCGCCCTCCCCCGGGGCAGCGGGCCCGGCGCGGCAGCCGAGCGGGACGGGCGCTGAGCGGAGCCGCCTCCTTCCCGGGAGGGAGCTCAGCCCTGAGGGGGTCCGCGCTCGGCGCTGCCGGGCCCGAGGGGGCAGGAGCCCTCGGGAAGAAGCGGCTCCTGCGGGCTCTAGGCAGCGCTGCGGATTCCTTAAGGGAAGGAGCCGGTGTCCCGGGCTGGATCTGAGCCGAGGCAGAGCCAGAGTCTCCGCAGCCACACACAGCTGCAGGGCAGCGGGCGCACGGCCGGCGGGCTGGCGGCGCTGTGCGGCTCTATGTTTATATTATAGCGTGATTTTTATCCGTATCTCCGGGCTGCTCCCGGTGTCTGCTCGGTCTCCCCGCGCCCCCCGGCGGAGCGGAGGCCGGGGCTCAAGCGGCCCCGTCCCAGCGCCGCCGCTCGGGACATCCCGGGCAGGCCCGTCCAGATGACGGACGTACCGCCGCCAATTTCTGTGCCTGAAATAAGGGAAATTATGGTTACCAGACCTGGAAATGTAAAACTTAGTGGACTTCATAATTCGGCCAAGATGCAAGTCTTTGTGCTCCCAGGCAGAGGAGGTACCTTACAGATTACATTGACACAAGTACAGGAAACTTCTTCATTGCAGTAATCAGATCAATAACTTCTTAAAAAGTGAGACCTAACTTAACTGTACTTTTGCTTACTTCCTATTCAGACCATTTTCAAATCACCAAACTGGTAATAGAAAAGGGAAAACAGGATGGGTAGCACTACCTGCAAAGGAAGAATATGTAACCCCCTGAAATTCTTAATTTTAATATGAATTAGATTGGTTTCTACAGTGCAGTAAGTCTTTGTAACAAGCCTTTTTCTTAAGAGTGGGCAGGTATGGCTACATGTGCCTTTGGTGCAAGAACTAGAAAGGACCAAGGTACCTCAAGTAACTTTGGAAACGCTGAAAGGACTGAAAAGCAAGCAATGCTTTCTTTCTTGGGATAGCTTTTGCTAGTGTAATCTTTTTTTTTTAATTAAAAAATAGCTTTTTTAAAAAATTTTAAATAGAGCATTAAAACATAAAGCTGAAGAACAAGTGTTTCTTATATAATGGTCTTCAGAGGAGGTGGTGGTGACCATTTTTAGGGGGCCATTTGAAATCACAAGTGATAAAACAAAACCAGTTACATTTCCCATTTGGGAAGGGGTGAAGCATCACAATATAACAAGATGATTTTAGTAGGCTGGCTCTGGAATGAGAGAAATTTCAAAGTACTGCAAAAAAAGCATCCAGGGATTTGATTTTTTTTGTGTAGCTTGAAAGTACATACACATGCCATTATTTTCAAAATGCCCTGTTTCCTACAATTAATTCTTTGTCTTGCTATTTTGTCATACTGAGCATAAAAAATGTAGACAACTGGGCCTTTCCCTTCAGCATGTACTGATGGATCTTACTTTTTCAGGTTTTATTTTCTAAACAGGTTGGTTGGGTTTTTTTCTTCCTCTTAATTAACAAAGTCTTGATTTTTATTTCTTCAACTTTTCTTGGCAGGTGGAATTTTTCTAGGTACTGTTGCTACAGCAGGAATGATAGCAGGTTTTGGCACTACACTTGCAATGACAAAAAAGAAGAACCCAGACTGGTTCAGTAAGGTTTGTTCTTTTAAGCTGTTTTCCACTAGCGATACGCAGAAAATAAGAATGCATTGAATGCTTAATAGACATGGTGATATACGTGGAACTTGGCAGAGTTGATGATAAGAGCACTAAACTTAATTGAATTTGGTACAGGCATGGGATTAATTTAAAAATCAATTCAGAGTTGGCCCTGCTAAATACTTAAGTACTTGAGATTAGCTGAAATATGTAATGCTTACACTGTTTGCTGGAATCATCCTTCTTTATAGTGAAATACAGATACTGCTCTCTTTTGATTCTGTGATCTGAACACACTTCAGACATGAGCCTGCATCACCTCAGAGATCAAATTCACCATGCAGTCTCATAGTGCTGCAGTCAGTCTGGAAGCAAGGTGACTGCAATGAGGATGTGAAGGAGGAGGTAGAAGGTCTGTAAGCTGTGGAATATGTAAGTGGGATCATTTAGTCAAAGGTCTCCACTCCCATCCCACTGTGTAAGGGGAAGGATGAGAATGAGTACTGTGGCACTGTGAGATCTCATGGGCAAAATGAATCTGAGCTTAGGCAATTACTAACTGGATCCACTTGTGCATTCTGAAGAAAAGAACTGCAAAGGAGAGCTAGTAATTACACTGTGTTCGTGTATTAGTTTGAAACAGCACGTTTAATTGAAGGATGCTTTTTTCCTCACTAATGCTTTGTGATTGCCAAAAGTGGAAAAACAGGCCCTTAAAATTGATCAGTCTCATTTCCACCAAGCTCTTAAAATGCAACATGTATTACAGATGTTCTTAGGGAATTAAGAACTGATCAATTGTTGTTTATTTTAAAAATGATGATTCAATATCATATCAAGTTAATTCAATGCATATCAGGAGAAAAAATTCTTCTATTGTACTTTATATCAGAACCTTCATTTCTGATCACTTGTAATCTCCCTTTCTGGTCAAACAGCATGAGATCCTTCATTTGCTTTCCTACTTTCCTCTGTAGGCTGCTGTGTAATAACTCATCCATTGTCTTTACAGAAACAATAAGCATGAGTTTCTGTTTTGAAATAGACAAAATAGAAAACTTCATGAGAAGTTATCTCACCAGATACATTACAAATACATTGCAATAAGGAAATAGTCTTCTTTTTTACCATCATTTTTTTTAAACATCCTTTTTCTTGAGCACTGCATTTTTTCCAGCTTGCACATATTCCTGGGTGTCTGAGCTGTCCTGTTATCAGTGTGAAATTTATCAAGAGCGACATTGCATTGACATCTGAGAATATCTATGCCAGAAATGTCATCAAGTGATGTATACCATTTCAATCTTTGCTGAAAACTGTATCTGCTGCTTTGTGCAAAGGAATTACAACAGTTTGCTAGCAAAAATCTGTGATTTCATGGACCCCTCGACTTCAATACTCCAGAGTATAGAAAGATTTTTTGTACTTGTTGGTGAGCAGTTTAAAAAAGGAAGGACTAGACTGTGACGATGATTTAACTCACTGTAGAAGCTCACCAAGGTGCCAATGAGGTTTTGCAGTAACATTCTTACTTAAATTTATAGTTATTTACTGCAAGTAACTTTTAATAATACATCATGTATAATAATAACTACAGAAGATAACTTTTTTGGACATACAATGCCTAAATGTTATTTTTATCCGTGTTAAGGTGCGGTCATAGTTTGACAGGTACTTTTAAGTCAACATCAGCCAGCACTGGTGCTGAATTAATTCTACCAGTCCTCAGTTTCTGGCAATTTATTCCTGTTTCAGTGAAGCCACCAATACATATGCTATTGGGTTGGTGATATGATCCTGGTTAATTGATGGGGCTTTTTGTTAAAAGTAAATGCTCAGCTGCAGCAGCCTCCTTTTGAGAAATGTCTGGTTTTACCAGCATTTATCCAGGTGTTAATTTCACAATGGATTAGGTCACACAAAAGAGTGAACACATTGAATACAATCCACCAAAACAGTTGAATACACTTTATTTTAGGCACTGCTTCCTTTTAGACACACTCTGCACACAAGGGGGCAGTTACATGATCAAGGCCTGTGTCTGAATAAAAAAAAAAGTGATTTTTTTCCTTCTCCCACTTCCTGTTTATATCTTCCAGAGGAAAACAAAACAACAAGAAGTAACAAAATGAAAAAAACAGCATATATTTGGAAAACAAATCAGCTAATTCTGCCCTGTTTTTTTCTGGCCTGTTTTTGGAAAGACTCAATATTGTTTAAAAGGTCATTTTTTAAAATTAAAGGATGGGATTTTTTTAAATAGTAGTGATGAGAAAAAACAATCTGAACATAGAATAACGGCAGTGAATAAAACTCAATTCTCTTAAAAATGTTTTTTTGTTGTTGTCATCTTTTTCTCCATGCTGCTGTTGTCCCTTTTAATTTTTTTAGCATTTCATTAATCAGCTTTCTTGATATTCTGAACAGCGTGTCTGATAATCATTTAACCAACTGTTCTGTTTACAGAAACCCTTACCTGAGTACTTAAGTACCCTGAGGAATCAGCCTGTGACTGAACCCTGTGTGACTGCAGTCAGTAAAACCAGATCAGTTGTTTTCCACTTACTGCTTTTTTTCTGGGACAATCAAGCATTTAAATGGTAGTGGGTTGGGTTTTTTGCTAGCAGTTTTCACAGATAATGACTCCTATTTAAAGATTCTGTGTAGAGGATATTTTTGTCCATTCATTTCCCATCTTCCAAATGGAACCATTTTTTTTTCAGTGTTGTTATATATGGTTAGACTATGGAAGCAGGAAAAATGTCAAAAGTAATCAGCATTTCAATACTCAGAGCAGTCTCTACCGAAAGAGTTATAATAGTTCATTATCTGTGGTAAGGAGATAATAGGACCTGATATTATAGCGTGACTGGAGATCTCTGCTGTTTGTGTGTGTGTATGCTTACAGAGCATTGTTTTTGTTAACAGCTTCCACTTTGGGATGTCCAAATTGGAATGAATAAGGCTCAAGATAGGTTTTGTTTGTGCCCTTTCCAAGTGCCTGTTTGTCCTTGGGTAGCTGTGCCTACAGCTAAATCCCAAGGGAAAGTGTCAATGCTGAGGACTGTCTGAGGATCATTTTAACATTTCAATAAATACAAAGCCGAGAGGAGAAAAACTACTGGTGCTTTTGACTGACCATAGTGGTAGGCATTAAGTATGTTTAATTGTATCAAAGAAGAAAGAAAAGCATTTTAAAAGAAGTTAAAAATGTAAACCCTTTTTAAAGCAAGAATAGAAAAGATTTTTCCCCCACTTTTTGTGAGGAGTAAAAAAGAACAGTTGTTTGGCATGTTTTGGAGAAAAGTTTTTTTGATCCTTCCACAAGTTAATTTTGCTTTTCAGTATTTTAGACTATAAATGAAAGAATTTTTTGTAATTTTATGTGTGCAATCTCATTTATGTTACCCCTGAGCAATACTTAGTTGTTTTTTTTCCAAGATACCCAGTTCAGCAGAACTGTTGAGTTGTGTAAGGACCATAAATGCCGATCTTTAACAATTACCATCTGCAATCTGTGTTTGCATATGAACAACAACAGTGCATATGAATTCAACAGTGATCCTTCAGAGAGCAAAAAAATCCTCTGAATGGCAGTGGTCACTATGAGCAAGAGAATTCTGTCAGTCACTGCTGCTGTGGGCTACACAGGTTGAGGCTTTGCTGTACCAAGTAGGTGCAGTACAGTGGGCATTGTGAGGCGAGAACGGCTGGCTAGCAGTGAGTGTGGGGTGCACATGGATTGGTGCCCCCCAGCATGTGCCTGGTGCCCCTAGAAGCTGCAGTGTCCATTTATGTGCTGTGACAGAGAGGTTTCCTTATGGTTGGGACCCCGTCATAGCCAAGACTGCATTCTTGGCCAGAGGTGGCTTTTCCAAGTGACATCGTTTTCAAGGTACTTGTGTTTTCAGGATATGGCTCATGGCAAACTTCTATGCAGCAGTATCTTAAAACCTACACCTACTCTTGTAGGTGTCTTCTGACAAAAATGAAAAGTGTGGAGACTGAAATAATTCCCTGTGCCCACTGGAGATGGTTTCCCAGCTAATTCCAGCTGCCCTGGCTGGGAATTGTTTCAAGTCTGGTTAGGCAGTGGCTAGCAGACCAGCCACTACCTCCTTAGTAGTTCAGAAGCTGCACGAGAGCTGTTAGTGAGGCTCGACGAAGGTAAGAAGAAGGAGGCCTCGTGGCAATATAGAGTTTATTGTCACATGCACCCCATGGTGCAGGCACTCACGCGTCCCAGGAGAGAGAGAGAGCTAAGAGGGCCAAGGCCAGAGCCAGGCCCAGGCCCCAGCCCGAGGCAGAGGCTGAGAGGCAGAGAGCGAGCTGGGGGAGGGGTCAGTGATTATAAGGGACTGGAAAGAGGGGTGGACACAAGAGGGAAAACCAGTCAGAGGAATGGGGATGGCACACAGACAACTACTGGAAGACGAGGAGTGGGGCATTCCCAGCCTGCTCCAATCCGGGACCGAGCCTCTCCGAAGTCTCTGGAATGAGGGGGAGAGGCTTCCTGGAGGGGGGCAGGCACTGGGAGGAGAGCAACAGATGATTGCCAACATATTGCAACAGAGGGGAACAAAGGGAATTTCCCAGGCGGGAGATTGTACCAGATGGGGAGAAGTACAGGGGGAAGTTGGGAAAAACCATTACAGAACTTACATAATAAAAACAGGTAAAAACAAAACATGAAAATACAAAGCACACCGCAACAGGAGACCACAAGCATTTTCAGTGCTGCTGCATGGTGAACTCTACAGGAGAATGGGTTCAGCGTTGTTTGCTTTTATAAAATTTCCTTAGTAGTTTCCAGAACTTCTTCAGAGTTGTAGTCCTTTGAAATTAGTCCCTGGGCCACTGCAGTATCCTTTTTGTATCCAGATGAAAGCTGCTTGTGTTCTTGTAGGTTCCTGACCAGCTGTTCTGGAAGTGCAGATAAAGACCTACAGGCCATTGGTTGCCACCCATGAAAAAGTACTAAAATCAATGACATACAGTGATTATGTTCAGATGTAACTGGCATAAAGACTTGTGACTGGTTTGGATTCAGTTTTGTATTTTGACGAGTGAGATAACTTAGTATTGGATTCTTGTGCCCAAACTGACTCTGGTATTTCTGGGCAATGAAAGTCATCCCCAGGTGGCACTGGCAACTGTGAAATCTGCTCCTGGTAGGAAGGCACTTTATCCAGCCCCTTTCTTGGTTGCTCTTGAGGTGTGCTGGCAGCCATAAGATTTTCTGTGGCCACACTAGTGCAATTGGCAGGTCAGGAAAACATCGATATCACCAACTTTCTTAGTTTGTTGGTTTTTGGTTTTTTTCCCAATTGTTCACCTTGTCATGATCTTTTTATCTTTGGTTCCAGGGGATTACTGCCACAGCTGCACTACCAGAGAGTGGCTCATCACTGGCCTTACGAGCCCTAGGGTGGGGCTCACTCTATGCATGGTGCGGAGTTGGACTGCTGAGTTTTGCCATCTGGAAGGCTCTGGGCGTGCACAGTGTGAGTAGCAAGTATGATCCCCTCAACTCCCTATTTTTCCTTGGGTAATGCATCTTGGGATGGCAGCTCTATACTACTTCAGCCAAAGAATAACACCTTCATTCACCACCTGTAGAATGACTAACCAGAATGCGTGCAAACAGGGAAGCTGTTCTTACATCTGCAAAAAATGGCAGGCTGTGGGATGAGACAGTTTAGGGGGAGGAGCAGTTTTGTCCTGCTTTATGTTTATTTGCACAGATGTTTCAGATACCTCACAAAAGAGCCAGTGTTCTAATTTAGAGACTAAAATAGTAGCTACAAACTTTCTATAAGCTTTGCTGAAGGCTACCCCCCTGAATTCTATTTTTAGAGCAATAGATTTGTTTGTCCAAGTTCTATTTTTTGCATCAGGGCACAGAGGATGTAAGAAAAACTGAAAGGAAACCAGCTTGCTTTCTAGAAGCAGCAAGGGGACAGAAGATTGAGTATCCTGCGCATTAGAATGGTGGTCCTTGATATGTCATATCAAGGCAAAGAAGCTCGGGAAGCATTTGTACATCCCAGGATGCCAGCTATGGCTATCTTTAGTAAATTGATTATGTTCCAGCATTTCACAGTGTTGAGTGTGAACACGTAAAGTTCATGTGAGCATTTTTGTTTGCCCCTAGTAATGAGCCATGACTTAAAGAGTGCCCTGCAGCCATAAGTTTGGGAGAGCTGTTTGCATCCTCTTTAGGATTAGGAATGAATAGATTTCCTTTACCTTTTATGGCAATTACTTATATATTCAGCAAAGCATATATAAAGGACTTTGTCTTAATACTGTTCTCATTAATACCTTTATTCAAGTTCTCATTTCTTGTCTACTCTGGTGATGTATCCTGTAGCTCACAATTTGAATCCCAAATACAGCATTACACAATGCTTTATTTCTTAGCTTTCGATGTTGATTCTCAGTAGGAACAAATAAAGGAAGGCTGAACACCAAAAAGGCGTGGTAGGACATAGGAGGCAGCTACAACACATTTTGCTTAAACTGAAGTCCTCCATGTGCTGCTGTGGTGGAATGTCAGGAAAGGGGGATAAAGACTGTGAGTTTATACTCTCTGCATTCTGAGCTGCAACAGTTCACTCAGTTTGCTGGCAGTCAGATCACCAGAATCAGAAGGACTCATTTCACACTACACTGCCAATTCTGATTTCTCATTCTGTCAGAGTCTCTAGTCCTGCTGAAGGACAGCAGATTGGTAAGCCTAATTTTTACTTCCTTGAGAAGTACTGGCTAGGCCTACAGTTACTGTTTCCCTGTGAGGCTTTTCTTGAGGCTGCCTGCCAGGGAGCACCTACATGAATTTGAGATGGCCAAGCCCCCAGATGTGTCTGAGTCTCATGGGACTTCTGGCAGCAAGGACTCTTGTGACAGAAGCAAACTGCAAGCATTTTAGAGAATTGTTGAGTGCTCCTGGTCAGAAAGGTGCACCTTATTATATTCTGTGTAGTGTTAGTGTTGAAAGGAGGTGGGGGAAACTGAATTTTAAGAAGCTCTTGCAAATGTCTGTTAGTATTGTTTTCTGTTGTGGAGTGCTTATGTTTCACTGTAGTGCATGGTGAGAACTTCAGATGCTGAAGGCAGTAGATTTCTGTCAAGGGATGATTTGGAACAGCTCTCTCTGCTTTCCACTGAGATATTTGTTTCATTCACTATAGACTTAAATTTTCATTGCAGAAAGGAAACACATCCAATAGTGCTATTCATAACTGCAGAATAAAAAATCAGGAATTTTTAAATTTCCTGTCACTGTATAGCTGTTAAAATCAAAAATATACATGTTTAAAATTGCTGGAGGTAAAAAAGAAGCAGCATGTTACAAAAGGAAATATTCTGGCCAAAGAGATTCATAGCACTAAAAATAAATTAGACCCTTAAACATACGCTCATTTTCAGAAGGGTCTGTTTTTACTTGATACGTTTACCTGAAATTTCTGGGGAACTTAGTACTTTTGAAAATTCTTAATTGCTTTCATTTAAGCAGAGATAGATAATAGATTAACAGTCAGTTACAATACTGATTTTTGAGTAAATTGCAGTGCATATGTTATGTCTAATAATTATTAGATGCCCACAAAAATAGTTTTATTTTTAGGAAACTGAATTTATGACTGAGTGAAATAAAGTTTCTTTCCACAAAAACTGTTCACATCATGAAAGACACTGTAGATTTTGCACTAAGCTTGACATTTTCAAATGAACATTTTAATTTCAGTTAAACGTTTTAAAAGGAGGCTTTTACAGATTTACCTGAACAAAATGTCTTGAGTCTTCAGTATACTTGAGAACTGTGAATTCACTGGCTGTGTAGTCAATGCATGTTTCCAATACCTGTAAAATTTCAAGTCATAATTTCAAATCCAGCAGCAGATAACAAGATTTGAAAACTGTGAACTCAAGGCAGACTTTAGTCTCTTAGTGTGCTACACTAGATGTAATTTGAGGGGAAACTTCATGCATTTTGATATCCGGAACCTGTGTGAATTTAAAATTTTGGCAGCTGGACAGAGAGAAGAAGAGGTTATGCCTAGCCTCTTCACCTTAACATTAACGAGCTGCCTCATGGACCTTAGTGACCTGGCCCTGCTAGGCAGCAGATTCATCTGTTTAGGAACAATACTGATAACATTATTGACAGCTAAAACAGCCTCTTGATCTTAAATTGTTTGTCAGTATTAAATTGTGAAGGATAGTAAAATTCTGATTGTAAGCAGTGCAGGTTTCATTTAGCAAACAAGAAGGATGCTTCATTTCCTTGTGGGAGTACCTCAGCTCCAGTGCTCTCAAGTCCTTTGCCGGCTCAATCCCTGTGACTCTCTAAGTGGGATCTTGGTGAATAAAGGATTTGACTTTCACTTGGAGGGTTTGAAAGGGAGTTCCAAGTCAAGTAAGACTGAATTGTTAAGTCTTTAAAGGCTCGAGTCATCTGAAAGAGTAAAGTACGAGAAGCCTCAGTGGAAAATGGGATGTGATGGATTGGCTGAAGTCCGAAAGGAGTAACGGAGCCAGCAGAGCTTGACGCGGGACTGGTGTGGCCAGAGAGGGAGGCCGTGGGGCAGCTCCGGCCCTGGCCGGCCCGCAGCACACCGGGGCAGGGCTGGCTGGGCCGGAGGAGGAGAGCAGAGCTGGTCACTGAGGTTGGAGAAGTGCAGCGCAAGGTGTGCTCGGAGCTTCTTGTGCTTTGAACGCCGCCCACGCCAGCCGCGCCCCGGCACGAGGGCAGTGGAGGGATGTGCAGTCGAGGTACTGCGCGGCCCTGATCCTTGTGCCCCACGCCGGGAATGCCGTGTGAGCGGCCCGGCCCGGCAGGAAGCGGTGGCGAGCCTCTCCCGCACACCCGGAGGGCAGAGCTGAGCCGGGCAGGCGCTGCTGCGCCCCGGTCCCGGTTGGGTTCTGGGCTCCGTGTTCCTGCCCCGCTCCCGGCGGCTCCCGGGGCCGGGCGCGTCCGGGGCGCCGCCGCTGCCCCGCAGCGACACCCGGTGGCGCCGGCCGGAAGTGCGGCGGCCGCTCCAAGGGCCCGGCTCATCCCTGATCCCGGCACTGCGGGCTGGGTCCCACAGCCAGCCGGGCTTTAGGCGAGCTGTACTGCCCCGCCGAACCGTGCTGCCCCTAGCCACAGCCCAGCACAGCGGCCTCGCTGGCCATCGCTCCCAAAATGCTTCTCATGGTGGGATACGTGTTTCCTGTGAGCCTGAATTATTGATGGAACAGCGAGTGACTGATAAAGTATGTATTGCCCTAAGCTTTGTGGCTGTTTAAATTATCTTGTCATTGGTCCCAAAGTCAGAGATGAAACGACAAGAACAAAGTGGAGTGATATTTCCTTGATGAGCTGTAATTAATCTGTGTTAGGGTGCGATTGCTCAGCAGTTTGTGTTGTGGAAGGAAACTGAAGCCACAGTTCAGGATGCCTCATCCTCACACCTTCTGAGATAGCCTGTGTTTGTCCTAGAAACAAATGGTTAAGATTCCTTCCAGGCACTGAGGTGATGCACCAGATTTGGTGATTCTAGATTTTTATCTAATCTTTATGGTTTATTAGTTCTTAAAACAGTGCTGTGGCAATGCCTGCTTCCTTATAGCTTTACAGTCCACTGCTTTTATGCCAGCATCAAAACCCAGGGGTGAGAGTAAGTAACTGATCTTTATGTCTTGGTAAGGAATATAAAAGATTTTATGCTGTCTCAGGTTGGGTTGTTAACATTCCCTGATTGCAGTTACCACTGTTGTAATCTGAGGACAGGCTGATAAGTAATAAACGCTACAGAATTCCACTCAACTCTTATTCTGAAACGAAGAGGTGATAGTTCATTGAGGACTTAGTTTGATAATGGTTTAAGTTCTATTTTTCAGTAGCATAAAAGAAATCTTTTTTTAGAACCTAGGAGATGGTGCTTATACTTTTATATTGTACCTCTTGCCGAAAATGATCAGGAGTCAGTGATAACCAGACTTTTTTAACTTGCTTCCTTCAATCGCTCAGGAAAACATTTAAATTTGTACCACCTTTGATTATCTCTGAGCATAGAAATTCCATCTATATTAGTATCATTGACCAGCAGCACTGGGGCAGTAAAACATTAGCAGGCTGAGGACCTGATATCTACAACCATTCCAAGAATTTTCAAAATTTGGACTGACACTGGCCTTGCCCCATGGCTTGAATGCCTGTTGGCAGTTGGGCTACGTTATGTGCACTGCTAGAATGCTTCTTCAGATTTGTATCACCCTAAAAAACTGCTGGTCATGCATTTTGAGACTGTTTAGTAGTTACACAGACTCATGCCCAGGGAACATGGACAACTGAGAGGTTTGCTTCCAAGGAGCTCTGCTGATCTGAATCTGAGAGTCATCCAGACATATCTACAGCCTTCCTCTCTGAGACACCTTACAATGTGGTAAGACACGTGCCGTGGTAAATACAAGCTTGAAATAGTCCGGCTTGAGGTAAAATGGCACCATTGTTTTCAACATGTTTATTTGCTATTTAACAACTTCCACACTGTGGTGTTATCTTCCATGGCATGACCTTACTGGTTTTGAGCTTACAACATCCAAACCATATAGGTGGCCACTTCTGGTGCAGTGGGATGGCTGTTTGCTGATGCAAAACACAGAAGTATTGAAATAAATTTTGTTGAAAAGGTTGGGTTAGGCCAGTTTATCATTTCAGGTTTATTTTAAAGTTGAATAGGAGTTGAAACATCTTATTTCAACATTCTGCATATGAACTGTTCAATGAAATTTAAAATTTTCAGTTAAAGAATAAATGACATTTCACTCAGTAAAAAGTTTTAAAAGTAAAATATTCAAAACATCTTAAACCTGCTATTGTTACAATTGAACTAAACAAGTATTTGCATTGAAGTTTCCAAAAATTAAACTTTTTAAAATTTTGTTTACCTATTCTGCTACTGTTATGATTCATCTCACCTTTTTATTACTGGGAAAAATTTTAGTGTCACAGAATCACAGAATAGCTAGGGTTAGAAGGGACCACTGGAGATCATGTAGTCCAATCCCCCTGCCAAGGCAGGGTCACCTTCAGCAGGTGACAGTTTTCTATAAGTTTTCTAGAATTTTTTAGAAGTTAACTTTAGAGTTGTAAACCTTTCTTTTAAATTAAACTTGTAGCTTAGAGTACTTGGCAGATACTAAAACATACCTATTAATGTCTGATGTTCTTTTTTTTCTTTTATTTTAAGCTGCCAACAAGTATGAGCCTTCTTTTAAAAGCAGAACAATGCCCTCAGCCCTTGTAGACTAAAGTGTACAACAATTAACAAACAAGATAAATTATGCTTTAAAAGCCCTCTTGTTCTTCATGTCCTCAATAAATTAGGTTTCATTTCCTCAAAAATAAAAGCATTCTCTGTCCCATAGGAAGAGGGCTGGGATGATTCATATGTAGGTTTGTGAGATTCTGATTGTTGCTGTTCTGTGGAAAGCTGGAAAAACAGAAGAATGGCTTAGCAATTTGTGACTAATATACTTATAAAATATTCGTTTATCACTTTTATGGTGTCTCCTAATGAAATACCCTGTTTTTCATTGATCTTAACCTTTAAAATATTAAGAGTCTAAAACAATTGCATGGCCATAAAGAGACATCTAAAACAATTAAAAGCAATGCAGAGAATATATGCTTGTTGTGGCTTTGATGGTAAGAACATTTCCTAAGTGAACTGCTTTTCTCCAGAGAAAATCTAACCTCTGAATCACCATTTTAAGCATAAAAATAACATCCCCCTGCTAATCTCAAGAGATATTAGTTATAATTTTGTGAAAGTATAGTCATAGGTACAGTATAAATACAAAGGAGTATTGGCTTTAAGGATGGATTAATTTAAAACAGAAGATGAGAGCATGGAGGCATAGTCTTCAAATATGGCATCTCTAAATTGTACTAACATTTATAAATCCCAATGTAGGCATATTGCAGTGGCTGAAATTTTTAGTCCATTTCATAAATGAGCGAATGTTGCTATAAAAGCACCATATCTCCTAAAATAATTAGAGTCATCCTAGAGTAATTCCTAAATATTTTGTTATTAGTTTCCAATTATTGTTGTATTTAAACCTCACAAAAATATTATTCATGAAATTTCTATTCCTTATCATGCTTGTGTCTGATAGCATAACAGGAACTTAGCTTTTCCTCGCTATTTCACGATCACATATTTCTATATAAATCAAATTGGATGCTCTTTTATTTCCTCAATGCTTACTTAAACACAAGCTCTTAAAAAGAAGATGCAGTACAAGTAAGCACTTCCTCCTCCTGTTTGTACTGGATTTTTCTCTGCTGCTTATATTGCCTAATTAGTTTGGTTTGGAGAAGACTTGCCTCCACACGTATGTACTGCTAGTATTTTATTCAAGAAGGGAAAAAAATGAAACCAATAAACTTCACTGTTTACTTGATAAGGCAGAATACTTATTCAAGGATTAAGATCATCATTTTCCTACTGGAAATCTGCTACATCTGCTGTATGAATAGGGACAGCTGTAAGGGAGTATTTCAAGAAATGGAAAGGCTGCAACTGTAGCTGTCTTGAGGAGTTTTGCTGTTGTGTCCTGGGAGAGACTCGCAGCTGTTGGCTGCCACCAACCCTTTGGGAAGCCTGTGGTCTGAGATGCCTCTGTGTCACCCTACGTGGACTAGTGGGGTGATCCACGTCTTGACCACATGTAGCTGTAAACTGTGGATGTACAAGTAAAATCTGAATCCAGGCTCCTCTGATGGTGCGAGTTCCTCGTGCTACATCTTGGTCCCATGGCATTGTCCTGTGTGTTACGTGTGCTGCGTGGCCATGCCGTGCCTGCTGTGGGCTAAGACCCTGGCTGCTCTGCTTGCCTGGGGGCATCTGGCTGTCCCTGCCTGCCTCTGTGTGTCACACTGGCTCTGACAGCTTCCTGCATGGAATTCAGCCCCAGTCAAGGCAATGGAGCTGAACCCTCATCAAAGAGTTGTGGGTTTTTGCTGGCCCTTTCCCCTGCCTTCAGTCTCACTTGTGGATGATACATGCAGTTAATTCCTGGACATACAGAAGAAAAATATTACTTAGGTTGCTCTTTAAAGGAAGTGCCTGCTTGCAGACAGTCCATATGTTTGAATTTAATTTAGAAATCCAAATTACAGCACAGAAGAGTTTATAGGGTTGGGGCACTTATCCTGAGATTTTGGGTCCAGTAACCAGCTAGATTTATAAATTTGGATATTTAACTGCTTTAAATTTTAAATTGTTTCAAGATTAATTATTCAGATTGCCCAGGGTGACTAAGGGGCAATGACTAATACACCATAATAGACTAACCATGTGGATGTCCTTTCCAGATTTGTCACCCAGATTTGAAAGTAAGATTCTGTAGAAATAAATGGCACATTCTTCAGTGATATCCACACTCCATTTCTCTGTGTGGCACAAAAGCCCTTATTTTAAGATACCATATACTACAAAAACTTTAGTTCTTGACATTTATTTCAGAAATATCAACATGGGAATGTATAAAAGTGAAAAGAACACTCCTGTATTTCTGAACCTAAGGAAATGCCTTTTTTTTCAGAATCCAGTTTACAAAATTACTGTCTCTGTGAATAAAAAATTTGAACATAATTAGCTAACCACATTTTTTTTAAAATTCAAAATAATCTATCCTTAACCCAGAAGAGTTTTACTTTCTTTAGGCTTTTCTACTTTAATAGCATCTTCTTCCCACTTTGGGATATAAGTCACGTATGCACAGAAATGAAACCAAAGTGAGGCTAGTAAAGCATGTTTGTGATGAAGATCAGCTCTCTTCCCATTTATGAATGAACAATGTCTTCTGCAATAATGGAAAAGTAACATGAGGACAGTATTTCTGTGTTTTATGTCTTCATGTGGCCCAATAATTGGAAAAGAGGCAGCCTGACCCCTGTGACTTGACAGCTCTCTGTAGTTCACCAGTAATTCAAGACAGAATATGGAGTAGCTGTGGGAGGCTACTACATATTTATAATTGTTTGGAAACGGTGGCAGCTTCTTTCTAAACAATGATGGTTCTCTCCCCCTCTCCCTGTAAAGTTCACTTGGATTGTTTTCACATTGTTTTTTAAAAAGCACAGGACATGTGTTAGCCACTTACACAGGATTTACAGAGATAAATTAGTGGGAAAATACATCTATGTGTTTGTTGAATTTTAGGCACTGCAAATAGCCCTCTAATTTCAAAGAGAGTGCTCAACACTGCATAAGGTTAGGCACGTGTGTAAGCCTCCATAAGATGGGGCCAATATGAGCTCCTGACCTCTCTAGATGGTTTAACACAATTCAGCTGCTGCTTTTCTCTATGTAAGCCTGAAATGCTGGAATTAGCAAATAGGTGCTGAAGAGGGTACTGTGAGAGTACATCGAAAATACTAGGTTGTTTACTGCCAGGATTGACACTCGCAGGGCCGTTTTCATTGACCTATAGTTCTGCATAATCCAAACGTTCATGATGCCTTTGCCAGTGAAGTGCAAGATGTAAGAATGTGAACCAGAGCTATATTTTCCATGTTATTCCAGAGCTGGCACAGAGTGACCCTCAGTGAGTGCCCCATTTTACACTGAGAGAAGGACAATCGCCTTCAGCCACCAGGCTGGCTGCTCCTCCAGTCCTGCAAGGGCTCAGCACTTGTCATTTTCTACAAATAACTTGCTATTTCTGTAGGTGGCCCTTGGTAATCATTTGCTAACAAGGGCAACAGCAATCATTTTAAGATTTGGGTAAAGGTGGCAAGAGCAATCTTCACTGATGCTTTCTAAACCCAGGGCAGCCTGCCTCAACTTCATGCCTTGTGAAATGGATGATGGCTGAGGAGAAGAGAGGGCATGTACAATACTGCATTCTGCTGCTACTTGATATTCCAGTTCAGGGCATCTAACCTCATTTCACTTGGAAGCTAATGTAAGCAGTTCTTACTGATACGAGTCCTAAAATAGGAAACTAATAATTCCTGGAATCTGCGTTGGCCTATTATGAATGTCAGACATTAAAGAGAACATTTCTTCGTAAAACTTTCATTCTAGGAATCAAATAGACTCTTTTAGCCCCTCTTCCATTCATTTTAATATGAACGGCCATGTAAGTGCTCTCAGTAATAGTGCTATCCCAATTTTTGTGTGACATTCTGTCAACGATGTACATTAAAAAGAGATTATTAAATGGAAGATGCTTTTAGGTCCCCATATTTTTGCCATCTGAGGCAGGATCATTAGGTTAAGATAAGAAAATAACAGTGATCTGTAGCTATTACAGATTATTTAATGCAGTAAGGTGGATGATATCCTTTTAGAAAGAAGCCTGACAGAGGTAGAACAGTTACTGTAATTTATTTGGCAAGAAAAAAACCAGCATAAAGCTCTGTAATATCTATGACAAAAAAATAAAATTCACTTGAGTGAAATTCACTTCAGAGAGTCGCCTGCAGGAATGGAGCATGCTGGAATGTTAAGAAATGTGTTACAAATCGTTCATGTACAGGAAGGTTCAGGAGCAGCAGTCGAGAGTGGCCTATGGTACTGAAGGCAGCAGGAAGAGGTAAAATACATTCAGCTTTTAGTGCTTGGTTTACTGCACTATTAATTGAAGACATTATCACTTGAACTGAGTACCCCAGTGCCAGTGCGGCTGACAATAATAAAGAGGCAGCCATTGCAGTGAGTTATTCAAAACATTACAGTGCTTAGTACATAGCTCTTGTAATTAAATTAATGCCTTTTGATTTGATACAAATTACATAAGTATTGTGGAATCTGGAGGAAATAAAGGAGGAGATTTCCGGGAAGAGAAGAGACGAGACCTCTCATGTTACACGTCTGCTGAAAAGAAAAGGCAGGGCAAGACAGATTCATAATTGCAGCATTTCCCTCATCAAGAAGTGTATTTGTTCCAAGAGTTAAAGCAAGTAAAGACAAGGTCTCAATTCTCAAACCTCAAGTGTTCAATATTAATTGAACACAAACCTGATTAGTCATCTTCACAAGAAGCTCACCACACTACAGGAGGACTGAACACTGGTAAGCCCAGTTTGCTGAAGGACTAACTTAAATGTTTAGTGGACAAGTTTTGCTTTCAGTGCAAGAATACTTTGAAGTTGCAATGGGCCTAGTGTGACAGTGTCAATTAAATGCAAGCAAGAACAACCCGGAAGTCAGCATGAGGTACTTTGGAGGCCAAATTTAGTCCTAAATATAAAAATACATTAATTAGACTTTGATCAGTCAAAGCCCAGAAGACTGAGCTCTACGTCTCTGACTGTAAGAGTCAGAATCATTTAGACTGGAAAAGACCTCTAAGATCATAAAGTTTGTCCATTAAGAAGTTACAGCCTAAAATGGGGTATTAGAATGGTTTGTAAGCATTCAAACCATTGCCAATGGGAGAGAAGGGACAGGAACTTAGAGATGAGATTTTCATGGTTATTTTTGTGGGTATACACCAGTTCTGTGACATCAGAGAACAGTTCTCTTTGAAAGCTTTCTCCATGGTTAAAGATGAATGAGTTTTGGAGGAATGCTGAGTGCAGGGAAGGCACTGACTGGGATTTGGAAATTCATTTGGGAGAGCACCAAGCACAAATGTGGAAAGGAAGGAAGGAACTCAGAAGCTGATGTTATTAGTGTAACAGGAAAGAAAGGGGAAGATATCTTAGAGGTCCAGATCAAAGCCCTAATGAAACATTGGACTGCACTTTCTGACTGGGATGAGAAGGGGAAAATAGAGTCTGTGACTGGTACTAATTAAGTTGCTTAATGTCTTACTAGTGAGAACTCAAAAAGTGTTGTGGAGAGAAATAATCAGGTACTGTATTTTTTAAGGGCTATAGAAATGAAAACTTCAAGTAAGAGTTAGCAGCTGTGACATTTGTACTGGGAGGAAATTGGCCCTGTTTAAGGCATACTGTGAAGTCAGGTATTAATAAGGCCCATGCCAGTCACTGCAGATAATGTCCTTCTTAAAGAGCTGACAGCCTAAAGTGTTACACTGAGAAGGCAATGCACAGTAGTGATCAGCTTGGCATTACGATTTATTGAAATAGATCACTGGCCAGGAATCACAAAGGAAGAAAATCTGTGGAAAAAACATAAACATGGCCAAAGTTGTGAATTGCAATGAAAAACTATTTTTGTGCAGAGTGGGCTTGTGGAAAAGGGCAGGCGAGAGAGGAAGTGGCAAATGAAACACTGAGTCTGGCATCACTTTCAAAGTAGTTTTACAAATAAGCATCAAAGTCTGAGAAGACAAGGCTGAGGAACTTTCTCAGTGAGTTTTAAAAGCAAAAGAAAGACATTGAATATTTCAGATCTGATCCATGTGTTAAGGAAAAATTGCTTTTCCAGGAAATTAATTGCTCTTACCTACAGAACATAAATTAATGTTCTGAGGGGCCAGAAATCTATCTAATATTCTTAAATCTGTGGCTGCTAGCAGTGTTTCAGTGCTTTCTAAATAAATATCTTTTTTTCTTTCAGAACCAAGTTGTAGTGTTTTATTTCCCAGACAAGACTTCTTTTTGCATTCAGGAGTTAGGGTTTGGCATGTTAATAATTATGAGGTGGTTGTTAGAGTGAAGAATTACTGCAGATTTCTGAGTCGCTCCACCCATCATCTTCTTTTTGGAGGCTTTATACAATTGCTTTTAGTTCTCCTTTGGTTTTGTGCATCTTCAGTGGGATAGAGGTGTCTTCTAGGGCTTATGAGTGCATTATTTAGATTTTACACTAAGAAAAATTTAAGTCTGAATTTAGAAGCAGTCAGAAAATCCACATTGCAACAGATCATTGGCTGGTGCGGAATGTTTTATCTTTGGTTATATCAACAGAGCTACAGCATTTTACATCAGGTTAGTATTTCACCATTCCTGTGTTCCAAACACCCAGATAATATTTAGAGTGAGATGAAAGAGCAGAAGAGTTGAATCACTCTTTAGGAAGCAAAAATGTTAAATAAATTGAATACTTTCCGCCCATCGGCGAGCTGGGATAACTTAATTACATAGGACTGGAAAAAACAGCTAAGCCAAAGCTCCTAAAACATTTCCTACTGTAAATACTTGTATTGAATTGGTAGCAATTGTTTAATGTAATTTGGGCTGTTCCTCTACGTCAGCTCTGATACTGGTGTTTATTATTCTTGGAAACATTAGCTGTCTATGAGAGCTTCTCAGTTTTAAATGAGAAGCAAAAATGTTAGTTTAGAAACAGTTGTGGGTGATGGCCAAGATTTTTAAAAACTAAGAAGGAATAATTAATCAAAACAACTATCTGATCAGAATGAAATATGAAACAGAGAGTGAATTAATTTTACTTAAGAACAAAATCAGGAAAAAGCAAAAAGGATAATTTGGCTCTGAATTTTCCTCCTACTTTATATATTTTTATTTGATTAGCAGTACCCAGGCATTATTACACAAAAACTAGGCTTCTGAAGTGCTTTCATCCATCATAGTTAGCTACTGTCTTACTAAAGGACTGGTAATTTCTTTGTAAATTGTTTCATTCTTTGTATCAGCTGTAACTTGAATAATTGCATTCTGGTAGCATGTCTGTAAAGAAGTACCAATTCTTTGTCAGAATTATTCATGCACAGAAGGACTTGAAGAGAAAACAACTCAGAGGTACTTGTATAAATACTGATGACCTATAACACACAAAATGTAGGCATATGAGAGTAGATGCCTGTGTGGCTGTTTGGAATATCTGGATTTCCTGCAACCCCTCCGTGGGACATACTGCCTGAGACAGCATTTGCTCTTCAAGAGGTCATTGCATCCAGTACTTGAATACCACATCCTGTCTTCTCTGTGTGAATGTCACAGATTCTGTCATAGAGCTTCCTAAAAATAGCAGACCAAAACTTCCCCTGTACATCCTGCTGTTTGTGTAACAGGATTTTCACTGATCTGGTTTTTCCATGCCTATCCTTTAAAATATATATTACGTGTAAAAATACATGTAAAACTCCTGAAAGAAAGAAGCTCACTAAATCTAAATATTCTGATAGAAGTGATTTTTATTTAAATGAATGTTTTGTTCTGTCATCCAGGACTATTGAATCAGACATTGGTGATAAAATTCTTAGCATAAATATAAATTATAACTATCATATATTGATCTATATCTATATAATATGGATATACTTCCTCTTCCACAGTATTTTAAGAGCAGTGAAAGAAAAGCTTGGTCCTGTATATCATTAGGAATCTTGTTTTCTTTCCTACTGTTACACACACTTGAATGAGACTCTTTTTTGTCACCTTTATCCTTATGGTGGGATAAACCTAAGCTGAAAGAGCTGAACAGTATTTTTCTTTAGCCCTTGCTTCAAAATCCTTGAAGAGACTACTGGACCTTTAATCCATTAAAAGTGTAGAAAAAGGCACTGCAGTCAAAATAGGGGCACATTCCATGGAGGTAATTTCCCTCCAAACAAAAATATTCTGAGTGTGTGTGTGTATAATAATTCGTGTAACAGCAATGGATCATTCAGGCAAGCACTCCTAATCAGGCACCCCAGTGTGGTGCATTAGAAAGGGTGATTGTTGTGGATTTCTTCATGCTTTTTTTCACTTTGTTAATTGAACCAACTTAATCAGAGGGAAAGTCCTAGTTTCCTATTTTAAAACCTTTTTACTTATTCTTTACCTCACACAGCTTGTTTTGTGGGATAAGCCTGGGGTTCATGGTGCTACTTTGTTTGTTCCTTAGTAACAGTTAACTGATTTTGTTTTTAAATCTCTTTTATAGATGAAAGAATTCCGAACTAAGATGCAGTCAATCTTTCCAGCAATTCCTAAAAATAGTGAGTCCAGTGTTGAATGGGAAAACTTACTTAAATCCAAGTGAAAGACTGAGCTGTTTGGAGATGTCTCTTCCAGCAAGAACAGGAGTGGAAGTAGCAGAAGTGTCCCCTCTGGAAAATGAAGAAGACTCAGATTGAGCAAGTAACTGACTGAGTGCACTGAACCTGGGAATGCCAGTTAACATCCAGGAGCAAGGGAGTTCAAACCAAACCAAACCAATTTATACTGTACTTTTCAGCATGTTTGGTATAGTTGATTCATGAGAAAGTGAACCGTCCAAGATACGTTTCAACTGGAAAAAAGACTTTTTCGAAGACTTAGAGAAGAAACTAATTTTAATTAGTAAATATATTAATATAATCTCAGTAAACTCCTGTCCCATCCCACATTTCAAGAAGAATTTAATGAAATTTCTCTAGGAAACAAGAACAGTACTTTCAGTGACTTGTCCTATTAGGAGTATAACTATCAAGTCAATCATAACAGATCTCTTGTTGAGCCTGAGGGTAAAGCATGTAGTGTACTCCTCAAAAATAAAGGACGTATTTCAATTTGCAACAGAGAAAGTATCTAAATCATTTTTGCATGTCTGAAGGGTAAGTTTAAAACCCAATATGGAAGTAGTGACCTATGAGCTCCTCTGCAGAGCATCAGAAGAGATCTCTTCAAAGTTCACTGTTCTCTCAGTGTTAACTTTTTAAAATTGGATCCCACAATAATGAATCTGATTGTGTATATAAAAGTTTCTACTATATTTTTGTATCAATTGAAATAGTAAGTGAAAAAGGTATAAAATAGTAAGACACCCAGACAGTCCTACACAAATGTTTACAGCTAAGAAAGTGTATGGGCAGGACTGATTTTGTGTGTTCCAGTCATTTTTGTGGCTCTTCTACCAGGAGAAGCAATGTGACATTTTCCACACTGCAGTAATCTCATGAAGTGTGGGTGTAAACTAGGAAGGGTAATGTCTTACTCTAATGTTGTACTTGCAGAACTGAAGAGATGTAAAACTGTAGAAATAAAAAAAAGTGCTATCAGTGAACTGTCCTTTGTTGCTCAATTATCAGATTTTCTTATTAATTGCACAGAGTGCAGTTAGTCAGTTGTCACATTTAATAAAGTTCTGTTAAAACTTGTCTTTTGTGATTTAAGTCTTTATATTCCTAGGAAAGAATATTAAAAAAGCTTTAAATGTCAGATGAATAATAGAGAAATGTAGTTTTACTATGAAACATCACACTAAAATAATACCTTTAAAACAATTGAAGTGTAATAGTTGACATCTTTTCCAGAGCTTGATGCTTGTAATTCAATATTAAATTGTGGTGAATACTGCCATCGTACATACATGAAAAATGGTACTGTTTTTGTATTTTTGTTAGTTTCATGTGAGTGGTGATCTCTGTTTTGCCCACACTTAAGCATATTAGTGCTGACTTAACAAGTTTAACAAGTAGCTGTGTCATTATAGCTGGTCAAATACTGAAGTAGACTTAAGTAAATGCAAATTGCATCCATTCATTAGGATTACTTTTAGTTCCTAAGATGGGATTTGGGTTGTCTGTATCTGGGTTAAATAACTCACCTAAATCAGTCATTCAAAGTGCCTTGCATGTTCAATGGAGAAAGGCTGGCCAGGGGGTGGCTTGGCCTGTAGTGAAGTGAGTGGCTGTCCGTGGAATTGTAGAAGGCATGAGATCTGTCCTGCCTGCTGGCTGCTTTTGGAGAGAGTTTTCTTACCCTTGCTTACCCCCATCTGCACAGTGACTGCACATGGACATAGTGCAGGAGAAACTCAGAAGGAAAATGAGTGGTCTTCTAGCACTTTAGAGCTCTGAGGGTTAGGTAAGAAGTGAGTCTTTGCACGAGAGAACTGTCCCTTCTGGAAATGGTTAGTCATTGGATCAGTGTAACTGTATTATAAAAATAAAAAACTTACAACAGATCAGTTGAATTAAGTCTGGGGGTACCCAGTAACAACATACCAGATGATGCTCTTCAAAAAACACTAACAGTGAAATATACAGACAAATCTTAAAAATAGAATCACACTTACAGGGTAAGTACAGAATGATGAAATAATTCCATGTTGAGGTATAAGGCTGAGTATTAAACATGAGAGAGGAACTCCTAGACCATCATATTCCAAACTTTATTCTGTGCTTTTGACTGGAAATGGATTTTCTCTAGATAAGGGTTTGTGTAGAAGAGTGCAAGCATAAATCAAGTTTCAGTTGACATGAAAAACACGGGAGATCTTGGATATTTGTTACTGCACTGTGCTGTTCTCTTCACGTGGTGAACATTCTGCTGGTTTTGTGATCGTCACTTTTTCTTTCTATGAAAGAAAGGCAAAGAGTTTTTATTTGGCAAAGAGTTACTGGAAACTACAACCAAACATTGAACAAATAGAGGGAAAAGTACATGGTGTCCAATAGCAGCTAGATACCACAGTGTATGTAGTTATTGAAACTGAGCAAATAAAATTAGGCAAAAAAACCAACAACAGACAAGAGACATTAAAAAAAATTCAAAAGTTAAGTACTAAAGTAGATACTGGTGCAAAAAAAAAAGTTAGTGGGTTGTTGCAGCAGTCCTTGTTAGAGGGTAGAAATGAGTCGAGACACAGACTTCTTGTTTATCACAGCATGAAAAGCATCCTGGTTTATTCCTCTTTACAGCTCAGCCATCCTGACTCCAACTATTCACTGGCTCTGGCTGCAGTAAGCTCCTACTGCAGGTTTCCCCTGCAGCCTCTGACTGCTGGTTATTGCCTGCTAAACTATGACTGCAGGCTTTTACCTAGATAGACTGTGACTGCAGGTTCCAGCAACAGGCTCTAACTGCAGACCCAGACTGACCTCACAGCAGTGATTCTCTCCCTCCAGGATCCTTCTGCATGATTCCCCCTCACTACCTAGCCCACTCCCTTTTATCACACTCATCTTTATTGGCTATAGCTGTGACCCATCAGGAGTGAGGCTGTATTGTGTAATTAACACAGCTGTGACTTATCAGGGCTGAGGTTACCTGTATTCCCTTTTCCTACAGTGGGTCAGTGACCAAATGGCTTGCTTTCCTTCTCTTTCAAGGGAGTGTAAGAACAAAACAGAAGGGTTTTTTCCTTCATTATTTCCTGTGCAAAAAGCTGAAGTAATGCACCCTGCACCTGAGTGAGTCCATATAAGTAAAGATTTGGGACTTACCTCTTTTATTTCTTATAAGGTAAAGAGCCCAGAAATTTCTTTACTGTTCTGACTGTAATTGGCTCAGTACCAGCACAGAAGCACTGATTGAGTTTAGAAAGTGTAAGTCAAAACCTATTGCTGATTTCATTGGGCCAAGGACCAAACAGCCCACCTAAACCATCAAGTACTAAAGAAGCAGCACAAAGAAACCAAAGAGCTTTTTAGGGTGTCTTAGCAAGGTGCAGAAGCTTCTCAAGCACTGTGCTCAGCTTTGCTTTTATTTCTGTAAAGTTTATTATTTTGCATTTATTCAACCTTTTGCTTTTATGAAACACACCTGAAGAACCGTCTCGCTAATTATTTAAGCCATCTCTGCAAGGCTGGACCCTCAGAGAGATATAGGAATGAATTCCTATAAAAAGTTACACTGAGGTAAGGTGATGTTTGCAACACTGATACTCAAAGTGGATAATGTAGAATAGCCACAGTGAGTTCAAATTGTTTCAAGTTACTCTTTAGCTGGTCTCTGTTTCATTTCCGCTGATTTTTCTCAACTTTCCGATCACATTTAGTTGTAGGAATAACAGAGGGCATGTGTGTTCTTAAAATTAGCCTGTAGGCTAATGCTTAATAATCCATGAGCTCCCTTCATACTCCTGTGTTGCTTAGAAGCAAAAAGAAAAATAGGAAAACGAAGTGTGATGAGAAGAGATCAGCAGCCTGCCCAGCTCTGCCGTGGTCATGATTACAGAGGGAGCCCCTGCAGTACCACCAGCCCCAAAGTCACTAACAGTGTATTTGCTCTAGAAGGTAGCAAATTAAAACAAACTGGGAATGTTTGTTTAAATTGGTCCACTGCCCACTCTGGCAAAAAAATCTCAGGGGCTTTTGCTGTGATTTTTGTCACCTACGGCATCTGCTGACTTAAACCAGGCTCCTAAGAGCTCATTGTTTTAGAAAATTCAGGTCACCTAGCATGCACGCAGAACGGAGTAGCCTTCAATATTTAGGCTGTCAGTCAAAACTCTCCAGAGAGTTACATGCCTGAAATGCAATTAAGGATGAAGAGCTGAATCAACACTGTGAGAATCTGGGCTGGTGGTTGCGGAATTTCTAGATGTTTCAAACCTGATAGGCCAGAAAACAGTCCCATCTGGGCAAATGGCCTGTTTTAGCAATCGGGATTAAGCTGACAGAAGTCTTCTGTAATTTGTCTATTTCTTTCATAGTGTGGACATATTGTTAAATTAGTTAATGGGAAGAAAAAATGTTTAACAGCTAATGTGATCCTTTATGTGGCATGCCATCTGTGTATTGCGTGCTGAATGTCACTAGTTGCGGGAGAGAGGAAATCATAAAGAATTTCAGCCTTGTCTTCTTTACTGTCATTATCTTGGGAAAGTATGATAAGTAATCATATTTATGTTCTGGAGCATATACAGTTTAAATCAACCTATTAACCAAGAAGACGTTCTTCACAGACTTTGGAAGGCACAAAAAAAAGACATCATCTCACCATAAGCAATCCATTTCATGGGTGCTGAGCACTAGAAACTTAGAATGGAGAGAAAAAAGACACGTTATGTTTCCTTTCACATTTAAATAAAGCTATTTGCAGAGACTTTATTCAGGCGTATTTAGGGGCTAATCCTGAGGTTCTGGAAGGGAACAAATCAGATTTTGTAGTCTGTTATGCAGATAGTTTAAGAAAATTTTTATCTTTTATGTCCCAAAATCATCAATTTTATTTAATTGGACACCTCTTTCTATGAAAGTCTTTTTATTACTAATTGGAGCTTTAAGAGAATCAGTTCAGTTATTCATAAGCCTGACAACTGTGGGTCCTGCTCCCTTTCCAGTCTGAGGTGTTACTCTGATCATCGGCAGAGCAGGGAGGAGGTAGCTGACAATGAACAATCAGAGTCCGGGTGCAGTTCTTGCCCTGTGACTCTGCCTCGCCCACACTCACCTGCCGGTGGTGCAAGGCTTTCCTCTTCCAAGGACGGAGGTGCAGCACTCACTCACTCACTCACTTACTCACTCACTCACTCACTTACTCACTCACTCACTCCAAAGAGTTTGAGCAGTCAGTGCTGTTTGGTCTGCAGCACAGCCCACTTAGCCACAGCAAAGTTTCCCAGACCAAAGCTCTATTGCCATATGCATGGTTTAGGAAAGTGCAGGGACAGCATCTGCCTCGTTAGCTCCTGCTGAAGCTTTTTCATTGAATGTAAATAACACAACAGTTTTTACATTGGAGAGAAAGAGGAAAAAACCTGAGGAGCTGACTGACAATTTTGTGGTCAAGCTATTCACTTGGGATAGGAAAGGGTAAAGTTCAAGAATATTTAACATAAAGAGGGAACAGTTTTGACAGTGGAGAGGGATGCCTCCTGTGTCAGATATGCCTCAGGATAGCATGGAACATCCTGGGACATGAAGATGTATTTCAAATTTAATGCTTTCTGCTTTGCTCTTCCTTACAAAAAAACAAACAAACAAAAAAAAAACAACCCAAAAACCAACTCAGAATGGGAACATTTACTTTCATGGTTGGTTGGATTTTTCCAGTACAGAAACATTTTCTGTATTCTTCCGTAGAAGAAACATTTTCACCACAAGACTGAACTTACTTTTATCGTGCACCACTGGACTTGATTTACATTTGTCTTTTCTGTAAGGTCTCTGGAGTTCTTGCAAGCAATAGCAACTGATTAAACTCAATTCCTGATTCTTATCCTTCCCCTTGGCAGTTGGACTATGACTTAAAATTGATAAAATGTACTGGACAGGTTATTGTTCTCTACTCTGCTTGGCTACGCAGCTTATTTATTATTTGGCACGACTTATCTCAAGAGTACTGTGGAGATGATTTGCAGAAAGTCTGGGATTCACTCATATATCTGGGTCTGGTTCATTGCTTTCATACTCTGTTGTTCTACAGAGACATATGTAGATCCATACCAGTTCTTTATTACTTTTCCTTCTCCTTTCATTTAGGTCCTTTTTTTTTTCTTAAAAGGAATGAAGAAAAAAAAGACAAGTGGTTTTAGATGTGTGGATATTAGATGCTCACAGTAAGAGCTTTATTGATAATAGATAACCAGACAATACTGACAAGTACTTTTTTTGCAGCCCTTTAGAGGAGAAGAATTTTCAGATTGGGCACACAGGGTTATCTGCTTTTTTAAAAAAATTGCCTTACTACGTTATATATTTGTATTTGTACTGTCTTTGTATGTCCTGTGGGACCATAGTGTGGCTCTGTTATAGAAATCTTGTTTTTATAGATCACAAGTTTATTTTTATGTCATTTATTAGAACACACTATGAGTTAAAGAAAATTTACTGCAGTGATCCTGTTGAAAAACAGAAACTCACATATCAGGGAAGACTTACTTGATGCCAAACACTAATCTGATATCAAAGTACATAGCAGTCAAAAACAGTGCTTTACAGCCAGTGTTTTTCAGTTAATGTACTGGATTTCCATTCCCAATTCCTACAGATGTCTGCAGAAGCATATTTCAAAATTCTCAAAGTTAAAACATTTAAGTGAAAAATAAAGTGCACCTTAAAACCATACCACAAATTGTATAATAAATTCATCTGAATTTTTAGGCCAACTGCTACTGTATAGTCACAATTGATAATAACTTTGCTAGCAGGCTGACAAGTCAAAATAGAAACACTTGTTTTGATTTAAGCTGGTTTTTCCCTCTTTGTTGTTAAGCAGCATTCTTTCCCTCCACAACTTACTGCTCTGGACTCTACTGTCATTTAGAAAGACCAACAATTTTCTGGTTGCCAGATTTTGCTACCAGATAGAGAATGTTGGAGGAGAGCTTTTTGAGTCCATGTTGGAATCCTGTGGCCTTTGGCTGGCCTGACCTCAAACCAGCTATAACATGGTGGGTTTTGCTAGGGTTTTCTTTTGGGTTTTGAGTTTCTTTAAAGCTGAAACTTTGAAGCTCAAAATCCTCAGAAGGAACAGAAAGAGAAACCTCATGCAAACAAATACCACTGATCTTTACACAGCTTTGATCTCTTATGTATCTATAGTGCCTTTCATCATGAAGAAGCCCAGTAAGATTTATAAACTGCTTTCAAAGGGAAATATCTTATCCTCTGTACCACAATGTGCACACCACTGAAAACCAGTCATCAGAGCAGATGACCTATATACCACAATGTGCACACCTGGAGCGCGATGCATATTTACTGGGCAATAATTAGCATATACAGAGCAACAACATTATTTGGCAGGATCTGCAATGCCAGAGAAAATAGTAGAAACCTCACATTTTTATGTCATATTTATCTTAACAGAAGAGACTTCATGAAGCATTTCAAACTCCTGGGTGCAACAACTCCTTCTGCTGGGGGATGGCTCAGCAAATATTTTTGTTGCACCTGTCAGCAGGTGCCAGTTATGCCAACCCATCTTCAGCAGAGGCTTCTCTGTCTCCTCTCAGCATGCACTGGTACCCCACAAGACTTTTGCACAGAAAATTTTACAGACACATTTCTCCTCTCCCAGTCTGGGCTCTCCTCTTTCAAGTCTCCTCTTGAAAGTCCTGGCCTTAGGGAACCCAGCTGAAACAGCTCTTCTCCCTCCTTTCCATTACCCAGAATCTTTGATTAACGGAGCCTCTGACTGTCTGAAAATTGCAGGCACCCTTGAAGACTTTCAGGTAATTGCAGTGTCTACTGTGTTTCAAAGCTAAGGCTTCGCTTACTAAGCCATCTCCGTAATGTCTGATCAATGGAGTGATCAATTAGGAATGGGAAAATGAGCTACGGTGCAGCAAGTGGAATAGCTAATAACCTATCATGGAGAAGTCTTTTAATCTCTGGGTCCTATGACTGCATGCCAGCCTGCTCCCCCACAAAGCTGGCAGGGTCCTGAAAAGTTGAAAATTACCATAAAAAAGAGGACAAATGGTGACCGGGTAAAAATCAATTAAAACTAATGGTATTGTAAGGACCTAGAATGGGCTTAGGAAAAATTCTAAGTGTTTGTTTAATGGATATGTGAGCTTGTTTGCCCTAGTAACTGTGTCTCTGTTTGATATGTATGAGGCTCTGAATATTTTATAACAGTGATGGCTGTGTTCACTTAAAGGCAGCTGCTTAAAAAAAATTAAAATTCCAGAAAACACTTTGTCTTTCAACTCAGCATTATGTAATGTTTCAGACTTGATACCCATTTTCTTTGAAGGCTTTTCCTACTGGTAACATCAGAAGTGTCACCCAGGAAAAATGTTTTATCTGAAAAAAAATAAGGTTTTTGGGTCTTAAAGGTTTTGTTTTGTTTTCTTTTTTTTATTCCACTGACAGATAATGAGTGTTAATGCTTCATCTGAAACAAAAAAAATGATAGCTGAATTGGAAGAGTGCTGGAGAGGAGGGCACTGGGGAACACATTTGTGAGCCATCATACAAATTCTCTGAGAAGCCCAGGCAGAAATTCAGAACATCACATCTTAACAGAACATAATGTATACTCCAGAAAGAGTAGAGATAACGTATCCTAATGTATTCAATATTTGCCTTTGATGTAAGCTTAAGCATTATTCCATATGTTTTACTCCATCACTATATTAATTTTGGTTGGAAACCATCACACATTAATTATCGAATATGACTAAGCTCCAGCTCACTCGTTTTCCTAGGTTAATTGATGTCTGCTGTGAGACAGTTACACTGCAGAATTTTGTTTATAATAGCTGTGGCTAACATGTTAACAGTGACTCTGCCAGATTTGCCAACCATCAGGCACAAATACAGCTCAGCTCTCCAGGGTGGAGGCTGTATAGGAAAGGAAAGACCTGAGCCTCAGCAAAGATTTTGCAGATGCATGCACGGGGTCTTCTTTGAAACAAAACAGAATAAATTACTGGGAAAGAATCAACTCATTTGGACCAAACATTTTATATATTGCATGGCAGTTACCTCAAGCAGATGCTTGAATAAAGAAGGCAGAAATATATTTAATTTTTTTCCCAGTATTACAGACCACTCCTTGACCTAATGCTTTACTTTGTTTTGAACAGCTTTTATGTGAATTTTCAAGAACATTTTAAATAATAGATGTGCCATAATTACAGCCTGTGTTTCTTATGAGAGGGGGTTTTACTATTCAGATCTTGTCATTTTAAGATCAAAAGATTTCTATTTCAGAACTCTTTTCCTTGCTAAGCTCTAGACAGACAGACTAGTTCGTGAGTTGCCAGATCTTTAGCTCTTGTAAGCTCTATTGCCATTAAACTAAAGAAATGTTCCTGAAAAATACTTTATTACACAAGCAGCTTATTGTAGTATTGCCCACGCTTCTTTAATAGAAAAGACCACATTACCTTTGAAATAATCTAGGGACTATCTTGTGTAAGTGGAACCAGACTGTCTTTTATCTAAAAAAAAACTATTAAAAATTTGAACTAACAGTAGAATTTCCTTGTTTTTTCTGTTTGCTTACTTAATCATGGATGTGTGCAGTTTTTTGCAATGTTTCATCATGTCCTGTTGGTCACCAGAAATCCCTAAGATACATGGCAAGAATATGTCTCCATAGTCAGAGAAACAAAGGGAAAAATGATACTGAAGGTTTTCTGAAGTTGTTTTTTGCGTATTCATCATCATAAACTAACATATAACCTTCTATCACAAGCTAAAGGTTCATAAATCTAGATTCTGTTGTATGAAAAACAACTCATCCAGCCTGTTCCATTGCCGAGATGCCCCTACCTACAGGTGGGGGAGGCAGAAGTGAGGAGGGAGAGTATACAGCTCATATTTGGCTCTTCAAATTCAAGGCTAAGTGACAAAAGCAGTCTGAGTACAATAGTGGTAAAAATCACACAAACAGCAACAGCTTCAGCCCAAATATTTTCAAGGGCAAAAATCTCTCAAGAATGATGGGCTTTTTCCTACTATGTGTCATTTCAAATGTTGTTAAGAAAATAGATTGTTTCTAGGTTTAGGCTCTGACAGAAGAGACAGTTTGGGCTAGAATGGAGATGTATTTGTTCTACTTATGACCGGTCTCTAGTGATGTGCCAACCTTGAACATTTGCTTATTCCTATTACAACTACTTCTAGCTTCGCTTGAGGCTTTAATGGGACATTTATTTAAGAGGATACTGTTGCATGAAAAAGCAGCCTGTAAGTCTCTTTTTTCTGCAGCCATGTCCTTTGCCATCCCCTCAGCTCAGCTAGCAGTATCAGTAGTGTAGATGAGTGACAGTTCAAGCTGAAAGATAATTTCTCCCAAAAGGATTATTTCCCAGCTGCTCTGGTTCCCTGACCTAGTGCATCACAATTCCTCAGCTTGGGCTGACACGGTGTACAAGGTAGAGGATGGGGACCAGTTTGGGGCAAGCAAGCCATGATCTTGGTGAAGATAGATCTGTGACCTTTTATTGTAAAAATCATGACCTTAACAAACAGGAAAACTCATTACAGTTACTTTCATATCGAGCTAAAATCTTCAGGCCTTAATCACCTTTTACCAAAACTTCTGCAGTCAGTGGAATCTCACCAAAACAGAGGCAAAGCTTGAACCAGTGAAATATGAAACTTTAGAGGAAAGGTAAATGGTAAGAAAGGGGGGAAAATATGAGAATGGCAGAAATACAATAATTATTTTTCAGAAAATGTTGAAAAATAAATCTGACCAAAATACTATGTAATGAACACCAGAATCTATTCTTGTAAGACAATGTTCGGAATCAACTCCTACTTTTTTTTATTGTTCTACTGGCCATCTGTTAGCATTATTCCACTTTCCATTTAAAAAGCCATCTCATCTTCAGCAGATGTTCAGTTTGTCTACATGTATGTTTTCTAATTCGTCTCAACTCTACTAATGGTTTTTGTACTCTCATAACTACAAGTTTTCTTATATTGCCTCCACAGTCACTGTAACATCCTCTTAAAATTTGAATAGAAAGCTCCTATTAACATCTCCCTTCTTTGAGGAAATAGTATTCAAACATCTTCACAAAATAGCCTTTGCAGTTATCCCTAATGGGCAGTATCTGTAAACTCCGATGTTCCAGTTCATTCTGAAATATAAAATTGAAAGGCTTAACTATCTCTTCTATAGCTCTAAATTGTCACAAAAAGAAATGGTTGTCTGTTCACAAGGTAGTGAAAAATTCAGCACAGAATATCTGTCTGATACTACTTGAACTTGGACTGAAACAGAGTTTTCCCACTATTTCACATCCCATATAGAAGTCAATGTGTGTGATTAATAGTAAAACAGGTAAGGGAAATATCACACAAGGCCATTCTGTGTCCTTCCAGCCAAATGAACATGAGGGATGTTTGCCTCCTGTTTGGTAGGCAGAGGTACAAAAGGTCTAATATTTTTTATGGCATATATTGCAGTGCAACTTCCTGACATCCATAAGATTTTCATGTTCTAAAAGGGTCATGTACCTGTCTCCTTTAATACATCTGTTAGCATTTTTTCTTCTCCATTTCTAAATTCTCTCTATTTTATGAAATAGTTGTACAGTTAGGCTTTGTACCTGTGGCTGGTAGAAGAAATCAGGGTAGAAGCAGCTGAGGAAAGAAGAAAGGGATGTTTGCAGTGGGTGAGGAATGTGGATTAAATGATGACCTCAGTAAGATGAAAATTCTTAGCAGGGCAGCAGGTGAATGTGAAAGATGATGAGACTAGGGACACTGAAGACTCAATGACATACTAAAAGGAAAGGTGTGCAAAGGTTGCTATTTCATACCAAGTTGCCTGAAACTGATATGTTCCATACAACAGCTGCACAAGTGGGAAGAAATTATTAGGTGGCGCTGCAGATTTCCGCAGGATCTTGCCTCCTTGGAAAGAATATTCCATGGGGTAAATTTGAACCCACCCCCAGAAGCATTGCACTCTTCATCATTGCTGACTAACAATTAAGTTTTCTTTAAAACAGCTTGCTTCCAGCCATCTGGAGCTCTTAGCTTCCTTATCTTTGCTTTGTGCTTCTGCTTTCCCAAACAGACTTCGTTTTGATTGTCTCAGTAGCTAAAATAGCACAGCCTAAAACGTAACTGGCATATACAAGCTCTCTCTGCCCCCTTACTTGCTAGAGGGTTTCAGCCTTCCCCACTTGTTTCTGGATCAGTTTTTTTATCTCCGCTGTCACTTCCAGCAGGGGCATGAGGGAGATGTGCAACCTGTGCAGAGCTGGGCTGAACACTCTAAGAGAAGTGATGAGGAGAGCAATTTTAGCCATGAATATCCTAATGAAGCTCCTGTGCTGACCTTACACACTTCTGATTAAGCAAATATGCAAATGCAAAGCAGTTTGGAACTGGATTAGCATTCAAAGGTTTTTAAAAAGCTACCGTGGCTACATGCAGAGTGACCTTTAGGCCTGCTCAAATCTGCTAGAATGCAGATGAGGAAAGAGAAAGACATTACAAATACAGTAGAACTTGCAGTCACCATAAAATGTGCCATAGGAGGAAAATAATATCCAGATCAAGGTTTTACAGCTGTTCTGGTTATGGGGCAAGAGATTATTCTGCATCATACCTGGGGATGTTTCTTCAGCGCCTTCCAAAACTAAAGTTAGCTCAACATTTGGTTTGATCATAATCCTGCCGATATAGTACTTTAAAAAAAAAAGGAAAGCTGATAAATAAGGAACAAAATCTGTGTCCCAACAGTGCTGTAAAAATTCAGGGAGGAACAGAAAATCCAGGGCAAGTAGGAGACATATCTCAAGGTAATAGGAAGGTCAATACTCTAGAATCTGCTGTTTCCATCAGTTGGTGATTAGGAGGTGAACATTAGGAGCAAACCCTTCAATTCCCTTTAATTAAAGAAAACTTGTATAACAAGAAGATATTCCATTATCATTGTCAGGTGCAATGCTGGATGCAGCACTGTTCAAAACCACAACCTGGCCTGTAGTTTTAAGATTGGATATCAAGATCCACAGATGCTGCCTGAAGGTTGTTCTAAGCTTGTACTTCTGTGAGGAGGGGAAACCACAGGAAAGAGGTGGTTAAGAAATACTGGCCATTTACAGCAAACTGCCCCATCTACAAATACACACCTTACTTCTAGGGACACAGCACTGCAAGAGACCTCCTGGGTTCTCAAGGCTCTGATTGCAAGGAACATGTTATATTCTTCATAAGTTGATGGGATTTAGTTGCAGCTGCTCTGACTAAACCCACTGAAAATCTGTTCCAGAATGAGCTTCCCTTATAACTGAGAACTTCCTTCTGATTTTTCAGGCTAAATATATTTGTAGCTACCTTTCCCCCTTTTTTTTTTTTTTTTTTTTTTGGAAAACTGACTTTGTTTAATTACTTCCTAAGGCCTATGTATCAATATCTTTATTTTCTTGTTCTTGGAATACTATTTGAAAAAACCATTTTAACAATGAAATAATGAAACAGGAGGGTACTATAAACCATATAAGATCCTCTACTGGTATAAACTGGTTTAACGTTCATGCTAATGTATACGGCCTAGGAATTTAAAAGAAACTTTTCATGTGGTTTTTTTTGCAGGTTAGACAAGATAAAAAATATCTGTGCTAAAATGCTATGAATACATCCATAGCAACCACACTTTTGGGTAATATATCTGTCAATTTTTTCTAAGAATTCTTTTAAAAGAAAAACTGAACACTGAAAGAAAGAAACAAACAAACAAAAAGTTTTCCTGTTGTGATTTCTTGGTCATATTATATTCCCATATCTTAATGTAGCGTGTCTATTTCTGTTTATTTTTGCATCAATCAACTTCTTGATTTGGAAGATGTTGTCAAATATATTTGTTTGCCCAATGCATACTTGAGGTTCCAGAATGTCTTTATGCAGATGGCAGCAAAACATTATAATACATTACTTTATTTCCTTGTTTTGGAGATAAACAATAAAGATCAAAATTTACCACAGCTCAAAATACTATAAAATGTTCACAATAATTTGTTTGAGTTACAGCTGAAAGGTATAAACTTGTTTTATATCTTAGAAACAATCAGTTGGAGTTTTTGAATCTACTGATCCTTTGCATGAGATGATTATTTTAGAAAGGTTCAGGAACTTATTTTTCAATAGTTTTCTAAATCAACAGTAAACAAGAATTTTGATAAAGAGAACAAGAATCCTTAAAACCAGTATCATGAAACTATATGGGAAAGTAGCAACGATTCTGTTTCTAATGAGGATAGAACACATTTTCCCTGTGATTTAAACCCCATCAAGCTGTATTTAGAACTCAAATAATAAAAAAGCTCCATATTTTGTGCTGGTTTAAAATGACAGGCTTCATATGGGCTCTGAGGCAAACTCTAAAATAGCACAGGCTGGTTCAAAATCAGATCTGAGTCCCGTGAGAAAGCTGGCTGGCTGTTCTGTGCTTATCACAAAATGTGGAACTGAATTTTGTAATAATTTTGAATTTTGTAATAACTCTTCATAAAGTAAATATCCTGCTTTATTTCTGCCCAATAGGAGGACTACATATTGCAGCACCAGGATAAATATGGCTGATTATCCTATGAGACTTTCTGTTTATGCAGTCTGCAAACCAGAATCAAATGTTCCTTTATGAAAACAGCCTACACTTTAAGAGAAAAAACCAAATCAACAAAGCTTTATGAGACATAATTGGGATCAATAGAAATTACTGTAATTCTGAGATATAGTCTACAAGTTTTTAAACCATCCTTAAGTATTCTGTACTAAAGGCATGACTATACATTAAATTGTAGCAGATGGCATCATGTAGAAGTATCATTTGTTAATATATTCTGCTGGGCTTAGCCATCAAGGTAGTACAAACTGGCATAAATTACACTTTCTTTTGGCTTTTTGGCATGTTGATTGCATTGCATTATGTTCTTTCACAGCTCTATTCTTACCCTCTAAACTATGACTAAAAAGTCATCTTGTATAAACTAAATTCAGGAAAAGCAAAATCTTTGACATCAGAACTACAAACCCCATTGGCTGTCACTAATTTTACAGAAAAGTCCAGTCAGTTTATTTTCCTCCTGAACTAGACAGTCACCCTGAAAATGATAGGTTGCCAAGAAGATGGACAGAAGACAAGGGATAGATTTCAGAGAAAAAATGAAGGATAGAAGTGGAGTTAGATCCAAGCAGATCGTGTCCATGCAAGTAAAGAAAGATGCAGGGAAGTTAGGCTTTGGACCAGCTTCTTACATGTGTTCAGGGCTGAGATGAAAGTAAGAAGGGCTCTGTGTAGCATCACGGCCATGCATTATGAGAGGTAATCGTGCCTTTCTTTGTTCTTAGAGCCTCGCAGAGAAGTCAGGGATACCTCTCATATTTTCCAGGGGGAGGGCAGCCAGGAAAACACTGTAGCTGCTATTCAGAGCAAGCAAGCCTGTGAATCAGGACAGCAACCTGATTTGCCTGTGTCACCTACAGTGAGCCTGGGACGTGTCACCCGGGAGTAACGCTGGAGAAAACGAAGCTGTAGCGCTGCAGTGTTCCAGCAGAGAGCAGCATCCGTATATGGTAAAATGTTGCTCTCCCCCTGCCAGCGAGTCCTGCTCCCTCTCTTAGAGCCCGGGAATATCACCCTTTCCCCCTCTCCGTAGTTCATAGGTAAATGAATTTATCATCAGAACCTGAACACTTAATAAAACATGGAACGGTATGATGTTAAAAACGTTAAGTCAAGATTTAAGTTTACATTTTAAAAATGAAAATTATCAGCAATGAAATAATTCAGATTCCAGAAGCAAAGTCGAACTCTCTCCATGTCTTACACTCTGCATGTTTTATGACACAGGCAGTATTATAACATTGATTACTGTGATGATTAAATATACATAGTTTAGGGGTGGATAAATCATTCAATCCCAATCAGGGAGTAGAACCTCAGTTCAGAAGTTGTTGAACCCAGAATCACAGAATATTCTGATTTGGAAGGGACCCCCAAGGATCGAGTCCAACTCTAAAGTGAATGGCCCATAAAAGGATCAAACCCACAACCTTGGCATTATTGGCACCATGCTCGGACCAACTGAGCTAATCCCAGTGTGTGTGTGCCTGTGTGCAAATAAAATTCACAGGTTCCAGCAGACACACACCTGAGCAGCTTTGTTAAGCACTTCTAGGCTCTTGAGTTTTAAAACATTGGGTGAAAAAACAGTCTGCCCATGCAAAAGCAGCTAAGTTAGTGGTTCTTGGAGCCTTTTATATTTTTTTATCGTTGCAGTTTCATTGTCTCAGTAAACTAGTTTTGTTGCATTAATGTAAGCTACTGTAGGAAATTTGCCCATGTTGAGAGGCTGAGCGGTACTAGGGCTGCTCTGCTTATCTGTGCTATTCCTTCCTTCTTCTCCTTTGTCTGAATTTATGTCTTTACAACATGATACTGCTTACCTTCACGAGCAGAGTGGTGTGATTCACTATAGAGATGCTGAAAGACCAGCAAGTAGTTTGGATGTTCCAGCCACAGTTCAGAGGTAATTAATCTACAAGGCTGCTGCCCTTTCCAAAAAGATGACAAGTGTGATTAGGAGAACATGAGTGAGCTTGGGAAGTGATGCTACATAAACAGAAGTTCAAGAGACTGCTGGATGCAACAACCATGTTTTAAGATGCTGAATTAACCTCTGAACTTCTAAAGCGCACCAGAGACAGCGGGAGGCACACCTGCTCTTCACAAATGTAATTCACGGTAATGAGTAGAAAATGGCTGAGCAGAAAATAAATTTGTGAATTTTGTGTATGGTTTGTGTGACACTGACTGTCAGACTGATCTTGTGGGTTTTGCCATGCTGAGAAATGATAAACCATGTAACATGGAAATGAGAATATGCTTAAGACATATTTCTGCCCTGTGTCTTTTTAACAAAAAAGATATTGGCATGAAAAACCCTCAAAAATAAAGTTACTTGTGCAGGCAACCACTTCAGCAATCAGAAAAATAAAGATCTACACATTTCTAGTTTATTTACAAGTCTTTTTCAGAAATGAGAGAAAAAACCCAAACCAACCAAACATAAGCAAACAAGCAAACAGAAAAACCCAAACCCAAAACCACAACCCCATAAAAAAATCAAAAAAACCCCCTTAACCCCCACCAAAAACAAATTAAACTTCCCGCACATCCAAAAAACTTAACAGTAATACCCACCTTATTAATTCTGTTGAAAAACAAGGGTTTAATAGTAAACTAGTGATACTTTCTTCATAGTCCTGCAACACTGAGTTCGTGTGATAAAAATACAGCTGATTTTAATGTGAACAGTTTTGTACAAGCTTTGAAAAATCAGGGTCCAAGGATGTATAGAAAAGGGAAAATGAAAATTAATTGAAAAGAAAACATGTTACAGAAAGATGGACGACAAAAACCTGCAGAAAGAAAATGAAAAATAAAGCAAAGTACTAAAAAGTGGAGAGAAAAAAAGGACAAAATAAAAAAAAGACAAATTCTGACTTCATACATCGTGAAATGTAGACATTTATCATAAATACTTATATCTATGTAACTCAAAAAACCACATCCATTTCATTGCATTTTTCAGTTGAAAATGATTATGGTTTAAGTGTGTAGTATTTGCAATCTAATCTTTGAAGTAATTTTAAATCCTCCAGGAATGATAAAAGTAAAACACTGCCTATTTGCCTTTTTCATACTCCGGTGCTCCCTCCCGGTACCTTACTTTTCCTTGTACAAAAACTCCAGTTAAAAAACCAGAAAAATCGTCATGTCAAATGTCAGACTTTTCAAAGCTGCTCCTGCTTTGAATGTCACAGAAAAGCATACCCCCAAGTGCTCATCTGACTTGGTCCATTAAGAATGATAATTGAAATTGGCTACACCAAAATACCTGTATGATCCAACGTGACCTTCCTTTTTTCTCCTTCTGCATTTCAAAGTCTCTTATACTTTCCCCAGACCTTCCAGCTCACCCAGTGACTCCATCCCTCATTGACACTTGTCTTCCCTCTCATCTACTCTCAACCTGGGTAAGAGTGACCACACATTGCAACCACAGAAAACTCCACAGATGTTTGATAAGCTTGCCACAAGGAAGGCGTATCCGAATTTTTCCAAGGTAGGGGATAATTTTGAAAGGCCAACTCCTTTAAAAGAGGCAGAAATAACATAGTGAAAAACAAAATTGAGACACTTCAGTATACATGCAGAAAAATCTACACCAGCAGAAAAGGAGAGAAAAAGAAAGGAACTCTTCTGATAAACCTACTTATCACTCTCAGCAGAATACTTTGAAAGAAATACCGGATGTTGTGCTGCCCACAGAGGCTCCATACCCTGTGAAGGACATGGTCTTATTGATATCTTGTTTTTACTTTCACCTCAGTAATGGCAGAGATTGTATCAGAAAGTTTTAAAAGCAAAATAGAGGTTAGATCCATTTTCGATACTCCAAATTAAAAGAATAAATGAATCACCCAACTGTAGTTAATGGGCAATTAACATAATTCTGGTCTGGTGTAGCTGAAAGATAATGAAAAAGCTGATTGCAAATGAACCAGCAGTAATGTGGGAGGTCATAATAGTCCCATAACTCTGAATGAGAAACCAATTTCTCCTCTAACACTTGGTGCTTTGATTGGTGAAGGGCTTTATCATACTATGAAATTTACCCGTGATAGTATGAGACATTAAAAAAAAGGTTCTGCTGTGTAAATGGTGGATGGCTGACAGAACAGGTAGCCTGAGTTGCTGCCTGAGCCTGTAGTAGCTATCATAAACTAGAGGGTAATTAGAAGTGCAGTGGTGAATAGAGAGGAGAGGAGCATATATCTGAGTAATGAGCTCACAACTGTACTACAGCAGGGCAACAACCCACCAGGGGAAATGCAGCAGGGCGTCAGACTCTCTTCCAGCCTGGAGACTGGATGTGCTGATGCCTTCTAACTCAGCCCACCTCCTGGATACAGTGTAATATCGTCTTTGTGCTCAATTTGTTCTTACTTAAAGAAGGGGTAATGGGGTGGGATGAATTCCACCCACAATGCTTCTCTCCACTTGCCATCTATGTCCTGATCCTATTAAAACTTAAGATCTTGTTCAGCAAACTGTCATCAGATAAAGTAAATTACATTTAATGCCAGTGGTAATGCTCTCAAAATCAAGAGAACCATTGTGTCTAAGGCAAGGACCGTCTCTTTTCGTGGAATTTTAAGTAAATCTATATTTAGCCCCTTTGTGGCTTTTGAGGGGGAAAAAAGATAATCATGTTAGAACACTGTAATGGTAAATGAATCCACGTCCTAGCAGCAGATGGCACATTAATAGAGTACAGACACATGCACACAAAAAAGAACTAACCCTTAAAAATGTATTTTTTTCCTTGGTATTTTTCATAACTGTTTCCTCTGTCTTTTCTACCAGGCTGAATAAAATGATGGTAGATTTAACAGAGAGGACTTATTCCTGGTGCTATATTTATATCATGACAAATCAATAGGTTATTGCTGCATTATGCAAAATAGAAAAAGTAAATAGATAAAGTGACAGTGCTTAACACTCATAAATATTTAGCATAACACTTTAGGTGCATGGATTACAAATGACCTTTTTGGGGAGATTTTTACATCACCTTTCTCACCCTTGTCCTGTTGCTAACGTGAGTCACAGAAGTCACTAAGGCATGTGAGATGTCTGGATCTTCTTGCTGTGTAGAGATGCATGCAGCTCTGACACAGGAGCACCAATGCAGATGCCTCCAAGTAGTGAGTGCTGTAGCAGATACCTGTAGTCCCTTCACACGGAGTAGAACACCCATCTTTGTGATGTCCATCAAATAGCAGAGGACAGGGTTCAACATGGAAAAAGCACATATACCAGGGAAAGTATTACTAAACCTCCTGTCTAGCCATCCAAAAAACCACTTCCCAGATAGTGTTCCAAGAAATACTTGTTGGGATAACTCTGAAGATATCATATTTGTCAGCTTATAAAATTACTAATAGCCTAAGAAGGAGCTGGTAATAACTTTGACAAACGGGAAAGTCAACATGGCTTTTATAATGGACAGTCTTGTCTTCCAATTCTACTAGAATTCTCTGAAGAGATCAATGTGTATGGATGGTGTTAATTCAGTTGGCTTAATTTACTTGGATTTCCAAAGGTCTCCTAAAACATCCTTCATAAGAAGTTTATAAGAAAGCTGAGCAGTAATGGGACAAAGGGAAAGGTCCCCACATGTATAAGAAACTGTTTAATGGAGAGGAAACGGAGGAAAAGTGAATTAATGATTTTTGCAATAGAGTGTGTTTCATCCTTGCTGTTCCAGTGGAATCTGAGCTGCAACTGGGATAGTCACTGTATTCATAAGTGATTTGAGAGAGTGGGTGAATAGGGAATTCAGGAAGTTTGATGAGGATACAGAGCTGTTCAAGACAGCAAGGGCAAGCAGCGACCAAATAAACCTACAGAGGAACCTTATGAGTCTGAGTGACTGGGCAATTAAGTGACAAATGAAATTCACTGTAGATAAATGGAAAGCAATGCACATGGGAAAACCAATTCTAACTCCACATATTAGTATGATGGAGTTGATCATTACTACTTAGGAGATAGATCTGGGGTTATGACAGATAGTCCTACGAAATGTCAACCTGATGCTTAATAGCAGTCATGAAGGCAAGTCAAATGTTAGAAAACATTAGGAAATAAATGAAGAACAAAACAGAGAACATCACCGTGCTGCTACAGAAAACCATCACTCAACCCCAGACTGAATAGTGTGCACTGAATACTGTCAGGTCCCCTTTTTTCAAAAAGATACAGGTAAAACAGAAAATTTCAGAGAAAAGCAGCAAAAATGATCAAAGCAGTAAAGCAGCCATCATATTAAGGAAAGCCACTCAGCAACTACAACAGGAGCTGCTAGCACACATTATCCTGGAAAGAAGGATGACCTGCAAGAACATGACAGAAATCTGAGAAATCATGAACACAAAGAGAAGGATGGATCTTGATCCTTCCCGCATGAAAACTAGGGAATATCAAATGAAGATATTAAGAACCATATTTAAAACAAACACAGTAGTAGATGTGTAAAAATAATTTCCTGATACTGTGGATGCATAGACTAAAAGGGGAAACTAAGCAAGTAGATTGGTCATGTGCTGAGAGTTATGAAAATGCAGTGACCACATCTATTCAGGATGAACATGGCTGAATTCTGGAAAGCAGGAAGGGCAAGTGTCATGCAGAAATAGGTGCTGAACCTTTGGCCTTCCTAGTAATGGCTCTTAATACAATCTTACATTCTTCTAAAATATTGCTGCACCTTGGATATTCAAAATGCAGCTGATTAACTAAGATGAGGGAATGAATAACACGTGTTGTACAATTCAGACAAACAGTAGGTATCTTGAACTTCCTGTCAGTACACATTAAGGATAACTAGTCCTGGCAGAAGGCAATGCACACATTACAAAGGCAGGCCCTGTAAGAAAATTATATAGTTTCAGATATTTCTTCTTGACTCACATGAATAAATTTATTTTCTTTGATTATTTTAACAGGCCATTTCTTATTTGAGAGGGACAGACTTTTCCTCCTTCTACTCTCAAAGGAATTATGACAGAAATCACCTTATCTAGTGATCTGGGACTATTTGCCAGGATCTCCAATAATCTTACAGTGTAGTCGCTACCTTAAAGAAATATCTATACTTTGTTCACTACAATGAAATCTGAATTATTTCAGATAATGATGCCAACTGGGAAAGAAGAAAAGGATCTAAATTTGAAAGAAGGCTGGGAAGGCAGAGGGGCTATATAAAAGAGACTTAAATAAATTGCTATAAAGACGGCATCAGCAGATGGAGCTGTTACTTACACTCTTCTAAATTCTTCTTCTTTGCATGCAAGGACCCTCTCAGTTTTAAGACTTTATATATCACATAACTTTGTGAAATATTTTCTGTGTTCCAGACTACAGAAAGTAGCAGGAGAGTTTGCTCTCCAGTGCCTCTACCAGAGCTGCAATTCTGAGAACTCCTTGGTGCTTTCTCGAGACTTCTGAATAAAGACATCACCTGAACCCTTACTGCTCTTTATTCAGAGACTATTACATGACAGTGGAAATAAAGTATCCTGCACAAGGATTACACCCTGATTTCACCCTGCAATGGTAAGCTCCCCTGCAGGGCTTTAACACTGAAGGTTGCTTTGGCAGAAAGACAAGCAGTTACAGCTGATCCACACATAACCTTATTGATTGTATCTCTCTTTTTCCAGGCTTTCTAGAACTGTGCTTGAGATGGCAGCCTCTCTGCCATTTTTCTTGCTGTAGATCTGCTTATTCTTTCTGTTATCAGTGCTTCCAATATGCATTATCTCTGTACATTACCAGCCACAACAAAGCCAAAAGAAGAAAAGCTTTCCCTGTAAAATATTTAACTTAAAACCCCAGTTATCTGATCAAACCTTCAGCTCCGTCCCAGGGAAGAGAGCAACCTTCAATTTATTGCCCATAAAGGAGCCTATTCTTATTAATCAAGGCACCTCTGCACCTTATTCAGTGAAAAGCCATGCTTGGTGAAACTGGTCTGATTGCTGCCTCTGTGAGCTGGTGTGAGGGAGACTGTATTTAGAGAGGCTACCACAACCTTGGCAAAAATTGTCTCCTCTTCATTAAATTCTTGCCTGTACCAGACGCTATCACAGGGCTTTAAATTCCACTTTGGAATTCTATTTTTAGAGCTCAAGTGGGATTTATATGGTGCTCCGACCTAACATGAGCTCCCTGCACAAGGCTGAATTTAGCCTTGCATGCACTCGCTGCTGAAACTGCTGACTATAATAAACTGAGAAGGGCTTGCTCTACATATGTCTAATAGGCTCCTATGTACCTGAAATGTAGGACTTCCATGATGGCTTTAATTTCACCAAATTCTTGTAACAATAAAGATGACAGATTGTTTTTAAGTTCACCTTCCTTATCAGCAATGCTTGTACTTCTTTATTGACTGTTATAGAAAAATACCAGACCTATGTTTTAAGAATAAATGAAATAAGATTCCCAGATTTTTTACAGCTAAGGAATAATTGCCTTTTCAGCCTGGTCTATGATCACACTATAGTCAGCCCTGTCTCCCTTCACTTGCATAAATTTTGAACTGTTGGCCAACTTCAACAAACAGAGGAGCACAGAGGAAGAGGTCTCATGGATATTAAACTCCTTTGGGCTTCATTAGGTAGAGGAGAAAGAGTACTAATATCCCAGTGACAGAAATATACTGAACCTGTATTATACAGTAGAGAAGGCAGACAAGAGCAGACAAAGACATAAATGTAATAGAAAATAAGATTCTGTTGATTCGGTTGCTCATAGATAACATATTAATGTGAGGGAACAGACACACAGGAGATCAGTGTGTATCATTGTGAGACCTAAGTGCTCACAGTACTGTTAATGTTGTGTGTTTTGAAGTTTGTTGCTTCAGCTTCAGGTGCAAACTGGGCAGCCATAAATGGAGCCCTTTAATATAAAAATATGGATTGAAAAATCAGTCCTGAGCGTCTTGCCCAAATTCAACCAGTAATGGGAACAATTATATATGTTGCTTCAAACTGTCTGGCCCTGATAAATTTCCGTTCAAAGCCTGGCTGGGGTAATGAAAAATATTCCCAAGATGGTCTCAATTTCATAACTACACAGTAGATATAAGCAAAAAAATCCCCCAAAACAAAACACCAAATGAAGCCAAACAACTCACAGTAGTAGAATAAAGCAATGAAGAATGACAAAACAGATGAAGAAATCCACAATATGTTCGCCTGTGCCTCACAGTAATTAATGCTTTTTGAGATATTAGATAAACTTTTCTTTGTTGTAATAGAAACAGATTTCCCAGATCTCCTATTTCAGCTCTCAAGCTCCACCTTTTCTCAGCTTTGTCTGAAATTAGCCACATTTTCTACCACTTTAATAAACGTGGAATACAATTTGGAAATTATCTGTTTGCATCAGCACTGGCAAAGAACAATAGCTCAAATTTTGAGAGTCAAGGCTTCAATAATAAGGCCTGATTTTCTTAGCAATCAGATGCATACACACGCGTACACACACACACGCACGCACACACACCACATGTCTTTGTGAATAGGGCCCAAAACAGCTGCAACCTTCCAGAAATTAATTGGATTCTGGATCATTTGCATTTTTATATAGTTTACCAACAAAAGATGGAGATAGCAAGTTTATTAATGTGAAAAAAGAGAGACAAAGAGAGAGAGGGAGGGAAAGTGAACGTTTTGGTTGAGCCACTAATCCAAATTTTAATACACACAGTGCCTATTCACCTTATAATACTGCAGCAGATCCTCCAAGGTGGAAATTGATATGCAGGTCTAAACTGCAGGCAGCTGTTAAGGACTCCTACTGATGCCTAGGGCCTTTACAGTTCCTCATCTGGGTAGACATTATGATTTGATAATGGCCATATTCAGACAACACCCAAGGCAATTCTAGGATTTGCTGTCACAATAGACACACTGAAAATAAAGTCAGTGTAAATAGATTAAGAAATTGACAGAATAACAAGGCAGAAAGAATTAGAATGAATACACAAATGGCAGATGACAACTCAATGTATTGTGATGCAGAGATGGGATAAGGAAAGTGGAGCTGGAGGATTTATCTGCTGCCAGTATGCCTTCAACCTGCTTCCTGCCTGCATGGATGCCTGTTTCACTGAGAAGTGAAATCTTTATTAGAAGATTTCTTATCTCCTTTGCTGCCCACTGAAAAACTTCCTTTCCATTCAGCTGAAAGTGGAAGCTCCTGAAAGCTCCTGATCCATAGGTGTCCAAGACTTCATTTCCCTAGGGGATAGGAAGAAAATACTGAGTCAATATTCAGAGTGACTCTCAACTCCTATGGGAGCTGATGTAAACACTGGGTGACAACGTGGTAACCAGAACATTATTCTATGTGATTTATTTACAAATTTCTTAGAACTGTGCTGAGGTGTATGTGAGGTTTAGTGCATCAACTCTTCTGTGGAATCCCTTATTATATGCTTTTTTGGGCAGCAAAAAATTGATGGAATTTCATTTATTCACTTTTATCATGCTTCAATTGCAGCTTCATCTCTGCCAAAACCAGCTCCTAGCTATGCTCAGCCCAGCCTGAAAAACCAAATCATAGTAAAGAAGGTGTCAGACCAATTCCTGAAATATGGAATGTGACTTCATGTGCAAATAACTGGGGATTGTGAATGGTTTATTGGTTGTATGATAGACCCAGAGCTTGTGCAGAGATGGAATATCAGCAGTGACATCTCCAGTAGGCTGGAGGGTGAAGAAGGAACTAAAGCTGCTATAACACTGAAAATGAAACTCAGTGCTGTGTTAGTGCTCAGCTGCATAAGAATCCTATGAGCTTCAATTCTGTGTTGGTGCAGTAAGTGCTTCTTGGGTCTGACAGACCTGGTGCAAAGCTTTTCTCTGGAACAAAATCTGGGTGGGAGCACACAGAAAGGGAAGGCAGCAGCATTGCACAGGGCTGGCTGTAGCAGCAGGAGGCTGGAGACCCCATATAGCAATAAAATGCCTTCTGCTTTGACTATGTTGGAGATTTGGGCAACAAGATTGGACACAAGGAGACACTAGAGTAAAAGGTGCTGCTGGGAGGAAGGAAAGACTAACTTTGTCCCCCTGGGGCTAGATGAGCAGGAAGTTGTGCCCTTGACTATCCAGCCCAGCTCCACTTTTTCCTTCAAGCCCTTTCCTGTTCACTTATTTTGCTAAAATCACTGAGAAGCTGTGAGATAGCTCTTGTGTTTGAACAACACAAATCCCAAACTCTCAGTGCAGAGTGTTCAACCAATACATCTTGAGTAATCTGGAGGGAGCTTAGACTCATTTTAGTAAAATACTTAGTTTTGCTTGACTTCATGGGAATTAACCCAGTGCTTGAGTGCTGTGTTGGATCAGGGACAAAATTATATGTGTCTTGCCTAAATAATAACTAAATATTTTATGATTTTATACACGTTTATTACCTTGTATGGAATGTAACAGTTCTATCAAAATCTGAAACACTATGCAATGGAACAGCTTTGAACTTTAATTTCCTTGCCTCATTTTCTTTCCTCTTGCCCAATAAGAGGTTTCCTACATTTTCTCCATGGTTTTTCTACATTTCCTACATTTTCTGTTTGTTTTTCTTCTGCATAAAGTTTGACCAAGTCTTCTAAATAAACTTTTTTTTTCCTTGTTCATTTGTTTTTCTCTTTGCTTTCTTCCATTAGGTGTTATTTTCTTTCTTTCTTTGGGTGTTATCAACCACTTTTGTTTAATACTCTCTCATTCTTCTCTTTCTCTAACTAATTTACACTGAGCTATTTCTCCCCCATAATATGTTCTTCAAGGTTAGAGAAAGGGATAAGACAATGGCCAGAGGAAGGAAATCAAGAATGAAAAGGGCTAAATGTCACAGAGCCTTCAAGTATGAGGAAGAACGAGATAGAATAACAATTATTAAAAGAAGAGGACTGAAGGGAAAGTTTCCATAAAGAACATGGGAAAAGGACTGAAAACAAAGGTAGTGAGGGAAAAACTGCAGGGCTATTACTTTTATTCAGAAGTTGAATGTTCCCTGATTTTGAAGGACCCAAAGCTGCAAGGAGTAGAGAGCTCCATTTAGCCCTAAATCAATCCTGCTAAAAGGAATACCTTGATTACAGTTAGCTTGCCAGCATTTAGAAATGAGACAGGAACATGGCCAACATTCTTCTGGCTGAATACACAGATAGAGCGAGACACATTATGGAATGATAAAGTATCTAAGTGCACCAAGCCCTTATTTATCTAACTTCTGTTAACCTTTGCAGAAAGCCTGCCAAAGTATCCTGGTAGGACTGAAAAGCCAAGCAAGTAACAGTCTTATAACCAGGCTACATTTTGTATGGCACTAATAACTGTATTTGTACTGCCTAGGGACTTTGTAATTTCCTGCTTTTGAGACAGTAGAGAAATGTGAGCATTGTAAGATTGAAATCCTGGCCTCATTGAAGTCAAAGGCAATATATCCACTTAAATTCTAGTAGTGCAGCCACTTTCTAACTAAAAGGGTGCTTATGGAATGTTGCCTGTGTGAATGTACCTAATTTAGATGGTTTAAAAAAGCACTAGAGGAGAAAATGCAGAAAGCTGATGAGTATTAGGGCAGGTAGAGCAAGATCATGAAAGGACATGGGCTGAAAGGGTGGAGGAGAGACCATGTCCATAAAGGACTTTAAAAGGAACAGAGGAGGATCAAAATTGTCAGGGACTGCAAATGAAGTGGAAAGGAGGAGACAGACAATGAGAATTCAGAGCCATTCTAGGCAAAGTAGAAGCTGTTGCTACCAAGTGGGCTGAATTTGCTGCATGAGGCTGAGGATGTGTTTATGCAAAGAGAGAGTTATCCTGTGGTTGTGCTTGGGAGCACAGCACAATACACTGTAGCTTTGCATCTGTTTATGTTATAGCTGTGAAATAGATTTTGTTCCAAGAAAGTACCAAATATATGTACTTCTTAAATATTCAGGATTCATAGCACTACTCCTCTGTATTTCAAGGGTGCCACACCCTGAACTCTGCCTGGAGACTGCCTTCTCCAGAATGAGAACACCAGGGGCTGCTCTTCCATGTGAAAAGATGTATTTCACCTGTTAAGAATCTTGCAATGCTTCTCCAAGCAGAAATACAAATATTGGACTGCTGCTTTACTAGGCAATCAATTTTTTTTCCTTTCTGTGGTAAGAAAATACTAATGAACCACTTACTTCATTCCCTGAGAAGAAGAAAGAGGGAGATGCTGTTACATCACCAAAACCAAAGCCTGATAACATTGAATGGTATTTGATATTAATTTTCTATTGTCTTGTCAAAACTTGTTTAAATTCCCAGTGGATAGGTCTTCTGCTGCTCCTTTGGGGATCATACTCCATCGTTACTCCAAAACTAAAGAAGCTTTCTGGAGTTTGTCTTTGCAATAAGGTAATTTTCTTTCTCCTTAGTATTCATACCCTATAAAAATTTAAAACTTGTTATATTTCATCTCAGTTACTCCTTCACTAAGTTGTCTGTACTTGACTGGTTTGGGTTTTTTTCCTGGTAAGTTCATCTTCCTGTTCCCATTCTCTGGATTTGCTTTAGTTCATCAGCTGCATTCTAGTGTCATGATAAATCAAAAACATACCTAGTATTCTATCCAGGCTACAACAGAACTACACAGAGAGGGCTATTAAGTCAGGGCTCAGTGGTGCACAGCTTTTGCACTGGCAGCCTGAAATTTTGCTATGCTTCATTGCAACTGTGTCACGTTACATATGCATGCTTAATTTTCTGTTCACTATTACCCCTTTTAGAATATGTAAGACAGTGGCATAAAGCTATTCAGCTGGTTTACTCTTTTTCAGCACTGCTGGAATGCTAGTAATGATGTCATTAAAAAAAAATCTGAAATCTGAATTCGGCTCCTGTCGACTTTACCCAGAAGTTACAATTTTATTTTATTTTCATTTTAAGCTGTTACATTATGGGAGGTCTGATGTCTAACAAAATATTTGCCTTTTGCAGATAACTAAAACGGGTTTTTGCTTTGCAAAGTTTGAAGAAAGCCCATTTAGAACTGCATTTACCCCAAAAAACATTTTGCTAATCAGAAAACAATTCTAATGCTCCAATGGACATAGCTAATTCAAAAAGTACTTGAAGTAAAAGATTAAAATCAGAATAGTACAAGGGCTTGGTAAGGAGTTTATACTGCGCCCTCCTGGGACATCAGCAGTAGTGCATCTTTGCCTGCAGAGGCGAAATTTGTGGCACTCAATGCCTACATAAGATCTTCAGAAATGCAATTTATCAGGAGAAAATATTCCATAAATGAATAAATATAGATTATTTCAAATAGAGTACTGTTGTTCCCTTACACAGTAGGATCTGCCCAGAACACTCCGAAGATGGGAAACCTCCACAATAGCTTAGTATTGTGAAGTATACTACTTCATTAGCAATTGTAAATCATTCTGGGGTAAAAGATGTGGAGGAGATGAGAAGGAGTATTTTTTGTTTCAGTGTCTTTGTGCTGTTCCTCTGCAAAACGGGATGATCTAGCAGCATGACTGATTGCCTTGAGAAGATGAGACAGAAGTGAGGGTAAGTGTACCTATATTACTGCTAAATTAGTTTCCCTCAACATCATGAAAAGCATGAGCTACTCAGGTTTGCCTGGGAACCATGGCATATAGTGAGATGGCTGGTTTACATGGAAGTCTAATTCACATTCTGCTGCATTTCCCTGCTGTTATTAAAGTTACAATTGCTCAGGAGGCAATTAGTCCTTCTTGTTGCAATATGGACACTGCAAGGCATAGAAAGCAAAACACATCCCTTGATCAGTCAGCTCCTCCTCAATTCTTGTCACACTCTCTCCTACACTGACTTTGTATCTTGAACATTAAGGCAGGAGCAATACCTTCCAGCTGTGCATTCTCTCCTTTCAGATAGAGGAGATAGCATTAGCTTGAGACTTTGCAGATCAGAAACCTACAGTACAATGTCAGCTAATTTTTATAAATAATTTTCAGATAATGTACACCATGGAATTCAGATTATTCTTAGTTCTTTAATCTGGTTTGAAATTGATAAAGCTAACACAGTTTCACAATCCAAGCCATACTTACCACAGATTTAGAAACTGGGTTTGTACATAAATTAAGCTGAAACCAAGTTTGCAACTAAGCTGAAACCTGTATTGGCAGCTCAACCCACATTTAAGTCAAAACTGCATGGAGTAGTAAGTTTTTATGCCAAAATAATAAAAACTGTAACGAGACACATATATACACACATCCCTGTCACAACATATATACATTGTGTCCTAGGCATACTTTTAATCTATATCTAACTTTTTTAGTAGTGACAAAGCGCCTTTCAGTCATTACTAGAACCATTAATTTAAGTATCAGCATTGTCTGGATGTACTGTTCTCCGACAGTGCCTAGGATGTCCACGCAACCATTGATTTAGGAGACAATATCACTTGCTTCCAAGTTTATGAGGCAATAAACAGCTCCCGCATATTGATGAATGCGGAGGTGTTTGCTCAGCACATTTGCAGGGGACGTTTATTACCCAAGTGCTGTGCTTTAAAAGCAAATGAAATTGTAACTATTCTCACTTTCTTTTGTTGGGGGGAAGGAAGAAAAATACTGTAGTGTTTAATTTGTTCCTGCACTTTCCCTCCTCCTGTGACTCATTAAAATGACTGACACAGGCGTGGATGTTTCCCTCATCTGTGCAGTTGACGACTACAGTCATTTTTTCTTTGGTGGCCTTACATGAGACTGCTTTAGAACAGGGTGCAATTGTCAGAATACCAGAGAGACATGACTAAGATTATTCCTTCGTGCTTTATTACCCTATTATCCCCTTCCAAAGGATTAAGTTAGCTCATCAGCATAGCTACTTAGACTTACTAACTCTACAATAATATTCATTGCTCTGCCCATACAATAAAAGAATGAAATAATTTTTAATCTGGAGAATTGGATCATGCGAATGTAAGGGATTAAAAGATGAGTCTTTGGCTTGTACACCTGGCAAAACACTGCTTGGAATCTAAACTCCTTTGAAGTATATTATACTGGGAAGGAAAAGAGAGTGGAGGAAAAAGATGAGCTTGCAAAGCTGCATGCCAACTGAGTTGTTATGAGGATGCCAGACAGAGAAAGCAACCCGTGAAAAATGTATTAAATTATCAAAACCACAAAGCTGATTTATAGCTGCCGTAATTTCTCCTTTGCTTTTTGTTCCCATACGAAGAATGTCAGGGATGATATTTACTTACAAGGAAAAAAAAATGTTTCTAGCTGTTAATAAAATATATACAAACATTTTAATTATTTTATTTATCTAGGCTGGGAACGAAAACAGAATGACAATTTAAAGAAAAGTTGGAATACAAAATGCAAAAAGTAAACAAATATTTTCCAAAATTCTTGAGATGAATGAATCATTGATTCTTCTGGCTTGTATGAAAAGTCTTTAATCTAAATAGCCTATTTGTTGTTTTAAGAAAATGATGTTTGAAATTTCTAGCAGAGCAGATGATTCCTTTCTTACTATTACAATATGAGATTAGGGAAAAAACATTAACTTGAAATATTTCATAATGCTCATTAACTTGCCTCATTTTTTGTCTCTTTTCTAATTTAAGACTCAGATATGCAAGCTTGCATTCATTTATATAAACCTGTTCATCTGAGTAGTGGCATTAAAATAGATGGGACACATCCTTTGGTGAAGCCAGTCCCCAGCAATGTTATGCCAGTAGGCTGTAAAAGGTCATACCTTTCCTTCATGTTTGAAAAATGCCTTCTGTCCACCTAGAAGTGTAAAAATTATAATATTAAGAACTAATCCTTATACTTAATAGTAGAAAAACTTTAACTAGCTCTTAATATTTTATACTGTTAGAAAGGAATTTTCTACCACACCTACTTTAATCCATATACTTGGACTTTTCCATTATACTCCTTTTTTCTCTAATATTCTTTCTGATTCTTTCAGTCATCCTGAATTTTCATTTTGCTTTGATTTTTGTCCTTCATTCTTATTTGATAGAGTGAATTTTTTAAAGAGAAATTCAAAGGTTTTAATGGAGACACGAGTTATGCTGACATCCCTTCAGCCTTCACGTCCAGTGCTGATTCATTGCAAACAGCCACACTCCTCTTTGCTCTTATTGTCCTTTGCCCTCCTGCTGCTGTGGGCTAAAGGGAGTTAGTCCATGAGTCCATGGACAACAGCAGCATCTCTTTCATTTACAATTCAGTTGGCAAGACAGTTGGCATTGTTATCTTGGTAATATTAGGTTACCATAGATTTTGAATTACGTAAATTAGAAGGAAAAAGCCTTCTGACAAGTTTTGACCTCCTCACTAACTGCTGCTTGGGGAATTTATTTGGGGCAGCATAGGACTGGCTGGTTAAAACCACACATTTAGATTCTGTTTTAACTTATTTGAATTCACTGCAAAAAGTGTATTCCAGAAAGTCAAGAGTCTGAAATTGATGTTTTCTCATGCTTATAATTTTAAAAAATGGATGTGTGGAATTTTGAAATTGAAATTACTTTAAAAAGAAGTCATGGCAATAATGGATGGAGCCTGTGCTTCAGTCTGGGAGCTGAAGTGAAAATGTGTGTCATCATAAAATGGTTTAAGTTAGATCTAGTTACCTCAAGTGTGAAACAAAGTAATGGAAAAGAATGTGTACTATATAGAGGTTTTTATGTATCCTGTTCTATAACAATTGGACAATTGAGAATAAATATAGGAAGCAGATTCAGTTGCTCAGTTAAGTTTACTACATATTTTGCTCTCCTGTTACTAATTTCATCTGAATGATTCTAAAGATGTTCCTAGCAGCCTTGACTAAGGTCCATATATGACCCCGTTCTTTGGAGGTCTGTGTGTGACAACAACCTGCTAAGAAAGAAAGTAGGAAGAAATGGTGGCATAACTAAAAATGAGGCATCTTGCTGATTTAATGGACCTCAGGAACAAAAGTAAATAGCAATATTGAATAGCACAGGGCTACATTGCCTAATGAAGAACTTCTAAATTAAAAATATAAAATAATTCCCAATCAATGCAGTAAGAAAGAATCAAGCCAAACAGTACATACGGCTGATAAAATGGGATATTTATCAAAGACATAGAATTAAATGAGAGTATGGTATTTTTTTAAGAAAATATTTTTAAAAAGTTATTTCTTTTATTCCTTATTTGGGCTGTTACTAATGAAGAAAACAGAGTGTAATTTTGTTGTTCTAGCTTTGGGGTTTCATTTTTTAAAGTTTTTCTTTAAAAAGACATTTTCAGAACGACATTTTCAGAACGACTAGTGCATCATATTTTTCTTTCTGGTCACCCTATTTGATTGTTTTTTCAAGACAATGGGAACACAGTAAGGTTACCTCCAGAAAGAATAACAGAATCTTTGACACCGCATGCCTGAGAGAAAAGTCAACAAAAAGCAAATGAGGATAGTGACTAATCTTTGTTAGTCAGGATTGTTATCCACACCAAATGGAGGGAAGTGGCTGATGACTACTTTGGAAAAGATATTCTGAATGTTAGGGCAGGTGTCTCAGTCCCACAGAAAAGCTAGGACGTGGCTTTGAGAATCCAGCTAGGCATAATTTTGAGAGAGGATCCATTTTTTTTGATGGATATGATGTGCCAAGTTCTGCAGAAGGAAACTTCAGAAGTGTATACCAACAACTAAGACATTTTTCCTTCTATATTTTCTCTGCTAAGGGCCTCAGATATGAGCAATACTTACTGTACTCAAACTTCAATTGCCTGGAAAGTGTTGAAAGCCTAAAATACTTTGTGTGAAGATTATTAGGGGTTCCCCAAAAATCTCACGTTGAGTGACTAATTGCTAGCAGCAGACATATTTTTAATTAACTATAACACAAATTATTCAGATACTCTCTTTCATTGTCTAAAAATTCATAAGTAAGCTCTGCTATTTGCATATGCTCTTTAGCCCAAGGGATATGTTAGTGCTGGCAATGAAAGGAAACCAAAAAGCACTTTTGGTAAAAGGAGAAAGGAATGATGCAATCAGGTCTGTTCTCTGATGCAGTTTTACTGAGTTACTGAAAACACAGCAATCCTGTATCTCCAAACACAGAACAAACTTAGGTGATTTTCACATTCACAATTGCCAAGGTTGCCTTCCTAGTCTGTTCTGTGACCTAGGGTCTTTTCCTTTCTTCTATTCCTTATTAAAGCCAGCACCTTATATCTCTACTCGTAATTAGTGAATTCGGACTTTTAATCATTCCATTACATGAAGCTTTTGTAAGTGAAGAGAACTCCTAATCTTTCCAGCTGTTTCATTTGTATGAAGTGCCTTAATCAAGCCTTCCCTTTAGCCAGATTTAGGGGTGTTTAGCACCCCTAGCTAGAGCTACAGTGGCCTGGAGATCACAGGCTTACTTGAGAGCAGCCTTCTAACACTTTCCAACACAACAACATCATATCCAGGTACAAGACCAGGTATGATTTAATTTCAAATCCCTTTTGTTCCTGCAGGGGTCCCATCAAGCAAAGCATACACTCAAAGTATAAATTCCTAGAAAACACTGGCTCCCTATGTGGATAAGAGATATATTGCAAAGGGGAAAAATCAAAAGGAATTATATCTGGCCTGCTGCTTCTGTGTGATTTTCGTATTTATTATCATAATCAGATTTATCATTATTCTTATGTATCTCTTAAGAAGCAGAGTTGCCAATTATTTATTTTTTTAATTTGTAAAGAAAAGTACATCTCTTAAGCACTGGGTGACAAGGACAGCAGCACCTCTGTGTGAGAAGCACATATGGATGAGCAAGTATCTATGAAAATATGTGTATACTGGAGTACATTGGACACCCTGAATGGAGAGCAGAATTAGTAGAATTAGTAGAGGGAAGGTTTGCATACAGGATTTATTTACTCCCTTCTTCACATAAGAAAAACACCACCACACACTTACCTACTGAAAACAGCTGCATTTTTGATGTGTTCTGAATCCCATTTGTTATTTCCTGGGCAAAAGTGAACTGTGGCTCACCCTCCAAAATAACCCCAGTAGACACAGACCTATAAAAACTATCTTGCTATAAAGGACTCTATAAAACAGTATGTTTTAATTGCTTCCTGGTTTCAGCAAACTGTTTTATATTCAAAGTTAACATTAGGTTGACACTTAACTTCCTTGGGCTTTTTATTATTTTAAGGCATAAATTATCAGAAGCTATTTATTTTAGCATTTGCTTTCATGAATGGAGGTAGCATTTGTGTGACTGATTAAGCACTTAAAAAAGCAGCACAACCCACCGCAGATTTAATTAGTTGCACAAATTATTGCTGAGCACCGTAAATTTAATGTCATCTCTTTTACAATTAAAAAAAAAAATACTGAGCAGGTAATAACACATTTGTATGGATCAACTGATTATCCTGTGGGCAGGTTACTATTATACTCATTTGGGATTCAGGAAGATGGGATTGAAGGAGTTGCCCAGGGTGATGCTCTCAACTGATGGTTTGGGGTCTGAAGTGGGGGGACAGTTCAGGAAATAAGGATGTTTGGATTTGTGCAGAGATGACCAGAGCTACCCTGCCACCTACCTACAGAATAGTTTAGGAATCACAGAGATAATCAGCTGAGTAATTACTACCTTGCTTGGAAAAAAATACACGAAGCATTCTCTTTTTGCATTGTACATGTCTAACAATGTTTGGTGCTCAGCCAGGTAAGTCTTCCCTTAATAACCCGTCTTTTCACAGATGCTGAGCCTGTAATATGGCTACTAAAATGTATTTAAAAGGTTTATTAACTTTGAGACTCTTCAGAAATCTGTCTCACCACAAACTGATATCATTCTTGAGAGAAAGATACACAGTAGTTTCTGTAGTGAGGCTCTGGCACTGTTTATCTCCCAAATGAGATATCAGCTCATGATGTTAAAAATCAACCAAGTGAATTTTTACATTATAGACTCTCACAAGAATCAGATGAAAGCTGGTGACATGCAAGAGAACTGAAAGCATACCTGCTACTTGCAGTACAATCTAATCATTAATAACCTACTCCCAGGTATTGTGTGGTGTCATGGCTGATCTGTAAGGACAAGTGGGTCACAGGGTAGTTTAAAATCACCCAATTTTTAAAAAAAGCCATTCCACATTCTTCCCTGTGGAGGATAGGAATGCACAAGACAAAGCAGTATGTTATTTAAAGGTAAGTCAGCATCCTATGAGAAACAACGAAAATGAGTCTGCACTATCTGAAGACTTAGCCCTCTTATTGGAGCAGTGAAAACTTTCTAAGCCACAGCAGAAACAACAGAGAAACTGCATCAGTAATAATCTTTTTCTATAACAAGCGCTCTTCCAAGGTCATGCATTTAAGGGAGCTGACAGGTGAAGTCTGACAAACCTAGCTGCAGCAATTTGGGACGTTATTCCCAACATTGCCTGGATTCATCTCTCCACCATGAATTACCACAGAACACAATGCCCGCAGCCCATCTCAGCTTTGTTACTGGCAGTCTGTGCTGCAGAGGCAAGCCGTGAACGGGGCTGGCTGAGGTGCAGCCAGTCCTGCTGTTGTGCTGCCCCTGCTCCAGGGGCTGCAGCTTCTGGCACAGGAGCAGGACAGCCTTGCTTGGCTAGGTCTGCCTCAGCCTGCCTGTTGAATTCACTGGGGTGCACTGCAATTCAGAGGCTTAACTGCAACCCCTGCAGATAAGAGCTTTTAGCTGCCAAATATTATGCAGGATCCCTGATGGGCTCCTCAGCCTATGTCAAACCCTGTGAGGTTGTAGTTGCCATCACGCTGCAATCATGGACCTGAACTGCGGGCTACAATTGCACCTTGAGAGGAGCAGCACTGAGAGAACATAGCAGAAATCTGTCTAGCATGCAATGCTATCTCTTAACAGCAGATGCCTGGAGCACAATATAAGAACACAGATACTTTTAAAGCCAGAGTTTGCATCACAAATTTCTCATGTACAAATCTAGCTAATTGTCTTTGGAATTCATAAACTTCTGACTTCTACTTGAGGAGATCCAAATTACAATATTTCCTTAAAAAACATTTCCTCTTGCTGCTTTCAACCAGCCATTTCCTAGTTCCAGTGGCAGCATCAATTTCTTGGGTTGAAAAAAGCAACAATTCCTTGTTCACTTCCTCGTGTATCTCACAGATTTGTATTGTAAACAACGTTGGTCATTGCTTCCCCAGAAATAACCATGCTAGTGTAGTTGTTTCTCATATGGAAGTCATTCCCTAATGTCTCTCACTATTGTAATTTTTTTCCCATCTTTCTTACTCTGCTAGTTAGGTGCAGGTAGCACTGTCATCTTTGTGTCACAGGAGCCAGAGTGGCGGATGTGAGCAACAGCTAAATCAGAGTTAACTGCCCAGCATGGGGGATGGCCACCAGCTGAGCATGCCCAAGGATAATCCACCTGTGATGGGCACCTCCATGCTTCCCATTGCAATCACATGCTCCAGATGCTGGGTTCATGAGGGATTTTCTACTCCTCTCAAGCCTCTCCACCTCTTACTTTTTGTAAAGACATGAAAGATCCTTGCAGAGATGGAGACTGTTAGTAAATAACACTGCTCAAGCTAAATTGTAAATGTGTGCTGATATCAGATTTATCAATAGTTGTAAAAAATTTTAAATGAAACTGTAAGTACTTATTCTGCTCTTCTGCTGCTTGAGCCATTAGGTTAAATTCACTAAATTCACAAGATTATTTCCACTCAATTGAACTATCAAACAGCAAACAAACAAAAACAAACAAAAAAGCAAAGCAGAAGAGCAAACAGCAACCACAATAACATCCAGAAGTACTAGGCTCGGTTTCAAGAAACTATGAAATTACAGATTATGAGGTTAACAAAAACCTGAATAATCTGGGATAAATACTTTAGTAAAGTCGGGATTCTGCTCTTACGTTCTGTCAGCAATTTTAAGATGAAAAAGGTTACTTCTACAGAGAAAGCTACCTTTCTGATGCCAAAAGCCACAGACTGAAAAGAAACCATTAAAAAATAGTAAAACCAGTGAAGAAACTCTTGTTAATGACACATGATTCTAACTAAGGTCCAAGTTACCTGGGATTTCAGTTGGCTTAGCATTTTCAGTTTGTGCAGTTAAAACACACAGATTCAGCTCTTTACCATAAACTAGTGAAGCAAGGACAGTTGTTCAGTGTATTTTATTTGTTCAGGTAACAGATACTCTGAATTTTATACTCACCTTCAATATATTTCATGTGTCTTCTTTTCTATATCCCCTGCCAAAAAAGGAGAAAATACTTTTTGAGACTGACAACACTCATTCTGGGAATGACTGTGCCTTCATCTTCACAGCCTCAAGAGGAAACTGGAGCTGCTGGGGAATTTGTATCTAGTAAATTATCTTTTCAGGAAAAGAAAAATAAATGGATTGCTGGGGAAAAAAAAAAAAAGTACAAGACAATTTCACTACTGAGAATAAAACAGAAAAACCCTAATCAGCCAACCAACCAAAAAACAAAGCAAAACAAAAAAATAAAAGCCGAAAAAACAACCAGCCAATCAACCAGCCAGCCAACCAATCAACCAAAAAATCATGCAAAAAAAGGGCATTGTAAAGAAATCAGCCCTCAAAGAATTTTAGCCAGCTGTAATTACAATTAACACAGTCAAGTTACACTTCTCCAAAAACATTCTAGCAGTTTTCATAATCATTATTGATCATTAATTAGCCATGTCTGATTGCTAAGATATTTTAGTGGGAATTCTTTGGCCATCACAGGTCAAAGCAAGTCCTTACTTGCCACTTCTGTAACATTTCTAAATTAATAGATATGCACAACCTAGAAGACAGGGTATAATTTGTGATGAATATTCAAAATGTGTCACACATTTTCTATATTAGACAAGCATATATTTGCTTTAAAATAAGAACTCAACATTACCCACAAATTTGTATGGGTCTTCTCCATTATGTCTGAAACTGGAAAGAGCAGTGAATCTGCACTCTGTACAATTTACATATGGAGAAAAAATAAAGTTTGCTTAATTCCTACCTTTGCCAATGCTACGAAGAAATACAAATTGAGAAATCTCAAGCTCCCTTTTTCTCAAATTTCCCCAAACATTACAAAAAGCAACAAAATAATTATAAAACAAATAATATTAACCATGGTGCCAAACTATATTATTTCCTTTAAATAGAATATTTATTCTTGTCCACAGAAAACATATAATATTTTTCATTGGAACTGAGAGCAAACACTTAATGTATAAAATACTTCTGAGTTTGCTAATTACTAAGGGAGAAATATAATTAGCAATAATAATTCTTGGGATCACTTTATAGTCAGTCTTTCTCAATTAAACTTGCAATCTATAATTTTCCTGGAGGAGATACTGAAATGTCTCAGATCTCAGCAGGCTAAGTTCTGAGTATAAAATAGCTCCATAAAAGGTTGTCACACAGCAAAGCATGGGCTCTGTTTAAACTGAGTAATAGTCATAGTAGTAACTATAGTAATGTTCAGGTTTTGCAGTTTGCAGTAGAATAATTTTCCTGGAGATCTTGTGCAAAGGTTGTCCTGCAGTCTCTGCCAGCAATAAACTAGACTTGAAGAGGGGATGCAAAAGGAATATTTTTACCCACATTCATCCCTACCCCTTGATCTCTGTGCTGGTGGACACTTGTCTCTACATGTAGTTGGCTTCCTGGACTGCTGATAGCCTGTGCTGGAAGAATTCACTATTTATATACTGCCATCAGTTCTAAGAGGTGGAATTCATTTTTACTGCAGGAAAAGCATCTTCACAGTGAATGAAAAAATAAAGTAAACCACATTGGACTACTATTTTACAAAGGCATAGAAGAGTTAAACCCTATGTAGCTTCAATAAATTTGGAGGATGTGTCTTTTATCCTATCTTATCTGCAAGGCTTGTCCACCTAACTAAATCCCAGGAACATATTCTAGAAATTCATTTTACCCAGAACCACTTCTAATAATTTTGTTTACAGATGGGGGCACTTTTAGGAGTATTACAGCTTAAATTACTTGTCTGTTACTTCTCCTAGTTCAGCATCCTAATGCATTGATATGTGGAGCAGGAAGGCAATATTGTCCTCCAGAGGACATACAAGACTAATAATGTCCAGTTTAAAACGTGCATTTTTAACTGTACAGTATGGTCAAAGGCAACTATAGATGGAGTCTGAATTGGGGTACTATGATAGACACCATTTATGATGACTTAGTAAGTATTTAAAGGTAAATATGCCTTGATTTCCTTTCAAAAATTTTCTAGTAACTTTGCAATCATATGGTGGAACCATATGTGCATATGTGGTGCACCCAATAACACATTGCAATAAGTAGCCAGGAATAAGTTGCAATCACACATTGTTTGTGCCCCTTGCCCTTGTTCTGTTCCTGGGCTCTACTGGAAAGAGCCTGGCCCCATCCTCTTGACATCCACACTTAAGATATTTGTGTGCATTGATAAGATCCCCTCTCATCTGTCTCTTCTCCGAGCTAAACAGACCCAGCTCCCTCTCTTCTTTCCTAACAAGAGAGACGTGCCAGACTCATGATCATCTCTGTAGCCCTCCACTGGACAATCTCCAGGAGTTCTTTTTCTTTCATGAACTGAGGAGCCTGGAACTGGACACAGCACTCCAGATGAGGCCCCACCAGGGCTGAGCAGAGGGCCAGAATCAATCACCAGCCTCAACCTGCTGGCAATGCTTTTTCTAATGCACCCCAGGACACCATTGGCCTTCTTGGCCACAAGGGCCCTGCTGGCCCAAGGACAACTTCATGTCCACCAGCTCCTGCTCTGCAGAGCTGCTTCCCAGCAAGCCAGCCCCCAGCCTCTGCTGGTGCCTGGGGTTATCCTTCCCCAGGGGCAGGACCCTGCATTGGCCTTTGCTGAATTTCAAAATGTTCCACTCCAGCCTGTTGAGACACTTCTGAGTGGTCACAAAGTGCTCTGGGGTACTGGCCACTCCTCCCAGCAAGGAGGAGCTCTGTCCCTTCATCCAAATCCTTGATGAACAAATGAAACAATACTGGCGACTAGTCAGAATCTGTGTAGGCAATATATCTGTGTGCAAACAGTGCAAGGCGAATTTTATCCCAAAGTGCCTCTTCACTAGAATCTCAATTTTTGATCCCACATAATGTCATCCTCCTCCTTTGGCCTCTCATTTTGGGCATTTTACTTGAAAGTACAGATTATTCAAGAATATGGATTACTTGAAGATTTTTTTTTTTCCCCAAGGAACAGAACTTTTAAAATACCTGTTACCTTTTGGAAGAAAATATGGGTAATTCACTCAGTCCTTCTATCAGTGTGCTTGAAGCTGAGGAATCCAATCCTGAGCTCTCTTAGTCAGGTTGTAATTTCAGATACTGCTGGACAGCTATCTGAATCTCTTTGCATGTTTATGTGGCCTATCCCCACATGCTGACAGGTTCACACCTGTAAATCTGATTAGCAGACAATGTTTGACTTGATTAGTCAAGTGCAAAGCTCAATGCAGTCAGACATTTGAAATTCAAGATTTCCTGGAGCTGTGTTAATAGGTTTGAGACCTGAGCAGTGTGTAAATGAAGCAACAGGAACCACACATTCTTACAGACAGTATTTCATTTCTTCATTTTCAGGGGGTACTGAATCAAAAACTGTTTGGAACTGATGTGTCCCTCTGTTACTAAATGCCTTAGGACAAACAGTGGTTGCCATCAGAGCTTTCTGGAGCTTCTTCAAATGGAAAATAGGTTTGTGTAATATTAACCAGCAAATTCCAGTTTCCTACTGGTTACTGTCTGTATGTTTGATGATCTCAAAAGGCCTACAGGCTGCTTTCAGATTATTCCTTCACATGAGAAAGAAAGAACAACCTTTCACAAGGGTTGTCTATTTGTAGTCTCTAAACTCAACCTCTTGCTTACTTACTGCTCTTCCATTCCTGTGAATCCAATTTCTGCTCAAATTTTGTCAATGCAAAACTCTCTTTATCTTCTGAGACTGTTTCAGTGAAGCATTTGTGATACCACATATCACAGGTGCTCTGTGAAATCATAGTTCAGAGTAATGATTGGGTTATATATGTATGTACATGCTTAGGAAGGCACTTATGTTTCCAAATATCTCCGAGCATATTGTTAAAGTTTGTGAACCAAAATGATGAGTGGTTCTGCCGCCATAAGGAGACCAGAGGACAAACACACGAGTATAAGTCTAGTCCTAGTTAGTGTGGAGAAAAAGTCATGGAAATATTGTCATCTACTATTTATACCTACCCACTGTGAGCATGGTATTTTACTATCCAGTAACAAGAGATGAATCCTTGCCCCTTGATCCGGTAGATCCTGGAATATAAGAGAAATTACACTGTACTGGAGTAATTGCAGTATTGCAAACCCCTTGCTACTGACACAGTTTGTAAGCAGCAAAGTAAGATTTATTTTCATGTGGTGCACCCAATAACACATTGCAATAAGTAGCCAGGAATAAGCTCTACTCTCTGGTACCACACCTTAATGTCTCTATTCAGACTCCCAGAACAGTGTTTTAAATTAGGTCAAAACAGTACGAGAATACAGGACATTATGACAGGGCAAAGTAATGGTGGAAGGAAAAAAAATCAATAAATATAAAAAAAGGCTGAAAATTACTTTGAGGTGAGTAGTTATTCCCACAGAAGGACTATTTGCATTGATTTAATTTCTGACATGCTTTGTTTTAAGACTTACAATGAACTGTACTATTACTGTTTGTTCTGAAGCACTGTCAGAACAAAGTCAGGAATAAGCAAGAATGGAAATGAAAAATTTTAGTCTCCATGCCATCTGTGAAGGGCAGGAATCACCCACAGGCACTAAAACATGAGCTGGATAAACAAGGTGGGCAGGAGGCTGGAGGAGAACATAGATCAGAGAGCAGTGACTGAGGTGAGAATGGGAGATTTGCTGGAAAATGATAGACACAGTGCTTTAGTAACCATTGACCTTGCACTAAAGAGCACAGGAAAAAGTCAGTGCTCCAGAGATTTGACATAGGACAAGCTCAAGAGGACCAATATAAAACAGATTTCTCTTTCATGCATATGTTATTTCCCTATCCATTTCTCCCTAGCCATATTAGCTGTATCTTTTCTCCAGTATCATATCTACTCCCCTTCCTGCAGACAGCAGCTCTCTCTCCCCCACACACCGAAACTCAGAGGCCTCTGAAACCTGCAGGGTAACATTTATACACAAACAAATTTTCTTTGATATGAGAGGACTACTTAGTGATGAAAATTCGTGATTTTCAGGAGACATTTAAAAATAATAAAACCAAACCCTGAACTTAAAACATTGTATTTAAACTGGGAAAGCCCATTGAATGGCTGGTTTTCATTTGGTGCTTATGTGAATGTATAAGTGACTATCAGAAGACTTTTCCCTGTACCATTTGCTTTATTGCAAAGCAGCCATTGGGAAACTTCATGATGATTTCAGTGAATTTGCATTAAGACCAGTGTTGGTTACACTATCATTTGGCACAGTGCAAGGCAATTTGAGAATCTGTTTATTTTCAGAGCAAAATGTTCCTTGCCCATAGACTCTTTCAAAATGAACCCATATTTTAACAAAAAGCGAGTCTCAGGGACAGACTGCCCTCTGTCATTCACACGTTCTGCCTCCTTTTTCACATCTTGCAAGACACGTGTGAAGGCCCTGTGGTTTAGAAGGGTGATGCCTCTGGTGCCTGCAGCCACAGAACAGGAAAGGAAATGGTGCACCAGTTCTGGAGAGCACAAGCTTGCACAATGCCACAATCTCTGTCCTGGTCTCTGACCCCAGATATTGGGTAAGTCTGCTTGGTGGATCAAAGGATCAACATTCCAGCATGAGTGCTCTGTGGTGCTCCATCAATGCATGTGATGTGGTAGCATACTCTAAGCCATGTATTCTGGGAAGTGGAATATCCTATCTTCTTAGACCAAAAAGTACTGGTGCACCCTCACTGCTGCTTCCACTTCCCTTGACTGACCCATTGCTCCTTTCATTATTCATCTTTCTCCTTCTACAGATGATGCAGAAACTCCTCTCACCCAGGGCTCCTCCCTCTCTGCTACCTGGACCTCTGTGTCCCCATCTGAAAAACCCTGCCTGCCCTCCTGATGACATGTGGCTGTGGGTTTCACAGTGCACACACACACACAAAACCTGTGGGAAGGCATGAGGCAAGCTGCTCTTACACCCAGCTCACAGTAGGGCTGTAGCCCTGTGGCAACCACTAACAAATCCCTAAAGGAATCTTTAGGACAGTATTTAACTCAGTGTTGTCTTCACATTGAATGCACTCACTGGAAATAAAGAGGAGGGGGCAAATCACAACTGCTTTGCAAAAGGACTGCACAGTCTCCAATTCTGAGAATTTCTGCCTAGGAAGCAGGCACTGTGAATGGTATTTAAATGTCTCTGCTGGTCTGCTGCTGCTGCTGCAGTTTGCACGAGAGCTTGGGCCATCAGATTCAGGCAAAAAGTGGTGTATCCTACACAGCCAAGGTGGTGTAACCCACTGAAACATGCAGTGGGAGTTCCCCTGGCTCATTTTGTTTCAAGAACTCACACAAAACTGGTGCCCAGCAGAGCTGCAGGGAAGAGGCAGCAACAGGCAATTGGGAGGCAGTGAAGGCTGGAGTCAGAGCTGTATGAAACATGAACATCTGTGGCTCGGTCACTTAGCAGTACAGTTGGTGTTTGTCAATGTGGTCAATGAGGTCATTTGTCAAAACAAAACTCTGCTGAGTTCCCAGATGCCTCATTCTTTCACGTGAACTTCTCCAACGTAAGTGCAGGAGTAAAAAGAATGTACTTGTCATTACAAGAATAAATTCATTAAAGGTTAGAGCTAAATCCAAAACAATTATCAGAAAGCATTTACCTCTCCACAGACATCTCTCTGTTATTTTTGCCAGCAATTTGGAAAACTAATTAAAATAATGGATTATTGTACTCACTGTTTTAAACTAATCAGTAATCCTAACATACTATGCATTTGCTGTTTCCTATAAACACTATTTTTAAAAGCCTTCCTAAATTGACACTTTAAAACCAAAATTACTTTCTTTCTCTTCTTAGTTATTTCTATTCCAATAAATAATTAAGCTCATCTTGCTTAATATTTTCACGAGTGTGAGAAAGCACAGGTCATTCAGCATGGGTAGCTGAGAAGATCCTAGATCCCTGTGAAGGGAAGATTTTCAGAAAGCTTTTTTAGATACAAAATACATAATGTTTTAAAGCCATTGACCTTCCAAAGGGTTGAACACCTTTCATATGCCTCCAGGTGAGCTTTCCAAAGCAGGAGCCCACTAACCTAACAGGCAGGCTTGGCTGCCTTGCCTCAGGGTGTTTTTCACAAACAATAGACACATACACTCTGCTCATAGCATCTGTCCCTTCCACTTGCCTGAGAACTAAAAACCAAATAAGGGAAAGAGATCCTCAGCTGAGATATGAAATATGAATAGTTCTTCTGTGAACTGAACTTTGAAGCTTAAATAACAGAGCAGAAAAAGTCTGGAAAACTGAAAGATGTACACTTCTAATTTAGTGCTACCCCGAAAACTCAGTTAAAAGATTTAAACATCTTTCTTTACTTTAACTAGAATTTTCAATGGACCAAAAGTGCCTCTGGGGAATCAGCAAAGCGTTCAGCAAGATCTGAAGAAGATTCGGGGAGAGGAGACCATGAGGGGAATTATCTGCACTTCAAAGAGTTTCCTTCAATATCACAATTTCAGATGAAGATTTACAAAATGTTTATTATTTATACATTTAGTTATTTAAACAAATGTAATGTATTACTCAGATGAGAACAAAAGGAGTTTGAAAACTTAATTTTTATGCTGTAAAAAATAAAAATAAAGCCTCTTGGACTGAAGTTCCCTTTGACATTCCTTTCTCTTTTTAAGGAAACTTTTTTCAAACCAAAGACAAAAATAATGTCAAGTTCTCACCTCTCTGTTGACATTCAAAGGATTTTCCCCACTTCATTTCCGTATTATTTTGTATGGTAAGTATCCTAGCAAATGAAGACTCTGTTTGCTTGAATTTCAACGAAAAATAAAACAGAATTAAGAAGCCAGGAGCAAGTATTCCACAATGAGTGCTGCTTTCTACACTTTTGATACAATTTAAGAGTCTGCAGAAAGGGTAGAAGCAACCATCAAAAAAATGTAGAAAATCCCCATACTGACAACTTTGCTGTTTCATTATGTTGCATCATTTAAAAAGAGCTTCAGAAAATAGGAAAGTACTTTCTAAAGCTGAGGTATTTAGAGGCAGGGAGTTACCTGTGGGCAGGAGGTTGGCACAAAAATGCTAGCCAATTTTTTGTTTTTTTTATTAAGTTTCTGTGAGATACAAAAGTCCAACAGGATGTCTTGAACTCTAAAGATATGCTTAAGTTCAGCTTAATGTTACATGACCTTAGCATGTACTTGCACTGTCCTAAGGTGGCTTTAAAATCAGCAACAACCTATCTCAATGTGACTTCTATAATCTTCATCAGTTCCACGCCCCATTCTGTACCTCCAAATCATTTCTTTTTAACATTACACATTTTCTGGGGAAGCAGTTTAATTCAGACTAGTCAGGCTAACCTTTCAAAAAACCTTATCAAGCCAGGTGAAAGAGAATTTTTCAGAAAAGTGCTAGCAAGCATCTCTCCCATGTCCCCACGGCCTTTGTGGGACAAGTCCTTTGAGGAGATAAGAAGTGCAGAAAAAGCATGTACACCATTGCTCTCACTCCATCTGCTTTTCATGCTCTCCTGTGCTGCCAGAGGTTCTGCCTGACACCCCCAGGTCCTTCAGGAGCATTTCTGTCTGCTAATGGACACCTGCCTGCACTCAGTCTCACAGCTGTGCTGGACCCTGCCCCACCTTACAGCCTTGGGGCCGCGCTGGAGAAAGCCAGCTCTCCCAGCAGCTTCCAGGCCAGTGTGGGCAGCAGGGAAACAGAGGTTTTTGTGCAACTTTTGGCTGTCAAGGTGAGTTCCTCCAGACTGCCTAAAAGGCAGCAGCAAATCAGAAGCATTTTAAAGGCATGTTACGTATTTTAGCATAAATCAGAGGCTATGGATTGATTTCAGGGCTGTATGAATGTTGCCATCTCGACTAAAATACATGGCAGGCCAGAACTGAGTTAATGTGCCAGTAGGACAAAGAGCTTTTGTCAGCAGGGAAATATACAGCTCTGAATTCTCTAAGGCTGGAGCTAGGTGAAGCAAAGCTATGGCTGGTTACCTACTGTTATGCTACTGTGACTTGTACCGTTCACTCAGCTCATGAGAAACTCCTAGAAAAATGTGGATGCCTTGGCATTAGTGTGCTTAGTTCTACCGAGAGCATTGTAAGGATTGTTTGCCTTTTCTTTGCTTGAAGTAACATTTATCATTGTTTAGAGAGTGCCAATGGCAGGGAGATTTGGCAAGCTTCTCCAGTATGCTGTCCTTCATCCCCTTCTGTTATTCCTATCCCTGCTGACAGCTAGTCAACACACTTCTTTATTTGGATTAAAATTTGAGTTTTCTTGACTGGGGACTGAACTTCCACTTCAATTGAGAAATTAAAGAAAAAATTACTGCTTTCAAATGTATCCTTATTATGGGAAACATTCAGGACAAACCACTTGAATCTACTGATTGATTTACTGGTGGGAAGGAAACACCTAAGCAGAATCGTAGTGAGAGGTATGAAGACAGACCCAAACTAGCTCATGATCTCTCACATAAGTTGTTGAGGAAGAAACCTGGATGGAAAATCTGAATGATCTAAGTCTTATAGAAACCTTTGTTATGTTTGGCAGTTTTTATCTATTTACTGAGAATATTTCTGTTATTTTACCAGTTAAAAATTGCTACGATTATGTTGTTTTCTTCCTAATAAAAAAAATAAAACTCAAGATGTGCTTGATATCTTAGTCTGCAGCCACGAAATTCCTCAAACCACAGAAATATCAAAATATTGCAACACTTTTTTTGTTGCTATATAGTTAATGGAAGAATGGGCTATTTATTTGGTTATTCTCAAAAGAGCACAGAACTTACAAAGAGATTCTTCAAAAAATGTGAAGCTATAATAATATCATGTGTTTTTAATTTTCACATATCTACAGCTGATAATGCTGATACCAACACTAGTAAGCACCACTGCCTACAAACTAAAGAAAATGAAAATTTATGTTTAAATTATTGTTCTGCTTGCATTTTTCATAATTGACTATAACAAAATCATAGTTTGATCTTGAGTATTGCACAATAAATGGTACCAGCTCCTTTTTCTTTATCAGCCAACGAATTTTGGAACAAAAGACATTTCTTCAACTTCTTTTTCTGTTAAAATGAAGAAGTATGTCTTTAATATACTACCATGCCACTGAAGGGTCTTAAAATACTGCATATTACTAGATGCTTGTAAACATGAGGCAAGGATTGCATTTTTTAAATAGCTTAACAATGATAAAGTGGTTCTTTCACTGAATGACTACTATTCATATTTCTTTCAATAAGAGCTGAAAGGCCTTTTTTTTTCTTAATTATAACAAGCTGATCTGTATGTGCTTAAGTTTGATATAGTATGCTAATTGCTGGGTTCCAAAAATTGATGACAAAAGCTGTGCTCATAAATAGAGCTCTCATACAAACACATCCTTGTGAAATTGAAAAAAAAAGAAATTATATATGTATGTGTGTGTTTGTGCTTTTATATCCACTTCCCCAGTCTACAAGAAACATGGAGAGAGGCTTTTTACAAAGGCATGTAGGTACAGAACTGGGGGAATGGCTTCAAACTGAAAAAGGGCAGGTTTAGATTAGATATTAGGGAGAAATTCTTTCCTGAGAAGATGGTGAGGCATTGGAACAGGTTAGCCAGCAAAGTTGTAGATGCCCCACTCATGGAAATGTTCCAGGCCAGGTTGGATGTGGCTTTGAACAATGTGGTCTAGTGGAAGATGTTCCTGTCCCTGCCAGGGGTTTGGAACTAGATGACCTTTAAGGTCCCTTCCAAACCAGATGATTCTGGGATTCTGTGATTTTGAGTGCATCTAACAAAAATTACTTCAATTCTGTTCTCAGAGACGGGGAAAAAAATCAAGTCAGATTGACTTTTTGGGAACTCACCGATGGTGTTCAGCTGGTGACACCGATTCCAGAAGGTGGACAAGGGCTACTCGGCGTTGGCGTGCGAGGGGACGCAGTGACAATGGTGACAGGGTGGGTCCCCAGGAGCTGGCTGCCACCTCGCGGGGCACAGGCCGCTCCTGCCTCCCCCTGTGTCAAATAGACCGGGATGGATTGCAGCAACCTGCTAAATATTGATTCTGCTAAGGCTCGGAATTAAAGTTAATTTAAATAGTACGTGTAGAGAGTTTAATGGATTTATTTCAGATGACAAAGAAGTATTGAAAAAAGCATTATACCCAAGTGCCATTTTAAACAATGAATTTAAGCTCACGGTAATTGAATTATGTGTTTGCAGCTGGAAGAGCAGGCCGGGGGGAAACGCACCCTGTGCTGCTGAAGGCAGGAAAAGCATTCTGGAAGTGCAATGCTGTCCTGGGTGCAGAGAGCAGGAGAAGCATTCTGGAAGTGCAATGCTGTCCTGGGTGCAGAGAGCAGGAGAAGCATTCTGGAAGTGCAGTGCTGTCCTGGGTGCAGAGAGCAGGAGAAGCATTCTGGAAGTGCAATGCTGTCCTGGGTGCAGAGGCTGGTGTTGGGGGGCGGCTCGGCCGGCCCAGGCTCTCCCAGGGAAACCTTCGAGGCCGCAGCTGCTGCCGGGGCCGGGGCGGCGTCAGGCGGGGCCGGGCTGCCCGCGCTGCCCCTGCCCGGCTGGGGGAGTGTGCAGGAGGGGAAGTAGCGCGACACGAGAGGCAGGTGTGCGGCAGGAGGAGGGGTGGAGAGAGGCAAGTCGAGACAGATGCTTGTCCCTCTCATCTCTGGTGAGACCCTGCCTGGCGTACTGCGTCCGGCTCTGTGCTTCCCAGCACAGGAAAGGCACGGACCTGTTGGAGCGCGTTCAGAGGAGGGACACTGAGATGATCAGGGGGCTGGAGCATCTCTCCTGTGAGGAGAGTTGGCGTTGTTTAGCCTGGAGAAGAAAAAACTCTAGGGGGATGACATATTCTCCCTCTAGCCACCCCCCGGGCTCTAGCTAGCTCAGTTGCTCAGGAGTTTTAGGGAAATATATTTCATAGAGAAAGAATAAAGATTTCAAAAGAGTGGCTCTCACCCTCGGCCTCAGTCCAAGCTTTATTCTTGATGTGTTGTTCCAGGAGAGCCAGGAGAGAGAGAGAACAGGAAGAGACGGGGGTTTATCTAGTTTTTGGGCCAAGGAAAGGTATTGGCCCTGAGCCAACATGGTCAGGCGTAGGTAAGATAGGGAGGAAGGGTCCAACTACATGGCACAGGCTTCAGGGGGACTCTGAGGGGAGAAACCTTTCCTCAGAGGAACAGGGGGACCTTACAGAAGACTTCCAGTACCTAAAGGGTACTGGAGACTGGTGCAAGAGAGCTGGAGAGAGACTTTTATGGAGGTGTTTAGTGATAGGATGGGGGATAATGGCTTTAAGCTGAAAGAGAGCAAGGTCAGATTGGATATAAGGAAGAAGTTCTTTACTGCGAGGGTGGTGAGGCACTAGCCCAGAGAAGCTGTGGGCGCCCCATGACTGAAAGGATTCCAGGCCAGGCTGGATGGGGCTTTGAGCAACCTGGTTTAGTGCGAGGTATCCCTGACCATGGCAGCAGGTTGGAACTAGATCTTTAAGGTTCCTTCCAACCCAAACCATTCTATGAGTGCAGGGCCAAAAGGATCTCAGTCCCACAGAGAATGAGTTTCAGTGTATCAGACTGGGAGGAGTTCTGTGTTTTTTCTTCCATGCATCATTTCCCATCAAACTGACTACTAAATATTCAAAAATTGAAACAAAAATTGTTGGAACAACCCTCTCTCCCACAACCACTTTCTGTTCCAAGGCAAATGAGTGCTGCTGATGGAAATGTCAAATTCATACAAATGAAGGCTTTACTGGCTTCCTTTCATGCCTATTAAGTGATGACACTGCTGCCCAAAACTGTATCCATTCCCTTTGGGTGCTGCCAACACCTTGGTGATGGATTGGTCACCTGTTGACTGTCCCCCTATACATGACAGAAGGGAAATGAGAAGTCTTTTTTGTGTTCTTGTAGTAGGATGTGTTATTTCATAAATAGCAGCTCCAGACACTAAAAACTAAGCAAAAAGTGCAGATTGGACTGCCTGTTAGAGGAATTCAAGAGCATTTAAATGTCCTTTATATGTATTTCGTAGTCCCCTTTCAGCATGAGTTGATCACTCCACAACTACATCCTCTGCCTGTACCTGGGTCAAGAAAATGTGTTTTTGTGAGATCAGGCTGAAGGTCCAGTGCATGCTAGTTGTCCCTTATGCTATGTTTTGAGATGCTCTGGGAGGTAAACCACATCTACTGGCTCCTGGAGAATTTAGAGCCAGCAGCAAATCCTTGTCTGTAGTATAATGGGTGAACAGCTCTGTGAGTGTATGGTCATAGCAGCTGTTTTCTGGGTGGAAAACAAAGCAAACCAAACACCTGAATGCATTAGGTGCTTAACCCAGCCTGGGCTAGGTTAGAAACAGTACCCTAGAACTGCTGTGTTTACAGGCTGATAACTTCTAGGAGGTGCTGGCAGGGAATGGTAACCTCCTCAGGTAAGGCCACAGCCAGAAGAATGTACACAGCTCCAGCTGAAGATACAAAAAACTAATGAAATTAGATTAAAATCTCCTGCTTAAAAGAAGCTGTTTAATGGATATGATCTGTACATACTGCTTTGTTTTCTTCCTTATACTATACTAGTCATGGCTTCCTAGACAAAATATACATGTTGTGGAATGTTGGCATGTTCTAGGCTGATAAAAATGCATGAGCCACTTGAGATACTGAATGAGCTGATGTTACAGAGGCCATAATACTATTTTCACAAGGTACATTGGTCACACATCTAAGTGCTTTTGAAAGGGCAGCTTTATTGATATTTAAAGCAAATTCTCTTTACTCAAAAGAGCCCGTGTAATAGAAAAGCTCAAGAATCTATAGTAGCTGACTGGAAAGGCTGGTTATTTATGCTTACTGTAAGTAACATGCCCATTTTTGAAGGTGTAGGATGTCAAACGTGAAACTCGAAGCTCTTTTCTTTACCTGTCCTTGGCAGATCTCGACCACCTCTGCACTATTAAGGCTGGGAGCCATTGTAGTCACTTTCCCCTGCAGGATAAGAACCTTTGGGATACACTACTGTCTCAAGAGCTGGTGGCTTAATTCAGCACAATGAAGAAATCCCACTGTATACTAGAAGGTATCAATAACAGACAAACCATAGTCAATTCAGTTATTTAAAAAATCAGGACTCTCTACTTGGTACTATTGCATAGGGGAAAGGAAGGAAACAACATGAGAGGTTTAGGGAGTAAATATTAGGGGAAAAAAAAGGAACAAAAGAGAAGGACAACTTCTCCTGCACTGTGAGACACATGTATGACTATACAAAATGGGTGGAAATACACTTTTATTTCGTAGGTGGACTCAGGATATTGATAACAAATAAGTTGCTGTTTCAAGCCTGTCTTTTCTAACTGCATATATAATGCATAGTGGTAGTTCTGCAGATGAAGCTTTATGTTTAAATCACAGTATTTCTCAGTTTTTGTGTTTCACTATGTACAGAGATTCATCTTTCGTACTGACAAAACAAAAAAGGATCTTCTTGAAGGAGTCCACTGTAAGCTTCACTGGTGGTGAGATATCCATTGTTTCTTTCCAAATTCTCTTACAGGGAAAGAAGTTTAATAGTTGATTTTGCAATTTTGTATTATAAAAATTTGGTGGTAAAATGTGATTTACTTGTTTTTCTTCTTGGTTGCAGATGTGTATGTAGAACTGGTCAGCAAATTACGACATGTAAAGTAGAACTGCATGGTGGAGCACTATAATCTTTATCTAGCACATATTTTTCATGTTAGGTAAACATATCTTTCTCCTGGCACGATAATACATCAACTTGCCTTTTAAAAATTCTCAATAGTGGAGCAAAAGTCAGAATGTTTGTCCTTCAGGAGTCTCTTTGCAGACCTGAATGAACATTGTAGAGATGCCCAAGTCATTAGGGATTTGCTCTGCTAGCTGGACAATTCCACTGCGTAGCCCTTTCAATGTAAATAACTATGCTTAATTAATGAAAATGCAATATATACTAAGTAATGACAGAACAAGTAAATTAACACATGCAGGGCAAGATGTAGCTCTGTTGAGGGCATCAGATGAAGATCTTGCTACTTCATTAGTTTATGTCAGTTAAAACAAATGTGAGTATAAACCTACACTTTTTTATACTGTACAACGGTGTTGCAATGAAATGCATTTAAGCTTGTGTTAGCATTAGTAATTAGAAGTACAAAATGAGTAGTTTAGGCATGTGACAGGCTGTATTTGGTATGCAGTCCAGAACAGCTGTCTCCTGTACTCACAGCTACTGACACTCACAGAAAGGAAGGCCAGACTTTGCAAACCCATTTCTGACAGTGCACAAATAAACAACCGTGGGTGGATTTAACAATGCAGACAGTATTAATCCTTCCCCATTCCTGCTGTCTTGAGGATTTGAAAGGTAAATGCAATTAAGAAAAACTTGAATTTACCAGTCTACACTTGGAGGCTCATGCTTTCCTCCTCTTGCTTCCACTAAAAATATATTTTACTTCCATTGTATTTAGACCAGCCACCAATGAAATGCCAAATTCCCCTAGCTTGGTTTAATTGTTTCTTCAGAATGACATAAACATAAAAATAGAGTAAGGGAGATAGGAAGCTTTTCTTTCAGCTTTGTGTTCTGCCCTTCTCCAAATGACCATGTCTTTTTACCTTTTTTTTTTCCACCCTTAGTTTTCCTCTCTCCCTTCTTCATGCTCAGTAATCTTTAAAATAATCTTTGTGAGGGATGGATGGAAAAGAATTTGCCATGGGGAACTTTAAGATTTCATGAGAAAACAAGTAGGGAGCACCCTGAAATTTCACAAATTATCCTGAGGAAAATCAAAGTGGCATGGGGCCATATTCTAGATCCCCAAGTTCCACTTTGCTACAAGAGTAGTATCTGCCTTTTCAGTTTACTGTTGCTTTTGTTTCTATTTTCTCTTTTTCCACTTGCAGTTACTTATTCATGACTTGGAAAATAAACTCTTTGCAGCAGGGACTGCTTTGTGGTTTGTTCTATGAGCATGGTTTCTACATATTTGATAATTTTGGGCCAAAGGTGATAGAAGTCGTCTTCCTCTGGAGTACTCAAGATTCAAAATTTCAGACTGCTCTTAGTTAAAAGTCCAAAAAGACTGACTTCTGTGGTACTGTAATTAGTGTTTAGGCAACAGGTGTGTATTTTTTCTTAGGTACATCAGAACTACTGCCTGCAGAGCAAGGAACCTACTCACAGCTTCTTGAAAGGTGAACTCACTGTGTGCCACCTCAGCTCAGTTTCAAATTGGCTTGAGCCCCTGCACTATATGAATGCTTACAATCCTCTCTCTTCTATGGGGGAGAACAGGGGAGATGATGGTAGGGTTTTTTTTCAGTTACACCTCTTTATTACTAAGAGGTATTTTCATAATATTCGTAAAATGAGAGGTGTAGCCTGTATTGCACTGTAAAAGTGTTGTATAGGAATCATTAACACGTAACACATGTATATGCTTTTCCTATAGTATTCCTTTAATCAAGTATATTTTTCTTCTAGATGTATCTATGCCAAAAGGTAATGGTCTTGTGGTGGGGATGGCACAGATTGTGGTGTGAAACAGCAAAAGAGAATGGAAGAGAAAGTGCACAGGCTTTTGAACACAGAAATTTTTCTTTTCCATCTTTCATTTTGGCTAGTTGAAAAGATGGGAATTTTTGAGCAGGATATTTTCATGTGTTGGTTTTTGGTTTGTGGGTTTTTTTGAAAGAATAGTGTAGGAAGTTATGTTAACGAGAAACAAAACCGTTTTTTCCTGTCAAAGGGGATAGGCATTTAATTCCTGAGGTGATTCTAAAGGTCAGTAACAATACACTGATGCTCTTTAAACCTGCAAGTAATTAATTGCTTGGGTTTGCCAAAGAACCAGGTAGGTTTATATATATACACAGTTAGTCAAGTATTTGTAGTTGATTAGTGCCTAAAATCCTAACTGGCTGCTTTCCCTTAAATAGCTCCAACAGTCCATCCTGTTAGTACTACTGTATGCTTCATCACAGTGATCACATCTGCATAAAAGCACAGAATTTGCTTCCTAAACTGAAACCCCAAATACCTCTTGTAAGAACAATACCAACAGCAGCTCAAGCTTGGTCAGGACTCACTCAGAGCATGCTAAGTGCAATGAGCAGGTCGTCTCCAAAGGCTTAAGAGAACATTGTGGGAAAGATGAAATCATACAAAGACAAGAGGGTATTGAAGCTCTTATGTGTCACCTTTCTTCTGATAAATGTGATGTAATACTAACCAGTGATTTAGATTGTTTACTCTTACAGTAACAGAATAAAATCATGTTCAGGCAGAGTCTGTACATTAACCTTTTCCTTTCACTGCTGTGTTTCCTCAGCCAGTTGTGGCCAGCTGGAAAAGTGGCAAGAAATGTCACATACATATGGACATTATGTGGCTGGCTGGGTGTTTTTTCCCCCCATGTTGTTTAGGCAGGCTTGGAGCAGTCCTGAGGAGCATTAACATGCTGTTTCTGACAGCTGAGAGTGTTTTGCCACAGGTGTAGTTTTCCCCAGAGAACTCTGAGTCTGAATGCTGAAGAGGGAAGAGAAAAGATGTCCTTTGTTGTCCTTGATCAGAAAGGGGTGCGTAGCACTCAGCAGAGCGTTTATTTAACAGCTTGCTTGTATCCATGGGGCAGTATCAAGAAGTAAAATATCAGTAAGAAATAAATTTAGTGGGGCATTCTACTTTCACACTGTCCAGCAATAAGCTGTAAAAAATCATCCCTGAAATACGCCTCCTTCTGTGATGAAGAGTTACAAGTGGGTTATAACTCACCACATACTTTTAAAAGCAGTGATATGCAAGAAGACAGACCACTGCAGCAGATGATGTAGGAGTAGACAGACTACTGAGTAAGAAAAGCTAGAAGGAGAAATTACTTCTTGTGACACTAGGGAGGCATGTTTCAAACTTGGCTTATAATTGTATGTACTTTACCTGTCTCTGAAATTCTCTTACATACATTAATGTTATAGCAATCTATATGAACAAAATGGGCAGTATGCCAAAGGGGGTTGTAATTTTCAAGTACCTCCGTATTGTTATTGGAGAGGGGAGGAGGATATCCACTAACAGTGTAATTATGTGGCAATTCTAGGGAAATTGATTATTATTAGCTTTTTATGATCACACTAACAAAGTCAATGATCCAAGATAAAATAGCAAAAATTAGTGCTTGAACAATATTCAGCAACAAGGTATCACCAGGTGAGAGTGGATGTATCTGGAACCAGATAATTCCTGAAAGTGCAATGGCCATCTCCCACCAATTATAACGATGGATGTGCTCTATTAAAGCCTGATCCACTTTAATGGGAGACTCCCAGCATGAGAGGCCACGTAAGTATGCAATGACACATACAGTATCGAGAAGTGGGTGGGTGTTTATTCTAAATACCCACATCACTGGGGTATTTGCACCTTTAACCAACAGAGAGAATTACAGGTAGTGAATACAGATTGATTTCTTCCAGTTGGTTATTGCTTTAACAAAATCTTTTGTCACTTTTTCTAACATCCGCCTTCAGTCCCCCAAACACAGCACGGAGACCGGGCACCTGCATAGTCAGAACTACCACTTGTCAGCCACGTCTTCCCCTTTTGAGGCTTCGTGGTTTTATGTATAATAATTAAAAACACTTCTCTGAGATGTGAGAAGGCTTTTCTAAAAGGAGAGCAAGTTACTGCAATACAATAGCGCAATATTTTTGAAGGTCATACTAATAAAGTACGGGAAAGAGAATAATTATTATTGCTCTTTCTTGTAATTAGTTTGCTTTCCGATATCCCACACTGTAACTAGAACACTATTCAAGAACACCCATCACAGTGCTTAACAAGATTTAATGTACATTTATTCTTAACATGTGGAACATATAAAGATTTTATACTGAATAAATGAAATTCATTAAGCCAGAGGAAAAGGAGGAATTTACATCAAGTTTTTTCTTTTTTAACTACATTATCTTGAAATACAAATGCAGATTCTTGTCACTGAAAAATCTTTGAAGTTGTGTTTCTTCCTTTTTTTTTTCCTGTATATATTTTTTGTCTGTAGACTGGTAACCATTTTCTTAAATCAATCCATACGTAACCATTTCCACACCTTGATTTATAAAGCAAATTGTGATCGGCTGCTCTCCCGAAATAGAGCATGACTTTATACATACAGAAACTTGTACATTACCCTCAGTTGTTGGTTTTCTGTGTTGGGTTTTTTCTTTTTTCTTTTTTTTTTATTATTTTTTGGAGATATGGCCCAAATGAAAGAAAAAAATAATTCTACTATCACTTTGTAGATACCACATCATGAAAAAGAAACTAAAAACTTTGTACTAAAAAAAAAAAATGAGGGTATGTTTCATGTACAACTTCTATATACATCACGGCCCTTAGGCAATAAAAAAATATTTTAAAAAATGATTAAAGGAATTGTGAAGAACTGTCATTGTGGAAGGTCAAAAAAAAAAAAGATGTAGACAAGACAGTTCTGGTGAGGAAGCAATTGATGTTTAACTTCAGGTTTGTTTAAAAATCTTTTAACTTGACTTATTTTATTTTGTTTTGCTCCTAGCCTAATGTAACCATTTCTCCTGAGGAGAAATCAGTATTGTTTTGGATTTTGACTACTGACTGACACCCTCCTTGATCCCCTATACCTACATCACTAGAATCTTCTATTGCACAGAGCTTTGGGTGATGGTATACAAGTTTTTTTTCATTTTTTCCTTATCTGAAAAAATAAAACACACAGGAACTTGGTATGTTGGTTATTTTTCACCTTTTTGTTTCAAAGTGGTGAGATTTTTTTCCCATCGTACAATGGTTTGCCATAACATTTTTTTTAAAAAGTCACTAGTTCGCTTCCCAAAAAATATGCAATACAAACATGGAAAAGAACATTGAAAAGGATAATCTATGGAAAAAAAAAAAAGTGTGACCTTTGAATGTACTAGACAGCAACTTTGGTTAAAAAAAATAAAATAAAAAGATGTACTTATACACATAGACAGCAAATATTAATTTCATAACTGTTCAAATTAATAATTTCTTTAATTCCCAATTGGTAAATAGTGAATGGGGCAGAGGAGCAAAGATTCTTTTTTTTTCCTTCTTCCTACATTGGATAAACAAGAACAGAAAACAGCCAGTTATATGTGACCCTCTAATCTCCACTCACACATGCTTGGCTTCTCACTTATGTCATAACTGCCCAATCTGAAAAAGTACATCACAGATGACAGATGCAACCAGAGAGTTCAGGACAGCAGATATTGAGATATCCAGCAAACGACCCTCGTGCAAAAGGAACTCGGAGCGGTTCTCGTCCACTCTCGCCATGGCCAGCAAGGCCTTGGCCGCCCTGCACATCATGTCTACGCTAGGTGGCTCCAGAGGCGGAGGCTGCATGTGCATGAGGTTATGCTGGCTCTGCTGGTACTGGGCCATAGTGACCCCATCCTCCAGGAAGCTTATCAAGTTTCCAATGCTTCCCTTCTGCACAGCTATTGCCCTTGCTGCTAATGTGTCCCCCTGGGCAAGGTTCGATAGGAGCGCCATGGACATTTCTCGGCAGACCGGGTTTTTGCGGTCCCCAACGTACCTAACTAAAGTAGCGTAGAGTTTCTCCTGACGGCTGAATGGGGGGGTGGCCAAGATAAGGTCCACATTATTGTCCTGGATACTGAGCTTACACAGGGTCTCCAGCACAAGTCTCTGAGGCGAAAGAACTGAGTTGGGCCCCACGGTTGGAAAAGGATCCTGTGCCTCTGCAGACGGGCACACCATCCAGTGCAGCAAGCCATCCAAAATTGGCAAACAGATGCTTTCTGTGTAAGCAGACAAGTCTAGCTGCCCAGAAATGTTGGCTAATGTGACCAATGTATTATCCCTCAAGACCTCGAGGCAGTCCCACCACCACTCATCCTTGCTGCAGGCCACCCCTTTGTCCTCCTCTTCCTCTTTCTCGTAAGTCTGCGGCGCTCGCTTTCTTTCTGGATGCTCGTGGTGAAGAAGGATCAACTTTCCCAGGATCAGCACCAAGCCTGGATGTTTGGACATTTCGGTGTCATTGCCAGGCACAAAAGACAAGCTACGGACGATATTTGACACACAGATGCAGCGTTTGGCCAAGGAGTCTTGCCAGTGAGTTATGGTGCATAGAGGAGTCTCATCCCGGCTCCTTGGCTCATCCTCTAGCAGTTTAATGTTCCGGTGGCTTTTGGCTTGATGGATCCCGAAGGGAAATTTACTGCTCTCTGTTTGGGAACCAGAGTTTGAGTCTTCAGGTAATGCTCCTGGCCGAGCTGAGAGGACATCATCAATGGTTGCTGTTATACTCTTTTCTTGTTGCTCCTCAGATTCACCTTTTCCCTCAAGGTCTTTCTTTTTGCTTGGAGAGTTCAAGGGAGGAGGGGCTTTCCTGCGTGGTGGAATCTCCATCTTGCTTTCAAAGTGAGTCTGGATATGCTCAGTTGTGTCACCACCACCAAGCTGCCAGTGGAGAAGTCCACTATCGAATTCCTGAACTCGTCCAAGTTTGTCAGAACGGTCAACAACAAATAGATTATTTTTCTTTACAATCTTTATTGGCAGCTTGTCAAATTTACTGGCTTGTTTTGGCCTCTCACTTGGATCAGCAATGGCACCAGGAGTGGAAAAAACAATGCTCTTTTCTTCTCCTTCTACCTTTTCATCCTCCCCCTCCTCCTCATCTTCATCAAAATAGTCAATACATTCGTCATTCTCATCTTTTCCAGTATCCTCTGCCAAGGACTGACTATCATCTTTCTTGGCTGCTTTGTGATCAAGTGCTTTGTGGCCTGGATCTCCCACTTCATATTCCATAAGTATTCCAAAAATGTCAATCAGGCATTTTCTAAAATATTCTACTAAAAGCTCAAGAAATCCAGACAACTGAGGGAAGAAGAAAGAAAGAACATAAAAATCACATAAATATTTTTGTCTGCATGAAATTTTATTAGGAACACTGATGCATACATGTGTGAATATTTGTCTCATCCTTCTGTGGACTTGTGGCTAGGTCCTGCATGGCAGAAGTTAATCAAAAGAAATTCTTCTAGAGACTGTCCAAACAGTATATAATGTCAGACTATCATGACTCTGTTTGCTTCAGCTGTAACAACGATGAGAGGTACAGACCTTTATTAATGGCTCCTTTAAGTCATAGCAGACATCTGGCTTAGCTGTTCTGTCCCCTTAGAAGTGCCTATTACTCTTCATTTTTTGTACAGAGTACTGAAGTTCCTAACTTGGCTATTTTTTCTGATTTGTACTTTTATTAGATATCTAAAGTTTGCAATTCTTCCTTTCCTCCTTTGTCTCTAAAACCAACTGTCATGCAGGAACCTGCAGGTCAGGGTCCAGGTACTGATATCCTAGATTAATATCTCACCTCTACTGGAATAGATCCATTTTTTGTCCGGCAGTAGTTAAAAATTGTTATTGGAGCCTGGTGCAGTAAGTCACACTTCAGAAACAGTTTTAATTTAGGTTTAATCTTCTTAATTAACTTGTAATCACTTTCTTATGGAAAGGCAGTAGTTTGACTTGGTATTAATTTACGCTTAGTGGCTTTATTATTAAAAATTCTTTGTTGTTATGATGCATTCAGCCCAATTGTCTGGCTTTTAATGTGGTGGGGTTTTTTTTATATCATGGGCTAATGGCTTTTCAGTAAAATGTAGCCCTTTGTCCATTCTATATTCTCTCATGATTGCCAGCTTCTCAAAGAACTAAGAACAAACTGATGCTTATATCAGAACCGCAGGAATTACCAGGCATCATATGGTCCTGCCATTGGAAACGGAGCCCAAAGCAAAAATAACAAAAGAATATATGTGTTTACAGTATGTCTGGTATTCTGTGCAATTTGCATAGGGTGCATTAATACAATTTCTGACAGAATTCAGAGGAGATTCACCTCATTTAACTTCAACACCCACACTAGTCAAACACCTAACCTAATTGTCTTGATTCCTTTTATAATCAATGGTCTTTTACAGGCCATTTCTAGGGTATGATTCATCTGACCTATTTTAGATCTCTTCTTCTGGGTGAGATAAATCATGCTATAGATATCCTTAGTTCTAAAGTCAGGTGGGATGTAATGTACCATTTGTGTCTGTGTTTAAAAAAAAAAGTCATTATATTTAAAAAATGATGAGTTACACTATTAGTAACCAAGGAATGAATGGAGGAGAGAAACTGAATATTTAATTTGTACAAATTTTAGATGATGTGAATTATCAGCATGCCATCTATTACTACCACCTAACAGGCTAATGATTAGAGCAGCGCTGAAAAATGCTGGGAGGCAGTGAGGCAAAAGCACACACTGTTAAATCCTGTGTTGTTTGCATCCTATGGATAGACAGTGGATTTTAGCCTTTAAATTGTCAATTTGGTATTCCTGTGAAAACTTAATTCACTGGAAGAAGAAACTGAACAGAAAATAAGCAATTAAATAAAATCCACAGTCTTACATGGAAGTATGGAACAGGACAAGTTGTCACCAAAAAAAAAAAGCCTTCAAATCAGTTTAATATAGTTTTGCAAAGTCTTTTAAGAAACACAGATTAAGAAAGATTACTAACATACTGCTGTTTTGAGGGATTATACTATTATGTGTGTGAATTTACACATTAGTCTTTTGGCAGTGCTAAAATTCTTATATTCCTACATGCTTCTTTCTACAAGAAACATTATTTTTTCAGGCTTCTTTATTTTCTCTGTGTGACCTATATCTGTCTCTTGTTACTCACTGTTATCAATCATAAACAAGTGCAAATTTTTCAGTATTAAAATTTATGTTAATTAGAATAAATTGGAAAAGCCAGCAGCGTTTTTGTACGTGTCTTATTTCACTTTTCTTTCCCTGGAAAGTTGAGAAGGATAATGCTTTCCCACCTACCTGAGAGAGGTTGAAAGTAGCAACAGTGCTGTCATCATACAGAAGAATATTAATAGTGTCTAGCGCCCAGGTACTTTCAGCCAGAAGACCAGATTTAAGAGACATCATCACTCTCCAGGCCTCAGGAGTTACTGGAGAAAGAAAGAGGGAGAAGTAAAACAGTATTAGTGCATCCTTGGAGACTGTTAATGAGTTCTAAAGAGTAAACTGATATTCTGAAGATGCAAATTTAAATTAAATGGTTACTACTGGTTAAGACCGTATTTTCACTGCTTAGTTCTGTTCAGTTTTCTGTAACTGCTGCTAAGCCTTAGCACTGGATAATATCCTGGCAGGGCCATTCTTCCTGACTCTGCTGAACCTGAAATAATTGTACAAACTTGAAGAACTTGACTAACTCAATTCATCAGTAAACAAAGGTAGAATACTCTGCCAGGAATGTGCAAATCTGAAATATGAGAACTTGAATGGATGAAATGTAACCAAAATTTAAGATAAGAAAATACTTCGGGATCTTTTTAGGAAGCAGAGGATAAACAAACAGGACAAATACTATGGAATGATTAAATGGACCATTCAAGGAAAGCAGAGACTGCAACTACACAGCAGAACAGCATGAACTTCTTCCATGGAACAAAAACATGGAAAGCTTTGCTAACCTAAATGCTGCACTGGTGATTTAACAGACATTCTAAAGGACCTTCGAACACATCTCATTTTGAAATCTGAAGCAAGCTTCATTTTTAATGCATTTGTGAAGACCTCAAGTCTCCATATAAAATATTGCTTTCATTTCATGTCAGATTGCCTGGGATGAGTTTTACCTATCATCCTCACTGATGCACATGTTATCACACTTTTATTGAAGACAATCACATTGTAGTTACCAAAGCTCACTATTTGTATTAAAATGTGAAAAAAAAATCAGAATCAAAGTCCCTTTCCACACAATTTATATTAGGTTTTGTTTTCATGCTTACCAATATCTTTTGAGGTAATCTTTCGTCTTGGTTTTAAGACTGGTTGGGATGCTTCTACAGAGCCTGGGGGGAAGGTAATCTCTCGCCTAATCGGTGGTGGTTGGGGTGGAGGTCCTGTGACCTGTGACACTGGAACTGTGGGTATAACCTTTTGCATCTTCATGGAGGGTAGGAAAGGAGACTTGCTTGGAGACATACGGTTTTCCAAAGAGCGCTGGAAGGACGCTGGACTTGGAGCTCTGGAGATGTGGTTTGGCATAGAGGGTGGTGTCTGGTAGGATGACTGAGGAGGTCTAGTGATAGGCTGCATGGAGGCTGAGGATGACATATAAGAAGGCTGCCGTTGGTTGACATGAGAAGGCCACTGACTCTCGTGGTTTATCCTCTGGTCAGGTACCATCATATCATCAGTGCGATTCATCCCTGGATATGGAGGGGCCTGTGCAGGGCCTCCTGGACCTTGCCTGTTCTGGTAAGGGTAAGGCATATCATTTCGTGTTGGCCACATGTTCTGCTGAGGACCTTCACTGGAGGATGACGACTGCATGGGGCCACCAATCATCTGGGGAGGTATTCCATGCTGCTGCATTTGTCCTGGGCCCTGCATCCTCTCCCTGTTATATGGATATGGGTACTGTCCCTGCATGGGCCTCCTGTCAGGCCCTGTGTAAGCGTTGCCATACTGGTTATACATTTCCTGCTGCTGGTTGCCATACTGCATGTTATACATATCCCCTTCGTGGCGTTTGGCTGGAGGCCCATACATGCCATCCATGTGTCTCTTGTAGTTCTGAAAGAAAATTTTGGAAAGATGTGTCACTTTTACTCCACGCACAATATAAATATACTGGATGAAAGCTCATTCAAAAAGCCGAAGGCGCTCAGTTCTAGAGGGATCGTGCTGACTCCAGAGTCAGGCATACAGTGCTATGGTTAAGCTTGATCCAGTGCTTTCTTTTTAAGCCTCTGTTTTGCTGTGCTTATAACTGAATACTAAAAGGAAGCTTATCCTTGGGCTAAATTTTCTTATGTTTGCTCTAATTTTTTCCCTTTCCTTTTCCTTCCCCATCTGTCAGACTAAATTCCACTGGTCATTTCAGACATGCATGAAAAGGCAACAGTCCTCACCAACTAAAATATTTTCACTTCTTTTTTGTGCTTAGTCTACTACAAAGAAAAATCTTTAAAAAAATTCAAAACCACCTACTGAATCTTTTCAAGAGAAAAGCACTGAATAACCTCTTGAAGTAACAAGATATGCTGCACACATGCATGTCTGAAACACGAAATCTTACAATATGACAGGCTACAGACAGTAAATTTATTAATAGGAGAAAACAATCTTTTGCATTTGATACTCTGTAGTATCAAATGTAGGAACTACACATTCCTGTAGTTCCCAGGAATATGGTCCTCTTTGGGCAACCATCTTCTTCCCAAGTCATCCTTATCACATTTAATTTACTTTGAGATTATTACAGCAAATGGTCATATCCAGGCATTCTGTTCTAGTTTATGCAGGTTCTTACCCTGCTGTTCTGTAATGAATTAAGCAATGTAACTAACAGCTGCCACCTATGGTTTATTCCCTCTTTGTTTCTCACCTCTCAAATGGGGAATGTTGTGTGAGGTAAGCTGTTTTACCTTGGGGAGAGCTGAGTGGTTTTTAAACCATGCAAGCTTGAATGTATTTATGTATAAGATGGCAGAACAAAAAAAAGACATGTTGCTCTTTGAGGGGAAGGTGGTAAGGTTTGCAGCAGCCCTTAGTTCCTGTGGGAGTTTGTTCCACAGTTCAAACTACATTGAGTGCTCTGAAGCAAAAAATGTGAATTAAATGGGTGATTTTTGAATATATGATCTATGGCAAATTCAAAGTTACAGCTCCCCCGGAAACTCAGTAGCTCAGTAGCATTGTACAATGTATACTAATGTACTAGAGTTAAGATCAGATAAAATTCTCTCTGTATTCAATATGAGAAAGTTAAAACAGCTCTGGGATTCATAAAGTCATCTTCCAACTTTGGTGCACATAAAACCACAACTACTGTATTGTATGAAAGTATTTTTTTAGAATTTGCTATAGAGCTTTCTGGCTATCTGAGAAATACCTATTTCCAGCCTTACGTGAACTACTTGCTATATTAATTCCACCCTTGGGGCCAATTTATACATTAAGAAATGACTTGGCAGCAGCCACACCTAAGAAGGTCGTGTTTGTTTTGCCACAGTGACTCAGTGCTTACAGCAGATACTTGGGAATGAAGCATGTGCCTTTTTAAAAGCACTCCAGCACCCTGGAACGTGCAGTGCCAATGTACCCAATGGTCCCCAGTGCAGAGGACAGTGATGCACTTGAGCTCCTCCCCCTGTGGACATGCTCGGCAGGACACAGACTGCTCAGCGTGTCTCCTTCTCCACTGAGATGTGGAATTCTGAGACCTCACAGAGGACAAAAAGCCACCAACACAGGTCACCTGCTGCACAATAGCTCCTGCGATGTAAGCATTCATACAGGAACTGGAAAACCTGGCTCCAAGTGTTTTATTAGCCCCAGGAGTTCAAGCTCCAATCATCTCCTTTGCAGGTCATTCCCTAGCCTTCGGGATGTAGATAAAGCTTTGAAAGGGTTATTTTTCACATTCCTCCTGTACCACTTCAGAGTAAGATTTGGGAAATTGTAAATAAGCTACTGGCAATAGAATCTCTAGCTAAATGAAGAAGTGGAATCCTCTGGGGATGGGAGAGAGAGAGAGAGAGAGAGAGGCTGAGGCTGGTCAGGATCCTTGTCCTTCATTCTCCACTGCTTTTCTGCATTACTGCATTTTGCATTCAAGAGTCATTGTACAAAATATATAAACAGCAGTAAGGACAGGGCCAAATATATTTTTACAAATTCTAGCTGTCTCCTTGCTTAAATGAACAAGTAGTTAATATATTCCCTGCACACGTTAGCATGGAATATCACAAACTGTTCTGTTATATATCTTTGCAATTTCCCCACTAAATCACCTAGACTGCTAGCATATGCTTGTCATAAAAAACAACAAAACAGTTTTTCGATTATGCCATTTTTGAGATGTTACGAACCAAAGAGATAAGCAAGAAATTCTGAAATTTAAATTTATGTATGTTTTTAGTTCAGTGCAATCTAAGATCTCTTTTGGTTTCTCCACACAGCACTCTCAACCCCTGACCCCAATTTCCTAGTAAAACTCTATCCCAAACTGAAAAGAACTATCTGAAATTGGCTCAAAACTAGTTTACATTTCAGTTTTTTATAATAAAGAAATGATTTCTATTCTGGAAGCCAACTTCAAGTACTGTATGACTAGAACTGAATTAATAACACACAGAATGAAACCGATCCTGTTGAAGTCAGTAAGGTTTTCTATAAGGTGGGATTTTGCTCACAAGGTATTAATCATAAGGGTAACAAAAAAATCTTATTATTAATATAGCTTGTATTTTTGAGTTGTAAGAGTTAGGGAGACTGAAATGTAGAAATGTTTAAAACAATTGAGAGTGCTGCTCATTTTACTTTGTTCCAGTTCTCTGTTGGGTTCACTTGGCTGCATGACATTAAGTTAAGGCCCTTGAACCTGCCATCCAAGCCACTTTTCTATTTGTTCCTTCACTTGTTACTTCACTTCTTTTTGTCACTTCACTTGTCTACGCTTTATACTTTCCCAGACTGCTGGTTATTAACTTGAGACAATCACTTGATGCACATCCAAAGCCACAGAACATCTGTTTGAATTTACATTCTTCCAGTGCAATGAACACATTTTCCTACAGCTGCACATACATTGCTTATCCATACAGGCTGTGACTTTGACCAGAACTACAGTGCTCCTCTGTGCCAAAAGACATACACTGTATAAACAAATTTTTCAATGTATACAGAATCGTGGGATGAATTTTTTTTAACAAATGTTACGAAGATAGCCATTTTCCCCTCTACTACCTGCTGCTGTGGATACATTCCAGGTTGATGTCCTCCATATGGTGGCTGTCCTGAGGGAGGTCCTTGTCCTGGATACTGCTGCCCATATGGTTCATGCCTAAAAAAAAGCATTCAAATCAACACTTAGAACTGCTGGAGTTTTCAAGCCACCAGGAAAAGTAAAGTCTGAAAATCTTGCACCTTGGAGGTATCTGCCATCTGGAAACAAGGTGAAGGTACAGTTTGGTATGGTTATGAGCCTGAGGTAGTAAGCTCTGCTGGAGGTGGTAGTGGAAGGAAGGAGGTGAAGTACATAGAAGAAAGGAAGAGCAGTGAAGATACAATAGAGAGATTTGGAGGGAGCAGTCAGGAATGGGAAAAGGGTATGGTCAGCAAAGAGGTAAGAAGGGCAGCTGCAGACATGGGGAACCCGTCCTTGGTGGGGAAGTATCTGGTGTACAGCTCCAGGATTGCAGGTGAAAATTCCTGAGTTTTAGAATGCCAGCCTAATAGCAAGCTACTTTCTCGATGATTCAAGAATATATCAATTTAAAGTGAGTAAAAACAGTACTCATAATTTTGCTAATGTTTGTGCAATTTTTAATTAAAGCTACATAATGAAGCATACACAATAAGAGACAAAGTTGTGTTGCATTTGGAAACTTACCTGTGGCCTTTAAGACCTCTGAGGAGCACTACAGTGCAATATTTTTAGCACATCTGAATGAAATTTAAGTTGCTGAAATCAAGTACTTGGAAAGCATTAAGATTGATAAAGAACACTGTATTGCAGGCTAATATGTCAGTAATTCCTCTCTGTACACTACCAGTGAGAACACATAGCCAATTAGAGGATAATTATGGAAGTAATGTATCAGGGAGAGTCACAGAAAGAGAGAACTGGGGAACCTGACATATTAAAAGAACTAATGGGACCTAATTTTTCCAAAAGCATAGAAAACTATTTTTTTTTTTAAAAAGAGGTGACCAGAGAGAAAGAAATAGCAATTCAGTATCTCCTAAAATTACAACATGGATGGAGACAAATTATCCAATGCCAGTTAAAAGAACAATGTAAATGATGGGAGTTGTCTGTAGCTGTCTGAGAGTACATGCAGTAAGATAAAATTCAGCAAAGGTACACATATGTTATACATAAGGGAAGACTTTCTAAATGTTCAGTTTGTTAGCCACAGGATAACCACAAGCCAGGTGAAATTGTGGAAGCTTCAGAAGTGGTATCATTTAATGCTTCTCTGGAGAACTTGGGCTTGTAAACTATGTTCTAGTCCTGTGCTGAGCAGCAGCTACACAAGGTAGGATGTACACTCCTTTTCTAACATCTCTGATTCTACTACTACAGAAAGTCAACTGACTCACACAAACCTCTGCTCCCCTGAAAGAAACTGAACCAATGGCAAAAGCCTAAACAAGAAAGCAAAACAGCAGTAACACACCAAGAGGCCACATGCTCTGCCTGTGTGCTCTCACAGAGGCTGCTAGTGCTCGTTAGCTGGTTACTGTGGGTATTACAAACAGAGAAATCAGTGTTCACCTTTGCTGGCCAGGGTAACAATTAGGAGAGTACATGCTTGGGTCACTGTTTGAAGGCACCACGTTGCTTTGACCATGTGGTACCATACTGCCTTCAGGACCCAGCCCATGATCCGACCTAAAAAATGACAAAGGAAACCTCATTCTATAAAAAGTACTTCTTTTCCAAAATTGTCAACAAAATAAAATACATCACACCCCTTAAAGAAAACATCCTCTTGACTTAACACCTTCCACTGGAGCCCTTACTCTCACCAACTCCCCAGCAATGTGACCTGTTGAACAGCATGATTATATTTACATCCACTACTTAAAACTACTGACTGAAAACTACTCTGCCCTTGCACTTTAAAGACCCACACTGCACCACTCTGTCTACCATCAGGAAACAAAAAGAGAAGCTAAATACACAGCTTAATGAAAGTAAAAGCAGGAATATGGCCAGAGCAGCAAAATCTGCCAGAACACTTAATATAATCCAAACATTCCCAAAACATTCTGCTTGCTCTACCAATGCTTAACATCAGTGATTTTACCCTTTTTTTTTTTCCAAAGCCTTTCTCCAGATAAACAAAAGAGGACCAAATTTATTTCATGTACTTCACTGAAGGACAAATTTATGAGAATCCTGTTGGACACACTGCAAGGCTGATGCTGCTACAGCTCTGATAACAGACTCCAAACTCTCCAAAGGTAATTCACTCACAGACCACAAATAGACACATTTTGTTTTTCATTAAAAGCCAACCAGCAACTGTTTAGGTGAACACAGGGCCAGGAGATCAACTCAAGTGCTACTTTATGCCATCACTGCCCTGCCCAGCCGCCAGCTGAAGGCAGCTGTCAAAGACACCACGAGTTGATCTGCTGCAGTCTGAGCGACTTCTAAGGTGTGAAAATTCCTCCTTATTAATTTCTGTGAACAGCTGAACTCAGTCATTACCAGTGGTTTGACTCCCAGTGATTTAGTAAGATGTTGTAGGAAATATAGGCTGCTATGTTCTCTGCAAGGTGGAATGGGAAAATGAAAAGGGAAGAGAGAGGATCATTTTCACTGATGGGCTTTGCTTTTCCTGAAGATTGACTCACCTCCTGTCATAGCCACTTCCGTAAGAGAACTGCTGTCGCTGGCTCATGCTCATGTTGGACATTGCTCCAGATGGACTCTGGTTATACATATCTTGTATTCCACTGTTAGGCATTTGTCCAGGGGTCATGAAAGGCTCATTGCTTCCAGGCACTGCAACAGCCAGTGAAATTAAATTTATTAATCTGGGTGTTTGAAGATCACTTTCTTTTCAGTGAAGTATTTTAGGAGAATGTTCAGATCCCTAACACTGCCAAGGAGAATTAGCAGGCATCTAACAAGCTCTCTGGGGTCTAATGGGAACAACATGAAGCACCACCACTACCAAGATGATGGGTATAATATTAAGGAGCTGCAAGCGAGGAAAGAAATCTATGGAACTGAGCTATCAGGCACCAGGCAGCTGCTTCCCTCTGGCCTTCACAGCTGAAGATGGACTTGCTCTTGTTCTTTTCACCAAAAACAATGCTAAAAATGGATGCAAACATAAGCCTTACAAAACAGATGAAAGCAAATCTGCTAGTTTGAACTACAAAGCTGTCAGAATCAAGCTTTTATTTCCCCCCATAAAACCCTTGTATACACATATACAATAATGTTGTAATGGAAAGGATACTGTATCCTAATGTAGTTTCTCAAATAGGATGGGTACATACTATGGGTCCAAGAAAAGGCACTATTATCAGATATAAATCACCAAACAAATAGAAGAGACTCTAGCCTTTAGTCCCTCTTAGTAGATACTGAACAGAGATATTTCTGTTTCGACAGGATGAAGTGAAATGCATGACAAAGTACAATACACCCACTTAATCTCATATGGATATAAAAACTAAAGTGAATCTAAAGCAGAGAGAGTTTTCCCTTCCTTCAAGTATGTTATATGTTAGTGTCCAGTCCAGGCAAAAGGATTTAAAGGAAAGGCTTTTAAAAAAAACTCACGTCCGATTAACTACCTCTTTAAACGGATTTCCCAATTTCATCACATCTATCTCTTTCCTCAGTTTCAGGGCCTCTTCTTGTCATATCTCCCTTTTGCTCTGTTTTAGTTTACACTTCATCTCCTCCACCTGCTCTTCTCTTTACAGTGATTGTGAGCCCTGCCTGTGTTCTTTCCTCCTACTTTCCTATATCTGAGGCACACAAGATTGACTCATTTTAAAATCATTTTACAGTATCCACAAAACCAGCTGAAGGTTAAGTACCCAAAAGGACCAGAGTCAGTTTTGACATTAATTTTAAATTTTGCTTTCTAAAAAGAAACAAACTTTGAGTGTGTTTATCATCTTTTGTCAGGGACTGCCCAAGTAAGAAAAAAATTAACTTCACTATTCTGAAAAATATGTAAACTGAGATAGAGAGCATTAGAAGGCTTGCTCAGTTTCACACAGTGAATTCCCAGACTAGTCCTATTACAACCAGGCACATTGCTTCACCACTTCACATTCTAACAGTGAAATCCAGCACTTGATGTGCAGAGTAGCTAACCAACCTCAAGAAATAGAAAATCTAACCCTATGATTTATGCCATCTCCCAAAATGTATTCCTACAAGCATTTTTTAGGATTCTGTTAATTCCAAAATAATGGGCATGACCCTGAGTGGGAAAATCATGACCAGACCAGAAACTCAACTGCAGTGCACCTCTCTTTTTGCCACAAGGATACCAACGGCAAAATCATCAAAGTGAAAAAGCTCATTCTGATTATAACATCTTGATTACCCCAAGACACAGGGAAGAACACTTAAGCTCCCACAAAGAAAATACCTTTTCTCATTCCACCAAAAGGATCTTTATTCGGTTCATATGGCATCCTTCCCATCATATCTGGCATGTTTATTCCCTGCTGGTATGGTGCATTTGGCGTCATGGAGTTTCGCTTTGGGAACGCTGAATCACTTACATCAGAAAAGGGATCATGCACACTGACTGCGCTGTTTCTAGCAGATTAAGAAAAAAAGAAACATTAACATCATTCTGTATTTGTAAGAGCTGTGAAAACAGCCTAGGCTACAATACAACTAGCTCACCATGCTGTGACAGCGATCACACACTACCCACTTTTTCCCCAAGCTTCTTTTCTACTTACCTTTAAGATCAGGGTTTTTCATCTAATTCTATTGTTTGTGTATTTCTATTATTCATATAAAAGTCTAAACCATCCTGAAATTTCACTAAGCTGTTTTGTTCTTTTTTACCTAGAAAACTCAATCTGAACTGAAGATGAATAAAAAAGCTTCTTGCTATCCTTTCTGCAGCATTACAGATGGAGAAAAAAGAACCTAAGTAAATTAAGTTTGGACTGGCTCTGTACACAGTTCAGAGCTCAGTCGTGTTCCTGCTGAAATCATAAAGAACTGTTTTGCTGGACTTCAGTGGACTAAGGCTCCTTAATGAATGGTGAGACAGCTTCACTTCACATTAAGCTGGTCTGTGAGACTTACAGAGCACAGAACTGAAAGGGATCTCTTGGTCCATCAAGTTGAACCATTATCTCAACCACTGTTATTGTATATGCTTTTCACAGTTTGAATTCAAGTAATACCCTTAGACCACATGTTTCTCCTTCCTGAGCACGACTGGATTGTTGACCAGAGTTGTACAGGATAAGCGAGGAAAGGAAGGTTGTGGTTCCAAGGTGGTGCTTTTGGGTTCCACCTTCCCCCTCACTACTGACATATTCACATGCACCTCTTTGCACTGGTGCTTGTCTGATCCTTCTCTAGTCTTTAGAAAGCTAATGGACCTCTACTCCTTCCTCCCTTTCCCTCTTTCTCCTCCAAAAAGAAATAATTTTCTGCCACTTTTCAGGCTCTGACTGATTTACTGCAAAATCCTACGAGTGCCTAAGCAGCTAGAAAGGACTGGATTAAATTGCTGTGGAACTAGAGCAATAGAGAATGAAGCAAAGCCCTTTTCATACCTGCCACCCTGCATAGGTGTCATCTGTCCATGAGGTGTGGATGCTGGTGTTGGGGGCTTCAAATCGCCTGGCACTTCTGTCATGGAATTACTACCAGTGGACTGTGGAGTTTGTGGGCCTTGCAAGGAACCAGAATTAGCTGAAAAAAAAAAAAAAAAGTAATTATGAAAAGGTAGCAGCCGAATTCCTGTGGAAATAATAATCATCAAGGAAAAAAAAATGTTTTTTTCCTCCAGAAGCCTGTGTATACCTCAATCCATCTCCAGTACTTTATAACTTCCCCCAAATCCTCCGAGATCAGGATATGCTGTGTAGTAATAGCCATCATCTTTCCTAGAACCATGAATTTAATCTGCTGCCTGAAGCAACATGGATAGAAATCATCCAGATGAAGGATCATTTAAATCAGAGGTCAGAGATACAAAGTTAATTGACTGTAGTTTACAACAGAGTAAATGAAGGTTGTTCTTTGGCATAGCTTCTTCATATAGTCACTATCACAACACACGCATTTAAAAGAAATATTTCAGCCAGAAGCTTTTCATCATAAATTTATGCTGTTACATTAATATAAATTCATGGTTTTATTTAGCACTAAAAGGCAGACATTTCCATGGTGAAACATAGCAAATGATTAGCGGCACACTGCAATCCCGTATCATCTTGGAGACAGCATGGCAAAAGATGGTATTTACGAAATGCAAAAGGCAATCTGGGATCAGAAGAAAACAATAACTGACAGTAGCATTTAAACAGAGGCTACAGATAACACTGCTAGAAGAATTGTAAAAATAGAAAGGGACATCTTAAAAAAATGTCAGTTAGGGTCAGTGCTGGTAAAGTATATGTAACAAGACCAGGTCAATTCTGCAAAGCATGTTTCATCTGCAGAAACTTATTTGTTGAGACCTCAGAAAGCAATAGAGTATCTGCACTAGTGTCCTCCTTAATGGAGGTAAATAGCTTGATATTCTTGGTATAACAAATGTAGAAGAGCATTTTATTGTTGTGTTCCGATGTAACTGATAAGCAGTAAGGGCATTAAATGAATACATCAGATATCAGTAATGGTAAAGCTAATGGTAAAATACATCCAGACCAGTCTTCCAGAGAAGACACCAAAGCTACAATTTTCATGTGACTACTGAAAACATGCCCTGAGCCAAAAGCTCTACGGAGTAGTTTTATGATTTAGGAGGTGGTAAGTGAGGATTAGTAACAACATGTAAGCCTTGGATCTGACAGGTCTTGCAGCAGACATTCTACACAAGGAGAACTTGCAGGATTCAAGTCTTAGATGCAACTGGGAAAAGAATTACCAACAGAAAAAATTCACAAATCGAACACACTGAGTAGGACAGGGACTTGGCTTGAGAGGTCCTTCTTTCTTATGAACTGTCATGTAAGTGTTTTATTGTGCCTGCCTATCTACGTTCAACAACCAATTAACAAAACTTTATAAATTACTGTTAGAGGGAAAATTGGAACAAGTAGTATGGGTTTTTCTTCTGTATATATGAAAGAGAGTAGTTTATAATTGGCTCAGAATCCTAGAACACTCATCATCCTGACAGGCAGAGCTTGTTTTTAAGTGAAGAACACCTTTTTTATATGTGTTTCATTTATATCTGTAACACATGTTCCCCTATCTGGAAATCAGTCTCAGTAGCAAGTGCATATGTAAAATCCACATTGTGTGGACCACATTGTTCTTGTCCTCATCTTTCTGAGGCATTTTTGAATTATGCTTACACAGTAATGAGGTTCAAAAAAAAGTTTAGGAACAGCTCTCTGATTGCATTAATATAGGAACAAGAACATTTGCAACTAATGTTAGTTACATTAGTCTACAGTTAGCTGAAGGCTTTAGTGCTATAATAAACAAAACCCCATCATATTCACATAAAATGAGCTCTTTGTATATATGACCCCCAAGCAGGTCAAGATCATTCTTCTGCCTTTGAGCTTTAAACACAATTCTAGATTCTTCTAAAAAGCTTGAAAGCATTTCTGAGTTATGCCACATTTGTCACATACCATCTTACTGTATTAGAAACATCTAAGTAAACATCTTAGTGTACCCATATACTTACTGTAAATTTGGATATTGCCTAACCTGCATATTTCTCTTATGGTGGACTATGAAGAAGCAATTAAGCTTTTCCCTATCCTACCTGAGCAAAAGCTTAATTCATACCTCTAGCAAACCTAAAGGAAAAAAGTAAAAGATTTTTCAGTATTTAAAGGCTGCAGGAGTGCAAAATTATTAACAACAATATGTTTTATATAATCTTATATAAAGAAAGGTTTAAAAGAAAAAAGAAGATACCCAATTAATAAGCTACAAGTCCAATTTCTGTCTTCAGGGTGGCAGTTATAAGGTTGGTTATTTTTCCTCAAGCCTCTTTAGAAATGTCTGGTTAGATACAACTAATAAAATGGAAGGCAAATGCTGTCATGAGAAGTGCAAAGTTTCTGGTACGGCTTTGTTAATACACTTTGCCCCTGACCCCTGACCCCTGTCCCTAACCCCTCCATTGGGTTAGGGACACTTCTACAGAATAGGAACTGCAAGTATTTCAGTCTCTGGATTAGGACTCCATCTACTAAGAAGAGCCTGTATTTCCTATTTCACCTTAAATTTTGCATTTGCTGGGCTGCACTCTGAAATTTTTACATCTATTTTTGCAGGGACTTTATTATGTTAGATGTTTAATTTTGACTGTGGACATTCTGAAAGAGAAAACAGTATCTTTTAGAGTGCTTCATAAGCTTCAGTATTAAACCAAGCTCTAAGAAGAAAGACAAACAACAATGTTCTTTTAGAAAAAGTAATCTCTGCTTACATGATTCTGCAGCTATCTTGGGGATGTGCAGGAAGAAAACCTGTGGATTCATAGCTACTGAATTCCTCATCTCACATCCACATCTAAGCAACAATTGTCCTTCAAGTATCATAACATTTGTAAGAATATGCTTTTCACAATACAAAACACATCAAAACTTAAATACAATTGACATCTTGGTCAGTGAGAAGGTGAGGTCTTCCACAGTTTGCTGTGGGAGCATGTGTTAATAACACATGATAGCACGCATTATTCTCTGCAGCATGGAATTATAGTACTGGCATGCCTTTTGCCTTGCAAAGCCTGTATGGCAGTGAGTACTGCTTTCAGGAAAGACCCTTTATTTACCAGAGAAGAAATATGCAGTTAAAAAAAAGCATAAAACCTTTCTCTTGCCAGCATTTTTTCCCTTTGGAAACAAACAACCAAAACAAAAACAAAACAAACAAAAAACCCCAAACCAAACAAAAAAACCCAAACCAACAAAAGTACCACCCTCCCCCCCAAAAAAAGGAAAGAAGAATGAAACCTCTTGAAACTCCATCAATGTGAGGCCTGACATGCTCTCTAGGATATCCCTACCTTTTGCCAGAAGCTACAAATGTATACTCTAAAGTAAACAATGGAAAGGTTACTGAAGGTTAAGTACATTCACATACTTCAGAGTGAACAGCCAGCCACCACGCTGGGAAGATAATTTACACAGCACGAACCCGGTGCCCCAGTCAGGCTGGACTGGGGGCTGCTGGCTGCTGCAGGGCCCCCTGGGCAGGCGTGGATGCAGGCACAGGGGCACCTCTGCCTGTCCCCCCAGCCACCCCTCCCAAGCCCTGGCCCATCCATCTTCAGTGGGGATTCCCTGGCTGGCCTCATGACACGCTCCATGACATCACCTGCCTGCTAATAATAGCACTTCAGTCAGCCACCCGCCAGCAGAGACGGATGGCTTTGGTTACAGGCACACTCACTGAATGGCTGTGTCCTGCAGTGCCTGTGGTGTCCCCTCTGCCATCCCCCTCCCCAAGTTTCGTTTCTCTGCTGCCAAGGAAACGCAGACAACACTCCTGGCGCCTTCTCGCTCCCTCCTTCCAGCACAAGTGCACGATTTTTCCAGGTTGGCTTTAATGAAACCTCTGTTGACATCAGGGTCAGCTGCTGTTATTCACAAGCATCCTCAGCTGGACCTCTTTGGCCATCCCGTTCATTCAACACAGGATAAACTCTGAGCCTGTTATTTTGAGAGCTGTGCATGCATAACTGCACACTGCAACTAAGAACTCAGAGTGGCAGAGTAGAGCAATGGAAGATAACTCCTTCATGTTGATGTTCTTTTGGAATTTTTTCTCCAGCATCCATTAGTGCTTACAGTAATGGTGCCCAGAAACCTTCCCAGTTTAGAACTTTCCACATTATTTGTGAGCATTTTGGTCAAAACTATCAAATGCATGTGACAGGAAAAGCATTTTGTCTTTGCACCCACTTCTGGAAAGAAGGAAGACCTACAATGCCTCTCTCTAAGGGAGTTTTTACGCAGTGAAAGTCATGAGCAGTTGACATGGACCTTGTCACAGACCCAGTGATCAGGACAGAGGGTCACCAGGGATCCTCCAGTAGTTCATCTGCCATCGGGCGTTTGCTGCTGGCCTTCGCTGCTGATGGGTATTACCTGACCCAGGCAGATTTAAGCTGATGCAAAGGCCTCAGCCTACCACTAACACGTCACTAAGTTGCACAGCCTCAGAGCACTGCAAAGCACACTAAAACATTCAGGCCCCTCACCCCTCCCCACGAGCTTTATGATACAGCAGAAGAGGCTCTGACAGTGATATGAAGTAAGAACTATTGAAACGAGCACAAAATCCTAACCCTAACACCTTGGCTACTGTGCAAATCTTTGCTGATCAAGGCCAACCAATCTGTCACTTTGCTGTTCTACTCTCACTCCTTTCTTCAACTTCTTATAATTGCTGGCACCATCAGGAATTTCACTGTACGTAACAATAAATTATTTACTCCTTTACGTACCATTTACTTATTAATGATGTTGTAAAAACCAGAAGTGATGGGAGAATCCCGAATGTAGTACTGCAAGCAAATGGACAAACACGTGATCCCAGACCACCGTCTCGCAGTCCCATAAATTTGACTTACACATCACATCCTTTTCTTGACCGTGCTCTTCCATATGAATCTCCTTGCCATGGCTGTCACACTGTGTTTCCTAGCACTCCCTCTATGCCTGCATTTTAAAGGTCATCTGGGAGGCAGTCACATAACCACCCCTTGGATGTGAGATATCTGCAAGAACGGATTTGCTCTAAGCTGCACTTCAGCCTGCTCCCACCTTGCATAACCACACACCTGGGAACGACAGTGACATTGGAACAGAATCCTTCTCTGTACTATAAAGGCAGCCAGTCCTGATGTATGAGCAATTGAAATATTTAATTTTAAAAGTTTTATGAAGATCAGCTGACTTAAAATCTTAAGACTTGTTTCACAGAATCAGTTTGTTAGAACTGGACAAAATACATCACTCTCCTCTCTGAGACAAGTCCCTCTGCTTTTCTATCAGATTAACTTCAGCCCTAATACTGTAACTAGTTCTCTGCAAATGGATTTGGCTTCTAAGTGGCTCTGCCTACACTGAGCTAACTGCACAAGAGAGGCTAATGGTTAAAGTAAGGACCTTTGGAGCTACTGTTCCTTGTTGTATTGGACTCCTGTTTCCTCTGAATGCCAAAGAGTGACAGATTATCTAAAGTATGTCTACAACTCTGCTGCTTTTGTGCAGCTAAAATGTTAATGTTGGTATCTACTAAAGGAAAAGGAACAAGAAAAAAAGCTGACTATTAAAGAGAACAGGCTTGTACTCTCTGAGGCATCTATACCTCAGCGGGATTTCATGTACTAAAGCTGATACACACTGGGAAAGCCTTTCTCCATACAGAAGTGCAGTCCCATTCAGTGACACGAGCTCTTTTCTCTCCAACAAAACAAACCTTGAGATCCTTGCTTGCTTCCCCCTTTTCTAGTCTCTATGTCCTGCTGTGTTTTTATTTTAGAAAAATAGTTTCAGTTCTCCTCAAAGACAGCTTGCTTGAATGTTATGATAAATTTAAACTTGGACGTTGCCATTTTCATTTGTAGCATCATGATGCAAAGGGACCCTGTAAAGTGGTACATCTGACATTTCCATTCCTTTGTTTCATGTTTACGTATTTAAATAGCAATTCTTCATCTCAAAATTCAGTTGGTTTATGGTGATCATCCCCAAATCAACTACTGAGAGCAGTATTGGAGAGAGAAGATAAGGGAGAAGAGAACAAAGTGTAATACTCTTTCATTTTTAGAGACAGAGTAATTTCTTCTTCACTGTCCTTAACAAGTCTAACCATTTCAACTTCCCTTACCAGTCTTCTCAGGAGGTGATGGGCAACTCCAACGTATATGATTTTTTGCATCTGTGCACATTCAGGACACTCTGTACTTATTTCAGACAGATAGACATTTGGACTATGGGCTTTACTTCTAGTACCAAGTGTTTATCCGTCTTCTAAACTTGAATTGCAAAGTAACCTAATCTCCTCTCTATTAAACAATCACCACTGGGGTACCTGATAACCCTAGTGGGTTTTAACAAAGTGGAGGAAATATTTAAGTTATTACATGGAGATGTGCTTTAGGAAGATTTTAACTAAACACTCCCTCAAATCCTTACACTGAATAAAACAGGCTGAGAAAGATTTAAGCCTTATCACTGTTATCTTTTTCTGTACTGAGAAAGCACTATTGTAAGAGATAATCTTGGAAAGGTCAGAATTTTATTATATTGTTATAAAGGTCTTGGCAATTTTCTAGTGTCCATGATAGGCTACTGAAGTCATGCAATTGCAAACTGTCTGCAGGGCTTGCTGGGTCTCTGACTCTCCACTTCCCATTTACAGCCAGTGAACTGCACTAACAGAAATTAAGTTAATTAATATTTTCCTAAAACTGTATTCTACTGCAGGAAACCGCTGTAAACATTCCAGTAATTATATTCTCTTGGCAATAAGCAACAGTGGTCTGCCTAATAGTAATTGTAGTAGTAGTTCAAAAACTTTGTTAAATGATTCTGTTGGTCAGAAAAACTAACAACAAAAGGAATTATCCAAAATAATGAAAGGATTTTTTTACTCTTCCATGGGTAGTCCAGAAGTCAACATCTAGACTAATACTATGACTCTTCCTATGTACTTAATATGTTTCTTCTTAAAAATAGTCCTGCCTTGAGTATCAACTTTGACTATCAAATATTGAGAATCTTAATTTTCTTTCTAATGAATTTAGAAAGAAAGCAGTGGTTTCAAACACCACACTACAAATGCAAGAAAGAACAGCCAAAATAAAGCAAACCCAGTTCCAATTTTTCAGATGAGAAGATAAAAATAACGATCCTAACGACTTACCTGACACACACAGGATTAGCAACAAAAGAACAGAGAGCACGCCTCCAAACTAGGATGTCTGGCAGTGGGGATACACTGTACTCTCAGCTCTCCATCTGCCAGACATTCACCACGAGCTGCATCAGGGCAACCAACATACTGATCAGTCCAGCATCTGCCATCCTGCTCCAGCTGAAGCCTTGCTGATCAACAGTTGTGTTGAAAAGCAGCTTCAGTCACAGCAAGGAAAGTGCAGGTACTAGAGCCTGACCTTCAGACAAATGTATGCTCCTGTCCTACAGCAGAAGCACATCCGTGCAGAACTCTGCTCTTTTTCTTATGCCCATGTCACTGAACGTTAAGGGTACACTGGCACACAGATCTTTATATGCTGAAGTGAGCAAGGACAAACCAGACGCACAACTGTGGTGGCCCTTCAGAGTTAACTCTGATTGGACTCAGGAGCTGGCTCCAAGTTTGAGAACAAGATGCCTACAACAGGTTTATCCTTATTTTTTCAGCATCATCAAGACACGCTTATAAATCTATAGGGTGCAACAGCCTAGTATGCCTTGCATTAAAAAAAATGGTTGTGTAAGAGGCTGCAGTTTATTTGACTTACCAGGAGATGGCGGCTGAATCTTAGGTTGTTTCTTGGTATCTCCAGTGCTGAAGACTTCTGGAGGGGGCTCCTCCCCTCGCTCAATCTTGCACTCGAAGGCAAACAGGTACTGAATGTATTGTTTTTTCAGGGAGCTGGCTGCGCTGCTCGAAGTGCCAACGTTCAAGGTGGTTGCCAGCTCACGCCACTTCTTGTTTTTATTAACCTAGCAAAGTAAACGGCAGAATCATTGGTTTGCAGCAAAGTGTTTTGTTTAAGTCAGGAAACAAAAAAGGAAAAAAAAAAAGCCCTTAATGTCTTGGTTTACTTTTTTTTATTTTCCTCTTTTAACTAATGCTCATTACTCCCACACGCAGTAATGCACAGACAGCATTTACAGTTATAAAGCCATTAAGGAACCTGCTGATAGCTACATAAAAAGCTTTGCTTGTGGAGTCTTCTGCATGGTGCATCCTTTAAATGTCTTACGCCCTTCCAGGGCCTATGCTCTTCAGTTAGTAATCCATCTCCAAGCAAATTCCTGCTCACTCTCTCCTTTCCTGACACCCACCCACACCCACCCCATTCTAATTAAAAAGCAGCTTCTAAAATACAATTTAGAAAGCAATAACAGTGTTATTCTGCAATTTGTTTGAACATTGATATGAAAAATAAATTCTTCTCCCAAATAGCCACCAGCTGTCAAACAGTTCAGCTCGTAATTCCTGGTTCAATTCCTTTCACTTTAGTGCATCTTGCAGGGACAGATCAATGATTCTCTGGCTAGATGAGAGGCAGAGTGAAGCCAGGCCCCTTAATTAATTAAGGCAGACTTCAAACACTCGCGGCTAGTCCAGCAATACTCTGTATTACAATGCTGACTGCACCGCTCCACTGTGAGTCTTGTTTGCAGTGTAAGGCTGAGAATATTGAAAGATTCTGCTCGTGAGTTCCTCAAACACAGCTGATCTGTAATAATAGCGAAGTTCATTTGTCATCCTGGGTGATGCCACTGACTCACTCGGCTGTACCACTTGTAGCAGCCACTGCTTTTGATCTAACACCTGATGCCTTTAAGTTCATTCAACCAGTTATGCAGTTTCCAGGTATGATCCAAGGAGAGGGTCAGAAACAAAATAAATTGGTTTTAAACATCTGAGAAATCTCATCTTTTTTGGGTAGCAATTCTGATTCCATGACGTCTGCTACTTGCCCTAAGGCCTGATATTTTAATTAATCCAACTTAACTTGTATAGCTGGAAAGACTATCATTAGCCATACTATTCCTTAGTCTGTGTGCCAACAAAGAAAACATTTTCTTAAGTTTCTCTCAGTGTTTGTTTACACTCTAACTGCTGCCAGTCAGCAAAGATCTTTTGAGCATGGCATCAACAGCAAGCGGGTTGGCATGGCTATGTTAAGTGTTTTTATTTCTCTGGTACATCCTGCAAGAACCCAGGAGTTAAAGGAGACCAGATTTTCATTAACTGCCCTTGTTGAGGCCTGAAATCCAGTTACACAGCTCTTTGTGCCTACTGGCTTACAGCTAAGTGGTGCGTAATGAACACATTGCATAATGCAAATAGCAACGTTCATGCCTAAATGCCCAGTATATTGGCATTTAAAAGAAGACTGCCAGCAGCTGGTCTGTTCATGTTGGGACCCCATCAAGGGCAACTCCTCAGACAGGGAATATGCACCACTGCTGCACAGCTCCACTGCCTGCCACTCTCCAGGCAGAGTCATGAGATGTGGAGTGCAGCCGTTGGAGCAACAGCTTTTTAGGAGGGCATCACACAGATGCATTTAAATGAAACTCAGCAAGCAAAGCTCTGCACCTCTGAGTAGCTCCAAACAGATAAACATAGTGACCATTCATTCATGTGGCACACCAGCAAAACAAAGAACTCTCATTTTAAGTGTAGATTTTCACCAGTACTGAAGCACACGCATTTGTAACTCAAGCTCATTCAAAAATCAGTCTAAGTGAACAGCGTCTATTCTTTGGCAAAGCATAATGTCTGTCACTGGAAATCAACACTGAATGTCCCAAAATAAAATAAATTTCCATAATAAGCAAACATGAATGACTCTCTAGAATATCCTATCTGCCCCCCATCTTGCTCAATTTTTGATGCTAAGAGTCACACTGTGGGCACAATCATGCTGTATGAGGCAGAGCAGCTGCATGATACGATTTACCTGTAATAAAGTTTCTGAGTAAAAGTAATCAAATCCGTATGATGCTGAGGGGCATGAGCTGATCACTAAAAATGTCAGGGTGACATCTCTTACCAATATACAGCGTTTAACAACTGACAGAACAAACTATATTAGGCTTCTCTGCCTTCCTTTAATAAGAATAGCTAAAATCTCTGGATTTGAGGGGCCAGTGATCTAATTCAGTATTCAAATCCTATGTTGTGAGGTACACTATTAAAAACAGCTTTTAAAGGGGTACTAATTGATGTTGGACATTCCTTTCTTGAACTAACCACACAGATTATGAAAATATGTTCTCTTTTTGAGAATCTGTTTGCCATATTTTTGAGTTCAGATTTTGTAATTAGTGTAGAATTGTATGTTTTAATATTAAGTTTTATATAATATTACACACGCATATTTATCTACGTGTTAGTTATGTTTTGCAAGACATTGAACAAATGTTCTCATAAACATAGAACTCATGGATCCCTGCACTTCACAATAGTTTCTAGTGTCTAGCCAGTGATCCCCTAAATGCAAGGGATGCTTTGTACAAGCATCAGGCAAGGACAGGTGACTTCGAATGCCAAATCTAAGACTGCAAGTACTGACCATTTTCTCCTGCTTTCCCTTTAGATGCTAAACAGTGAAACATTTCATTTTGCTCTGTGGTGAACAGTCTTATAGAACTCATGAATATTTTTCCAACATCCCTTTGCAAAACTTCAAGTTAACTGGTGAGAACACAAATGAAAGCTTCTGTCTCCCATCTGTGACTTTTTTATTCTCAGCTCTTCCTGCTTTCATTTTTCTTCAACTCATTTAGGTAATTCACCTTTTCCTTGTAATCATTATGTTTGCAAGGCAACCCAAAATATCCTGTAAGCATTTTCTAAACACAGCACAGTCCTTGTCTAAGAAACAAATATACCGTATAGAGACACTCAGAATTAAAGGTTTGGGATGAAGGATTGTGTTTTAAGAATGTCTGCAGCTTCTCTGGAGAGATGAACTGAATTGTCCTACAGGCTGTATCTCTATATAGGAAAGATGGACTTAAAAATTTCCTTTTTCTTTTAGCTCTATCATCTGCTTCTTACTCATAATTTTGATCCAGTGGCCTTGTCTTCTTTTCTTCTCTCTGCAGCATTACTAGATTCCCCTGAAGAGGCAACAATTTCATCTGACTACAGCAATGGTCAATCTTGATTCAACCTCTAAAGTTTTAGGGCCATTATGCGGACCAAAATGAACTCCAGACAGCTACCAAAGCATGAAACCATTTTCTTCAACAGTATTGTCAGGGCTGAAAACCTAATGATGTATCCAGCAGGAATACTCTAGAAAAAAAGGAATATTGACTTTCCAAAGGTTCACTTTTAACCAGTTCTTCTCACCTGTGCTAAACCTCCAATCTCTTTGACACAGACATAGAGCCTGAACAGGTCCAGGGGCTTCTTGCCCACAGCTGGCAGACTGGCCACAGGCGTGCCCCTCTCCTCCATGAACGTCAGGTACCGATCCACCCACATCTTGCGCTCTGGCTCATTTCCTAGCTCATAGACTTTAGTGATCTTCTCTCCAGTTGTGGTTGAGGAACTTGATTTCTAAATTGCAAGAAGAAAAGAAAGAGTTGGGGGAAGGGTGGGAGGGGAAGGGAAAAGAAAGTAAGAAACTCACAACATTGAAAAAGAGAAGATGTCAAACAAACTAAAGCTATCACACAACAGTCAGGAATGAAGGCTACTAGTTCAGGCACAAACAGTACATTGTGTCCATATACAGAAAAGTCAGCTTTATAAATAAAGGGCCCAAACTCCCCATTTTCACTTTTTTTTTCACTGATATGAACTTTGGATCCCAGAAGGCAAGTTTCTGATGTTGCCTCATGTCATTTTAAAAAGAGGTAGCTCTCACAGAGTGCTTCTCATCCACTTATCTCAAAGTGCTTTGTAAGCAACTATTTTGGTAAAATTAGAAACACGTTTGTCACATACAAGTTTGGAAAATCCTAAAACCAAACCAATCTTCTCCTCTTTGCCCTCAAAGATGGGCTAGAAAACCTGAAAGTGATCCTCCAGAGCAGGAATTGCACAAAAATAGCCTAAAGTGTGAATCATGACAAACTAGTTCAGGGAGCTACTTAAGTAGTTCTCTCTTCAGCGTCACCAATAGTTATGCTTTATTACCACTTCACACCACTGGTAGCCAAAAAGCAAGATGAACAAGAGTGCCTAGAGTACAAGGAGATTGGTGGCAATACTCTTTGTGAACTGCCAATTAGCTACCTGATCCAATAAGGCCTGTAAGTAGCAACTACTCTCCTCTCTTGATGGAGTATGGATGATATCCATCTCAGTTGTCCTACCTTGCAAAGGGAGTGTGTATTATGGCCTGGGGAAAATGAAGGATGGACAGCGATCAGAGCTGAGACACCAGGAAAAGCAGAAGAGGTGGCAAGAGCAGAATTCCATCTCTGTTGCAAAAAGGCAGGAGAGAACCTGCTTTCTAGCTGCTCTTTGGGCTTTACAGCTAATGAAAGCTCATGCTATGTTTGATTCTCTTTTTTTTAACATAGAGACAGCAGAAAGCACTGAGGCTGCTACACAAGCTATAAATTCTCACCCTATCTTTTCTGTGCAATGTAACCCTGTGAGCTGGGCTCTGTGCCATGTGTGGACAGACCCTGTCACAGACCCTACCGGAGCTGCCTCAGCTCTGACAGCAGAGAGGGGCTGCTGCTGCTACAGCTGAAGACCCTCCTACTTGCAGAAAGTGAACTGATTTGCTCAGCAGTGGAAGATGGGAGTGGTTCAGAATTAAACACAAGGGAAAAAGACTGACATAAAGCTTTGGGAAAGGAGCCAAATATGTGAAGGGAAACATATCCTTTATGTCTGTATAGTAAAAGCCTAAACTTTGTTGTTGATTGCAGTAGACACTTCTTAAAACTCATCTAGTCAATCACTCTTTCCTTCCTTTGCCTTTTCCTTACTTTGAACTGAAGACAGACTATTGTCAAGTAAACAGAAACTCATTCCCAGTTCAACATCTCTAAAAAAGATCCTCACTCTACCTCACAGATGCTACAGAATCACTCACTTTGTCCATGTCCCCATACAGTGGTGAGGCCTGGCACTCAACACCATGAAAGAGGGATACAGCAGAGTAGAACCCCACTGCCAATGATTTCAAGAGCATTGCCACCATTCATCTTGTATGTTAACCTGGAAAATATGACAGACTCTGTATCTCCTTCCAGCTATCAGCTGCAACTTGGCAAAACTGGAAGACAGTCAGGAGAAAAGAAACATGAAGCCAAGGGGGGTGACCTAGCAGTTCCATGAGCCATTGCTGTTCTTTCCAGTGAACGGATATTAATTTTAATTAAATAAATAGCCTCCTTTAAAGTTTTCTGCCTTGCTGACACTGTAACTTCTTCACAGCAATCCTTCCTACAGACAGATATGATTACCTTCCTTAGAAATGAGGTGCACGCCTGAATTTACTTCAGCCAGACTCAGTTGCATTACAACTCCTACTGAAGTGAGAGTCAGGGCTAAATTTGTTTTATTAATACTAAGTGGCTGGCAGGAAATACATTGACATGAATCCTGCAGATTATGCAAAGAAAGCACAAACTGCTTCTGTAATAGCAACCAATTCACTGGAAGCATCACTTGCTATGTATCTGGGTGTTCAAGAAAATCAGTTTAACTCTTAGCAACAAATACAATTTGCCAAAGTTTGGGAGAGTTTTTTTGGGTGGGTGGAAAGGGGGAAGTAGAGAAGTCATGTTGCCTCTAATTTGATGTTGTGGTGAGAACCAGATACATGATCACACAGGCTTGAACAGCAGAATGATCTGGAACTACCGCACTACCTTTTGCAGTAAGCACAAAGTTACTCTACTGCTCACCAGCATCAATTTGAATCTGACACTTAAGATGCCCCAGAACTCTACAAAAATAAAGGTGGGAAATTCCAGCTTTTACCCAGCACATTTTCTCTGTGCTTATATTCTAATATACGAGGCAACAAAATAGCTTCTATTTCACTTTTATGGTGAACCATGATTAAGAAAGTTCAGATTTACCAGTTTCAGGGTTTCATTTTTATATATTTATATGTCTTATGTTTTTATATCACTTTTTCATATCAGATTCAGAGTAGAAGGGAAACAGTTAAGAATTTTTCTTTCTGCATTTTTCTACTATACATCTCAAATGATGCTGCTTTACAGCAGTATGGCAGCAAGCTCTAAAATGACAGTATAATCTGAAAACTTTTCACAGCTTACAGAAGGTAAGAAGTGTTTCTTACTGTGTGAGCTTTCAGGTTGTCATGCTTTGTAAAATGGGTGCAATTTTCTTCTAAAATGAAATGTTAACTTTAGAAGAATGCACTGGAGGGAAGAATGCTATTCCTCAAGAGTAAGGATCTTTTTCTCTTCTCTATTTTTATAAATGTAAACAGATAAAAATGACAGATGTATGCAAGCTAGTCTACACAGAAACAAACTTCTGTTTCACATGGGCAGGTTCAACTGGAAGTTTAAATTTACCTATAAATATTAAATATTAACCCTTATAAAACAAGGGTTTAAAAGAGAAAGATCCCATTTTAAATTAAAATGAGCGCATCCCAGGCAATGCTGGAAGGACACAGATCATGACCTTTTCTTCTGTTAAGTATGTTGATCATTTTGGTGACAGAAAAATGCTCGTGCAAGCCTGTGGCACATGTCTTTATTGATTTAGTTATATCCTACTCTGCCTGCAAACCCCAGCACTCCTCCACATGATATAATGGCAGTGTTTAAATGGGTGATTAAAAAAACTCCACCAAAGTATGTGGATACCAAAGCAAATTCCCATACTACGTCTGTCGAGACCCATACTTTCTTTTCAATATACCTACCCACTATTAAAACTGTATTATATGCAGACCATTGTATGGTGAGTGCAGAATCCTTCAGAGCAACACAAATTTCTGTAGGAGTTATTTTCACATGAAAGGCAGTGGGTAGTTGCTTCTGTACATATCTTTAAGGATCTATATTTATACAATTATCTACTGTTCCCTTCCCTGACTTCAATGAAGAATTTGCCAATATTCCATGTGTTACACAGATCTCTTTTACTACAGAACAGAGCGTGCATACACAGGCAGCTAAAACTGCCAAAGTCCAATCACTGGCAGAGGCATGTGCAGGACACACTGCTTTGTCAAGATTTCCTCCCGAAGGACTCTGGAGACCCTTCCTAGCTAGCATCATCTAGGTGTAGTACTGTTCAGGTGTATTCACTGTCATGCTCATGGGTACCTATGGACAGTGAAGAGCATTTATGCGGTTTTTGCAACCTACTCTTTTACTCAAGTTGCAGTGACCCTGCATAGTTTACACCCACACTTGAAATGTCTCTTTTAAAGAATTTTAGAATTTCACCACTGTCAGAGATGCACATTATAAGCAAAACTGGCAAAGCAGAAGTGTCCTTTTCCTGACATACCCAAAGAGGCCTCAAAACCTAGTGTTCAACAGTTCTTTCTCCCCATTTTCTCATGCCTCACTTCCACACAAAACAGCTGAAAGAGAGGATCCTCTTAGTAGGATCACAGGGATACCTTGAAGTGAATCAGAAACCATTCACCCCTCCTTTTATCCTCTACTGGAATGGAGAAGTTGTAGCACATGAAGCAGCTTTGGGATTTAATGAATCAATTCAGGCTGTTTTCAAGTGTAACGAAATGCCTGCAATCAATCGTTCCAGTCTATGTCAGGCTGCTGTTGAAGTCAATGAAGTTATCCAATCCACTGGCCTTCATAGGTAAAAAGGGATCAGCTCATTTGCAGCACTTATTTTTCTATCATTCCAAAGCACTGTATTTATCCATGTCTAACTGAAGCTTTTGGAGAGAAGGACATTCAGAAGAAATTGAAAGCACAAACTTTCCTCATTTATTTTTTCCAATAATCTATACTTTACACAAAAAAATCTCCACATATGTTCTTGATGGCTCCAGGATTTGCTATGCAGTTTATGCAATGAACTCAGGAATGCATTATTGTTTGGTTGTAGAGGAAGCACTCGATGCGTTAGACAGCCTATGCAATAACTCCCCCCTTGCTTTCCTCCAGAAATCTGCCCAAACAAGCAATACCCCAAACATTACTATAAAGAAAACTAACAGAATTTTTGATGTCACCCTTTCACAAATGCATTTAAGAAAAAAATAAGATCTTGTGGGAACAAGTAACGTCAGCTGCCTTCTGAGACTCAAAGTTGCTGTCAAATCAACATCCAAAGATTTAAGTGGTGCATTTCATGCCATGCTGCCCCCTTGCTCAGGGGATTCTGTAAATGTCTGGGTTTTGGATGGTTAGATCTCTTCCCTTCTGACTGGTCTTCCTCTGTTTGCCCTGAGACATACTCTTTAACATATCACTTTGTAAAAATCGTTATCAAAGAATTATTGCTAATTTAAGTGCACTTTAACACTGGGGAAAATCCCCTTTATATTCTGCACATACAATCATTTCTACTTTTGATTAAAAAAAATAAGAGAGGAACAACATATATATTTCTAATTATAAAAAAAAAAACAAAGCAAAAATGACCAGATGGACATTTGCTCCCCATAGACCATATCATCTTGTGCCTGCATTCTCTTTTCTATATATGTATATAGATTTTCTAGATGTGTGCATTTATATAGATGGAAAGATAGACAACGGAATTTGATTTTAGCTCCACACATCTCTCTCAGGTTTTTCTTTACAACCTGCATGAGAATGATTAAACATTACTCATCTAAAAAATAGTTTTCTAAAAATGTATATGCATCAAGATCTTTTTTCAGCTCACAGTCTGGGTTATTTCAAAATAACCAAATGAAGCAAAATTAGAAACAATTTTGGTTTAGACTGTGCCTTGACAGCCTAATGGCTGTATTTCCAAATATACAATTCAAAAGTAAAAATGTTTCAAAAATAAAAATGGCAACTTTTTTGTGATGCTGAGTTTCTAATTTAACTTTTGATGGGTATTAGTTTCAACAGGGGAGAAGATTTCTTATTTTGTTTTGTTTTTTTTTTTTTTCCTCCCTAAATAATCCTAGTAAAGACAAGTGCAGCAACCAGAGTGAAGTCAGTTGTGTGGAGTTTGGGCCCAGGAACAGAAATGTAATTGCTCTTAACAACGCAGTCGGCATGCTTGGAAGCTGATGCATTACAGGAAGGATGTTTTCTTCACAACAACTGCTGTTTTACCAGACAGCACACTCGCATGATGCACACAATTTTACTCTTTCTTATTTCAAAGTACTGTTGGGACAAATTTTGCCCTTGGATAAGCATGCTCAGGCCCCACTGAAGCCAGGCAGTGGAACTTACAGTCATGTGTCCGAGAGCAGAATTTGTACCCAGTGTTATAAAGAAAGAAAACTGTTTAGTGGATAATAATAAAGAAAAGGAATTTACAAAACAAACAAGCAAGCATTAAAATATAATTAATTACAAAAAATAAACAAAAACCAAAATAACCAGAGCCACTTACAGGGCTTGATGGAGTCTTTGGCCAGCCTGGGCTGCTAATGCTATCACTTTCATCTCCATGAAATGAGGAGATGCTAGCAGAGCTTGGGGACATTGGGGAAGGGACTGGCAGGTTGCCTGGGGTTGGGGGCTGAGAAATACCCTGAGAGCTGTAGCTATCCTGTGGTAGAGGAATACAAAAAAAAAAAATATGACAAAGGCAGGGCAAACTTTATTAAAAACAAAAAAAATACATCCAGTTTAACAGACGGACCAATTTTTATATATAAAATATATATAAACAGAGAGACACATACAGAAAACACACACATATATAAATATATTTATATATATAGAAAAGGTATTAAAACAACATTGTTAATTAGTGTAATTTGGAAAGTTTGCTGGATGCTTGGCTAAAGTAACTAAGCCACCATGCTTCAAGCTCACATGAAATGCTAAGCATGGGTTTCCCATTATGAAAGAAAGAAATGAAAACAAGCTGTTCACCTTATTTAATCAAATAAGGCAGGAAAGCAAAATATTAAAGTATGTTGCTGCTGCGGCCAAAACAGGAAGCTATAACTGAAGGCAGAGAAAAATGGCTGCAAGGATTGAAACCAGGCAAGACCCTTCTTTCCCACCCACCTGGCACAGCCAAATGCCCACGCAACTTTTGGCTTGGGACGCTTTGCCCCCGCAAGTTAAAATGCCGTAAGAACTAGTAACTTTCAGATCCACACAATGAAGAAAAAAAAGAAAAAGAAAACAAAGAAAAAAAAAAAACAAAAAACAAACAAACAAAAAGAAACAAAGAGATTGCACGTGAATGGAAAGGCATGCAGGAAAGAACAGAAGTGGGTAGGCCAAAACGAGGAGATGAAGGACAACACAGCAGACTTCTGCGGGCAGAACCAACACCACGTGCAGAAAGTGGTAAATACCTTTGACTTGCTCTCGGGCTGGGGGGCTCCTTCTTCTTTGCCATCTGCTTTGAGAGGAAGGGGAAGTTTGGACTCACCAGGTGTCATCATATCTGCAAGACCCATAGGTGCTAATCGAAAACAGGAGAAACAGTTAAGCATGACTGTGTTTGGCTCTGTAGGAAAAAACACACTTCCTGCTGCATGGTTGTGGCGCCACGTGAAGGAGACGTTTTCCCACCTCTGTCATGTTATTCTAACATCCGGAAACCTGGAAACCTCTTCAGTCGAATTGAGGAAACAAAGGAGAGCGAAAAAGAAGAAAATACAAGCACCATGCAACAACAACCACCACTAAACAGAGTAGAATTCATTCTTCATGCTGCTGGTGCTCTTCAACTGTCTCTGCATTTGACCACAACATTTTAACACAACAAGACTATTTTAATTACTGCACTCTCCCTTTAGCGATAGGCAAACGTAAATGAAAACGATGTGCATTCTGCTTGCCATGTTGAATCCAAAAAAACCCCGGAACTTTCCAATTACATCTGTATTAAGGCTGGTGTCCAGCAGATAATTCCTGCCCCTACCGACTTCAATATGAATGGCTCAGCCACTGTGAGCCTTAACTACAGAATTACAAGCTGTAAACCATGCTCTGTTGGAGAACCAGCACTCAGCTTCTTCCTTCTGCCAAAATGAGGTGGGACTATAACGAACACACAAATGTCTTTCTCTGATAATGGCACACAGTTGCTTCCCAGGGGTGCAAGGAGTTTAAGGGTTTTTTTAATTTGAAGATGCAAGTGCCAAGTACAGTATTATTGCTGCAGAGCTGCTGGGTTCCTGGATTTCTAGAAAGATGCAAGAAGAAACATTCAGACAAATAGACAGAAAATACTGGGCAGAGCAGATGCTAGGAGGTGCCATGACACTGAATCAATGCAAATAACCAGAAAACAGCAGCAAGGCACCAGGTGATTCTTTGCCTCCTGAAAACCATGTGCACAGCATTTGTGAAGGACTGGATTACCTTCTCTTTCTCTCTTTTTAATCCCCCTCATGCCCTTCTTTCAAAGGATATGAGGTAAGAAAAACATACAGAATAACCTAAAAGACAATAAAAAAGAAAAAAATATAGATCCCAAATGTAAAAATGTAAGAATCAGTAAAGGATCATTGTCTTTACCAGAGTAGCGTGGCTCTCGCAAAATGACAGTGCTGGCTTGCACCAAGCAGCAGGCACACTGCACAGCGAGCCAAAGATAGGAGGGGGAAAAGAAGCTTTAAAAATACTTCACAGATTGCCCACTACAAAATGATTATTGCACATATTCATGTATTACTATGTTTTAGAAAATAATTAGTTTTAATTACAGCAGTGAGAGCATGAGCAGGACTCTAGCGAATACGCTGGCAAGCTTTGCAGTGCTAATTTGCTAATATCTTTAGCATCACTGCAGGTTGAGACTCTGGCTCTGCCAAAAAAACCTACCCAGCCATGTGCCATGTGAGTTTACAACTGTATGCTCAATATTCAGCTTTGAACTGCCGGTGTTTTTCATGGGCACATTTTCTTGTTTTTCAAAGCACATTTGTAGCCCAATCAAGCCCTTAAAGTCATCACAACACATAAATCATAATTGAGATTAAAAAAAAAATACTTGCAATACTTCAGACTTCAAGAATTGGAACAAAAAGCCTTTTACAAGTGATGCAGCTGCAGTGAAAAATCTATTGGGATCAGCTAAAAATGCTGTTATTTTTATGTATGTGTGTGAAATCTCAACAAAACAGCCAGTCAACATGCTACTGGGAAGTCAGCATCCACTAAGCATTTGATTTGTATGCATTTTGCCCTTATATTCTGCTTGAGGAGCTGGGGCAGCTTGTGACCATTCTCATGTGAAGGATGGCAGCCTAACACATTCTAGTTTCGAATTCACAATTAAAAAAATAGTTATTTTTCTTTCAGAGATTATAAAAAAGAAAAGTACAAAATGGTCAAATACATGCCACAGCGTGGTTTCAAACTGGGATGCTGAACTGTTACACAAAATCCATTTTAACAGTTAACACATTTCATGCTGTGAAAGTGCTAAAAAAGAAGCCTTGGGTTTTAGTTTCAAAGCAAGAAAAGCTGACCCTTCCCCTATAAAGCAATTTTAGGGAGGTCAAACAAAGCAAAGTTAATGATCACGTTTCTTCACCAGAATTCTGCATAGCTAAATCCTCTGCTGATATCTCACTCTTATCTAGCTGGCACATCATACTTCTATTAGAAAGAATTTAAAAACTGTGTCCACTTCTGGCAGTCCTATTTCCATCAGAACTCCCTTATAAAATCCCTTATGTTCCAGAGGGGTTTAAGTTAACACCTCATATAAATGACTAGTAACTCCAGTCTGCAGATTAGAACACACATTCTGACTCTATTAGTCATGCTTAGAAATGTAAAAACACAGGTTCATTTTGGTTTTTGACTATTTCTTGTTGGCACATGCAAATGTAACTATCAGGAACTGGAGACAATTAAGAAAAAAAATAAAGTTACCCAAATTCTGTTTCACTTTTTGTTCTAAATTATTTAGTTCATCTACATTCTTTCTTTCTACCTCTAAGAGAAGAACTGCAAGCATTTTACTGGCAAACTGCAAGGTTGTCTATTTTCCCTATAGCTTTTACCCAAGATGTTTCCACAGCTATTTTTCTATCTGCTGTTGAAATGCTGTTTCGTAACTTCTTGCAAACACACTCTCCAGCGATTTGTGAGAAGACATTCTTTCACTTTTTTTAGCTAAGCGGTACAGCAAGAACATTGTTTTGACCCTTTCTGAGCAGTGAAATACTGTTATTGTCACGAAACTGCTAAAATAAGACACAGTCTCTTTCTACACAGGTACTAATAATTCTGCCTGTGAAGTGCAGACCAAAGGAGAAAACATTGTAGAGAGGAGGATAACAGGAAAATCTTGACTCAAGAAGCGTTGTGGCATACTGTGAATAGGTTTCAAGTACTAGCCTCTGGCTTATTATAAGAATTTAAGAGCTAGAATGATTTCAAAAAGCAAGTATAGGTCAAGGTCCTGAATTAACTATTCCACACTGAATTTAATGTACTCAAAGGCAGATATTGACATGAGTAAAACTGCAGCAAAGAATTCTTTTTTGCTAAAGGCTGCTCTACCAGTCCCAGAAGATGATGAAATACTGTAGAAGCAGCAATATACAAACATTGTTTTTCTCTTTATTGCTAGTGTGATAACAAATCATGCTCTACAAAACAGAATACTCCCTCCTTTGTAATACATTCCTCTCTCCCTTCCAACCTTAGCACTCTCCCTCTGCAAAAAAACAAGAGACGAAAAAGCAAAAGCAGTGAATTGGCGACTGTGGAGTTGATGAGAGGATCCCCACTGATTTGATGTCCACTGAAAAAACAGAAGAGGGACAACAACACTGCCCAGGGTCCTGCCATGGAAGATCCTCCAGCTCTGGGGATGAGTGCGGCCCAAGGTAGTTGAGGACCTTATTTGAAAAGGACGATTGAGTCACCAGGGATCTCAGTGCCACACTGCCTTTCTGCTGGACATGTCTTGTCCAAGGAATGACAAGTACAAGCAGTTTGGGATGTGGGCATCTCTATGCCAGGTGCTGGCTTGATTTACAGTCACACAATGACCACTGGATCATGTTCATCACTTGTTTGGAGTATAGGTGATGGGGCACTTCAGCTGTTACCACTTACTGACAGCCTCCAGAAGGTTTATCTAAATATGCATTAATAGCTCCTACAAAGATATGCATTAGAGAAAAAAAAAAAATTGAGAAATCCATTTTTCAGAAAAATGTAACCAAAACAGAAAAAAACCCGAAGTTTCTAAAAAATATTTCACCTGCATAAATATCATTGCTTTTCCTGTTAGAGGTTCATCCAAATAAATACCAAGTCAAATATATAGCATATGTATGATTTTTAGTATTATTTTAAAGCACCCCTTCAATTCCTTTAGTGCAAATAATTTTTCCTAGAATTTCACATTTTATGTAAAGTATTATGATGTTAAAAGTTAATTGGGAATAATAACACCCAGAAAAAGAAAGGTTTCAGTACACTTGAGTAGTAAGGAGATTAATGCCTTTTTATTGATTTTTTCATCTCCAGAGGTAGCAGAAATTCTGAATGCCAGTTTCTGTGCAAGAACAATATGGAAACCTGTGAGATATAAACTTCATACTGCTTCTTTTTAAAGATAATTTTCACTAGAATTAACAAAGCTCACAGCATGAGCTATATTGGGGGTTGTAAATTTCCTATTTATTATATGCATCTTTAAAGCTGGATTTTGAAAATTAAGTCTAAAGCTTCCATTTTTTTGACCCAAGCAGAAGGATGAGTCTGGATAGGGGGAAATTAGGCATTCTGGAACTTGAAAAATAGGGGGAAGAAGTCTAAAATATATATGGGTAAAGTGAACTCATACAATAAAAGGACAGTGGCAGTTATACAATTGTTCTGAATGGCAGTTTGTTCCATAATTGTGAAGGGATTCTGACACCTTTTTCCTGAAGCTTTTGTTATTGTTATGGATGGAATACTCTATTAGAAGAATCTGTCTTCTTTGATCTTGTAATTTCTGTGTTCCTAAACCACTCTGCATCAGCAGAAGCTGGTGATCTGCTGTTTGATCCACAGTCACTGTTGAAGTATCAGGATGCATAACTGCAGCATGATTTTCCTTTCAGTTGTGACATTAATTAAAAAAAACTAAAGACAAAAGGATCAACTGGTAATGAGGAGATATAAACACTATTAAAATGGGTGACAAAACCAGTGTTAGACATAGCTGTACTGAAGCTACAACGCCATATAAAAACAATTCCATCAGTTATCAGCAGTCTTCTCTTACTTTAGAGTAAAACCTAAAGGTGTATTTTATTGACATGAAAGACCCACCTTCCTCCCTCACAACAGGCAACAAAACTGCACCCTTCAAAACCCAGGCAATGAAGAAACTAACTTCTCCTCGTTGCTCACCTTAGGTTTTCACTGGCCTCTAACTGAAACCACAGCTGCTGATGCCCAGTGTATGTGAGCAGCTTAGGCAATGCCTTCACTCCAGCAGCAGCCACTCAGCTGCACTTGGGTTTGGCCCTCAACACTGACTGAACCCTGGTTTATCTGACAGATGTGTGATTTTACGCTCATGGGGCAGGGAGGAAGAAGAAGCTATGGAGCCACACAAAATCGTGTTTCTAAGCCCCTAAATAGGTATCACCTGTAGGTTCTCCACCTCATCAAATGCAGGGCCAGAGCTGACCCTAAAGTGCACCTCCAGCTCAAGGAATTATCATTAAAAGTACTGAATTTACACTTGTCTTAAGCTTCCATTTTTTTGACCCAAGCAGAAGGATGAGTCCAGATAAGGGAAAATTAAGCATTCCCACAGCATTTGCACTCAGCAATGTATTCACACCTAATTTTCTCTTTTTGGTGTTGTGTATGTCCCTCTCCTCCCCAACACTGTCTCTTGGAGGCCTGTAAAGAAATTCTAGATGCGTGCCTGCTCCCACACAGACTGGAAGAGGTGCACTGAACTCCTCTAGTTCATCTCATACTTACTTTCCATTGGGTAATCGCTGAATTAATAAAGCTGGAACAAAAGAAAACCTCACAAATGCACTGGCAGAAAAACCCCTGATAAATGTTTAAATTATTAAAAATCCAATATTTCAGAATGCATAACACAATAAAAAGAGTATGACTACCCCATACAAAAGACTGCTAGGATAAATGGTCTTGCATTGAACAGATTTCCACTGTATGAAATAACGAATGGCTGAATTATCTGAACAAAAAAACCTCTGTGAATCTTCCTTTAAACTGGTTATTCCTTAGGAATACATAAATCTTCTTAGGCAGGGCACTCTGCCATCTGTTTGCTGTTGGTTATTTTTGCAGCTCTGGGGGCCAACGGAAAAGGGTGGAAAAATTACTTCTGCTAATAGCAAAACAGAATTTATAGCACAGTTTCAATGCTCAGAAGTAATTTTATTTCAGCAAGCCAGACAAAACACATAACTACACAAACAAAACATAATATTACCTGGGACAGCTGTGGTGGGGAAAAAGCAAGCTATTATCTAATACTCTTTTCAATAGCTTGTCTCTCTTCATGCAGATGGTGCAGTGAGCTGTCTGGGCTAACCAATAGCTTCCAGGCCAGCACTGAAAAAAGTGTTGAGGGGTTTTTTTTGTGTGTGGTTTTTTTTAAAATTTCTCTCTCTCTCTCTCTTTTTAAATCTTACTGATTAGCAGCTTCCTTTCTTCTGCTAACCAAAATGGTAACATAATGTTCTTGAAATATAAGACACTGTTCAGTGTCTCAGCAGCTCCTATGTAAAGGAAAGAAACTCTCTGGACATACTAGACACTAGCATCTAACTGTAGCCATTTTCCTCCAAAGAAGCCAGAACATACAGAATTGACAGAGAGAAAAGACAGGGAAAGATGCAAAGGATAAAAGAATTATACTGGCTAAGAGGGGTAGAGAAGAAGATGTGAAAAACCTGGTGCTTGGTAAGATATAATTTAGGTAGGTATTTCTTAAGAAATAAACAAAAGTAGAAACAAAAACAACTAAGAAACAACATCGTATCACCTTAGCAAAACCTATTCAGCTTTCAGAAAAATCTTCAAAACCCCCGACATTTCTAAAAGGGATAATGTAATCAGTAAAGCATGCACAGAAACTCCATGACTGGAAAAAATACTTGGGAGGATCCACTTCAGGGTCATTGAAACTCCATCCAAACACAGCCCAATCAAAGAATTGATCTTTGCTGAATTATTATCTTGAAGGAGGGTAACTGTTAGGAATTCAAGCTGAATATGGACCACGAAGCACATTTGTGCAGAACTGTATTCACTTGTCTTCAGAGTCACACACAAAGCTACAAGCAATTCTGAACTCATAAGTCATGATATGAAGGATAAATCCAGGAGCTAAATTGAATATGCTTTTTTTTTTTTTGCAAAAGGAAGTTATGATAAAATTTTATATACTGATACTTAAAGAAGTAAATGAGGAAACCCTATATAAATTTTGGAAACAGTAAATACGGCCTATGTGGTCTAAACAGAATAATTATGTTAAGTGCTCAACTTAGAGCATCTTCAAGTCAGAGCAAGTGCACTTTTTTTTTTTTAATGACTATCACATTAAATATCTGAAATTGCAACCTTAGCAAATGGGATGCTGAAAAACAAAACCAACCTCTTAAAACAAGAAGCTATTCTTCTTCCCTTTCTTGCAGACACATGCACACAAATACACACATACTTGCTAGTCCTACGTCAAGCTGAGTCCGAGTGCTGCTGGAACTGTACAAAACACTGTACTCATCTACGTGCTGTGCAGAAGGACTTAATGAGAAATGTATCAGTTACTGTACACAAAGAGTACCTTAGCCTAATTTCAAATCACTCCAAACTACCCAACAGGGGTGGATCAAAAGAAGAAGGACGTTCCTCTGCCACCAGCCCAGGGCTGATAGTGTTAAGCAAGGTTATGGAGGAAGGTCACTGCTGGAAGGTTACTCACCGTTACCTGTGGAGCTGTTCACCATGTTGGGTGCCATGCTGTAAGGAGGAGCCTGCGGGTTCATCAGGCCAGAGCTGTTGTTCATCGGCTGAGTGTAGGGGGAGCTGGATCCCATAATGCCGCTCTGATTCATGGCAGGAAAATTGCCTTGCCTAGGAGAGGAAAGCACACATACAATATCTCATTACAGACCTCATTGCTGAAGATGCTGTGGTTTGTCACAGAGCCCATCACCTATTGTTTGTAAGGAGAAAGCAGGCAATTAGTTCATTTTACCTACGTGGGGAGCTTTGCGTTAGTCTTGAGCTAATTATCATGTATGTGAAATAGAATTGGACTGAAGACTCATTTCAAGAGAGGTATACAGTCTTTCTATGTAACTATCAATCAGAAGAAAAATACAGCTCACGTTATATACCCTATGAGTTGACAGCAATGTGATCAGGAGTCAAAATTAGAACCTAACATTGGCACAAAAACACAATCCAGTGCCTCACCATTCTTATCATTTTGAACATGTAATAGCAATCCTCACCTGCCAGAGCTTAATAAACTGTGAAATGACCAAAAGAAAAATGGGTATCATAGACTCAGTTTCTGATTTCTGCATCTGTTGTTATTGTGTTGAACAATGTTCATTTCTGTGTGTCATCTATGTCCAATCTTTCAAAAAACTCCATACATATTCTACTTCATTGAAACAAGAAACCTCAGCAGAACTATTTTGCTTTGAAAATTAATCCCATATTTGTATAATGTTTTTGTAACTGAGACTTAAATTTGTCACAAAAACTGCCCTAAATGAAACCCTTGCATAATTCTCCACATGCTCATATTCTCCACATGTTCAGACCAAGTATTTTGAAAGACTAAAACTTATCTACTTTTAAGTTCTAGGAAGTATCTAAGTATGCTTGGTACCTGATTTGTCAAACTCTATAGACAAATTGAGGCACAAGGAAGAAAATAATCCAATTCAAGTAAGCACAGTAACCCAGTGTAATGCATGATTCAACTTCAAAAATAACCTTTTATTCTTTTAATACATAAAACAATTACCTACCTTTTCTTAGTGTAGTTGAAGACTGCATGTATTATCATATGTATATGAGTAACATACATATAAAATCATACATATGAATAAGAAACACATGAAAAAAATACTTACTTGTATATTCATAGGAAAATACATAAGAAAATACAAAACTCAGACCCCTTTCTTCAGTGTGCCCCCCTTACATTTCTGCTGCTTTAACAAATAAAATAAACAAGAAAGCAACCACCCTTTACACAGCTTTAGTACCTGTCAACTTTTATTTCCTTAAAAAAACAAAGCACTTAATTTCATCCTGCAGGAATGGAAAGCTGAATGTCCAGGTGGCAAGATGGGAATTTTGGTAGAAATTCTACTTTTAATTATTATACAGTATTGAAATCAATAAAGACAATTCCTAGATCAAGAACTCTGAATAACTTCAATGGCTTCTTGTCTTCTCCAAACTCACGGCAGATTCTTCACAGAATTGGTAGAAGCAGATTTCTTTTTTAGGAGGTACAGGAGGAAGACCATTAAAGCACTATTTGGCCTAATTTTTCTTGACACATTGTGAATTTCTTCAAAGGAAAAGAGAACGTGTTATCTAAATAAAGCATCTTTTCCAAGTCAGTTTTGTCCTTTGCTCTCTGAAGACAAACTTTTCTTCACTCTTGCAAAGAGGCAAAGGCTTTCTTTTGATATGAAGGAGATAACTGCCATACAATATCATTTCCCAGATGAAGCTTGCAACGAGAAGTGGAGGGAAAAGATTTAAAATGCACAGTGGTGCAATGCTCCAAGGGAAAATTACAAAGGGAAAAGAGAAGAGCAGAACCATTTGGCAACAACTTTAAATAATTTCAGTCACACAATCAAGCTTTTCTTATGTAAATACTGTATCTTAAACACCGCCCCTCCTTTTAGCTGAAAATTGCTATATTTCAGCAAATGCAGTTAACTGAAAAATGCTTTCTATGCTGGATAAGCAAGATCCTTTCTGTTATTGGGTAAAGTTACTAGTGAAGAAGATGAAAAAAATGTGCAAGTGTATTTTCATACTTTAAAAAAGAAGTAATGGATTTTGAGAGGTTCTTTTATGAAGTAAGGCTAGGATCCTGGAAAAGGCAAGTCTCTACAGGTATCTATTTCTTTAATGTCCTTCTTTTACTTTAAAAATACACAGGAGACACACACCTTGCAGGTAAGGTGAAATTGGTCCTTACCTACTAATATTTCAATAGTATTACTTCCTGTAGCATGTGTATCTTCTAAGCTGTGGGGCTGTTCATTGTCTCAAATTGAGGTACAACCTATTCCATGTTACCCACTATGGACATCAATCTCAATTGCAGCTCATGCAAGCATACTGCTGTACAACACCTTTAAATCAAAAAGTAGGAAACTATTTCCAGTTTAGATGGAGAGTGGAAATTAAATAAAAAGAATATACTGGCTTTAGCCAGGACAGCAAGGAAACAATTGAAGTCTAAAAAAATTGCTTCTGCACCCAGAAGAACCTGAATGGCAGAACCTAACTCTGAAACTTCGTCCAGCAAGGCAATACCTTTCCCTTTCATCCTCCTATGTAATGTTGCACTTGGAACAGACACAGCTCTCCATCTCTGGAAAGAGCCCAGCAAGTGAAAAGACTCAGCACCATCCCAGGCAGGACTTTGTCCTTTCCCAGCCCCCTGTCAAAGCCCTGACCGCAGCACGCGTGAGCTAATTCAGTAACACTGAAAGGACATCCTGGCAGACTAAATGCTGTTTTATTCTGAGATTGGGTGCAGTGAGCAGTGCAGAGCTCCTCCACATATTATTTTACTCTATGATGGCTTGGAATGGAAAGTTTCTTTAGGGAGAAATAATCAGGTATTACTTCAGCCTTTAATTCTCACTCCACAGTAGGCCTCCTTTGAGTAAAGACTGCCGACTGTGACAAATTGTGCTGCATCAGTGCTATAATATGAAGTGGAGTCCATTAAGAACAGAGCTGAGATCACCAAACTCATTTTGATTAACCTCCAGGTCACTAAACACTTATAAATATGTTACACAGCAGCTGCTAAACATATTTATATATGCTTAAGGTCACAGCATCATCTGTTGGTTGTTGGAGTTAAGTCAAAAATCTTATGTTTCCTTCTGTGCTGCTTTTAGTTAAGGCATATCCAACATACTGCAGTACTAGACTTTCTCCTACATCTCCCAGTTCCCTCCTCCATTTTTCCGGGATGCTAAATAAAAATCAAGCCTTTAAAAACTGTCTGCTGTACACGTAGTGACATCTAATGGTAAAAATTCATCTGGCTGGCTATGAATTTTATAGCAGTACAAAGCCAGTTAATTATACAATTTTACAGTATTTGCTACATAAACACCAAGGGCTGGGTTGCTTAGGGATATGCAATTTGGAATAATAGGAAGAAATTAAGAAAGGATACACGTAAGTTTAATATAATGAAAAGATGTCTTCATGGTGAGATACAGTTACCCTCCAAGGGAATGAAGGAAACTTCAGCACCTGATATTTCGGCATGCGAGCAACATGTTTGAAAATGTATTGGTCAGAGAAACCTGTACTGCGTATGAACTAGAGTATCCACCCTTGCAATACCTTGACACCAGATAATGTATTTTTCCCCATTTAGAAGAAAAAGCAGCCAGGCCAATACAAATTTGGGATTATGCTATCAATTTTAACACAATACCTAACCCTACATTTTTTTTTCTGCTCTACTGCTACAAGTAGATCTTCAAGGGTTCAGCAATTTTAAGAGATCAGAAATTTTAAGAGATTTAAAGTGGAAGAGAGGAATCTGCTTGCTTTCTATGGTTTATTTACTCTGTTGACAATTTTGCAATGCATAATGCCAGAGCCAAGTTGATATGCTTGAGAAAAGGGCCGCCACCTCAGGGGACCTGGACAAGCTGGAGGAAAGTGCTGACAGGAACCTTGTAAAAGTCAACAGGTACAAGTGCAAGGTCCTGCACCTGGGAAGGACGAGCCCCCTGCAGTGGTGCTAGCTGGGACTTGACTAGAGGGAGCAGCTTTGCTGAAAAATCCCTGGGCATCTTGGCAGATGGAGCTGGGCATAAGCCAGCAGTCTGCCCTGGCACCAAAGAGGGCCAAAAACATCCTGGGCTGTGTGATGAGGTGCAGAGTTGGGAGACGGAAGAAACTGATCACCCCCTACTTCCTCAGCACTCACTAGACTCCATCTACAGTATTGTGTTTGGCTTTGGATCCCCATAAAAGAAAAGATGATGATAAACTAGAGTGAGCAGAGAACCCCTTACATGGCCAGGGCTTGAGCACTCACCTTGAAACGGCTGAAGGATGAGGCCTCATTCAGCCTGAGGCAGAGACAGCTCTCAAGAGGAACCTACAGCAGCCCCACAGCACTTAAAAGGAGGTCAGCAAGAAGATAAAACTGGCCTTTTCATAGTGGGCATGGTGGGGGGGGACAAGACACACTGGGCAAGAGTGAAAACACCTTAAGTCCAGACTGGATGCAAGGAAACCATTTTCCTAGTGGAAATAGTGAGAAGACTAGATTTGGTGGCCCAAAGGAAGTGGGCAATCTGTGCCTTTGGAGGTTTTGAAGACCCAACAGGATAACATCCTAAGCTCTAAGATGAGCCTGATGAGGAGAAGGTTGGATGAAACATTCCTCCTGAGGTTCCTTTCCAGCTTGAATGATCCTATGAGCTTAGCTTGTCAGCTTCACTGTGCTGTTGACAGTCTGGTGTACAACTGGGTCCAAAATACAATTGCTCAAATTCAAACCATTCCCTTTTAAGAAGCTCTTCTTCTGATCTTTTGTTTTCCTTCATTTGCAATCTACCCAAAGCTTAATCTGCACTTAATCTCTTTTCTCTGCAAAACAAGTAGCATCAGATCTAATTGTGTCTTCTGAGCTAATGCAGAAGTCCGTGTATTTAAAAAGAGGAGTTGACATGCAAGATCTGGTCATCATTAAAAAGCACAACAAAGAAATTGTTAGAAAGAACAGCACTGACAATACACAGGAGCACATGAGTGATCACAGCTGCTGAGCAGTCTCTTATACTGAAATGGCTTCCTTTAATTGGACCTGAAATCCTCAGTAAGTTTATGTGTTGTCTCCAACTGCTACACTATCACTCTACAGCCCTTGAGCTTCACACTTCCTGATATGTGATTTAGTACCTCCTCAGTTTTGTCACCTGATGCAACTTATACTGACATCTTCCTTCTTATTGAAAAAATATGAATTCACTATGAAGTTAAGTTCAGATGTGTCTTTGGTTTAGCTATGACAATGACAGAAGTGGATTATGCTTCTCAATAAGAGAAGAAACGAAGACAGAGCTTTTCATATGGAAACATGTCAAAGCTCAGGCTGTTCCTGTGTACAGAGAGATCAAGTTCCAAAACTTTCTGTGGATTTCCTAAGAAGCATCTGATACCTTGTACTCTTCTCTCCATCTATAACACTGGAGCAAAGCCCTTCATACACTCAGAAAAGATGATCCAGCTTCTGTAATGAGCCCTGTGGCAGCCTGAGCACAGGAGGCGAGTCCAACATGGAAATTTTTAGGGAACAGAAGAAAGCTTCAGAGATGGAGAGTCTAGAAGTGATGGAGGTGAGGAGATTTTGGGGCATAGAAAATGGAAATGAAGGAGACAGTAGAAGGAAATTAATTAAGAAGGAAAATGGATTGGGAGCATCCTCACTAGGTGCCAAAGTTTTTTAGGGCAAGAAGGATGATAGGTGCGCAGGAGAAGGCAGATGAAACAGAGATGCAGGAGAAGGGGCAGGGAGAAACACACAGAATGCTGCTACTCCCAGGGTAATCATGGGTTATGGTCCTTCTAGCACAAGTGGAGTCTCTTAGCCAGATATATGCCAGAAGGAAGGAAGGAAGAAAGGAAAGGATTCACAGCGAAGCTTCCAAAGCAGGGTGTTACCAGACATGTGCCTTCCCTCAGCTCCTCAGCTCATGCACCCTGCCCTGTGGTAGGGCCAGTCTCTGAGGTCAAATGCTGGGGGAACCCCAGTCCAAATGTGGCACAACGGAGTGATGCTGAAGGAGCAGTGCTACAGGGACAAGAGCAGAGATGGGCCACACAGCCCAGGCAGGGAGGAGATGGCACTGAGTCACACTGCACAAATCCTGGTGGTCACAAACCCGCAATAGTTGTTAGTTAGGCGCTGCACTTCCTGACACTTGACACAGCGTGCACCTAATGCAGGAATTTCTCCCAGTTATGCTGTGCTAGGTGCTGGACCTGAGAAATTATCCTGTTGCTGTGACCTGGCCACCTGAGCAATTGGCTGGTGAAAAAAAAGTGGCCCACAAGTTTGCCATTTCTGCTTCAGATCTTTAACCTACATCAGTTTTGCAGCGAATGCACTGCAGCACCTCAGGGGAGTAATTTGTGTAAACATTTTAAAAGGAACATTTTTTCTTTTAATGCTGACACACTGCTAAGGTGGCTACTTGATTACAAACTGTGAAAATGACTGCGTTAGGCTGCACACACAAATCACAGTGTACTGACCAAATTGCCCTGTGCTTATCTGTGCCAGGTCTGCAGCATGACAATATTTCCTCTCTCTTTTAAATGTCAAAGTATGATTTGGGGGGTTGTTATTTAAACACACTGACCTGCACAATAACAAGAAGTACTTTATTTAAATCTGTCTTGAGCTGGGACTAGCCTTAAGCGCTTATAATCTGTCACACTTTGACACCAAATGGGTTATTATAATGAGAGTAATTCAGGAGTGAGACCTGTGAATGCCTTCTCCCTGGAGAATTTACACATAAACATGTGCAGGCAGATACATATGCTCTTTTGCTATGGATATTCCTTCTTGCTACATTATGGGCTTCCTTGGAGAAGTGAAACCATTTCTATTGTCAGTGGATATGGGCAAACTGAAGGAAGGAGAAGAGAGGAAGGGAAAATAAACCCCAACATTGCTTACTTTGTTCTGCCTGGAGGTTCATAACTCCAGGCAGAACACTCTTGTTCACTCTTAACAAAGGCCAAGACAAACGAAGCCTGAATATTGGCTTGAGCAGCAATAAAATGACATTGAAGGCAGTTTCCATGTGAATAAAACAAACAAATTTAACATCACTATATCTGAAAGCAAAGTATCTTCTTCTTGTTACTAACTACTACTTGTTAGTAACGACTACTATTAGCTACTACTGTAGCTACTGTAAGTATACTAACCTGGACTTACATGTCCCTCCTCTGTTCAGTGGGGGAGTTCACCAATTGTAATAACAAAGTTTCAGGAAAACAACCACAAAAGCTGTCTGCCACAAGACTTTTTGCTATTTTGCAATTTAGAAAGAAAATTTTACACTTGTGCACATCTACTTGTGTGAAAATGGGAGGCCAAAGTCCTGAACTACACTGACACTGACAAAGCACTGGGAAACATAAATGAAAAAGCATCCAGATTTGTACTGAGGAGTGTGTGTGTGTACATGTCTGCTGACAGGAGGTACACAGAACTAACACAAAACTGTTCTTCTCAACAATCAGGCCTAAATGACAGTGCTAAAATGGGGGAATAATTTTAACATTGCAATTATGTGATAGTGCAAATTGCCTTGTAATCCACCGCAGTCAGACCAAGTACACTGCCTGATTTCTTCATCTCGCTGATCCAAATATTATCGTGCAAGATACTTTAAAAAAGAGTAACAGAAATTGCCTTTCTAAATATATTTTTCTTCTGATTTACAAAAATACTTGTGCCTTTAGCATCATCTTCATTGGTTGGATTTTACTAAAAACCAATCAAGGAGGGGGGAGAAACTTCAAAATTAGTTGTTCCTACCACAAGTGATTCAATGCTGAGCCACTCAGAAGAACAGTCACAAAATCCCATTGTTTGTTTACAAGCTGCTGTCATCACATTAACCATTTTTCCAGTGAAAACATCTGCCTGATGGGCTACCTACTTGGTAGTCATTTAAAGCCCAACAAAAGAGTGTCACACCACATCAAATTCTGGAAGAGCAACATAAGAGGTACATATAATTCACGAGTAATAATGCTAATAACAACACAACTACCCAACATTTGCACAGCTGAATGCATGCTGGGATCAGAATAAATCTGTCTACCCCATTTTACAGATAATAAAAATGGAAGAGGAGATCCAATATTAATAATCCAGATCTAAAATATGGCCAGAAGAACAATAAAGTAGTTGAATACAGTGAGGAAAACACAGCATAAGCCTGTTAAAAAAAAAAATCCTTAACTTCATTGGATCCTAATGACAGAAGGGTGTGTGACTGAAAAGCATTTAGTGATAGTGAAATACTGTAGGGTTGTGTTTGTTTGTTTGTTTGTAAATTGTAGCCATTTGATTTTCTTTTTATGAAGTTCCCTTTGTGTTAATTAAAGTAGTTTTGGTCTGCATTTCATGGTGATCACAGCATTTGATCACCAGTCTTCAAACCCACAGGGAACCCCTGAAATGCCTTTATTGCACAGCATTCTTACAAGTGCAGCAACACCTCCATATTTTAATTTATTTGTCTAAGAACAAACTAAGCTCTTAGTACTCCATGTAACCGGATAAATACAATTGTAATGCTGGGTGACAAAAAACACAGAACAACTGAAAAGTGGGCCAAGTCAAATGGCTCAGAAACCCACCAGAGCTCTGCCCTTGGCAACCTCTCTCTACCTTCCCCACACAAGGATTTGTACAGCAGCTCTAACAGCAACTGCTGGCACAACTGTCCCCCTCAGACATGATATCTGAGCACTGAGGAGATACATTTCTTAGCCCAAGTGGAGTGTGTGATGCACAAAAGAGGGCTGCTTCAATCTGTCCAGCAAGCAGGAGTGTGCATGAACTGGGTTTATAGGGAAAAAAAGAAATTTGCCCTGTATGGCATGATGCTGTCAATCTGAACCAGAATGTCAAGAAGGGTGATTTAGCCTGGTGTGACTTGATATCAAAATGGGAATGACTCATATGACTTTCACTATGCACCTTCTATTTTTGTGCATGTTTATAAATAGCTGTATTAAAAAGTCGGAAAGCCCTATGAACTCTCTCCCAGAAAGAGTACTTGCAAGTGGTTAAGAGTCTGTTCCCAGCACATGAACAGCCAGAAGGTCACTAAAATGTGGTGCTAAAAAGCTACAGGAAACTAAGGACACACTTCGTATTTCACTAACTCAGCTTCCTCTGGTGGGACACTGTCTTGGGAGAGGTTTGACCCCTGAGCTCCCTCCTCTTCCACCTGGAGATGCTGTCTCCCACCACCTTCTTACCATGTTCAGTCACATCCTCACGCTGCTTTTGAGCATCTTGGAATGCACTGTGCTAGCAACCAACCGAAAATCTAATAAAAACCTGATCATTTCATGCCAGCCCTTCAATGTATTTTTTCATAATAAAATGTCATCTGGCTGACAGCAGCATGCTGAATGCAACTGTGCATGAGCATCAGCATGGTGAGGAAGTTCTCCAGAGGGATTTCCCAGCAGACACGTTTTCACTCACCTATCTTTGCCCAATGGCCTGGAGCAGTTCTATGTTTATTGATATTATTACCAGCACTGTTACCATCAGTCTCGGCTCTTTGGCACACTGGACAGTTTCACAAGAGCAATGTAGTGCACATGTCAGCATGATTTCAGCTGCCTCTTTTCTTCACCTTTTTTTCAGATGCCTGAAACCTATTGTGGCCACTGCAACAGGTATTTAACATGTTAGTTAGTAAGATTGCCAGCCATCATTAACATCTCATGCTGTTAGGTTATTATTTAATATGATTCTTACAAGGCTACTTGTATGTCCAGCTAGAATTCGTGCTCCTATCTGAACTCATCAGCAAACTGAAGGGCTCTTCCCGCTCATATTTCTCAGGGCAGCATTGCTAAAGAAAAATTTTTTATTTTTCTCTCAAATACCAGCCTTGTAAAAGAACCTAAAACCTTAAACCTCTTTTAAAACCTGAAACCCTCCTACCATTTTTTATGTCTCTCCCTTTCTGTCACAAAAATCTTAGGCTGTTCAATCACAGTCCTGTACTTGCACAGTGTTATGTGCCAAATCACATAGTGCAGTCACGGAACTAGCTTTCTTCATGAGTCCCATTAAACAGATGGCTATCCTCCTATTTTGTTTTGGCTTTTTTTTTTTCCTAACCACTTCTGTGATTTAAACTAGTATATCTTCTGACAGACTGTGAAAACTGTTGCTTCATCTGAAATAGTTTTTTGTCACCCAAGAAAGAGTACTCAATCTAAGGTCTTCCCTTATTCTTTAACTTTATACAATATCAATTAATGAAGTACTGCATTCTTAATGTCCTGAAGATCATATGTTAAGGTACAGAATTTCTATGTAACATCCAACCCAGAATGTTAATAAGCTACACGAAGTCCTACACTGCAATTTTGTTTCAAAATAATTAGTCTTTCTACAGTGGGCAATGAATCTCCTAAACAACTGTATCAAACCAAAAATAATCTTGACACAATAATAATTGAATTAGAAGTGTCTCTGAGGTAAGTGGAAATTCTCATTCATGACTAAAAATCACGCTTCCTTCCCAACACACTCCTGCTTTCACAATTTAAGAATGGTTACTCTCTGAAGAAGGAAAAGAGTAGGACTCTTGAGGTCTGTGGCTAATCTCTAATGGCATGAACAGCATACAGCAGTCGACTTGATTGATGAGTCCAAAGAAGAAAAAATGCCTCCCCAAATCACTGGTTGCCTGCAAGAGCTCCGCAGCATGGTGACAACCAGGGCTCCAAAATGATGGATTTACCTTTTAGTAAAACAAAATTCCAGATAAAAATGTATTTCTCTTAAGTCTCCCACAAGAAATGGCTTTGGTTAGCTCAGCATGTAAAGTTTCTTCCAATCCTTGCATGATTTTATCAGCAATTTTGAGCTGATCCATAAAATGCATCTCCATTTAAATAAAATAATCACAGAAGATTTCTAGCTTTCCCCTTACAATAATAAATACATATAAGCTGAGCTGAACTTCCTCCCTCCTAATACATTATAGAAAAAACCCATAGATGATTCTGCTTTGGAAAGCAAAACATGAGGAAAAGAAAAAATAAAAAAATCAGCTTGATACAAATGACAATTTCTCATAAAGAGGGAAGAAGCATGGGTCCTTTAGAGGAGAAATATGTCAATACTGGTTAATAGCTTCCTTCAAAATTACAGTTACAGTAAGCATTAGTATTTGGACTTTTAACCCCTCAAATCACACGGACGCCTAGCATGGGGAGAAGATATTCCAGCTATTACTGAATCTCATCCAGCTCCAGGTGGAGCCAGTATGGGAGTATTTGGGGTTCAGAGACAATGCAGCCATTTAGACCAAGAAGCAAAACCACTTCACCCCCCTGAAACTACACACAGACTTTATTTAGGAAGCCAAATTTAGTTTCATGGACTGAAAGTACCATCAGGATATTAGAACAGCACTAATCAAAAGCAAAGTGGGGCTCATTTCAGGGTGACCCATCAAGATCTCTGAAGGAAATCTGTGATTGTTTGGAGGAGCAGAGCAGAGGTGAAATGACCAGAGAGCTTGTGAATGGCCTGAATTTAAACAGGAGCAACTCCCTGTGCTAGAATGCAACAGGAGCAACTCCCTGTGACAGAATGTTAAATAAAAGACCCGGCAGAAAGAGCCTTTCTTGCCAGGGGCTTATTTCAAAGGCAACAGATAAGGCACTGGTTCCAATTATGGCTACCAGTCCTATCTTAGCCTAGTTTACTCTGGGGATTTCACAGCTGGCAGCCTTTCATCTAGAAGTAGCCCGGTTTGAATAAGCAAAGAAACTAGAATGAGTACTTAACCTTCCTGCACTCCATCGAACTTCCCAGCAGAGAAGAACAGCACCTCCAAGCTTAAGGGGAAAAGGGAAAACAATGGAAAATATATACTCCCTCCAGGGATTAAGGATGGTAAGTTTTACTAGAGTGCTTCAAGACTTCCTGTTACAAAACTGCAGCTTTCAAAATCACAATTAGAATTTTAAATCCAAGTTTCAAGATCAAAAGGGCCAGACTGGAAAATACTGCACAAAACTGACAGGCACTAGGATGTTAAACACCTAAAACAGTACTGGGTTTTATTTATATTATTATTCTTTTTAAAAAATTTATTCCCCATTTCCGCCTCCTTCTTTTTCCTTTTGACATTTTAATGCACCATGTCCATTACTATATTTCCTCTCCAATACCTTCTAGTCCATCAGCAGTGCTGCATTACCCTGCTGTTGGAGAAAATAATACAGAAAAAGTGCTTTGTTGGCACCAGCAACATGGATTATGAATTATACATACATAGCAGGAGAGAAGTGCTGATGGAAGGTTAGCGTGCCTGTATGTGTGCAAGTGTGCATGTGTGTGTATACACACACACAGACTAACAAGAAGAAATCTAGAATGCACTTTTAAAAGTAATTTATGCTTGTGTTTCTCTGTACGACAGAAATTCTCTAATATCGGTGCAGCTTTGTTTGATCAGTTTTATGACTGATTAAAAACGTACTAAATTCTTCTCACCACACTACAATGAGGCTGTGGTATCTAACCAGTTGCTAAGCAATTTAGAACCAGAACCACACTCTAGAATGCCTACAAGTATGTCAAAGCAATGCAACATTACACATTATTGTAGAGACTGAGCACCACTTCTGAAGTGGCATGGGGATCAGCAGAAGATAATGTAAATATCCACCTCAATTTAGCAACCCAATGGCCAGGATTTAAAATGATCAGATGTTGCAAATGGCAAAGCTGGTTCCCAATTCCTCAGTTTTATAAACTACTGTGTCTGAATCGTCTCCTCTAAAATCAATGACACTGAATCCTAAATTCACTCAATCTATAAAAAAAAATTGCTTCAATTTACAAAATTGCAACACGCGATCCTGAGAATCATATTAAGGTACATTGAGGTCAAAGGGGCCACCTTCAAAGATAGGATTGCTCCTCATGTAGGGACATCAAAACTCATTTTGCTGTAATTAGTTCAGATATTGATAACTGTAGTTCTACCAGCAAAAGGCTCATTTTAGCATCCAGTTGGATGCACATTTTACAGCCAGCTAGCACTGAATTACATCTTCTAAGGCCACACGACTAACAGCATGCAAGCCAGCTATTTTACAACTATGTTTGTACCTTTCCATATACTACAGTCACACTTTCAACTGCTGAGAAGACATGCTCAAAATGACACTCACTGCTAGCATGAGAGATGCTGGAAGTGATGGTGACAAGCATCTAGCTCTAAAGATGTCTGATGACTTCAGGCATCAACCTGACAATCAATTTTAAACTGAGAATTTGCTATAGGAAGCAAAAGTTCATGGACAGTGAGCACACATAGTTCTGCAAAGGTTCAAGCTTGGCATTTGCAAACTGAGGAGCTCAACATTGGCTGGTACTAGAAGATATTGGCTAAATTTGCTGCCTTTCACATCAACAGGGAAAAAAGTATCTCATTTGCTTAAAACTGTTTTTACTGAAGGCTTATTGTGATACAGTTTTGTACACACAGGAACATTTATCTACTTATAGTGATTCTAATAATCACAGTGTGATAAAAGATCTTTTGGAGCCACCTGGTCCTTTAAGGTCTCCTCTGGGTTCCAGTCTCCAGCAGAACCAGGCCTTGGGGTTTCAGTCAATGCCAACCTAAGTTATGAAGAGTCTTTTCTTCCATGGATATATTAGGTGTTCAATATACACTCCTCACCAGTCAATGGTTATACTGAGACCAAGACAAGACAAATATAAAAAGGAAGACACTGTTTTGTAGATCCTTCACCCTCTTCTCCTGGAAATAAAGTGAATTGTTACACAGGGTACTAGAGATTTATTTAACATAGCTTGCTGTGAACTTTTACTTAGAGCAAGCTTGAACACCCTGGGTCGCCTGAAACAATGAAGAGATTCAATGAAGAGGTCTTAAAAACACCTTTCTTTTCTCTAGCCTGTCATGACAGTTATCATTTGGGAAACCCTGGCCTGCCTGCAGAAGACAGACTAGCAGATCATAAGATTTTAGGTTACAGGGAAGATATTATGTAGCTGCAGAAATTAATCTAAGCTTAACATAAAGCAGACCTCAAGATAAGGTCAAAGGCCAATTCAAATGGTGTAAACCTAGTATCTTCCACAGCCACCACTTTCATTTATATGATTTTAATCTTTTCTAATGAAAAGGGTGGTGGTCTGCTCTGAGGATGATACCTAGGTATAACTGGCTGACACTCCGATCCTGATCATCCTGCCCTGGTTAATGAACATTGATTTTGTGCCCCAGTGGAAGAGATTTTTTTCTGATGCTTGCCATTTAAATTCATTTTACGCTGCTGCTTAGTGTGGCTTGGCAAGGCAGAGGCAAATCAGCGTTCTATGTCTAAATGAGACTCCTGAGTTGGGAAATGACAGATCCTGTGGATTAACAGCTGAAGATAAATTTCTTTCCCCTATTGATACTTGGCTACTGACTCAACAAGTTGACCTTGAAGTGGATCACAACCAACTTGAACAGAAATACTGCTGTGTAACCATGACTATGACACAACCATTTAATTTTATTCTTAATTCTAGAGGAGGGTGTTTTATAGAAATAAAAATCCAACACTTTTTGAGCTCCACAGTTGAATCTTATAAACTCAACACATTGGAAGAAAAAGGCTGGGTGCTGTTCAGGCATGTTGGCATATAGGAGAGGATGTCTTCCCAGTTAGGCAAAGTAGAATCGTGGGAGTGCTCTCCCATTCCACTAGTTTTGTTTTTTGAACTGGAAAACCAGTAGACTTGTGTTCTAATTTTTTTTCTTTCTGCTTTTTCTGTGCACATATATGAATGGTGTTATTAAGGGAAAAACCAACTAGCAGCTACAGAAAACTGGTAATTAAAACTTGTTAATTGCTGTGAAAGCAGCAATAATTTGGGTATTAAAGATTTCCTACAGAGGCAACAACTGAAATAACAGGATGGCAGGGAAGTCCATAAAAGTTAACTCTCAGGTGAAGATGGACTTGTTTGTGAGAGAGCAATAGGCTGGGAGCCAATACAGATACTTTTTCCCAGTTCTGTAATTTGTGATATGTTGACAGAAAGCAGTGTGGAGGACTCTGATGAGAAAACAGTAGCTACACTTCAGGCAAATGTTTTCAAGGGATACTTAGTGCTCTAAAAATGCTTCTAGAGACTAATTAATTCTTCAAATACATGCACACTCAACTACATTGTACTAGAACTTTCTTGAAAATCCCGTTAAGAAACCCTGTAATCACTCCTGCAGTACATCATTTCTCAGAAAAGGATCATACTTTGGGGGTTGCAGTTCTCTGTCTAGGTAGCAGTGACAATACCACCAAGTCCAGAAAATGTGGCTGCATGCACCGCTGCAGACTAGAACACCAACAATGAAGAGAGAAAGATGATGCCTGGGTCAGGGAAGGAGACATCTCATTCCTTCTCAGTGACAAGGTTCTTAATTTCCCTTTTAGGCACAAGGAAATGGAGCTGTGCCAAAAGCCATGCAGGTGTGTGAGTGAGTGACATGCAGATTTTCATTGTACTGTCACAGTGGCATTAGTAAAAAGAAATCAAAAAACTAAAATCCCTGCTACAATGCCAAGTATTTCTGTATCTTTCATGTGATTTTTATATTCCTTCAGCAGCCAGATAGGCTGTTCACAAACATTTTTAAAAAATGCCAAGGTGCCACAGCAAGTCCAGTTTACATTGCTACCTACCTGTACTGGTCAGGCTGGTGCTCTGAGGGAGCCTGAGTGTTGCCATAGTTTGGGTGCTGTGAAAAAAACATGGGGTGTCTGCCAGCCCCAGACTGGCTGGGATAAGCAGGTGACCTAATGTGTGGTGGTCTGAAGTAGAACGAAAGAAGAGCCTGTCTGGATTTGATCTGTATCACAAATCCGAGTCATTGTCAAATACATTCCTTCCATACCCGAGTCTCGAGGACTTGCAGGAATAGCCAAAAGCCATTATGCTTTCTCCCCTACAGCTGACTTGAGATCAAAGAGGAAAACAGTGCACTTGCAACTCCCTGGGCATGAGAGCAGTGTGACAAGTTCCTCCCAATTTGCAGTTTATAAATAATCCTTTTGCCAGTATTTGTGATAGAGATTCAGTGACTGCTCAGCTCTTCCATAGGTGCTGCATCACTGGAACGGGCAGTAGGTGATAGGAATGCTCTGAAATGGCGCAGTTTTGTCCAGTCAAAGCTAGAAGGAAAGAGCCGTTCTACAAAACCGACTTGGGAGGAAGATGTGAGATAGGAGTGGTAATCATTTAACCCAGTTTTTCATCAAACACCACACACTATGCCCAACGCGTAAGCTGAATCACAATTAAATGCTTTCCATTTAACACAAAGTCTTTTCTTGCTGTCAAGACCAACAAACGTGAGCTTTTCCTTTCATTCTATGATTACAGAGAAATCCTGTTCCTGCAGCTGCAGTGATGGCCTATTTATTCCTTCGTGCCTGACCTATCAGCTTATAGCCTAAACCAGACAGACAGAAGCAGACTTCCATAAATCCTACTAGACAGGTCTGTTAAAACAACCAACAGAAGAAAGGGACTGCTGGTTCACAGCTATATGCTGGAGTGTGGTCTGTTTTAAGGGAGCCTGTTTCTATTTTACTGAGCAAGAACATGAAGTACACTAAATTAACTGTTATTGTTTTAAAAGTTTGCTGCTGCTTATCATTAGTAGCCACCTGCCTTTCAAGCTCTCGAAATAAGACAGTAACAAATACAGGGACACACTGGCTTCCTATTTCTTGTTTAACTTTGCATCTTAGAATAAGAACAACTCTAGTGTCAACAAACACTGGTCTTGGATGATAAATATCTGGATGAATGTACGTGCATCTGCATACGCATAAGTGCTATGAACAATACACACACATATGAACACAGTCACCAGAGTGCAACTAGATTTGTATAATTCTTAAACATTATGGACCTTCTTGCAATAGAACAAGGTAATAAATATGCCAGGAGTTATTTGAGTCCAGGGAAATGTGGACGTTAGTTAATCTGAAAAATTTCACCACAGAAAGAAGATTTAATTGCAAATATTCAGGTATTTTAAGAATGACATGGACAGCAAAGTGCCTTTTACCAAAACCCATATACAAATGGCAACGTGTAGCTATGCTGCCTCAAGGGGAGACAAGACAAACAACGGCTTCAACCTCTCTTTACCAGAGATAAAAAAAAGTATAAAAACTCAAGAAAGTTTAAAGTTGCAGAGGGCTTGTTGAATGTCACTGCAATCCTGTGGGTTTTCCTAAAGCTATAATGCCAAGAATCAAACTAGAACTGGCCATCATCACCATTGTTACAACTGCTTTTTGAGAGAATAATTCAAACAGGCAACAGCATGCTTTCTCCTTAAGAAAAGGGGATGATTTGGAAAGAATATTCTTCGGACACACCATCTCCTCCCTGAGATAAGGGAACAGCTAGGACATGTATAAATGCACATTCACACACCTACACAGTTACTTCAGAAATGACAAGGAAAACATTCCTACTTATTTAAACTCCTTTCACCTGAATGCATACCTGCTCTGAGCGGAGTTTGCAGCAGCCTGCATCACTGCAGCAGCCGCCTCCTGTGCCTTACGGTTCACAGTTGGCATGGGTGGGCCCATCCCAGGGCCTCCCTGCTGAGACATGCCAGGAGAATTGGGGGTCATACTGCTCATGTTTCCAGGAAATGGTCTGCTCTGCATCCCAGCTGATGGCATCCGTCCCAGGGGCATGGTACCACACGGCTGGCTTGGCCCTTGTCCATGCATCTGACTGTTGGCATTTATACCCATGCCGGGTCCTGGGCCACTGTAACTTGTGTTGGGCACACCGCTGTACGTCGGTGGTCTGGAGTAGTTTCCTGAACAAAATGATAAAAAAGCACAGAGAAAAACATTAAAACTTTTGAGCAAATGTTTCTGTTTAGGAAGTTAGCAGCTGCAGAACTTACACATGTGAACTAACATGACCCATGCTGGCCTCAAAGGACAACGCTTTTACATGAGGACAGAGAAGCAGTGGAACAAACTGCCCAAGGAGGTTATGCAGATTCCCTGTATTGAGGTTTTCAAAACCCTGTTGGATAAAGCCAAGAGTAACCTGATCCTTTATCTGATCCTGATTTGAATATAAGAACAGCTCTTGAGCACCCTTACAACCTGAATGATTCTATGAACCTGATTTTCATGTACCCTCAAACATTTTTTCTCTAATGTATGCTCTGAGGCAACAGGAAGAAAAGCACAGCCTTCAGAGGGTTAAGAGCACAGCACAATGTACACAACTGCCTTATGCAGTAGAGAGGAATGTGGCATGTAAGAAGCCCATTATGTAAGTTCAAGGGAGAATCTTATCTTTGGAATTTCATGTTCTCATTCCTTTCTGCAGTTTCAGCAACAGGCTTTTTGCTCCTAACTGTTCTGCCCACTTAAGACAGAGATGATTTGGTGTGGACTGGTGAGGATGACTGCTGGGGTCCAAGAAAGATTCCTGCTCTTTCCTGCCCCACCCTCTTTCCTAGTAAGTTCAGTTTGGCTATGCCAGCATAAGGAGTGGTAGCTTACAGTGCAACTCCTCTGAGAAACCTAGTCTTACACAAGCAAGCAGCAATAGTACAAAGATGCTCATATAAGCAGTTGCCTTATGAAGGACAGCATGAAAACCTGCCTAAACCCAATCTGTGTTGTCACTGGAGTAAAGTGCTCCGCTTGCAGCAGCTTAACTCATTTGAGTGCTGATTTTCCTGTCATGTTGAAATCTCAAGAAAAATCAAGTATACAGCATGCAGTGTTACAGAAACAAACCCAGGCAGCATGAGAAAGAGGAAAAAAAAAAAAAAAGAAAGCTAAAGATATGATAGAACACTATTTTTGGAAACGTATCACATTGCACTACTTCAGTCATCAGTTTTGACTTGTCCTCATTTCCATCTCATCCAGATTAGTGGAAACATGACCCATTCCCTCCCTGTGGGATGCCACAAAGCAGAGTTTCCTGACTACTCTCAGATATTCCCACGCTTATTTGAAGGCAGAAGCCCTTGGACTCTTCCTCTGATTGTGCAGATCAGCCATGCCTCTCCTCAGGCCTCAGCTACCAGGCAGAGGAGTTGGTGGCATCCAGCTCCCATTTGTATTTAAAATAAACATATTCATCCATCATTTGAATGCACACATAATTAATTCATATGCTCCTGCTGCTGTGCTTTCACTAATCTACTCCTCTCCACCCTGTAACTGACTCACTCTACTACAAGATCTCCTTGGCGAGAACGTATGAGACGTACGCTTCCCAAGGAAGTGAAGCAACCATTCTCTTCTGCTTTAAAATCCAAGTTTCTGCCTGGGAGTCCTCACAGAAGGATCTCCAATATGTGGTTCAGCAGAGATGAAAGGCTCCAGATTCAGTTTTATGCTGGCTTAAGACTGCCCTGTTTCTTTTCCTCCTCCTCTAGGCTTGGCTGCTGGCAGCTGAATATTCTCTGTTCAGTGAGCCATCGCCCCCAGCCAGAGTTTTGGTTGCTGAGACCTGCTCAAGCCATGCATCTGATCCAGCATAAGTGACTACAGACTGAAGGGTTGACTAGTTTCACACTGCTCTGCTACGTGTTACAGGCAACAGCACACAACTTGGATGTTGCTTTGGGTTTCCAGTTGCTTTGTGCAAGAAAAATGTAATACAGCACGATGGTGTGTATGTGCACTCTAAGATTACACGCAGCAGTTAACACATATTATATATATGCTATTAGTAAAACTACTTCCCAAAGTGAAGCAAATTCTCTCTCTAGACCAGCAGACCTGATATCCATGATCACTGGGAGCTACTGTCAGTCCAATTTATATAAAGACAATTTGTTTTGTCATTTAGGGTCTACAAAGTACATTCAGCAGCATGCGTGGAGGAGCAAACACCAATGCTAAAACACTACAGCTGTTTTGATGCTCTTTTGAATTGGGACAAAAAACGTAATCTTTTGTGCTTTGACTTTTCCAGCATACACACAACACAGAAAAAACCAGTGAAATCTTCTCCATAAAAATATGTGGCTCAGTTAAAATAGCTCCTAATCATTCATCTCCAGGGATACACATCCAAGAGCACAGGGAAGTCAGATCTTTATAGTAAGGAAAACCAGTTTCAGTGGTTTTTTTCCATGTTTTTTTCCCCTAAGCATTTCCTCAATACCTCAAGTACTAGCTATTCTTATACCTTTCCCAGACCACAAAAAAAAAAAAAAAAAAAAAAAAAAAAAAAAAAAAAAAAAAAGAAGAAAGAAAAGAAAAGAAAAAAAAAGCGCCAAACAAAATACAAGAGGAATTGCCAGGAATGAGGAGTGCAATCTTATTTCCATGTTTCTCTAATAGATTAGTAATTTGTTGGCACTGGCTTTGACAGAAAACAGATGGATGCAGCATTAAACACAATGAATGCAGCAGATGCTAGGCCAGCCCACATCAGCTGGACGTGTCAGGCAGCCAAGTTCAAGAGCCCACACTTTTCAAGTGGGTACAAGCCTGGCAACAGCGGCTGCACAGTACTACTGAACAACTCCTCCCCTCCATATCTGAGGGATTTTTGATTCCAACTCCCCCTTGGCAGAGTAGAATTGTACCCAGAGAGACAACATCTCTAATGCATGAGAAAAAACAATGCTGTAACAGGAATCAGGAGGAAAAAAAAAGGTGTAATGAAGATAAAGTATAAAAAAGCTGACTAACAACCTGCCAAAGACAGATGTTCATACTTACTGCTGAAACCCTGGTCCACTTTGTTCAGGTTTGCTGAACAAAGTGCTCTGAGATCTTGCCATTTCTAGGCAAACTGAAAAGAGGGAAATTTGAGAACTACCTGTTAGCTTTGCTCTCTGCTTTAGAGACATAAATCAGATTCACCATATTAAAAACGGCATCTTAGAATAGTCCTAGAATTTTTTACACGTGTGCTTAACCATCAAGCTATTCTTCTACAGACAATTTTAATGTATTGTTCTGAATTCCTCTGAACTATTTTACCTAGGGGACTTCACTAAGATACAGTTGATATTTAAGTCTTAGCTCCACAGACTCTTGCATATGTGGGTCTGGATTCAGAATTCCAGACTCTAAAGATACGCAGGGCATTTCATCCTTAAGATGCTACCATTTTAATTAAAATTTAGGATTAAAATCAGTGGGAACTAGACAGCAAAGTGCTTTTGTGAAATGAGTCCAACATTAAAAGCACAAATACTCAATTCATAATACCTTATCACAAGCAAAAGGGGGTTTAATTTACATTGAAGCTCTGGGGTTGTGGCTCAAACAGTAGTGATTTCTCTCTTTGTTATAACCCGACAGAACAGCTTTACTGCTGAATTGAGTAGGAAAAGTTAGGAATACAGGATGCAATTCTGAGACATTTTACTGATTCACAGGAAGCTTTTTTCTGCCCCAGTCTTAAAAGATCCAACTGACTATGGCATCTGACTGCTCTCCAGAGTGCATTTAAGGGACATTTTGCTGTGGCAGCAGTCTGATGCTCAGGTCATAGACCAGAGCTTCATTAGCCCCCGAGCTAGATGTTGTCCAAATACAAACTGAAGAGATTCTTTCAGTAACAACTTCCATCCTCACTCTGCCTTTTTTTTTTTTTTAATTCTTGGGGCAGGAAAATGCTGGGATTTAATAAAAAATTAAAATTTATCTTCTGTACTGCATGCTCCTGTGTTGTATCCCAGACACACTGAAGTGTGGAGCCAAAGCCATTTATTATTTTTGTAAGAAATGGTTTCACAGAATTGGACTAGGACTTAGTACAGAACTGCTTCCTGGGAAAATATATTCTGCTCTTATTATAGTTCTAAGTGTCATGTAAACACATGAAAATCAAATAAATCAACCATAGGCATGAAACGGATCATCCTGCTCTCATGAACTGGGGGCTAATACTTCCAGTCCAAACTTAATGGTATAGTCTTTACTATGGTGAGCAATTCCACTGCACAGAGGACACTAGCCTTGAGCAATTGTTTTCAAGACAGCACATAGTGAAATCCAGTATTCAAAGATGGATCAAAAGCTTAGTGTCCAGAATGCTTTGATGCATATATGAAAATACAAGTAGTCCTGTCAAACCCAGCTTAAGCTTAACAATATTCTGGAAGCAGGCCTATGTGAACAAAACATGGAAAACAAATCAGATCCCTGAGAATTACTTCAGTTTAATAATTTAAGAACTTGGTTTCAACCCAGGTAATTTTTAATATATTTCCTATTTTGGCAGAAAAAAGCAAATGGGATAACATTATTATATATTCATCATTGCTGGCATATGATCATGCTTTGTAATAGGGTATGTTGAGAGTTGCAATTATGGATTACTTTAATTTAAAATTAAAAAAAAATGTTACTAAAACCTTGAGTCCAGATAAACACATAACTTGGAAATATTACTATCTTCATCCCTGGATTTTATTAATGGTTGGATCAACCTGGTGAAAATGTAGCATTCTTCTGGTCTAATTGTTACCTATAGAGCTGATAGTCTGCAAGGTGCTAATTTTATGGTGACCAGTGCACAGAATCACTAGTACTTTCCAAGCACTGGCAGAAGAACATGGTTTTCATCCATCACACTATTCACCAAACTCTTCTGAAATGGCCTGTTAATGACAATGATGCTCATTTTCTTCCTGTCCCTCAAGTTCACTTTTTAATAGCAGTTTTTTCCTGACCATGACCCATAAAATCATTACATAGGCACTTTCATCTACAGAGGGAGGAAAAGAACTGCTGAACTCAAGCAAAAAAAGAAAGTAGTATTTGGCGTGTTACTTAAATGCATTGATTTAGTACAAAAACCTTTCCATTCAATCAGTGTGGATGGCTAATGTTTTACTGCACTTGACACCCACTATTCCCATGGTTTGGAATCTCAGCAGCAGCAGTACAAGCTGGAAGTCAGGACAGCACATCATAAATCCACTGGATTTTTTACCAGTTAAGCTAGATGCTCACCGTGCAGATAAAAATAAGCACTTGGACAACATTTTATGGCCACAAAATGCTTTCCAAATAAAAGAAAAGCACCAGTCAACTGGAGTTAGGTAATTAATCTTCATACATGGCTATAAGGCATTACTAGCCCCATTTTATAGTTAAGGAAAGCAAAGCAGAGAAATGAATCTACTTGCCTAAGTTGAAAGATGATGTAAAAGGCAGAGCCAAAATTAGAAACTGGGAAATCTTGGCTTGTAGCCCTGTGTTCAGAACACTAAACCAAACGCTACCCAGAGATGAAACAGAAAGGAACATTGCACAGGGCAGCAAGGCTCCTTGCAAGCAAACATCAGAACTAGTTCTCAGAAACTCGGGAGACTGAAATAAACATCCTTGCTAGCACAGGAGTCACTGAGCCCTACAGAAATTCCCATTTCTAGCTCAAGTCCTTTCTGACGCTTTTATGTAAGAAAGCAACAGTAAGAAATGCTGAAATAGAAAAGCTTCTTTTTATACCTCTAAAGAAAATACTGACCCTTATACATTCCATGGCTTGACTTCAACTTCATTAAACCCCTAAACAGATGCATACGTTATAAATGTTATCCATTAAAGGCAAAACAATAGACAAGTTCAAGGTTGTCCAGGGGGCAGAAATTGTGTATTCTATTTTTATTTCCCCACCAATTCTGTCAAATAAGCAAAATAAAAGAAACTGTCTCTCTCAGTCTGAAGGGTTAGTTAAGATTCACAAACCATATGCATTAGAGCTCAATATTCTATTTCCACAGTAGCCACTGTATTATTATGCTTGTTAGAAGACTTTACCCTCAAAGTCACCATGCAATTTCAGGTTGGCCTTGGGATTTCATCCAAGAAAAGAAGTCCTATTTTGGGATTGGTGTTGTGACCCTTATTCCCTGCTTGCTCAAATGCAGCCTCATCACAGAGATGACATGCTTGGGCTCCTAAACAATAGACCTGGCAATGCCACAGATTCATAATTTCCTTGCCTAATTTAAGGCCACTATTTTTATACAGAGAAGGGTGCTAATAACAGAAACAGCTTCTTCCACAGGGTGCAGCTCCACCTTTGGATACCGCTTTATTTGTTTAGGAATTTTAATTTTTTTTTTACAGAGAGTGTTGTGTGTGTGTTTTTGTTTTTTTAACACACCTACTCACATACATCATACATACATACATACATAAAAATAGAAATAAATTATTTTATCTATTACCAGTAAGCATTTTACCTTGTGGTCCATACTGGCTCATCTGAGGCCCATAAGTACCACTTGAATTACTCTGCTGAAAGCTACCAATTCCAGGATGCACTTGACCTCCAGGTGAGGGGTGTGGTGACATGGAAGGTCCAGTTTGTTGAGGTCCATACTGTGACATTTGGGGGTTCCTCTGTATGCCTGCCATAAAACCTATAGGGAGAAAAGCACCATAGCAAAAATTAATATTCCGGTAACTGTTCTTTATTTTTAAAAAACCTTTGGCATTAAAATAAACCAACCCTCTTTAGTTATCTCAGACTAAGAATACCCAGAAAACCACTGTTGTTCATACAAACAAAAGCAAACACATCTCCAAGTCAGCAATGATATCTCAACCAGCAAAACCCGTACATAAGGTTTGAAAACCTTTACTTGTAAATGAAGACAGGGCAGTCCTGCTTAGCTACAAATGGGTGTTAATTTTAAAATTAGAACAACTTTTAGGGAAAAAAAATGAAAGGCAATTATACGCATTACTTAATTAGCAGTACTAGGGAATTTGCCTGATGACCTATGGTGGGAGTATATGTCACTACCAAAATGCCTCACTTCAACAAACTCACCAGAGTTAAAATACACTTCCATGTGATGATTATTGATACCAACAAGAAGTAACAGTTGTTTTGTTACGTATTTGTGCTCTAGGTCCTTCTTCTAGTCTTTCCCCTGTGAATTCCATTGCATTCTCTCCTTTTTCCCTTTTGTAAATGTATTAATGAATCCCAATTTAATTTAAGGTTCAAAAGCTACAGCAAAAGACTTAGTGAAACAGTATCAAATTTAGAAGCTTCACCTGAAAGAGCAGAACTAAGCCTATTAAATGAAGGAAGAAGAGGGTTTTATGGTGTGGTCATGAACTGAGAAAAATCCTGCAATCCTGCCCATGGAATGTCTATGTAGGGATGCTGGTTTTCTGATGTTTTATACCCTAGAAGTTTTTAGTGCTGCTTTGAATGCTGAAGGGGATGTACTGGCAAAATTTAGGGTTTTTTTTTTAATTTCAGGAGGAAATCCGCTTTCCTTCCTGTTCTGCTCGCATATGAAATTTCATTTTTCCATTTCCCTGCGAGGCAAAACCGCGCATGCCACAGGCCAGCTCTGGCTGTGCTGCCACCGTGCCGGGTGAGCCCTGGTGTGCAGCACAAAAGGATGACTCTCCCACGGGGCTGGGGTGTCCTCCCACTGGTTAGCATCAAACATCACTGTCTCGTCCCCTTGACACTCAATGCCTGATTAATGAAGAGAGGTCATTTTTTCTGAGCCATATCCAGACATATGATCAAACTCATAACTGAAAATGCTGAGGTGCAGGTTGTAAGGAGAAAATCCAGGAGACCTAAGGAGAAAAACCAAAGAAAACTTTGCACCCCTTGTGCCCAGTTCTTTCATGCTATGAACAGCTCAACCCATATTGTGCTAAAACTCCAACTGCAAAATTTGGCAGAATATGCATCAATTTTTCCTGGTATTTGTGCAAGCCCCAAGACAAGGAACTTGATCACATCTGAACTGCAAAGTCAGAGCCTGGCACTTGCTCTCAAGGTAGAGGAGACATTGACACACAACACAGCAAAAAACTGAGTGCAAAACGGCAGCTTGGAAACTGGTCTGTACTGGCTGGAAAACTCCACACTTCTGCAAAGGAAAACCTGCATGACCTTCTCCATTTAGCTTTATTTTGAAACAGACCCCTTGATTTTTAAAACAGTTCCACTCTGGGCTCAACTCTTATTACAAAGCCTATGTCTTCTGCTAACAGTGCTGTAATTTAGAAACCTAATACAACTGTATGTCTGTACAAAGTAAATGCCAATATTCCCGACACACACCATATATATCACTCTTGTGGGATCCATTTGAATGAAAAAATTTGTACTGGTCACACTAAGATTTTTATTATAAAGACAGTAAAGTTACTTCTGTGTCTAGTACAGAAGTGAGGGTTTTTTTTCTGTTCAGCTTTAAATCTATATGAGGTAACTTTCCGAACACTGTGCTAGTGATTCAGGTTTTTCAGCCCCATTATTATTGCAATCAATACTTTTCTTACCACCACAAGGAAGGGTGATACACCAAACAGCTACTGGTACAGTAATTTCCAGTAGTGATGCAGAGGGACTGCTGGTTGTTGAATCTAATGGACAATATGGACTAATGTCTAATGAAAAACATGGAGATTATCAGTTTTACCCAGCTCTGCTGTTGTCAAAAATGCTTCTCAAGGGACCAGAGTAAGTAATAGGTAAAAATAAGTGTTTCTACTCAAATGACCTCTTCTTCAGTAAACTCCTCCTCATTCATTTCACATGCTGTGGAATGGACTGTACAGCTATGTGTATAGTCATAAATAAAACATGCCAAGAGGAGAGTGGGACACTTGTGTCCATCCAGATAAACCTTCCCACTCAGTCCTGGTAATCTTATCTGTATGACTTTTGTGCACAATTCCTTGTCCTGTCTTATCCATGCTCTGGGCTGTGGCTTAGGGAGCATTGGCCGAAACCAAGCCAGGGGCATGCCAGTAACTCAAGAGCAGAGATAACTATGTGATACTACTCAAACTCATGCTCTAGCCTTAGTTTAATAAAGATGTTGATTAACACAACAAAAAAAGAGCACACTCTCAAACTGGTTTTGATGTGAGGCATGAGTTTCATCATCTCAGAGGGTGTAGGATTCCTCTCAAATCAAGGCTGGCTTTTCTATCTTCTCTTGAAGGAAGATAAAGAATTAAGGAAAAGGCATCCTGAAATTCAGGAAGAATATGTGTGCTATACTATGTTCTGTTACTATCTGTATGGTACACTGAAGCATGGCGTTAAAACAGGACATGCTCTAATTTCCTGCCAGAGAGCACAGGAGTCCTTTCAGCTACAGATGAGATATGGAGTAGCAAAGAACAGTTCTTACTGTGATCTGGATTCCACTACACATGGAGGAGTCTATCCTCATCAACCTCCACAACAGCCCAGTCAACAAGAGCCCCAGAGATCAGTGCATGAGTTTGAAGTGTTTTAAATATTTGCAAAAAGCTCAGATGTTTTAGAGAGAAAAGGGTTCCTTATCAACACATTAACATTCATGCATCATAAAGAAAAAAACAATATCAATTCTAAAAACCTTATCAGAAATGAAAGGGAGCAGCTGGCATACATTCATTTTTCCTTATTTACAGACATTTTCCCTAGTGTTCAACTTCATTTTATAGCTGATACAAAAAGAAATAAATTTTCTTTCTAGAAAATTAGATCAAAGATAAAGTTTTCTTCTGTAAAGAATGGAAGTAGTATTACATTAGAGGTGCACTGGAGTAATGGCAGTGAAATGATTCAACAGCCAGACTGCATCTGACATGTCAACCCCTGTGACAACATGTTAGGTGGGTTGTCTTGTCTTTTAAACTGCTAGGAAACAGCTATGAATTAAGCCTTTAAAAACTGCAGTGGCAACATACTCATCAGTGAACAAATCTACTCCCTTCCCTTAATATTAACTTTATATAAAAAGAGGTAGAGGTGATGCTTTACTTGCCATCACAACAAAAGATTACATATTGAAAAAACACTTGAGTGGGTTTTGGCAAACAGCTATTTCAGAAGTAGCTGAATAAAGTGGCCCTGCCAGAACCATTCTCTTCCTTTTTAGTTTTAAAAATGGTCAGGTAGCATTTTGTTTTTCTTCTTTCTTTTTAGCAAAATACAGAGAAAAAATAAACCAAGCAATGCTTATGATAGAAGTGTTTCTGCTCCTTTGATGAAGGAAAAGACAAAAATGAAGCTTCTGGTGTCCTAAAGAGCACTAACACCTGGTAATACACATCATATAGCTAATATACCACCTATGATGCCTTTTAAAAAACATTTAAAACCTTGTCTTCCCCTCAGGCATACGTATACAGAAAACAGATATACGATAGTAAGTTACTAAAGCTTCATGAAATTATGTACTAAGGTTGTCTTACTTACATTTGTACATTGACCAATACAAACCCATCTGTTTCTTGAATACTATCATCTTAGCACTACCCATGAAAAACACCCACTGAACGTGCTGGGTGCTGCCGTAAGATCTCAGATGGATTCTTCTGGTATTTTAAAAATCTTGACTTGAATATGAAAAAACCTTACAGAAAAGTAGAAGCTCAAACAGAAATGAAGTGACTGCAAAGGAACAGGTTATTGCATATCAGTTGATGGACAGCAACTGTCTACTGGCACACACTTAACCCACGGTCAATGAGAGGTCTTTTGATTTAGCCAGGAGTAGTCCATTGATTTTCATGAATGAATTAAATCTGAAAAAATGTGCAACACTTACTCATTTTAAGCTCACAAAAACTTTGGAGGTTACAGTGATAGCAGATCATCATTAACTTATGCATCTGATAAATAAAAAATAAGGAAAGATACAAGTCGCAACAGTATATTGTAAAAATGAACTTACCCAAGGAAAAAATACACTGGGCTATGGCTCTTTCTAGAGGGGCAGGCTTAGTGACAGAGCTTGGGACCAAAACAACTGAGAAACCTTTCTGAGTAAGGAACAAGGAAATTCCCCTTGTTCAAGGGCAGACACTGAAGAAAGGGCTAGCTAGATAGGCTTATTACTCTGAAAATTATGGAATAAGAAAAGTAGAAACAGATTGGATGCATACACTGATCATCAACTAAGTAGAGAAAAATAACATAAAATCCTGTACTTATGAATCAGCTTAAAAGAATTAAGTATGTGAAGAGATATTTTCCACTACCTCTAAAGGAAAAACTTGTGTGTGGGGAGAAACACAGAAATTTCCAATGCTTGGTATTTTAGCAAGGCACTGGTCAGTACCCTTGAGAAAAAAGAGCAAATGTTTGCACACCCATGACACAAGTTTTTGGCAGACCTTCCTTCCTCAGACAGCAGTTTGGGTTGTATGCAGTCTCTCAGGGTTTTCACCAGAGTATACAACAGAACTGTGATGGATCTAAAGCAGTGACTCCCAAATCTAGCTCATCTGTGGATAAACAACACTGAGACAGACATGTCAGGCTAAAGCTAAACAAATGAAAAGCATTATTCTGTGATTTGGCACCCTGTTAGCATGGCAGGATGCTGAGGAACATCACAGTCACACTGAAGCTCTGCCTAGCCCACCCGTTTCAGATGGCAAGGACAGCTCAGGAAGGCTTCAGACTGCTGAACCATGCCTGAAGTTTTTTCCCAGCTAAACATGTCCACAGTCAGCACCTCAGAGCACTGCAAGGAAACATCCAACAGAACACAACTCACACATTAATTAAGTGTTCTAGTAATTGAAAGAGATGGTTATTCTCATGTAAGCCTGTGATACCAGAACCCTAAGTATGCAACTAGGTTGTCTGCAGGTGGTACTTGAACAAACATCTTCAAATGGTGTGGTCAAATCTGGAGATGTGTGGCTTACAAACAGCAGGAGATAAAAACATACTGTTGTACCATTGCTAATGGGGGGCCATAAACTACTGACTGTCACTGGCAAAAAATGGCGTGGTACCTACCCCTAAGGTGCTACTTAAAATAAACACTGAAAAGGACACAGTGAGAGAGATTTAGGTACTGGAAAAAAATCTAAGTAGACTAAAATGTTATGCAGGTCTAAACAAATAACAGCAATTAGGAAACTGGTGAAGGTTTGACCCATGTACCAGAAAATAATCCAAGTAAATCAAGTGAAATCAGTGACATAAAAAGCCCCTGGTATCTAGAGCAAGCACACACAAGATTTCTTTACATTCGAGATACCTCAGATCGTATTTTCATTTTCCAGAAAGCAACCTTATTAACATACGCCCAGCTAGACTAGACCTATGTTTGACACACACAAAGCATCTGACTTGGCAATACACATCACAGGTTGTTGGGTTAGTGAGCATGAGTGGCTTGCAGTATTTTTGCAGATGATGCAAATACTAATTCTCAATATTCCTGTCCAGTTAACAGGCAAATAAAAGAAAAAATAAACCAACAAAATAAAATACCTGCACTGCACCAATACAATATCTTTGGATAAAAAGTTTTATAAAAGCCAGAAAAAATATTTAAAATTTCTTATTTCTTTCTCCAATCACATTCTCTTTTTTAAAAAAAGTCACAAAATGTTTTAGGAGAAAGTTCTTTGAGAAAAAAGAGCAAATGCTTGCACATCCATGATACAGTTTTTGGCAAAATTTCCTTCCTCAGACATTCACTCTCTCAGTTCTTCTGAGAACTCTTCTTCTTCTAATGAACTCTTCTTCTAATTAGAAGTTCTTCTAATGTTTCTCCATTAACCATGAAAAAACGTAATCAAGTTTCTACATCGAGCTCTTTTTTTCAGCCCACATAAAAACCCACATAAACCTTGCCAGCTTCTCCAAGTCCATCAGAGCACCACTAAAGCCATCTGAAGTTCTCTAAGCTGGAGTAACAGTGACACGATTTCCCTTCGGTATCTGAACAATTTATTTTCACAGTGGCATCTGCTCATATCTGCAGTACAACCACCACATTTCTTCACATCCATTCAACAAAGAATGTTTCTTTGCTTATGTGAAACTCCAGTAAAGGAAAATATCACCATAGCAAAATTAGGATTTCCTGCAAAGATCACAGCAGTATTTCTTGTTTCCACAAAAAGACCAATGTTCTGTTTAAGAAAAAGTGCTGGACTGGTTTCATTTTTCTTTAAAATTATTTTCTTATTATGCTTTAATATCTATCTTACAGTCTCCTCACTGTTTATTTGTCTGACTGCTTCTCTTCACAATGTGAATAGCTTTGGGGAAGACGGAAACTAATGACCTAGCTAAGGTTTTAACCCAGACCCCCTAGTGTTTTACCAGCTGTGCTATTAGGTTAACTGGCTGAATCTCCTCTGCTTCTCTCCCTGATATTACAAAACCCAGTCTATGTATAGCATGCAATAATGTTTAAATTTTTCCCACCCCTAAACCTCCCTCTGCTACTGCCTAGCCTTGAAATTCATATAATCTATCATTGATAAATTAGAATCTGGGGAAGGATCAGACAGATTACCCAGATGGTAGCCAGGGAAGAAATATCCAACCTTTCCTAATGCAAACCTTGCATAATGCTCTCTGATGCAAATTTTAAGTGGTATACTGAGGACAAAGAAGGGAAGACATTTGTGGAGATGTTCATGCACAGACTAAACAAAAACCACATTGCTCATCCACCATTTCACACATAATTTGTTACTGTAATATACCTTACACAAGATGCTTTTACTATGGTAAAACCCTTGAAAAACCAGGGTCACAGTGACTTGCAGTACAAAAGCACACACCCTGTCCTCCCAGCTGCCCTCAAAGGGAATCCTGAATTTCAGTAGGTAACTCGGGATGCTGGAGTTAATCTCAGCAGCAACATGAAAAACCTGAGGAGTCCGTCTGCTTTGCACAATCAACATTTGTCTAAGTTTCACTAATAACGTGTACACTTAGGAAAATCATGGAGGAGAGCAAGGGAGGAACAGCATTTTATAATGTGTAATGTGCAAAGCCTGCAGGCTTAATGGTCTAAACTTCAGGTTTGAAAATTTTACCCTCCCCAGAGACTGCTGTTCAAAGGTTCCCTGAATCAACTCAGATCTTCCTTCTCATGAAGTAAATATATTGAATATCGATATACATATTTTGAGGACAATACTAAAATATACATGATGTGTCTTCTGTTGCACATATGTAAAATAAATCATATTGTTTCTTTCAAAAACACAAAATCAGTGTGTTGTCCTCAGTGCCAAAATGCCTTTGCCTCAGTCTTATTTTTACTATGATTTATGATTTGACTGATTTTTTTCCTTTCCTTGATTTGCAGCTGTTCCCTGATGAGTGTTTACTCTTTTGGGATCCTTTGGGATGATAGGAATTATCTAGTGTTAGCTATTAATATACACATTATATAGATTTCAACTCACTGTCCTGTATATTAATTTAAAAAGACATAAAGGGTATTAGATCAGAGGTTGTTTATTTTTACAGAAGCTTCATAAAAAGGTTAGCTTAGGTACTGAGGGAGTGTCCTGACAACCACGGTGCTGTTGAACAGGCAGACCACTGGCAGCTCCCAATTTATAGGCCACAATGGGGAGCTCTTCCAGGGACACAGATCATACCCAGTAACTTTACATCAAGCATGTGACAGCAACACTGACTGTCACTCTGTCAAGTTCTCCATCAGTAACTGCTGTAGCTTATCTTGCTCCCTGAGCCCAGAGGCAGGGAATTTGATGGCTGCCTAATGAAGTCAGTGGAAACTTTTCTATTGAGAAGTCTTTCTGCTGGCAACTATATAAACTCTCCTAGAATAAGTCAATTCTGCTCCCTAATCTCAAAAAGAGAATCCCCAATTTAGTTTAAAAAATGAAATAAAGATTCATCTCCAAGTATAACGAGATTTAACATCAGCAAGAAGAGTGCAATGACCAGCTGCTAGTACACAAAATTTATTTACTTCTGCAGTTTTGCTGTCTCCCAGCATGGCTTATTGTATGTAAATCATACCCTTCTGTCCTTTGATTCTTCTTGCAGATGGCCTGATGTATATTTAGTATAGGCCACAACTAATCAGATCAACCTAAAGCTGAGACTGGCTGGTGTATGTCTGAAATCCAAGTACAGTCTGGAACCAGCATCCTGAAATGGTGATCAACTTCTTTAAGAATCAACCTGTTTTGGCAGAGTAACATAATTTCTAATACTTTTGGGCAAGAAAAGCAGATTTTCCTGAAACACTTGAGAGACAAACAGACACAAAACTCTGCACTCCACAGCTCAGAGAGAAAAATAGTAACTTTTCATCCCAGTGATGTTGATTACTAATCAAAGTAGACATATTGTAAGCTTTTTTGCCATGCATTGCTAATCAAAATAGCAAAGAAAAAATAGTGTGTACACATTTAAAAACCTGCATATCACTCTGACACTACATTTCAGTGCACTTCCACTTTTACAGTCCAATTAAAAATACAGAGGTAAAAATGAATGACGGCCTGATATTTTTAAAAGACTGTTGATAAATTTAGCACTAAATTGAGAAAATAATGTAACTTTTTGAGTCACCAAAAAAGCTTAGTGCCTGGCTCTACTGCATGCCTTCACATACAGACCTGCTCCGTGTACTCCTGTGCATCATGTCCCTACTTCATCACGTGCCTTGAGATAAAAAAGGGATGTTTTACAGAGCTAGTGTGACAGTTTCAACTAAAACCTGCTTTTCCTCCTTATGTGATGCACTTTTTCTGCTTGTTGAGGGCACAATTCCTCTAACCCCAGTTTTCCAGGCATGATTTTCACCCAGCCTGGCAGTGTTCCTGCATACCAGACAGAGCCCAGCTCCCCTGCACTGACCCACTTGGAGAATGCTGTGTGCAGAAGAGGCACTCAAACATACCTGTGGCTTTGCACTCTATGCATGTCTCAAGCATCCTTCTTTAAGAGCCTGAAACACTTCAGTCTACATCAAGTAAACTTATTACCAAGTCTGATTTAACCTTAAGTGGTGTCATCGTTAACGTGGCAAGCAGTAGAATGTTAATGACAAGAACCATTTTATTCTCTAGCTCCTCAGTGCTCTGAATAGATCCCAAATCCCCAAATGAGAGCAAAAAACGTATTCTCAGGGAAAAAGTCTTTTTAAGATCTAAAAGCAAACTACAGTATCTTTTTTGTTGCAATAAGAATTCTTTGATCTATTTTCCTCCTTCTGGTTTCTCTTCTTAAGAAGAAAATAGATTTCAGGGAAAAGAATCTCTACCATCCAGTGTCGGTATTAAGCCATAAATCTGATCAGGAATTGTAGGTGCAAAACACCTGATTGGTATTCTGTGTCTTCCACACAAGCAAAAACATTTATATTTCGTTAGAAGAAAATGCATGACAGTGGAATTTATGTAATGACTGTGTACAAATAAGCATGCCCAGAAAACAGTTAAAGGGGAGAAAAATACCTGTATGAAATCTAATGGGTAAATTAGGAAATTTTAGTTACAGGAATTCAGTTGCTACTTAGTGTTTGTAGGGAAGCACAAAGAGAACATCAAAATGCCTGATCACATCCCATCTGTTACAACCTCTTACTGGATAACATCTTGACTGCCAAAAAAGCTATTTAAATTTACTACATTGCAGCTACTGATAAATATCACTTCTGTGAAGATCTAATACTAAGTAAGGACAAGATCTGAAGATAAGCCTTACAAGCAGTAGTGTCAAAAAGATCCAAATTTTGCTTAGTGTAACACCTGTACTCTTAAGAGCATGCAGTTTCTTACTCCTTGTCCCCGACTGTGATATGTTTTTAATAGAGCACACAACTGTACAACACTCCTCAAAAGCTGGATGTCAACAACAGAACAGAAATAAAGGCAGAACAGAAAGAATGACATAAAAAAGAAAAAAAATGAAAAGGTACTAGGAGAAGGTGATGGAGAAGGCAGCAACTTCTATTCAACAATTTTGGAGGTGATTACTCCAGGCACTGTCCACATAGATCTGACAGGCACAGAATGCTGCCATGAAACTGCCTCCAGCAATGGAATACATTTTCCAGCACATCACAGCAGCTGCAACGGCATCAATTCTGCTTGCAATCCATGTCCAAAAAGAAAAGTTCTCAGTGGTCCTATTTCAGCATATCTCAAGGACTAATTAAATCCTCATTACTATCTTCTAATTATTCCAGTGCTCTGGGATTTCACTCCGCAAGTCCCCAATGGTGCATTAGATGAAAAGGGTTAAATAACCTGTGTTGATTTTCAGACTCCAGATCTATTTCAGACCTTTAGCATATCATCAGCATTATCATGAATATTTAACTATGTACCGCTGTGAAAATTATAAGGGGAAAACAATTAAAGATTTTTTAAAAATTAATTCTGACCCATATACATTTGCACTAATAAATAAGGCTTCTTTAAGTATCCCCATTATGAGAGTGCTTGCTAGAGTGATAATGTGAAGTCATTAACTATTTTCATTAAATTCAATGGTTTTCAGGAGCTCCCAATTCACTATTTTAATATAAGACTGAAACCTGACATCTACATACCCAACTGCATAAGCATGAAAACACTATTTAAAAGCAGGTAAGTTTTCTAAGCTTTTTCAGAATTACATAAGGAACCATTCATTTCTGCAGGGGTAAAAGTGCCTATTTCAACATTCTTATGACAAATACTCTCCTCACAGTGCTTGCACAGGTGAGTTTTTATATAAGCAGACAGAAATCTCCATTAGTTTACCAAAGTAAGAATGGGAGTATAAGCTAATGGCCAGGATGAAGGTTTCTTTTTCAGGCTGCAGCTTCAGGAAACTAATTTAGAGGGTCAATTGGGATATGCTGGGCTTCTATTTGATCCCTAGAAATAGCTTCTACTTCGTTGAGCAGTTCTGGCTACCAAGGACATCCTCAAAGTACATCTTCCAAAACCCAAACAAGTAAGTAGATACAGCTGAACATAGGGAACTCAAATGGCTGTGTACCTCAAGTATTTGCTGAATGATTATGACAGCTGAGGTATTACTGCTGCCCTACCTCTGGGGCTGATGCAAAGAAAGTTTATGAAGATATTTGACTTCAGTAAACACAAAATATCAAACCCCTACTTTTAATCATATAAAGGAAAGTCTGGAGTAGGTCTGTTAGAAACAGAGAGCAAGATGTGCATCCTCCTTCCTCCCAAAAACATAGCAAATTTTGATGACTACCTCAATTAGTCATGACTACACTGTCATTATGGTAGCCCCAAGTAATGGTAATTGTTGGGATTCAGCAGCAGTTAAACACACTCTTGCATCTCCAAGAGACTTCTGGCACAAGTCTGCCTCCACAGCTGTACAGCTCCAACAATTCTTTAAGATGTATGGGACTTGACTTCAAGTCTGCTTTCCAAGTCACATGAGCTAAGGAATAGGTTATGTACATAAAATAAATGCAATTTCTTGTTTCTTGGGTAGACAATGTGTGTTGGTAGAACTAAAACCATTTCACTGATTGGGCATCAAACAACAGTGGCCAGTTACCTGTTGTGGGACAAGAACCGAAGTGCCTAGAATAGCAGGCTACATTTACATTGAGCAGGTCCAAGTGTTCTACAGCTTGAGCAGAACATGAAAAATTTAAAAATTGGTTATTAAAATTAAACATTTTAATGCTTATTACAAAAAGTATTAAATAAGCTATAAAAAAGAAAGCTGAAGATCACAAAAAAATCCAATCCCCCAAGAAACTCCTATTACTTTATATATGCACTACATTACTACTCCCTTACTTTCACACACAGAATGTACATGTAAAAATGTGGTCATTGCTTCATGCTGCATTGTGAGACAGGGGATGTAGAGTCTTAGGCAGGCAAACATAAAAATCCCAGGAGGGTGCTGAATAACCATGGAAAGCATGGTAAAATATAATCAAATACTTAAACAATAGAATAAGTAAGTGTAAACTTAATGCTTCAAGGTAGTGGTTTAGCATCCAAAAGCGCTACAGCTCGGACTCCACCCATCGGTCAATCTTCATGATAGCTGGTAAATAACATTTTTTCCAAGTATTGAGAGCACAGGATTCTGCTCAAGAAATGATTAGTAGTCTTTTGGTCATCCAATTCTCTCTCTAAACAAGGAAGGAAATGCTAGACAAAAGTGTGAAAACAAACAACATCCTATGGAGGGTCTCCGGGGGTTTTGTTTTCATTTTCCTTTAATTTTTTTTTTCTTTTTTTGGAGAAAGTGTATCAGCAAGCTGAGAGTTTAAATTACTCTAACAGATGCCCAAGGATCAGGTGTCCTTAGCAGCAACGATTTTCTGCTCAGGTTTTTATCAGTAAATGACAAGCACCTTCCCTTTGAGTCCCCATCATTCCCCCTCCTTCCTTTCTTCAAGTTCTGTGGAAACCAGTTCAAGCAAGCAAAGGAATCAACTAATGTAACAGCCTTTTTAAAAGGTGAAGTTTTCCATTTCAAAGGAGCCTCTAATCAATGACAGGGCACAAAAGGGAATGCACGCATGTTTATGCGTGTACAGCACAGACTTTAGAGAAGCTTTGGGGAACATGTTCTGCAAAATCAATATGACCTAGCTAGTTACAATTTTTAAATCTCCTGCATGAAACAAACAGACCTCTTGTACAAGCTGGATCACAAGGATCATGCATATTACACCAGATTTTGCATATGAAGTGTGCAAAACTTGCAACATTCCTAAACACATTTTCTCTAAGAACACACAATTCTCACTGCAGAGAGGAAAAAACAAACTAAATCAATCTGCAAATTTTACTTCTCTCACTGTCACTTGTTTGACTTCCCAATTATGGCAGCTGTCTTCTGTTTTACTTCTGAATATCTGTCTGCCTCTCCTGACCATACACTGAACCCCAGTTCTGTCCTACAGCAGAACAGAGAGGTTTGACCTTTCCAGCTCTGTCAGACCTGTGTAACTTATCCCCCAAAGCCAGGTGAGGAACACACACTGCAGAAATAATTATTATTGGGCACTGTAACATTTTATGCCAAGACCCAGTTGTGGCAGGAAAGGCACACATCTTTCTGAGATGTTTGGGTCTTCAAAGCCTTCATTCCTGCTGCCTTGTGCCATTTCTATCCCACAAAGCATCATATATTTGTATTGGGTACTGAGGCCATTCTTTTTTTCACCAAACACGTAAGTTATTCTGATTTTTTTTAATGGGAAAATAAGTCCCTACACTAACAACTGAGTATAAAGAACGACTGAAAAGGAAACAACAAATGAGCATGGAATTCATGCTGTATTTCATGTTCTCATTAATCAGCATTCCTGGAGGAGGAGACATTCAACCCAGAAAAATAGCAAAAATTAAGACTCTCTGCTTCTCTTTGTGAGCTCTCTTAGCTCCTCCTGGATGCTATCCCAGAAATTTGTCATTCTGTGAGTTCAACTTGTTTCACTGTGAGAAAACTTCTAGTATTTATGGTATCCCCATATGGTGCTACTTGGGATATTTCTGGAAGCAAGACATTTTAGGAGGGGCATTTCATAAATAACTCCATGTTTATCACAGTTATCATGTGTCTGTTTTGCAAGCCTGTCACTGGCACAAGCTAACCACTGCACGGACAGGATGCCCAGTTTACAGCAGTTGATCGCACGTATGGCCAAACAACAAAGCTGTGACAACTCTCTTCCATGAGCTAGGGAGAAAGGAGGTGAAAGGAAAAAGGGCTTTAAGTTTATAAAAGGTAACTGTAACTTAAAAATGCTCTGCTTATTTTTGTGAGCACATGGTAGGGAGCACCCTTGTAGAACAGTGCTCTTGCCTGCAAGGTTTTCCATAGCAAGGTTTCCAAATGTTTGAACCATTTGACCTAAATATTTGATTTCCCTTTATATTTAAAGATATTTTTATACTAGAACTGGCTAGAGGACGATTGTGTCCATGCAAAGATATTAAAGATGACAATTTTAAGAACAGTAGCAAAACTGCTTCTAGTTAGCACTCTTTCTCTACATCTTAATTCTAGGACAGACAACTAAGAGCTCTATTCCCCATGACATGACTCAAGTATTTACAGAAACTGCCTTTATACCCTGGGCATTCACTGTATTTTGAGAAAACCTTGTTTTCAATTATAGTTTGGTAAAACCTGCTATTCAGTTGCTCTTTCCCCAGAGATGGAAACCCCCCAAGCCTTTTACAATGAAGACTGTCATTATTTTCCCTGGGAAAAGAAAAGAAATACCAGGAAACCTCACATTGCTAATGTGCAACTTAAAATGAAGGCTGCATTTGGCACCAACTGAAAAGTCCCCAACACCTAACAAACCTCGGTCCTGTGGCATTGGTGACTGGCTCAAGGCAGGGTGGGAGCTGGATTCTGACTGGCTGCCAGGAGGCTGCGGTGGCATCTGACTGCCTGTAACACACAGAGAGAAAAGGGAAAACACACTTGCTTTTAGCATTTCAGTGCACAAAACCAAGCTTTGCTGCATTTTTCAACCACTCAACATCAAAGAAAGTACCAGCTGTATAAGGTAAAGACAGAGCTCAACAGGTCTAGCTTTTTTCGTACGTTTTTTTTTTTTTTTCCTTTTATTTTTTGAAACCCATGGAGGAAACATGCACAAACACATTTAGCAACAGGCATGGTGAAATGTTCAATTTCGCACTGAGCGAGTTCCCAACCTCACCAACATGATCCAATTTATAGCTGCAAATCTCCTGACACATATTTCTGTTAGGGAGTTTAACAAAATCCAAGTCTGCTGAACAATAGGGCTCATCCTGCCTAGCTAAAACTGGCCTCCAGCCAGGCAGACATGGACTACTGCCAACAATATTACCAATGAAAAATTCGGTCAATACAAAAATGACTAACAACAACAGTTTAAAAAGTATTTTAATGAATCAATGGTTTTAATATTGTTTGAATGTCCATGCAGAATATGGGAATAAAGAATAACATGTAGGTGCACATGGTGAATGTTTGAAAGAGATCAGATAGAAAAGGGGTATCTTACTATTCAAACAAAAGCAAAGGGAAATTTTTTATTAAAATAACTAGCCAGAACAGACACATCCATTTTTATGACCTTGTTCAAAAGACATCCACTGCTGTCTACCCACCCAAACAAGCAGAGCACTCCCAGAGGCTCAGAACACAAAACGTTCCCTTTTCAGTGTTAATGGTTAATAAGGCAGATGCTTATTGCACTGATGCAAGTCACTCCTCCGGGTCACCATTCAACACCGTGTCAAGCAGAGAGGTCCATCTTACCACCCTCCCAATGCCCCAGAGACCTCGAGCTTAAGAGCCAACCTGCCCCAGCCCGAGCAGGAGAAAGAATGAGACCTGGACATTCCCTAGGACTCCTCCTTGCTCTAGGTCTGAGACATGCCTGCTTGTGACAGCCCAAGAGGCTTGAAGACCCCCTCAGGTTAGGCAGCAAATATATGCTTTAAGCAGTTAGACACTTGTAGTGACGAGCACGGTATAAATAGCAGCAGATAGAATTATATCCCTCATACTCAGAAACGGTTCAGATTGTTTTCCATTTGAAAGAAATGGAAAGAATAAAAACACAGGCAATAGATTTGTGCCTGCTGAGACTCATTTCCTCCTGCTCAGCAGCTGCCCCTGTGCAGTGGCAAGAGCAAGAATCCTGCGGACGGTCCTGGCACTGGGAGCCGCGCTGACAGCAGGGCAGCAGGGGCTGCCCTTTAGAGCAACCAAGGGCCCCGAGTTGGACATAAATGCAGGAAAGCAGAAGTGCCTGCTCTGCCCCATCCACATCCCACCCCAAAGCCACTGGCTCTCAGCACCAACTCTGAAGAAAGGCCAGACTGATACAGAACAAAGAGAAAATCTGTAAAATGTGGAGTGTAACCACTGCCTGGCGATTCAGATGAGGTGCTTTTGCACTAAAAACATGACAGTCAACATTACCGGGAGCAGCTGTGACAACTGTCTCAGAGATGCAAATGCTGGACCAGAGGCAGAATTGTTCCTCCAAAAGACCAAACATGCCACTCAGCGCCCAAGGCTTTGGGCTTCACAGCCCATTCACGAACTGTGAGGCATATGACAATAATAATGACAAATTCCAGCTTATGTTTTGATGTCACTCAAGAGCAGGCTGTGGAGATTGTAAGTGCCTGCATTATAATGAAAGCTTTCGGCTTGACAGGAAGGATTCAGTGACTCAAGACTGTAAACAAACAGCATTTCCATGTTAACACAGGACACTGCCACTTCCACTGTGTATGCCCCAGGCAGCGCTATCAGAGAGAACACTTCAAGTAGATGGGAACCATCTAAGATTTCTACAAACACTTAAAAAAAAAAAAAAAAGCAGGGGTGGTTCTAACTGCACTGCACAGCTCTCAGCAGGATCCTCCTTTAGGTGGATGCTTGGCAGCTTTGAGAGAAGCTATAATGCAGAGAATATCTATGATAGGCAACATATTTTGCATATTATAGATGGTGTCTGTTTTACATTGATAATAACATCAGTTACCTGGCTGAAGCCTTATCCTGCACAAGCAAATGTTCAATCACAGACCATTAAAGTCAAGGTGTAGAACAGTATCTGTACAACTTTTACAAAGAAATCAGTTTCATCCACATCCTCAGTCAATACAGACTCTGAAATTTTGCAGATTCACTGGAATTATCAGTCTCTGCAAACATCAATGCTATTTTTTCTCAGTGTACTTCTGAATTTTTTCTTTATTAATAAACTGTAAAGCAGAAGTTTTGTTTCAAAAAGAGAAACGATTTCATAAACATGACCAACTCTGTACATACTCTAACAAGTAACAAACTTTCAAGAGAAGTATCCACTACTCTAATTATTAGTGAGTGCTACAGATTATCCAGGTGCTGGACATGAAGGTACTGCATCAAAATGTTTTCAATCGAGCTGCCATTTTATTCTTAGAAGTGATGTGAAAGGTAAAAGGAGGTTAAGCGCCCAAATACCTTTGAAGACTTGAACTGAACTCTTAATTTGGGTATCTAACTCCTATTGATTGGGAGCTGATGACAGGCCTTTAAAACCTTTGAAGATCCTGTCTGCCATGCTTTTAAAGTTTCTTTGTCATGAAAAGAAATGACCTTAAAGATTTTCCATTTCTTTCCTTTAAATGATAGTAATCCTTTTCTCTTTCAACCAGTATTGCAGTTGTGTTTCTTGGAAGCCAGTTTCAATAATACATGAGCAGACTTTTCTATTTTATTAGGGAAGGAAAACTTCTACAAAAGAAAAACAACCCTTTTTAGTTTTTAATGTAACTTCTACAGCTATTTAAGAGAGAAAAAAAATTCCTGTTTTTTTTTTTCACTGACAGATTACTGCCTCCTTTGACCCAGTGATACACAGAAGGAAGTTTAAACAGGGATGACACTTTTCCCGTGTTTTGTATACCATTGTTGCCACATTAGTGAACTACTCCACCTGCCAAAATGTATGCGAAGTGAATACTACAGATGTTTCACAATACTACTATTATGCAAAACCACAGAGAATGCAATAATGCATGTTAAAAGGATAGAAGCTGCCACACTAGTTCTTTCCCCTATATTTAACAGAGGAGCAAAATACTATTCCAATTTATATAGCTACCCAGTAAAATTAGTTGTTAAAACTATTGAAACCAGCAGTCTACCTAATATAGTATCTGCTATTTAGAATTTTAAAAAGTCAGCTGAAGAGGCAAGGGAATTTAAAAATGTATAATACTATATTTGTAAGCCGTTTTTTCATTTTTAAAATTATGTCAAATGCTTTTAAATTTTTGAAAATCTTCAATTCAAATGGAGTCAGGAGAGACTGCATGCTATGTTTGGCAAAGATGGACTTAGAAAAGTACTAAATAGCAACTGCATTATGGCTACAGCCATGCAGTTAAACTGTAAAAAGTAAATTCCTTAGGGCCAACATAGCAAGCAAGAGCAGACCTTTGATATTCTGCTGAGGAGGGCTCCTTACAGTCCACATCAGCAGTGTTTTGAAACGTGCTGAGGGCTCTCTGCTCCCATCACTGTAATGATACTGGAGGATGCTCGGCTGTGACACCCTGTACCAGGTGGGCAAAACCTCACAGAATTATGCCTGAAAAACTGAGTCAAGAAAACACTTTGGTGATAACAGGTTCCCTCTGGGAAACAATCAGTTAAGGGGGGAAGGAGCGATATAAGCACAGGAATTTTAAGATGCATGAGGAACTGGAGGACAGGGGACTGATCACAGCCTGTGTTGAAAATGGAACACTAGGCTGAAGGAAAGGCAGAAGTTACAGATCTTGTGTGTTGTCTTTGGGACAATTCCCAATCTAATTTAGGAATTAAGAGTTACAACTGGATTAATGGCATTGATTGATCACAAAGTAGGGAATATTAGTCAATACAAAAGATGATCAAAATACTACCTAAGAAACCCTTGGGACTATCTTTTGGCTTGGAGTATTAAAAATGCAAGCATTTATATACATAGATCAGAACCAGGCCTTTTATAACTGAAGAGTTGTAGGTTATCAGGTAGACATGGGAGGAGAAAAGGAAGGAAAAATCTGACCATGCCTGTTGACCTAACAAAGTTACAAACAGCTATAGCCTACAAACAGCTATGGCTAACCAGGTTATGTGGCACTCAAAGAAACACATTTATCACTAGGATAAATTAGGAAGGTTGTTTACAGTAGAGGTAAGACAACACAAGGTCACTGCTGATGTGTCACTGGTGAGCCTTCATAAGAGACAAACCCAGAAAGCCTAATGCAAACTGGAATGGGAACCAGCTACCAACATGAAATGAGAGGAGGCTCAAAGTGTGAGTATTACTTAGTATGATAAAAACTAGAGTTGGCATTTTGCGACTTCTTTCTAAAAATATATTTGAGGCTAAATATCAGGGAGGAAAAAGAGCATGATGATGTTTAGGAGGATAATCAAGCCATTATTGGAACTTGAAACAACTTTAGGAATAATGTAGTTTTAGGAATAATGAGGTCCTGAGAATCTAGTGATTAAGATGAAATCTGATAAAATAATAGGATAATCATCACACAGTCAATGTTACAATAAAGGCTCACAGACCAGAAAGGACATTCTGGGTCTCGGATCCCTACACCAGAAATGAAAGAACATAAGTAGGCTTCTATATGGGAGTGTTTCAAATGAGCTTTTCAGGAAATTGGAAGTGAGGTGCAAATGACCTCAAAGGAAAGAAATTTTTCTATGGGTAGCATAAAGCAACACTGGTCATGTGTTTTGTGTTATCTCTTTCATCTTATAAAGCCTATGACCCCTTAAGAATAAAGATTATTTTCTTCCTTAATTTATGCATTGTAGCCAAGCTTCCTTGTTGTATCAACAGTATTTTTTAAATTACTTATTCATTCAAGTAAAAAGCAAGGGTTGTCTGCATATCTTCTCAAATTAAGATGTGCAAAATATTAAAACCTTCTTCCTATCTATGCAGTGATCTGAGTACAGATGTTTTAAAAGGCCTGAGACATGAGGATCCTTCAGATATGCAAACACACTCACACCAAGCCTTCTGGCTCTGCTCAGCACCACACTGCAGCTAATAACCCCCTACAATGCTGGTAATTCACGGCAGCCTGCTTCCAGCAGACAAATTCCAGCTCCCTGACAGAGGAACTTGGGGCCAAACCCAGAACCTTCCTGCCTTGGAGTGCTTTTGGTGGCTGGCTGAGAAGCTCGCTGAAGGTGAGACCTCAAGAAGCTGGTTTGTTCCACTGCAGCAACACAAAGCTTCTGTACAAGCTTCTAAACAAAAAGCTTATCAACTTATGCCAGATTTATGGATGCTCTACATCATAAAATGTTATCAACGTTTTCCATATTACCTCTTAAAACAAATGTATTGTGCTTCAAAAATTCCCTAACGTATGTGAGTATCACAATCCATGTAAAATCAACAAGAAGTAAAAAACCCCACTTTGCTTCTCACAGAAGTGTAAAATTCTCAGACTACCAACACTTGAAAGTTACACTCTCACCTTCTTTTTCCTACCTATGTCACATTCACCAAATCAAGAATGGGGTTGTGGGTGAGTTTCAAAGAAATCACTGTAACTTAAGTGTTAAATTGCTCTCAAAGCTCCATTTAAAAATGCAACAATGAACAAAGGGGCCCGGAGAACCCCAGCTCTGACTTCTCTCTGCACAAATGCAAAAGCATAAACATCTTAATTTCACGAGTAGAAGCTACTTGTTTGACATGGTATAACATTTAATTCAAAGCAAAGATGACACTGACCAGATGAGCTAGCTACTCAATATTTTGTTTCATCCTTACTACTCAGCATGTAGTCCCAAGGTATTACTTATGGAACACCATCCAAATGTCACCCTTACTACAGAATAATTCATTATTTTATGGACTTCAAAAAAAAAAAAAAAAAAGAATTAAGTAGCTGAAACTGGAGTCTGTCAAACTAGATATCCAAGATTTATTCCCAGGTTGTGTAACCTCTGAGTAAGGTATGAAGACTGTAACAAATACTCAGCAGTATGAAGCGAAATAAATGTTAGTACTGCCTGAACTGACAATTGTCTTGGTGACAAGGGGCAGAAAGAAAATATATTGCCCTCCAAGGCCAAAGCTCTTTTTGCTCTGGAGGGGAAGGGAGAGCAGGCCTGTTTCATCCATGCCCCATCCAGAAGTCCTCTGTGCGTGGACCAAAGTGCAGCATTTTGTCCTGAGATTTTGGAAATAAGCCCAAAGCACGCTGCCAATGGGAATCTTCGGAAGAATGCGACTCACCCAAATAATGAGTGGCTTTCCAGTAGATCACAGCAAGCACCTGTCTGCCTGAGGACTATTCCTTTCCAACAAATTCCAAAATTCTGCTGCAAACCAGGAAGGCAGTGGAGCTCCTCAAAATTAAGGATGCATCATTTAATTACTTGTATAAGTGAAGGCATAAGTCAGTCTAAATCTAGGAATCACTGCTTCTCTATCCTCAGTAATACCCACACCAGACCTGTAATTTCACTTTGCAGTTATGAGAAGTTTCATTTGGGGGAATCAAATTCTTTCTGCTTTCACCTCTGCCTAACTCTGCATCCATTTAACGCATTATTTCCATTAAGCTTGGGAGAGTTTCCAGCCAAGGATATTTCTGCTGGAGTCCTGTCCAGAATGGTGCAGCCCAGGATAGCAACCAGTTAAATCTTTTCTAATCCCCACATTCAGAAACCGTGGTTCACAGCGGCTGGCATGCAGGAACTGAATAGAGTAGGCAAGCTCATATTTCTCCCACCAGGCCAAATTAATAAAAACAAAACCTGATTTCTCCTTCTCGTTTTCCTATTCTTCCTGTTCCCCAATATTTTTCCTCTTTCAAACAATTTTTTTTTTTTTTTTTTTGTTTGAGAAGCCTAATGTTTGGCTGCCTTCTGAAGAAATGGGCACAGTGACAGATGAAAGGCCATATTCATCGCCTAATTCAGAATAGGGAAAAACCGACTGCTGTGCATTTAAGATTCTAACAACCTTGCAATTTTGTAGAGCCGTTTTCCCCAACCCGTTCTTTTGAAGAAATCTGCTTTTATTCTGTTAATAACTAACCACAGTTGCAGCAGCATGGATCCGATTAGCAGTTCTTACGCTACAAAGGGGGCTGGGGGGGAGGCTGTGAACAGGGTTGCCAATTTGTCCACCTGGGTCCCCAGAAGAAAGATTAGATGAGGTGCTTGCTCCTTTCTTCCCCACTCGCTTGCTGCTCTGCACTAGACAGACCTCTTCAAAGCTCAGCCACTGACTTAATTTCTTTTTTTCCCCCTCTAAAGTCTCGTTTAACCACCCCTCCATATGTTTTGCACTCTGTCACTGCGTCCCTCTAAAGTGATGGCGTGAATTGGGATGAGAGGGGTTGGGAGAGGCTGCGGCCACAGCTTGCCAGCACTTTCTCTCACACCTCTACAGGGCCTCTGAATTGCTTTTAGATTTTGAAAATTGTATTTTCTAATATTTTTGAAAAAAGTGCCTATGTTCTTTAGGGAATGATCCAGACCCTGTAGTCCTACTGTGCTTTTTCATTCTGTCCTTTTAATCCTTCCATAAAAATGGTAGTTTTGCTTGCATTTGGACTGAAGTAGAAGATTGTAAAGGGTAGCATGGATTTAGTAATCTGTAATTACTTAGGACACATCATTACATGTTTGTAGTAATTACATGTAATGCAAAAAGCATATACTTCAGCTAGAGAAAAACCATTCTCAATTTTTTTATAAAATGTCAATTAAACAGAATATAAACTGTAATTGATGCAAGTGCTAAATATCTAAAAGCTCTTAACAAAGGAGAGGGTAGTATTTCTTTCTTATATTTGGCTCATTTCTTCCTTCCAGAAATGAAACCTACCCTACCACACACCTGAAACTTAAAACCTCAGAATTCTATTTAGGGATTTAAACCAAGTTCCAAAAGGAGGAATTTTTCATTATCAGCGCTCATTCTCTAGACTGTATTTATAACTAGGAGGAGATTTTCTTCTCTTAAGCCATTCCTCATTGTGTCACCTGCATTCAAGAGCCTAAGAAGCACAACAGATGTAGCAGACATAGATTTCTAAAATTTGCCACCTAATAAAAACTGGAACTCCTAACTTTAACATTGCCAAATTTTAACTAAACCACAGATCAGTTTTCATTCATGGTATCTGCAGTGTGAAAACATGCAAGATACAAAAGAAAGGGTGAACGTGATGTTAAGTTGCTGTTTCTTATCCATATTTCTTTTCCCTTGATCTGGGTAAGTTCAAGAATTTCTCAGAATCAGGCAGCATTAACTTGGAAGACCATCAAAAATGGAGTTTGAGTTCCCCCTGCTCCTCCTGGCTCTCTCAAGTCTAGCAAGCAGGGAAACTGGAGCAGTGCTATGTGGCAATGAACTGTTTAGCTAGTCCTGCCTGCTACTCCTTATACTAGATCACTGTCTCTGATTAAGGAGCATTTTAGTAGCAAAATATATGTGCTCTCACTAATACTACCCTCAAAAGGAACAAACTCTCAGCTAATCTAGTTTTTCTTATTGTGTTATATTGCATATTACACAGCCCTGGTCTCAGCAATTCTCAGGGATGAGGGAGAAAAGGGCAAGTTGAATGCATAAAGGATAAAAGCACCTTGAGGCAAACCTGCTTCCAAAAACCATTTGGTGGGTCTGATCTCCCTAGAAGACAAGATCTATCATGCCATATTTCATCTTGCCCGACAACGATAAGCTCCAAAGACCGGTGTGGAAGCGAAGCAATTCTTCATGTATTTTTAATCAACCGAGAACTTTCATCTGGCGAGCTCCCTCCACAAGGTCACACGCACCACGCGCGGCCACGTGCCTCTCATGCAGTTTGAAAACACCAACTCCTATGTCAGCTTCTGTTTGGAAGGGGGAGTATTAACATTAGCAACTCCTGGTTATATCATTTATAAACATGCAGATGTGGATTATTAAAGATTAATGCATTTTGGGATTGGTGTCGGCATTCCGTTTGTCTCACGCCGAAACCAATTCTGTTCTTCATTAGTCAACGACAACCCACATCACCCTGTTGTGGAAGAGAAATCAAAGGTGCAAGCGTGAATTGAGAATAAGTGATGAAACTGATTACTAAGAAACTTAACGGCTGTAATCAATCAACACATCACAATAATTTGAGTCCACTGTTATCTCAAGATGGGGAACAAACAGAAAATCCTGCCGACCGAGTGAATTGTTCTTTTGTGTTTGCTTTCTAAAAATTCACTTTGCAATTTGACTTCCCTATCTACCTACAGAGTAATGCTGTCAAAGGGCTGTTCAAATCTTTCCAGTCACAGTTCAAGCTGCATGAATTTTGTCTCTAAGGAGGAGAAAGGATATCTTGCTTTTCATTAATTTTTAAAAAAATTATTATCTGGAGGTAGTGAAAATGTTCTTTTTTTGAGGCACAGAATTAATTTAAGCCATATTTGCAATTGTTCAGACTCCTTCTTCTAAGGAGGGACACACCACGTATCTGTCTAGTCAAGTCTGACACTAACTATGAAGCATGAAGGCCACTTTAAATATCTCTCATGGCAGTGATACATAGTCCACTGAAAAACTGAAAACTGAAGCAGCCTATCCCATGACAGAAACCAAACACCTTATGACATTTATGCTCTATTTTATCTAGGTATAACAACCATCTGTCAACAACAACAAAAACACACTGATGCAGATGTGAGAGACTTTTCCCATTTGCTCATCAATCACTGCTTAGTATTGCAAGGGACAAGGGAGTGAGAGACAACCTTTTAAATTATTATAAAACACAAATGAATGCCCTATTTGCCAACACAAAGAAAGAGAGACAATCTACATTTGTGCAGCCAAATAATGACAGAATTAAAAACCCCCAAACATACAAAACCAAACACCACTTTAAATTTGGCAAAAACATAAGCGGGTTTAGAAAAAAGAAGTTATAAAGAAATGCAAAGGTTAATGATCAAATGTAAACAATAATTGTCCAAGGATGGCCTTAAAACATACATCTAAAACTAACAACAAACATACCAGTCAAATCTCGGCCACTGTGGTTAAGTATATTTGAATTTTGTTACATGAAGCAGAGCACATGCATAATTATGCAAATATGTTAATTGGATTTCAACAGCCCTCATACTCTAGATGGATTTGTACCAGCAGGGTGCTACCAGTGACTCACAAAGCTACAAGAAGTGGCCTGTGTACACGTGTTGCCACAGTGCCCACAGCAGCAGATGCCCCACCATGCTGGCTGCTCAGCCATTGCCAGGATGGTGGAAACAGGACTGGCAGGAATCAGCAAAGAGGACAAGCCTGATATGGGGCAGAGCACAGCTATGGGGATGTGAACACCACTGATCTGGCCATCTGTGGGAGGGTGCTGGACAATTCTCAGCGCCGGACCCTTCAGGGTGTTCAGTCCATAGGGGAGAAATATTTGGCACTGGCTTAAGACAGCAATTAAACACTAAAACTGCAATGTGTGACTGTGAAATATAAACACTGACACACCAGATACTATGCAAGTGAAACCACTTAAAACCAAACCCCATAAACCAGGTCATGCCTTTTTTTGTGATTTACTGTTTTTCTGTCTGATGCTTAACTTTGGGCCAATAAAAATCAGCAGGTTGATGCTGGGGGAATATGAAACCCTCTGTCATCATGAAAACTGAACAGGAGGAACTTGAACAGCGTGTCTCTGTCTCTTTTCATCTCCTGCACCTGTTCTGGAAAGACCACCTCTGCAGATAAGGGCACCTCCCTGATCTCTGGCAACATGGCAAGTATGATAGGAGTTTTTATACTGCCTTTTGTAGCGTAGATTTTCCTCATGAAACCTGATTGTGACTATTTAGTTATTTCATGAAGCTTGAAACATCAAATTATTCATCGGTTGTAACCTGGGCTGAATTCTAATAGGTATCACAGGCTAGACACTCCTTGTGCTAGAAGCAATGCCCCGAGCTAGAGTGCTTTACAATTTGCTTATTTTTTCATCCTTTGAAAAGACAGAAACACTCTAAATGTTGTTCAACCCATTCAAAAGAAAGGGTTTTAAACTACTACTATGTGAAACATTCACATATTTAATTTGTAAGCATTCTAGATTTGCAAAACTGCTGATTAGATATTTTGTGCACTAGAAGTGATTAAGAACATAGCTACGTCAATGGCATTTTGTGTTTTGGCTTTTTTCTGGTCTGGATGCCAATGAACAGCATGCATCTTCCTTGAAACAAGCTGTTGCAAGATTTTTGCCTCCAGAGAAGCCAAGGGAGAAACATTGATAGATGTGTTAAAATAATCTTTCTAGACAGGGGGATCATATCCATTTTACAAGGATATAATCCCCTCTTGTTTTGCACTGACTTTAGGGTATTTAAAACTTCAACAAGAAGCACAGTATTACAAATTCATAAATTCATACATTTGTTTGGGTTGGAAGGGATCTTAAAGTTCGTCTGGTTCCAAACCTCCTCCCCCCTGTCATGGGCAGGGACACCTTCCACTACACCAGGTTGCTCAAAGTCTCATCCAACCTGGCCTGGAACACTTCTAGGGATGGGGCATTGACAGATTCTCTGGGCAACCTGTTCCAGTGCCTCACTACTCTTTACAGTGAAGAACTTCTTTCCAATATCTAATATAAATCTCCTTTCAGTTTAAAGCCATTCCCCCTTGACTTATTACTCATGTCCTTTTAAACAGTTCCTCTCCAGCCTTCCTGGAAGCCACCTGGAAGTGCTGGAAGGCTGTCTGCCATAAGGTCTCCCCAGAGCCTTCTCTTCTTCAGGCTGAACAAACTCAGCTCTCTCAAGCTGTCTTCTAGAAGAGGTGCTCCAGCTCTCTCATCACCTTCCTGGTCCTTCCCTGGACCCACTCCAACTCAGGCTCTGCTTGTGTTGGGGACCCCAGAGCTGGATGCAGAACTTCAGGTGGGGCCTCACTAGAGCAGAGTAGAGGGGCAGTGTCACCCTGCTGGTGACACTGGTTCTGACGCAAAAGGTTGGCTCTCTGGGCTGCAAGTGCACACTGCCGGGTCTTGCTGAGCTTATCCTCCACCAACACCCCCAAGTCCTTCTCCCCAGGGCTGCTCTCAATCCATTCTCTGCCCAGTCTGTATCTGTTGGGATTGGCCTGACCGGGTGCCGAACCTTGCACTTGGCCTTGTTGAACTTCATGAACATGCCCAGGTCCCTGTGGATGCCATCCCTTCCCTCCGTGTGACAACTGCACTGCACAGCTCTGTGTCATCAGCAAACTCACTGGGGGTGCACGCGATCCCACTGTCCATGTCACCCACAAAGACATTAAACAGTGTTTATCACTTTCATATGGTAGTCTTCTCTCCCTCAAATAATGTTTAAAAGAGGTCCCTGCCATATAATATACAAATAGTGGTGGTTCACAGGGTAAGTATGTAGAATAGCTCAATCCCAAGGAAAAGATTTTTCCAAATTCTTTTTTAAAACAAGATCTACAGTAAAACTATTGTTTTACTGTAGTATTTTCTGGAAACTGGTTCAACTGGTAGGCTTCTCTTTTATAAGGCATGAAAGAAAGCATCCTTCATATTCAGATTCTTGCAGTGCAATGTCCCTTTGGACTACAATAGACTACTGCTCATGTTTTTCTTCTCGCAGCATTTTAGTCACACACACATTGACTAACATGCACACCAAGACTAGATTTCCTGTTACTGTTCCAACTGGGTATCCCATTTCCCTCTTGCTCCTCTTTTTTGCCTGGAGTGCTGGCTGTAATGCTGTAATTCTGATGGATCCTGGAATTCAAGCCAGCTAGCTGATCAATACAGGTGTGGAAGACCTCCAGGTTTGCACAGAGTAGAGTTTAACACTGAATGGATTACATCCATTGATTCACATAATTATCACAATTAAAATTTGAGGTATTTTTAGTCAGGGAAGGATACTGACTGGTTAGCATAAATTAAGAAGACTGGCAATAACACTCCTAAGCCAGAGTATCCACAAATGGATTTCTCTCTGAAAATCGTAACTTCATCTGTATCCAAGCTCCTCAGTGAAAGAAGACAACAGCTGTAAAAAAAACAACAATGTACTTGATGCTTAACAGAGTGAAAATAAACTTGTTTTTCAGAAAGTACCCTGAATGTCTTAAAAGCACAAGTCAAAATACTGATTTATGCAAGTGGAAGTCAAAATACTGATCCACGTGAAAAAAAATTAACATATTTCTAAAGGCAGCATTTGCTACTCATTAATAGCACAGCATATATATATAGATACTCTTTTATATAGATAAAAATTGCTGTAGGGGTTAAAAAATAATAGAATCTATTAACTTGTACAATATCTGCTTGTCCATCATGGGTTAAGGGATTCCTGGCCTATCAGCAATCTTTCAGAGAACTCTTAATATTAAAAAATTTTTGCTGCTTACACCACAAGGGAGAAAGAGCTGACAAAAGCCTTTGGCCAGTGAGATCAAAATTGGGGATGGGGGGGGAAAGGGGAGCTTAGCTTATTTACATTTTTGCTTTGTTAGTAAACTGGAATTGTTAGAACAGGAAGGAAAGGGGAAAAAAAAAAGAGAAAAGTGAAATTAACAGCCACTAAATCTTCTGGCAACAGCAGTGCATTTTGATATGTGCTGTGTCAGCTTCTACTAATGGTTTAGGGTTGAATCAGGCACAGTTCAAGACCCAAAGCAGTGCAGGGCAACACATCTCATTCTTTGGAAGAATATGTACCCTAATCATAAAGATGGCTACAAAATAAAGAGATCAGGATTTCTGGCAAAACAGAATAATCATCTACTTAATAGGAAATCATAATGTCATTTTGAATCAGTAGAAATCATAGAAGAGTAGGATTTCAGCCGTGTAATGAACACACATCTGAACAAGACGTCTTCTGATTTTGAGAGAAAACTACCTTTCTGAACAAAATTCATCCAAGTTGCCTTTTCTACTCTTAGGAATGAATCTCCTTGGTCTATTCTGGTAATGTGAATGGAAACAAAGGCTGTATATGCATGTGCCACTTACCACACAAAATATCCATCCAGTATTTCAGAGAGCACAGGAAGGAAATGCCCACTGAGCTAGGGACGTGCCAATGTCAGTGCTGCCTGTGCCAGGCTGTTCTGTGAAATTTGTGGCATGCAGCAGAAAGCAATGCGGGGTGGCAGGCTTACGGAGGGGTGCAGAGACAGCTTAAACAGGCAGTGGAAGAGAATCAGCCATTTGGGAGGTTTAATAGGGGGCTGTTTGTCTGCCCTTTTGATGTTAAATTAGTTTTCAATTTTGTTGCAACGAAGGAGCCATTGGGAAAAGGATGCTTCTCTTCCAGTAAACCCCGGGAAAGCAACACCTTTATTTTAATGGTCTTCCCACCAAGAACCCCCTGCAACACTTTGGCTTTCCCTAGCCATAGCTATCAGCAACACAACAGCTGCTCATTTTACAATGACTTGCTGGAGAGAGAATGATTGAAAGAGCCAATCTATGTCACATTGAGAAACTGTGGCACAACATCGCAGGAGGTAATAGGAGAGGAATGAGGTCAGAACAAACAAGGGTAGGGTTAGAACACAGAAGAAAATAGCAGAGAACAAAATTATTAAAGGCAAGGTGCTGTACTACACAATCTATGTTTAAAAATGTCTACAACCTGACTGCTGCAAACAGCCACAGAAATGCAAACAAGCTCTGTGTTATTTTTTCTTAGGGTCTCATGAATGCAGCTGATGATAAAAGCTACCAAAGTCCTTGTAATGAAGAACAATGGTGCGAACGCACTTAGGTGAAAGTAAAGTCTAAATCATACGGCTTGAAAGCCCCAGCACCCTGCAGCATCCCTCTATCACAGGGCTTTAAATAGCAGCCTTGCTCCTGTTTTTTGTAGCTTGAGAAAGAAGAAGCAGCAGCAGCAGCAGCAGCAGCGATGCTACCACAGCTGACCGGCTGCCCTCTGGAGACCGCTGCCTTAGCTCAAGCCTGGGAGTTCACCTTTAGCAAGTGCTGCAGAGACCAGAAGCTTGTCTATGACAGGGAAACAGTGGAGGGTGATTTTGATTTAGCACCATTCATAAAAATCCTTCCTGAGAAAGAATTGCTTTTGTGTTACTGCAGCAGACCAGAAAACCACCGTGCAAAATGGTGGCACAGTTTGTATGTAGAGACAATGCTTTTCACTAGGTGAGCTATAAAAACAAGCTTTTGGGGCTCATCTGCAGTGATGAAGTGACTCTGACCCTGACCTCTGAACCCATATCCGTTCTATTTTTACCCCATGGGGATCAGGTGGTTTCATAAAAGTTATTACTCTCCCCCTACACACTTATGCTCATCCTTACGTATCATGGCTACAATAAAGCTATTTTTGGTGTCACAACATTTTTTCCCTATTCAGCAATCAGGCTTGCTAAAATGCCAATCCATTTACTCACCTGAATCTGACTGTGGCAAAATGTCACCCTTCCAGCCAGGTGGACTATCTGGCTTCACTCAACAACAGAGATGGATTTCTACACCAAATACTGGGAAACAGCCTTGGAAATACCAAGCTACCACACTGCATACAATGCAAATACTCTGTTCCCACTATTCCTGCTCCACCTGAGTATGTGCTGCCAGTCAGAGCAGCTGGAGAGGGAAGAAATAACTGCAGGGCATGCACACAGCATCAGGGCTCAACATGCTCAGGCCACATTTAGTACTAAACATTCCTGTGTGCACTGAGCTTACTTCCCTCTGCTTATCTTATTTAACCTCTGCAGACAAACAGGCAGGAACATTTTACACAGATACCTTTGTATCTGTGTAATACCAAAACACACGCTACCCTCTGAATTTTAACCAGCTTTTGGTTTACAGCAACACTCAAATCACCTAAGAAAAAGGCACCTCTGCTTTTGTCTCTTTTAACTGAGCTCCATGTTTATTATTTTGTGGTTTTGTCAGCAACTGATGTTATCCCTAGAGTAATGTCAGCACTCTGCTACTCTTAGGAATTCCCCTAGTATTCAAAATGTCAGAAGATAACAAAAAAACTTAAGCATCAGAAAGAGAATAAACTCACCTGAAATACTAAATACAAATTGTTGCCTGACCCCTTGGAGGAAATAACATGCCAGATGGGTGGGGAGAAGGTAAGGTAACAATTAATGTATGGCATTTTTTTTCTTCTGGCTATCTTAACAGATTTCCACAAATATCTGTATACACATGACTGTGTGTCATACTTTAAATTGCACAAGATAGTGAGCGGCAAGCCTTCCACTGGTATTCCACTTACTACTGGTGGGGCTGAATCCCTAGTAACTTGTTAATCTTTGCAAATATTAAGAACTATCTCATACAATATTCTGTATTCATGTCCAAAATTACATTGCCACAATACAGAGTTGGAAAGTCTCTGGCATATCCTGCAGGTCTGTAACCACCACTCAAGCTCAAGAGCCAAACCCAACAGAAATACATCGTTAGAACAAAAAAAGGACTGTAAATAATTGAGAGAAGTATGTGACAAATGACAGACAAACCAAATACAAAAACTACAATTAAGTATTTGCATTGGTTAGTGATAAAGATATTTATCAAACATCTATGTGGAGTCAAATTCAGCATTTTGAGCACTCTGAGAGCTTGGCAGCTGAAGTTTAGATTGAATTTACTCCTGCTCTAAGTATGCATTGTTTTCAGGAAAAGGCCCTGAAAATGCAGGATTATCAGAAAATAAATTAGTTCAGAATACAGGAGTATTTGTTTATGAGTTTAGTAAATCTACCAGTTGGTTTAATTTTGTTTGTTAGAACAAACTTACCTGGAATACTCGCTGGAGAAATGGGACCAGATCTTGACTGGTTGCTTCCGACAGGTGAGCCCACAGGGGAAGGAGATGGGCCCCCAGGGATGCCAGAGAGATGTGGAGAAGCATGAGGGGAAAACGGAGACTGTGCAGGGTTGCTCTGCTCCCCTTGGCTGCTCGTAGAGCCTGAGGCGCTAACAGCTGAGCTGAGGGTTGCTTCAGTTCCAGTCGGCAAGTCGTCAATGGATCCAGATAAATCCTGAGGAAAAAGGAAAAATGAACATAAGTGCTTGAATGAATACTCAGGCCACAGGACTCAAGAGCTGGCGTGGCAATAGATCTATTTGTTTACTTATTGCAGCAGATAGCTGAGAGGTTGTCTTTAACATGTAGTTAAATAATGGCAGAAACAAGGATGGTATGCACAATTCTCTGCTTAATCTCTAATTCTTTTGAGAAAAAGAACAAGCAAGGGCAACAAATGAATTGGAACCAAACTCCTTCAGCATTGAATTTAACCTTTTCCATCTGGATTAAGCTTTCTAAATTAATCCCACAAATTCTGCATGAGTATACTAAAACTGATGAAAATGATACATCAGTTTCACTTTCACACAGTATTTAATTTTGGGGTTTGCTACCAGTACAATCACAGTTTATACACTTCACTCTAAACCATTGCCACAAAGAGAAGAGTGTACAATACACAGCCCTGTAACACTCCCTTGCAGCTCCTTTGCCTTGCAGCAAGGAGATGAGAAGAGGTCCTGCCCTTAGCAGCAGCACTGGATCTGCTGGCCACCAAGGAACAAGGACTGCTGCTTCTCCACTTCCATCAAATACCTATGTATAGCTCACAGGTTCTCTTCAATTTCATCTGAATACACTGCTAAACAGTTACTCCATTTCAGCTCATAACTGCTGCATTTTCAAAGAGAAATTTCCTCTGTAGGTCACAGCACATCTGACTCCTAACTATGAACTGCTGGACATATTCCCTCAAGCTGTAACACAGGAGTAATACCAGTCTTTGAATCTGTGGGAGTAATTAGGGGTTTCAAGTAATTTTAAGATCAGATATGAAAAACCAAAAATGCTGTGACAAAGCATGCACGTGCTCCTCAACTGTCAGGAAAAATGTTAATTCCTAAGCATCACAGAAAAACCTCATGCAAACCAAAAGGTGCCAATATTGCTGTACTTCTGTAACTATTAGCAGGTCAGGAGAAGCATGTTTCTATGTTACTATGTTACTATTTCTATTAGCAAATCAAAGCTCAAAAAAGTGCCACAGAGCTACCTCAAATATAGATCAGGTCATTAAATGACCTCTGAGACTTGAAATAACTGGAATGACAGAGAACATTACTTTGGCTGATCCTGACTTCATTTGTTTGGCTCATGAAAGTGATTGCACCACAGACAGCAGGACTCCTTGTCTGAATAGCACAAAAAGAACTGGGTTCTGCCTGAGCAAAGAGCTCAGAAAGCAAAGCCTTAGTGCTGCCTAATTTTCATAACAAAAAATGAAGTTTTTTAGAAGTCACAGAACATGGATGAAACTCATGTGGTGTACTTAGAGCCCTGCCCAATGATGACTACCTCCATTACAAGGGAGGCTCACAGCCAGGTTCCCCTTACAGACGGACATGGTCAGTCTTCCAAGGCACAGGCAGAGGAGGATTAACAGTCTAAGCACTGCTAACACTCACTAGGAGCCATGCGGAATGCTACGTGTTATTCCTCCTTGTGCGTAAGGGTATTGAATACAAACCGCCTGGCTTAGCGCTCTGCAGTGCATCTTGTGGACCTCATTTCCAATGAGTTCCCACAAATACTTCAAGAACAACTCACCACAGTTAAATTTTGCTTTTTCTAACATGCATGAAATTGTACCCGTATTTCATTAAGCATATGAAAAGCAAGAATTAAGGCTAAAATATTAGTCTTCAGGTGGATACTGCATTCACTCAAGAGCAGACTTCCAAATCTGTACAAATGGAAATTTAATTATGAAGTGGGCAATAAACTATTTTCATTGTTTCTTTTTTGGAACTATCAACTGTAGAAAATGTAAACAAGAAATAACACCGCTTGGTACTGCATAGCACAACACTAGTTATTTTTCACAGTAGAATGTATTTGGCAAACAGGTAAGCAATTACTGTTTTTCCATACATAATATGGTACTCTTCTAAATGGAATCAAATCGCTGCTGTTGTCATGTGTAACAAATGCTGCAGGAAGTGCTGATAAAACAAATGCTGCTGAAAAGCATATAATAAACCTCTGAAAACTGAATGTAGCAGAATAGAGCCTATTCTAAAGGAATATAAATTCTGTGTAAAAAACCAGATAGGCCGACAACTGACAGAAGATGTAGAAAGCACATAAGTTTATGTTTAGAACAACAAAGACTTTAAAAGGGTGTGTGGAGTAAAGCTTTCATTTGTGTTGGGAAACCAAAGTACTTGAAAAAACAAATTTGCCAGGAGAATGGAAAAGCCATGAAGAAATTAGTGCTGTCCTTGATGGAATTATCTGCTGTTCACAGGTTATGGCAAAACTTCGGGATGGGACTGAAGTTCACTTTTCCTGTCAGGTCACATCGATTTCTCCAGCCTTCCACAAGAGTAGAACAACTGATGAGTCTCAGGCATTTTCTCGAGTGCCTGCTTTCCAGGAATTTCTTCACCCACCTGATGAAACTCCTTTACCAAGGTGGAAAAGGAAGAGAAAAGCTTGCATGACACTGGCCTATTTAAATTGTGAAGCCATGCCACCCTCATGCAGTGCAGGCTGAGGGAGCAGCCTGGCAGGCACAGCACACCCGCAGGGCTCCCCACGTGCGCTCAGTGTAAGCACTGGGATTTTCTCCCAGGAATAGGGAACTTCACAATCAATATATCTGCTGAGGATGCAATAATAGTGTTCACTCATCAGACACACGAAGAAAACTGAGCAGGAGGTTGATCTCAGGGAGGCACAAAAGATTGTTACCTATCTAGAAGTCTGGGCTGTGCCACACGATCTCCTACATTGTCTTCAAGTGGGCTAAAATGAGAAGTACCAGCTTGTTTTGTAAAGGGTAGTTTGGGTTTTTAAATTTGGTTAGTGGGGGGGGTGGGTTAAATTGTGTGTTTAGATTTTGGGTTTTTTTTTTTTTTTGCTAACATATACTTTGAGGCCTTACCTAGTCTTCTAAGCTGGAAAGCCAGGGCAGGCAAGCAGATGAGAAACTCGCAGCATACAGAGGCTTTAGAAACACCTCTCTTAACTAAAAAAGCTAATTGGGAAACTAAAGAGGAGAAGAAAGACTTTATGTGAAGCACCTGGACAGAAAGAGCAGAAGTCGACTTTCTGTTCTCCTATTATCAGCATTTTAATGCTTGCTTTTACCTCATTTTAACAGAACAGTAGTGAAGTTGTGCAAATTCCACATCATTTATTTGTATATAAAACAGTATACACATACACATTATATACTTAAATTACACGGATACACTTGCATTTACTTAGCATATCTACATGTAAAGCTATTAGGAAGCCTGCTAATAGGAGAAATTCACAGAGGTTTAAGCATACAGCCTAGTTAACAAAGAAGCTCTGTAACTAATACTCCTCTAGAGGACAATTTAGTCAGCAGGGCACCAACTCTATTCTTCTTTTATAAGTAGTATCAGATCTATGATGCCTGTAAAGAACAGAGAGACCTTACTTACTGCATCTCATTCAAACCAAGGCACCTTCAAGCTACAGTGCTTCCATTTATCTTGTTGGAAAGTTGGCAGGTTAGGTAATTGCTGGGATTCTTTTAAGGGCCTGAAGTCCCCATACCCTAAGGCATGCCTTAAATTTTGCCTCTTTTCAGAGGCTTTTTCTGGAAAGCACTCATTTCTTCCAGTAAAATCTAGCAAGTATAGAATTACCGGTAGTCTTGTATTTCTTACAGATCTGTTTCTTGTAGAGCAATCTCATTATTCCTATCTGTGGTATTGTTAGGACTGTATTTTCAAATCTGACATCAAATCTAAGAAAAAACGGACAAAATATTTCCTCCCTCCCATCACAAATCTGTATTACAATTCTGTATTTTCTATGTCAGCGTTATATCCTGTATTATTCAGGACATCCTAACCACCTTTCAAAGTTCATTTCTACATAATACCTTGATTACAAACTGAAATGTCCCCATACAGGATTTATCTCTTTTAGCAAAGTGTTTTATCTTCAACTGTCTTCAGTTCTAGCCCCACCTTCCACCTATGCACGACCTTTTTTCTTGTCCGTCTGACAAGAACAAGAGCTGAAATGAACAGGATCACATTGTGATTGGGATTATAATGTTATGCCTTCCTGGTGGGCATGATCTTATCAGAGTGACAGGAGAGACACTTGAAACAGCACACCATTTTACTACTGCAATGTGGGGAGCAAGGGGTAGAAGGAAGCAAACTGTTGATCCAGAAGCAGGAAACTCAAAGCTACAAAGAGATAAGAGGAAAAAAACCCCTACAAACATCCATATATAATATAATAACATTAACTTACTTGAGGAACACACCTAGATCCAATAAACAGCAACAGGGAGACTACAGTAGCTCAGCAATACCACCACAATCTTACACACCAAGTGAGACAAGATTACAGCATTCACTGTGGAGCAAAATTTTACACAGCAAATACGTTGTGCAGCTGCAAGCTTTGCTTAGCTATGTCTCAACAGACACAAACCAAGGGAATCCCTTGCTAAATACTTAGAGTTGAAAAAGGATGAGCACCTTCTCTGAAATCAGCAAAACAAGAAAATGTGGGGCACCTTGCTAATGCAGTACCTACGCCACTAAATCACAACCTAAGTTCTCTAAGAAGTTACTGCAGTCTGGGGCTCTATTGCAGGGATTATGCAGAATACATACAACCTGTGGTTTATTTAAAATTTCCAACTATTGCCTTTATGCTCAGGGAGTAGAAGAAAAGCAGAAGTATTCTGTAGATATTAAAATTAAAGACACAGAAAACCTTTCTGTCTCCAAGAAGCTGAACCCCCCAGACTCTACCATCTATTGTGCTGGGATGAATCCCAGCACTAACACATAGGGAACTGCATCAACTGACTGGCTGCAGGATCAAAGCCTGCTTATTCCATTCAGGCCTTCCTGCAGTATTTCCTTAGGATAGTGCTGCTCAAAAGGCAGGATCCTGCATGAAATATCCATCTCTTTAACACGAATCACCACTTTAGAAGCAAAATTATATATACAAGCAAACATATTTCACATGTAAGTATGTAAATATATATTCAAACAGACATACACTCTGCTATTGTTTTGGAGCCATGGGGGATTATGAACAATATGCTCTGTAATTGAGATTAACTTTGAACAAATGATTTGGCTGACAAACACACATACGCACACAAAAGGAAAACGCACAATATCTCTGTTTAAATTTCAAGATATTTGTAAGACCTCTTTTCATCACAAAGCAGCCTATAATAGCATGTTTCAAGAAGTCTTCCAAAGGCCCTGCTGGTCACATTGTGGAGGCAGTGAGCGAGCTAACAGCCTCCCAGCTCCTACACAACTGGAAAAACGTCCAGGCGCAGCAACGATTGGGACCACGTGGGAAATTCTTTTATTTTCAAAGGCTGCTACCCTCAATGTGGATATCTTCCTTCCACGCCAGCTGCATAAGGACCCTCATCTAAGTGCAAAAAATGTACCTAATGCACATCTTTAAAAAATTGTTTAACAGGAGACAGCAGGACTGCCATTACATTTCTGCCAAAATCCCTTTTACATGCCTTGCTGCAATTAATTCTGTGGGAAAACAAGGTTTATTCTCTGAATCTTAAATCAAAGTCTGAAGCAGGAAAAGTAGAGAAGACCACTTCTAGTACAAACACCTCCCTGAGGAAAAAGCTTGATTTCTATGGACAGGCACAACTCTACCTCAGAACATGCTACTGTAAGGAGAGGGCTTGTTTCACTTGCAAGATGAACATAAACTTTAGCAATAGCTAGGCAGAGACACTTCTTATGATACTCACATTATCTAGAAATCTTACTTAATCCCACTTACTATATGTTTCAGCATTTTTAACCAGATTTTTAACTTTAACCTCTGTGTGATAAACTATTCATGCAATATTCTAAAGGAAGGGAATTCTAAGTATATGATAAAAAACACCCGTGTGTTGCACTAAACTTAGTGACAAAGCACCACTTGTTAGGGAAACACGTTCCCTTCATTCTGTGGACCTCACATGCTTCCCAAAATAACTTGGTTACTGAACTGTGTTGCAAGTACTCTCTCTCATCAGTATCAAGTACTTTCTCAGAGGAGTTTTACAGGTAAGTCTCTGAGGATGCAACAATCTTTTCCCCAAAAGGCCTATATTCACTGAAGCAACCAAAAAGGAGTGCAATCAAACACTGCAGTGCCAGTGCCCTGATGTCTTCTCAATCTATGAGATCCTGGAATTAGATCACTCTTCAGGAAATTATCTACAAAAAGATGACTTGGAAAAACAGATTCAAATCACAGCTTACTACCTAATTGCTAAGCAAATGACTGTTCATTCAAAGAAAGAGTAATTTTATACTGCAAAGGATCTGCGTTTGTCAGACAACCTTACCTAAAAATAAACACTGTTGACCTATGGTACAGGAGTCCAAGAACAGAACATGACATGGGATGAGAAGTTGCTAGGATGGATACAATCACCTTTCTGTGTCTAAGATGATCCACAGTGGGATCTTATTAGCTTGCCCAGACAAGAGCTTTACACCAAAACCAACTTAGGGCAGCAAGAAATTCAATACTATGAGGCACCAGATGAAGGCGCCACCAGCCACACTCCTCCCTGCCTGTGCCAAGCGCCACTCACTGTGGGTCTGCAGCTCCTGGCTCCTGAGTCCTACAGCTACATCAAGTAACCTAACTGCACAAAAAAAGTCACTGGTTTATAAACACTGACTCCTGTGTATGAAACCATAAATACTAATGACCCATGTGCCATCAAAGCAAATTGACAAAGTCTAACAAGGATTGTAAAGCGTAGGACACACAGCCTGTTTGATAAGGATACTTTTTAATATTGCAAATAAACAGTATATCTCCAGAACAGAAAAACAGTAACACAGCATCTCTCAAGATACAAACGTCCCTGTTTATTTCTGAAGCAGAATGCTTAGCACGTAGAATTTCTGGAAATAAAATTTAAAAATAAAAAAGCCATGAACCCTTAGGAGTCATTTGTTTCTTCAGTACTGTAGCAAAGAAAAATTCCCAGCTAACAACTCTTGTAGCTACAGCATCAGTCATTTACCATCAATAAATCATCAACCTTTAAAACAACCAAATCAATGAAAACCACAACAAATGGCCCCTATGAAGAAGAAAGAAAAGTTGTGTTTGCATAACAGCAATCTAATAAAATTTAGTTTATTCATACAACTTCCCGTGCATAGTACCAAACTTAACCACTCCCAAACATGAAATCCCTTCCGTTAAACCTAAAGGGTTTTTCATATAAAGGACAGTGAGGTGAGACAAAACAACTTCCCTTTTTTGCATCTCTTTGGATTACAACCATTTTCTAGATCATGTAGCCTACAACTGCCTCCACAGGGAGAAGACAGACTAACCTGGCAGGATAAAACAGAGGAAGATGAATTAAGCAAAACATGTACTGATCCAAAATCTTTCAAGCTCTCTGGAGCTTGTTCTTTTGGGGATCACTCTCCTTCTCCCTCTGTGCAGCAAGCTTAGTGATGCTGTCTTGATTTTTAACCTGAATGGACACTGCCTGAGCAACCTACTCACCCACCCAGACTACACCCCTGGCTGTGCTTCTGGCCATGCTGAATTCAGCAAAAAAAAGCCATAGGGAAAACACCATGTGGCTCCTAATCCTCCTCCCATTACCTGCATGTTCTACTTTTACAGCTGATGTAGAAAGAAATCAGACTAAGAAAGGAACGAGTACTAAATCACGAGAAAAACATCGATTTGAGCAAAGGCATATGAGAAAGAACTAGACATTACTAATAGAACATATGGGTCGGTAGATCTGAAAAAGACCAAACATTTCAGCAAGAGCAATAGCAATACCCATTAGAAAGTATTGCTTACTCCCTTTATTCCATTTACTCCGGCTATCATACTTTGGGAACTTGCAGCACATGCAGTCAGACACAGACCATCTATCTTTGAGACTATATATTCGAAAACCTGATATTGTGCAGGTGTGGCTCCAGCAGAAAGGAACAAACAGAACTTCAGAATAGCATAACATTTAATGTGGTAAAATTCACACCATGCCTCACCTGCACTACACCCACGAGACTGCAGTGCAGAGATTCTCATTAGGTCTGTGCAGGGCACCTCACATAGGAGAAGCCCTTTGAACATGACCACACAACCTCCTGTGGCTGAAGGTACCTTACTGTTTACTACAGACATACCCTGAGTCACAACACACCTATTTTGCAACTATTAATTGACATCTTTCTACATGTGCTTCTCAGACTATCCCACGTGGCATCCAGAAGACATTAACTGTGCTTGTAAGTTTGGACCTACAACACTATCTGATTTGGAGACTGCACTGAGAGAAAAGAAAGTGTTGGTCCAACAGCCAACTGCCCACTGATCACTGAAAGCAGATATTGTCATGCCACAGTAAATTAGGCAAGTTGATAACAAGTGAGTGGTTCTGACAGCCCAAGGCCACCTATGCACGGAGCATGATAAAGGGCTTAAACAACTGATTGAACCTATACACCTGTATGCATAAGGTTTAAAAACTCTTGATCTACAGCACTTGCATTTTTTCTTTTTTTTCATATTAATGCCCTTTGTAGAGTTATGGATTGATAAAAAAGTCTGTCCCAGCAGGTTACCGTGGGAATAAGGATCTACAAAACATAGTTTTTCATTAGCTTAGGGCTTGTGCATGCATCATACTGTGTCTCTTTCTTCTCTCTCCCACACCACCCTGTAACCAAATACCACAATTCAATGAGATGGTAAATAAGCCCCAGACACATCCTTAACTTCAAAAAACACAGGTGCTCTCTTAACTTTCCATCTCTTACTATTGAATCAGAAGCAGAAAGGAGGAGAAAAATGTATACATCAAAAAGGCTGATAAATGTTGTAAAGACTTCCTTTTAAAGGAACTGAATAAAGTGACTTCCCTCAGAGAACAATATTAATGAATTAAGTCTTATTTAAAATACTGGATATGCAGTGTTACACTGGGGTAACAGGCAGAATTGAGTGTTACAAGGTTTGCTTCAGTAAATTCAGCTGAATTTCCCACTTCAGGCTCATTGTCTCATCCTCATGCAAAAACTTCTCATCCTTGTTCCTTTTTCTCTTCATTTTTTACTGAACCCAATGAGACTCAGGAGTGTAGTTTGACCATCAGTAGAGCCATGCACACAAACTGCTTACTTCTTTCTGAGGTCTGCGGACCACAGCAGCAAAACCAACTACGCTTCAAGAGCTTTTCACTCAACCCCTCCCACATTTACATTCTCCGGTAACCTGGGAAAAGGTTGGAAAATCAAATCCAAGACAGTCAAAAAGCAGAAAATAAACTTTCAGATTGTTTCTCACACATGCCTGCTAGAACAAGGTTCCCACAACAACCCAAGTTCTGGAACTCACATTTCTTTGCAGTAATTCAGTGCTTGCTGGGCATGCTAAATAATCAAGCGGCCAGGGAATGTGGAATTTTGAGATGATACAGCTTTAACAAACTTACGTAGAACTCAAGTTCAAAAACCTCTATATAAATTTCAAAAGGCTTCTGCAATGCTAGAAAAGTGTCGGCTTCAGTTTTCTTTTTGAAATAATGCCTTTACTAACCAAGTAGGAAGCATAACTTGTAGCACTTCAACTGGGCATTAAGGAAAAATTCTGAAAGACCAATACCCTTCCCCATCCACTGCTAAGCACTATTTTGGCATGGGAAGAGGTATCTCAAAGGTAAGGTAAGATAATGCCAGGGTTGTCTTGATCATTGAGTGAATTAAACTAAACTTTATCCAACAGATTTGTAATTTCAGATCCACTCCTGAAATCCAGTAAATGAAGAGACACATGGACCTGTCACTACAGAAGTGTTAAACAGCGTGTACTACGCAATCTACCAAAAAACCCCAACAGATCAACGACTACTGTTCTTTAATTAATATATCATACAAAGGAGAAACATCCATGGGGAATTTTGAGGGTTCTGTGTGCCTGAGCATGCTTCAATGTTGAAGCTTTTTCTTAGAGAGGATAGGGAGTCTTGACATGTTTTAGTTAAAGCTTGTTGTGGGTTGTTCCTCCAAAATTGTCCTTGTCTTTAAGGGAGGAGGTTGGTATTGCACAGAACTACCTATTCACTGCAATGCTAATAAAAGTGGTCTGAAAAACTTCCAAGAAAGCATGAGTAGGATGTCCAGTCCACAGCAATTGTGGTCCTCAAAAAGGTGACTGCCACAATGGATGATCACTTGGTGGGGTCTTACTGGGCAGGGCACCTCCATCTGCCTTTTTGGATGATGGTGCTTTACCCAGCCCTTCACCTGAGGTGCCAATTGTCCTTCTCCAACACCTGCCAGGCTACGTCCCTGCTGCAGCTCCCTCCAGCAAGCACCACTGCAGTGCCACAGTGCACTTGGAAGCCACTTGTATAAAATATTTGTAAATACTATAAAAGGTAACCCCTTTCCCCACTAATCTGTATTCTTGTTGCACTGAATTCTGAGAGTATTCATAAATAGTGTGAAAAAACATGTCAGGTAAAATGACAGTGGTGGTAAAAGAAAGAACTGCAACTGGAAGCTTCTTTGAAAGAGAGTTTCCCAGGATCTTGTAAGGCAGCGATCCTTTGCTCTCTTCTCCGGCCGCTCCTCTTCTCCCATGAGAAGCCAAAAGAACTGCAGCTCTCAATGGCTGCTTCCTGGTCCTTGCAAGAGGAAGCAGAGACTTCAGCCCTGACAGACCCTCAGGTACCTCCCTACCTAGTGCTGATTCTCCATCCTCCAAGCCTGTCTAAGCTTTGCAACACAGCTTAGGGAGCTGGGCCAAGAAGGCACCTGGGGAATGCATCTGATAGAGAGATGGCAAAAGAGCCACTTGTATCAAGGTATGGTTTGTAAGTGTGACAGCTTGAGAAGAACACGGCTCTTAACCTTATGAAAGTTTAGCTGCATGGCTTCTAAGGTCATTGCTGCTTTGCAGCAGTTTTGCCTGAATTCCTGTCCCAGTTCCCTGTTCACAGTCTTCTACTCTGAAGCCTACAAATGGGGCCAGTGTTTATACACTACTGTCTTTCTATAAAAAGACCACTACCTATATCACAGCTTCCAAGATCTACCTGATGGAACTATCAAACCACAGCTCATTTCAACCTTTAAGTTATTCATCAGATAGACCACCAAAAAAGAAGAAAAAAAAAGCAAATCAGTAAATTATATCTTTGCAAAGCCTCAAAATACTTCTGAAGGATGCTTGTCAGAACAAACAAATGTACTAAAGGAAGAAACAGCCTCATGAATTAAGTAAAAAAATAAATAAAAGGAAAACATATGAAAATTTCAACAACCGTGCCAATCTGTTGTGAGCTGTACCCGTGCCAGTGGGCGGCCTCGGGGCACCGTAGGATTCCTCAGTGCAGTGCCAAGCTCCAGCAATATTGTTATGGTTAGAGAGGAATTTCTCACAAGAGCTAACAAAGGCAGAAGGTCATAAATAAACACAGCAGGATCGCCTTGTCAGTTCTCATTATTAGCGCTGCAGGCACTTGCTTTTCTATGGGCTGCTCACAGGTTCATTTAAGTGTAAGAGCTCCTCCTCAGAATTTCACATGCTCATAAATAAAGACAACATTTCATTAGAAAGAAAGGCACACCTAAGTTATTTTTTATTCTTTTTTTTTAGGCACGCAGGGGCACATGTGCTTGAGCTGGCTGTGCTGTCTGCAGCTGCTCTGTCCGTACGCATCCCGTGCTGGCAAAACCTTACACTCAGAGCCTTTCTATGCTGGCCTCCGTGACGCCGTGCAGGCCTCCCTCAGACCACGGCCATAATGAATGAGGAGAGCCTTACTACTGTAATAATGGTCACCAGAATTACATCTGGGCAGGAAATGAGGCTGAGCTCCTAAACTGATCCTGACGTGCATTATACAACTAGGAAAGCACAGCTGTGTGATCATTATTGCAATTATAAAGTGACATTTAGTGTTAATTTTCTTTTCTTACTGAATTTTGAAATGGAGAGGAGGCAGAACCAGTAACTCTGGGGGTACAAATGTGCAAAAAAAGGAAATTCAAGTTTTCAAGAGTGCAAATGTTGATTTTTCATCACCTGTCAGAGGTTAACAAACAGCCAAGTGAAAACACCTCGTATCTCCCATACACATACCCACCTCTACCGATATTCATACCTATATAGATGAGTGAAAAGTAAGCTTTGTGTAAAACTAGAGACCTTTGAAATAAATTAACACTATCATGTAGTGCATGCTGATTTCAAGTTGCAGATACACTGCTTTTCAGATTATTAGGGGAAATCAAGAGATAAGCAATGCTATCTCTAGAGAGTTTTTATTTTCTACTTATTACCTTGGAATAAAGAAAAAAGGTAAAGATGTTAATAAAGCTCAAAGGTTCACAACCTTCGAAACACTGCCAGTAAATAAAATGTAAATAAAATAATAGGCCTTATGTAATACAGGGGATGCCTAGCAATTGAAAAACACTTCTTGGTCGCCATTCCTTTCAACACAAGACAGGTGGTAGAGAACGTAATTGCTCACCTGCCAACCCCAGCCCCCAAAATACTGCTTCCTCTTGTGAACTGTACTAAACACCAATGCACCAGTACATTAAAAGTTTGCATCTATCTTTCTTGTTGGCTAAAATCTGACCAATGTTATTGTTACTATAAACTCAGATCCTCAGTTTTTAAAACAAACTATATGACCGACAAGCAAAAACCCTGGTGCCTGGCATGCTTTCTGTGAGAAGCTTGGGAAAACAATTTTCCTTCCAGTTTGCTTCCTATCCCATCACCTGCTGTCAGAAGAAGTCGGGTTGTTAGTCCTGATGCACTACAGCAGAAAAGCCATGTTCAAAGAACTGTTTCCCTGAGCTGTGCAGCCCTTCATTACACACCATTCATCATTACCAGCACCAGGAACTGCTGGAACAGCCCTTGCAAATGAAAAATCTCCCTGTTTAACTTTTAGAGGCCGCCAGCCCACTCCCTTTGGCCTCAGTGCTGAGGCAGGGTTTGTACCTCAGGCAGGGGGCTGCCAGCCATGTTGTGTGTGCTCTCTGCCCACAGCCCACCCTGACAGGAGGGCAGCAGCCCCTCTCTCCTTGTGCCAGCAGGAACACACGGGAGCTGCTCTGCGAACGGCTGGCCCTAAACTGGCTTCTGGCAGAGTACCCAAGGTGCCAGGGAAAGGGCTTTCTTTCTGCACACCAGCAAGGGCATGCTTCTCGGCTCCACACTCCTGGAGAGGAAAGAGATGCTGGAAGTGGAAGGAGCTGGAGGAAAGGACAACAGTTTCCAGCTAGTCAGCTCCTCAGTCTCTCCTGATCCATAGGCAAGGTGCTGCCGGGGCATGGGGCAGGCTGCAGTCCCTTCTGCAAGCACAGAAATGGAGATGCTGCTCTATTTCTAGCCTCTTCCCTTTGCTCATTTTTTTCTTATTAATATTTTAAAAACATTTACGTAGCAGACATGTTGCAATTAATTTATCTTCCCTGGTCAAAACACATTTACTTCTGTAGAAACACTCCTCTGCCACCCGTTTCAAAAGAAGAGCTGGGTTTCAGCCCACTCACTCAAACACAGATTTGTATTAATTCTTGTGCCTCATTAATTATTTCAGAAAAGAAGAATTCCTTACACAAGTTAAAAAGTGACCTAAACCCACTAACTGCTGTGTGCTATGAATGGCAATGGACAGAGACAAGGAGAAACATGTTTTTCAGGGGTCTCTGCAGTGCTTTTAAGTCACAGTGAGAAGAATTTCAGGTTTCACACACTCATCTTTTTTTCTTCTTTTTTTGTTTTAGTACCATCTATTTTGTTCTTCAACAGTTTTAGTCATATTTCAGTAGTATGACATCCATGGCTTTTTGGGACTTTTGATACCTTAAACTTTTTTACAGTTACACACTTGGATTTTTCTATAGAAAACATTAGAGAAATATTTCAAGGAAATCAAATTTCTAAATTAAATCATTAAATACTCTGTCATATCCAGCAGTAGATTTCACTGCCGTAGATGCATTACTGTGGAGTTTTTCCTCTAGGTGTGCAAAATATTTATTTTCTACAGTCTGCAAAAGGTCATTTTACATTTGTTAAGAGTACAAAAAATTATGCAAAGAACAGTTGAAGAAGGGGAAATAGAGCAGGAGGTATATTCTTCAAAAGAATTATTGGAGGTGTTTTCTTGTTACAAAATATCATTTGTTATTTTTTAATCAAAGAAAACTGCAAGAAAACACAAAAGGGTTGAACCATCTACTCTAAAAAATTGTGAATGCCAAAAGATCACAAGTAGCACTTTAATGTCAGAGTATTGGCTCTCATTGACTCCTCAGGATTTTAGTTTTGCTTTTTAGAGGAAGAAAAAACGAGAGAAACAGAGAAGGCATCATTAGACTAAGTCCATCCTGCGTTGCCTTAATTTTTTACGCTGGAACCCCCAAACTGTGTCCATGATCTGTATTGGTTTGTACCTGACCACTTCAGCTGTCCCTGACACTTGACCTGCTTCCGAAAAGCAAGAAGTCCAATTTAAGTCGATGGTCCTACAGGGGAGGTAATGGTTTGACCCTTGGTCCCTCCACTGCAACTGTTCCAATTCTCTAATGATTTCCCTGCAGGGTTCATTTACCAGTTCTGGGTCAAAGACCAGCACATCACGACGGCAAGGGGCAGCAGAAGCACTGCATGATGGATTTGAAAATAAGTGCATCGTAAAGGAAACCTCCATCAATTAGGGATGGCCTTTGAATTCAAAACAAAAGGAAGCAAAGTGCAAATCATAATGTCTACTCTGCTCGCTTTAACAGCACACGATTTAGCAGATACACACGGTAAGAGATGCATTCTAGACTAGGTGCAAAACCAGCAATCATCCTAGGGCAAACAGTCCCCCTGTTCATCCTCAGAGGAGATGGCCTTTTGCTCACTCTGAGCAACTGCGAAGTTGAAAGGATTCACTATTCAATTCCACGCCAGCTTTTGGTACACCTTAGCACTTCGATATGTGCACCATGGTTTTAATTAGAAACATTAAGACCTGCTCTAACTATGAAGCAAAATATTACCCAAGTCCACTTCCACTTTCTGGAATCTGTAGTTTAATTTACTTTTACAGAAAACTGCAAAACTACCAGTTATGAGTACATCTTTTCCATCCACTCATTGCCATGTATGTATTAAAACAGCTGCAAATTTCCTTTTTCTTCCAGTGCTCTTCAATACTGAAATGCACTATGTGGTTTTTCTGAAAGAAAGGTATGAAGCATATTTAGAAGTACAGAAGGAGATGCAATAAGGGCATAAAAATATGCATAATGAAGAAAATAAAAGATATCTCTTGCTTGTTCCTAGTGAAAGACTGAGGGGAAAAAAAGAAATAGTGCCAGCCAACAAGCAAATTAAAAAAAGATATGAGAAGGCTAAAAATAACTTCTAAGGAAGTCTCTGCTTTCCTGAGTGAAGTGACCAGGCAAAGACATGTTAACAACTCTGCTAATGCTAGAAGCCATGGTCACGACTAGTGCTCACTGAGCTCTCATCTAGTGAATTCTGCTTGGTCTGCTTATTCCCCACAATTAGGGATCTATATCCTTACATGAAACTTTATGTTACAGTTATAAGACCACCAAAATTAAAACATTAAAGAAATCTTAAAAGTTGTGGGTTTGTTTCTGGGTGTTTTTTGGGGGTTTGTTTGTTTATTTCTTTTTTGTTTGTTTTGTTTTTTAATACTTTTAGTATATCTAGGCTTCGCTTCTCTATTTTTGAAGGACAGGAGAAATTGCTTATCTGATATTCAAAATACGTTTGTTATCAAGCTTCTTGCCAAGGCTTTTCAAATTAAACAGTGATTGAGACCTGGTAAAAATACTTTAATTTTCCAAGAGTTGAAGAAGCTTGGAAAGAAAGGACTTCATAGTGTTTCAGCATAGCATCTAAAAACTGCAAATTGTGTTTTAAACTTTTGCTTGCCTGTGTGCACAAGTATCACATACTCTCTCCAATATTCTGCCCAATACTTATTTGTGCATACTATTTTCCAGCACAAGAAGCATAGAAACCTACACTCTTGCTAAAACAGAGAGAAAGAAAAGCGTGATTTTCTCCAACAATACTTGTCTGAAAAAAGAAGATAACTGCTAAGACTGAGAATAGCCAGATTTAAACAGGAAGCAGAGGGATAAAATAATAAGGAAAACATAGCAACAAACTTTTTACATCACTTTCTCTTCATAAGTGCAAAACTTAGAAGCTGCGTAAAATCCTCTGTACTGAGCCCATCAAGCTTGCTGACTCTGAATCTCCTGAATTACCTCCCAAAGCCTTTAGTATCCTCACTTCTATTTTGGCAAAAGTGAGGGATGGGCAACATCCGCTGGGATCAGAGTGAACGGGGTTTGCCTATGCAACCAGGCTGGCTGAGAGTAAGTTCTTGCTGCCAACCACACCATATGTGACAGGAAAACTTTTGTTAATACAAACCATATTGATGTACTTGTTAACGACTTGAACAGCCCAGTAATTGAATTTAAACCAGTTAACTATTCACCAGGGCTTCATCAGCCCACCTCCTTCATCTCCTCTAGCCCTGTGTTATTTCAAAGCAACTGGAAGAATTTTACACCACCGCCACCCTTTCCACCACAACCCTTTCACCATTATGTGCGCTCGGGAAGCCTTGCATTTGAGCAGCTCATTTGAAGAGCTCTTAACTGCATGTTTGAAAGAACAAAGCAGTTTTATAACTCTCTCTATCCAAACAGAAGGCACTTATCTGAGGGGCTCTCTTATTTTCAGTCCATCAATAAGTGACACCGATATGTTACAACTGGCTACCACCATGGAGACAAAGCGTGTCCGTCCCTGACCTCAAAGGGATCAATCACACCAGTGTTTTTGTGAGGTTTGGGTTTTTGTATTAAATGGATCAAGCAAGGAAAGAAACAAAGCTCCTCGAAGTACATAAAATGTTTTAATGCATAAGTTTTTCAATTTCCTCATCAGCAACATTATTTGAAATCTACATTACTAAAAGGTTGCAATTACAGAAAGATGGTTTTCAGTAATTTTTTTTGAAGTAGTAATTCTTTAATTTCTTTCCTTCATTTTTCATCAATTAAGTTTAATTTTTCCTGTGAGCCAACACAAGGGAGCTGACAATAAAAGCCTGATGCAGCACACCTTTCCAGAGGCCCTTAAGCCAAGTGATTTCAGCTTATAATCAGGATATGCTTGTATTCACAACTACCCTCACTATGGCTCCACCTCTGCTCAAAAGTGTGGTTTTGCAAGATTTCTGGCAACATTATGCTTTTGAAGTTGTATGCAAAGAATGGCTCACTACAAACATTACTAGAAATAAAGGAACTTATTTGTTTATTTTTGCTTTAATTAAATTACTCTGAGCAGCTCATTTATCTCACACAGACCACAATTTACTATTGCCACTTGTTTAAACAAATTCTGTGTGTGATGAACTCCTTATTGGTGAGCACCTACAAAAAACGAAGACATTTCCCTCAGAGCAGTCCCTCTCCCTCCCTAAATTCAGGCAGAAATAGAAAAGCCAATAGTTGTTTTAACTGTACATCAGATCTCAGACCATACAGTAATCATACACATTGCAACAGATTTGCACAACATTTGGGCAGCATCTCAATGGATTGATAGCTTGTCCGTAGAGATGTGAACTTATCAAGGTTCTGCTTAGTGTAGATATCCAGACAAGCAGTTGGCAGCGAGGTTTCTTCTGCACTAATTACATTCTTTTCCAAAAGTTCACCCTGCCTGGGTGTCCAGGTAATTGCAATTAAGGCAAGAATCTGGTAATTAGAAATTCAAGTGCCCTGCCAAGAACAATACACTTCCTCTTAACGTGCTGCCCAAAGAACTAATTCACTTGGAAACGACAGAAGCTGATGTGAAGTGGCAGAGTAGATGTTGATTAAGCAACAACCACGGAAGTATATTCCCTTCCCCCTAAAATCATTTAGACTCTTAGAAAGTGTTTCATTGCCTTTGAAACATTTAAAATAAATTAAAATATCAAAATTCCAGGCTTCCAAACACCATCATTTTCTGCTTCCGTGTCAGCTTAGAATTGCTGGAATGTCTTTCTAGAAGCTGAAAACACAATGCTGGTCACACTCCCCTTCAATCTCCCACCAAAAGCTAACTTGGTACCATGACTCAGCAATTACATCTCACAGGCATTACTGAGTAAGTATCAAATCACTTAGTAATTTCTGAAATAAGTTTAACACATAACAACCAATACGTTTTTAAAGAAGTATAAAGCAAAGCCACTCACAGTTTACTGCTCTCACAGGATAGAAAGATACTACACTGTCCTCTAAATTCCAAGATTTTAATGGTATTGTTAGTTGGAAAGGAATGGTTATTTTTTACTCTCCCTAAACACTTTTTTTCTGGCTCACAGCTCTTCTTGTCAATTCAGAATAACACCTCTGTCCCAAATCTTGGGCCTAGCCTCTTATAGTTAATACTAGTTTTTTCTTTCAGGAAAGACAAAAAGCCTTTTTCCACTGGGAATAAAAAAACTCTTACTGTATGTATATTGTGTATGTGTGTGTGTGCCTATTTACACAGTTACATGAACACAGACATTTCAGTCCAAATCAAAGCCCTGGAATCATGTGCCTGGCCTTAGACGTAACTGTGATTATTCATTTTTGTACAGCTGAGCAATTTGAAATTCAAAGATGGAAGGTGCTGGGATGATGTTCTTAAAATTATTTGAAAAAAAATGAGGTGGGGGAGAAATTCCCTCCCTCTTTCTGAATAAAAATGTATACCAGGTCCACGTTCATGCTAGATGAGTCAAGGAAAATGCTCTCTCCAGTACTGCACTCTGTGGTTCCCAAACAGCTTCTTTTGGATGACGTCACTACCTCTTCTAGTGTGCTACTCAGGCACTATCAAAGGAGCTTCTGTTGCCTTGTCTCGTGTTTCACCCACTGGAGGCTTCAATAAAATCCCATCACTGGGATTGATCTGGGGATCAAAAACCACCACAAGCATCACTCACAGCATCCAGGGCGCACTTCACAAACGGAGCCTAGAGTAGCGTGCAAAATGTGTATAGAGCCCTGATGGAAAATCATGAAAAGGAAAGGATGCTTTGAAATTTTCAAGTTTTGTTGTTGGTTTGCTTTCATAAAGCATTGTAAGAGCAGTACTGCTCCCCTCCCGCCCCCAATGTTTTTAAGCCTAAAAAATTACTCCGTTCTCTCCTGACCTCTGTTTCCTATTGCCTTAGTGGGTTTCCAAGATTTCTTAGATCATAGCCAGACATAACTACTAAAGGAACAAGCTGAGATCATCAAAACCTCATGACTGAAACACTGAAAACAAAATAAAATGTACAGTTTTCACCACCCACCCCAGAAGTACATCAAGTGCACAGCAAGAAAAGCCTACAGTAAGAAATTACCTCTCACGCACTGCAGCAAAGCCTCAGGAGCTAATAACACAAGAAATAAAACTGCTGTTTTGATTGATAGATCTGTTAAAGTTTCTTATCGCTTATTTCCAACAACGTCAGTCAAATATGTTTCATCTTTTATCAGTAACAAAATAAAGTTATTTTTGCCTGAGAATCTAAATTATAGATACTTACATGTAGAGAAATAGCACTAAGCTGAGTGACAACTGGGGACTAATGTTTTGCAATTGACCTAACAACATATTGAAAAAATAACAAAGATTAACTCTTACCATCTAACACTCTGTTCCTTCCTATAATTCATTTCAGCTGATCATAAGCAAGTTGTTTAGTTCACATATATTGAGTTATAACTTAAGTAATCTTCCCCTTTACATCACAATTCAATAAAGAAATTAACTGTACGGATTCTTTGTTCATGTAACAGATAAATTTTACACATGTTACACAATTATTTACATATATTTACATGTTTATGCAAATACACACATTTGTATATATACAATACATATAATGTAATCTTTGATTGGTAAAGCTGGGTACTGAAAAATGGTTCACTCTCAGCAAGGCTTTGCTGCTGTATTGTAAGTGATTTTTATCTTCCTGGGCAAGTTAAAATCTACTGTTCAAGCAGTATGAAAATCCTCTGACATGCACTATGATTTCATAGTTCCGACATGCTGAAAGTCGTCGGATGCTTTGTACATGGCATAACAGTCAAAGTAGTGCTTTGCAGGGAATTCAGACTAGAAAAAAGTTAGAAGCCTTATCTTCCTTGTATATACCCACTTTCACAGAAGCAGATGAACAGCTGACTGTGTCCATGCAGTTGGATAAGATCATTTCCCAAGGTGCTGACATTGTCTGTACACAAGAAGGGCTGGGCCCCATTCTTTTCTTAATTGCAGGTGTTACAACCCAGAGAACAAGAGGAAACTCTAAGAAGCCAAAAACCACAAAAAAGGCAGAAGAATTTAGACTAAAAGAAAGGAATTTTTCATGTCAGAAGTTACCAGATCCCAGTCTGATGCATGTATAGGTCCATTCTGCTGCTTTTGAACACCTGCTGGAGGGACCCACTCCCACCTGGCAGCCACAATGAGCAGCAGCTCCTCAGCTCCTTTCCACAGCCTCTTCTCATCTGTGTGCAGCAGGACTAGGATCACAACTCGTACTACACTAGAACACATTATAACTATGTTATCTACATTGGCTCTGCATGAATGTTGAAGACCTCAACAGTGTGCCAAGCACTGCTCATGCTCCCTGAAGTTGACTGCTGTGAGGGGTATCCCATCTCAACAAGCAAAACTACATGAGTTTCTCTCTGGACCACAAAATCCATCTTTTACGCTGAATATTATATCACAAACGAAGTAATATAAAATAAACTTTCTCTTGTAACATCCTTAAAAATGGTTAATAAGGGATTTTTAAAAGTTAAGATTTTTCTATATAACACTCCATAAAACAGTAACAGAGTATTTTACTGCTTCTTTCTTCAAAGATGCACAGCTTTTCTGAGAGCTGCATCCATTCAAGTAATGGAAGGAAGCCAAGGTGCAACCAGAGGCACTTATATTTTGAAATCCAAATGGTCACTTTAGAAAAATTATACTAACCAGCACACAGCAATACAAATTGCTCTATAAAAGCAGCAAACTGCCTTATAAACTGCTCTTTTAAAACTAACTTAAGGAAAAAAAAAATTGACAATGGGCTACATAGCTGTGAAGTAAGTCGCTGGTCTTCAACCAAGATGATGAAAATCAGCCATAAAGAAATTTTGGTGACTGGAAGAAAGAACAAGGTGATGAATGTATTGGGGGAGTGACCGGGCCTTGCAAACTCTACTTCAACAGCTGACTATATACAAGTACATGTATAACACTGCACCCACCTCAAGCTGCCATCTAGCTCTGCAGGCATGGTATTCTAGACAAATTCATTATCATTCAATAATAATGAATTAAGAGCCAGTATTTTCTGGAGAAAACGAATTTACTGCAATGGACAAGCAGCAGACTGCCAGCAGTTAGACAGGTTCGGGGACAAGTCAACCACACCACAGATAATTTCCTCCATTTTATAAACGTTCAGTCGTAACACAGACAGATACCTTATTTTCCTAACTTCGAATTGGAAATCCTTTCAAAAACCTATCCTATGTCTTTGTGCAACAGACTCCAAATAATTTTGTGAACCACAGGCAAAGGCTTGTGTAAATGCAAAGAATGACACAATAGGAAAATTACCGGACGCCTTCACTGTTTCTTATTAGCTCTTTTTTTTTTAAGGAAGACACAGTTTCTAATGACCTTCCCACCCAAAGGGTAAGAGCTTTGTCACTTGTGAGTTATTTGTATACTCTTGCTAATTGTATTGTTACACTCCTCCAACCGTTATGAATATTCATTTTCTCTCACTTCTCTCTCTGTGCACTTATTAACTGTATAACACAAATACTCGAGAGATTTTGTGTGTGTATGTATATATATGTATGTGTGTGCATGATATTATCTATGTAAATCTATAGCTGACCTGTGCACACAAAACATTATTCAGCAGTGGTACCACAGCCCATAGAAACAAGGTTGTAAAGGTCTGAACTGCAACAGAAATTGCAAAGGCTCCAAAGAACCAAATTTCACCTCAAACAAAACCAGCTCCTTTTACAATGATTTTGTTGGCAAGGATATGAACTCACCAAGCATTTCTTATCATCATTATTGTTACTATTATTTACTGAACACTAAACCCTATTTTGTCTTATATATTTAAATTAAGAAAGTAAGATGCCTGAAAGACCGCATCTTGTCGTGTTTGCTTCTATCTGCTGCTACAGTTTTAAAGCACATTTCCCTTCATTTCACTTTTCCACAAGCCATAAAAAAACTCATTTCTAATTCATCCGTTCGTTCAGCTTAACCTCTCTTCTCAGCAATTAAAGTACTCTGCGCATCCCTCATCTATCACACAGCCAGCTAAATAATGCATTGCGTCCTCCGCTCATCTTTTATCATCCCAAATGACAGGTATTAGCATATCTCCCCAGTCAATTACAGTGCAGCGGAATAATCACAGCATAATTGGGCGAAAGCCACTCTAATCACCAACCCTGCAAACTCGCAGAATAAAAACTGAGTGGCAGTTCAGACAGGCCTTGCTCTTGTCCATGACTCCAGCCAACAGGCTTGGCAGGTCTCCATTTCCTTCTGCCTTTCCAAACTTGTTCTTTGGGGCTAAACTTCTCAGCACGTACCCCGTTTGGGTTTTCTTAAAGGAAGACCAGCACATTGATAAATATCACCCAAAGACTATTTGCTAAGAAATGCCAGCCTGGAATACAGCACAGCTGTTTTCTGCCCTTCAGATCATCCAGTGGGGCTCTGCTTCACAGACTAGCTTTGACAGATGGGTTTGTTGCTTGAGGTAGAAAGTTTTACATTTCATGTTAGAGCAAGCAGAATTTCTTTTCCTTTAAGTATAAAGGATTTATGAGATCTAACACAGTTAGGTACTGCTTAGATGGTGATGCTTACTGCAGACATTAGCCTTCTGGTTTTCAGCACTAGTGAGATGCCCACAAAGCATAATTTTTATTTGTTGTCTGTTTAATATACCTAGATTAAAATCCTACATATCTATATGAACATAAAACAAGTGTTTCACAAGCTAAACAAAGAGACAAAAGTAAATTAACATCACATTGCTCTTTCCTGTGTTCAATCTGAGCAAATGAGAATATCAACAGAAATTGTCCATGGCCATTACACCAACTTAAGGCTAACAGGCTCCTGGATGTGCAGTCTCCCCACAGCTCCCAAACTGTAGTATAGGACTAATCTCAGGTGAGCTACTTGTTCTGAGACGTCCCCATTCTGGGATTCAGAGCCATATTCTGATGGAGGAGCTACCCGTGGATGGTAATGGGCCTGTGTGTGCTTCTGGGATCTGCTTACCCTACAGGGCAGGAGTGTATTAGCTCTACAGTTTGGGATCCTCTCAACAGTTGGAAGTTGAGGGCATGAATAGTGCCCTGGGAAAACAGGATATGAATTTGAATTCAAAAGATTTTTCCACAGTAGTATGTAGGCACAGTTGAAATTTTCAAATGTATTACAAACGCGGAAAATCTTCTGAAATCTAACAGCCAAATTATCTTCTTTGAAATTCTAAGCGAGATGTACTAAATTTGTGCTGTTGTCATAAATGGCAGCAGCATCAGGTTGAGCATATTTTGTAGTTCAGCCCTAAAGAGGAAATGCTACTAAAGAAAAAGAGCATTTACACATATAACCAGACCATTAGCCTAGTGCATTCCTGCTATTTAGTTAGCATAACTACAAACTTTATCCAGTATAGGGTTAAATAGCACATAATGACAAAAACCCCAAGACTTTCTGGAAGGAAAGTTTAGGCAAGCTACATACCTATTTCAGTCTAAAGGGAGGGGGTTGCTTTCACTTCCCTGTACAAAATACTTGAGAGCTTACACATTATTTTAGGTAGAATACATCATAATTTTAAAATAGCATTTAATATTTCATCTTCTTCCTAATATTTTTTGCTCCCCTAACTATTTTCTCTAAACCACTTCCAAATTTCTAGCCCAGCATAATTTCTTTTTCGTTGGCAGATTTAATACCAGACACATTTCATCAGCGGAGATCTTCCCATCCTTGCTTTCCAAAGTGGAACTGAACAAGACAGGGAGGGTTTTTTTAATTTACTTAATTCATTTTGTATATATATCTCATTACATAGTTCTATGTACTAGCAATTTTCCATACAGTGCAGCTATATGAACAATTTGGTATTAAACCCATTACAAAGCTGGGGATGGAAGAATAACAGTTTGTGGATAGAACAAAGAGAAATACCTTTCTTACCCCCATGTCTTCTGAACGAACTATTCTTCTGAAAATACTACTGATTTTCTACACACAAGCTGCTGCAGCCACAGCACAAGCGAGAAGGGCAAAGCAAGGCTTGAGATTGCTTCACTGTGGAAATACTGGTGGAGGATCTGTACTTCTGTCCCCTGAACAGATCTGAGTGTTCACAAAGATGTGGTAACTATTCAGCTTTCTATGCTGCTTCTTTCTTCTGTGCCACCACAGGGCCAAAACCTGCTTCTTCTGCTAAGAGCCTCAGAACAAAAGACATAACACCTGTGCCCTTCATCTTAACTCATTTCTCATTTGAACCTTTGCTTAAAAGAAAAAACAGCGTAGTTACACAAATAAAATTTTCACTGTTTTAAAATTCCAGTGTTACTCTGTTGCATTGCCTTCCAAGCTGCTTACTTTATACAAATAGATGGAGGACACTTTCCAAATTCCAGCTTATTACCTTTTATAATGTTAGGTACTGTGTTACTCTCAACAGATTCACTTAAAAACGATGTGACTTGGGGCAAAGCCAATTGATGAGGGAAAAAAAGCCATTAAAAATTGGCTTTAAATCATGGCTTTCAACTGATAGAAAGACTTGAAAAAATTTTTAATTTCCCTCCTGTGATTGCTGATTTCACTCCTGTTCTGTACAAACCCCAGCAAAGTGAATGAAGGCCAGTCAGCTGGGTCATAGCAGGTTACATTGAAAAAACCACTAAGTTAAATGCTGTTACAGGAACCTTTATAAAGCCCTACAGATGCTGCTTTTCTTTCTGCACTGCATTTACTGCTCATAAGAAGTGTTCAAGAGCTATTGAGGTTTCTTCGTTCCTGCAATCTAAAGGGATAGCGTGTGTCCCTGAAGAAGACCTGCTAACACTGCCCTTTCACATCGCCCTGTGCTGAGAAATGAATCTGCTCTGCTTTTCTTCTTCCTTTTTATCTTTCCTTTTTCCCGAACACCAGCATCCAGCTTTATGAAATTAACTATTTCTCTGTGAAGAGGCAGGCTAAGACCAAATCCAATTTTGCAGAGGTACACAAGTCTCCTTAATTTCTCAATGGATGCATCTGGTAAAGCCAAAAGCTGAAGGATTTAGCAGCCTGTAATATAAAGCCTTCCTAGGAACTGGTGACGTATTTTGAAGTGCAAACAGCCTTGTTAACAATTTGTTTCACCTCCAGGGGCAAAGGTTTCTAAAGCCCTATTTCAAAAGACCTTGCTGGGGCAGGTTAGAATCATAGAATGGTTTGGGTTGGAAGGGACCTTAGAGCTGGTTCCAGCTCCCATGCCATGGACAGGGAGGGACACCGTTCACTAGGCCAGGTTACTCAAAGCCCCATCCAGTCTGGCTCTGAACACTTCCAGGGACGGGGCATTCACAGCTTCTCTGGGCAACCTGTTCCAGTGCCTTAACACCATCACAGCAAAAAATTTCTTCCTAACATCAAATCGAAATTTAGTCTTTTTCAGTTTGAAGCCACTTCCCCTTCTACCTGTCTATCTCACTGCTTTGCTGCATATACAGAAAAATCATGATAACAGAACATAAACTTGCACCCAGATACTAAAGTCAAACTGAGTCCCATGTTGCAAGAGCAAGAGCAAGGTACTCTCAACAGATTCACTGAAAACAATGTGGCATAAACTATGACTGTCTGGACTACTGCAAATATACATACATTTGTTAGGAGGTTTGTAACTTCTGGTAAGTAGCTAGGAGTAGTTAACACCCTCTGCAGTATCATCTGTCAAAGGACCTCCTGATAGACACCTAATCTAAAGAATGCAGAAATGATTCTTAAAATCACACAACTCAAATTCTACAACATTATCTTATACTGGGACTGCTCTCAGCTGTTAAAAGGAAGCAAATAAAAAGCATACTCATCCCACAGTAGCATCAAAACCTTGGCCTAAGTTTTGGATACTGCCTGCTTGATGGTACACCCAGACACATACTGGATTTCGTATTTTTGAGAAAATTCATCTAAAAACAACATCCAAAATCACGTGCTAGTAGGCAATTTCACAGGAAATAGGAAAGGCTCTGCAAAACAGCAGCTTTTAAGAAAAGGTTCCAGAATTTCAGATGGAAGGAGAACATGCCATAAAAACTCCTCCACCAACATCTGGAACAAAATAACAGCTTAAAAACCCCTTTTGAATCTACAGTACTTGGAACTGAAATTCAGACACATTATTTCCTTTCATTCATGATCAAGATTCCGTAAGAAACAAATGGATCAAGTTCTACCAAGATTTCCTATAGATGCAGTATTTTAATGCCTCCAAGCTGCATGCAAATTTCTACCCAGCAAGGAAATTTCTGTATTGATGTTTACAAAGTGCAAATGTGACATGTTGCAACTGTCTTGCACATTATGAGACACAATTTTCATAGCCCTGGACAATGCCTGTCTGCAAAACTGTAAAGATCGAGAAATATAAACTGTACAACAAGGTAGTCAGAGACACAGCAGAGGAGGAGGGGGCAGGGGAATCATGGGTTTAACACCAACCTCAGCTCTACAGCGATGATGGAGAATTCTGTAAATTAGTCTTTGCTTCTTTGAACATTAGCCTGCTCACAGTACACTATCATGGTGTCTGAATGCAAAAGAACGGTCTGCAGAAAAAGCATGCAAGATAAATCCAAGAACTGATGGGAACATGTATTCTCTGGAGTAAGTGGTTAATAGGGAACCATAAGCTACTACTCTTTACACTGGGTGAAGAGTGTTGACTGGTGAAACTGCATATATGTGCAAAGTTTAGTCACACAGGAACTCTCTGCTGGATGCAAACTCCTTATGTTCTCATTAAGGACAGTTCCAGAGAAACAGACAGAAATACAGTCCCTTCACAATTGCACTGGTTTATGTTTCAAAAATTAGGCAGTAGTATCCCTTTATCACTGAACTTTCACCATCAGTTGCAGTACAATAATTTATTTGAAAGTCAGGTTCACGTTTGTTTTGTGGATCTTGAAGGATTTTAGAATACTGACATTTTTATTAAAATACTTTTATTCCAATAGATCTCACAGCCCTAACACTTATTTATCTTTTTCAAGAACGCTCTAATACTGTAATAATTATGACCTATGTTCAATTGACTTGACGACTAATGAGCCTTCTGTAGCCCAAGTAAAAATCCTATAAGCTTTGATAAATTGCGCAGATGTAATGTCGTAGCAACACTCAGTCACTACTTTTCCAGAGTGAAACAGGAGTGCTAAGACAAAGCTGAGAGGATAATTGCCTTCCCTAGAATGTTGTTTTCCCATTTCCCTCCTCTTTCCTGTGGGGTGGGAGCATAGTGAGGAAAATATGTATTATGTTCCAGACACAAAATCCTTGAATCTGAGAGGAAAGTCAGGAACCTCTTTTAATGTAAAAGACTTCCTATGCTACCTGGATTCTACCACTAACAGGAACGATGCCTTATTTTTCCCATGGATCTTTCAGCATAACCACACCTATGCCATGGGGATACAAGTGTCTCCAAAGGAACAGCATTTTCCATTCAAGAGAAAATACAGTTGAGTTCTTATTACAGAGTATAATACTCTGCATTTTAGTTACTGTTTGGAGGATTTTAAGAAAAACATACATGGTCTCAAAAATGGGATTAGAGCTCCCTTATCGCAAAAATTAACTCTAAATATGTGGGAAGCAATCAGTTCCATGCATAGCTGTTCTCATTCCCTTGCTATATGTGCATGAATGAAAGCAGGCACATGTGCTTATTAAATTTCTTAGTGTATGTATGGTATCAAGGAAATGATATAATCTTTGGTTATCTAGGACTTTCAAATCCACATTATTAAATAACTTACATCATCCTAAAGACAGGTTAGCAAAATGTCACGGTTTTCTTCTATAAATAATGTTAAAGAAATGAGACAAATTAATAAAATAACTGCATTCAAAAAATGGTTGCAAAAAGTGCTTTCTCTAAATTAATAATTAAAGCTGCTTATGACTCTCTCCCTGAAAAATATTCCAAAATCTGGATAATGTCCAAATAGTATTTTGGAATTAGACATCTGCTCATCACATCATCTACCTTATAATTTCCTCACAGACTGGTTCCAGGTATTAAAAAGCCTTTTTAAGTCTGGAATTACAAGATCCAACTACAGAATAAAAATGCTAACATATATTCACTTTAAAACAACTTCTGTTTTAAAATATTGCTTCCTTTCTGATTTGCAAGATCATACGTATGTAAGAATAGAAACCATTTGCAATCCCTTTACAAATAATTCCTTCATATCAGTTTACCACAGAAACATAAATATGAATTATGATAAAGCATTTTGAAATCCACAAATACTATATTGCAATTTTGAATAATTCAATGCGTAACTAACTTTCAAAATTCACTTTTAAAAACTGTCTTTCCATTGTTACACAATGACTTGAAAAAGGGAACGTTTCCCCTTTGCTCAGCTATGGCAGATGCCACCTCTGGGACGGAGGAGCTGAGCACCAGACGTTTGCGCAGCCCTTTTGAAACTGAAGGCTGGCACCCGCAACACTCCTCCTAAATTTATTATGCTCTTTCTTATAGCTCAGCAGTGACACATAAGCAACAAACAGAGCTGTGAGCAATCTACAGTCACAATCTCAGGCTTATTTTATTTTCACCAAAGAGTTTACTATTACTGCTATCCATGCTGCTAGTATTCACAAAATGGACCCAAGATATAGAAAATCTTTGATTTTATTACTTCCAATTGAGCACGTACAGCTCTACAGATATGCAGTCAGAACTTCATGTGTACATAAGCCTTTTGCAAGATGTTCTCAACGAGCACACAAAAATTCAGAGTGTATGCATAAAGAAATCTCAAAATTGACAGAAACCAAACCTAGCTTTTCCACTTACACCACCTAGTGCAAACTTCACTGCACAGTAGGGAGCCATAACTTTGAAATAATAACAGATAACGTTGCATTTGAGCCTTATTTCCTGTTATTTGGGGCCTCTTGCCTAATTTTTTTTTATTAATACTATAATGACAAGGGGGCAAAACCAATTACAGAAACAAGGCAACCTGCTCTTAAACTGATTAGCCTAGATGTCAAAATGGTCGTATTCACTTTTACTGAACATCTTTCCAGCAAAGCAAATCCACTCTCTTCTAGACCAAGTGTCATATACAAGTGTACATATGCAAATATGTACACTTCAATCTACTGACTGGTGTTTGATCAATTTACATAGTCGAGTGGCTCACTCAGACTCTCTGTGCTTTGAGGTTACATGTCCCAGAATGTACTGAGCTTGTTGGCATTTCGAAAATTAAATTTAGAAAAACGTATTACTTCACAGTTCTTTCCCCTAAGTTACTAAAATATTTAAGTGTAAGATATTCTACATCTAGATAAGGGGATAAATCAAAGATCAAGACAATGAACTTCCATTCAACACACCAGCCCTCTTCTGCACCTTTCATCTCTTTATCAAAACACGGAGAGATGAGCCTTGAGGGAAGCAAGCCCTGGAGTGAGACATTCCAGGCTTGCTGAAGTATGCAAGGAGACCACAGTGTAATGGTTGCATGTATTTGAGTGTAGCAAAAACCATCTTTCACTTTTAAATTAGAACATGCTGAACTCAAATAACTTTGCAGAGCAAAATTGGAAGTGCAAGACTAAAATAAGAAGAGACAATTCTAACCAGAGAAAGATCTGGAAATCTATCCAGCCCTGACAGGCCTTTTTTTGGCCCCCACACCTTAAAGATGTGCCAGTAGCAAAGTGAGAAGGCAAACTCCTCTCCTCTGCTGAAGCACAGCAATAATCTGGGCCTAACTGGAAGCTCATTGCAGATTTTGTACACCACGGCACCTAGCTCTGGGTAGACTTTAGGCTCCAAACAACTCTGCATTTTGGAAAGCCCTTTAATCGAGGGCTCTTGAAATATTTATGGTTAAGTAGGAGCATCCTGCCCAGGGTGGCACTGGCCCCACAGAGCTGTGGCACCCAGCCCATAGAGCAGGGGGAGTGATGGGCTTGGCCAGTGCTTCCCCAGGAGTGAGGTTACAGCTGCAGTTTACACAGCACAATTGCATTGTGGGGATGTAAAGGTAAGGCACCGCTGTCCTGGCCAATACCATGAAGTGACAAGCATTCTCAGTAGGGTTGTTTTTCAAGTGTGTGCACATTTGGCATTTGAAATGTGTGTAGCAGAAGGATGGTCTTTGCCAGAACACGATGAAAGGGGGTATGTATGGAGTACAATTACTTTAACTCACTGTAAAATACAATAAACTAACTCCAAATCTTAGTGGGCAATGCTCTTCAGCAAAATGTATATTCACAGTAAAGAGCAACAAGAAGAAACTGTGGCAATAGCTGCAGCAGGAAAAAGAAAGAACCAGGTGCTATTTTATAATAGCATATAACAGCATATAAGCTGTTGTTTTAAATTACTTTTAATTATTTCACAAGATAATCCAATATTTTAGAAATTACTGCAGAAAGACTTTATTACATACTTTTGAAATATTTCTATTCTAGACTGAAGATTTCATTCTGTCTGGTCTGAAGGAAATAAGTGGCTGGGAAAAAAAATTCTTTGGCTTCACTTTACTGGGGGATTTAGTGATCAGGGATTAAAAATATGTAACCAGTCTTTATCCAACTCCCTACAATTTAAGGCAAAATAAACAGGATTTAACTCTCAAATGTGGAAAGGATATAGTTCTCTTTTTACCATTTAACACTGGTTTTCTTTGTTTTACTAAGACCTTGTATTTCAAATCTGATGGTGATACGATCATAGCACATTACCCATGCACAGCTTCTCTCCAGTAATCCCAAAGCACTATGAGCACAGCCCAGACAAATGAGGGCATGCATTTCTTCCTAGGAAGGATGAATTTCAGTGTATCTTCAAGTCCTAGCTCAATCCCTCTGAAATCAGAGAGGGATCTGCCCCACACTGTTCTGCTTCTGGGCCATGGAGTACCAAAACTTGATTCTCTGCACAGCCCTATCCAAAATTATTTTTAGACTAACTCTCACTTGCTGTGAGAAAAAAGTGTCTGGAGCAAACCTTAAGAGCCCACTTCAAATAATGCTGACTCCCTGGTAAAGACAATGGGAAAGCAGTGGACTAATTTATAAACCAAATACTTCTGCACATCACTACCAGCAACTGGGCCTGTGCCACAATGTGTGTGGCATATGCCTGATGATAATGTGAGCCACACGATTCCCTGTTCATGAATTTTGACTTTAAACTTGTGACTTCCAGTTTGGCACAAAAACGAAACAACAAAATGATGTCCCAGAAGGAGCTGGAGCACCTGGGGTTGGTACTGGTTTTCTGCAGGGAGGAGTGCTGCAGGCACACTGAGCTTCTCCCAGCCGTGGAAGGCCCCATCAGCACCTGGCTGACAGGAGAGAAGGAGAGCAATTGGAGGGGAGCAGAAAATCCTGAGAAACTTTTTGCAGACATTACAGGAAGATTTCGTGCCCAGGTATGATATGAACCAACTTACAAAAAAATTAAAATATCAGCAATTATCTCTTTTGAAGCCATGCAAAAATCCTGCCAAAAAAAGGAGAAAAAAGCCTACGTAACTTAACATAGATACTTAAGAAATAAAATTTTACATTTATATTTAAATACACTGTTTTGTGTATATATATTTCATATTTCTTGTATGTATAAAAATATAGTTTTGAGTATTTTAATAAAAGCAAACACAAATTGATTTAAATTAGTCTCTGAACATAGTGGAGAGCCAGAGAGTAATTAACTATGTTATTTATTAATTACTTTAACCACACCAACTGTCCTTTCTTTTCAACTCTCCAATAAAAACAACTCATTGCTAATCCACTACAGCTGCAGAAACTTCTATGAAATGTTAGTTAAGGTAATAAAATAGCTCTGTTTTTAGGTATGGAGGATCCATTTCTGCCCTTGAATCATTTATGTCAGATTATAATCTTCAGTGAAGAATTTGATGTTATTTCAACAATCCAATACCTCACTGGCACATGCTAGCACACAAAACCATTTTTTTAAAATTACACAGCAATATGGTCTGAATAGTAAATCGATCACTGAACAAGTTAAATCTGCATGAAGGAGAAAGACTGGAAAGGTGGGATAGAGGTGGGAGGATAGAATGCAGTGAGCAGTATCAGAAAAATGAACATATAAATGGGAAAGGAGGAAGGATCACAGAAGTGCACCTTAGTTGAAAAGATTTCTTTCAATATCTGCTGGCACTTTCTTTTTATCTACCACTAGTTCCCTCTATTGCAGTCAATAACCTGAGTGGGCATAAAATAGATTTTTCTTATTGTCTGGATCAGCACAGGATATAAACCACAACTGAAACACATTTCCACGTGCTAAACTCAGCAATGATTATTGTAATCCAATTGCATACTTTGACAATTGAGATGGTAGGCACAGGGAATACAGAGCAAGAAGGAAGGTAGGAATACATTGGTTCAGTTTACTGCTTCCCAAATCTACTTTTGTTTTGCTGGTGTATTGCTAAATCCTTTTTGTGCTTCATAGGAAGCTACACATTTTGAAGACAGTTAGTCATAACAAGTAATTTATTTTGTTTTTGGTTTAAAACGCCTATGATTTGCACACCCTGACACCTGCTGATTTCATGCCCTGCCTTTTCCTATCAAAGCCTCCTCTTGGCTCTCCACACGAAGAAATCTCATTTATCAAAATTCTGTTAGCGTAAGGGGAAGGGCTATGCTGAGCTGAGCCGTGGCCTTCATTAAACATGCAGAACATAAACTGCTGACACTAAGCACAGTCAACTTGCAGCATGGCAGAGGAGGGGGAAAAAAAAGAAAAAAGAAAAAAAAGAGCAATGAGACAGAAGGAATGATGTGATTGTGAAATAGGAATAAAAGTCACCGTTTTGCAAAGCATTTAAGTCATACTGGAGTCGGTGAGATTTAATCACAGGCCTGAAGTTAAGCATGTGCTTAACTTTGCCAAACAGAAATAGATCACTAAATTATGAATGGAACAATCTATTTCTGTTCCCAGGAACACAGACACTTTGTTCTCCAGACCAGTCCCTCAGGGAATGAAAAAGGTGAGGGGGAAAAATGATAACAAAATTGAAGAAAACAATCCCTTCTTCAACTCAAAATACTGGTCTGGATAAAGGAACTGCATGTTATCTTTAACATAACAGGATTATAAAGGTTGGTATCCATCATTTAGGTTCCAGGAGACAGAAAATAGCAAGTGCCATTATGGTCATTAATTTCAACATGGTACCAAAGGCCAGGGCTCTGAATAAAAGAAAAATTTGTAAATTTGGAAGAAGCAAGCATGAGAACAGAAATGCATTAAAAATCAGAATTAGGGCTGAGGGTGAACAAAGTGGCTTTTTGAATTTTCACTTCACTTACTGTTCCTCATATTTTTCTCCCTTTAATTCTCAAAGATAGCTGTGTAATGCTGCCTACAATAGAAACTTGAATTTAATAGGCACGAAGCAGAAGGTGTGTAGCATTTTCCTCTGATCACAAGGAACAAGCACTTAGCTGTAAGAGATCCACAATGAGTCACTGCAGGGAGGAATCAAATGCATCACAGGTACATGCAAGCCTTTTTTACTATTATTCTACCAGCTGAAAATGCATTATAACATACAACCCTAGGAAAAAAAAATCAATTTCAAACCCCCTAGTCCTATAAAAATATATAATTTACAATCATATATGCCTGCATTTACACAGTTCAAGGAGAGCTAAGGCAGATGCAAGGCAGAAGGATGGGGCGGGAGATAGCTGGAGAGGGATGTCAACATTTCCTCTGTAAGCTTTTGTTGGTATTTATAAATAAGATAATAATTCCAAGTTGAAATTGTCTCAGTACTAAAATGAATAACTTACCACCAAGTTTAAAACAGCAGCTAAAAGTTATTTTAGTACTATCTGAAAAATAATATCATATTAACATTTTCTGATATTTTCACACCTCTTAAAAAACTTCTTCAAAGTTAATCTGGAAGTTAAGTACCATAAAATTAATGGCTGTATTCTGCCACCCTTTTCCATTCTGAATATTACCATACTCCAGAGAGAAAGAATTTAGCTCTGATCAACTAACTCTTAGCATAGTATTAACTTTTCTTTCCTCTTCCAGCGTTCTGTGCACATGTAGCTTTAACGGAAGAGCAGAAAGCAGACACACTTGTGGCAATGAGCCAGGCACCTTGACGATTCCTCCAAAGTGATTTCTGCATTTTTCTTAAAAAATAAATATTGTATACATTTAACAGAAATAATTAGCTGCTTTTATGTTGAAAAATAGTTGTTTTTCTTGAGGTCACCTATGAAATAGAACAGGACGGCCCAATTGTTCTATCTTCTCTTTCAACTTGTAAACAATGCAGTATTATCACCAGCTTTTTTAGCTTTTATTCTGGTGAACAAGGTGCTGCAGCCTGCCATATGAAGCTGCAAACCACATGGCACCATTCAACAGTATATCTAGGTCAGCTTGCATTTTTAATGTGCTCCATTAGCTTTCCCTTGCTCACTGTATCAAGTTGGAACCTCTCCTTCTCACTTCTCAAACCTGTCTATAACTAAGCCAGACAACACACAGGATCCTAAGAGTACTGTGATCACCTTCAACATTTGTTCCACCAAAGACTGCAGTTCTAATCCTATTTCCTTAATTCCATGCTGTTTCCAAAACCAGCATCCCCCAATTTCTCCATCAAGATCCTTTTTCACAATACTGCTGGTAAAAAAAAAACAAAGAGGTTACCTAAATAAAAAACCCCAATGCTTTACCTAACATAATTTCTTCTCTCAGTACTACTCAGGGAAGCTTAACAACTTTGACCTTGGCAGTATTCTGCACACACCATGGCTAAAAAAACCTACAAGCTAATAAGCATATAAACAGCCATACCTACATTACTGTAAAGCTTTTGCAGAATCATATGTGCTATAATGGTATTTAGTTACTTTGATGCAACAAAAGACCAGTTCCACATGATTCACTTCATTACTTTCCTTCATAAACAGCAGTTAACTCACCTCTTAAAATACATTTATTAATTTTTAAATTAGCATGTATTCTAACCACTCTTCCCACAGAAGATTTTAAGGTGTACATCCCTCCATCGGAGCACAGCCCTTGCACAAGGACTGAAGTTGTAAAACCACCCTAGATATAGATTACATGTACAAGGTAATTGGTACATCAGTTCTGACACAAGGAATAACACCATGAGGAAGTTTCACAGGAGGCTCAGGGAGATTCAAACAGATCTTAATAACTGGGGGTGGAACTGGATGATGGAATGAAAACAGACAGTCATGTTAAATTGAACAGTACAAATAATGCTTATTTTGCTTCAAATTAAAATGGTAAGGCAAATTTTAATAAAGAAACTGTAAACTCGTCTGTTGTCTATTTCATGTAGTAGCAAGGATTTAGTAGTGAAATCAGAAAACACAAAGAATGATTGTTACACTAGAAATCTGTCACAATAGTTCACATGTGTATAGTATAAAACAATGTAAAGCATTGCAACAGTATGAAAATCAAGCCAAAACGATCTGTAATCTTGATCATCCTACATAAGAAAATATGAAGACCCTGCATAATTAACTGTTCACCAAGAAAATCAAAGGAATGACCTTGAAAAACAACATTTCTCAGTGAAATACTAATCTAATAGAATTATCCATCAATATCCCAATTCACTTGACAACCTCGTCTCACAAGGAAAAATTCTTAAAAAGAAAACTGAAATAATTGAAACTTCACAGTTAAAAAATTATGTTTTCTGTAACAGAAATATATGTTCAGTAAAAAGTCCCAGATTCTGCATTATTGTCATTGTTTTTTCCTCTTGAAATCTGCAACATGCCAACAGCCCTTTTTACAGCAAAGCACAGCTCTGAACAATGATACACACCTGTCCTTGTCTCAGGAAAAAAAACAGGAAATGAAAACCTAAATCACATCTGTCTACCCAACAACTTCGTCATGCTCCTCTCTGCAATTCTTATTCCACAAACCTAGCATTAGTTTTAACAAGCCAATTCTGAAATCGGGGGAAGCAGCCACGTAGCAGAAATCTGACTCTTTTTCAGTATTTGTATTTCATGCTGCTAAAAAAGTATGCTATATATTAAAAAAAAAAGCAAACACATTAACAGTAGCTTTATGAAAAAATAAATATTTGGGGGGTTTCTGTTGTTTAAAGTCTCAATCTGAATGGGAGCATGCTTTCTGTAGCAGCAAGGTCCCTTGGTTGCTGGAGGGCACATTTCTGGTCCCACCAGTTGTACAGTCAGGTAGAATTTACAGAAGAGAAAGAAATCTGGTCTAACTTGCTCACCCCATCAAGGAGGAACAGCAAACTGTTTGCAAATATTCCAAACTGTTCTCTTCCCATCCCTAAACAAAGAGACCACCTGGCTCAACATTTATTTAAAATGTGCAGGTATTTACAAGCAAACTTTGTGTTCTGATTGTTAGATGACTTGGTAAACCTGATACTCCCTCCAAGTTCAAACCAGCAGTGTAAATCAAAGGGGCCACACGGAACTGTAAAGGACCCGCCTGATCAGGCAAGCATCAGCCCCGTTTACATGTCAACAGGAGGCAGCTGAGCGAGGGAGGATGCTGAGCAGCACACCCAGCCAGACAGCTCAGGCACACCAGACTCAGGCTGCCTGAGTGCACCCACCAGTTAAAATTTAATGAGTAACAGAAGGGAGACTGAGAAAATAAATTATTTTTCTCTGGTAGTAACTTAAGTCGCTGCGATGTAGTGACTGGTGTTAAATAGTGGGTTCATACCCTTGCGGAGATGCATATTTCCACCATGAAAGCAGTACCAAATTTTGCACTCTTCTGGCATTTCTACGAAGTTTGGAAAGGCAAAACCATACTACAGACTGTCTCTTCATAAAAGCAGCAGGGGGAAGTATGGATTGGTGCTGCTGTTGCTGGTGGTGCCACCACAAAAGCTGGATGGTTCAATGCTGCAGCAGTTAATTTTAATATAGCGGCAATCTAAATAGGCACAGTACTGCCCAAAGAGGGCAAACTCATCAATCAGAAAAGCAAAATTAGTTGCCAAGCTTTTACTGTGAGGGTGGTGAAGCACTGGAACAAGTTGCCCAAGAAAGACTGTGGATGCCCTGTTCCTGGAGGTGTTCAAGGCCAGCTTGAATGGAGCTCTGAGCAACCTGATGTAACTGAAAGGTGTTCCTGTCCATGACAGAAGGGTTGAAACTAGGTGATCTTTGAAGTTCCTTCCAACAAAACCATTTCATGATTCTTACTTACAGGCATCACTTGAGCAAATACCCAACAGTTGCTCTGAATTACATATACATCTTCTGAGAACTCAACACTGGTACTCTCAGAAAGGCAATGGGAGCTTTAATTTCATATCAAAATCCAAAATGTGACCACATCCACGCCTTGATAACCTAAACCGTGCAGAGCTGTTGCAGTTCATCAGGAGAGGAAAGTTGTTCATCACATTTATGTATGTCCAAAAGTGAAGATGATGTAGGAAGAAAGACAGCAGTTTACGTTTTCTTAGCACTAATCCCAGCTGGTTGCAGGGCACGGGGCCAACCACAGGCCAACGATGTTCAAGGGTGCTGAGGAAGGCACGTTTACCATCTGTGCTCACTCCAGCTTGCCACAGAGTGCTTGTGAGCTTCGTAAAATAAATGTTACCACATACCCATGTAAACTGCCTAAGCCTAACCCTGAGGCCATCAGTATTTATTCTGCAAGCACCATGAGATGCTTCATGCTGAAAAGGAACATTAAACATGTATTTATGGCTAGCTTGGATCACTGGCAAGAGAAGAAAAAAGGAAATATCCAAGAAAGCCTGACATGTTGTACACACACAGGGACATTGCCACAGGAGACAGGTCCTCTCAAAAGCCTCACCTTGCCTTGTCTTTCCTGAGACTACAGGAGTGTGGGCACAGGGCACAAGAAGGAGAGATCCAACTCTTATTACATCATTTATCCAGCCAATCTTGACTTTCTGACAAGTGAGGCTTCTCAGCTAACGTAGCTTTTTTTCCCTCCTATTGTGGGTATCATTTTGTCTTTTCTTCTTTATGCAGGATTGTTATGGAATTGTCCAGACCCATCTCCACTGCACAAGAAGACATCACAATCTCCAGGAAGCCTGCATTTTTTCCATGCTCCCAGAGAGCTTTAGAATTCTCTCCATATGGGAAGCAGGACAAAGCTGGGAGGAATGGGGCACCACAAGTAGGTGCTGTTTGGAATCACTCTCCATTCTCAAGGTGGTTAGATACACTCCTCTACTGCCTACAGTACCCAGGACAAACCTGGACCACAGTTAGGACTGTATGACGGATGGAGATGAACTTATGGCCATAAATCTCTTGGTGTGCCTCTTAATTAGCATAAAACTAATTGGGGAAAAAACCCCACAAACCACAGAGTTATTTATCGAGACTAAACTTACCAGACATTAAGAACTATTGATTATGGAGCTGAAATTTGTAAAACATAACCATTTCTTGGTTTTGTGTTTTCTTGGACTGTCACAAATAGCATAGTAGTGATATGCACAGGTTGTTCAGAAAGAAACCTGTTCAAGTTGCTGCTACTTAGTTATAAGTACTTCAAAACACTTGGATACATCTGTAAGGGGTCCCTAAAAATATAAAAAGAGTGTCTTGTTCCCTGCTAGTTCTCTACCACTGGAAATGCTGTTCTCTACTCTTGGAAAACATCCAGCACAGAGGGCACTCAGGAGACTTCAGCAACCCCAAAACCCAACCTTAACAATGAGTCAAAGAAAAGAGGTTGGAAAATCTTTCAGTCATCTGAACACCTCAGGTGAAACAAGTCCACAAAGAAATGAAAAACAGAACTGGGGAAACATGCAATCCTAACTCTCCTGTGAGTAGCAAAACAGAATTTACTGGAGGTTAATATGAATATCTAATTTTTCTAAGCTAAAACAAATCCAAAAACTTATTTACAACTCCCAAGTTCTAATCTAAGACAACAGTGCAAAGACAGATGTAAATGAGGAATCACTTCTCTGTATTTTCCCATATACTAAGCACACACAGACAATCCAAGTGTCAACACATCCAGACAGAGTTAATTCTGACCCTTGAAAACATTCTCTTCTGAAAAGGATTAATTTGCTTTAAAACAATTTAATTTGGCTTTGAAGATGCAACTGTCATTAGCAACCACCAGATGGCAGGAGCAAAGGATGCTTACAGTCTTCAACAAAAGAAAGCTTTCTTAAACAAGGCGATCATTACAAGAGAACAATTTTTTGTGTCTACTTTTTCTTCTCTTTCAATTGGTTATTTTCTTTTTCTTTCCAAGAAGTACTATTTTATTGCAATCAAGCTAATACATTAAAAAAAGAAAGAAAAATGTCTCCTGAGAACATCTCTCAATTTTTATCTTATGCCATCTCCATCTCATAGCTCAAGGGTTCTGTTACGGATATTGCAAGAACAACAGTTTCTTTCTAGGTTTGCACAGTCATAACTCACAGTCAGCCACCAAATGTATTCCCTTTGATGTCCTATGCTTCAAACCAGGAAGCTGACACATAGCTACACTGTGTAGCTCAATTTACCCTTGGGATTTGAACTTCTGCTATCTGGGATATGAAAATAAGTAGACTGCAGAAGATGCACCATGATGTGCTGATTGTTGCAATAATGCAGTATCTACAAGGTGGAGGAAAGCAAACCCCCTCCCCCAAAAGCATGAACCTCCCCACTCTGCCCAACACTCCCCCACCAAAGCAACCCAAAAAACACCTGAATGAACTCAAAGTAAAAGTATTATATTTGGGAGGAAAAATATTTTTGTTCTGAGCACATCTGATTCTTAGAAACATGTATCGTATCAGTGAAGGCACAGTTTAAAAATGTGATCCAGCAGCACATACTTTAAAAGACTTAGGAACAGACTCTCTAAACAACTTCCAGAGTTACTAAATTATGGAGACAAGGTCATCACTTTATGTTATGTCATAAAACAAAAACACGGCTAGTTCCACAAACAATACAGGAAGCTCCACCACACAGACACAGACACATCCACATCAGAAACACCACTTGCTGTATTTCTTTGATAGAGCTGTCTCTCCATTATGCTCATTTCTCAATCAAAGAGAAAGCTTTACTCCTGTATTTGTCTTCCGCAAAGGAAACATAAAATCACTCCTACAGTGAACACATCCATCGGGAATGAGATTCTTTTTCCTCAGCCCCAGCAGCACACAGTCCTAGAAAAGAACAGGTGAAGCTCGCTCCTACTTCAAACCAGCATGAGATGAAGTTGTGTGGTTAATTCTGCCTCTCTACATTAGCAAACATGCCACTTGCAAAATATGAAAGGCCTTCTTCCCTGCCCCCTTTTTAAATGACACCTGCAAATCACTAATCCAGTTGCCATTTATTTCCATATGTCAAATTACAATCTTAACTTGTGCAAAGCAACATAATAGTAATGATTAAGCCAATTACATCACAACACAGCTTAAAACGACACACAATGGAAGGATTAAAGCTCACTACCAAATAAGAGAGTCCTGTTCTTGGTGGAGCTCCCCCACTGTGGGAACAGAAGTGTCTCTTTTCCTGTTGCACAAACTTGTGAGCCTTCTGACATGTAGCTGCTGGACTGCCATTAACAAACTTATTTATATTAATGCAGCACTAAGCTGGGATCACTGCACCTCAGCATTAGCTGCAGAGGGCGGGCTCTGTGGCCAGCGCTGCCAACACGGCTTATAGCACTCCACAGGTCCACAGACACGTTGGGACATGTGCACGAGGTGATCTCACCGGGCTTAACCGAATGAAGCCTCCCCTGCCCTACGTTATTTGGGTCAGGTGGATGCTGACAGTAAAAGCCTTAGGGAAAGGGAGGGAGAGTACACTGAGCACAGGTATTTAAAAAGTCAGGCATCCTGTTCTCTAGATAGGGCCACACACCATTTGCAGCCTGTATGAAGTGTGTGCTACTGCATTTGACACCGTAATTCCAATTGATGCCAACATGCAGCTCCTACAACAATAAAATGTGGGTTAAATCTTTATATAATAACCAACTTTCAGACTAAGATTTTCAATTCTACCTCAGGGATAAAAAGGTTCTAATGGAAATTGAGCATCTGAATCTCTTAGGAGGATTTAAAAAACTCCCATACTTCTATTTTCATTTTTTCATTGCCTTGGTCTTTAAATCAGCATCATTCAAAATGGTTCAACATTTTACACCTTTTACTTCTGCCCTGGGCACCTTATTTTTTTTTTTTCTTTCTTTTTCACATCTTTGTATTCCTCCTATTTTCTCTGCCATCTGTGAACACTGGTCCCATTTGCTAAAATGTAAGTTCCTACTCAGCTAAAATAAACACAAAATAAATTGGTACTGTTAGTATTTTACACGTCATCATTAGGCTTTAGTAAGATTAATGGGACTCAAAGAGTTTCCAACTTTGAAATACATTCCAGTGTGTTGACTGCAGACTTGGGCAGATATCACTCCATCTATTCAGTCTTACTCTACGTTACTTTCTTGGCAACTATGGTTTTGAAGGAATGTATTATAAACATAACTTTATCCTCAGCAGAATTTGAACAAACCAAGCATAACTGTTAAGCCTGTCCCAGATCACCTATCAGCTGTTCATGATTTGCTACATGGTCATTCCCTCTGCATCTCTCCATACGTAACCAAGCATACATCACAACCCTTCTAAATACTGAAAGAAAAGAACCAATCAAAAGCTGGAAGGGTTTTTTTTTTTTTTTAAAACAAACATGCATTCAAGCACACAGACACAAATAAATGTGTAAATTGAACTGAACACGTGTACCATCTTTGAAAAAGCTGTTACAGCACACCAACAGCTTCCTCCTTCTGTAAAATTAGTTGCATAGAAAGCTGAATGGGTTTACTTCTTTCTACTCAACCAAAAGAAAGCTTTGGACAGCAATGCAATCAATCTGTACATATTTATACTTAAAAAATGATGATTTGTTTTTAAACTGATCGAAAATGTTCTTATATTTTTATGGCCTTTTAAATAGTACTGGTCTCACATATGCACAAAATGAATATTAGAAGTTCATATTAAAAATGTAATTTTTACTTTAATAAATTCCTTATGTCCTACATTTGTAAGGACTACTATTAATGGTTTGCACTGTTGCACCTGTTCCTTGCTTAAGGAGTAAAAATAGGATTTGGTATTTCAAGGTGCCTTTTCTCTCAGTATTTTGACAGTTTGACACAATCTCTTTTGTTTTCTCTTGATTTTCTAAACTAAGAATTATTTTGTCTAAATCAATACGCTTAACTTGCATCAAAAGCATCCTGTAGCTGATTTCTACAAACACGAGGATGATGATCATCATCCAAGACTCAACCATTCAAGGGGCACACTACATCAGCCAGATCTTCATTTTGCCCATGATAACTACAGCGAAGCTGAACAATGTTCTGATGTTTCATTCAGAACCTTTTCCTGGGAAACAGCCCCATTTGCTGCCAGTATGCATATTTACCATGCGACTGAAATCACAGAGAATTTAAGAATAACAAATGACACTGTACATTCTTTCAACAGTCTACAAATATCCTTTCTTAAAAGACACTATTCTTGTATGTATCTACAGGCAACAAAGCCTGTCAACAACCTAAAACTAAGTGGCATCTAAGGATAGGTGGAATGGATGCAGTCAAAAGAAGAGTCATCCCCTGCAGCAAACTATGCTTCTGCTCTTGCATACAGAGGGGCCCTACAATGTTTCAAGCTGAGACATATGCTACACCCAAACCCAAAAAAGACAGCTCCCCTCAACAGTCTACAATAGCCCTGGAGGAAAATTCAGGCTAAAAGCAGGTACCAAGGAAAGCATTGCATGGTGCGAATCTTTAACCTTATATCCCTCTCAACTGTGTTATCTGGTATTCAACTTACTTTCTAATTTATAAAATTAACTGGTTTTCATTAAAAAAAATTTGCTTATACACATTCACTGTTGGCATACCAATTCATCTGTTAATGTAACAAAGACTAGCATTTATTTGTCATTGAGACAGACAGTAAAGAAAGCATCTCTAAGGGAGAGAAGGGAAGAAAGTGCTTTTGCAGCATCTCTAAATAGACAGCAAAAATAAATTCTGGGATTAACAAGTTTTAGATGATATGTTTAGCTTTCTTTTTGATTGATAAAAAGCACATGACATTTCTAGACATACACAGTTCACTATGTATCATAAAGCTACTATTATCGGATCCTGGTGGTTCTGAAGATGAAGCTTAGGACAAAAGATGCTTAGGACTCTGGACATTCATGTTCAGAGCTGGCAACAGTACTGATTCAGCTTTGTAGAACTGAAGCTTAGCAACAGAAAACTCTTACAAGTTTTTGTAATAAAAAGGAGTTTCAAAGGATGTCCATCAGGACGACAAGACATAAAAACACCTTGTAAATCTAGCCATGAAAAAAACTTAGAAGCCTCCTCCACAGTGCTATTTTTTTAGCTCCAAGAGTGACTGGCGACAATAATCATCAGTAATATTTCTATTTACCCACCTAGTCTGAAGGATTATGGAGATGAGCTCACAAGAGCTGACCCTCCAGGTTTATTAAATATTCAATGAATATTCTGTATGCTTGCTGGGTATTAAATAAAAATCAGAAAATACTGCAGACTACCATACATTATATACTTCAAATAATACCAGAGTAGCTCTGTTTGTTTTCTAATAATTTATTGAAATCACTTATCACATATCAACATAAAAATGTACAATGCAGACACAACGTAAATTCTTGCATCATGAATATTTACATACTTCTAAAGCTTTTTTTTTTCCTGCTGGGTAATTTTGCTTATTGTATTCTAAATGAACCTGGAGAACTTATTTAATATTTTCTTGCTTTTCCTTTTTACCTTAATAGTAACAGCACTGCTATTTTTTCACCTACAGTAGCATCACAGCATATGGGCCTCCAGCAGCAGGAAACTCTTCACTGTCATGATTTAGCCTACTGTTCCTACAGTCTCCTTTTTCCCTTCCCCATCCACTCTCTTCCTAGCTAACTGGATATAGCCCACACACAATCTGCCCTGATTAAAATCATCTGCTATTAGTGCTCTGTTAAAACAGTGGTTATCACCACAATGCTCACTGGCCAAAGAAACCTGAGCACGAAGTAGGACACAGCCCATCCATGGAGCTGGGCAGGTTTGAAGTTGTCTCTCCAACAGACACTATTGCCTGCCACGCGCTGATCTACAACTGAACACAGGGTGATGCAGCTGTTCAACGAACTACTTTCTACTCTGGATGCTCTGGAAAAAGGGCCTGAACAAAGTGGCTTACTCAGCAGACTGCCATGCAGACAAGAAGTACAATTTCTGAGTTGCAAATCTATGGAACAAGAACAAATTCAGCATTTGGGCAAGTCCAATCACTGCTAAGCTGACCTTACATGTTGCCACGTGGGTTTCCGCAAGTAAAACCTTGCTTACGTGTTTTATACCAAGAAAAGGATGCAGACATCCTGTATGCCATTCTCAGATTACCACACACAAGGGAAAGTTTCTGAATTGATGGATGCAAGTCACAGGATACTCAATTCTCAGGTTGAAAATTGTCAACAACTCATATTGTTGGGACCTATGTAACAAAACTGCACCACACTACACACCTTGTGTCCAAATGTGGCATCCTCGGAGGCCATGACTTCAACCTGAAATTATAAGGAGAAAGATAATTTCAAATTAAGCCACCACCAAGAACCTCTCTCTCCTGAGCACAGCACCACAGTCCAGGCAAAGAAGAGATCTGTAAATGAAGGTGCCAGTCTGGATCAACCCTAGGAAACCTGCACATGATAGAATGTGCAAAACTAACAGCTGACAATAGAAATCCCCAAGTGACGAATGTAGGAGAGCATCCCTCAAGACACAAACAAGGTTTCTCCAACTGAATGACATCAAGAGTACCTGTCAGTGTCCCAGAATTTACTGTACTACAGCTGGAATGTTTTTCTCCATACAGAGTTTTGACTACACCAAAAAGCTGCCTGAGCATAACCAGAACTATCTGCCATGGTAAGTCCCTGCAAAAAAAAAAAAAGCTGGAAACATCTGACCTCTTCCCCTCCTGTCACCTTCTAAGCAGGCTGGGTACTTCTGCACCAGCACCAAGTGGAACAGCAACAACGGGAAGCTTTGTCTTGTTTGCAGGCTGCTGTCCTGCCTTGCACTAGAGAACTGTTTGAAAACTAGAACTCAGGGAACACAAGCTCCCCAGGCAAAGGCCGAGACCAGCTGGCTGAGAGATACAGTGAATGTTTGAAAGCCTGAGAAAAGCAAGCTGCCCGGTCATCGAGTGGTGTTCCAGATCAAAACCCTTGCTGGTTGCCACACACTGCACAGCTCTAGAGTTGATATGCACTAATCTGCAACAACAGGAGCAGATGCAGGAAAGCAGGCACACCAATTTCTCATTAGACTCCTTAAAAATACTTCACACTTCGGCGCCTTTCACCTGAGAATCTCAGTCTTTTATGAATTCTAATTAATTAAGCTTCCCAATACACCAGTCAAGTCAGGAATGTCATATCCCTATATATAGAGAAGAGTGAGGCAGAAAGAGGTTAAATAATTTTTTAGTAGTTATGTGCCAAGCCAGGGACACACTCATGGAAAGAATCCCAGATCTCTACTCTCAGGCTCACAGTTTAACAACTAAGAAATTCTCTATTTCTCTGATTTACATCCTATTTAGAATGCCTACTGCTGCATTATAATTTATACAACTAGTATAACTATAACTAATGTATCTAATCTCCAGTTTAACTTAAGAAGAGTGAAGGATTTAAAGCAAATCAAGAGGAGAAAAATGGATGTGAAGTTTCACCCTGAAGCATGTTATAACGCCAGAATTATAAACCCCTGAACAAGAGGGTTTATAATGGAAAGGCTGATAAACTAACAATGATGGCAGCACTTAAATATATTTATGTCATGATCTAGCAACATATGGTATTTCTTCATCTCTAAATTAAAAAAGGAAAGAGAGAAAAAAAAGCGGGAGGGAGATAAAGCATTCAGAGGAACTAGGAATAAATGAAGGAAATTAACCTGGAGTTACCCAGTTGTGACCTGCCCAGCTAATTAGGAAAGGCAGTAAGAGGCTACAAAATAGCATCTCATTCAATAGGACGTAGAAAAAAAAATCCAAGTAAATAAAATCAATCTAAAATGATATGATACATATTAGCTCCTTATATTAAGCTTCTAATCCTTTAGGCACTTTATAAATATTAAACAATCAGTCCTGGTGAGACTGATAAATATCCATAATATATTTTACAGATGAAGAAACAGACAGAGGGTTAAGTGACTTGCCCAGGGCCAAAAAGAATAATCAACCATTGGATTGGAAGTAACTGTATGACTGCTTGTCACAATACAGTGCCCTACTCAGATGCTCAGGTGGCTTCTGAAAAAAGTCATTCCACTGTCAGAAGCATCTTGGTTAGCGTTAATGTGGTACACATCTGAAGTGTGAATGCTCATTTTCACTAGCCTTACTGTTTTGGTACAGCATCCAGCTACCACCACTAGATAGACCCCAAAAACTTTTTGTCTTGAACTCACTCAGCTTTCTCTATCTGGTATTCTGTAGTCACATATCCCAGATGCTATCTCCAGTCTTATTAATCATAGAATCATAAAGGTTGGAGAAGAGCTCCAAGATCACCAAGTCCATCATCATCATCCAACCTTTGATGGAACACAACCACCTCAACCAGACTGTAGCACCAAGTGCCATGCCAGTTGTTTCTTCAACACTTCCAGGAACAGTGATTCCACCACCTCCCTGAGCAGCCCATTACAATACCTGACTACCCTTTCAGTGAAGAAATTTTTCATGATGTCCAACTTGAACTTCCCCCGGCAGAACATTCTTCTGTCCTGTTACTTGTTGCCTGGGAGAAGAGGCTGACCCCCACCTGGCTACAACCTCAGTTGTTCTACCTTTCAGGTAGTTGTAGAGAGTGGATGCTTATTACTGTGCTACATTTCTACTGAGGAGATTCATTAGGGAAAAAATGGAGCCTTCTTTGTGCCACAGGGTCCTTCTCTGACTTCCTCCTTGAATCCACCAGTTTGCCAATGCCTTGCCAGCCCCAGTACACTCTGTCTCCCTTGCCCTGCTGTCCCTTCCTCCTTCCTCTTCTTCACAAGGGTCCCAGCTGGGTAGACAGCCCTATTGAGCCTGTCCAGGGCTGCCTGTCCCCTGCAGAAGCACGACATGGATGGAAACCCTGCACCAACCCAGCACAGATCGGGCAAAGTTTTAGTTTGGGCTCTGCACTCACCTCACCTGCAGAGAGGCCACCTCACATGCCAGAACCCTCACTGCAGAGCACAGGCATATTGTCAACACCTGGGCTCTGCTAAGGAAGCTCTCGCTCAGGGCCAAGAGAATGCTCATAAGTGCCACAGCTCCAAAACACATTCATTAACATGGCACAATGACCAATACATGCAAAACTCAATCCTTCGTTTCACCTAGAAACTGAGAGGAAGAACAAACTGTGACATCAAAGAGTAAAACAGAAGTTTAAGCTAGTTTAACATACTCTTAGTCTCTTTCACATATAGAAATATTTTCTTTTATGCTTAGAAACATAAGGCTCACAGAGACAGTAAAGTGGCTTGGAGTGAAGACAGATAACAATTCTAATTAAAAATGTTATTGAACAGATCTGATAAAGCTGCTTCTACTTTTCCAAGAATGATCACACCACTTCTGTGATAAATAACTGTCCTCACCTTGCAGATGATACAATGAAACATTCTTTGTATTCTTTGTCACTAATATGTTCAACAGTACACTAGTCCACTCATCTGGGTTTTCACCTCCCTGTATAAGACAGTTAAGCTAATATGCTAAGTTAAGCTAATATGCTAAGTTAAGCTAAGTAACTGCTGACACCATAAGATACACAACGTAAAGGACTGAAACAAGATGTGGGACAACATGAAGTTTTCCTCATTCTGAGCTTCCAAAAAAAAAAAAAAAAATCCAAAATGCATTACAACCCAGGTTGTGTGGACCCCCCTCTAGCGGGAATGCTCGTGTACTTCAATCAGTACCCACATTACCCCAGCAAAAGAGAACATTACCTTAAGAATCAGGCAAACACCATTTTTCTCTTAATCACCTTCAGAATATATCCATTCTAATACTTAAAAAATAAGCAAGACATTCATTATTGCTTTAGGATAATCTGATGTTGATTAAGAACTTCCCATTATATACTTATTGGTGGCAGTTAAACATATTCTATTTTAGTTGGCTGTTCTGACTGTGTACACATGTAAATATCTTGGGTAGGTGGAGGGTTTTTCTTTTACAGTGAAAAATTCACTGCATCACTAAAAAATGCGGACTTGATTCTTAAATGAAGCAGTGTTGATTTCATGTACATATTTATATCTATATGGGATACAGCAGCTTTCCCCTAGGCACTGCTCTGAATCTTTGCTCCAGTCCACACTTCCCGCTCCCCAAAATACAGTGCTACAGTTGAATGCTGCTTGCCCCATATTTAATTTCTATGTAAAAGCAATTTTTTGGTCACTGTTCTTTGGTCGGTTTTATCCAGTTTATCAAAAGAACCAAACAGCCTTTTTGCTTCTAATAAACAAACTCAAACCACGCTTGCAGTACCCTGCAATTCTGGGCTAGAAGGCTATTGTAAGTGGTAAGGGGTAAATGAAGGGGTAGTATTCTAGGGAGTGTGTGTATTAACCGTACATTGTGGATCAATTACACAAGACACTGTTAGTGGTTGAAGCAGGAGTATCCCACAGCTGAAGCATGCCTGTCATGCATCAGCAACTGACCCTTCCCACAGCCTGCTCCCCATTGCTGCCCCTGGTCCAAGCACAGCCTTCTGGGGCTGGCCAGGATGGGGTCCAGAAACCTCCCCCAGCACATGACAAGGTGAACTTCCCACCTCCCTGCACAACCTACACAGACTCCGAAATGGGCAGCTATGGCCAAGACCACTACTGTTTATGTTGTATTCTATGATTTAACAGTCAAATGGAACAGCATTCAGTACTTTTTTATAAGATGAAAGAATTCAAAAGCATCATGTCAGCCTGAGGGACCCAATGAGTAACATATAGAGTACCCTGAAACAAGATGGGGAGTAGCCTTGAGTCTCCTCTTGTCAGAAGTAATGAAACTTTGTCAGTAGTTCTATTTTGCTTCTGAATACATGACTCATACAGACCCAGTTCGACAAATAATATTGCATCGCGACCAAGAGACTTACAGTAAATTACACAGAGTCATTTTTACCTCCCTGTCAAAGGAAAAAGGAGTTGAAACATAGATCGAACCCTTGAGGTGCAATGCTGAACATGGCTTTTTGGAACAAAGTTGTACAACCTAGTGATCAGATGACACAAGGAATTATTATAATTTGGTCTTCTTCAAGGCCATATTCAGCACTGGTTCAGTCCTCAGCTCAGCCCAGGTCCTTGTTAGCTCATCTCTCATGTTTGAGATAGGATTAGGTGAAACTAAGCAAGAGTCATGGGAAGTGGAGTACCATTAAGAGGTGGAATTACAGCCACGCTTACTGCCCAGACTGTTATCCAAACAATGGAATATGAAATACCAAGTACACAAGGACAAAAAACTAACTCACAAAAGACATGGGTTACAAAAGCCCTTTCCATCTTGTTTGGGGGAATCTGGAAATAAGCACTAACAATAATTTCTGATGCATGCTGATGTAATATCCCACTAACATTAATGCTGAGAAGGATCATCGATCTACATTTAACTACCCAAGCAAAAACTTCCAACACAGCACACACTTAACACTGCTCTGAGACTTGGGCTGGAGCTCCTCGGAGTTCACCCAATGGAGCCACTATTTGCAGCTGGCAGGTGAGGGGGTTACAGCTACTCTGGCAAGGGATGCAGTAGACTGGAGCAGCCCTGATCAAGACAAAATATTTTATATGGGCACTTACAGTTTCTGTGGTTCACACGAGAATTTGCCCAGCTGGCTGCAAATTTTATAGGCTTTCTATTGTCATTTGTTTGACATTATTATTCTAGGAAAATTATAGCACAGGGCTTCCCTGATACCTAGAGGGTTTTTGCCAACTGCCTGCTTACTAAAAAGGCATGCCTCTGGCTCTTCTAAAATATGCTCAAAACAAAACAAATGTGTAAGTTAATACTTGCATTTTGCAATACTTTTGTTTTCCCTGTTGGTAACAATCAATCAGTTTAGAAAGGACTCTCTTCCCTGTGATAACAAAATCAAAAAAGAATGAGGAAAGACAGGTGCATTCTTTTGAATTACTACTGCCAATTCTTGCTGTTGGGCTGCACTTCTCGCTCGGTCATGCCAAGACAAAACTGCGTCACAGTGTCCACTTCAAACGGTGTGGTCTTGTACCCATTTTTGCGCTCTGACTTAAACAGGACTTGGTGACTTTTTCCAATGCTGGGGAGGGAGAGGCTCTGTAGTTCCAACAACTCAGTCTCATTAGCCCAGGTGCAGAGCAATGCAAATGTAATTCCAATTACTATTTCCACACACCAATCTTGCTGAGCTGCCTATAGGAAATAGCCTGAGTAGCATGGAAAATGGAGTAATGCTGTAGTATTTGGTGCAGATACACCCTCATAATAGTTTTCTAGTGTAGATTTTCATCTTTTAAGGTTTTCCCATTAGCCCATCCACCCACACACCACCAGTTCCAAACTCATCTTTTAAACAAAGGTGATAGGAAGTTAATCCAGTTTTCATTTTTCAAAGTCCTTAGTTTATTTCAAAGATGAATATGGCTACAGTCATTAATATCTTTATGAAATCCAGTTTAACTAGCTTTAACATCTCCTTCCTTTGCCATCCTTTTCAAGTAATTAGGATTCAGTAATTATGGCAAATAATTGTCCTTCTCATTGGAGCAGGGACAAACCTACATGACCCACACTAGTTTCTGGCAGTTTTCAAGGATTTACTGAGGGTGTACACAGTTTTAAATGCACACTGAACTATGGTAACAAACTTTGGTAACTGCAACAAACCTTCCTTCCCTTTTTTATCTACCTGCCACTAGTTTTATTTATTTTTAATTGCAATCATGCATATACTTCAGGCTAGGTTTCGGGTCTGTAGCAAATGAGTATTGGGCATATTCCCTGGGCAATCCTTGAATAAATACATCAAAGACACACCTTTGTTATGACCCTGAATCTATGCCTGAAATAAAGGTGTGACAGTCTCATGAATTAAGGATAGATCAGCTGAAATTTCCTCAGTTTCCATAAAAAGGTTGTTGAGACTACTTACTCAGGCCTTTCAGTTAAGTAAATGCTATCGCCTCACAGTCTGACCTGTATAAAAACTAGAAACCATGTGACCCAGTTCATGGTAATTATTCATGAAATCTGGCATCCCCTTTTTCTTAGGCTTTCCCTTTCATTTACTGCTTCTTTTTTGTGGTATCAGTCATTTATCTCTTAGCTCACTGGGTCTAGCAATAATAAAGATCAACATCCTTACTTTTGAAGCCACAACTTTCAGGCTGAAAATACAAATTAAGTAACAAAATGATGCCTCTTTAAGTAATAGAGTAACTTTGTGTGCTACTTTGTGTTAAAAAGGTTTGAAAAGATGTTTCAAAAACTATCCTACTGCTCAAATTGCTTATTAATTCGCCTCATTCTCCTTATTAGCATGTACGGACAACACAGCGGCTCAAGGACACAGCTTGCTGAAGCAGCTCTGATCTTGGTCAGCCAGTGTTTGAGATAAAAACACAATGATGCATCATGTTCTTAAAACCTGGTCAGTGGTACAGATTTGTCCTGCTCGTATTTTTACAGTATTTTGTAAATGTCAGTGCTTTTGGGTAAGCTGATTTACAACAACTAAAAAAAAAAAATAAAACCATTAACATCTCCAGCACTGAGTCCAACACACATTGCTGGACGTGCTATCGACCGACCTGCTGGTTTAGTCTCCCTTCGCAAATATTTTGCAAAATCCTGGGAACAAGGCCAATCTCTGAGAACAATATATTAGCTAACTAAAAGTAGTAACAATCAGCCTTGTGAGATGTAATACTTACAACAAAATTACATATAGCATGAGCACCTGAGAAGAAAAAAAAATGGTGTGCTATGAGGCGTTTTCTGTAAAGTCAAGAAGACAGAAAAGTACAAAAATATTTAGGTTTGCACCAGGAAACAAACCTTACAATTCCCAGAGAAACCAACATTTGAGATCATGTACATCTCTGCTCAGTGCACCCTCACTGCAGGGAAACCTTTGAGACCTATCTGTGGGAACCCTCCCATCCCTTACAATTCTGTCACAACTTACTGCTCCATAGGTCCCTTTGCAATAGTGGATCATCAGTAAACTCATGGCAGTAACATGCTCATCTGTTTTTGTCATTAGGAGATGAAACACACAAGATATATATATACACACACATACCCCTGCACGTTTTCCCTCTGTAAGTGTATATTCAAATTCTTTTGTATTTTCCTGTCATACTGTTTTTCATATATATATGCAAAAGATGCGTAATATGCAATTAGTTCTTTCACACCAGAACACTGCATGAAACAGAGTAAGTGCACTAAAAATGCTTTTGATATTTATTTGTTTGACAATGTAGAGATCAAAATGACTGTTGTATATAACCCAAAATCTGAGAGCAGTTGCCATTTAATTTCCCTTAAGAAAGGAGTGGTAGGTATCATAAAAACAGAATTCCAACCTCATGCATTCTAATACGCAGGAAATCCTGAAAAACTGTCATTATACCATGTGACATAAGCAGTAACAATTACTGCCACCAGTAAGTCTTTCATTTAGGTATTATGACTGCATCTTTTCTAATCCATTTGTATTTTTCACCCTCTTGTTCCAACACTGTGATTTCACTTTAATTCCCTGCTTTCAAAACTGAGGAACATAAAACCTTGTCTGCAAAGGGTCTCTATAGCTATCGCCTTTGGGCACTACCACACTGCGGGGCTGCAGAGGAACCACTATGGAAAACCCCCAAAAAGGGTTAAATGTCACTGCCCTCTTACCAGAAGGGCTGGAGCTACCCACTGCCACAGATCAGCGACACAAGGGCCCATCTGAACAGCCCCAACAGCCCCAACAGCCCCTTCCAGACAAAGCTGGGTTCCTCAGCCTAAATATAAGAGGCCATCCACCAGCAACTAGGGAGTGGTAACGAACAGCTGCATTGCTTCTAAATATTCCAGAAACTTCCAGAAACGCATGTTTTTAAACAACCCTCACCAGTGGGATGGGGTTTTGCGGCTTAAGGCTGCAGTTGCAGAGTACTCCTCTGCCCCCTTTACCTACATCTCTACATAATTACTGCACATAGCACCTGCAAAAGTGAAAACAAACACAGTTCCAGATAAAACTGCATGTCTTAACAATCTTGTCTAAAACAAGTTAAACATTTTGCAGCAAAAACGGAAGATAAGTGACCAAGGACAAAATCTTTACAGAAACAAAGCTTCAACTCTACACCATTCTGTCAGCAGCTTTCTTATTTAATTGAGCCCGTATACAACCAACATCAAAGATACAAAGCTATTTTGTGCTGAAAATATTGGAAGCATGTTAGGAAAAGGTGGCAAACAGAAAGGATCTGTCAAAGGTAACAGATGTATCAAGGGCACCAAGCACTGTGAAGAAGGCGTTAATTATCTATGCTGAAAAAGAAAAGGTGTTTGAAAAACAGAAACTGTTTTCAAGAGATTCAACATATTCCTATTGTGTTCAGGAGAATAAGCTTCCTGCACCTTAGAGAACATTATTTTGAGTATGTGGGTTAAGAAGAATTTTTAGGCGAGTTTAAACACAATGTAGGGAGCACTCTGCTTCAGAAAAATGATTTTAACTTCAAAACCTTTACTGTGTCCTGCAACCAATTGCAATCATAAATTGCATTCTTTATTCCTACTTCTAATGGAATGGATAACTTACACAACCTAGCGGAATCTCAAAAATAACAGGAAAAGAACACCTTTTTGAGCATCTTTTTGTAATTTAGCATCACTTCCCACAGTACTTTCAACTCCCACCCTACAAGAACTGTTTCATTTTTCTTCTTGTTTTATCTGAAAAAAGTGGAGCTTTTGGAAAAAAAACACCTGATCACACCAAGGCAAAATTTATTACAGTAAGATCTACCCTACATACATCTTATGTTCTTCTATACTTTTTTTTCTAGATTGTGTATGGCAGTACTTGCTCACAACCTAATTCTGAGTCAGAAGAAACTGATTCTTTATTATACCTCTGCTTCCTCTCTCCACCTTCTCTTGCAGGACTGGTGAATTGGGACTTTCTAAAACATGGTTTTGAGAAAAATGATCAGTTAAGACAAAAATGACCCTTTTCATCTTCAACAGAAAAAAAATCGGAACATATCCAAGAGGAGACAAGCAACAATTAAAAGCAAGGAAAGCCTACACTTTTATACAAAAAAAGGCTGAAACATATTTTTCTGAAGATAATTAAAACATACTAAATGCACGTCTGATATTGAACGTTAAATTAATGTTGCCATAGGAGTGTGATACAATTGACAAAAGAACCATGGTGCTCCATGCAACTGTAAATTATGTGGGGAAAGGATTGAGGCAATGGCCCAGCAGTATGTAACACGCTCTCAAAACTTGGCTCCTGCTTTCCCAAGGAGATCAAAGGTCTTCCTGATGTCCCCTTCTCTCATATAATGCCATGTACAGACAGCGGCTAATACTGACAACACCTGGGTAACTCATGTAGGTATCATGTGGGTATTGTCAGATCCAGCATACAGGTTTAGAAGGGATGGTTCGCACAACAAACTATCCACACACCTGCCAAATAACCATGCAGTAGGAGTTCACCGGGCAATGCTCTGTGACTCCATCTTAAACTTGAAAAGGTAAATCTGTGGAACAAGACTCAGCTGAACTACTTGATTTTTGCCAATGACATGAGCTTTTCTTTTGAATTATCTTAGGATGTGTCCCCATTGCCTCCGCACGTGGTACAAAGATTGATAAACACTCTAACTGGATTAACTCCTTTAAAAATTATTCAGATGTCACAGCTGGCCAGTTTTTGACCCTTCTGGTATCAAGATTTAAGAGCTGACTGGGAAAGAACAAGTGCTCCAGTCAGTGCCATAACTCCTCCACACTCTTCCAGCTCACAATAGCAGCACAATTCCTCAGAACTGAAGGAAAAACTGTCTCTCACATCTAGCCCAGCTTTACACTGAACATTTCAATGGGGTAGGCAAAAATACCAGCATTCTTAGGAATCACTTCAGGCCTAAGTAGGGTGCATAATAATTAAAGCTTATAACAACCAACAAAGTGTTTGCATTTTTTTTCCATTTTACTTGAGTTCTCTAGACATTGTACTGGAGAAAAGTGAGCACAAGCACTGAAAACATGCCCTCCAAAAACACACGTTCCATGATTCACATGCACAAAGCCCAAATCCGCATACAGGAATCAAACAATTAGGTTTGTCAAATGCTTGAACTACTTACACAGCTCGGGACTTTTGTTAACCCAGACAAATGCACAACATACAGTTTTGTTGACCACTTCAGCGTTTCACTTTTTTGCTATAGTCACAAATAAACAAACAAAGCAATTTAAGTCCAAATTCTTCTCGAAGTTACTACTAGCAAATAGTGGCTCACTTATAAAAGCCTGATTAATTGCAGAATCTTGGCTTCAGAATTCAATTACATGTTAGAATATTAAAAATTCTAGAGTCTATAAACAATGACTATGAAACTGTTTATAGTATTTGAAGTATTTTATTTGAATACTGCGATATGAACTGTAAATGTTCTCCCCCCTCCCCCACTTTTCTTCTCATTTGTTTGCTGCAGTTTCTTCATGCAAACAGAACAAGCATGACGCTGAGGGAAAGAGGAGAGGAGAAAGGATGTGGCAGGCTATTGATACACCACCTCCTCATAAACTCTGATTCTTCTCTGTGTTTTATGCCTGTTCTGTGAGTTTTATTCTGGGTCTACAAGGGTGCTTCTGGATAATTACAGGATACAACCTAGCATTTTTTTTCCCAGCCTGCCTCAATTTCAAAGTAAACCTCCTCTTCGTTCTTTTACTGTTATTCAAAGTGAAACTGCAAAACAAATCAATTGCTAACAGCCTTGTGCAGGTTTCCAAACTTAGCATTTCCGTATGACAGTGTGCCTATAAGGCAATATTCAATGTAGCAGTACATCTTCAGGCATGAAAACCTTGTATAAATCCTCAACTTCAATGACCACTTTTGTAAAGATTTCTTCTTTACACACATATATATTTTTATATACACAAACACATACGTATATATGTATTTTACAAGTACCCCAGTAAAGATTTTCTTCAGAATTTTTCCTGAAGAACTAAATCCCAGCAGCCATCCTGTTTTCCAATTAGGTTATCTGCACCAATTGTAACACTAAGCTGGCAATCTCAGAGACTACTTTTTATAATTATTTTAAGCTCATTTTACTCAGAATGTAAACAAAGACCTGAACTACAATTTCAAAGGTGAAAGGCTAGAGTTTTAATTTCTGTGCAGTCCTGGCAGGGCTTTTCAACACTTTCATGTTTTGTGGAGTCCATTTTATTTCTGAATTCATTTCTACTAAGGCTCCCCTTTTCCCTTACAATGAAGAATGTATTTACAAGGAAGCCAGCCATGGACAGGTTTTGCTGCAGCTCATTTGTTATGTCTCACTCTGAGTTTACAAACAGCTGTCCCGTGCATCTCCACTGGATACAATTTTAGTCTAGACAGGGGAAATCCAAGCTACTGCTGCCCAAACAACATAAACACAGGAAGATTTTCAATCAATCATTTCATTTATAGAAACACGTCTAATAATATAAGGGGAGGGTGTTTTGGAAGAAAGCCCATTTCAGAGCCTGAAAGAGCATAATTACGTGGTATTGTTCTTGTGCTAGGCAGGGCTATGGAACGACACTCTCACAAACCAGATTTTGGTGCTGTGGTACATTTCAATAAAATAAGCCTTGTTTCTCCAACACAAGTGGCTTTCAAGACCACTAACAACTTTGAAATAAATGGTAAACAGACTAAGTAAAACTTGCACAGCACTGGCATTCATCTCTGCTTTGATACAATCAGGTCAGTGCCCACACAAATATATTTCTAGCATGACCATTATTTTTGTTTTTCTTCAAGCTGTTTTACCTGGGAAACAGCATTAAACCCAGCAGCTACTAACATACTAATACCTTTCTCCTGTTCTCATCTGTGCCAGCCTGTTGTCTGTCCTCAGTCATATAAATGCCTAGAAATAAGCTGCTTTGAATGCAGCTATTCCTATGTTGTTATGTTTCTTTGAGAAAAACACTGCGGTCTCCCTCTTTATGTTTGGAACATCCACACACGAACTTGTCAAACCAAAAATCAAAGTGAAGACCATTGCAATGCTTTTCCTTCAAGAGGAGGAAGGGGAATAAGCCATTCTTCGGTCCACATTTTATTTTTTATTCCTGAGCAATAGCTGTCCCTTCACCAAGAGGCTCAGTTTACTACCCTGATCTCAGATCAGCTTTTACCAGTGGGTGTCAGTGTAACAGTGTAATGATATAATGGGGGGAGGACAGGGAGAAAACACATGAAAAAATAACGATTAAGTTTTATTTTTAGATGCTACATTTATATTAAAAGTAAAGAAAGAAAATGTTTCCTTTCAAAACCGATTTCACTGCAGATTTATTCTGCAAAGATCCTCCAACTGCTTGTTTGTGCCAAGTAATTAATTTCAATTTTTGTTTTCCAAGCCTATGTATCTTCTGTGTGCGTACACACATGCACACAAACATGGCCATACAGTAAATGTTTGGTACATAAACCTTTTCTCATCGTTTTGACAAAGTGAGACTGTCTCTTTAATTCAAATTTCACAGTGAACAGTTAAGAGGCTCTGTGGACCCCAACTTATTAACCTGCGCCAATTTAACTAGTATTACTCAAGAGGTTCGAAAACCTAAAAATAGGTGTTAATCTGTGCAGAATGACAGCAACTAATCAGTACCCGCCCTGCCACAACTTCTGTCCCTCCTACTCCTTGAAGGGGGGCAAGTACACCACACGGGGAGGCAAGAAAAGGACAGTCCCTATGGTGTGGTTTTTGTGTGTGTGTGTTTTGTTTGTTTGTTTCCGCTTGTCTTTTCTGAAAGGAAAAAAGCCCAAGTGTTATTTAGTAGAGCTCGGCTTGAAAACTTGTTTCCGTACTAGCAAGCAATGGCTTCCTGAAATCAAGAACTGCTTGAACGTCTACCAAATCATTCTGCCGAAGTGATAAAACCTTTTCGTTTTACATACCTTAAAAATAAACACTCTTTAAAAATCCAGCTCCAAGTGTAGTTAGACATAGTTTCAAATTTTAAACGTGCAACTTTGCCTTTTAAAAAGCTGTTACATTAATTAATAACCTAGTTCAGAGTCTCTCTCCACCAAAGCACAAAGGTACGTGTGTCTGTGCCTACGCAGGTACGTCCTCTTCTTCCCTTGCTCGCTTCCCGACCATAAGCCTGGCACTCCTGTGCCATGGAGACAGCCCTGAGTTATGTGCTCACATCCCCTATATTAAACACAAGAAGAATTAAACGCTGAGTGAAAAGCAGCCCAAGTTGTGGCTCGCAGATGTAGCGCTGCCCCTGGAACCATACCCTACAAAAGGGGGTTAAAATAATGAGCTGGACAGGCTAATAAGTGAACTGTCAAATTAAAAATATGCACCGAAGTAGGTTAGGTCTTTCAGTATAAAACTCGTACTGCCCGGGATATGCCGGGCTGTGTTAAAAGGAAAGACCTATCGTTCCGAGCGAGCCACTGCGGGGCAGATTTGCAGGAAGTACCAAAATACCGTACAACAACTCTGTTGCGGCCATTGTTAACAGAAGGAAGTAAACAACACTGGGCTAAGGCGCTTGTGCGTGGCTGGAACGGGGAGAGAACAGAGGAGCCCCCGCCGGGCCGGGCCGGGCCGGGCGGGCTCGCAAATGGCGGCGCCAATGGCGGCCCGCGCGCCCCTCCCCCGGACCTGTTTTTGTGCGCGCTTGCACACCCCCACCCCCCCGTCCCATCCCCCGGCCCCTCGCAGCCATCAGCCGCTCGTCCCAATTACGCTGAACGAGTCGCAACTCATCCAGGCTGAAAGTTATATATTAAAAAGAGAGCGGGCGAAGCGTGGGGAAAGAGGTCGGGAGGGACGAGGGGGAGGGAAAGGGGAGAAGAGCAGCTGAGAGTTGCGGCCGGCGGGGGCACGACAAGAGACGCTCCGCGCCTCGGCGCTGCCACTGGCCATGCAATCTTTTATTTTGGGCTCTCTCGGGTCAGCAGAAACTTCCCCCCTCCGTGTTTCTCCCGCTCTCCCACTCCTCTCAGGAAAAGATCAGTATCTTGGGAGCCCATCCCTTTAATGCACATCCAAAAAAAAAAGAAAAAAAAAATAGACGGCAAAAAAATCCCCAAGGGCCAAGTACACTTCAGCCGCACGACGGCGCTCGGCCCGGTGTACAGGGGCGCGGGCAGGGCCGGCCTGTGAGGAGCGGGTCCTCTCTGTCTCTCCGAGTTCCAAAGTTTCCCTATTTAGGTCGCCTCCAGCTTTCGCTGCTCTTTGAGCCACTCCGAGGAATTAAACAAGGGCCACTAACAGGCGGGGGCCGGGGGAGGAGAGCGGCCTTGGGCAAGGAGCAGCCGCCTGCCATTCGCCTCGGCCCCGCGCTCTTGCCCTCACTCGCCATCCTCCTCCCTCCCCGTGGTGTGTGTGGGTTCACAAAGGCACATCTGTGCGTGTCGGAGGGCCGGCCTGACGTGTTCTCCGCTCTCAGCAGCTGCGGTTTCTGAGGAAACAAGGCTGATTTTCTAGTCAGGCTGGAAGGGCTTTTTTTCCCTCCCCCCCTCCAAGCGCCTACGTGCGGGGGAGGGGGAGCGGGAGCGGCGGGGGGAGGAGAGGAGCAGGAGAGCCGAGCCGAGCCCGCGCCGCAGCGGAGCCGCCGGGGGAGGGGCCGCGCGGGGCCTGCCGGGAATGTGCTGGGAATGGTTCGGCGTTCCCAGGGCGGCTCTCGGTGTCGCAATCCCGCTCTCTCCGTGTCTCTCCGCGCTCTGGGCTTGTTTTCTTTAAGGCTACAACCTTTGTAGTCGGCGGCTATTGCGCGAGGGCTCGAGATCGTCAAGGGGCGCCTCGCACCGTTTGCCAAAAAGCCCTTTTAATCCTGCCAACTTGGGGGAGGGGAAAACGAAAAAAGAAAAGCTCTGCTCAACTAAGTCCTCGCAGTTCTCGGTGCTGCGGGGCGGGTTGTCACGCTCTCCGCTTCGACTTCCCCGGCTCCTCGGCAAGGGAAGGGGTTAATCCGAACCATTCCAGCTCTTTAAACCGGCTGCAGATCTGCGGTGCGATAGCGTCCGAGTAGGGGCTCGTCCTTCCCTCTCCCTCACACTGCCGGAGCCCCTGCTCAAAAGCCCGACCCTGGCAAACAACACAAGCAGATAATTGCCGTGCCCATGAACGATGAGCTCCGGCGTGACACGCAGCCCGGCCGGGCAGCGGGGGAGGAGAGGCGGGCGGAGGGATAGGGGGCAGCCAGCGAGGGGCCCGCGGCGGGAGCGGCGACCGCCGCCCCCCGACCGACCCCGGACACACAGGTTCGCCTCACAGAAATTTCGTGAGGTTTTCCTGTGCTACCTGCGCGTCGTGATAAGACACGGAAATTATAATTAGAGGCTGTAGCGCAAACCCGGAGCCAACAAGGACATGCCAGGGAAAGATCAAATGTTCCGAGTTAAAAAGGAGCGCAGCCCTTCAGCTTCCCCGTTCTAGCCGCCCGCAATAGCCCCCCCCGGCCATAATCTAAAAATTAAAGACTGGGAGGGAGGACAGAGGGTGGGAACTACTGGTGATCTGACAAGGACGGGAAGAAGAAAGAGGAGACCACGATAAAATGCACATGGAAAGACTTTTGCCGAGTTCGGTAAATAAAGTCGTAATTGACTGTAATAGGCAAAGGTGGAAGACAAACATTTGTGCTCTTTGTTCTGATATTAGAAATGTCAGATGAAACTTTAATCCCTTGTAGCTGTTTATTTATAAAATGTCCAAACATCTTCCTGTGCACACACCATAACAAATTAATTTCACTGATGTTTAGCGTTTGAGCTCACTGTAGACAAGCAAGGAATTGATTCTGAGATATAAAAGCTAATGTTACAAATTTTTCAAACTTGATTGCCTGCTATTAGGTACCTGTGTTCGTATTTAGTCACTGAAATAATTGGCCTAATTTTCAGAAATGATAAGCACTCACATTTTCAATTAATTTCGCATCTCTGAAAATTAGGCCATTACATATATCTAAATTTGACCTAGGTTTGAAAATTCTGGTTGTATCTCTGAAACAGAAAAAACCCGGAGTGATTACAACCGAATTCTGGCATAATTACTCAACATTAAATATGGGAAGACTAGAAAAGGAAAATACATTCATTGGGCCATGGTATCTAGTGCTACAGAAGCTATGTGACCATTGAATTAAAAATATTCAAAGCTCTATCTGAATCTGATACTTAGACTGGCTTCAGTTATTGCTGTGGAAGAAAAAATAAACAACTTGTATCCCAACAGAAAATAAAGCACACATTTACAAATTGTCAGGAGTGACCCCAAACATTTGGCCACATTAATCACATTTAATGCACATTTTCCACAAAGGAATTAAAGGGGCAAAAAATCACTTCTGCTTTAAAGAGGGGAAAAGGCAAACTGCGTAAAGACCGCATGTGCAAACATTCCTCACTGCATCTAATTTAACTGCTATTTCTAACTGTACAAAGGCTGTTTTTCCCACAATTTTAAGTGAACTTTTCTGCAAGTTTGGGCAAGGCACAGGGGTGGCTCTAAAGAGGAATATTAGAAACAGAGGGGAAAAAGATTCTTGAGAAATGCCAAAAATAATCGTGTTTCTTGCCTTCTGCCAGAATTGGAGTCGGTTTTACCAAGCGGAAGTACTCAAAAATCCTGTGTCTGGGCTCAAAACAAGGAAAAAAGCTTTACAGAACATGAAACTTTTAGGAACCAACTCTGGATTCGTTTTATACATTTGGTTTTTGAACCTGTGGAGTAGGTGCTTCGATCATTATTCTCACATCCCTCCCCCACCGTTTTACAAGAGCTAAAAAATGCCCCCCTACAAGCACTGGAATGTAGAAGCTGAAGGGTTTTGTTATTGTTGTTTCGTTTTCTCAAATTATCCGAAAAACAGAAATCCAGTCCCTGATCCATCTTCATCTCGTCTCCCCTGTGCCCTCCCGTGAAAACCCCGAAGTAAATTCCCAAGTCCAAACGCCCGGGGAGCCGGCAGCCAGGCTTCCCTGGGGCTGCTGCGTCCGCCTCACCCCCGTGCAGGGCAGCAGCAACAATGGCTCCTTCTGCCGTGCTCGCCAAAAAAGGTGACCTGCTGTAATAGTAAGGGAGTATCTTTAGCTCGATCTAAATCCTTTATGCAGGGAAAAATCAGCTGCAGTGCCTTTCAGAGTCCTAGCGCTCCTTGTCAGCAGGCCTTCCAGGCATAGAGATTGCAGGAGGGAAGTCCCAGCCCGCTGCGGCCGGGGAAGGCGGCCAAGCAAGGGTGAGTTGAGCACTGCGTTTGGGATGGCCGGCAGAAGGCAAAATTTGTAGCCGAGATCCTTGGAGGAACCTATGGCTTACTCTGACATAGGAAATTGTTTGAAACCCCCAAATTATCTCATCCTCATCGTATTAGCTCATGGTAGTTAACTTGCTAGGAATGCTGTTCTTTTGATGACAAGTGCTTTAAAGGCACAGTGCAGAATCTCAGCCACTGTACTTGCTTTGCCCTTAATAGCTTTGGTAGGCCCTGCAGCAATGTCGAACTGTTGCTCTGCAGGCTTTCTAAGTCTATCTCAACTAATGGTCAGTGTTGAGGGCCAGGGAAATGGGGGCTGGGAGAAGGGTGTTGGAGGAACTGAAACACATGGCGGAAGAAAAAGCTAGTAAGCTTCTCTGATTAAGGGGGACCACAAATGAATGGCCACTGTTTGCAAATTGTCAGTACTTTAATGTGGACAAGCTCAGATGGAATGACCTGTAAGCAGCAGACGTAGCTTTAAATATGGGTGAAGAAGGTATTTTTTTTTCAGTCTTGTACTACTTTCTGGACAGTAACAGCAACTGGAAAATGATGCAACTATAACTCATATACAGAAAGCAGATGGTCTTTTTATACTTGGAAAAATCAAACATCTAGTATGTTGACTATATTGGCTTACCACCTTTTCAAATGAAAACACAAATGCTTTGTATGTATGATATTCTAGAAGTGCCAACAAGACCATTCAGAGATAAAAAACATAAAAAACCAAATGCCATCCATTTCAGTGCCTGTTAAACAAGAAAGCGACCCCAATTCCTTAAAATAAGGTTTCCAAAACTCTAGAAAAAGCAAGAAAATTCCCTTGCTGATAACTAAATCTTTATTTCCAAATCTTCCAAGATCCAATAGCAACATTCAGCACACACAATCACAAAGCTCTGAAAAATGCTTTTAAATTTCTAAGAAAGCCTGTACTGCCTCATAGGAATTATTCACATCTCTTTCTACGCTGTGGAAGACTTGAAAGGGAAAATAAGGTATATATGCATAAATATTTGACATACTGGTCCAAGCCTCTAAAAACGTATGAAAATAAGAACATGTGAAAGGAGCCAACCCAGATGAATGCCTGCATGATTAGATGAGTGCTGCCTTCCATTCCCTTCCTTTTACCACTAAATGAAATTGTCATTAGCAGAGTGTCAGTCCCAATATCATCAACTTAATAAAGCTAGATTGAAACAGGAGACTAAGCCAGTTAATGCAGTCTTCCAAATGCAACCCATATCAGAAGAACACTGTTTAAAAGGCATGGTGGTGCTGCTTCTAGCAGAGGAACTAACAGACTGGGCTACAATTCTTGAAGGAAAAGAGCAAAGATACTCATTGTACTGTACAGAACACTGAAAAGCTACATTTGAGAAAGTTATGGGTAAAGATGAAGCATGATACAGATAGAGTTTAAATATCTAAAGACACTTTAGTAATGAATGATCAGCGTACAAGCAACAGATTGGTTAGGCAGATGCAACCTAGGCACTTTAAAAGATTAACATTGAGATGAATTGCTAATGCTCCTGGATATTTCCCTTTTCCTCCCCAGTTCAAACTGGTGTCATTACCACTGTTCACCTGGGGAGTGGGAAACACCCCAAACCAGAAGGCATTTACACACCGATCACATCAATCCATTGTATGCAAGGAAAATCCTTATTGAGACTACACAGATTCCCTAACAAGCTTTCTCTGAAAAGAAATCCATTATAGTAGACATGGGCAAAAGTGAGAATTCATGGTCATTGAAGGAAGCTGAGTCTTCTTCAGGTACTGAAAAACTAGGGTTGTTTTAATACTATACAAAAGCCAAGCACCCAAATCCACATGAGGAAAGCCAAAGAAGTTCCAGCCTAGCGATTCAACAACCTACTGAAGTTCTCATCTACCGTGCATCAGGAGATTTACAAACGGAGTGCTACATGCTCCATAGCACAATGGGACCAATTTCTGAAACAAGAAACCTGTAACAAAGCTAATTTATTCCATCAGATTGAAACAACCTTCATTAGGTTCCCCACAACCTTTCATAAACACAACTTTATTTGAAAATGTTCAAGCATAAGATTCATCAATAATTGTTTTTAACTGTGTTTTACAGTTTCAGGTAACTATTCTTGTGTAAATATTGTCTATTTATACATTACCATTGTGAGTGAAAGCCTATGAATTTTATCTTCTCAGCAGTATCTGTGGAGCAGGGAAACAAATATGATCCACTCCCCATGCCCTGCATACAGCTATGAAATCAATGTGCTCTTCCATCAATTCCTAACGTGGGAAAAATTTTTTTCTAAGGGACACTAAGGTGAGGATTTATAAAAATACAGGAAAATAACACTTTGGAGGCAGAATAGCTATGAGTAAATAACTTTTCCATCTCTTTAAATGCCTCCCCATGTGAGCTTCTAATTGTACTTCACACAAAATACCATTTTCCTAAAGAGGGATTCCAAGTCCACAGGAGAATAAAACCTATGCTCTCCCAAGATCACTCTGTTGAAGCCTGGCTTCAACAGGATGCAGAGCTTGGTAAACATGGGAAAAACCTGTCTAGGTAACGTGTTGAAAAAAAACTTGAGATAGAAAACATGCCAGCATTGCCCCAGCTATGGTAAAGCATGCCTGGGTCATCCCAGGCTTTCTACTTTCCTAACTGACCCTCAAAGCATCATTTAACTATCTGACACTCTCTGTCTTGAGAATATCAGGCACAAAGAGTTTCTAATCAGATCCAGAAAGCCAAGGGAATCCTCCAGATGTTCTGGTTTTGATGATGATGATGATCAAAGTGATGAAGAAACATGTAAGATGTAGGAAGAAGCCTAAAGCCCTTGGAGGTGAACAGGAGCACATGAAATGTGGAGGCTCAAATGACTGGAGTTCTGACACGGCCTCAGGGAAAACCTTAGTGTGTGTCCTAGAAATTATCTTGTCCTGAAAAGTTAAAAATTAACAGTTCACCAAAAGACCCTGGATCTCTCATTTTGGACAAGGTTATATAGGCATGAAGAGAACTCTGTAAAAATAACAGAGAGGGTAGGTGGACACTGGCTGTAGCAGGCGAGTAATCCAGAAAGCTGATTCAGTGAAGGACCTCTTCCTCAGCCAGAGAAGCGATTGCATGGATCAGGGTGGGGCGAATTAGAAAATCTCTACTTGGGAGTTCCAGGCAGAGAGGGAGAGCAAGTGCAACCTGAGAAAACTTAACAGAGGCCCACTTCTTTTCAGCTCAAGCAAGTAATCCAGAATACTGGGCAGAGCAACCTGAAACAGGGTCATGTTTGTTTTGTTCCTCTGCAGATACTGCTGAGGAAATAAAAAATTCTGGCTTTCTGTGCTTGCATATGGGTTCACTCAGAATTTCAGCCACCCACCAAGCTGAAAAATGTGGTTTATTTAGCCATATACATTCATTAACGATATATTCCCAATCTTCAGTGATTTGTAATTCAAGACTTGCTGAACCAAAGGTCACACATCTCTGTATTAAATAACATTTGATGGAGTTTTCTTCTGCTAATTTATCAGATCTTTATTTTGAGCCCATGTACTTTTTTAGTATCTGTAACATCATTCGGCAAAAATACCTACAGTTAACCATGACTCTTTTGGTTTACTTTCAGCATGCTCCCTTGTTTTGAAAGAGACTAAAGTAGGACTGGACTTCACAGGTGTTTCTGGAATGGCACCCCAAGATAGGACTTCTGCACATGCATATGTGATCCCAGAATAGAGGAACATGAATGGGAGTCCTCAAGTGCTCAATATTGTACACACACATAAATAAAAATAAAATACCTTTTATGAGCAAGGGACCTGGCTTCTTAGCAGCAGTTAGCTGGGAATCAGAGAATTCTAGGTGCAGCACAGTTCCTGCACCTGTCACTTGTTTGCAACAATTGCCAACACTGAAACTGGCACAGAAACACAACGGTGTTGCTGTTACAAGAGAATAGAGACCAAAACACATGCCAAAAATCTGGGGGAGGGGTAAGAAAACAACACTCTTTGTATATCCAGAAAGCCCCTTACAGAAAAGCCAACCTTTCAGTCTTGGAAAGTACAGTTTGAAAGGTTAAGTCACTTTGGCATTTGAGATAAAGAAACTATCTCAACTTTTCCCTTAATCAGCTCCCTTACTAGAACTGGTTACCATGTCTAATTTATACCTGCTTTACCAGATGAAGAAGGTTTGTTGGAATAACTGTGCAAAATACAATTTACTTGGACAGTTTAAATCATGTTATTTCCCAAAATTTGAATTCAGCATTATTTTTAAGTTAAGGTAATACCTCTTAAAATATTAGCAAAATTTTGGAATGACTGCCAGTGTTTCATTCCTTTACAGAATACATTTTTCAGAGGAAAAAACCAACCTTCTGATGAACTGAATTCATTAACATAACCCTAAAGGAAAAAAAACATGTATCAGTCCTATCAATCGAGAGACACTGTATAGGAGAGGTTGTTATAAACAATTAACAAAGATTATTTTTATTTAATTTTACTGCCCCCATCCCAGTTACACTTTCCTCAAGAGTAACTGCAATAATTTTTAAATCTGATAGGTCAAATTAAATAGGAAGAAAACTTCCTCTGGCTCTTCCTTCTGTTGCTTCTCTTTAAGGAGGCTTTTGACTATAAAGAGAATTACTTTAACCTAATCCTATTTTGAAGAGGAAAAATAACTGTTGGGCTTTACTGCCAGACTTCTTGTGTTAATAATGAGGACAGTAAAAAACAGATGTAAAATACACAACAACTTACTCCAGAAATGATGTTAATTCAAATCCAGCTATGACAGCTCAGTGTTATCAGGCAGATGTATTATCAATTCCACAGCTTTCACATCTGTGTATGTGTCTATATCTATATATGGACTTAAAAAAAATTTCTTAATGCGTTTCTTTAACACAAACTACAGTTCAACAAACTTCATGATTTGCTGGGTGTTTTAGGCCAGTATGGATCTCACAAAACCAGTGAGACCTCTACGTTTCAGTGATAAAATCATCTCTGTTCTCCAGGGCACATAATTTACTTGTCTTCACAAAAGGCAGCTGACACTAACATTACAAATACAAGGCTCTGAGTCTCAATTACAGGAATAAACTCCATTTGGCCAGCTGGATTTTGTTCCCTAGCCTTGCTGCACCAATGTGTCAATGCAAATTCTGAACCCACTCAGAAGAGAAATGGTAGCAAATGTTGGGTTATTGGTAAAATAGATTTGTTTACACAGACACACACACACACACAGTTCTTCTCAACAGAACTCAGCTGACGTGATTCAGAAGTGTTCACTTTTCAGAAAACTTGTGTTGCATCTCTCAGTACCAAATGTGCAAGTCCACATTACCTTACTGAAAAAACATCCAGGCAAAAATCTCAAAACCACAAGCAAGCAAAATGAGATCCATGGAGTTCTACCACAGAGATAGCATCGTCTATAGTAACGAGCTGTAGCCTGCAAAGTGTGCATGTCCCAGCACACAGTGCACCTCCATGCTGCACCTCTGCAGCATGAACAATCAGAAGGCTGCACAAGATCTGCTGCATTTTACAAACATCAGCAGGTAAACACCATGCTTTCTGTAGAGTTTGTGTGTTATTGCCTTAATGTACATCTGGGTAAAACCAGCTTCTGTTTGCGTAATACAGAAAAGAGTGCATTTCCAACTTACATGAAAGACCCCACATCATCTAATCCCGTCAGCTTTAAGACATAAGGACAGGAAAACTAATCTTTGCAATTATTCACGAAAGGTGTTATGTTTTAAATAAATGCTATTTTTGAAGTGGGATGCAACACATTAATGTTGTTGGATCTCTTCATACCTGGCATTGCTTTTATACCTTTGTAAGTATTAAAGCAGTGGAATACAACTTCGTGATATATATGATGATTTGAAATTTTCTGTTTTTCCTTCTCTAGTCCTGTGTGTGCGTAGGCATATGAATGCACACACACCTACTTCTCCCCCCAATGGTACTTGCACAGTTAAAGTGTTCCACTGATTAAAAGTCTGAAAAAAATTTCGTTTTTTCCTCCTCTGCTTTCACACAAGCACTGAGAAGAATAAAATGAGTAGGAACGGTTCTGCTAATGATTCACTTTGTTCTAAAGTCATCACATCAACATCTCCATTTTCATTTCACATCCACTCCCCAGCTGGTGCATGCAAGTGACCAGTACATTCGACAGACCATTAAAGAGAGGAAGAAAACAGAGAAAGAAAAGGTTAAGGGAACACTGCAACTAATTCATACTCAGTTTTCAGCATTTGTCAGAAAATATATTCCCACAAACAGGGATGTACTAAAAATTATATGCTTTCTCAAAAACAAAAGAGGACAGAAGTACTTATTTTTGGTGCAAAATGACAGGCTATATAAATGATGTCTCTGTTTGTCTTTGGAATTAACAGCATAACCACAGTATCTGAGCTGTAAATATATGCAATTAATAAATGAAAACTTGAACTTTCTTCTGAAATTTTTTCAACTACTCTTCCTGAAATCCTTAAGAACAGTGTCTCCCTGACAGTTTAACCGTTGGACAATCTCTAGGCATGCAAACCTGTCCTATTCCATATTTTTGCTGTACAGCAATACTAAAATCAATTTTTTGGGGCTAAATGGTACTGATATTTGTCTTGACTCATACCTACAGACTGACTTCTATGGTACCAGTTCTGGCAAGGCCCTGGTTTGCTGGGCTGAGGGCTCAGGAGAGCTCTCAGTTCAACACAGCAGTCCAGTCTATCCTACATGAAGAAGCCAATGAAAATACAGAATCTTGCTATGCCTTGGCTTCTAGAGCCTCCATGTTCAAAATTTCAAGAAAACCCAAACCTCTTTGTCCTTTATTAAGACTGTTTTTTTAGAAAGCTTAATCACTTCAGTAACTTTAAAAAGAGAAATCTAACAAAAAATCTCTCACCTTGGTATCTCCTATACAACAGCCCCCAAAGAACTGAATTCTGCAGCTGTGTTGTGTCAGCAAATAGACAAGAAAATGAAAAGAGAATAGGGAGACAGGCTTGTAAAACACATATTGCAAGTACAAAGTCAGCTCCTAAGTGGCATGTTAGCCTTCGGGGCTTCCTCAGGCCCTGAAAAAAACCAGAGCAATTAACAGATAAACGAGCTGAATTTTGTTTGCTTGTTTGGGGGAAGCATTTTTCTTTTTTTGGTGGGGTTGTTTTTGTTGTTGTTTATTTTTTGATGCTCAAGAACAAAGATAATTCATATTTTGCAGATTTCCTAAAAAGCCAAGGCAGCCCAATAATGTAACATTGTTATTTGTACTTGTTAACAACAGCAGCAGCAGCAGCAATAACAAAATACTGGAAGAGAAGAGGCAGTAGGGAAAGGAATATGATGTTTCCTTTCTTCCCCAGCATTTGGAAAATGGCCTGTAGGGAAACACCACTGATTATTTTTCATAGAAAAAAAACAACAGAAACCGTGCTTAGTCCCCCACCACTGAGGATTAGCTGCTCAGAGAAAAGATTTTTCATTTTCACACATGCACACGCTTCTACACACGCTTGGTTTAGATAAATTTGCACAAGCTGCTTTAACTAAACTGATGGGAAGCTTGGCTGCATCTGAAATACATGGTAATTCTCATGGACAAGAGGGTGGGTACTGCATGCATGTTGTTCAGAATTAGACAGCAATTTAGGACATCAAATTGATTGGGGATGAGCAACCATGCTTTTATTCAGTGACATACTATGAAGCCACCAATATTGTGGCCATGGTAATAAACTCAGGTGCACGTGGGCACAGGTCAAAGAAACAAGTGGACAGACTTTGATTATTTTCTCCTTTTAGATTTTTAATAAACAAAATAATTATAATTTGAGCATGTGTAGAGCCATTTAATTGTCTGGTCTGGTTCATACAGAAGTGTAATTCACCTTTTCCTCCTCCTCCCTCTTCATTTGTTCTCTCTTTCCATGCCTCCCTTATAGTCAGATTTGACAAAATGTGAAAAATTTATTATAACATCATTCAGAAGTTGTGTAAGAAATACCTCTGAAAAAACTCCATGACTATGGAATCAAGGCTCAGGGGGAGATAATTTCACTCACCATGGCTCACTCTGTTTTAATGTTCAATTTTTCATTTGTAACTACAGTTACATTTCTGCAACAATACATTTTAAAAGAAAAAAAAAAGAAAAAAAAAAGAAAAAAAAAAAAAAAAAGAAAAAATAATTTCCAGCTCAGCAAGTGCCTTTTCTATTGTTTGCCAGACTTAGCCAAGCTCAAAAAAAAAAACAAACCCAATGGTGGGTTTAGGATAAAGAGTCCACTCATCCTCCACTGGTAGAAAAAGTCCAGTGGGATCAAATTGTGGGAGAGAAAGGAATAATATCCTTGGAAATTCAAATACAAGCCTGATGAGTTCTTTGAGACATGACTAAACTGCATTTCTAAAGAGACTTTTACAGATTTATACTTTTACTGTAAGTCACATATGTTCTCTATTAAATGTAACAAAACAAGCTTTAATCTCTGTGATAGTAAAATGTTGTAATATGTGAGACTGTAATCTTCTGTAAGAATCTTTTTGCTATTATACGCATTTTGAAGGTATTATACACTTTTTGAAGTACTCATACTTGCCTTCCCCCTCTTGACTACACAGTATGTACATTTTGCCTAACTTTCAAAGTATTACTGTTTGCATATGGTACTCCCAAGGAAGATTAATAGATTCCTACGAAATACATAATTCAGCTCTTTCTTGTCATTCTGCAAATACTACCAACTGTACTACAGTACACAATATCTGAATATCTTAAAACTCGTACTTCACATTTTCCAGTTTAAAAAAAAACCAAACAAACACCAAAAAAACCCCAAAACCATTTTTGTGGCACTCCATGTAATTGTCTGGAAATTTTTCAGTTCGTGCAGTCTGTTATAAATTTAAGGTAAGTATGTGAGGAAGGATTTTCAGAACAGTTCCTATTTCTGTAAATACCATTTTATTAATTAATACTTCACAATTCTATAGAGGCAAAAAACCTAGGCTCACATTAAATTCTTATGCAGGTTTTCTACAGATGAAGAAATTGAGATACCAATCTTCAACTGAAATGTTCTTTAAAGGAAAAAATTAGTTGCAGCAGCACTTAGAACTCTCAGTGCTTAAGAGCAGAAAGCCTTCATCCTGGATTCCATAAAAATGGCAACTGTTGTCCAAGCCCAGAAGATGCTGCTCATCCTCTTCCATCAGTGAAAAAATCCCAGTTCCCTTCTCGGATGCATTGTGGAGCCTGTTTATCCACACAGTGCTTGGAAGCAGCGGGATGCGTGGCTGCTGCCAGGTGTGCGACCGTGGGACTCCTCTCCTGGAGTCTTGCTGCACAGAGGAACCGTGTACAACACACACAAGGGAGAAAGAACCATGCCCACCTGTCATCCTGCGTTTTCCAGTACATTTATTTATCAATAAATCAAACTTGGATGCTGGGGCAATCTCCTATCTTCCATTCTAGTTCACTGTGGAACCTGTCATGACTGCAAGTGTCCGGGACTGTGGTTTTACATCTCATCTGAATGACAGGGCGAGCAAAAGGTATATTGTCCCCTGATACACTGCAGGGGCATTGATTCTGCATGGGTTTAAAGAGAACAGTGTCACCTACTGAATCACAAATACCACTTGCTAGAGCAGTTTTTCTTCTATGTGTCACATCTAATCAGCATAGCACAATTCTCACAGCTGCTAGGAAGGCTGATAACATTTTCTTTCAAGGAACTAAAATTTAATTTCATTCAGGCAAGATACTAGCATTGCTGGAAAGAAAGGCTTTTACTGAGATTTGGAAGAGCATTAACAAAATGTTATAGGGCCATATGGCCTTCAGTAATCTGGCCAAGCTAAAGACCATTTAGGAGTAGTTCAAGATGTGGAGGGAGTTTCATCACAATGGGAAGATCTCTTTGTGAGAGTGCAGAGCTGATGAATACAGAGATGGGTGACACAAGCTGTGGCATATCCATGCTGCTCACCAGATCATTTCTTTATTTTTTAAATACCCAGGATTTTTTTTTAGATTGAATTTGCTATTCAAAACAACTTTAACATGAATGTTCTTTTAGTATTAGCAATGAATTTGCACAGCCTCCGTGCAGCGTGGAACACTGAATCCATGTGGCTAAAAAACTGGTTATGCAAGCAAGGCATATGCTTGAGAGGATGAAGAAAAATTGGCAAGATACAGCTTGCCAAGGCATGCCACACATTAGTCTACTTTAAAACTGTTAGGAAATTTCAGCATTTGCAGTTCAGTTTTCTCTACAGATATACAAAATGGGAAGCATCTTTCTTCAAGAATCATCATGAGATGCGCTCCCCTCCCCATTTCTTTCCTATTTTGATCACATCTTCTCTTTGAAATTAGTGGCTAGCTTTCTCAGATGGTGTTATCTCTGAGCTAAGGAACGTTTTGTCGTTTATTATTTAAAATTAGGTATTAAACAGAAGCAAACATTTCTTTGTAAAGCAATTACTGCACATTTGTGCAGCATGCAGCATTGTTCTTGGAAATGGCTTAAACCATTGAACAAACACATAAGAGAAAGATTGCACACATGCCATATTATTTTAAAGAATTGCTTTACCGTAAATTTTCTCTTTTTTTCTGAACTTGTGTTCTGAATCCTTTTCAGCTGTAATCCTGGGTATTGGAAGAGTCTAGGGCTGAACGGATGGTACTAGAAACTGTAAAGAATCAAGATCACCTACAGTGTATCTTAAGTATATCTCTTACAATGACTAGAGAAAATATGTTGTGTGTTTATAGCACAAAAAATTCCCTGAGGTATTAGAAAAATGTTAGTTTCTTATTTACAAGTAGTGCAGAACATAAATATTAGGCACTGACCCAACCTGTTAATGTCATGGCCCAGTAAAGTATAAAAAACTTCTCCAGAAAAAGGAGCTAGAAAAAAAACCAGAAATGGAATAAAGGGCTGTGTGTAGCACTTGTCTGGAAAATAAACAGGCATTACAGTAAATAAAAAGATGAAATATGATTTAAGTCCCTGAATATCAATATTTACATTCCTGTCTTTCTTACAACAATAAAATTTCCAGGAATTTTTAGAAAAATCACAGATTTTCACTACACTGAAAAAAGTTAAAATTACTCTCAAATAATGGACTGTTAAAAATCCTGTTCAATATATCCAGACTATCTTCTTCCTCCGTAAGGTTATTAGCTTGCTGCAAACCTCCACCAATGCAGTTAGCATAATTAATGAGCAGTGTTATTTTTAAGCTTCTGCTTTCAAAGTGACCATCTATATGTAGAATGTTGCACCTGGAACCCTGTGAGCAAAATAGGAAAAACAAAACAAGCCCACAGTATTTTAGATTAGAATATTGCATTCAACAAAATTCCTGTCTCCCCAGGTTGCTTCTGTGTGTTCTTTTTAAAAAAAATATTTAAGAGGTAATTTTATTAATAGTAATGATGTAGATCTTCTTTCTCCTCCCACTCTTCCATTATCATTCTTTTGAATACAGATGCACCAGTTACTGTGAAGCAGCGTTTTTTCCCCAAACTTTCTGGAGTTTCACTCCACTCTAACTCCATAAAGTTATACTCCATAAAGCAAAGCAAAGTGCAGGGTATCTTCCATTATGATCCCATTATTTTCTCTCCCTGTATTAGTTCACAGGAGAAAACCCAATCCCATTTAACGTTTTGGGGGGCTGCAAAGCTATTATCCCTGCTAAACATTCAGCAAACATGTAATTTACTTGGCAGCACTAGACAGAGTTCAAGCTCTTGCTTGGCATGCAGTTAGCATCCCCAGCCCATGACATTTCCATGCAAAGCAGGCTTCCTGAGAAGTAAACTAATGCTAATCAATAGATCTGACTCAGTGAAAAGCCTCAGACTGATAAAAGAAGGCATCAAACATGAAGACAGATCATTACCTTGTCTAGCAGCTGTCTGTCATTTCTAGCGAGGTGCAAAACTTTTTCTGAAAACATCACTTCAACTCAGTTCAAACTGAAACACCATTTCAAACGCAAGCTCGGTGGGTTTAATGCCAGTGTTTTGCTGAAATTGGTCAGATCTCATTTTGCAACTGCCAGAAACCATTGTCATTAGCACTGCTCAAAATACGTCCACAAAGACTGTGTAAGTCTCCACAAAGAGACATTTGGATACCCCCTTTAAAGTCAGGTACTTTAAAGGTTAAAATAATAATTTTAAAGATCTGTAAAAAGGCAAGGACTTTCTTCCTGTTTAAAAGGCTGTAGTCAAAATTGATGAAGTTTTCTACCTTTGCTCTATATAACAGGTGCTAACAGAGAGAGCAGTTAACCCTTAAGCCCATACTCATTCCTGACAGAAGTATTTACTTCAGTGAGTTTTCTGGAGCACAGATTAATTCAGCTCCCACTGTGAGCAACAGCCTATCACTGGAATATTTAAGATATTTAAAAATTTTATGAAGAATTGAAAGGAGCTATATTAACATTTGGAAGGAAGAGAAAAAAGCTTGCATGAAATTCTACCTCTTTTACAAAAGATTTATGTGCCAAAGTCATACTGAAAGCTGGTATCAAGTGAAACTCATAGCCAGCTTTGAAAACAATACCAGTAAGTCTAATAATCATGTTGAACACCTAGCTTTTCTACCCTCAGAAAGTCTTCTGGTAACATCATTTGTTGTAACTTAAGCCTCTATGTCAGTTTGCATGCACTTTCACAGAAACAGCCAACCAAAAACTGAAATTTTGCAATATAAAAATGATGTGCAGTTCTTGTGAGGGAGAATTTCATGTATGTGTGCTGCAGATTGCAGTCAGCTTATTTTAATGAAGCCTTCCCTCTCAAAAGAAAACATACACAAACCTTAAGATGTGTCATGATTTTTAGAATATGAGCACTGGAGGTCATGGATGTTGAAGTATGTATTTGTGAAATACAGGCTGGTTTTGCAAATGTTCACACAGTAAGGATATTCTACGTTCTTCCAAGGTCAGATATTTTTAACAGCCCTACGCACAGAGCCCTGTCTGTTAAAACGTTATAGTAGGTCACAAAAATAGGATCAAAAGTTAAGATGTGAATATTGAGGTTGCTGATGTCAACTCAGATGTGGTCTTCTTTCCCTGTCACCTCCCATTTGTTCATGTCCTACCTAGTCCTGCTACCTTTCCCATGTGAATCTCTTGGCCTTAATCTCAAGGCAGATCAAGATGCTTCACTCTCCTCTCCTCTGGATAATTTCTGTCTCTACAGCTCCCATCTATGCTTTCCCTGCCCATCCATCCCGTGCTGCCCCTGTGCTCAATGTCCCCTGTCCTGTTTCTTTCTGTCCAGTCTTTGGTGCCTTCCCTTAAAGCCAGCATCACCTCCAGTGCTGATGTCTCGCTCACTCTTGCTCTACCACAGTGCAGCTGCAGCCTCCCCATGGCTCCTCAACAGACCCCGGGCTCTCCCTTCTACTTCTGTCCTTTCCTTCAGCCAGTCATCCTCTCTTCTCACCTCCATAATGGGTTTTGCTCCCTTCCTGCTGTTGCTAAGAGCCCTTCTGTGCCTCACCTCTGCTTTCAGAGCCACCTCATGTCTCCCTTGCCAGGCACAGCCCGGCTGCTGGTGAAAGGCCCTTTGAGCCTCTTTAGCTGCACTCCAGGACTGAGCGGGCGGCACTACCAACAGGAGCAGATTTATGGCAATGGCAAGGGATCTACCGTGCCCGCCAAGTGCAGCAGCAGTCAGTTCGTTTTTAACTTTCTGCCAAAAATAATGGGACAGCACGGTCTGTTTGAAGAGATTGTGCTATTGGCTATTTTTTGGTGTCTAAAAATATTCTTTAAACCCATTTTGTTAAAAAAATGAGCTGGTTTTGTGATACTTCCAACATTGTAAAAAACTATCTGTAAGCAAAACTTAAAGCAGGCTTTTACAGTAGGAAATGTCAGACACTCAATATTAGTGCTATCGCGCCTGCCCATAATAATTTCCAAATCAAATTTAGATTCTGTTGTATATCTTTACCTAAACAGATTTCCATAACCACCAACCAGTAACTCTTCTTTTAATTTAGGAGTGCTGTGTTAGATGAATTTGTTCCCAGACTCAGACTATGAGGCTAGCATCCCAAGAGACACTCCCACCTCTTCCTGGGGATAAACAAGCCAGCCCTGGGAACGTGAAACAAACAGAAAGAAACACTATTTGACTTTTATAAATTTTAATAAACTAAAACACAGGATTGAAAGCTTGAGATCTTTTTTATTTACTGTTACCCTGCAGTGAAAATAGGGGGGAAAGGAGGGGGTGTGGTTTTTGCATATACTTTAAATATATAAATGTACCATTTTTTGTCATTCAATACCCTTTCTATCTACCTATCCTTTTTCACTCTGTTTTTTAAACAGTCTGACATTAGACAAAAACATAGTTTTAGCTCTTTTTTCCCCCTTTTTTTTAATCTACAAGAGGAATATATCCACAGTAGGCTTCATAATCCTAGCAGATATTTTTCATGATCATTCTTTGGTTTGTGAATAAGGCAATTAGAAGTCAGTTGTGTCACTATCGCCATTTTGATCACCACATGTGAGAAGTAACTGTTTTACTTTAAAACTTGTTCTGGAGCCTGCCTTCAGCACTGCACATCGCTTTTTACTACTCCTCGTCTACCACGTTTTTAATATTATAGACATTAATCTCTATATTATTTATCAGCCAAGTAAGTTTTTTACATTCCCAAATACTTACATTTACAAGTGACATTCGTAATTAAAAGGGCCATCTTAGCTCATTTTATCATTGTATTACTAATTATTATTTCTAATGTATTGTTGTGTTACACAAATGAGTATGTAATGTATGTATTGCTGGATGGGAGAGGACAAAGGGGAACAGAGGGTACCTTAAATAAGTATCTTGGAGACAGTAAAAGACAACAGATAAAAAAATTGAAGTATATATTGTTGAGACTGGGTTTGTATCAGTTTCTGAAATCCAGGAATTGCTCTGCTCTATCATATATATGGGAAATGAGAGGGGCTGCAGATTAAAATCACTCCTCTGACCTTCACCTTCCTGGGTTTAACAGTCAGAAAGGAAAACGGTGCAAATATAAATACCATTAAGCAAGAATGCAACAAATCCCAAAGAAGATGCCAAACTACTCCAGAGTAGGCTGGGCTTCCAGTGACCCATACTGGAATTTATTTTTTCCTGAAATGGGCTATCTCCAGCCATCTTTCACAGGCTCAAAAACCCAGGGAAGAGTAAAGAAGAGAAAGCTGCCATTCCAACATCAATGGTTGAGCTGTGTTTTTCTCTCTTCATTCCCCCAGCTATCACTCCTTATTCACTCCCCATGGTGGAAGACAGTCTCAATCTCCTAGAACTTGTCTCTACTATTTTTGAAAGAGATGAAGGGCAGCAGAAGAAAGAAGAGAGAGAGGGAAGAAAAAAAGAGAAAGAAAGAGACAGAGAAGACACATCAAGGTAAGTTACATTTCCAGATCATTTATCCTAACAAGAAAGCACATGCTTTAATCTACTCTGAGCCCTACACAGACATTGTCAGGGTTGCATTTTGTCTACAAAGCTAAAGAAGTAGTGAGTGTAAGACTATGCTGCTGTGTCAGTCTAGTTTGACCAGTTTCACAAGTTCGCTAGAAAAGGAAGTGTGACATTTTCATTTAGAAGAACATGAGCGAAGCTTAAAAACATGGCTGGGCATGTTGGAGTAAATGGGATGGTGTGTCTGAGCAGGAGAGCCTTGTTTTACAATGAACTGAACGTTTTAACAACCATGGATTTGCCTGAATTTAAAATCTGAATGCAGAGAAACTTCACTTGAGATAGTGAGAGACAAAGAAGAAAGAGATTTTAAGAGGAAAAGAAAAGCTGCATTTGCCGCTGCATTTCCCTGATTCCCCCAGCTCACAGGTACACTCCCATGGTAGGTACGGATACACCCTGGCACTCGGGAGCAGATGCTCTGTACCAGCACCTGCCTGGCACACGGCTGGAGGCCTCCCACGCACTTTCTCCCTGTGGGTGTAAGCCAGAGCATGTCCATATCATGCCAGTTTTTAATCCCACTGCAGTATCCCAAAGACAGGAGTTCCAAAAGGATCTTCAGGGGAGAGAGTGTAGTGAGGGGAAGAAGAATGCACACTGTGAATGTTCATGTGTGCTGCTGTTGTAAGGAACATCAGTTACCAGTAAGTAACACCTGTTTTTAAACTCCATGGTTACATTCACGAAGGGCAAATACAGAGAGGTCCAGGAACAAGCCCCATTCGCACTCACAAACCTGGTAGGGGTCCAGGAACCAATCTGTTGACATTGTTCAAAATCAAGTATCTGTCACAAAAAACAGAGGAAGGGTTTCCAGTGTTGGGGCTGTCCAGCCCTGAAGAACAGACTTCCTTGCTGGGATGTGTCCATAAACTGAGATATTGCTGCATATTAAAAGAACCAACCACTCCTCAGAAATCAGGGAATAGTCTAAATGCAGGATTTTAGGTTTCTCATCTGTTATGAAGTTACATAGTTAAGAAGGGTTGCACGGAACCGTATTGATTGAAAATTACATCAGGACAAGACAAACAACACATGGTCTAAAACCTACACTGTTTAAAACAACCTTTAAGCTACTGAATCCACGTTCTCTACAATGATCTTTAAAGCCTGGATGGAGCTAACCTGTTGCTTTTTGGCATTTATTGTTACACCTCCAGCTCTTAAGGAATAAAATGCTCCTACAGAAAGGCTGTAAGATTCTTTGATCAAACGTCTGTTCAGATTAAGTGAAGAAGATAGTGAATTCCCCTGAGGTGGGAACAGCTTTGTTAAGGTGCTCACTTAGTAGAAAAGGAGACAATTTGGAATTAGAAACCATTTTACCATTCCCAAGACAAAGAAAGCATCTGCGGGATGTTCTCACAGCTGTATGAAACCAGAAACCTCAAGATCAAAAGGCATCACCAGTCTTACCTCAAAAACCAAGAATCAGAGCAGCCAGGGTCACTATCCTGGACTTGAACTTGCAAATTTGCAAATAGTCCTTTGTTTTTCTAAATGCAGAACATTTAAATCTGCTATTTCTCTTCATGAAATACCTGGTTTAGATATCTCACACACTTTGTAGTGTATGAGAATTATCTGTAGGGCAACAAACAAGCAAGATATTCTTACTTATGTGAAGTAACTCTAATGAAATTCTCAAACAGGGTTAAAATAAAGGTTTGGGAAGACAACAGGTAATTGTCTCCCCAAAACATTTATTTTAAAACATTCTCTACATTGATAGGGAATGACTTTTGATAACATAGAGTGTTGGACCCTGAGCCTGACATTGCATGTGCTGCTTGAAAAACTTGGTCTCCAGTGATATAATCAGTGTGCACTTCTTATACAGAATCACTGCAGGGGAAAAGAGAAGATTATATATAGAAATGTATTTATTCATATTTAATCCACATCACTTCCCAAGGTACAATAAATTCTAACAGTTTGGGAATCAGATGCTACAGATAACATAATAATCAAGGACAGCAGAAAGGATGTCAGAAATTGACCAGTTCTGAAATACTGAGTGTTGCATTATGAATGGTGTCCAAAACTATTTCCGTACACCTAATCTGCAGAAAAATTAGGACTGCAATATTTTACGTACATTATTAGTTACAGGTGAAACATACCTATGAAAAAAGTATCAGTAAAATAAACTGTGTAAATGAAAATGATCAGAAGATAACCATGATGGAAAAGACAGCTAAATAAGAGAAAGGTCAATCTGGCATAAGCAGAAATGGGTAAAAACTCTCAACAATAGTTGTGCTTAAGCCAGAAGTGAGAAGAAGTTCCTAAGTAAAGGCATGATCTTCCAGTCAGGGAACTGAATGCAAGAAGGGCCCTGTTTGGAGAAAGAGCACTCAGAGTGCTGTGTGCAGAACTGAGTAACAGATCTTGTGGTGATCTGTGATAACAGCATAAAGGTTCTTCATCGGTCCCAGCTGCAGAGCTATTCCATCACCAGGAAGTGTGCCTCTCTGTGTTGCTGACCTTGTCATGTTTATTTCAGAGCACATATACAAGCAATAGCAAATTAACTAAGTTTCCCTAGTTTCTTTCTCCTCTCTTATTTTCCCTTTTTGTTAGGGGTGGGAAGGGCAGTAGAAGGGTAAGAAGAAAAAAAGGCATGAGGAAAGACAAGACAGAACACATTTTAAGCAAAAGTAGAAACATAAAGCCTGAATTACATTAGTTCCAGTAGAGAATATGTCTACTGACACTTTTTTTTTTTTTCCAAGGAATAGCGAAGTGATACATACAACTGTCTGTCCTTCCTCAAAGGCATGCTGCAGTCACAAATGGATCCTCTTAAAAAGTTGTGAATGGTGAAAAGATCTGTGTTTCAGCCTTAGGCTAAAAACTGAAACTATTTCTACTGTATCAGTTTCCTTCTGAATATCAATAAACACCACAGTCCTGGGTGACTTTCTTGCAAGACTTGATGTTTCTGCTTCTGTTCATCCATTTACATTATTGTATTTCAGGCTAAACGCATTTTGTTAATTATGCAGCAGGATAGGATATGTCTTCCATTCACAAGCTTTTAATTAAAAAACAAACACAGCAATAGGTAGGTTTGTCTAGTCATTTAAGCCTTTAAGCTCGGTCAAAGCCTGCCCACCAAATGATGCAATTATGTTGTATTTCCCTGCACCTACTTCTTCATCGCAAAAGAAAAGCTGATGATAGAGATTTTTTTTTCATGCACTGCTGAGGAAGGAGCAACTGTATAGCCCCCAAAAAAGAGTGCTATCGTGGCTCAGGAGTGCACTAAACATGAACATGCTCATTTGCAACACATCCCAGAGTTTAACCATAAGAATGACCCACACAAACACCGGAACATCAAAATGTTGGTATAAAATATGTGACAAACACTACTTCTGCCTTGATGCAAACTGCAAACGCGTGGTCCTTTTCTTACTGAAATTAGTTTTCATCATGCTATATTTGGTGAGAAACCTGGGGCAGGCAGTGCTCAGATGTGCCCACTGCCAGACCACATGGCCAGCTTATGGCAGGTCACAGAAAATTCCATAAAAGCTCCGGGACGCACGCTCTGGTGTTTGTTAGCACAATGGGGAGAGGTTTCACAGAAACATCTGCAAGGCCAGGGATGGTGACAAAAATTATCCAATATTAAAAAGCTATTGTACCTAGGTCCTCAGCAAAAGACACACAATTTATTCCTCCACCACATAGGAAACAAAATTGCCTGGCAACCTCATCAACTAATACCTCCTCTTTTATCTCTCCTTCATCAGTGAATATATTTCACTGTGCCTTTCCTTGTTCACACCTTCCTTTTCACTCTCCAGTTTTTCCAAACAAACTTCTGCTGCTAGATCTCAACTGAAACTTCTCCCTAGAAAGCCCTTTGGGCTTCATTGAAGCTCAAACTATTCCCATCCTCCCCCATCTACCCCACCAGCCTTCTTCCTCAACCCTTCTCCTCCTGTCATTTCCCATGGTCCATCTCCTCCCAGTGATAAGCCCACAGCCAGTAATTTCTTCTGTGTGCTCCTGAGAGAGCTTCTCATATTCTGTCATCTCTCCAAGAGAGATCTGTGAGTCTTGGACACAGTGTTTCACACCAAAGACTGATTCCTAGGGGAAAGGAATACCACTGTGCCAGGAAGACAACTGAGGTTGTCAGAAGGCAGCCAGTATTTTTAGAGAAACACATCACTGTCAAGCTGTATTTGTATAAATCCTCCACTTTTCCTAACAGACTCTCTTCAGAACACGGCATTTCACAGGGCACTTGAAATTTAATCCTTAGCATTGATAGCCAAGTAAAAGCCACTGTCAGAGCTGCTGCTCCTATTCCACTCTTAATGTAAGAACAGAAGATAATGACAAATAAGGCACATGGAACAAGCCCCCAACAGGAAAAACCTCTTGCACACATACGAAAAGATGTACTGGGAGCCATCAAGGCTCTAAAAGGGAACTAAATAATGCATTCTTTTAGGTAGCTATTTTCAGTGGTTTTTAAACTTCTTTATTAGTTTAAATAGAGTATTTCAACATATGCAGTGTATATTAATGTAAATTCTATATCTACGGTAGGAAATTTTAGGACATTCTGAATGATTTGATTCATCCAGAAAAGAATTCTCATATCAACAGATTTCACCATGCCTTCCTCTTGCATCCATTTACATACCTTTAAAATATTACTGTTTTAAATTCCTAAGTCCTGATATTGAAATGTTTAACAAAACCCCCCACTTCTACTGAATAAACATAAGAACTTATATCTCAGTATGAACTATGGCACTGCTTCCACAGTGCTATAATAATTAGAGTTAACATAATGAAAACCTAGTAAAAAGACTATAAATTCACCATATGAGCACATATGGATGTGAAAAAGGAAATCAAACAAGTTCTCTGAACTAAAATTAGAGTCAAAACAGAACAGTGTCCCACAGAAATAGCACAAGCCTAGAAAGTCTATATAAATTTACTATGCCAAATCCAATTTTATCCAATGTTCCATTTCATCTATCCATATTTCCACAGTGTATTTAAGGTATTGAGAGCTTAACTGTTCATGTAGGTCTGGACTGCAGTATAGCTACTTGAGATAGATTTTCATGTTTGAAGCAAACCAGAGCTGGGCTCATTGCAGAGCTACAAAACCATGGAGCCCAATCCACCAAGTTGCGAATGTAATTTTCCCACCAAAGCTTCTGCTCCTGATATTTTGAACTGCGTGCTCTATTTATTCTTGCTCTACAACTGAGTCTTCCTTTCTGAGGGTTTCAACACAAGGAGTCATTTAAAGTATACCTCTGAAAAGGGGTTTAATCATAAAAAAGGATAACAAAATCAATTTATTTTCTGTTACTGTGTATGTATTCATTTAAATATCCTTTTAAAGCAACTCCTCTGTGAAGATGAGCCACTCCTCACCTCAAATAAAGACGGTATTTGTGAATACTATATTGTTTTTTTTGGTAGCCTCTGCAACCTTGGTGGTAAAAAAACTTTGGTGTAAAAAGCTTGTGACAGAACTCTGAGCAGTTTTTGTTTTGTTCTCTTTCTGCTGCATCCTCCACGTCAGTTCAACTTGCTGTGTCCTGCATCTTCTAATACGTCATATGCACGGAAGGAAGGTCATGTCAGCCATTGACTGGGGAATCAAATCAAGCAGTAGCATGTGTCCATTTTGCTTCTGGACTGCCTCAGAGGCATTTGTTGCAACTGATGCCTATTATTAAACCAGGAATTCAGTTAAATTCTCAGGCACCTTTTTTGTGGGCTAGAATCAATTTCCTTTGAGCTTTTAAAATTCTCTGTGACTTCTGAGATTTAGCTTTTTTACTTCTTTTTTAGGGAAGTCATCAAATAAACAGAAATGCTACACTACTACTGATGCTGTTGCAAGAGATGTGGTAGTTGAGGATGTGCTGGTTCTACTGGGGAACCATGAGAGGGGACAAGCCAGTTAATCACTCCTGCCTACATCTTTCCTTTTTATTGCCGAGTTGTGTGGCCATCCTGTATTTCACAAAATATTCAGGTCCTCTTTAATATAAGAAAGAGCTGCCATTCCTAAGAGATGACTGAAGATTCTATCCCTCACCTGCAAGGCCTTACTTGCTGGACAATTTTACAGCGTTTCAGCTTTTATGCTGCTCTGGCCTGTGTATGCTTCCCTGTCATCTTTCTATTCCTGTTCTCTCCCTGAACTTCTTATCTTCTCCTGCGTTCTCAGCAATCCTCCTCTCAGACCTCCCAGGCTCAATGACAGATTTTGTGCACAAAAGGCTGTAAATTTTTAGGGCAGGAATTATCTCACTACTTTTGTGAGTTAACAAGCTATGTACCCTTGATAGGGGAGGAAAGTGCAACCTACTACACGGTTTTAAATAACCACTATACTCATAAATTATTTGTAACAGCAATACTACGCCTACACCAAAAAGCAGTAGGAAAGATCACATACAGTCGTGGTCTCTCACAGTCGTCTGTGCCATCTGGAGCTCCAAGCGGCTAACTCTGCTCGGCAGTCTGTGCGCAACGAGTTGCACGACACGCAGAAAAATATTCCAGGACTTCACAGTTCCTCCCCATGTAACACATTAATAATGATCTTCCACCCGTAGCTAGCACTTCAACTGAGAACACACTGCTGTTGACGAAGGCACAACAGGTCAGTCGGGAGGAGAGCAAGCGGCTTTGTCCCCGGCACAATGCCCTACAGCCGCCACACATGCCCCTCGCTCAAGTTGCGTGTGCTCTGTCATTATACTTGCTGCCAGCTCCAGTGGGACTGCTCAGAAGCTACGGCAATTCTCCAAGGTCCACAGGCCTCCGGGAGGGGACAGGCCACCTTCTGATCCACAGCCGGGATGAATGGATTAGTGGCGAGCCGAGCCAGCTGCCGCAAGCTTTATCAGCACGCAGCCCCGACAGATGGGAGCCCACTGGAGAAGCCTCCTGCTGCAGCCCGCGTGGCCCTCGCGCCGGCCTTCTGCTCACCCCGCGCTCGCTGACACGAAAGCGGACCCAGAATATGCACAAGGGGCAAAAATACCATTTAAAAAGACATGCGCCCCGTCTGGGACGCTGCTCAGGTTAAGCAACACCAAGCGAGCTGCTCTGGGAGCGCGACCTGGTTCACTGCAGTGAAGCTAATTGTGGTAAAATGCTGCATTTTGATTTGGATTTGCAGTTGGTAGGATTTCTGACAGATGATGTTTGTTTCCATCAGAACTGAGTTACCTGCTGACATTAAAACTGCATGCATCAGGACTATAGTAAGAGATACACACAAAAGACAGAAGAGACCCTAACTGTAGAGATGAATTCAAACTAATTGACTTTCTCCTGGGCTGTCTATCCACACAGAAGTCACAGATATCAAAAAAAGGCATATCCCAACTCAATCCAGTGGAAACTGGGGCTTCCATGTTTCAGACAAGGCAGGTAATGTCCATTTGACTTTTATGCCATGAACCTTGCGCCGGCTCCATAAATATTCAATATATAATCTGAAGCAAAAGGTTGCAACAAATCAAAAACATTGACAGTTTTATTGTAGCAATTAAAAATCTTTTAAAATCACAAAACCAGAAAATTGTTGAAAAAGAGGAAAACACCTACCTAATTACTGCCAGAAAAAAGACATTTTACTGTTGACCGTACCACACTGAAGTATGAAGTGCTACACTTATGAACAGCAGAAAAAAAAAAAAAAAAAGGAAACCCTGTTGCTTCTATTTAAGAAAGAGCTTTTCTTAACAATTGTTACACAGCCAGATAAAAGCTCAGTTGAGTCAATAGCAGCCTTTGCATTCACTGCAAGGGACTTTGTACCAGACATTACATATCAATACACATAGTTTCTCTTGTATTACATCTCACAAGTCTAGGGACTTGGGTTCTAGGGGTGAATTCTTGCGTCCTAGACAATTCACTTAATTTTCTGTGGGCACAAATGTGAAGAATATTTAGAACAGTTTGCCAGCCTTGTGTGTAAAAGTCTCAATTTTCCCTATTTCTCGCTTCTTGAGTGTCATATAAACCTCTAAGTCTGAAGCTGTTTTGCTGTAAGAGAAAATTCTGCAACTCAAAAAAGCTGTCTATCTCTGAGCAAAGTATCCAGAATTTTATTTGCACAAGTTACACTTGTGCACTGTGGAGAGTATAAACCTTAAATTATGTTCTTTCAGGTAATTTCCTATTAGAACTCAAAATCAACTTTGTAACACCCAAGAAACATTTATATCAGCATTCTTGATTTATGCCAGTAATCTCAAAAACCAGTTAATGCAGCTTCAAAGTAATTTCACAACTTCCTTAACTTGAAAACATATTTAGTGCACAAAAGTGAAAATATAACATTAAGAAAAAAGAAAGCTAGTAAGAAGTACTGCAATGAAAGTTGTTAGAACTTTCATTGAGTTAAGATGTCCACAAAAATGTATAAATCATACATCCAGGTCAAAACTGGCTATTTTATTTACATTTACACACAGTGATTCTGGTGCTCTAATATAAGTACGTGTTGAGAACAACTTCTTTATGATGCATTTTCCAAAAATTAAATTAAATAACTGTATTCAATATATGAAAAACAAGACTACAAATCTATTTAGGCAGTGTCCAATACCGTAAGTGAAAGTTGCCAGTACCTACTTCTAAAGACAAATTGACATTGCTTCAGCAAATTACATCAAAACTTACATCAAAACATACAAAAAACTTACCAAGTATCTCCTGAAAAATAAAACCTATTTGTCATTAAGAATTTCCAGCAGGCATAAAGTCAAGATAAAGAAGTGGAGAGCTGACTCTCTCCAAGTCTTAGACCAGAAACAGCGTAATTTTTTGTAGTACGCTCAAAAGCAACACTTAAACAAATAAAACCACAGACATCGAAAGCATAAGTAAACAGTATTTGAAAAGAGTGTATTTATAAGAAGAAACAGTCTTTCAAAAACTGTTTTCAACAAAAAAATTTGCTAATCACAAAAACAAGCAAGCAACCAACCAACCCACGAAAGCTGAATGATGGAATTCTCCCTCAACTTTGCATTGTTTTATTCCTGCAACAGGGTCACTTCTGTATCAGGCAACACAAAGATACAGGTGCTGTCAAAATACTCTCGTTCTTTTTTATCAGTAAGGGAATTTGTTTTAAAAACTTAATTACTTAATGCTCTCCTCCCCCCTCCCCCCTTCCCCCGAACTGATAAAGACCAGTTAGAGAAGGTAAACAGTGATTAGAAAGTCCCACCCTTGTGGGACTTCATCAGTTAAGCCCTAGCCCCATGTTTCATAAACATGTTTAGAAATTCCGTGTGTCATTTACAAATGTAGTTTCTGGTATGCAGCTGAAGACCCATGACTAAATGATTTCTGAAGAAATGTGTCATCTGTAAATTTCAGTCATTTGCTTTTTAATTCTACAGCATAAAAGAATATTGAAAGAACATATGAATACTGCCAAAGAAGTAACTTAAAATGGAAGGGTAGGGTTGGTGGGTTTCTTTAATAGTTTGGGAGGGGATAGGGAGCATTAAATGCAGGAGGCATCTGTACCTCTAGATTTCATGCCATGTAATGTCTGTTTGTAGTACGATGACCTGTTTAAGTCTGATGGCAGCACTAACAAATATGGCCCACAAATTCAACAGAGGAGGTGCACACACCTTCAATGAGGAAACGAGAACACAGGAACAACAAAAAAATCCAGTAGCTCTCACCCACTGAAACATTGAACACCTAGGGTTGACCAACACAGTTGCATGCCCTGAAATGCTCAAAGTCCAGATGCACTCTAATTCCCACTTGTTGCAGAAGCCTAATTAGTGTTGACAGACAACACTTCACTGTGAAGGCTGCAGATAATCTACTTCAAAGACAAATGTATAAAAACAAAAACACAGGAGAGATGAGTTTGGGCAAATACTGGAGCAGCTATCCAAACAGAGCAGAGCAGGTGCAGGTAAGGCAACCAGTTTAAAGACCAAGCTCAACCAATCCATTAAAAGACCTATAAGATCTAGCTGCCTACAGTGGTCCTTGGTTTCCATCACTCTTCTGCTACAACAGCTACTTCAACATGTCCAAACATGATGTCGTCATGCTTGAGTGTCTAAATGGATCAAAACAGGCTTTTTGTGTCATTTTAATAGACTAAGCTTGTGGAAGATCACAAGGAGGAATGAAAGAGAGATGACAGAGAATAAAATTTCTTCAGGCAGCTCTAAAGCTGGCTCTGTTGTGTGGCAACTTCATCAGATGTTCCATCACAACCAAGACTGTACAACAAATGAGCAGTGGCAGCACACATGCTCTCTCTCTCACTGTAAGTTCACTGTGCCGTGTAACCACAGATGTATACATGAATCCATACTTATGATTACAAAAAATTCCCTCAAACCAAACCATCTCAAAACCTTGGGTTAGGAAGAGTTGGTAAAAGACTGAGTGGAAATGCAAATATATAAGCAGAAATTCAGCCAGAGTTGAGATTACTGATGGATAAAAGACAATGAATGGACAGAGAGAAAACAAATGAGGCTGTGTTTAGTTGTTCTGCTTGGCAAATTTTGGAAGATTTCTTCCCATCAGCACCATATCCAGGTGTCCTGAGGCAGCAGAATGTTGCTGCTGATGTGAAGAAGCTTTAGGTGCAGCCATTTCCCTTGCAGTGAACAATTCTCCAGTTAATTAAAATACTGTGACAATTTCAGAGCTTGCTAAAACCAGGAAAAGTAAACATATGGATTGCTTTACTCAAAAACTGGAATACTTACTGGAGGGACACGCTCCTTTTGTCAATGGTATTTTAATGCATCTAAACTACAGCTGCCACTATCATTAACAGCTGATGGGCATTAATGTAATCCAGGTGGTACACGGCATTCAGGGCAGAAAGCACGTCCCTCTGCCTGTTCCAAAGACAATCAGAAGCCACCTAACCGAATTCAAGTGCCCAGCCCTGGAAAGCAAAGCACAGACACATGAGCAAGTTGCTGTGCACCAGGAGTCATTTACCCTCCTCTGTGGAGGGTTACAGCAACAGTGCAGGGTACCAACAGCAATGTTTGTTAATGGGCAGGAACGACACATTTGGAAACCCAGCACAAGCTCATCCCTTTCAGGGACAATGTGGGAGCAGGGAGGACACGGATGATGCAGAGGCCACTGCTCCAGCAGAACCCCTCAGGTGCCGCACGCCACTCACTGCTCTGACCTGACTGTAGAAGCAAGGATTTCTGGTCCAAAAGACTGTCTCTTAAGGTTGGTTTATTCCAAACAAGTTACCAATGCAGAGAACAGATGAGGAGAAAAGAGAAACAGTTTAAAGGAGTAAAATAAAAATTTAAAAAGAGGTGTGGGGTAAGCCAAAAGCAACACCAGCAACTACTTAACAAAAATGAAATATTCAAAGTATGACGAGAAGAAAAACTTAGAAAAAAGCAAGGTGCACAAAAAATGTATGCTTTTGGTTTGCAGTGCAGATGTTTAGGATTTACAATCAATATGGTTTGCTTTTTCATGCTATAAAATGCATATATAATTATGCCCAAGATGTGTGTAAATGTTTAAATATTAAAACAAAACAGATATTCTGGATGTTTGATGTTTGTTTTAAAAAGGAAAAAAATCTATTTTACAAGGACACAAGCACTAAAGTGAAATTAACATAAAACAAACAAACCAGTGTAATAAAATAAAAAGCTCAAAACCAAGTTAACCAAGGTCGTTAATGTCAGTTCAATGGCAAAGATCCATGTTAGCCAATGTTCCAATATCAATTAAATGAGAAAAGACTGCCTTGCAATTGCACTTCACAGATTTATTTCTGCTTCTTCTAGGGTATATATTGTCTCTAGTAAACATGCATGTTTCTTTACGTTTCTGAAGTTTAAATTCCCTTATCTAAATTGTCACAACTATTCAGAAATTTCAGATTTCCTCCTCTTTTGCCATTTTTCTAAGTATTTTGGAGAATGAGAGCATTGATCTGCTAAGTCCTACCTACCTCTTCCAATGGTAAATCTGTAACTAGTGAAACCATATGCTGAACTTCTCTATTTGAAAAGGAGACAAAGCTCGTGTCCACCTCTTCACTCTAAAAATCCCCCACAGCTTAAAATGCTGAAACACAGAAGGCACAACATGCATTAGCACAAATTCACAGTGTTTTGCTGACCACATAAAAATATCCTTGTATGGATGGAAATGAAAGTCTGGAAAAAAAATTTGGTAAGGAGGTTTTTTTTCATGCCCCTCCTCCAAGTAATGCTGCTTGAATGGAATTTACAGAGAGCCACGGTCTAAAAATACATAGGCTGAAAACAGCAAAGCAGCTACATGGATTACACTCAGCTCTTACAACTCTTTGTAGTTTCACAGGAAAGCCAACTGCTGGAGCACCCATCAACATATGGCTTTTTCCTCATGTATTCGAAAAAAATAATTTGAGAACAGGTAAAATGTACCCACTACAGGAAAGCAAAGTCAAGTGCTGGCCACTGTACAGTGCCCACATAAAATATTCTGAGAGGGAAATGTCAGCACCAAAGAGTGCTCCTAGAGTAGTATACTATCATTTATTTATTTTTAATACAAATCCTTCTTGTTTTCAGCCTATAGGACATAAAGCAGATACAGCTGATAGGTATTTTATACTGACAGTAGGGGAAGCCCAACAGCTTGTGTGCTACTGACACAGAACTATCTATTTAAATAAACATAAATTCTGATTTTTTTTTTCCCCTAACCCTTAGAAGACAATGAAAAAGGAGGGTTTGGGGTGCTTGGTTTTTTTGCTTAGTTTGTGTTTTCCCCCTTTTACTTCAGCATCCTAGGTAAGTTTGCCCTATGGGTCCCCACCATACACATAGGACTATTTGACAGTTCTTTACAAGGATTAAGGCACAGCATGGGAGGACCGCCTTTTCATTGAAACAAAACTGTGCCTACTGTAACTTTCTTTTGAGATGTCAATAGAGAGAAAAGGACTTTACCAGCGATCCTGGCCTTATCACCCTTCTATTTTCATAAACAAGTTCAACAGCCAAATTATTTTAAACTGACACTGAAAATACAGATCCTGCTTACAACTGTGTAAGCATTCCCCTTTCCCTTTCCTGTTGATCACTGGGGTGTGAAGTTTTGGGAGGAGTTCACTTTTTCCATTTAAACATGCTATCATCTAAACAGGTTTTAAAAGAGGCAAGTACATAGTTTGACATTATTGATTCTTTTCCTGGGACAGGAAGGTTCAAATTTTTTCAATACAGAGATGCAACCCAATTTAGGAAAGATGTTCTTGGACCTTTCCTTGGTTTAGTTGCATATACACTACTACCCTGCTGAGCAAGAAAGGCTGTTCACACAATCCCTGCTTCAAGGTGAGGAAGATCTTTGAGCAGCACCAAGCTTACAAACGTCAAGGTAGAGGTTCCTGATACCCTTAAAAGACAAATCAGCTCAAATCGGCTCTTCATCTGCCCAAACTGCAATCTGTGGTCAGATAAATGCACTGGAAATGTATCTTTCAAGGCATCAGTCTAATGGCAAGAAGAGCATTTTGCATAAAAGCATATTCCTCTCTCAAAAACTGTATCATGGCCATTGCAAAGTAGTCAGTTATTCAAGTCAGGCAAACGCTCTTTTGCCTTCCTCCATGAAAACACTGGGACAAAGGTACCAAGCCTTCACTGGAACCACCTGCTCAGAAAACTCACAAGGAGGAGAGAAGAAATACACGCCCCTGTTTCAGCGCTCAGCCATAAGGCCTGTTCAAAATGGAATTACTGACATGGGTGATAAATGAGCTCTCTACAGACACACGAGAACTTCCACGTGAAATCCACCAGCAGGCCCAGGCAATCAGGCTCCTAAGTCTCCTGACCATCAAAGCAATCTGCTCAAGGTCCACCCTCTAGGCAACATGTATTAGGAATCATCTGATGGGGCTCTGACAGCACAACTGTCCAGCATTTTGTGAACACCTTGAAGGTAAGGACCACACAACAGCAGAATAGGGTAGAAATCAGGCAGACCCACCTACCATGCAGGATTGCAGAAGACAACCAGAAGCTTTTTTCTAGGATGGATCTTCCCTGAAAACACACTATGGTGTAGTTTTGTTGCTTATGCAAGACACTTCAGGAATGAGCTTAGTAATTTCAAGCTTTCCTGGAAAACACCAGTTTTTTTGGATTTTTGAAACAGCAGCCTTAAAAGATGTCAAAGTGATTAAGTATCTACAGTACTAATAGCTTTCTTCCAGCCCCCACTAGAGCCTGAAAAGACCTGCAGGAAAACTCAAGAGTCCAAACAGTCCCCAGCTCTTTCCAGAAAAAAACGGCAACGTCTCTTCAGAAAAAAAGACAATGGATTTTGTGCAATGTTAACTGTATGTAGACATTCAGAAACGTGGGAGTATGTAAATCAAGCACACACACAAAAAATCTTTATTAGGTGTGTCCTCACTGGAAATAGGAACACGCAAATGAAAAGCTCTGACAATTACCAGCCCGCTCGCAAGGTGAGAAAAAGGAAGGAGTTACAAGTTACCCAAGTGTTCATAATAACCAGTGCGTACAAGCATCAAGTACTCTATGAATACAAGAAAGCATCAGTACTATTAAGTAAGCTAATGAAACTTTCAAGTGCCTGGAAATTAAAACATAAAGGTTTTCAATGCAGATATTAAATCAGAATGCACAAATTCCTCCATCTCATTCTGCAATTCATGTAGAAAACCTTGCTATTTTCCCTCCACCATCTGTCTATAAATAAAACACTCAGTCTAGAGATGTTTTCAAGTTCCAATGAGACAGGTTTCAGCACATGAGGAAACCAAATTAATGGAAAAAAAAATACTAAAACTTAGTAACATTTTTTAGTCATTTTTTGTTGTGCCTTTTATACAAATAATCTCCTTTCCATGGATTTGGCCAGTAGTATCTTTGAATGGTTGCAAGTGCAGCGCTTTTTTGAAAGCAACCTGAAAAATTAGGTTAACCTAGAAAGTGAATTCCATCTGTCCTGGTTGTCATCAGTAAAAGATACCTATTCAGTTCCTTTCAAGCATATAATCTAGTACTCAGTCTAAAACAGGATTTTAAAGACTTCTCTTATCTGCTTTTAGCTTTACTTCAATAAGAAGAAAATACACAACTTCAAGCTGGTGCTATACTGAAATCAGAGAACTGATTCCTCCATCCCCTGTCCCCCAAAAGAAAAATGGGAACAGATAACACAGGAGTTTAATGCAACAAGAGACGTGAGAAGAACCTACATACTTTGCAATCACAGTAATATTTACCACAAACACTTGAAAGAACCACACAGTGTGCAACTTGGGGATGGGAAAAAGGTGTTGAATGATTATTGCACCCTAGGTTTGATACTTCAATGTATACAAGATTCTGCTTATTAAAATAAATAACATTTTTTTGAAAAGATTAATTTTTTTTTTAAAAAATCTATTTTGCATATGATGGTGTTATTTCAGAAATATGCTAATTTCATTGCAAACACAGCATATGAAACTTGGGAAAAAAGAAGGCTGGTCCAAACCCACAATATTTTTTCAATTAGATGCATTTCTTCACAAAGTTTCCATGCTGCAGCAGTTATTTAGTCAAGACTATGAGAATGATAGTTGTTCCAGCTTGCACTGGAACAGGTGTTATTCCCTACAATACCTACAAATTTCTTGGTTTTGTATGAATCTGTAGAAATGGAAGTATCTTCAAACTCAGTTAATTCTAGGATTTGACAAGTACTGCGCAAGAAGTGCAAAAATGGTTTTCTAGTTCAAAAACTAAGGCAATACAAATAGCATGCTACATTCTGCCTCTCAATAGGTGAAGTAAATTCTTCAACATTTCAACACTACTTGCACATCCAGACAAATTCTGAAAAATTTAAGAGAATAGAGTGTACTCTACAGCTTTTACACATTCCAAGAATTTGGAAGGAGTCAACATTGCTGTATATGCAACTGAACCCAAAGGCTTCACTTTCCAGTATGCCTGGTTATAAAAATCAAGACTGAATGCCCTGGAAATTAAAATGTACACAAGCAAAACAAAGCAGCACATAAATTCTTCAATAAACTGCTTCTCAAAGCAAAGATCACTTGAAAGACTTGGTCATGCCTGTGACAGGAAGAAACATGTCGGAATCTATCTCACAGCTTCATAAAGGTTTACTGCCACGATCAGGGTAGCACCTCAGCAGGGGTGCTGGAGAAGCAGGGGCTCTCAAACCCCAGCCCACGGGAAGAGGCTTCCTGCACTGTGCCCAGCAGACAACCAGCCAGGAACAGAAAAGCCACTGAGATCAGCTGGTGGAGGGCATATTGCAATCCTGAACCTCTCAGATATGCACAACCCTCCTGAAAAAACTTCAGTGCTTTCTTCACTTGAAGTCTCAGCCCCAGCTCCAACTGCAGTCCTTCAGTGACTACACTGATTCTGCCACTCTCTGAAGCATAATTTTCTTTAGACAATAACGAGTAATCACCTTGCCAGCTCACCCAAATTTACAGTTGTACAGTAAGAAGGCAAAACAGAATAGCAGAAGTTATTTTTAAAAACCCACAAACCAAACAGGTAGGATGAGTGACAGTGTTTGAGCAGTGCAAGGCTGCAGGACAGCTACCACTAATGCACTTCAGGCAATGAATTTTATCAAACAACCTGGCTGAGTTTGCTCAAATTTCACGGTAATTACAGTATATGTTATAGACTTGTCAAATTAACAAAATGGCTGGATTTGTCCCCAAAATGTTTTCTCTGTTTTGTAACACATCATTTAGGGCTTGATATTTACTTCTTGTTTCTTTCAGAGCAGAGAATGTGTAATTCACTTTCTGCTATTCTACTCATTTAATGTTGACTGAAACACAACTAGGATTCTTAGCTGCTGTAGGTTCCCAAGGAAAGCTTCAGTATGAGAAAATTAGTCAAATTCCCTGCTCTTATAAACTGACTTTTACTCATGTGAACTAGGCAACTACTGACATATGAGTTAATATGAGCATACCAAACTTTATTTAGGGAGGAGAAATGGGCTATTATAATTGTATTTGATTCCCATTCACTTACCAGATCTACTCTGGAAAATGAAATAAACCATGCCAAAAGACATTAATTCCCTGCAATGTATCAGAAGTACTTTACAGAAGCAGCGTAAAGAGAAATAGCTATTGTTCTTATTTTATTTCCAATCCCCTCATGCTCCTTACTGTTATGAGGATCAAATTCAAATACACCAAGCAGCTATTTTGAATGTTTGCAGCCCTAGTGAAACAGAATATGAGCACACTGCAGCTACATTCTAACTTGCCTGCCTGCCATCCACCCGTCATTTGGATGGGTAATTTCTCCCCTCGGGACCATATGCGGTGCTTAAAGCTGAGTCAGTTTGCCGTATGGCATTATTCTATAAAAGCGAGACGGCTTTGCTGGAATCTGACCTAGGAGGGTAAAGGCTTCTACATACTTGGCTCAGTAGTTGCTAGACATGTTAAAGAAACAAAAGGATTTCAAATGTTAGTGTAATCCACTTGCTTTACACGGCATTTTCCCTATCAACAAGTACAGGCTTTACACCATTACAGAGCAGAGTTGAGAACATAGCTCTTGTTATTACCTACATCAAATCACACACGAGAAATTAAAAAACGCAGAATGCACAAAATAATTACATTGCACTGAATTATTGATCTACAGACGAATTATATATCCACTGAATATTCTATCTACTGAATTATACAGATCTGCTTTATACTTTTGTTTCATAATTTGTACTTTCCATCTCTGTTCTACTGTGCTTCTTTTGTTTTCAAACATTTTACATTAGTAATTTGGGGAATACTGGACATCAAAGGCTTCTAATAAATGGCTAGTGGATGCAGGACTGGCATATTAGAAATGTTTACTAATATTCTACACACACACACACACCGCACACACACTCACTTTTGTTTTACTGCAGCTACCTATTCCAGCATTTTTCTGAGTAGTGGGAAACTAATTAGTTCAGAAGGCTGTAGATAGAATCACTCTTTCCTTAACTGTGTCTTTCTTGAGCATGATACAATAAAAGCAAGCCAAGGAAAAAAGCCCCACCACATAAGCAGGAGAGTTCCTTTTCATGTTTGGTCTTGATTTGTTTTCTGTTGCAAATGCTGCTAACACTGTTCAAGATCAACAGAAACAAAAAAAATTTTAGAAAAAACCTTCTTTAGAGATGCTGGTAATTCTGATGATGTGCATTTTTCCATCTGCATAGAAAATACAGTGTTAGTTTACAATCACATCAGACATCACAGGCAACACTGGCTTGCTAAGACGATAACAATAAGAAGCCATGTTTCATTTCCAAATTTTTTCTGGTGACTTCTTTAATAAAAGTTTTACAATGTACATGAGAAAAGGATGAGTGGAAGATTGTAACGCATTTGTTGATGTAGACCTCTGATATGTTTCCACAGTCCAGACAAATGGTGCTCAGAAGGGGTCCAGCCAAAATGAAACATGTGCGTGTAGTACAACCCACTGGCCTTGACCATGGGTATTAAAATATTCATATCTCCTTTCAATGTCACTTGCATACAAACAGCTTTTCCTCCTCCTTTAAAACATTAACCTCTGCTCTCCCAGGTGATACCAACTGGTCACAGAATGAGCACTGCCAGAATGAGCACAAAACCACCACTGAGCTAAGTAGGGAAGTGTCTGTCAGGCATCGCTTCTTTCTCCTCTGAGCTCAGGTATCTATTAAACACAGCCTACCCACTTCACCAATACACAGGTGAAAACGAATAGGTGGGGGTGAAAGTGTAAAGAATCTGCCCAGAAACAAAAGAAGAGCAGCATTATCCCCTCAAACTTCCTCCTTGGGGTAGCTACTCCCTCCCTCCCTCTCCCTGCATGGGATTCACTGCCAAGGCGTTTGCTAAAGAAGCTTCATCTTCTTCACAGAACCTTTTATTTTAAAATGCAAGACTCCATAATTCCTCCTTTGTGGCATACAGAGGAATATGAATAATAAGCTGAGGATTCATATGGCTTTATTATTACAGGGCATTATAAGATAAAACACCCAGAAGAGTCAAAACAAAACAAGAAACCTCCTACTGTAGTCAATCTAAAGTGTTCTGATCAGGAAGTTATCCAGATTAGGTATACATCTTTTTAACATGGAACAGATAGAACCATATTCATAAAGGAGTTTAAAGCCCAGAACGATGCACACTGATGCTCACTACCTGGGCTGAGAGGTGGAAGGGACACTAAACCAAACCAATGAACAGCCCCACTGCAAACAACCAACAAATAAGCAACCCATCCCAAAAACCCAGCCCACAGGACAGACACTATCAGCACCTGAATGAACAGTAACATTTTGGCAGATGGGTATCCACTGGGAAATCACATCTTCATAAGCCCAGAAAAATAAGGCTGGAAAGTATTTATCAGGAATATTCTGTCTGAAAGCCAGCCGAAGCTCAACTCTGGACTCTGGCTGTGACGCAGCTACCCCATGGAGGAAGACAGTGGAAGGAAATGGCCTTTTTAATGCTTTCACCACCACTATCCATGGAAGAAGATACAAAGAGCATCACTTCTGCATTTTGCTTTTTCTGAAGCATAATTGTCACAGTGATGGATGCATCAGAAACATACATAAACCAATTTCTGCATCGAGAGCGTAATGCTCTCCCACAGCCATGCAGCAGGCCAGTTGCTACGCTGGAAGCAGCACTCAGGTTCATAGGACCATTAGACAGAGCTCTCTTACTATAAAAGCCTGCAAATAAATGTAGGCTAAAATAAACAGCAAGTCAGATGTTTTATCTGGGGACGTTACCTCATTAAAGGCTATATATGCCAACTCCAATTCAATTTGAAGTAACCTTACGAGGGAAGACATCTCCCCCCCAACCGGAATTAGATCCACTTGATCATTTTAATTATACTGCATTGCTCTTTTCAAAAGAGTCCTGTGAGCCTTCATAGGCTGCTGTGCTCCCCTTTGAAATTAACAAATTAGGCTTGGTAATTAGAGAGTCAAAATGGTGTGTTATATTGTTTGGGGTGACAAGGGATTTAAGAGTGTTTCATTTTAAGCCGTTTTCAAGGTTTGAAGGTAAAATACTATCACTAATCATGTATGTTCCCATTTTCCACCTACGCTGATTAATATCTACACAGTGCACTGAGATAAATTTCTTTGCATCTTAATTAAGAACATTTCAAGGCAGATTCCTCAAAGTTCTGCTCTTTTGAAGGAAGCTGTAAATATCTTTTAAATGCTATTTACCACTACCAAAAAAAAAAAAAAGAAAAAAAAAAAAAAAAAAAAAAAAAAAAAAAAAAAGGAACCCACAAAGAAAAAGCTTCTAGGGTATAATAGTACATGCTAATTTATTCCAGAAATTATGAATTACTATTTTGTTCTCCTTAATGGACCTGTCATCAAATCTTAGGATGTCACTGAAGCCTGATACATCAATTCAAGGATACAGCTGAGTCACCCTTCCTTCTGAGAATGGGCCCGTGCACTTGTTCATCGTCAAACAAAAACTTTAATAATTTACATCTCAGTTTTCATTGCTTAACATTACGCTTCAAGTCCTGAATTCATTATTCTCAATCTCACTGCCTTGGCAGAACGTCTGCTGTGATGCATCACTTCAGGGACTGATGTCCATCCAGATTCACTGGACAACGCCAACATCAGATCTGTGCAGAGTGTGCCAGAATTTGGGGAAGGTTGTCCTAAGAAGCCATGAGAAAGACATTTATGGCATTGCATCTTTCCTCTCAGACTCTCAAGCCTCTTTACATGCAGAACAACTCATGGCTAGTTAATTACTTTTGTATAATATATATACAGGGATAAACATTTGGCAGCCTTGGTCACTGATTAGGGCACAAAAAAACCCAGGATTGAAGAAACCCTGATGCCTCCCCCATCACTGTTCTTCTGCAGCAAGTAATGTACCGGTTATGTTTTGATATTAAAGAATTTTCAGTTGCATCAAATCTAGAGCTGATGTTTTATTCCCATTTTCAATGTTTGTTTTTCAGCAAAGCCACTGACTTTCTGATAGAGCTCAGAATATATGCAATATAACAGGATTTCTCACAAAATTTACAAAATCTGAAGCATAAGGTATTTTTATTCCATTCAGAGTTTTAAAGCACAGAGTATACAGACTTTCTTCTCCCGAAGTACTCTTCTAAGCTGGCATTGTATAACAGTAGGTGAAAAAGTCAGACAGAAGGAGGGAACTTTATTCCCATATATAGGATCAAAGAACATAAAACATAGGAGACAATGAGAAGAAAGCAAGCAAGAAAAAGGGGTATTAAAAGGGTATGATGAATGGCATATATATCCTTGTGATAATTCTTTTCCTGCTTTATTGCTCGGTAATGATCATACAATACTCTACTTCATTGATCACTGCTTGAAATCCAAGCTTCATTTCCTTCACATACGTTAAACACCTTTGACTTGAATTCACTTCATGTAACTTTTCAGTACTTTCTTTTTAGTGTAAAGAGAAACCGAATATAAATACTGAATGAAGGAAAAAAAAATCATTCTACATTATTGTTCTCTATCATCTATAGAGCTAGGAGATGTCTTTGAGGTTCAAACATGTCAGTGGCAAAGCAGGGCACCACATCAAGGCATTCTATATATTAGGTGTGTGCCTTGGGCTAGTGATTGAAAACCCACTTTGACCACGAGCTGCAAAGACTGAATGCAGATTTCCCCACAGCCAAATCATTCATTGTCTGGACAGGAAGGAGGGAAGCTCCCGTATGGTCACTCCTGTGAGCAGTCAGACCTCAGCAGGGGCAGGCCAGCATCTGGGCTGGTCCCAGCAGCTGCTCCACATCCTCTTCTCTCACAGGGCTCACCACCAGACGGAAGTCCCCCACAAGTAGCTCATGTACCTGTAGTATGTACAAGGCAAATGTGTGCAGACACTACAGACCACTCCCTAATGCATTTTGACTACACGTGTGTTTTCAATGCCAAATGAACAAATAAGGATGCTGGCAGCTCCTTCTACGCAGATAAACTCCAGCTGGAAGGACATAATTTATGAGCAGTTCCTCACTGCATACGCTTCCCTTTTAATCAACCGCTAATGGTCACTGCGGTGCTCCCCCTTGGACAGCCCCATCTCCTGCTCACTGAGGAGCACAATGGCTCCAAACACAGGAAGGCATATAATGAATCAACACACCACTAACAGCTAATATTCTTCTGGCAGTTTAATCCTTTATTGTGATGAATTCTCTGCCACAAAAACATTGGGGGGAAACTATTTTAATTAAATAAAATAACAGAATGTATTTTGCTTATGTTGCAGTTTCAACAGTCAGATTTACATGACCAAACAAAGTGCAAATATCTATAATCTTAGAATTAATATATACATGTATATGAAAGAACAGATGGCACTTAAACCTGAAGTCCCTAAAAATCCTTTTCGCTAAGTTTCCATTCAGGACAAAAGGCATATGGGATGAGGATTGACAAAAGGCAAACTAAGGCTTTTAAGATGCAGCATGAAGACCACCTACTTAAGCAAACAAAATCACAAATATTAAGGGGTTATGGTCCCTATGTGATTAAGGTACTTGACCAGGAGGCAGAATATCTGGATACAATTCCACCTCTGCCTTTCACTTCCTCCATGACCTTGGGCAAATCAATTCATCTTTCTGTGACATAGATACTCAGCAGGGATAGTAATAATACAACTTTCTACCTCCCAGGACTGTTGTGAGAAGAAATTTGCTGATGTTCAGGAGGCCAGCACACTCCCTCTTAGGTCATATAGATTGACTCTGTTTTGTTTGTATCATCAGAGTATCATTCAACACCATATCATTCCAAACAGCAAGGCAACTTTTTCTGCAGATTGTTTTATGCACTAAAAACCATGAAATTCTTAAGACACCTGAATTCTCCATATGACAGTGAACACTAAGGGTGTATTACGACTTTGCAGCTCATTACCACCAACCACCTAATAAGAGTTGAAAGAGTTAGGAAGTCTAAGCCCTTATCACATCTTTATGTGTGGAAGATTCCAGTGTCCTTCAATTTGGAACAATTCTGTCCAACACAGAGGAGTATATGGCTGGAAAATCCCGTAAAATACTCCTTCTAGGAAGAGCACGAATTGTGTGCAGCTTTTACATTCAAAGCACTGGTTCTATATGTATGGGTGTAGGCGAAATGCACTATACTGCTCTCAATTCCAGACTGTCTTCTGCCTTATATATGTGACTAAATGAATTTTTGAGATTATTGTTTTGAAGAAAAAAAGGTAAATATTATATTCTGTATCAAGTATGAGAACAAAATAGCAAGACAAGTAAAATAAGTAGTCTATCTAGTCAAAACAACACTTGGTATATTATTTCTTTTATTGCATACTTCAAAGAAAAAAAAAATTTGAACAGACTGGACAGGTGAGTATTAATGGAATTCTTGAATAAAAGAACAGAAAGAAAGTGGTGAGGGTGCCTTAAGGTCAGCTTTGCACATCTCATATTTTCAAGCTAGTTTGGCCTGTTAATATTACTCAAAACCTCCAAATTAATTTAATTTTCATCCATCTGCCAAAGTGGCCCAAGAGATGCAGAAAGCAGTCATGGGCCAGCCTAGCATGCTACAGAAACTCCCCCAACTCAAGGTCTGAAAGCTATGTAACAGGGAAATTGCACCACCTTGTTGCTCTCCAACCTTTGCCCTAAGCCACAGCAATTCTCAAATACCTATACAAGTTGCTATAGAAGTGCAAATGTAGCTATATAGACCTTTCCTTGCTCAACTCTTCCAGCAAAAAGAAGCTGCACTAAAGTGTAATCAACCACTTGAGCTTTTTAATGATAACTTTCATCATCCAGTAACAAAAAGTAGTAAGAGAGCACTACAGCTGTGCTGTATCACTAAACTGAGTTTCCTTGTGGTGGCAGAGGTCTGTAGCAGTCATGTTTTCGTTTTAAATTAAGTTTAAAATATTTTAAACCAGTCACAAAAGCTGCACTCAGCACAAAATAAATTAGAATGTTTTAAGAATTTGGGACCAATTTTAATACAACTTCTGGGTTCTTCCTAGCTCTTAGCCACAAGATTAGCCACTCATCAGGAAACATTTCTAAGTATTTTCTTGTCCTTCCATGGCTGAAAACAAGAATAGGAGATGAGGAGAAAAAAAAGGAATTTAAAGCTGCTGAAAACTAATGTCTACCACATGAGGCACAAAATAAGCATGCCATTGTATATTTGATGAAAAAATAACTGTTATGAAATATTCATTTGAAAAGTGATTAAGCTTTGCAATTGAAAAGCTAACCCTTCACAACACGAAATAATCATGCAGCTTGGGAATGAACACATCCTGTGTCCTCTGGTGCTCATTATAATATATGCAACATCTCTACCCCACTACTTCGGTTGCTTAGATTTTTTTTTTTTTTTTTAAATTTGAAATAAAAAGATCACTAGACTTGTTTCTTACAAGCATGCTTCAAACCCAGAGAACCAGATTTGCCATTCCCATGCATTTCCAGGCAAGGAACAGTAGGCAACACTTTCTCTGAATTACCTGCGGGGGGAAGAAGGAGGCTCTCCAGGCCTCAGCACAGGGGCCCCCAGGACCCAGTGCCAAATCCCACCTCCCGCTCTGCAGCAGGAAGAAGCTTCTTTCTTCAAAGCTATTAACAAATTTACTCACCAGCACAACCTATGATGTCTCTCCTAAGGGTTAAAATGAACAACCTTTCATACAGAATATGCAACCTATTCCCTAAACTATGAGGGATTAATCCACTGAGCAAAAGAAATGTTTTACAATCCCATTTATTTTAACTATATTTCTTCAGGGATATTTAACTTTACATATGAAAGCTATACTTTATACATGGTATACATGCAGGCGCATTATTTATTTACAAATCCCAGGCACAGAAATCATGAGTCCGAAATTTTCCTTACAATGAGTTTCATAATTAGCCCTTCCACAGTCAAGGCACACACAGAGATCAGGGATTATTCATTAGAGGAAGGAATTAGCAGGATTTTAGGCTTCAATGGCCTGTACAGACTATTAGCTTGCATTTGGCTATTAGGTGGGTAAGCAGAGTGGTCTCTAAAGCGTCAGCAACAGATAACAATAAATTCTTGAAATGAGACTTAACACCTGCTTTCCTAATCTTGAAAGGAAGGAGGAAACAAGACAGTTGGGTGGTGACACAGCATCCTTCTAGCCGCACAGAGTCCCAGTGTCAGGCTGGCAGCACCCTGACAACTTCCAGCCATGGAAGCCAGAGGTCCCGCGATGAGTGAATAAGCCAGGCAGCTGAGACCATGGCAACACCAGGCCCCTGCATCAAAAACGCCCTCCAGATCTGCATGACAGCATGCAGGCTCCGACTGCTTCCCTCCGATAGAGGAGGTTTTGAAAATGAAACAAAAGGATGGTACACGGGGCTGGCTTATTTGAGGACTATCAGCTGGTCTACTTCCATCCCTTCCAAGGTCTGATCAGAGATGAGAGGAACACGGGGATTGTGAATAGCTGATGGATACACAAGCGCAGGTGTGTCCTGTCTATGCATTTATTTATTCTGAATGCCATCAGCACCCTCCGCATCCTGGTAACACAAACCACCAGCTTGGTAACACCAGCCTATCCTTTCCTTTTAACACACTAATCTATTGCTTCAAAGCAGATGGGAAAAATGAAAAGAGTCTGAAGATGTTCTCTTATTTTTTTTCTTTTATTAAAGCTAATGCCTTCAAAGATGAAGGACAGAATAATGCCTTCACCAAAAATACAGTGCAAGACCCTCAGGACCACTTTGTTCAGCTACAGCCGGCAAGTAAATATTAGAAAACCAGGGACTTTTGATTTTAACTTTTCCCCACTCCTTTGCATTTCCGAGGCACACAGAAATAACTGCATTAAACAGAGCTCCTAGGAATGGCAGTGCTGACAGATAAGCAGCATGAACCCAATCAGTGGAACGTCTCACAGCTTAGTACAGCATTTCATCCTCACCTGGATCAGTAGAGTATTTCAGCTGGAATAAAAAGCGCCATCAAGAGTGTGACCCTAATTCACCACTACTGCTATTTTCTATCAGGGTAAGATCAATGATTTCAAAGTAATTACGCAGATGTAAAACAAGGATAACTGTGATCAATCAGTCCCAGTGCAAATTCAAAGGAACTCTTCCATGCACATGTACAAATAAAAATATCAAGACAAACCATTACAGGAAGACGCACGCAATTACATATAATTATAAATGCACATTCTACTAGATCCTAGCATCCAGTGATGAAGTGGAGCTACATTTTGTTCCCAGATTGCTTAAACATCATTATTACACCATACACCTGTTTTAGGAAGAAAAAAAGAGTACAGATTTTTGCAATTTAACAAAGATGAAGACTAAGTAAACAAAATAATACAGTAAATGAAGAAACAGAACTTCAACAGATCCAACCTGTCCGTGTTAATTTGTTAAAGCAGTATGTTGATTTCCTGCCTCACAAGAACGGATTCAGAGGAAGTAGGAAAATGAAAGCTCTTCTGAGTACTTATCAAACAATACCTTACACAATTCAAAAAAATGTAATTACACGCAAAAAAAACCCCCAGTTTGTGAAAATTCTGGATGAGAGAGAAAATTTCAGGGGAACATGTGAGATACAGGGAAATGTAAAAAACCTCGTAGTTTTGTTAATCCAGTTAATAGAGAGAGTGCTATGCCTTCTTTTCTGTCCTTGCTTTTAAAAACAAACTTGAGATTTTTTTTCACTGGCACTATTTTTAGACCTATGGCATCACTCAGAACACTATTAATATAAATGAACACTGAGTTTTTCCTTCCTCTCTTCTGAATTTTTACTTCAAAACAGTCAAGAAAGTGGCAGTTGGTAAGAACAAGGGCCTTACCGCATGATTTTGAGAGGAGCAGACATTTGCACAGTGCATATTTCTCCACTCCTTGTCAGTGCAGTTCAATCCATGACCCAAAACTTCCTCTGCTAATTTTGACCTTGGACCTTACTTGAGCAACGAGTAATAATTTTCTGATGGTTTTTTTGACAGGGACAAAAGGATTCCAGGAGATGGCAAGAAGCTCACTTCCACTTGAGAACTGATCAGACTATTTGAAGTCAGTTCTTTAAAAGGTAACATTTTCTCATTATAGAAAAATCTCTGAATATCCCTTTTCAGATCACAACCAAATCATTAGGGCCTGCCACAAAGCCTATTAAAGTCAATGGAAGTCATTCAAAGACTTCAAAGGGCTTTGGATCCAGACCTTATGTAAAACATCCAGATGCGGCCCAGCAGCACCTTTCATTGAAGGGAAGGCAATGCCTGCCTGAGCCAGCGGTGTGGCTCCGCAGGACCTGGCGCAGGCAGGAGACCTCTGTGCTGAGCACCTGACACTGGGCTGTACCCCTGTTAGAGGGCTCTGTGTCGGGCTGGCCCATGGACCGAGTACCCACAAGCAGCTGGAGTGCATTAGGCAGGCTCCTGGGGCACATTTTTCAGTTTTGTTTCATCCAAAAGGAATCCAGCTCTCTCCTTGCCTGCTGGGTAACGTGAATCAAATGGTAACGGCTCAACCCAGAGTCGCTTCAAAAGCCTTTGCTGATATGAACCAAAATGCTCATCCAGCCCCACTCCAGCATGCGACAACTTGAGCAGCCACTGAAGGAGCAAGGCCAAGTTTCTGTAAAATAAAGTCCCTAAGAGGAACTGAAGAGGTCTCCAGAAAAACTGTGGATTTCAGGGACTGCAGCACAGCAAGTGCCCTCATGAAGAGTACAGTTCAGAGCCAGAACTACAGCTTTTGTTCAGCACTGACTTCTCAATACTCATCATCTGTACGCACAACGGATCCAGTGCTTTCACATATGATTAAAAATAATGAAATACTACTGTCCAAAAAAGTCTAAATCTAGGACTAAAAGTAAGCAAGATTACTTTCTATGAGAAGCCAAGTTCAACTTTCAGAACTTTCCAGAGTCTAGAAATGGAAGATCAATGGCACCACTATGCTATTTCAGTCCTGTACACAATTTCCTGTATTTTTGAATGGTTGACTAATAAATAAGTTCTCAACACCTCCTACTTAACTTTGCAGTATCTCAGTGTAATTCAAATCACTGTTCATTGTTAACACTCATATTTAAGAACAAAAAAATGAAATAAAACAAAATAAAAATTACTTCCCCTCCCCCAACATTTCAGGAAGAATATAAACAAAATATTTCAGTAATGTCTTTCTCCGGACTGGCTCCAAACTAGTTTTGCCTTGCCAAAAAGCAGAATTTTGAAATTCCAGCTGACTTATTTTCAATGTGTAAACAGGCAAACACCTGAAAATATTAACATACTTTGTACAAACTTAATTTTAGACTGCAAGTAAGAGAATCTCAAGAAGTCTTCCCTGCTGTAAGGAATTATACATATTCCACTGATCAGCCCTTCCCCAAGCTGAAACCGAAGCTTCATAAAATTTACCAAAAGGAAATTTGTGATGAACCAGAGTGTTTACTGATGTTCAACACTTGTTTAAGTAAATTAACCCCAGAGTAATAACTATTAATTATTTTCATAAAATGTATTATTATGTTCTGTACTCTGAGCAATCACATTCTAATTTGGGATACAGCTCCTCTTCTGAGGTATAAAAGTAAACCTAACATAAAAAAGGACATATTAGTTTTGTCTTTTCATTTGATAAGTGAATGAAATTAAAAAACAATTTCATTATGACAGTGCTGCAGGAAACAAACACACCAAAAAACCACCAGAGCAAAACCGAAGAAGACACTTAACCTAGTTCTGAAAGGACATATCAAACCAAAAATGACAGTATTATATCACTCTTATTAGCTTTAGAAACAAAGCTTTTAGGAGTAATTTCAGTTTTTAGTCCATTACCCTAAATGATGGCATATGTAAAAAGAGCACACGCAGAATTGTAGTTTGAGAAAGATTAAGAGATTATTTTAGAAGCAAATCACTCCATAAATAAAGCATAAAGGGAACACAGCATCATTCAGGAATGGACATCTGTCACCCAAGCAGATACCACATCACACATTCGCAGCTTAATTCCGCAAAGTGGAAAAACAAGACTTGTAAAAACCACATAGTCTTAGATGCATTACATTTATTTTTGAATTTCTAGTTACCATAAATATCATCAAGAAGTATAAACATTACACAGAGAGGAAATGGTGAGAAATAAAATGAACAAAGAACAGAAGAAAAGAAAAAGTCACATGGAGTCTGAAAAATCCAGCCCTATCCTGAGTAGGTCTAGTGCCGCTTTTCTTCTAGTGGGGGAGGGAACGAAGAGGGAAGAAAAGTCACATTCAATGTCATTTTGACAGCGACCTCTTATTCAAAAACTATTATTTTTCCATCTTGAATAAGAGAGAACCAAGTGCTCTTCATAATCACATAAATGACCTACCACTCTCTAAGTGCTCTCTCTTAGATCAACAAAGAGCTATCGGAAGCAGAAAGTATTGCACGCTACTCCCCTGTCGTCTCAATCCAAGTCGTCCACACAGCTCAACCTACCGTAAGAGAAACCTTGAAAGGCAAAAAGCTTTAGGAAATAGACTTATCAGACTACCCCTCCTCCTTGAAGCAATCCTTTTAGAGCTTTGCAGTGTTAAAATTATAAAGACACAGGGAAAAATAAAAGTTAAGAGCAGGAGAGAAGAAGCATGATGGGAGTTAACTTTTATTTTTCTAGCAGAGAAAGCAACTCAATAGCTTTAAAATGATGTTTTACAAGGGTGGGAGGAAAGATTTCAGTTGTCCTTAGAGGTAGACCATTCCCTAATGCTGCATTGTCAGTCAATTTGTGCAATTAACTAACTTAACATAAAGGTTCTTATTGCAAGGCATGCCACACCAGAATGTAAATTGACTGACGCAGACTTCTTTCTCTGGGGGAAACAGAAGAGCCTATCCCCATAAGGTCAATGGCAAGCCTAAGGATCTCTATTCCAAAAGAAGAGCTATTCTGGAGGTTGGAGGTGTTTGTGTTGTGCTTTATTTTGTTTTCAAGGACAAAGGGATAAATCCCATTCATTATTTGTCTTCAGTTTGTTCCCTATAATTGAACCAGGAAAGTACCCAAGGGGAAAAAAAAAATGAAAACTGTATCATGTAAAAGAAAAAACGGGGAAAAAATCCGCGAACACCTCTTTCAGACTCCAGTATTGCCAAACACACAAACACCTCCCAGAAATGCTTTGCTGCTATTTTGAAATCCAACTGCAAATTACTTCAGTTTAATTAAAAAAGAAGGATCTGGTACACTGAGTGACTTAGCAAGTCAGGATGGAAGTAAGGGGGTAGTGCACAACCCAGATATCCTGCCCTCATGAATGCAACTGTCCCAAAACACTCCACAAACTCCTGTTTCACCTGAGAGGAACATGGTGATCACATATGGCAGGATACTTTTTCACCTTGATTCCCCAAAAGTTCAAGTCAGGAGTGATGAAAGCTTACCTTTACCAGACAGGTCAGCCTGAAATACTGACTGTGCAAAAATTTCCATTCATCCGTCTAAACCACCTGAAAAGGTGCAAACCACTACTAGTAGATGAATTTGCTGGAAATTCAGATCCTCTCAAAGAGAATGGGTGAACCACTTCTGACAAACTGCATTTGTTGAAATGCTCTGTGTTCACGGGCTGCAATAAAGCTGGGCAATAACTAAGAGCTGGGGAACAAGGACCATGGCAAGCACTGGGATGATTCAGAACTCTTCCAAAAAATAAGTCCATGTATTCACCTCTACCACTACCATAAAGCATAAGGATTAAGTTTGCATTATCAGTAGGAGGAACCAACAGGCCATAATGCTTTCTTCTGTTTCTACCAAGAGAGAATATAATAAGTCACAAAGGAAAAGCAAACACCAGAACACCCTAAGAGAATCCTTGGATCTGACCTTCTCTCCATATTCTCCCTCTGTCATCTTTTTTTTCCCCTGCTTCCTGTACAGCTAGCTGTATTGCTGACTGCAGAACACTTACTGAAGAATGCATAATTACATCTCTTTAACCCCTTGCTGTCTAAGTATATACTGTGCTTGGATCTAGGGTTTTTAACACTTCCTTTCCCCCACCAAAAACAATGACGAGAATTTGCACAGCCTAGTAATCCCCCCAAAATATAAAAATACCACTGATATGGCCCTATTGCCGAAGATTCCAACCCATACACTTTACACTCTCACGTTACTTCACCACTAGGTGCTCGTGTGTATTCCTCTCCACTACTTTTAATTTCAGACTGCTCAAGTATGCACACAAGTAGAGTCAGTGAAATGCAAGAATATCACCAACAAAAGAAAACTTCAGGCCCAGTAGCTTCTACATGAATGTTGCAATGTGCAAGTGCAACAAACTCTTTCACTTCCATCATATCAATCCCTACTCTGGAAGAGCTTGACAATCTTATCTTACATCAGTGACAGTAATAATTTCCTGTAAATTTTGTTCTTCATCCAATGTCTAAAGAAATAAGCAACTCTTCAAATTAGCGAGTGCTTTTGAATTTTTATGGAATTGGTATACAATCTCAGGCTATAGTGCTTGTGCTTCGAAAATTCAAGAACTAGCATACTCTGAAACTATGCTTTCTCATATAAGCAGTAAATATGTTTGTAGGCCCTAGCTGCTGCTGGTAACAAGGACAAGAATTTTTTTCAAAAATAATTTTAGAAGTATCAGCTGTTGTGTTTTAATGGATAGGAGACCTTAACTAATAGCCATATGAGACCACAGTGGCAGTCAGATGAAAACGATGGAAAAACAGAAATCCTGACCTAAAAAACACTTAAACAAAAAACATTCCATGGGCCACAAGCTAATGAGAATTCGGGGTTTTTTTTCCTCCAGTTTGTCTCTATTTCCATCTAGTCAAAGGAACGGCTGAAGGCTTAGAGCTCTGAATAAAGATACTACCAATCTATGTAACATTGGTTTCTAAATGAGTTTTTCTTCATTTATGTATGGTTTGCAAATATATTGTTTTCAGCAAGGCAAGGCGCTACCTGTGCTGAAGGATGCTGTTATAGCTCAGAAGAAGGCTACAAATGTTAGCAAGGAGAGCCGTATTTTCTGGATGCTACAGGTAGAGTGTACGCTGCTGTGTACAACAGGTTTGCAGACTGTGCCCAAGGGGCTCGAAACAGACACTGATAGAGAGCAACAGGGTGGCAACTGGGTAGAAGAGGTGTTAAGAATTACTTAGCCTAAGCTAAACTCACTTAAATCAGTGAAGAAACCCACTTCAGAAAAGTTTGAACTGCGTCCTTTAAGAATAAGGAGAAGTGGAAAAGTAGAGTGAAATTCACATTCATTTGAGACTACTGTAGCTGTTGTTCATTGACTGACTTGGAAAAAGTCGCCTGTATGGAAGAGATGCTACTGGTGATTTGAGTTTTGATTTTTCTTCCATGTGGTTGGTTTTTTTAAAACAGGCTCTCTAGTCTTTTCTTCTCATTCCAAATCAAAGACTGATATCACCTACAAGAAGCCAATATACTCTTTGACTCCCATGGCAAAAAAGTAATAAAACATACAGAGCTTTCTGATCTTCTATATGTTCTTTTGTATCATGCATTATTACAGTTAAAGCTGAACTGGTTTTAGATAAATTATTTTATGAAAATTGTCATAGTTTGATAAAGTCAACAGAGATATGACAATTACAGCAACAAAAGGCCTACACAAAAGATTAAAAAAAGAATTGAGAAACTGAAAATACCAGGAACTCTGGAAAAACCTGCAGAAGGAATAATTTTAAGTTGTTCTGAATTCTGCAAATACAGCACTAAGAAGAACACTGAGTACCTAAATAATTAAAGTTTATCCTCTTTATTGAAACAGTCCATGTTTGAGAATTCATGTGAGTTTTAATGTTTAATTAAGGGATTTAAACCTCGTTTTAAGTGAAAACTCAGTGCAACCTTAACTATGAACCCATGAGGTCACGTCCATAATATATTCATGTTGGGAGATCCACGACCTGGCTTTTACATAAGTCAGTTACTACAAACACACAGTTCAAATATCAGTCACAAGCACGTGAAAAATCAATTTGCAAGGAGATGAAAAAATAAATGTTCTAGGAGATAGGATATGCTAATGAAAATTAGTGTAGTGTGTTTGCTTTTTGTCCACATCCAGGTTTTGGTTTCACATCCAGTGACTGCTGAGACATGTTTATTTAGTGATTAAAAAAGAAAAAAGATTAGGCAGCAACTTTGAAAAGCCATGTGTAGATAAAGATACGCCTGTTTTAGAAGCAATTAGTAATTTCTTATTCATGGAATGTAAACTGTTTTGTCTTATTTTCCCAGAATTTGCAGATTTAAGGGGAATACAACTCAAAGGATGAAATTCATACCCATAAAGCCTGGAGAAGAGAGTAAGCCTCTAGTCCAGCCTATTGAATATATACAGTTGTACAATACTATATCCACACTTGAAGCAGATTTACCCATCATTGCCTATTTTTTTTTTTTTTAATATTTAAACAGAATTTTAAAAACACATAGAAGAAAAAACATTTAAAATGTATGTTATTGCCACATTCATCAACACTACAATGCACAAACTCCAGGCTGGCCTGCAACACAGCCCAAAGCAGCTGCTGGCCAGGAGCAGATACAGGCCTTGTCCAAATCTCAGGTGGCCAGAGAGCTGGGATGCCTGTCCATCTGCTGTCTACCCTGGTACTCCTTGAGGTAGCAAATATATGTCCCTTGAGTTTTAGATGCACCAAAGGTGCGTACAGGAGTCACATGGATGCTGAAGATGGATGTGGTGAGGACAGCAGGAGTCCTGCACACACAACCTCCCCGCCTGGATACCCGAGCACTGCAGTCAGCTCTGTAGGGGAAATAAATCTCAGCGTTTTGGACCACCATCCAGAAGCTGCAAGTCCATCCCACAGGAGGTACCATTTACATCACCATTGCCACATGGCATCAGTAAAAGAGGACAAAAAATGAGGAATATTTGCCTTTTCCTGAGATGTACTTGGAAGTTTTTAGGACAGAAGCATCTATGATAGATGCAGATGGACAAAGCAAGGTGCCAGTAAGCACCCCATTACAACAAGTTCACAGTTTAAAAAAAAAAGGGAGGGAGGGGGTTGGGAGAAAACATGAATTTCAGGTTTGCATGTTACCCTCCAAGTTTGTAACAGAGAGAACATTTGTGTCAGCAGGGATGACTGAAGCCCTGTATCCACAGCATTTGACTGCACTTGGATATATGCCTCCTACTAGAGACTAAAATGAAAGCTATATTTTAGAGCATTGGAAAAGTGAAACAAAGCCTGCAGCTTGTGTTTATAGCAATAATTCTACTTGTCTAGATGTATTTCACCAGCTCCATATTAACAAGAAAGGTGGCAGAGGTAAATACTATGTCCCCAGGACTGTTCTGGATTTTTTGGTCCCCAGTCCTTCAACCACGAGGTGCATCTCCTTTGAAGACTGCCAACAAAAATGCTGCATATAAAGAGTACAGAGTGAAAACACTATGGGCAGAAGAGAAGACGGGCACAAAAATTAAAAGGCAACCCCAAAGTATCTTCTCAACTCAAACCCTCAACAATCATATCAAGGCTCATGTGTGCTGACTTCAGCATCTGCTTCAATTAAATGACAAGAACAGACCAATCTGCACTGCTTTTTAGAGTGCTTCAGAAAAGCAGAATTGTTGAAAAAATTTAAAAACAATAATAAAAAGAAAGCTTTTTTTCTGATTTTGAACACATTAAATTGGAGCAACCAAATCTGCTGGAGGCTTGCCTCCAAGTTTTTGAAGACATGATCAAGGAGAGAAAGGGTTAAGTCCTGAAAAATAAAAGAGCAGCAGAGCAAATCTGACTACATGTTTGAAAGGGCCTATAAAATGTTACAAGCAAAACAGGAAAGCTTGTGTTAATAATGCATAAACCAAAGGAGGGGGGAAAAAAGCTACCCATTTAATGGAATAATGCTTTTATCCCCGCAGTTAAAACGAAATAAACCATGACTATTAATCTGGTACGGCCATGTAAAAGCGCAGTTTTTAAACATTTTCTAAGAGGGGACAGCTCAGTGAGCGCTCCGGCGAGCGGGGCCTTCGCAGGGCCGCGCTCGGCGCTGAACACCAGGCTGGGCTCGGCGGAGGCCATTACCCGCCCGTCGCCATGGCGACGCTAACAGAGCGCCCGGCTTCAAAGACAAAGCTGTAATTTCAGACGCGCAGCAGCCAGAGGGAGCGGGGAGAGCTCCCTGCCACCTCACCAGCCATTACACAAATGCCGTGCACGGTGCCGAGCCGGCCTGAACGCCACCCGGCCCGGCCGAAGGACACACGACCCGAGCTTGCTGCACCGACACGTTTCGGGTTTATCGTGTCATTCCAACCACCACCACAACCAACAAAAGTCGTTTTCACTCTTTAATCCTAGTGAAAAATGTGGAGACGCTTGTGAGATCATCAGTGCTGGGGAGAAAACCCTCAGCAGGAAGGAAAAAGCTCACTTAAGTTTTGCCACTGTGTGGATAATGGCAATAAAAAGTAATGGTAGTGCAGAAATAACAGACATTAACTCAGCTTACACACTGCTGTCTCATCAGTGTGCTCTTATTAAACGTGACAGAAATGTCCACTTGGAAATCAATCTCTAAAGCTGGCCTTGTAGACTAGCAATAGTTCAGTGTGCTGCCTGAGAGGACACGGATCCAAGCTCGGATGCATTTTTTAAAATGTGCTCTACTGAGGCTCCAGGAGGGAATGCAGCTCTTCTCCAAAGTGCCATGTTCCCCGCTGCATCACAGCCATGTGCCGAAACCAAGATAAAAGTAATGTACTCCTTTTTGGTTTACTGAAGTTGGGTTAGCTGGCAAACCCCTTGGAAAGGAGACAGAAGAGATGGAGAAAAGCCAGATCCTTAAATAACCCAAAACTTGGAAGTATATTTTAATGTTAACACATACAGAGAGATGTGTATAATCAAAATGGTATTACAAGCATAACTTTTGTTATTGTCTAGTCTGAAAGAAATCTAACCCTGCTCTGCAGAAGTTGGGACACTTTGCTTCCCTCTCAGTACAAAAGTACTGTGAGTTTTTGTACCCTTACCAGAAAGGCACCTTCCCACCTGAGAGTGCCCAGAAGTGTCCAGAGACACCTCTAACACTAAATCCCAAACCCAGCAGCACAGAGCACCCTCGTTAGCCAGCAAACACAGCACACCATCCATGCATACACTTCAGTCTAGGCTGACATTTCAGCCCATGAGCTGACTGGGTGAGCAGCAGCACATGCCACCACGCCCCGTCTCTGATCCACATTCTCCCAGTCCAAGGTACAGCGGGGGCCAGCACTTGCTGTTGGGTTTTGTCACTCTGTAAGGCTTGGAGGTACGGATTGCTCACAAGCTTGATCTGGATCCTGCACGTGACTCTGGACCAATAACCCCAGACTGAACTTGGAGAAGCATAAGCTGCCTGTGATCTGCACTTGTGAACCTCTGAGTTCCGCAGAATACAAAATTCAGCTTTTGACAAACCTGAGCCTGTGTTATTCAAAATAAGAACACAGAAATTGAGAGTATGCGAAAAATTCAAATATTCATAGACAGATATACAGAATGTTTAAGATCGTGGGGAAGAGTAATAATTTTAAAAAGAAAAAATAAAGGACAAGGTTGGGGGTTTTTTTTTGTTTCTATCTTCTTTTAAATAAACATTTTTTTAAAAAACCCTTTGCACCATAGCTGATCACATATTTTCTTTCCAAGTTTTATCTTTAATGGATGTGGGTGGTGGAGAAAAAATGTGTCAGACTAAGTCCTTTAATTACTTCTAAACTCTGGAGTTTCACTGCATACTGCAAGTGAAGATAGTCCTTAGTCGGCGTGGCTAGCTGACTACTGCCCTCTGACCACATCTCCATGGAAATGGAGGTCAAGTGATCAAAACTCACACGGGAGGGAAAGTTTGTTTTTCTAGCAAAAATAAGGTAAAGAATTTACAGGATACACTTCAGTCTGACCTATATTACTGTGAATATAGCATTAAAAAGCAAGCACTAGAAATCACTGGTTCTAAGCAGCGAAAATTAAAGACCTAAAGTGTAAGTATATGCAAGTACATACATGGGTGCATTTCTCATCATTTCATAGGATTTTATCTGTAACCTCTGATTTTTTGCAGAGGAGAAAGACAACTCTGTAGGTAGGCCAAATGCTCCCCCTCACACTGCGCTGTGGTCTCAGCACTGGAATGAAGCTCTGGCCAGAAGCAGCCCAAAGCTTCCAGTGCCAAAAAAAATCCCTGTATTTCGTCATACCTCAGAACAGGAACAAAAATGCTGTTACTGTGTTTTCCAATGGGGCAAAATGTCTAAAAAGCCACGCAAGAATAATCAGCAGTCATATAAAAACATTGATGTGTTTATGCAGTCCTTGTAAATCTTCTTTAAAGGTACAAGCAAAAAAAAGGAAAATAAAGAAGACTGAGAGAAAATGGATTATGAGATAATCCAAATGGAGCTATGAGATGTTACTTATTTAGAAAAAAAGCCTGCCCCACCCAAACAACAGCAATAAACCCCAAAGATTTTAAGATCTGATAGTCTTGTTTCAATAAATTCTGAAGAGCTATGCTGAAAATTGCACTGAATTTTTACTTTTTTTCCCGCTTTCATGTAGGCATGATAATGATACAACAAACAAGACAGAAAAAAAAAAGTTTCTGTGAAACTTTCATTAAGCCATACTATTAAAATCTTGACATGAACTGTAAGTTAAAATAAAGGAAAGAAATAATCTGGAGTTTTTCTTCCATCTCTGCTTTCCCATGGAGTATCATATGAAAAACTGCTAAGGCTTTCAGTTTCAAGTCTAAACCTAAAAGATAACAGTTTGCATTAAGTTTTATCCCACGCTGTAATGAATTAGTTCACTAGGGTCAATGTCTGTACTTAATCCATACACCACTTTATCTACCTATTTAATCTTATTTTGATTGTAACAACTGAATTTAAAAATCTCAGATCACTTCCACTTCCTTTATTTCCATGCTTTTCAAAAGCTAAAACTGGTTATTTAATAATTTGCAGTTTAAGAAATATAAATAGTAACATTTTAGATCTCTTTCATTACCTTTTGTGCAAAATGCATTGGGAAATTTCATCAGCTATGATACTGTAAATATACATGTGAATCTACATTTTATTCTATGGCATGAAACAAGCCTTGTTCTCTACACTAAGTCCACTACTGTATATTCAGCAAACCTTACTAAAGCTTACTGATGCATAATGTATTACTACATGCAAAAATAAATACAAATGCTCAGGTGTGCTTATCTTTATATTACTTCCCAAAATGATAACTTCAATTGAAGGTGGAAGATAAACCATTAAGTGAATCTCCACCTTGAAGGTAAAAAACCAGAATAAAACCACCAAACCCAACACCACACATTGATACAAATTTATGCCATTTAACTATAACATAAAACAAATTATCCAGGATGGCATATTTCCCTATTCTAAAGCAATCATTCAAATGTGCCTCAAAATTCAGGTCCTAAGTCTTATTTAACACAGTAAATCTCACACTAAGGTTAAGATGATTAAAAGGGTCATCTGCCATTGTATGCATGGAAGGAAAGAGATCAAAAGCCTTAAGACTGGGAACTGAAAGTAGCACTTTCCTGGCATTATCAGCTTTTCTATTTAAATTTCAACACTCTATGATGCTTCATCTCCAAAATTACACTGTCAATTCAAACAGGACCATCTTTACAAAGTCTTGTGTTTGGAACTAAGTGGGAAATTGCCCAGAATAATCTACACAGTCTTAAAAGAAACCTGATGCAGCAGGTTAAAATATAAATGCCTTCCAAAGACAAATGCAGACACCCCCTCTGCTTGTGTCTGTGTGTCTCTGTATATGTATTTTTAAAGGTAAATTGATAATGGAAACTTATCTACATGAAACAGACTTCAAAAGCACTTCTCACATACAGCACAATATAGCACAGATTCTGTGAAAAGGCACCACATATCACTGTCTTCAAGAGAAGATTCATAGTGAATTTGAGATGTATGGCTCCAGCAGAGAAAGATAGTTTTGGAGGTTTAAGTAGTACAAGACGTTAAATGTGTTTTAAAGAAAACACATTTCAGGAATGTTTAAAACCTCAAAAAACCCCAACAAGCAACCAACACCAAAAGAACACTACTAAAGCATGTGAATGGCCTCACAGGTACAGGACTGAATTTATCATTATTCAAACACCATATTATGAAACAAACAGTACATTACAAGCAATTCCCATTTGCACTGTGATGGCACCTCGAATCCCCAGCAATTATGGACACACCGTAAACAATCAGACAAAGCACTGTGAAACCTGGCCTAATCTTAACACTATTGACCGTGACTGCACAAACATCTGCTCACACAGAAACAGCAGCTGACCAGGACCACTCAGGAGTCAGCGTCACATCAAAGACTGGTAACTTTTTTTTTAAACATGAAAGCTGCAACAATAGCATCAGAAACCAACATGTTCCCAGCAAACAGGAATGGAAGGAGGAAGAAAAAGAAAAGGCATCTACTGCTAGGCTTCAGATGTTGCTGGTCAGAGTGAGTTACTGTGTTTAGCCAAGGTTATGAAGCTGAGGTCATACTTCACAACGGTTGGACAAGCAAAGGAGTTACTTGAAAAAAAAAATCCGATCTTACAGGAAGACTTGTGGTAAAAATAAAGAAAAAACATTTGCAGTGTCTCAGGTACTTCCTGAAATGGTATTCAAGTGAGTAATACTCCTTTGTCTTACTTTCTGCGTTGTAATCCCAATGTTCACACAGGCATGAACAAAGACATGCACCAGGGAATACATTAAGCTTTGGAATTTATAGTATGCTATCAACTCAAAATTTACAAACAACCAAGCAGGTAAGATATGTGTGCTTTTCTACACTATACATGTACGTACACACATTATGTAAAATGTTCCAACAGTAAAAATTGATCCCCAAATAAAAAAACTCCCTACCACTTTAGAGAAAGATTCTCAAATGCAGAACCTAAAGGCACTGACTTGGAAATTCAGGCAGATTAAAAGGACAGTTACTGCCCCTGCAGCAGGTACATCCGAGCCACGCATGCAGAGGCACCCGCGCTACTACAGTTTACGGCCTTGCATATTAAAGTAACCTTGGGAGCTTTCAGCTTGCCTCTCATTTCAAGCTGCAAGATTTGGTGGTTCAGAGGCTACTACCACAAGAGCAGTTCAGTCACCCTAGCTAGAAGGGCAGCAGCCTCTGTGGAAGGGATCAACATGAGGCAGAGTCTGGTAAGAAAATAAGAATTAAAATGCTTCAACCACCAAAATTAAATCTAGTTTCTTTAAATTCTGAATCAACACAAATACTATTCTAGTATTTGGAGGCATATGATACAACTTCTCATGGCTTCAAAGCAAAAAAGCATTGCAGGAAAAACACTGCTAATACTTTACTATTCCACTTAGAACAACATTGGCCTATTTAACTACAAGTTTTTGCAACCTTAACCACTACTGGGATCTATAATCCCTTTGCAGGTTTCCCACATAAATTTCACTTAGAGGTCAGACTAAGTACTTCTTTTTGCATTTCTAAATTTTCTAGATCATAAATTAGCCATTTTGTTATTACAGGGATGTTGTACACATTGTAAATGTAAAGTATTTTGAATCTTTGGAAAGATGATGAACAGTTAAGTATCTTTTTTACAATACTTAGTGAAATTACTTTTTATACTTCAGTAACAACCTAAAACTGTTCTTTTAAATAAATATGATCAATCTGTCAGGCAAAACCAAGTAATTCTGTAAAGCACAAAACACAAATTAATAACAACAGGTCCTTCTCTTTACACAACAAATATTAACACCTAATTAAAGCATCTGCCATTTTGGTTTCAGTGTTTCAGTTTAACCCTACATGGACAACACAAGCCCATGGCTGCTCTGCACTACTTTAATTGCACTTTCTGTCCAAAATGGGACTTAATGTACAAGTTGACTCTAGGACAATGAATCACTTTGACCACCCTGCATGACCACCCTGGTGTAACTAAAGTCAAATCTAAAATGTGGGCTAGGACATGGGCACACAAAGTTCCCTCCCCTGGTAACACCATCAATGTCAGTGGTGCTACAGTGGTTCACACTGGTTTTGACCCATTATTCTGACTGACACAAATGAGAGGCCACATACAGAATCTGGATGCAGTAGCTACAGAATGTGTTTTGCACCTCAGAAACACACAGAAATATATATACCTGATATCTCTAGACATATGTGTTGTGTGAAACTGGTTCTAGCTACAGGTTTATTACAAAGAATGTTAAGGGGAAAAAAACCCCCAAAAACCGAACAACCTAGCAACGCCACTTGATCCAGAATTAAAATAACTTGGAAAAAATAGCAGCTTCTTCCAACTCTGCACGTAATGGCTAAGAAAAACCTTTGAGATAGCTTAGTCACTTCTTTGCAACTTGAAGCTTTTTTCCTTTTATTCCAGGCTTAAACAAAGTTCAGTGGGGCATCAAACTGCCTCAGTTTTAAATTACAGTCTGTACTTTAAAATAGAATGCATGCACCACATGTTCCTGAAGCTAGAGGGTGGGAGTGTTATTCACTGAAAATTGAAGGCTTGTTGAGTCAATAATCTTCTTTCACAGAGTAACAATTTTCAGCTAAAATTTCTTGACCCAAACAAAGGAAAACAAGATCATTCAGTTATTTTACAGTGTTGCAGAAAAGAGAAAGGAGAAGTGGGAAAGAGGTACACCAGTTTTATCCTACTTGATGTAAAAACAGTGGAGAATTTAATTCACAAGTATTACATACTCGCATTTCTTTCTGGTTCATGGTTTACCATACTCCCAAACAGATATTTTCAGGCAGAGACATGAACAACTTCAGGACAGATTTGTCATCATGTACTATGCACATCTATCAGCTGGCAACAGCATTTGCCTCCCAAGAATTAAAAATAATTTATAGGATTTTTTTTTTCTCTTCTTTCTCAAATCACAACCACTACTCTGTATTTTTTAAATGGTACCTAAATTTAGATCCAACTTTTTATTGGCTTACCTGCAAAGAATTCAACAAAGATTACAAAAAAAGAGGGTCACTGCACTATGTTCTCCTTTAATACTGGTTTGTCCTTACAAGAAGGGCTATAGTGGTAATTAATATTTACATGACGGTAGTGCCTACAACCCTGATCATGATTAAGGCTTACTGGACTAAGTCCCTCATCCCTGTAGTTTAATCTCTGGGAAGAGTTACCTCCTGCTCTCAATCACAGTTGCTCAAGTAATGCTGGGAAGTGTTTTCCTGGTCTATTAAGACTTCACCCATTAAAGGCATTTGTTCAGGGTGTGCTGTTGCTTGAGATGACTTTCCAAGCTACTTCATATTCTAGAAGTGGGACAGAGAATCTGGATTCCCAAACCCTCCCATGTATTTTTCTTATAGACTACACCTACTGAGATCCATCTGAAATGATACTGTTCCATGAGCTAAGTGTATCTAGTTTTGGATTTAGCTCACTACTAATTCCCAACAGAGGTCCTCTGAAATCTAATTTAGTACCTGCCTTCTACAACAAAAAAGGTGTGTCAACCAGAGGAAAAACTGTCCAGCACTCTAAATATCTTTCAGAGGCTCATTAAAATGAGGTAGAACAGAAATGTGATGCAGTTAATAAAATCAGGAAGTGATTGCTGATGTGCTGTTTTCCACAGTACCAAGCATAATGAAACAAGACAACTGACATCTTAAAAATCTTTATCTGTTCAAGCAACAGTATATATTATTTTGAGCTCTGAACCTCATACAACTGTGGACATGTAGAATCACAACCAACTTTGTCACCTCACAGCACTGCAAAAGATTCAAGTGGTATTCTACCTCTACTGCTGGCTACTATTTTGTTTTGCATAGGAATTGCTTTGCCTCAATGAAGCTGAAGATGCCACAGAGCTTTTTACCTGTAGGTTGCACCAAAAAAGCCTTAGCAGAAACCTATCTTTCAAAAGCTTGGCAACCTTGGGCCATTTGACTTCATAGCTCAAACAAGCACGCCTGACACTGGGCAAAAAAGGGCCTTATTAAAACAAAGTAACAGCAAAAACAGTAGCACCTATCTGAAATGACTTTAATACTCATGCCAATTAAAAAAAAAATCATTCATGTTTTCTGCTCCTCATTCTATCAACACAATCCTATGTGAACACTTATAAATGCACTTATTAAAGACAAAATAAAGGATTAGTCTTCATACACACACAGCCTGCTGCTGACACAAGCTTCTTTACTGCAACAACAAATCTGCAGATACATCCTTTGGAAGCTTTTTCCTCTAAGTCCGCTGCAACTTTCTCACAATAGAAAAAAATGTGTGTTTTGCTATTATCCCTTAATTCTTCATAAATATGTTCTCTAGTAGTTGTTCTCCAGATAGTTTCGTTCAGGCCTCTCCCCCTTTATTCCTCCCTCCACTCTAATAAGGAACAGTTTCTGTTTATGACTTCCTTTCCTTCACAGAGTACCTAACTCCCATGTTTTCTCAAAGACTTGAGATTTCCTTCTAATTGTGACCCCAACAAAAGTGCTTGGAGCACTATTCTGTGCAACTTTTCATTTGGGCTCTCAGTGACTCCACATGGTCAGAGACCCACAGGTCAAACCCTCCAGATATCAGAGCAGTTAGGAGAGGGAAAGCAAGCATTGTATAGAATCTGACAGGCCATTAGAAGTAGCTAATAAAGCCATATTTTGTTTGTAGCCATTTGTTACCAACCCACATTACAAATTTGTCCGCTTTGAACTTTATGGGAACATTCATGCCAGGACTTTTATATACAATGTGTGAAGGAAACGGAACAACTATTGAGCTGTTTAGCTGTGCTTACTGTGACACAAACCTGCTGAAAAAACTCCCCCAAAGGGTGACACAAGCCAGCATTCAGTGCTGCAGAAAGTGGCCAGCTCCTCTTCGAATCCATCAAAGGGAAATTCTTTTTTTAAAGCCACATCAGAGAAAACCATTCACCATTTTGTATTACATCTCTTTTGTTGTTTTTTGACACTTGTATAAGCTTGCTATATAGCTGCTGTGATTTTACACAATGCCCTTAAGAGATAGAAAGATAATGGGCAAATTGTATAAATACCAGAATACCATGAAACAAGACATAACTAAATTTTATTAAAAGCCTAACACCACTACCATAATTTCAAGCTTCACTGTACAGAGACAACTTACTGACTACTACCCTGAAGAACCACATTACCCTAAAAACAAGCTTAAGAAGCCATACTGAGTATACCAAAATGAAGCTAACTAGGAATATTGAACAATGAATAGTGATATCAAGGGTTTTCATAAGCAGTCTAAAACAGAATACAGAACTCTCCTGCTTCAGGGAAAAACCACCAGGTTCAAACCATTACCCCAAATATACTTATATTAAAGCTTTTAATGTATGGATCATCAAAAAAACCTTTGTTGCTACATACAAAGAATTGAAGTTGGTTTTAAATTTGAAAATCAAAACAAACAAAACCCCCACACCAACACCAAAATACAGAATTACAGTAGCCTCCATTCCCCTCCACATGAAAACAGCAGTGTTTTTTGAGTATATGAAGTCAGGTTATGCATCAAAGCTTTTCAGTAATTAGGTGTCTCAGTAACAGCATTTGGACCAACTTAGAATTTAAGATCAGTGGCCAAAATGGTTAACATTCACTGTTAATACAACCAGCTTACTCATACCTAGAGTAATTATGAGCTACTAAATATACCAAACACTCAGGGACACAGATAATACCCAATACTCTGCTTAAATATCATGATGCTGGAGATAGGACAGAGCATGGATTAAAAGTAGGACAATTGTTTAAGAAAAAATGCAGGCAAATCAGCAGAACATTAGTTGATAAATAACTTTACTTCTCTCTACCCTAATAAACACTATTCATGAAAAACTGGGAGATAAAAAGTCCTTTTTAGTATCCCTGCTTTTTAAACTAGGTAGTTGTTGCTAAAACAATTCAATGTCCACAGGAGCTACTATTTTTAAGGTAACTGCCAGCATCCATTTTTGAGAACTGTTCAGACAAATTAGTCTGTTTAAAAATGGGTTCCTGAAAACCTGTCAAATACTAGGTTCAAAGCAAATGGGTATCTTTTCTCAAACCAGTTTCCATAGCTTTTCCTGAGACTTGCATGTCTCAAAGTCATGTAAAGAATTTGTAGCACATATACTCTCCTAGATGCCAAAGATGTAACTTTAAAATGCTATAAAGATGTTTATTGCCCTATTTTTACAATTGTGCCATGTGCCAGAGGTAATATATACAACATACTACCAGGTTTCACAAATACATGCAATATATTGATACAGTAAACTTTTCAGAGAGATCCCTCTGCCAACCGCAAATGAATACGTACCCAGTGAACCACAGGAAATATCCTACTTGTTTCTGATACATTATTCCAAGCCAAAGGTCACATGGTTTATAAAGTTTTCATCATTTAAGCGGAACATATTCTAGTTGGTTTAAATTCATGCTGGTTTATACCAGCAAACAACAAAATCCCCAAACCACAAGGGGCACACAGAGACAAGGCTAAGTACTTTGTCCATTATAAGACCTTCAAAAATGCAAGCAGCTGCAATGTCTTCACAACATATATTCATTTGTGCTGTTTCCCCCACAGCAGAATGAGCAGAGCTCAGAAAAGCTGATAAATATTAGTCCAACATAATCTCCTAACCAAAAATCAACCTAGCCTAAGTACTGCTGTCATTCCTGCTTCTACACTTGTGTAGAAATAGATAGTAGCAGAATTAACATGTCAAACTCATTACTGATGATCAGGGTTTAGAACCGACAACTCTTGGTAACAGTATTCTAAACCAGAATCTACTGAAAACATTTGAAAAAGAACACAGAAAAAAGTCTCCTCCTCACCAGATTGGTTTGTGCAAGTATGGAATTCCTAAAGTTAAAAAATCAATCAGTTTCCTCTATGCAAATACACATGTGCAGAAGCACAGAACATGCATGTGCATAAACAGTGCTGTTCTGAGGCAGAACAGGCCCAAGTCCACTCATATACAAGCTATCTGTTACCGTATTTTTAAAAAGAATTTTTCATCAACCTTATTTAGTATTTCTTCTTTCACTACTTCTCATCTGCTCATCCCAGGTGCAATAAACTGGTATGTAAAATGCTTTCCATTTTAAAATACTGAAACAAACATTGTTTTCTTACTGGTAAGCTCGATGGTCTTTCTTGCTGAATTAGATTCAAGTCTTCATGGTTAGGCTTTCCTGGGGCCATAGGGGGTTGAGATCTGGTTCCATAGCCTTCCTGAGACATGTCCTGCAACAACAGTTGTAAAAGAATTATTAACCTGGCTCAGTAATTACACTTAAATAAGAATCACAGAAGGGTGAAAATACAACCGCTGAGTGCTGATGGTTTTTTTGATTAGAAGTTTTTGCTAGTTAAACCCTTCTGATACAAGTATCAAGCCCACATGGGTACCACTATGACATGTACTGTTTGTAAAGAAAACCAGGGAGCTGAGATGCATGCCAACAACCAGCAGGGAATCGTACCACTGAGACATGGGAAAACACACAAAACCAAACCTCTCAAATAAACAACCCCATTTTACTGTAAAAGAGTGAGTAGCAAGCACAAACATTCATCCTACACTAAGATGTATGCTCAAGCGTTTTGATAAAGTACTGAGCCACGTGGAAGACTGGACTTGAAAACAGGATTGCAATCACTCTGTGTAATCAGACTCCAGTAACAACCCTGGATTTACTATCAGCACTACTGGCACAAATTTCAAACCCTGGCCATCAGGTCACAGCACATAGCACAGTCACTGCATCTGCTGGAGGCACATTCTGTCTGAAGGGTTAGAGGGCACATGTATTTGATCAAGAGTAGCTCCAAAGCTTGTACCAGTAACTTGTGGATTTTCCTCCCTACACAAGCCCAAGCAGTCGTAGTTGATGGCCCAACACAACACCCACCATGCATGGGTGGGGGAAACAGTGAAACAATCTCCTGTCCTGCAACCTATCATCCACTCCCCAGCACAAACTCATTTCCCACACAGAGATACTTGCCCGTTGCAAAGCCTTAAATTCAGGCTTCATTTTAGCTTCTATAGCAGCTTCTACACAAGCTTCTTCAGGGAAAACAACAGAAAGCTCAATACTGACTTCAGCATGTACAACTGGCAGGAAAAGTTGAAGAACCAGTTCCTGCTAGAAAAGATATCTCACCTTTTTCTTTGTTTTTAAATGATTTAACTCTCCTCTTCCCTTCCCTAGTTTACTACCAGTTCAGTTTGCTTCAGCCACTCTCAGGCCTTCGATTTTGTAGCTTAACTGAAGCAGGCAGGAGCTGCAAGGCATAGAAGGACAGGGCAAGCTGCCCTCTGCCCCACCCCACCATCACCTTCCTGCTGCCTCTGCAGGACTGCTCAGGCAGCCCAGTGCCCGCAGCCACAGCTGCGGCTCATGCACAGGCTCCAGAAGGCAGCTGGCTGGCAGAGCAGGAAAGCTTTCTGTCTCCAGTTTTAGCCCAGCTTCTGACAGAGAGAAATTTGTTAACAACTGTACCATTTCCATTCAGCTCCTTCCACCCATTTGGACTCTCACAGATTATTTTAAGGGATGCAGAAAATTCAATGGGGCTAATTAAACAAACCCCAGCAAACCTGATACGATATAAACCCAGCAATAAATGACCCTATCCCTAAGCCTGTGCCAAGTAAAATCAAGAAACACTTAAAAGGCCAGCACTTCAATGTGGTTACCAGCAGAGGGTAACAATTAGGCTTAAGGGTGACAAAGGCTGATGGCTGAATGATTATTATCCCCTGTGACCCCCCGCACTCCCTCCCGCCCAGATTTCCACTTGTCACACAGCTCTCCTGCTGCGCACACCAGCAGGTTCCTGTGGATTAACAGTGAGGTTTAAAATCAACAAATGGCACAAGGCCTCCATTCAGCAACCTTCACCCCAGTACAAAGGAGTAGAAAGGTGCAGGACAGCTTCACAATAGGCAAACAAATGAGCAAACCTCTGCTTTCCTTTTTATTTAAAAACGCGCACGCACACACACACACACACACCACGCTCACGCACGCTGGGGCTGTCACTACACAGGCATTTGCAATAAACCCAGCAACCCCAGATTTCAACTTCCAATTCAGCATTCAACGCTGTTCTTCCTAATTCTTAAAAAATTACACCAAATAAAAACCACTTGTCAAAACAACAACAACAAAAACCACACAGTTATACCAAGAGTAGTGAAAAAGGATAAATGGAATATTCAGTTTAGGAGATGTCATTGTAGAAATGCAATTGTTCTTTTTTCCAAACAGACACTACAGGATTTTGCTGGGAAACAAAACATGTTTTATATTTTGAAAAATTAAGACCCATTACTTCCTTACAAAGTACCAAGCATGGTTTTCCCACATGTTTGCAAGATTTTAACCTTGCTTCCTACTGAAATTTCCAGGGAGACCAGAGCAGGAGTGAGAAAAGACAGAATGCTTTCTCATGAGAAATACTGCTGGTTGAATGGAATTTACTTTTACCTGGGTATTTGAAGACTATGTATGAAATGTCTTTCCACACACTGAAGAGCACACTAAAAACCCCAGACACAACATTCTTTGTCTTTTTAGATGCACCCTTTTCATACAGCTTTCCTTTCTGTCTGTAGAAAAATCAAATCCATTTGCTCAGTTCTAGGTGAGGTTTGGAAACACACAGACATTTGTGTTTGTTAATGATGCAGGCACCTGTGCACTCCAAATGGGACTGAGATTACAAACTCTTTCTTACATTCTCTGTAAAGCTATGTAGATACTTGGATCACTATAAACTTGGAAAGTGGCTCTTGAGAAGCAAAGGATCAGTTTGCTCTCAGTAAGCTGCAGGCATGGGAATCTCCCAGATGAAATATGCATGGGACTGTGTGTATAATTTTATCTGTTTATACACATGTATTGTCCAATAAAAACAGTCCATTTATATCCTAAACATAATGATTAAATAATAGCATATTTCACTAAGAGGTTGGCTTCATAACCAAAGTAGAGCTTAGTATCATTTTCACTGAAAAACAGAAGAGAGAAAATCCCTACTGCCTTTCTTCAGTTCTGCATTTGGAAATTTTGTTAACATACAGCATATTACAGAATAGCTACAACAGATTTTGAGAGATAAATAAGAAATAAGGACAGAAGTATTGGAGTAAATTGTCTGTCACAGAGGAAATGCATGGAATCGGCAATTCTCACAGCTTTGAAAGGTCATTTTTCTTCCTAGCATCTAGGAATGGATTTATCAGGGACTGAACAGAGAGAATATAAAGGGGTAAGAGGAACATGTTACCACGTGCTATGCTACAGTCATGGCTGAGGAATTCCCCACTGATACTGGGGCTCAGTCTTCTCCTGGGATTCCTGACTTTTTGTTTGACTCCCAATATTTCATCCATCATTGGCATCAGCTTTCAAAATAAAGCTTATGATTTTTTATGAATCACAGAAAATCCTTCCTCCCATAGATGAGCATGTGTGTAAGACAGAAACCCAGGCTTTTATAAACAGAAGGCTACAAGTTTCCACTCAGAACTTCCCAGCTTGGCACAAACCCAATCATATCATAGCTGTTACAGCACAAACTGTCAACAAAGTTGTAAAATAACTAAAGTCAGGGTTTCCCCCATCAGATTTTAGAAAAACACAAGGACAAATAATCAGCAAGTCATAAACATATACTCAAAATAGCTGAGGTTTAGACTTTTTTAGACTTTTAAAAACACATTTATGATTAAAATAGGTAGACCAAAAAAAAAAAAAAAAAAAGGACTAGACAGAGCCTAAAGCCTATATATTGGGTAAGCTGTTCAGAAATTGATCCATAAACAATTATTATATTTGGGAAGCAATAATAATAACAACAACCAGTTGCTTATCATCCACAGAGCCTGGACTAGTTATTCACCTCTTATTTATATACACTTTCAGCTTTTTCTGCAAATTAAGGTATATGGAGCTCAAGATTTATGTAGTCTAAGGAATAAGGGAGGAAATGGGATATTTTCATCCCTCTTGTTCTCTGTTACTGTATTCATCTTACAGACTTTCAAAGTCTCCAATTCTGGTGTGGGATTTCACTACCACAGAGGTTTAAAGTGACGGAGTGAGCCGACATACTGGCTTGCAATAAAGTCAAAGGCTTCTTGTTCCTGCCTCCCACAATTCTTGCATCTGCACACACATCCCTTAGTTTAGCATTGTATTAGTGGTCTTTGTTAGTCCACTTTGTTTGTGCAACTTAAAACTTGCCAGGTAAGTAACCCCTTCCCCCTGAACTTTATCATGGCTTACCGAGTAGAGGTGGCCTTGGGAAGGGTTGGGTGAGCAAGAGAGGAAGGAAACTTCCCTTCTCTGCCAGCAGCCAGCCATGAGCCTGGCTCCACACTTGCAGGAGTCAATTACACTGCAGCCACTTTGGAGCAGGCCACTACCAGACAGCTTTGTCCCTTTTTTATGTGCAATGGTAATTAGTGTCATGCTTTCATTCTCTAGCTGGACCTAGCTTAAGCAAGCCTGTCCACATGGATGTGTTTTCTGCAAATCTGAATTAATAAAACGCTGAAAATGATTGAAACCATGTAAATGAAATGCACATTTGTTTTAAGTTTTGCCGAAGAAGATTAGATCTAATTATTAAATAGTTTAAATTATTTTTAATGGAAAATGAAAGCATGGTGAAAATATTAATGTTTGAGGGGAAACCACATTTAAAGAAGGGCTGGGTGAGAAATGTCATTCAGGCTTCATTCACTTCTACTGCAGTGAGTTTCAGAGGGATAACATGACCACCCAGGAAGATAAGTACCATGATGGTTAAACAGAAAGATAATTTACTGAAAATTATATGCTAGAATTCAATCTGAAAAAACCTCATTAAAAACTATTTTAGCCCATATTCTTGATTCAGTGAGTTAATCTTAGGAAGACTTCAAGTGTGAGAGCAGCAAATTCTATAGCAATGTGACAACAGCAAAACTGAAAACAAATGTTAATTTTTTTTTTGCCTCAGACCACTTGAGAATGGAAATCAGAACCCAGTAGACCAGCCAAGAGAAGTGGATGGCCCTACAACACAAGAGTATTTTACTCATCTCTGAAGGAATACTGCTGAACAGAAAGAAGCCAAGTGACATGTTAGGGGCTATGCTAGAAGGACATGCCTTGTTACCACTCCACGAAGCATCTGTTCATTATGTGTAGATAAATATGTATCAACACAGCTCCCCTCTTTCCACCTTCTGCACTAACAGACCAAAATAAAGAAGAAATTACTTACCAGATTGGTGACATATCCCTAAACAGCCAACTTCTAGCCCAACCCTAATGCCTCTAACATGTCATCTCCCAAGTTTTATATTCTCTGGTAGCACAAAACTGACAACAAAGGCCAGCCAACTTGCTAGAGGAATATTGTAGGTAAGGCTGCACTCAGAAAAAAATGTTATGCCCAAGGGTACAGGCAACACTGAGTCTCACGCAAGCAGCCCTGTGGGGAATGATCCACTAAGGACAAAAAGAGCAGAGACATTTGCTTGAATCCTGGCCAGATGGCTTGCAGAACCATCTGCAGGATGTAGATGGACTCTTGCAGAAGTTCTTGGGTCAAAAAGAAATAACATACATATATATCTTGAATTTTATGAATCAGAAATGGGGAAGGAAAAAATGAAATAGAAGCCTGTAAAGCCTTGAAGAAAATTGGTATCTTGCATCTGGGGAGCACTGTGCGCAAACCAGCAAGCCAGTCTCTTGCTGTACAGGAGGAATAGGTGATTGCAAGAAAAAAAAATTGTTTTGTCAGTCTCAGCACCTATTACACCAACAAAAAGAAGAGCGTGCTAACCACCGGAGGTGGATTACCAATGCAGTCTGGTAATCCTCTTAAACACGCGAGTCTGTGTTTACGTGATGAACTAACCCTGTTCACAACCAGAAAACGTAAATCATTTCAAGTCAACCCTCCAACACCACCACGGAAACCTGAATGGAGACAAGGAAAGCAGCGGTCCTGAAGCTGGCACCTCCCTCAACGTGCTGACACTGTTTTGCTGACTGCTGCTTCAGTGGGACTGGCAAGCAAACTGCTGCTCTTTCAGGTCGTTATCATTTGTGCACAGTCAAACCAGGGCAGGAACATGCCCTCAGAAACAAAGATGATACTCTGCCTCACCAAGTTAACTTTGGTCATCAGCATCTTTACAGGTACTAAAGGGAATCAACAACTTCAGAAAACTTCAAAGCAAAATAGCTCCTTTCCTTTTTGAAGAGGAGGCATTAATCCAGAAATCATAACTAATCTGTAAGAGAAAAATCCTACCATGTACACAGAGGCATTTGGAAGACCTGCCAGTTTGCATGCCTCAAGTGCAGACCAGTCGTTGTCTGTAAGACACCTCATCATCTTCTTCAATGTTATTAATACTGTCCCTTCCAAGATATCTGCAGTTTCTTTCTAAAGCTTACTATTTCCTAGATGTCCTTTGTTAAGCTGATTTAAAAAAAATTTTACAATGCTAACGTAATTTTCTCCCTTCACAATCCCAGTTATCATAAAATGGTATCTAAGTTAAGTCATAAGACACTGCAGAGGAAAGAAAAAAAATACACTATGCAGCAGTTGATGCAAAAGATACTTAACTTAGGTTAAGTAAAGCAAATGTATTATTGAGGGTCAGTTCATCAGAATTCTCCAGAAGTTATTAGCAAGTCAGACTACCTAACTATCAAAGGCTTTTTGCTGCAGAATACACTGAAAAAATTTTAAGCACAGACAGGGTCAAAAAAACCTCCCCACAACTTACAGGAAGATTTTTTGTTTGGACAACACAGCTTCTAGTCGCATATTAGGTAACCTGAGCCAACTAACAAGACAGAAGGGTCTCTCTTCCTAACTGCTCTAGTCCATTTTCACATGTGTCTTGCTATATGGCCTCCAGGAGCCACATTAAACAAGTGATGCAGGAAGAGCTCCAAGATGAAATCATTCTCAGAAACCCGTTATCTTGCTTTTCTCTTTTGCCACTATTGCGTTCCATGGATCACAGAGCATATCAACAGTGGATTTAATCAGAAACAAGACATTTCTTCTTGTTTTCCTTTCTCATACTTACAACGTGCCACAAGAAAAATAGGCCAGTTTGATGTTTGTATTAAGACGTGACTGTTGCACACTGCACAACCCGATAAACAGCTGTCAGCTCTTCATTTACAGGTAAAAAAGGTAGGATTTTCTTCTACAGATCTAAAGTTCCAGTGTAAATAAAGAGATGAGAGATAAGCCAAAGAAGTAATCTGAGAAATGTAACTTGGAAATGAGGGGCAAAATGATCATTATATTTCCATGCATTTTCCCATGTTTACAGGGCATTTTGGACTTTTCTTTAAGAAACCCACAAGGCTTGACAGTCCAACCACGCTTTCATTTTCTACACCCCCTCCTTCCCCTCCCTGCCATTTTTTCACTGACAAAGCTATATTTAAAACAAAACAGAACAAAAAAGTTTTTTAAAAAAGAGGCCTGGCTGGTTTTGCATGCCCTATTCTTTATAGTCACTTGGGACAAACTACTATGTTAATGTGATGACTTACAGATTTTGTGCCATCCAGCATCCTGCCCTGCCACACTTAGTCCTTCCTAAAACTCCAGGAGGAATGCATTGCTTGAGCAGACCCGAGACGTGAAGCTGGGCTGAGAAACAGCTCTGCACCCCAAAGAAACAGCTAAGCCCGGCAAAAGGTGGGAGTGGGGCAGGATTTAAAACCTGCCATTTCTTTCAGCTCGGCTCCTGCAGAAGCAGAGAGCTGGGGGTCTCTGTGCCCCAGAGGGCAGCAGCCTGCCCCAGACTGCCTGCTGCTGCCGCCAAAGCTCTCCCAAGCATACGGCTCGCTGGCAGAAATGAGGTCAGAGCACTGCCTGCAGCTTACAGCAGAGCTGAAAGCCTGAAGCCAGCTTACAGAATAAAGAGAAAAGCTGCACTGAGAGCAGCTGCTACCTCTAGGCTAACCGAGCTAGGTACCCAAGGATGAGACTTCCTCACTCAAGACTGGGAAACATTACTTCAGTGTTTTCTTAGGGGCACGTCTGTGTCTGTGCTTTGAGGTAAAAGCCAGGACTTTATCTAAAGGCTCATGAAAACCTGCAAATCAGTAAGGAAGGGCTGCAAAACATCACTGAGGCTACATTTAAAGAAAAAACAGAATGGAGAGGTTTGCTTTCTAGCCCCTGTCCCTCATATATAAAGCTATGCTGTATTACAGACAGTTTATATCACAGTCCAGTGACACCTGCTAACTTACTCTCAGTACTCCACCACAGAGAGCCCTTACATAAAAACTGAAAGGAGATTTACCCAGTGTTTTATCAACAGTACAATCACAGGAGAAGGAACTGAAGCTCCGATGCCAAAAAGTTTGTAATAAACTTGGTAAAGAAGGTATTCTCAACTGGTCTCTACCATTTTGGTTAACTTTGTTTTTCAGTATGTGAAAGTGTGTTACATTTGGGGCTGGTTGCTGGAAGTAAAAAGTTAGCTGCATTACCATCCTCCCTTTCTCTTCAGTCTGTGAAGACACAGAGTATCTGTACAAAAGTCTTTAAATCCAGCCCACCACAATGAGCACTATCTTAGTCCAAGGAGTGGGAAAAGAACAGTAATTTCCAAAAGGAAGCATCCACCAGTAGAAGGAATTCAATGGACTGCACAATACAACAGTTTAAACCAACAGCAGCAAACTATATCTTTATTCTTTTGAGATAGGAAAGTCTTCACCACCATCACCACAACCACAGTTTCTCAAAAGAAAATATTCCCAGCTGGGCTGGTGCTGGGAGTGGCAGGAGTAGGGAGTAAGAGGGTGGTGGACAAATGAAAGAAGTGGTGAAAACTTAAAACTCTGAGACCAGACCACTGACTATTCTTTAATACAGCAATGAAAAAACAGTGACGTTCATTAAAAGCTGATAAAGGATTACTAGGTAATAAAGCAACAATAATCCTCTGTTTTTTGTGAGGGTGAAGGAGAGCAATCTTCATGAATTCTGCAGGCAGAGACCCAAATCCCAGACTGGTTATAGCTGGTTATTTAGCTTTCTACCTAAAAACATGCATGTGGAAGATAGTTTCTTGGCAGTCAGGGATAAACATGAGGAAGACACAAAGAGAGAGGCTGTGTTCTTCCAGAGCTTGATTTATTGAGGGACAGCTCACCAAGACCAACAGTTGTTCTCCTGTCTTCCGCAACATAAACACCAAGTAGTTTTGTCAACATGGAAAGGTAAACTTGTTTTTTAAGTGGTATCTTATTTATTTTGATTTGGTATTTCATTCTTTGTTGTATATATCTGATTGCAACAACTAAAACACCCTGCAACAATTCAGCTGCATGCTCCAAAATCTATTCCAAATCCTACTACAGTAGGAAAAGGTGCCAGCAAAAGGGAAATACTGAAAAGGGTAGTGAAAGCATATGAAATATATGCTGGTCAATATTCAGATAATACATTGTCTCAACAACAAAATCCCAATGCAAAATACAGAAAATAAAACTAAATATATGTACACTGAACAGCTTCAATTATTAAAGAAAATGAATGCAGTGAAAAAAATGCAGTGTTAGATTTTATGCCAGAAATATGATCAAACTTATTTTCCCTACCTCTGAGGAAAAGAATGCATGTTAATTTAAAGGCCATAAGAGAATACTGCTCTATTGCAACTGGCCATGAGGTGCAATTTACAAGACCACTGAAATTTGGAATATATACTGCTCATACAGAACTAAAAAACCAAACCAACCAACCAAAACAAACAGTAAAAAAAACCCCAACCACTTAAATTTATTAGTAGTTTTTAGACTTTACAACATGATCACTTAATTCAGAATGCTATTCTATTTGCATTTTAGAATTTTTCTTAGAATAGCACTTGTGCCTTTATATTCTAAAATATTTGCCTAGGTAACTTTTGTCAATGAACAGCCATCAGATTAGTGGATCATAAAATAAATGACAATTACATGATCAGGTATCTTTTGATAAACTCACTATTCTGTTTAACTTACTGCTAAATTTCAAAGGTAGGGATAAAAATATTTCTGGGATATTAATCTAGCTCTCAGAATAACATTAAAAGAAAATCCTCCTTGAGTAGTAAGGAGAGTGGTAAGGGGAGCAACAATAGTTATGATCACTAATCTCCTACAACAAAATAGTTTTTATCAGCCTGCATTCCAGTAGTTTTACTATCAAGTTAATTAATTGACTCTTATGCTAATATCTAAATGCCAAGCAATTAATGGCATTGAACTATAAATGGCTTTTCTTTGCTCTTGTAGAGTTATTTTATAAAGCAAATGCAATTCTGTCACTTCACTAATTTAATGCAGGCTTTGTGAGGTTAATATTCCAAAGCAATTGCAAAATAAAGAACTGCTTTAATTAACCTTCTGTGATTTAAATACTGGGAGAAATCAGAACTCAGAAACTTTAAGTAATATCACCATCATAACAACAACAATATTGGATCAAAGCCAAATGACTGATTTGAGAACTTTAAGAAATACATTTGGACACGTGTATCTTACTGTGTTTCTAAACTCATTAAAAGGACCTTTCTCTAAGCATAGCATAATAAATCCGTGATAGACTTTACATAGTTTTTGTAGTTGAGCTGAAAAAATGTTTCCTTTTAGGATTATTTACTTATAAATACTGAAGTTTTTAGTTTGAACAAATGATTCAGCACCCCTGCTTTTTGCACTGGAATACTTCGTGAAGATTTTTGTTATGGACATAGGACACTGCTCACTAAATCTACAAACTGATTGCATGCAAGTAACTGACCACTTAAAATTAAAGCAGCAAAACAGGACTTCCCTCTTCCTAGGAGACTAAGTTTTCTCTCTTTCCAATTTAGCTGAAAGGAGGTTTTTATTGCCAGAGTTTCTTTATGATATTGTATGCTAACTTCATTTTAGTACACAAAAAAAAATCGAGACTCATGCCTTTCAGCACTGCATACCTTTCAAGCACAAAAGCCGCAATATGTCTGCCAGGATCAGAATGATACAAAAACACAGGAATAAAAATTAAAAACCAGCAGGATACAGGGGGTCATGAACATTCCTGCCAAACAGGTTTGCAACATGTGCTGACCTATCTCCTCTGACTATCCAGCCAGGTATCATCAAACCCCCATCAGCAGCAGATGCCTGAAGTGGTGCACTTGCTGGTTTCTCAGGAAAAGAAAGCTGACCTTCAGAATTCCTCCTTCAAATAGAAAAGCCTGCTTTCAACAGAAAACGATTAAGAGATGAAGACAGCAAAAGAACATATATACTGAGAAAACATTTAACTACAATGAGGGAACTTGAAACTGAAGGTGCTGTTAAGTTGTTGAGACAACTCAAGAGGCAAACAAATTCCTTCACTGACAGTGCTTTGGAAGATTATAAAACAGAAGTATAAACAAGCTTGCTACATTTTATACATGAACAGTAGTACCACTTTGCAAGATAAAGCACTTCTCCTTTCCCAGTAGTATCACTTAACAAGTCCAAGTTACTACAAAGACAGCTATGTGTAAGGGGTAGTTATACATGCTGACTTTCACAGCTTCAGGCCTAACAGACCGCAGTTGGATTTTTATTTGCATAAATTGATCACAATGTCAGTAAACACTTTCTTTAAAATAACAGGGCCAAGAAAGTCTTCTCTAAATCTGAATGCAGATTTTTGGGTTTGGTCAACAAGCCTTCAGGAGAAACAAGCCTGTGCTGCTGTGACTGCTGCTCTGTGCTATGCCCTCAATTTTGTGTTTGTGCTCAGGTGTGAGTGAGTTTACAGACAATTATACTTTCTTCTTCTGCCTGACTCTATTCCTTCTAGCTACTTGGCTCTGGAAGATTATTCTCCAAGTCTGACAAGGTAGCACCTATTATAATCTTATAAATTCAGAGAGAAATCACTGAGGGAAAAAAAAGAGAGACTTTTGACACATTTCCTGGAATGATATTAAGCAATGATGAGCAAACAGAGCAGTCCTCAAATGGACAATAATCAGCCATTCCCACTACTGGGGGAAGATGTAGCACAGGAGTCAGTTTCACTGAACTCCTGAGCTGAGCTAAGTTACCTCCACCAGGTAACTGGTGGTAACCTCCATCGGTTAAGCTTTATGCTTAACACTTATTTGCTATCATAGCAGCATCATGATTATGAAATAAGACTATATAAAAGTAGAGATCTAACTGGCAAAGATTTCAATCAGTTAATTACTCATTGAACCTACAAGGGTTCAAACCTCTCTTGTCCTTTCTGAAAATATCATGTGCTTAAGAAAGGCTCAAAAAGGATAAATCAGTTTTATGCACAAGTTCAATACACTTACAAAGTATTTCAACAGTTCTTAAATCACTTCAGTGTTCAGCAGGTGCTGGTCACTGGTGGCTTGACTAGAAGCTAGGATTTAAGTCGTGGTGTGTGAGTTTGGAAGCCATTTGCAGAAAGCCTGCACCCATTCCCTGCTCTCCCTAAGGTCAGTCAAACTTTACTACAGGTTCAAGGAGCCAGTACTGCACTCTGCCTTTTGGTATCCATCTGACCTCTCTGAAGTACGCTGGTAACAGAAGGTTCAGTGCCCCAAAACTGATGCCTTCATACAAAGTAATACCACTGGTGTTCCTTGTTTCTAATTTCAGCTCACCCCAGAAGGGAGGCTGAAAAAGCTGGCAAAGTGTATATATATATATATATATTTTATATACTTATATTTATATATCTGTATGAGTTCTAGTGTCATGAGCCTGGGATTAAATGTTTTACAGGAATTACTTCTCCACTGTAGCTCTTCACTCTGGAAGGAATACAATTGTTCCTAAGCTAAAAACAAGTCCAGCATTTCAGAATGGAGTGAGTATACACTGAGCGCTAGGCATCTCTGTTGCTGAGACGACAAAAGCCATGAAGGATTTATGGTACACAACAAGCAGTGGTGTCAGCCACTGCTGCTGACAGCAGGCAACTATCTCTTCTGAACATTAAATTTGATTATGAGTTCCCATATAACTGTAATAGCCAACTTCCACAAAGAATACTTTCCTATATGCCTGGCAGCAAATGTCAGATTAACATACAAGCTTGTTCTTTCCCAGATTTCCTGCGGTTCATAACCCAACAAATATTAAGTGCAACCACTCATCTAGTGATAGAATGATTACTTAAATGACACAAAAGTTTAAAAAGGACAGAAGGACAAATGATTTTTATTACAACTTTAAGACATGTGCAGCTGTATGGTAGTCCTTAAAACAAATTCAAATGAAAGCTGAAGGATTTGAGACTAAACTACAGTACAGTCGACATCTAATTCTGTGCCAATTTCTAGTAGCTTAAGAGTGAAGATTTTATTATAAAGAGTAATTGCATTGAGGTATACAAATTTGGACTCACTGAGGACTGTCTCTATTACTTACTAGTGAATTTGGTATTTGCATGTACGACAGTTATTCCTATTATTACAATACTATTTTTATACAGTGTTACACCCCAAAACAGCTTGACAATGTTAATTAACACGTTGCTTATTATACTGTTTAAAGAACTTTAGCAGCTCATATTGAATTTAAAAACAATAGTTCATCTTCATTGTACCAAAATCACTTTAATAATTTGGTGCATTTTGCCACAATACAATTTGTTCTGTTTTCATGACAGTCATACAGATTGGACATGAAAACAGATTAATTAGTTTCACATTTTGTTCACATTTTCAAAGACTATTTCAAATCAGGAAATGTTTTATCTGTCCTACCTTGCACTGACTCAACACTAGAAACAGATGTCTGCGAGAGAACATTCTCATAATCATATCAGGCTTAAAACTAAGACTAATTCCAACCATTGATCCCAGTTCAGGGAAATATAGTGAATTTGCAGCCCCTTAAGGAAGCATCAGTGGTCTCCAACCCTCTGCCTGGACAGACTGACTAGCGTGTCACCAGAGATGCTTCCCACCTTCTCATGTACACTGCATTCCTGCTTCAGATGCTTTTCTACTTGGAACTACGAAAAGAATTCAAAAATTCCTACTGGCCTAAACTGCATTTGTCCCCTCGCCCAGTTTCACAGAAAAAACCCCACTGGTTAGTCTGCTCTTTATTTGTCTTATACTCCGCATTGGAAAAAAAATCTTACCAAGATCAGTAGGTAAGGTACATTATTCTGGGGGGCAAACAAGATTTTGGCCAGCTTTTAGAACATTTAAATAAAATCTGTGAGGCAGTGAGAGAGTGCTGTTTGTTTGCTTGTTTATAAAACATTTTCTTCTTTTAAGTAAAAGCAGACCAAAGAGTGAGCCTGAACTACTTAAAAAACCCCATAGTAACCACAACAAATGATGTTCAAACACACACAAACTCTTCATGTACACAGTTAACCAGAATGACCAATGCCCCAGAAAAGGACCTGCCACACTTTTTTCCCATTTAATCTTATGCCTGTATGTGAGAAAAGTGATCAGCATTCTATTCTGGAAACTTGCAAGCAGAGAGCTTCCAGGAAGGTGTAAAACAAAAGATGACTTAATTCAGGGTAACAGCAGTAGGTGTAGAATAAAATCACTATTTTTGTTTAACTAAGAGTGAGACCATAACTATTTTGCAGATCCATTTCATCTGTCAAAAACTGATATGGTCCCAATTCATAAAATAACACAATAAAGCTTAAAGGCACGATTCTATCTCGATACATATGAACACATGCTACATAAAGCAAGGAAATATATAAACATGGCTGTTTACAAGCCAGTTGGAAAGCATAATAACCAAAAATATATATCACACTATCTTAACAAAATAATGTTTAATGATGACAGTTTAAGTTTGCAATTACATGACATTCTTGAGCAAAATATCACTTCTGCTTATGGCAAAAGATTTAAAACTGCAAAAACAAGCGAAGCATTTATTCATTTATATGCCATTTCAAGATGAAAAACCCTGCCAAGGGCAACACTATAGCAGTGTAACACATCTTTCTTTCTCTTTTTTCTTTTAAAGAGCAGTAAAGGTATAAAGAAGGAAAAAAAAAAAAAACAACAACCAAGGCAGTATCTACATCTACTGGCAATATCTAATGATCAATGAATCTGCTACTGCAATAAATTTGCTTAAAACAAAGCTCTTCCTATAATGGTTTTTACACAGCAGGCTCTTGATATGAAGAAGGGATGACTGATGCTGGCTTACAATATGGTTCTATAGTAAACTGTGCCAGTATTACTATCAAATCACCTCTTATGAAACTCCCTTTCTGCCTACCATGCAATCAATTTAACAAAGATCTAAACAACTTAACAGTTCAAACATTCAAATAAATCCCATTCTCCTCCTTCCCATCTACGCTTATTAGAAGAATGAAAGTCACAAGTCACTGGAACAATCCCAGAAATTGTTTTATCTGTTTACTTTTATTAGACAAGATTGCATATTGAATTCAAGTGAGTCAAGGAAAACCAGCCATGGCTTCACACTTCCACAATATGTGAGAAATGAAGACAAGCACCAATTCTAAGGCACAACACAGAGTTATACCTGACCTCAGGCACTCACTCACAATGTGTCTAAAAGAGCAAAAATAAAACATCATCTGCAAGAAATTTCACATCAGTTTTGTCCCTGTAACAGAATACCCAGATCATCACACTATGGGGTTTTACATAAAAGTAAACTGGTGGCAAGAAAAAGTCCATCATCCAGACAGAATAAACAATATTTTCAGCTTTATAATCTCCAAAACAAGTAGCTTGACATAAATCTACAAGGGAAATAAAGAAAATACAGTCAGGAAAAGAAGGCGAATTAGAGAAGTCTTCTTTCCCCAATCTAGCATTTCTCTTCTCCCTCCTGAAGTAAAACCAATTCAATCATACAGCACAAAATCAATACAGAAAGACAAAAAGTCAGTTAATGAAGAATATGGAAAACATGAAAGAAATTCATTTGCAAGCTGAAAAGAAAGAGCAAAACTAAGGATGACAGATAGAAAGGATGACAGATTGTATGACTGAAGCTACCTCAGCTTTCTAATTGACAGGATTATATAAACAGGATGTACTGATATTTTTAGGAGCAGAAAAAAGAAAGATACACCAACTGGTGCAACAGGTAATATATGATTCTGTAGTTTACTTTAAAATTTTATTTAGAATATGTAAAGCCAGTTTTAAATCACAGCAAAACACCATCACATATATACAAAGAGACCTTCAGAGGGAGGTCATATAGTCAAATCTCCAGTTCAAAGCAAGCCTAGCAAGAACAGGGTGCTTGGGGGCTTTGTCTAGTTGAATTTCTCCAGTGATGAAGATTCCAGTCTCTCTGGAATTTTGTGGGGTTTATAATTTTTGAGTTTGTTTGTTGCTTTCTTTTACAGAGTTGCAACATCTCTCTTCTTAGTGTGAACCTACCGCTTCTCGTCCTTCCATTGTGACCCTGAGATGAGTTCGGCTCTGTTCTCACCCACATTCCCCAATTTGGTAGCTCTCCTAAAACTAAACAAGTTCTACTGCTATTTCTCCTGCTAACATTTTGATCAAATAAATTATAATTCTTTTTTTTTTTCCAAGGTAATCAGTCTCATATAAGCAGAGGTATGTATGCTTAAGTAAGCACACATATCTTAAGTTTGTAATTTTTTTCTGTCAGCAGCAGAGTTTGACATATGCTCCCAACTTTTCTGGTTTTCTGTTTAGTATTAGATTTTGTATTCCACACTGGTTACCACTTGACGGTAATTCTACTATGCATTACCAGCAGAGAAATAACACTTGCTGAAGTGTCAGAAATATAGACTTCAATTTCTCGCGTTAGGAACTGTTTTCTAGATGAGCAGTTCTCAAAGAATGGGAAAGCGCACAGTGCTGAGGTTTTACAGAGAAACATGACAGAAGAAGTGTTCGCCTACTGATTCTTCTTGAGAAAGGGCAACGAGCAGCCCTGGAACCGATCTGGAAATTGGCAAAGAAGCAAGCCCCAAGTTATTTAGGAGTACTTATTATTTATGCAAAATAGTCCCATCTACACACAAATACTCCAATTACACAGTGAAATTATCATATAATTCAGAACCTGGGATCAGACTTCAAAGCCTTTAAGAGACTGACCACTACTGAAGTACAGTCATTCACAAAACATCGAGAATTCAGGTAAAATTCTCACAGAAAGGACTACCAGCTGCAAGGCTGTATTGGTGAGGACCTAATGCATCATCTCAACTTGCAGAATGAGGCAAAAAAAGCCTACTGACCTCCAGATACCTGTATCACCCTTGGAGCCTGGATTTAGACTGTCCTTCAGTGTCACTCCAAATCCTCTAAAAGGGAATTTGGCTACATCAAGGCTGGTATCTTTTATCTGTGAATTTGCCCCTGCCCTTCTCTTCATCCCAGCTCTCAGAAATTCAAAATATATGGAGGGCTTTACTCTAATTTTGCCTTCATCCTTCTATGATCCCTCTCACTTCACTGCACTTCTCTTTCCCAGCTATGATAGCAAATGATGTAATTGGAATGCCTATCAACAGATAAATCAGTACCTTGTACTCTTAAGGCCTATAAAGTTGGAATGTTTTGTGTATTTTTAAACCAAAATATTCAATCCATTCAACTGACAGTATATTTAAAACATGACAAGGTGTCCAAGGCAGCAAAAAACCCATTTCAATTTCACACACTGTGATATGTAGACATTGGAGCAGCTGTGTTTCTTCTATCTTATAGGCCGTATTACTAGGACTTTATCTGCTGAGACTTCACCAAGATGCTTATGAATGGTATTTTCAAGTCATAGAGAAATCAGGCATTTAACAGCAAAGTAAAAAGGAAGAAAATTAAATTTAAAGATGCAACTGCAATCTTTAAAGTTGCAGTTACACATAATCCGAAAGACGGAATGTGGTGACATTTACAAGAATATCATAGATACAATTAAGAATTCTATTTCATAAACCATCCAGCATTTTAATGAAAAAAGTTAATTCTCAATGGAATTTTAAAATGTAGATGAAGAAAAATTAACATGTAATTACACAGTGAAATTATCATAGCTTTATTTTAAAGTCAAAGGAGGGGAGTCTCCAGTATCATTGCCACTTACAGCATCTTTTGTTAGTTTATTTTACACACTATTTTTATTTCAAGCTAAGATTTCTACACTGCAACAGCATAATCCCAAAATGTTAATCAGCCATGCCTGACGGAATTCCCCAGTGACTTGCAGCAAGTGCTGATGCTTCCACTAATATTCAGTCTTGAGCAACTCACTTTTGTTAGATTTCCCAGGATGGTGAGTATGCTTTAGTTTCATCCTTCTGTTTCCAGATCACCTCCCCATGATTAACAGAGCTGAGACTGCAGATAGAACTGAGCCTACATGTTCAGCTGCATGAGCTATGCACATCCATTTTGTTCAGTATCTAAAATCCAAGTGTTTCCCCAGCTCTGAAAACCAGACCCATACATTATCACTTCTGATCTTGGTTAAGACCAGAATCACTTGGAATTAATTTTAACGCTTAATATAAAGAGCACAATTCAAAACCAGGAATGGATAACAAATTGTGTGGTTTCACTAACTGGATGTGCAAACTGACAACATTCAAATTAACAGCTGCAATATCAATTTAAAATATCTTTTAAGACGCTCCCTTGACAAAGCAACTCCAAAATGCCTTGAACTCCTCCACAAAAACCCCAAAACAGCAGTGACCACATTAGATGCAGGAAATCTCAACTATGTCTGTATTGTGAGGAAACCACAAAACAAAAGCAAGGAAAAGCTCCAGCATCTACTGACATCTCATCAAGAAATTGTTACCTGTTTTTAAAAGCACAGTTAATAGTTGTTGGGACATATACACTGGCCTTACCCTAAAACAGTGTTATGAAATAAAGTCTGAAAATGTGTGCAAATGTATTTGTGCACATATTGTAAAGACCATTCAGAAAGATGTGGTCTGATTCCATGTTTATTTAATTTTGTTCAACTTATTATTCAATTATTGTTATTTAATTAACAACCGCTCCCTCAAAAAGATGAGGGGTGGGTTTTGTTCATTGCACACGGGTTCCTTCAACACTTCCAGCCCCAGGGTGACTGTCAGTAGTGGAGGACAGTGCTTACCTGCTGAGCCTGGTACCTCTGCTGGGCCTGCGACAGATACTGTGCCTGGGGTGGCAGGTGCTGGGGCTGCGGCTGCTGGTTGTAGTACGGCTGCTGGCCCTGCTGGCAGTAGCCACTTACACCTTGCTGACCATACTGAGGTGGGATCTGTTGGAAGAGCCAAGCAAAGCAAATGCATGAGTGGAAGCAGAAGGACATGAAATCAAGCTGTGTCCCACCCATATGGCAACCTCTGGAGAACTGATGTCCTCAGCCACACACCTGACCCCATGGTCTGACTCCTTTACTCAGCGGTTAACAGGAGCCCTTAGATCCTCTTGCCTTAGCAGGAGGAGTAAGCCCAAGTGCTCGGCATAGTTACTCTTTTCAGGAAGAGCTTCTAAGGAAAAGGCTATGCTTCTGAACATCACAGTTCTGTAATGCCCACCCTTAAAACACAGAAGCAGTTATCTGAAATATTTGCACTCCATGGGCACATTACTAAGGCAAATCAACAGAAGAATCATTCTGATGCACTGACCCAAAAGCTGAAATGTGGAAAAAGGGCAGAACTCTTGAACAGACTTTTGTATTTTCTTTTTTTTTTTTTTTGAGCAATTTTACTAATTTTTACTAATTTTACTAATTTTTTGTCCACAATCCTCAGGTTTTCAGTGTTTGTATTTAAGCCTTACACAAAAGCCTTGGGGTTTGGCAGGACTTTGGTTTTGCCAAGTTGAATCTCTCTTAGTCTTCTCCCCGCTACTAAGATATATATTTCTTAAAAAATAACAGTGAAACAAAATAATGTGTTACACACCAGCTGGGACATGTATCACGTACTGAGAACCTGCACACGCTGAGAATTTAAGTTAGAACCAAAACCAAGTCAACTACCATGTCAGAGAAATTTTCTGCATTGATTTAGTCTGTAAGCCTTGTATCAATAGACACTAACATTTTCTCAAGATATTTGAAAGAGCACACTTAAAACAGACTCCTGATATCGTGCCCAGATTTCCCCGATTTTAGGTATCCATGCTTTCTCCCAAACTCTAGAATTTAATATCATTTCAGAAAAATAACAGATGCAGCACACGACCTTTCCCTTCTAGAATGGACTTCCCATTAGTCCTGCACATCCCTGCCCTAAGCAAGTGTCTCAAATACCTGAGCATATCTGAAATGCTTTGATCTCTGAACTGTTCCTACTGAGTTTCTGATAGAACGATAAATCTGTTTATTCAACAAGCAAACACATACCTGCCTAAAGTTAATTTACTACATTCATTCAACAGTATTTGCTAGGCAATAATAATAATAATAATAATAATAATAATAATAATAATAATAATACAAAGTTAAACACCTGCTTAGGCTGTTTTTATTATCACAACTTGATCTGCTCCTAGTACTTCTGCCAGAAGTTGGCAGCCATACCTCTTGGTTACTCCTAAGGTCATTACTGTAACCCCACTCCTGCACTTGATTTCTTTGCCTTCCCTTCCATTTCCTTTCCCATCATTATTTCACAGGCAGTTGAATGTTTCTGTGACCAAAGCAACCCTTTCTGACAAATACCCTCTCCCCGATGATGCATAAATGAAGTCTTTATAATGCAAACTAAAAAGGGTGTGTTGGAATATCATCAGGGAAACAGACAGCTGGAGTCTGGGATCTGACAGAAGACCACATGGTGATTTGCCCATCATCTGCAAAGGTCACAGAGCCTGGACTGGTTCCTAGTAAATGCTGCGAAGAAACCTATGTTGCGGTCCATCTGGGTTCCAGTTACACTGGGAAGAAAAGGAAGAATATCCAGACAGGAAAATCTGGGCTGCTGGAAAAAAGAAAAGAAAAATAGAACTTGAATGCCCAGCTGACAGGATGGTAACAAAGCAAAAGATCAGATGCATGAGCAATCAGAATATTTCTAGAATAAAGATACTTGTACAGGAGAGCTGGAGTTCACCTGAACATAGGAGCCAGGTCACTGATACATAAGGTGCAAGAAAATGAAATTTTAAAATGAAGAGGGGATTAGAAGAACACATGGTTAAAAAGTATGGTATTGCTATGTCAAATGAAGACATGTATATTCTGGGTCATCAAGTGAAGATCCTGAGAAGAATCAAAGAATGAAAAATAGACATGCAGTGACCGCAGAGCAGGTGGAGTGGCAATAAGAAATTCCAACAATACATGGACCTCTACACAATGAGGGGTGGACTGGATCACTGGGACATCAAATTGCAAACAAAAGCACTAGTAGTAGTCATGTAAGAAATATGATACAAAGGAAAAAACCGTGGGGTCACTAGAAGGTTTCATCCTAGGATACAAATTCAGATGGAAGACAGCTAGTAACGAAGTAACAATATATGCTACATAGCATTTAAAAACGAATCAAAATAAAACTCCACCTCACCAAGCAGCAGAGGTGTGGAGCTTGGTCAGATCAAGAAGATTAAGTGCTGGAACCACCATGCATGGCCAGACTACAACAATGCTGACAGCAGCACACTAGCAAGATCAGCAAAAGGCATGCCACAAGATAGATTAGGGGGAGATTTCAACTCCTCCCAGACAGACTGAGTAAGCAGACTACAAAGCTGGGACAAAAGTATCAGATAATTGTCAAAGGTTACTCCATGGAACTGCTGGTTAGGGAACCTGCATGAGGAGCCACTGCCTTTGGCTCAGTCCAGAGCAGCAGGAATCATCTACTACTGCACCCTGCAGCTGCAGATCCCCTGTGCATCAGTGACCATAACAGAGCTAAATTGAGCATCCCTACAGGAACAATGAAACACAAGGAATCTACTACTGTCGTGATTTAACTTCAAAAAGTGTAACCACACAAAAATGAGAAAGCTTGTTAAAAGGAATCTCTAACAGACAGCTATGAGAAATAAAATCTGACTGGCAGCATCAAAGCTATTTAACAACAACCACATGGAAAGCACTGAAACAATATTCACCACCCATTCAGAAAGACTTGGTAAGAGCAAAAGGACACCAGCAAGGCTCATTGCAGCAGCTTTCTAGAGGCAAAAAGGCATCCCCTTCAATAAGCCAGCACCAAGTCCAAATGAGGAAAACAGAAAAGACTGTAAACTCTGGCACTTCAAATGTAATAAGACAGGCCAGAAAGAACTGTTGGAACAGCTAGAAAAGGGAATCAAATGAGTAATGTTTCATTTCTTCAAACACATCAGAAGTAGGAGGTCTGCCAGAGTCTGAAGTGATGAATGAAGGTATAACGGGAGATAGAGAGAGCACAATGCCATCACAGAGAAGCTTAACAAAATCTTTGGCTCTAGTGTGCACTGTAGAAAAATCTTGGGGTGTTCCCATGCTGGAGTCCTTTGTAAGTGACTTGATAAATGTCTCTGAATCTGATGGGACTTTTCATGGAATAAAGTGACAAATGAACAGTCAGAAGTGGCTTGGGACCATAAAGTATCACTCCAGAGGTCTAATCAAATTCAAAAAGCTGAATTACTAATGACCATATACAGCCTCTAAATTGGAGCTGCCTTGGTAGGTGAGAATTGCAGTATGACTTAAAAAGAAAAGTCAGAGATTTGAGTAATTTAAGACTGCATAACACTGATGACTATTCTGGATAAATCAGGACAGATAAGAATGAAGATGAGATTTAGGAAGTATCAACACAGCAAAAGAAAATCCCTCTCTACTGACTTCTTGGACTTACTAGGAAGGATCAGACAAAAAGGTTCAGGGAAATGCAACAAGAATCATCACAGTTACAGAACAATTTCCATAAAAAGAATCTATAACCCTTTGAGGATGGAAAAGACACCAGGAAGTAGGAACATGATGGAAAGCTACAAAAGCATCTTGTCCAACAACAATTAAGATGCACTGAATAGCAGAATCAAACTTCAAAACAAGAGAGAAACAGGTTCTCTAGTCACAGAGGTAGCAGATGTCTAGAACTCCTTGCCAAATTGATGTTTTGAAAGCTGAAAGTTTACATGGGCTCAAGCAAAGACTGGACAAGTTCACAAAAGAGACATCCTCTGAGGGTTACCAAATTTATAGAGCCACATCTGGCTCAGGAAGTCCCTGAACTGAAAATAGCTGGAGGCTTGAAGAGTACTGGGGGAGGTACCACATGCTTGCTTTGTTCTGACTCTCCTCTAGGCATCCAATTAAAGCCTCCACTGGAGGCAGGATATACGGGCCTACATGAACCCTTGATCTGCCCCGACAGAGCCATGCCTACATTCTCACCTCTTTGCAAAAGACAGTCGAGTCCCCCGAGAAAACAATGAAACTTTGGTCTGAAAGATACTAAGTAACAAATGTAAGCAACCTGAAGAGGCAATAACACCTTGACTGCCAAAGCTCTGAGACTGCTCCATTTTCTTAAATATTTTCCAAAGCAATCTGCTTTCAGACACTGGTTTAAGAAAGGTACTAGGCTCTTCTTCTGATCTTATATATCAGTTACTTATGTTAGAATTATCCTCCATATCCTCCCAATCCAAACTGTTTTAAAAAAACCCCACCACCCCCTAAAATACAGCAATAATCATAATGCTACATGTATGTTAGTATGCTGTTCTCTTTGGTGCAGAGACTCATCACCACTGCCTTAGCAGAACACTCCATATAATTGCTGTGGCTATTTAAATAAATAACAAACAACAACATGCAAATTAATCCTCCTGCTTTACTGATGGGGATCACAAGATAACGCTTATGGACAAATGTTTATTAAACGGCATTAAAAAAAAAAAAAAAAAGCTTAATTAAAATCTCCTCTGAACAAAACAAATCTAAAGCCAATTACTTACAATGCTTGGAGTGAATGACCCAAGCACCCTCTTTTTTCATAAACCCTCCCTCCCTTTCTCCCTTACAACCACATTTTTTGTGGCCACACAATGCAGGAGATGAGAATTTGGCAAACTTTATCATGCCTGTAGTAGTGCAGACATTCTGGGGACAGCTGAAGAGAGAACAGACCTGAGTTTGAATCTATTTCTAGGCGAGCACAGAAACTGTAATAATTACTTTGGACTCCTATCTGACTTGCACAGTATAAATAGCATTATTTTGGGAGAAGTAAGACTGACCATCACTGATTACACAACTCTGAACACAAGCAAAGAAAGGATGAGAATAAAAGGAACAAAATTGGCAGCCAAAATGAAGAGATGGAGCAAATCCAATTAAACCTATAACTTAGCCCATTATCTTTAATTCTTGTTTGAATAAGGGATCTGGTGGCAGGCATTCTTTTTCCAGGTAATACCTTGATATAAATGGAAGTTTTAAGCAATTTTTGCATGCACGATCCATGACTGATGTCAAAGGATCATTAGATGACATTAGAGTCATTATAATAATTTTTAAAATTAAAATGCAACAGAATTAGTGTGTTAGCATAGGTACACTAATAATACCAGCAATATGCAGCTACTGCCTTTTACACCATCCTGATGGCTAAATCCAGTCAATAATGGAAGAAGCTTTACATACCCCCTACCACAAAAAGCTCTGCAAAGTTGCTCTGGGATCCACCAAAACACATCTTATACCATGACATGCTCACTACAGGGGAAGAGTCCTGGCTACATCCTTTCTTCTCCCTGAAATCTATTGGGTGCCCCAAAAAGAGAGGCATGATGTTGGATATCCATTACCCTGGATGATACTGGTAGAAGGCAACAACACAATTTGGAAGCTGTGGACCACAGTGTCATGATCTAAAAATCTAGGGCAAAACCCAGGTCTTTCTGGCCTGATTGGCATTAAGCCCAGCTTAGAGAGAGAAAAGAACTGAACCTCAGGGGCAGGGGTGCCACTCAGAAGGAAGGGTGGCACTACCTGGTTCAGTGGCCAACTTTGCTGAGGAACAGTGAGACAGAATATTTTGAAACAAGTACCATCCTGAGTAATATAATCATCAGCAACGTTCCACTTTCTTAGCATCTGCAACACTGTAATTACATGGAAATTAGAATTTAAAAATGTCTAGTGAGGGGCATTCTCAAAAAAATAAAACCCTGCCACCTGGTACTTTACACTGTAAGTAAAACAGCACATTCCTTCAGTTAACAAAAGGTTACAGTATTTAATTTTTATTATTTTAATTTTATAGTGGTCAATTCAGTTATAACTATAAAGAAAGATGTCACTCAGTTCCCATCAAACCTTCAAATAAAACACTTGTGATTTCTGAAACTACTTCTGCTTCAGTTTTAGATTTCTCAAAGTTAGACCTCTGCCAAATCCTAAGTATTTTCCTCCAAACATTCAAACCATGTATTTCTCCATACTTTCTAATAGAAAGCTGTAATGGAAAACTAACTCCCTGACTTTCACACACTAAACAAAAAGATCTGGTTCATTAATAGAATTTCAAATTCACATAAGCCCAGGTCTTCATCTGTATGTTTTGCTGAATAATAGAAATAAGAAAAATATAATATGCTTATACAGCATAAGGAAATCCACTAGCACATGTTCAGTGGAATATTCTGCCACAGTTAGGGCAGCATGGTCTCCTGTCTCAAACCAACATGTTCAACCCCAGCATGCTTGTGCACACAGTCGTAATGGAGGCTAAAAATCCTTCTCACTGAAAGACAAAAAAGAAAAAAATCTAAAAGGAAACCAAGTAGAAAGCTGGGTGTTAATATCAAGGCTATTAATCAGAAGTGAATCTGAAATCCTGATGCTACGGCATTTTATTCATACATTCTATAAATTCCATTACTTCTTATCACTTAGCTTTGACCTTTTGACAACACATTGGTCACAATGTTCACCTGTGTTACTGTCTTTCCTACACTGCTTGCCTTTACACTGAAGTATGAACTTTAAAATCTTATTAAGAGCCTTTAAAATATTAACACTGGGCCTGATACTGGTCCACCCTGTGACCCAGAGCAAGGAAGCAAAAGCATAAAAAGAATGTTTCTGTGTCACAGAACAATAATCCACATTCCAGAACTTGCAAGGTAGTGGATTTTGCAGAGTCATTAAATGCATGCCTATGTTGAAGACTGCAGTGCAGCACAGAGATCTGCAAACTAGCTCAGATACTGGCAGGAGCCTACACCAAAACCTGTGCTCAGCTAATTTGCCGTGCTCCACAGAAGGGTGAATTAGGTCAAAGGGAGATCCACACTCTTGTAGCCAGACTGCTTCTTGTACACAAGCCAGTTCATTTAAAAAGGCAGCTCAACCATCTTCACAGGACGCTGCAGTCTGCAATGCAGTCATACCCAGTACTACAGAAAGGACAGGACTTACACTCGTATGTAATCCCCTATTCCCCAAGAAGTACACGGCAGCACAATTACACCACTTGTCATTGCAATGTACATGGCATCACATATGTACCTGTCATAAGGTGCTCTCTATATACTGCCTTTTACTGTAGCTTAAATCAAAGCAACATGAGCTAACCAATTATTAATACAGGCAATTTTCCTCTCGTAAAAAAGCCCCAAACCAACCTACAAAAAAAAAAAAAATGAAGTGTAAAAAATCTACTAAGATTACATGATTAAGGAACTCTCCAGTCAAAAAATACAGATGTTAAAGTTCCAAAAGCAACATTAACTGAGCCATGTTACATATATATAGCACCTTCTCTTTCTGATTTATGTTGCCAAAGGTATTTCATAAAATACAGAGGATGTGAAATGTGGCTTAGTTAATGTGGCTGCTAGAATCTTATCATTTACGTTTTCTAACTTCTTAGCTGTGCAACCTTCACATCTTATTAACATAGTTTTTTGCATAGACTGTAGTATGGAATGGTACTTATGTTTTATGTATTGACATATTTTTGATGTACTGAGATTTTGAATAAGTTTGCCATTCTTCATGATGAGAGCCAAATAAATAAAGACTACTACCACAAAATATTCAATCATTTATATGGAAAAGCAATATCTCTCCTTCCAAAAAAGAACACTTTGATTCCCCTGTCAGAAATTGATGAACACTACCTCTGCTGTAAATGCTAAATCTGTGCCAATATTACAACCACCTCCCACTCCCACCTTCCCCTAAAAACAACAAACAAACAAAATAAAAAATTTGCATGTTTCAGATGAGCTAAAATTAGTTTCAAGGGAGAGGTAAACAGCTGAGTCTAGAAACAAAAGGAAGAAATTTTTCCTACAACAGTGTTGATTCACACAATGCATTACAGCTTGAACTAATGCAACATTTGGTCCATTCTGCAAGTTACGGCATGAAAATATGATAATCTCCAGGAAGAGATTTCCACATTGCTGTACCTATGCTCTCAGACTGACACTATAGAGAAGACTAAAAATTTGCAACAGGATTGTTTTTAGAGGAGCTATTTCAATATATTTCATTACAAACAGAAATGACAGTGCCCACACACATACACACTCTCAAGCTCTCAAGTGATGAGTCAGGTAAGTTATCTATTCTTATACTCTGCCTTCCTTTTTTTTTTTTTTTTTTTTTTAAGTGATCAAAATAATTAAAAGGGATCATGTAATTTGCTTAACTAATAGATTTCCACTTTACAAACCAACATAAGGAAAAGCACATCAGAACTATCACAACCCGATCTCTGTGGTGATTCTAATGACTGGGGCTTCAGTAAAAAACTTGTAGGAAACTTCACCTCTTGCTGCGTGAGTAGCATGAAATTCACCTATGAAATGCCGGGTGAATAGTCTAAATATAGACTTTTGCATTATAGAAAAATGCAAAAGTCTATATTTAACTGATTTTGAATCATATAGCAAATAATTTATTACCGGGCACTTCTTGAGTATCCATGAATGGAATAAACAGTGATCTTTGATACCCAAATCCTCTAGTTGCCATTTGTTTTCCAGGAAGTTTGTAACAATTTTGACCACCATTTCTCAAATGGTGATTAAAATAAAATACAGTTGAAAAAATACAGAGAGACATATTTCCTCAGATAAATTCTGCAATGCCATTCAAACCTTCTAAAGCAAGGAACACAAATGAGAGGTATGGGTTGAGTTTGGATAGCAGGTAATCCAGTTGCATGAGTAATCCTCCAGTTTTATGCCTTTATACACAGAGAGACACCTAACACTTAACTACTGGAGACTGAAAAATCCTTCAGTAAAATAGCTCTACATTTCTTCTGGCACACAGTCTTGGTAGGAGAAAAAATTGCAAACTTTAATCTCAGTAGTGAGAAAAGGCAGAATGTGCATACACTCTGTTTATCATTGCTTCCCTGGCATCTTGCACACGCTTGAGTTTTCTTTCTTTCTTCAAGTCTTTTGAGAGAAAAGGGTGCTTTTTAATTAATTCATGTTCTCCTCCAAAGATACCAATCTTGATGAATACTGTCTTTACCATCCCTAAACTCAATGGCTTTCAGAACTTAATCATTTGCGATTGTTTAGAGCCCTTCACTGTATCTCTCAAAACAGCACAAGAAGAATATAAAAGATCTTCCACAGGGAACAATACCATGCACTCTGAAGCAAGCTAAGCCTTTCTCCCCACTTCAACTTGTCCAGTTCCACCATAGGGCTTCAGAGATCCTTGCAGTGCATACCCTCTTTCCCTGACAGCTGCTTTTCTTCCTTTATTGCTATCCTGCACCTGTGGAGGAACAACCCCGGGCACCAATATAAGGTGGAGGCCACCCAGCTTGGAAAACACCTTGGCAGAGAAGGACTTGGAGGTTCTGGTGGACACCAAGCTGAACATGAGCCAGCAATGCACCCTTCCCACAAAGAGAGCTAATGGTAGCCCAGGACGCATTAGACAAAGTACTGACAGCAGGTCAAGGGAGGTGCTTCCGCTCTACTCTGGAGGACTGTGTCCAGTTCTTGGGCTCCTCAGTACAAGGGAGACATCTTGGAGAGAGTTCAACAAAGGGCCACAGGGATGATTAAGGGGCTCACGCATCTGTGCTATGAGGAAAGGGAAAGAGAGCTGGGACCATTCAGCTTGGAGAAGAGGGGGCTCCAGGGAGACTAAACAGCAGCCTGCCAGTACGTAAAGAGAGCTGCAGAGGGTTTTTGTACAACAGCATGAAGTGACAGGACAACAGGGCATGGCTTCAAAGTGAAAGAAGGCAGGTTTAGGTTAGGTATTAGGAAGGAATTCTTTGAGGATGTGAGGATGCCGAAGCACTGGAACAGGTTGCCCAGGGAAGCTGTGGATGCTCTAGCCCTGGAAGTGTTCAAGACCATGCTGGATGGGGCTTTAAGCAACCTGGTCTAGTGGAAGGTGCCCTGTCCACAGCAGGGTGGTTGGAATTTGATGACCTTTAAGGTCCCTTCTGACCCAGACCATTGTATGATTCTATACTTCAGCTTAGCAGTGTCGTAGCACAAAGTTATCTGCCATGGGTCTTTAACAGAGAGCCCTTCTGGTTTTGGCCCAGACACCTTTCACAAGGTCACCACTTTTGAGTTAACCCCCACAAACAGCAGACCAACAAGTCATCCTCTGTTCTGGTCCTTCACTATGTTAAGGGATATCCCACTTTTAACCAAGAAAAACTTGCAGTGAACATGGAATGACAGAACAGATTTAGAGCTCACAAAGATTTGAGTGGATTATGGATTTGAATCCTCAAGCAGTGTCCACAGCACAGGAGGTTGGTCAAGACACAAAGAAAAAGGGATGACCTCCCGTATCTATCATTTAGGTTCAACAACATCTGTGATAAATCTAGACATTTGTACAGACCAAATTCCTCTAGTTTCTTCTGCTATAGCAGATTCAAAATTATACTTTTCATCTGGACACTAAAACTTCCCCACAGCAAGGAATCCTGGGGCAAAGAGAATGAACTGGCTGAACTAACAGTAAGAAAATTTGATTACACCTTTATCCATCCAGGATAATTTATTATACTGCAGCATAGCATCAGCTGCCTAAGATCAGGATCCCATTCATGTGGCATAGTTCCTCAACATTCTTTTTGAGGTACTTACGCTGGCTTAGAAAAACAAGAAATACAGAGCAACTTGTATCAGCAATCCTTCTTCTTTAGATGAATTTAACCAAAGTGCACGACCAATAAAACCAAAACCAACCAACCAAAACAATTTTTAAAAAAGGAAAGATGTAAATCTTTTCTGTGATGACTCTTCTTTCCCTTTCCCTACTGGGAACAGATAAAAACCAAGTCAGCCTCTTAAATAGGAGTACTTACATAACAGCTGTCATTTCAAATATTCCTGCAAGTATTTTTAAAAGAAAAGTTTCAAATCATTCCTTGTAGTCACAGAGTTCAGATATTTGATTTATTCCATTTCTATTATTTAATTTGACCTATTACTTAGCACTGGAAAACATCAAAAGAACCCTGACAGAAACATCAAAGACATCTATCTTATAAATTCATAGCTGAAACCATATAGCACATCATATTTTTTAAAATAATTACAGTTTTATTATACTCAAAATAAGATGATTATTGTAAATTATTCCTCATATCAGTTACCACAGGTAAGTTTTAGAAACATCTGCTAAATGTGTCTGGATACAGTTAATCCAATTCATGTAACATTATACTCAAAATGGAACAGAAAAGCAAACGAGAACCTTTACAGTCCTAACATCACTTATCGAAAATTACCTGCTTTGCTTAATTGAAAATAGCCCCCTTAAAAACCTATGAGGAATCAACCACCGAATTCATACATTCATTCTACTGAACTACTAGAATTTTTTTATATTAATATTGCAACTCAAATATTGTGCTCCATCTGTTAATGTTCATAATACTTACTACTCTTTGAAAGCATCCAAGCATCTCCAGTATATCCATGCATGCTCCCTCCTTTCTTGAAAGCTCAAGCCCCCCTTCCCCCAAGGCTGGTTGTTTTGGGCTATTATCTGAACACCTATTTTGTTTAAACATTCAGAAAACAAATTCTGACATTCACAAGAAAATGCTTCCTTCTCATTTATGTCCAGACTGAAGTAATATCTATCTGTACACAAAATTAACACACAAGTGTATAATTGTAGTTTTATGCTCAAGTGCCCCAATTATGCACTTTGAAACACTTTAAAGGATCTATCAGGAACATTCAATACCTCCAAACTGTAAAGTCTTGAGGAGTGTCTTTTGACAAGACAGCTGCATAATGGAGAAATTTTTCAGCTAAAAACAAAGAAAGCAATCAGCTTTGGGGCTTTTTTCTCCAGGATACTCAGGATGTAAAGAATGGTGGGACCTATCTGGTGCAGTGCATTTTGCCACAACTAAGAGACAAGCAGGAAACTAAATAGTTTGTTGTGCTTTTGTGCAATATGTCCCAGGTAAGCACAAGAGGCCCAGCCTCCGGATTGTTTGGAAAGGTGATTAAGAATGTTTGCAACAGACAAGTGAAGACCCTACACCTTCCTCACTTCAACCCCAAGTCAACTGCAACTCCCCACACATGCCTGGTGAACATTCATCCTCTGCCTTCTCACTTCTCCTTACAAAACACTTTTAAGAAGCAGTTTGTTCAAAAAGGGAGTGCAGGAGGTGACTGTCAACAGTTTTTTGTTACATAAATGAATTTCTCTGCACATGTGGTGGAGAAAGGAAATCTATGTTAGCCCCTCTGACTTTGCACTCAAATGGGTTACAGGTGCTCACACAATGCATTACACTCTTTCACACAGACTGGTGATAAACTTGCCATGTCCTTCATGTTATAATTTATTAGCACCACCAGTGTTGTTCGTGGCAGGGAGTAAGCAGGGGGTTGTCCCAGCAAACACAAGAAAAAATAAGGAGACAAGCTTGTTTCACATGACAAACACATAACCAAGTTCTTAATAAATGATAGGTGAGGAAAGCAGGAGTGGTAAAAAGAGAATAAGAAGAAGGTAGATAATTCATTAAACACATACTAAGAAGAGGGTTTCAGGCTGACTCAAAGATGGTTAAGTAGTGAGGCCATGTTTGCAAAGGTTTTCCTCAGTAAAACCAAGACGCAGTAACTTACAGTGAGAAAATGCAATGCTCTGTGCAACTCATAGGGGATTTAGCATCAAGTGTCAGCATCATGTAGTCACTGTTTGTTGACCATCAGCAAAGAGATACGATGAGCCTATTTGCGAGCTCAAAGAGCGACCACAGGTACCAGGCAGAGTGAGACAAAATTCCAGCTGCTGTTGCAGTCCTTCAGCGGGGCCAACAGAATGCTAAGTTCTTCCAAGGGTCATGGAAAAACCACACATTTTCAGGAAGGTGCCATTCAAAGCTGTTCTAGAAAAAACACACCATGCTCCCAAGCTCCTCATCCAATGCACTTGTGTGGGTTCCTGTCTCACAGTTGCCCAGTGCCCACCTCTGCATGCTGAGGAGCTGCAGAAAGAAGAGTTGTCCTAACAGCAGGCACCATGAATGACACAGTGTGGGTTGATCACGTTTTGTATAATGCTAGAGGCAAAAGCACCAAGACAACTGGTCTAGAGCTGCAAATCGATCAGTCTGCTGCCACAGAAGCCCCACTACTTTATCCAACCCATCAGTTATCCCTGACTCTGTACTAAGGGTTCTGCCACACTCAAATAGCAGAAAGATAATGGGCAGCCTCCTGCTGGCTTAGCACACCAAAACAATTCAGCATGGTTAGATGAACCCAGCAGTGATAAGAGGGAAGTGGCACTGCAGGTACCAACTGGGTTGGCTTTGGCTCCTGTTGAACTGCAGATCCTTTGGTTTTGGTTTTCTGTGGCTGTGGCTCTCCTCATCTTGTGAATCCAAATCCACAATTCTCACTTTCCAAAAAAGCACCCTGTGTGCAAAGTACTAACTTCCAGCTCTCCATGCAGAGCCCTTCTTAAGGGAGAGGTGCCATGACAAAGTTGCTGCACTACCAAGTGAAGCTACAAAACAAGCCTCTCCTTGACTTTCAGGGAGGACACTGGCTTTTCAGATCTCCTTAAACTCAAGACGCTCAAATTCTGCCATAAAATTTAATCCACTCTAAGCAGAAAATAATTCATTGCTCTTCTCACCTAGAGTGACATCCAAAGGAAAGTAGTGATACAGGGTGGGGGACATACACAATTCTCTCTCCCTTCCTTGCAGGAGGCAAAAACAAATATTTAATGCATTTCAGGGACATTCTTCACTCGCAAGTAAAGTGCAAGTAGGTCGTGTCTATTTAGATTAGTTCTTGAATATTATTAGGGCAATGATCACTTATCTATGTTGGTAGTTAGGTATGTCAACCTCCTGTTTGGTCTGGCAAATCTTCCTCTGAGTACCAGTTGCACTTTAGCGGCTACAGCATTGTTCAGGCATGAGCTTCTAAGATTAAACTATGCTTCTGATTTTGCAGTTGCATAACTATTTAAAATATATCAAACAATAGGTCAAATATTCTCTGAAGCTGTATATACCTTCCAGAACACAGAGTTCACACATCCTGAAGAACAGGCCTTTTAATTTTAAAACCAGGTATTTTCATTATTTAATTGGCTCTGAAGGTTTGGGTGGGGGTTTTTTTTGGTTTGGTTTTTTTTTTTTTTTTTTGGAGAGCATAAAACAAGTGAGAAAAGCTTAGGAAGCAGCACTGTCTGCTTTGGAGGGAGTACTTACCCATCTGCCCTTCTGGCCAGAGGTTTAATAGATTTCTATTTTTATAAAGGACATAAGGGGAGGGGGTGGCTCCATCAGTTTCCTACAGAAACCCAGCTGCCAAACTGGATGTGCCAAAGGGGAATTTTAGGGAATTTTAAAGAGATAACCTCTGCTGAGACTGCAATGTCAGCTTTGTAACCTCATGACTGGAACATGTGCAGTGAATGCTGGATTGAAAAAGCTGTGCTATGGGAGTTAGAAGAAAGAAAAGGAGAAAACAGGAACAGCACAAACTGTGATTATTACTCTGTGATGAGAGGAGGACTGGAGCTAAAAAACACTGTTAGTTCACTGTGAAAAAATACATCTATAGAGTAAGCTCACTTTGATTTGAGTATGTATTGATAACCTCTGTGCGCTTCCCTTCTCCCAGCCCTAATATGGTCTCTGCATTTTATGCTGATGCTGTTGTTCCATTTAGCAGGTCACTTGCAGCATATTTTAAACAACACACGGACCTAAACTGACCTCTGGTTTAAATGTTCAGCACAGAAATTGCAGGGTAGGGGTTGAGCAGGGAAGAGGAACGAGAGAAGAACAGGAACACTGCCAATTAAAATAAAACAATAAATAAATAAATAAAACATTAAATAATTGGTGCTTTTTAAATCTAGTCCTTCTGCTTCTACTCAGCTTTTCTTGCATGTTGAGACAAAACAAAACTAAATCCCCTTACTTTAAATTATCAACTTTTTAAAATTTATTTTACAAGAAATAGATAAAGAACTATGGCATGTACTGCTTTTTACTCACCAGGATCAGAATGTTTGAAGAAATTTAGTATGCTAAAGATGCTGTAAAACATTTGTGATTCAAAACCAAGTTCAACATTCAAAACAGCAAGGACAGCCAAAAAAACAACAAGTAGACCTAACCTACAAATAGAGTAGCCACAAATACCTTCAAAGGTCTTTAAAAATCTATTATCAAGTCTTACTTGGGGATGAAAAAGGTGAAATAAGTGATTTGCATTCAGACAAGTAAATTTCTATACTAAATTACAGAAAGGGAAGTCTCTTATGGGTAGGACTCTATTATAAAACACTTCTGATGTCCACCTGTTTTCTTCTGCTCCTCACATATAGCAGTGTGCTTGCAGAATCATCCCTTTTACTACATTTAAAATAGATGAGAAAAGATGATGTCATCACATTTCACCTAGAAGAGAAGCAGTAATAAATACTCTTTTGCAGTGAAAGCAGGAATGCTTTATGATAAAATATAACAGCTCTTTAAAAAGAAACATTTCAAAGTAACAGGAATGTTAGAAAGGTAAAATAAATTAATAGCCTGTGTTGTTAAAAACTATCTACAAATCTTTATAATCCAATTCTCTCAACAGCTTCAATATGTGGTGAATGTCATTAAATCATCAATCTAAGAGAAAAATCTGGCTTCAAACTTGAAGATATATATCCTATTTAGCCTAATATTTGGGAGTTTAGAAAATATTTTTTTCATATTTTGTGTTAGTGATGGGGTTTGGGGAGTGTGGCTGTCTTTTCTTTTAAGGGAAACTGTCAACTGACAACCCTTAAAAAACCAGCTACAACCTCACACCATAAGGCATATACTAATATATGCTATTTTTAACTAAATGTTAGTTTGTTTCAATAGTGTTTGTTCTTCTTTCTGGGCAGCACTTCATTGAGGATCTGCTCCCTTGAGGAAACATAAGCTGCTTCAGTGCAGTGTATCTCAACATCTCTGCAGAAGAAAAGGCATGTAATCAAATAATTAGCAACTGGTGTAAGCATTCTGTGCATCAGAAACAAAAACGTAGACAAGCACCTCTCTTTAAAAGCACTGCCTCCTTTGTTGCCTCTAACTGATCTGAAAATAATATTATTTCATCTTCAAGTCAAAAAGAAAACAACTTGTTACACTGCAAGTGGCTTTTCCATTGCCTTTCAGCAAGAAAAGCTTTGTCAAATCAGAAGATTTTTGCTCTCTTAGAAAAAAAGTCTTTCTATGAGGTATTGTAAATCTTTACCTCCCTCAATTGGGAGGTAGGTTTTTATGCCTTTCAAAATTTATTATGTCTGCTTGACTGTTCTTTCCTAAAGATCCCTTTTAGCTTCTGTTCCAGCTAGCAAGTGAAAATTCTCTCAAGTGCAGTAATGTAAAAGGAGTAGGAAAGAAATTCAGCACATGAACAGGGCAGACACACAATGTAGTGCAGTGCTTTGCACAGCCCTACAAAGCACATTACTGCTCAATTCATGGAATACCCAAATTCAAAGTACTTGCTCTATGGTTCTTATAATTTATTAAATTTGATATTATAGATAAAACCATGAAGTCAGTCCCAGTTGAAATGCTTACATTTCCAAAGAAACCCTACAAACTCAGCAAAATCTTGAGCCTTTTCTATACATCTTTCCTAACCACATCACATTTATTTCCATTATGTGTGATTCAGGTTCCAACTCTACAAACTACTATGCAATTTAAAATCTGAGTAAGAGTAGTGCCACTGAGCTTAACAGGGCCAATGCCACTAACATAACCAGTGATGCACACAGCAACCTATTGAGCTGAGGGACTTACACCGCCATATCCTTGGGGCAAGGCATGTGGCTTTTCCTACATTTCACAAAGCAGCATATAATTTTGCTGGAAAACAGGAAATAAAGAATTCAGTTTTAAATTTTTCCTAGTACCAGCAAGCCCAATGAGGAGAGCAGAGAGCCCAGAAAAAGCTCTGGAATATGTCAGATTAAAAGGATCTGCTGTATGGTTCCATACAAGATATGATAAAAGAAAGGTGTGATTACCTGGAAAACTCATCAGGAAACAACTTTTCCTGCTGCCATTTTTAGTAATTTTTTTCTACTTTTGTCTAAAGCAGAAGCCTATATTACTTCTATTAAAAAAACCAAACAAAACCAAAACCAGTTTCAACTACACTAACCATACCTCCCTTACATTTTTCCTGCTGTTAAGCTTATTCAGTAAGCAAAAAAGGGGGGAAAAAAATCACATATAGAGGCACTATCAAATTCACTGTCAGAGAAACAAGCAATCATTAGCCTAGCATGACTTTCTCTGATATTTCTGTATATATACACCGCATTAGATATTCAACACTCTTTCTTGAATAGCAAATTCATCCTTCATGTGCACGAAGTGCAGTAAATTCTCTTTTAAGAGTGCAGGACAACCTTGCTAATTTTAAGTAGTGGGAAGTTTGTCTTGGGTTTCTAAGCACCATCAGTAACGAGGTACACAAAGCAAGTAAGACACAGAAATGGAAGCCAAGGCTTCTGTTTTAGCAAAATTATATCTTACTAATACATTAGAATTGCAGGGTTTGGTTTCGTGACCAAGTATGAGCAAGTGTATTTCACTGACTTTTGTAAGATGAATTGATTATTACCATGACATTTCAACCACACACAGAAGAGAAAGGTGACACTACAGCAGAAATGCGCTATCAGTTCAGCAGCAGTGATTTACAGAAAGAGCTTTTCAAGTTTATACTAAGAGGGTTATTTCATGATCTGAAAATAGTTTTATTCCCTTATGTCAAATAACATTTATGTATCTGTAATGTGCACCATACCATAAAAAGGGAGACATGAAGAAAAACATGACTTTACAGACAAGACTACCATCACACAGTATTGCTTTATAAATAATGCTGAAGTAAACACAATCTGCATATAAATAACATTTCTTATATTGACTGTTAAATACATTGACAGAACCAAACAGCAGCAAAACGTTGCTTGTGGTAAAAGGCTCTGCTTTCATTTTAAAGATATAAACAAAGTATTTATTTTTGTATCCATCAAAGCAAGCAGCAGACTTTTGATTTTGTCGGTGAAGAGCACATGTCTACAAATAAAGGAAGAGAGGAAAAAAAAAACCAAACATGGTAGAGGAGAAAAAGACACAAGTGAGGTTTCACACATTGACAAGGCTTATAATCCAGAAAAATCTGCCGTGTGAGCCAAGGCACGGCAACATAGCATTAAGCACACAGAAGAGAAATGCTTGTAAATTCCACTGGTCCAATGAGCAGAGACACAGTTTTCATAATTTTATCATTGTGCTCCACGGCTGAGCAGTTGTCAGGCCAATGGCAAGGCACAGGTTCCCATTTGAATGACATATGGGTTCACCCAACCAGAGAGATGTTAGAGCATTAAATACCACAAACAGACAGGACAAGAATACAAAAAGCCAAATTAGCGTTCGCGCAACGGCGCGCTCAGGCAGGGACCTGCCTGCTCCAACCCAGCACTTCTGCCAGGTCCCCAGCATCGGGAAAACCGTGTCCTCCAGGTAACAACAGTCTCTCACCTCATAAAACTCAAAGACACGCTGAAAAATTATACTTCAAAGTGTGGCGGAAAAAAAAGAAAATGCCTATTTTTAAAACCCTGGGAAATGTAGACTTAAGACATGTGGGGAGTGAGAAGGGAGCAGGAATTATTCTTTCCCACAGTATTTCTAAAAAAGTGCCATGGAAAATACATTTTACCTTTGTGGAAAGCTGTTCTTCAGACAGAAGTGTTTAACATGTTACATAAACATGTTATGCAGTGAAATGTAAAACACAGGGGGATTTTCATCACATTTATAGCATTTGTTAGCCAAAATGTAGTAGTCTTGTAATCACCGCCACTGCTGTAGTAAAACACTTCAGTAATATTAACAAAAAAGTGCTTTCAGACAGGCTTGTCGAAGGGGAAAGAGATTATATTCAACAACTTGGACCTAAACAAACAACAAAACCAAATAAAACCCCCAGAGAACTGCAGATGAGCATGCAAAAGGAGATCATGGGGCTGATTTCAACTGGCAATTCACCATGCCTTGAAATTTTCTTTTATGGAGAAACCAAACCCAAGTCACATGAGTTACTGAACACTGCATAGGACACAGCTGTCCCCTCCCTGTGCAATGTGATGGAGCAACACATGAACCACACAACAGCACCGGTCCACAGAAGAGGTTCAAACTTCAGAGACCTGATGGAAGAAGAACTGCAGTAGCAATTTTCAGCCCAAGTTCACCCTGATGGCATATAATGAGCAGCGCCTTTGCACAGCAGGATTTGCAAAAGCAAAGATGGAGAACAAGCTTTACTCAGGCTGCCTAAGAGACCCTGCCTGTACACAGGCAACTTCTCAGGTGAGGAGTGGGCACCTTCACCCCTGCCCCTCACCCTGCATGTAATCAGCTGCAGCCTCCCCAAAGCTCAAAACAACTCAAGGAAGTGGTAGAGATGGTGCCTTCCACCAACTTTAAGGGAGTTTTTCTTCTCAGTCTTTCTGTGCTCTATTTTCACTCTGCAGATCTCTCCAGACGTGGTCTCTTTAGATTTATTTTATAATACCAGGATTCTCTTCTGTTTGTACTGTGTTTTTCCTGCTCTCATTTGTTTTACCCTTTCAGTGCTAATGCTATCATCTATGCAGAATGCTTGAGACTTCACTAGGTTCTGCAACATTCTCCATCAATAAACTGAAAGGACCAGGAGGATAATCTTTAGGCATACATTCAAAATAGAATGAATGGACTCTTGTTTAGATCAGGAGTACTGATTAATTACTGCAGCCCAAAAGTCACTGACAGTCTCTTCCTGACCAAGAGGAAGACCATTGCTGCAAGAGCAGCAATCCATAATAATCTTTATTACAAGTTATTTAATCACACACTGTTTATGTTTTAAGTGGTTAAATTTGTACTTTACTGGCAAAAATAAATATTTTTTAGGACAACAGTGAATTGTTAGGAATAACAACAACAAAGCTGGTTTTTTCCTTAAAAATTCCAGCATACATCACTATCTGCTACAGTATTTCCACACGCTTCACATGGTAGGTCCCGGAAAACTACAGGTTAAACTTTGCCCAAAGTTTATCCCAGCAGTATCTTTTTACTTCTGAATTTGTTTTGCCTGAGAACTTCATATTACAGCATAACTTTCAACTGAGCACATCCAACCAGAATCCTCTCAACAACTTTAATTTTTTTTTGTAGTCAATTACTAAGAACTTATTTCAAGACTACATACACCAAAGTACCAAAAGCAACCCTGTCTGACTCAGGAAAAACCCCAAATACAGTTAAATATCTCCCTAATTGTTCTCCATATAAGCAAGCTGCATGCCACCTGAAAGCCTAAGATGAAGAGCAAATGAATCAAACACTAGGAAATGTACTCCTCTAGTTATTTTAACATCTGACAGTTGAAAACTGTTTCAAAGCTCCCCATACATACACAGAACAGTGCTGGCAAAACACAAGAAAAGCAGACATGAAGCAGAATTGTCACTGATGTCCTCCTTAAAATACTATCTTAGAGAACGACTCTCATACCCTCTGGGCTAATCCATTCCCATGCTCTGTGTTGGAAGATGATACTCATATTAAAAGATCCATCAAAGCCTGCCCTACCTTAGACAAGGAAAAAGAAGTCAGCACAGCTAATGGGAGAGAAATCTTCTGAGCCATAGGCAGAGCATCTCCCTCCTTGCCATTATCTCTCCCCACTCTACCAGGCTGAGGGAAGTTGGCAAACACAGACAGAATTCCCAATTCAAAAAAGCAGGAGCTTTCAAAAAAGCTTAAGAAAGGGGAGAGTTATGCTGAAGATAAATAGAATTTTCAGAGCTCAGCAAAGTGCTGGACAGAGGGAGAAAAAAAATTATGTCTATGACATTTTGAAATAAAAAGAAATGTGAAAACCACTTTTTCCTTAAAAGTTGAAATTTTTAGTTATAAGGATGAATATTTCAAAGTCTGATATGGAGACATGAAAGCTCCTGAGGGTTAGTTTAGGGTGTTTTGTTTTGTTTTGAATAAAATACAGTACACTAAAGCATGGCAGAAATTATTAAAAGTGATTTTTAACCAGGAAGTTTTCAACTCAGAATGAAAGTATTATTACACATACACATAAAAAAAAGAAAAAACTCAAAGTCTGTCAAAACAGAAAACTAAAGTAAGTTACATAATCTGAATATTTAGATTTGACTATAACTGCCAAGAACATACAAGCTATAATTTACAATTGGAAAAAAAAGAAGTCAATTAAAAGAAAAACAGTATTTGGGGTGGGAGGAGAACCAAAACTTTTCAAATTCCCACCAAATATTTCTTTTGAAACTGATTTTCTTTTGAGGATGCTTTAACTATGACAAAAATTCATCACCCAGTAGAAAACTACACTCGCCACATTTTCCAACAGCTTACATGTAACCAAACAAATGCACTACATTACACCATCCTACTTTGGTAACATGGAAATTAATAAGCACCTAATATAGATAAAATTTATATGGACTTATAACTGACACACAGAACAAAGGGAATAATACTGAGTTAAAATTTATACATCGTATTATAGTCTGCTTAATGTAATGTTCATGTAAACCTGTAGGCAGACACACACACTAAACTGAGTCACAGTGGAGCATGACTTTCTTGGAGGCTAAGGTAATTTTAACATGAAAAATGCTGTACCCATCTACAGAGCTCCAGGACACTAACAGGCCTTTTCTAAATCCATTTCTCTGGAACATAAACAACTTGACATCAATAAAATGAACAAATCATTCTCACAAAGTTAATGAAAATGGACTTATGATACTAAATCTATTGGTATCCTCTCCTAAAATTGCTCTGAAACCAAAAACACCAAGGACTTGAACAACACTGAAGAAAATATTTTCAGTTCAGAAAGTAATGTAGGTTTGATGGTCTATGTTTGGGCTGCATAGCTCAGAGGTTTTTCAAAGATGAGATTTCAGTTCAATCCCAAGCTCCAAGGGGAATGAAGCCTCACAAGCTATTGCTTCTCCCACCCAGGTGCAGCAAAGTCCTTGAATGAATATCATCTGAACTCCCAACCAAACAAGACTACAGTAAATCTTTCATCTAACTGAAAGAATACACAAAGAAAGTCATGCCTAAATTCATTCCATCTTCAGTGCTTTTTCAACTGATGACTAAGCAGTACTTAACAGAGTGACAAAAAGACAACAATGGGAGAGAGGATGGACAGAGAGAAGCACATTAACAAGGCAATGATGACCATCCTTCAGACGTATTTTTTTCCTTTCAGTTATAAAGCTGTTTCAAGATTTAGGGTATACTCAGAAAAATACTCTGTATCTCTGCTTTCAGAGCCAATGAGATAATCACCAAAGTCTCGCAGGAAGATAGGTAAGTCTTAGGCAATCACCCAGAAGGAGGAAGGTTTCAGGTATTAAGATGTAAAACTGCACTGAAAATACAGGCTAGGCAGAAAACTAATGATGTTTTGATAAACCTTATTAAAAACCCCACATGGATAGATGGCAGTCAGTGCCTATTATTGCAAGGTTTGGATGGGATTACTTTAATTAATGTTCTACCTAAACTCTTACTTCAATAGCTACTAATTACCATTAAGAATTACCAGCTATATCCGCAGATTAAACATTTCTCCCCACCCCAAAGACCCAATTTTAGAAGCTGCTTCTACAACAAATTATTTGTTATATTGTTTATGGTGCCATAGAAACCTCTACATCCTTTTAAATTTGTGTAAGATCCTTTGATGTAGGTCCTTAAAAAAACTTGTTGAAAGGATACTCACAAAACAAATGCCTCTTTATGCCAAAAGAGTGAAAAACTGTCAATATACAAATTTTAACAACATAACTTTAAAGCAAAATTAGAGGACTCCAAGTATTTGATGCAATCTTCATATTGATTTAAATCATGTAGCTTTCTCTTTCTTTCTGAATGAACTTATGAATAGAGAAATAAGAAAGACCTTGTCTTGAAGATGCCATTTTTTGTAGATGGATGTATTCTCTTTTAAAGGGATATAATTTTACAATCCCTTACAGGTGAGATAGTGGGTTTAATATCTAAAGGAAAGTACATATTTGTCTTTATGTCAATCTGCATGAAAGAAAAATCACCGGTAAAGTAGCAATAAAATACATGCACTGCAAGGATCCATCTACATTCCTATTTTGTGGCTCAGATTTGACGTATTATTTGCCATACTCAGAAATGTAGTATTTCTGTATGCACGCACATTAATCTTTACAAAAAGATCTTATTTCAGTCATGCTGATCCTATTTTAAAATTTATTTAATACTCAGCTATAAAAGGCAAATACTATTTTATAATTGAAAAGGACATTGCAGTTGAGAAATATCCCTGATTGAAAACACTATCTGTGCAGTTAAAAGAAAAATTCTACTGTCTTTCCTTTAAAAATCAATAGAAGAAGAGAGCTATGTACAGATTTAGAGAAACTAATAAACAAATTGCAAGAACAAAAGCCTTACCAGCTTCATACACACAAACACATAAAAACTCAATCATATTTCCCCCACATTATTGTGAATTTAATAGATACTATGCTGTGTATATCTATGAGATGCTGTATTTAAGAATTTTTCTATCTCTTTATAGATACCCACAAATTTCAGTAAACAATTATACAGACTTACAGTCTGCAAAAAGTGAATTAGAAAAGGAACAATTCTAGTAGAGAATATCTCTGAAAAAGAAATTTAGTCTATTCTCCTGCAAGACAGAACCTCCCTTTATATTTCTCAACTGTGAAACTACATGAGAGCGTAATGGTTTAAGTACAGCCAAAACAATAGCTTTCTACAAGTAAGAAACCACAAAGAACAAAAAATAAATGTAAAACAAATTGAACTCTGTACAGCAATTATGATTAAAAAGTGACTATTAGCACAGCTACAGTACTTCAGACAAAATTTTTAACAACATTTGCTTTCTCCATCTGTCTTTTTTTTAAGACTTATTTCAGCAGTGAGTCAGATTTTGGACAACATTTGATGAGGTGCCATTTAAAAAGTAAGAGAAATAAGAAGGAGGAGATTTTATGAAATAAATTCTGCCAAAATCCAAGGCAGATCTGGAATATGACAACAAATTCATGTCAAATAACAGTCTGCCTGATGTTTAGATTGTTAACATTAGTTAGGAAATGTGAAGAAAAAAGTAAGCTTTCCAAACAGTCTTAAGGAACTTAGATTCCAGTGTATGCAACATATTATGAGAAAATTAATAGATACATGAATTTAATTAAAAGGTTCTGTGTTTGCCTATTGCTGTTATACACAGAGGAGCAATCATATGCTGGTAGCAGATCCGTGTCATTAGAGTGACTTCTGCAATGTTTCTTTTCCATGTACAAAAGCAGCTACATGTCTATGCAGTCAGCAGCAAGAGGGCCAACCATCACAGTCTTTTAGTCTTGTTATTCACCTTTGCTACCAGTGTTGTACAGGTTCTTCTCTACCAGAACTAAGGAGAACAAAAACCATTTCAAACAGCTGGCTGGAGCACACAGCATTTTGGTGAGTGGCTCTCTGGCACAGAGAACAAGTTTGAAGTTTGTAAGGCAAGACTGCATTGACAGCACATTTTTTTTTAAAAAAAACCAAACAACAAAAAAAATTTACTATCCAATAGGTGTGCCAACCTAAACAACACTTTTCTATCATCCTTCTGAATAAATCTGATTTGAGAAGTCAGATAAAGCATCTTGACAAAACTCTGTTCTGTAAAACTAGGAGAAATAATGGAAACTTATCAACTCCTTTTAAACATTTATTAGGTCCAGAATGGGACTGTTGGGCAGAAGAGCACAAAGCACTGCCACACAGTTTTGGCAGACCCAGTTGCAGCCATCAAGGTGCCTTGTTCAATGACATGAGCCTTAATTAGGCAATTACATCTTATTTTTAAGTTATTCTAACTGTAGCAATGCAACAAAGCAAGTTGATCTAGCTGCCAAGAGCCAGAGATTCACCTCCTCTCCATCCTCCCGGGACATACTCCCTACTTTTTTTTTTGCATGGCTTCAGCACCAGCCTAGCCATCAGCTGAGCCATTTTAGTGCACTGAACCTGCAGAAAACTAAGCCTCCTCCCTTCCCCCCCAACAAAAAAGACCTCAAAAGTCTCACACCCATTCAGCAAAACACTGCTAAGCTTCATGAAAATTAGGAACGTATTGGACTGACCCAAGAGAAAGCAGGAGATCCAACTGGAATCAATGTGCTGCAAGGAACAGAAAGCCATCCAAAATTAAGGAAACTGTTTCCCACAGTTGCCCAAGTCTGACTCAGATTTGTAACACCAGCTAAGCGCCATGTAACAGCAATGTGATTGATGCACACTGTATTTTGCATCATGCAAAGTAGAAAAAGCGTAAGAGAATCTCAGAAGCGTAAAAAAATCACTCCAACATCCAAGACATTAAATACATACATACACATCTATCCTTAACACAGCCATCCTTACTGAATTTTCTTAGTAATTAGTCCCTCATCTGAAAATGCTTAAGTAATTCACAATGATGCATAAAATGTATCAGTGAAGCTGACAGATATTATTACCTCAGTAGAGACTGCATATTAAACCTTTCGTTCAAATCTATGGCAGAGCAATGAAGCCCACCACCTACTCGCAACTCTTTGGAGCAAACTCTCCCTATATGGAATTACATTTCGCCTGTTTATCATTTTCTACCAATTTAGTTTGCTAAGTATTTTTTCCCAATTCGCTTCTTCCAAATACATTGTAATGTGTCTAGCACACTAGTTTTTTTTAAGCACTTGGGTAGTCAATGCACATATATAATCCTGTTTTCAAAGTCATAACATGCCTTGAGGGATGTGAAAGGTGTTAGGAAAAATAAATAAGGCAGCAAGTTTTTGGTTCAGCAAACTAGACTAAAGTTACATTTTTCTAAGTACTTGTATGTATTCTTAGCCACTTTTAAGTATGAGTTAAAAGCACAGGAACAGTAAAGAATTTCTAATTCTTCAGTGAGCCATGAAAACCTCTGCAGCTCCCTGGTGTACATGCAGAGAAGTAATGGGTGAAGAAGAAAGATGGTCACCTTCTTAATACTAACTGGATTTGGGTGTTCAGCCTACTTAAGCTCTTGAGTAACAACTTACTTCCGTGGCTAGACCAAAACCAGTACTTAAGAAACTCCACGAATTTTTAACAAAACCTGCTGAAACCACTTGCAGAGAAAAGCCAAAAATTATCTGAAAGTTAAGAGACTACATAAATTATTTTTAAAACACTGTTATTAGGATATTGCCAGGACTCTTCAAACATAAAAGGCTAACATCTTATTTGTTCAATCTGCACAGTGCATGTCTACATGGTTACAAAACCAATGATAATTTTAGTATTTTTTCTCAAGTTCTGTATTTCAGGAATAGTTTTCTGAAAAACACAACTGCCTTATAAATGAAACATCTCCAGAACAACCCCAGAAAGTTGAAGAAAACCAAGGAGGGATGAAGTGAGAAAGACAAGCCTAGATGTTTAAAATATTGCCATTACTAAGGGTATCAAGGTAAAAACTGAATGGATGAATTGAAGATATGCTCAGTGCTCAAAGCACATTTCTGAAATACAAGATAACAATTTGTCTGAGAACATATTCTCTTTATCTCCCTCTGAGGGTTGTAAGATTATTAATCTTCAGAGCACAAATCACTGCAAAACTACAATTCCCAATGTACCCTGCAGCCCATTCAATTACCTGAAGTACATGAGTCCTTGCTAAGAGGAGGCAGGTAAGTTTTAAGAAAACATAAACCTAGCTCTGCTGTGCAGTTTCCGGGTTTTAGTGGCTGGACATGTATTTTTTCCTGTGCTCTACTCTTGCAGAAAAAGAGGTAGGGAATCAATCATTTGAGTGAAGCTGAGTATTTTTGGTTTCCTGTCGAAGAACAAACTCAAGATGATACTGCAAATTCATAACTGCTTCTGGGATGAATTTTGGCAATGCCCTCTACACAACTCTGTATGGTACCAAATAACCTCAGAGCAAAAGGGTATGTTACTAGGTTTCCACTATCCTCAAAATGCTTCAACTGACCAACAAAAGAAATGAAACACAAGCTCAAATAATGAAGTGGCACCGGCAAACAGGAACAAAACCCTCTGGCGTAGCTCAGACAACAGGATCAATCCAGGATAAATGTTTATTTCTCCACTCTTGAGTTTACAACTGCACCTGTGATCCTGCACTCTGGAGCAGCTTTTCACAGACAGGGAAGATGTCCTATCTACTGCTTAAGAAAAAGCTTGCACATGGCACATGCATGCCTGCAGTGAGGATAATGCCATCCAAGACAGGCGCATCCTTTCCAGGCCTGGAGTCACAGCTACGACACCAGGGGCTGATATCACACACTCTGGTTATGACTAACAGCCCAACTTCAGCTGAAGCATCTCTCCTGCATGGTTTTACAGGTTAAATGAGGAAAATAAAATGGGGGTTGTTAGGGGGAAATGTTTTATCCCCATGATATCCGCATGGTTTGGCTGAGCTTCATGACCTCAGCCATGTCCCACTGCCTGGTGCCTCCATCCCACTATTCATGTTCAAATAACTCAAGTGGTGCATTAAGGATGCAGCAGAGAGATGCCCACACCACATAAGCACAAGAAGCTCTGGCTGTACCAGATTGCCACCAAAATCTCCAGTGTCCACCGGTGCTAGAAAAGATCCACCCAGATGTCAGTAAAAGCAAAGATCCCTCTAATGTACATCACAAGAATGCACAGATCACCACATAAAAGTAACTAATTACTTTTATTACATCCACTGCTTCAGCAGCAGAAGCAAAAACCAAAAAACAACAAAAAAACCCACCCCAAACCTTGTACAGAAGACCACTGTTAGTCTCTAGAAAAGTGAAGAAGATGGACTGGGAAGCATGCAGGGGAATGAGCTGCCACCCCATAGAGAGGACAAAGGAGTCTCACCCAGGAGGTGGTCAACACCAGTCTGTCCCACCAGGGCCCCAGTGGGTCAAAACAAGCTGGGTAATAAACTCTACCTCACAGAAAATTCAGACATTAGGAATTTGGTGCCTGCTCCAGTACCTACCCCATTACCGTATTTACCACTGGGGAGGACGCAGATGACATACACCAAATTTACTGCCTGGTACTGCAAAACCATTAATTTATCTTACAGCTATTTTACTGGCACAACCCCTGCTCTGTAATGGCGCTCTTTTCCTGACTATGAGAAGTTATTGGGCAGTTTGTGCTAACTGCTTTCCCATCATGTTTCATTTCCAAACACCATCTTCTGTCAGTTTATTCCCATTCAACCCAAAGTGACTGTCAGCATGAATATAGATGATCTGTTCATTTTTATAATGGTCTAATTTTGAGAGCAGTTACCACCTCCCCTACTCCTTGAACTTAAAAGGCCAACCCAATGAAACAAAAATAAAAACAAAAACTAAGGAAAAAGATAATCAAACAAAAATCCACTAAAGCACAGATAGATTAAACCTCAATATTATGGGAAATACATTCTGTGTATGTCATTGACCCATTTGTAGTTTACTTTGTTTGAGAAAAGACAAGAAATGTGGAAAACAGGAAAGAAACAACCAAATGTATGGGAAAAAAACCCCAACCAAGCCCAGAATCACCCTACTCCTATCTGCTTTATCTGCACATAAACATTTTGCACCATAAATAGGCAAATTCTGCTTTTATATTCCTGCTTGTTCCACTAATTTTAACATTTTACCAGAAGGAGAAGCCCTTCTTGAGGGGCTGAACTCTCCTCTCCTAGCATCCAGAAATGTGCATCTGCACTGAAAACACTCTCAAAAAGCAGCAAAATCCAGTAAAGACTGGAAGGAGGAACTGTAGGGTTAAAAAGAAAATAAGGAATCCCTGGAAATGGTCCTGCGCTGCAATTATGTAACTTGATATCAAAGGTGCGAAAGCTAGAATGAAAATATTTGATGTGACAGCTCTTCACCTCAGTTGTAGCATGCCCTATCTAAATAGCAGGAGAGCAGATGGTAATTTTCAAGCACATTTAGACCGGAATGCAAACGATACTTAAAAATAAATACATAAATAAACAAATAACACTATACATGGAATAAATAAAGTGAAGCCTGTGGAGGGGGAGAGAGCATCTTACCAGGCTAACCAACATAGTTGGAGAAAAAAAAAAAGCACCACTGCACACCCAAATTTACAGTCACAGAAACCCTTCTTCAGATCTGACATTTATGATTTATTTTTCAGCTAAAACACCAGCTTGTGGAGCAATACAAAGATGCATACACTTGTCCTGGCAAAAGCTTTCAAAGTTCATTGGTATTAAATCTGCAGCCCAGTAAGCTGTGAAAACTCTGTCCTTTCAAATGAAGCAGCTTTTGAATAGTTGCTGTGAAAATTTTAAGTGAATAAGCAGACTGCATAAAATTTGTTCAAACACCCACCACTACCTAGAGATTTATGCAATGTCAGACTCAAACTCCAAGTTATTTTAAAGATAAGGAGAAATAAATCATTTTAATGTTAATAAAGATTGGTTCCAAAATGCTGCTTGCTCCACAGATAATTCTGAATAGTCTTCCAACTGTCCAATCAAATAAATCAATATCTGGGGTCATGGCAGAGGGGGATTTGTGAGCTGTACATGCTCTGTATTTAATTGTCATAGTAAATCCCAGATTTAAAGCATCACTATGGCTGACAGGGCCAAGAACAGCCAGTGCCATGACTAAGAGTGGTGCCTACTACTGCCCAGGAATCCATGCCATCAGGATATTTCTGGATATGGAAAGCTACATACCACCACATATACAGATGTGTATATATATTTATGTATACGTGCATGTGTATAGTACAGCCAAGACAAAATTTAACAAAACTGGGACCAGATGGAAGAGAAAGGACAGAAACAAACAAGTGAATTGTTTTCAAGCAGCTACTATCATTAGTATGGCTGGTGGCAGGGAATGCCCACACACACCTTTTCAAGTTCTCTTCAGTGATACAGTAGGCCAAGATGTTTTTCTGGTGGTGACCTTTTCTTTTTTGTTGTATTCCAGAAAGTGACAACCAACACCTGACAACTAAATGGAAATTGTTACAGATTTTATGTTTAAGTTGTTTTAAGGAAAAAACACACCAGTTTGCCCACTTAAATAAACTTCTGAAACTGCTTTTATACATACTATTTTAACAAGCTACATGTATACACAGCCCATTGCAGTATACTGATCTTTCAGGGATCCTACATCAGTAAACCATGGAAGAAAACATAAAACTAATTGTGCCTGAATAAACCATTGAGCACTCTTACCTCAATAATCCTGATGTTAATTGTTCCAAAGCCTTGATGCTTCATGCAGAGCAACAGCACCTAAAACTTAGAGTTTCCCCTGCCTGCATACTACCCCATGCGTGCTCTCATCAGCTGAGATCAGTCACTGCAACATTCCTCTCGGTGCAGCCACACCAGCTTTGTACCCCACTGTCCTACACTCCTGCAGACGCCTCCTTGACTCTTCGCACTGGCCACGTTGTCCCTTGAGTACATCTCTGTTGGATTCTGCCTCCCCTACTCATACTCATTTTGAAAGGTCTTCCCCATCTAATCTCTAGACCTTCTCCTATGATGTAACCCACTTAAGCCTGAGCTGGCAAACAACACAGCAAACCCCAGTACTCTTGAGAACAAATCTAGAGCCCCAGTGCCAGAGGGCAGCAGTTTCTCATGATGGAAATATGGCACATTTGACATCAACTGAGGCAGAAAGGGTTTCAAGACAAGACTGTACGGGGGCTAGGGGAGAGAACAGAGATCAAATTAAGTGTTGAAATAAAAGCAATTAATTGCTGCATCTACAGCACAAGTGTTTCCACCTGACGTACAAGAGCACATTTGTTCAAAGCAAGCTAGAACTCCAGCACACTGAAAACTCATATTTCACTCCCATGTTTTGCAAGAACACCATTTATGCTCAATAAACATTATTTGGATAAAGCACTACTGATATGCAGCACTGGGTAGGTATTTTATCATTTATTTGCAAGTATCATGCATTTTATGATAAATTAGCATAGCAGTTCAGCAGCAGAGTCAAAATTTGCAGCGAAGCATCCTAATTACTAGGATTCTTTCTATATTCCAATTCTAAAGTGTTATCTCATTTGCTCATTAGTATGTAATATACATGCATTCCTAAAAGCACATACAACTGAAATTATCATAAATATGTAACCCCAGTCACATTTTTATTAGGTTTACCAAAATCTGAAGGAAAACGGAACTATTAAATGCAAAATTTACATCTAAAATTCTAATAAATAATGTCTTAAGTTTAATTTGTTCTCCAAAATACCCCAAATTGTCCAAAGTAAAGATTTATATTTTACATAAAAATTAGTAATAACTGTTCATTGTCTAGAAGAATGAGAGGTTGAAAAGTATCTTGAGTGTACTGTAACACTGCTTCCAGGTATTAAAAAAATATAAAGCCATTTCTTAGCTATTAATAGAGCCAGACTAATTGATATGATTAAGCCTTAGTTTAATCTACTGTATAGTTTTATGAATTTGTTAAATTTGCTTCCTTGTGGTCAATTTTGGAAAGTAAAGTGTTAATCAATCGGTATTAAGACCCTTACTCCCAAAGCAAGCCAAGGCAGACAAGAACAGATGCATGGCAATGTGCTTAGCATGGGTACATTTGCACACATTTTCACACGGAAATTAGTAAAGTAATCTTTGCTTTATTTGCATGTTTTTGATTTCACAAGCCTGAGAACTAAGATGATGGCTAACCAACATAAAAAAATGCAAAAACCATTCTCCAGAAATATCTCACACGAAGTCCACACCTGACCTTCCTTCCTTGGAGAAACTCTTAGTAAGCTTCAGTGAGATATAAACAGTTAAAAGAAAAAAAAGACCTTCACTGTTTAAATGGGCTTTACAGAGTTGGACAAAGTCAAATTCAGGAGATAAACTTTTTTGAGTCCCATTCAATGAGTGTCCTGTTCAGAAGTCCTTCCTGTCAGCTGTGGTGGGTCAGCTCTTCTCACAGCCACGCTTGCCCCCGCTGTGGAGACCATGGCAGCCCACAGGCTGGCCTGCCAGCTTGCTGCCCTCTGAAAATAAGGTTTCTTTTCTGCAGGATGCAGGTGAAATTCTGCCCATGATTCCAAGTGAGACACAAAATACCATTTCTGTATCTTCTGAACTCTTATAGTTTACATGTGGTATTTCAGAAGAAGTAAGAATACCTTCCGTCTCCAGAAGGTGTTTTCACACCTTCTACATGCATTTTAAGTTACTTGCCTGATGGCAAACATTTTGGGCCCAGAGCACCCACCTCCACAAAAAGCACTCACTTTTACAAAATTAGGAACCAGAGCATGTCAGTTTTTCAGTAATTAAAGCTTCTGGTTTCTGACGGCATAACAATGTGCTGCAGGTTTAATAAACTGACCACACTGTTGGAACATGTGATTAACTACTGAAAGAAAAACAAATGCTCTGATTGCAATATGGCAGAAGGAAAGTGATTTCACATTCAATACATGTTACTCAATACTTTAAAGACCATGTTAATTTTCAGGTCTCTTGGGGTTATTTTGATTGTTCGAGCTACCTTAAGGGCATAGCAAGCCTGACACAACATTTGCACATGACTGTAGTTCTCCAGCCAATGGGCCTTCCTTGTCCGTGAAAGTATAGCCCATATATACCTCTGTGCTGGACGGAAAAATTCTTTAAAGCTTCTGTTCCATCTATTCCGTTATACACAGGTTCAGGCCAAGAGACCTGAATCACTTCCTTTTAATCTTAAAAGTTATTCAGTTCTTTGGAATTTTTACTATCAACCACACTCTCCAGTTCACTGTAGCCACCCTCACTCTGTATCTGAGCACCATCTCTATTAGCCATTTTGAGGGACCAAAACCCAGACTCAGTTTGCCAGTATCACTTTCTTTTACCCGGCCAAATATCATATTAATGCTTTTAAACTGCAGGACTGCACAAGGAGCTTGCACTCAACTGATTATCTACCATGACCTTCAAAGCTTTCTCTGTCACTGCATTTCCAGAAGAAAGCGATATCCCGTAAGTGAGAACTGCATTTTAGTTCATAGATCACAATGGATGTATTCAAATCAAAGTATTCTCTATAAGTCTGGTCTTATCTTCATTTAAACTGGCAACAAGAAAATGTGGTGTGAGTAATGTATTTTCATCTTGTGTTGCATTAATTTTATTTTTTTATTATTTTTAAGGAAAGTTTAGTCTTGCTGATTGGTAACTATTCTGTTTCAGTTTATTATTAGCTCTAGCTTTCACACTATGCTTGGCAAGTCTTTTTGCTAACCAGAAGAATGTATTTAATGTCCACATGCACTTATTTAAGCAATTAGGTGCTTAAACAAATATTTATTCAGTCCTTAAGTTTAGCATGCTTATTACATTATAAAAATGGCAAACAGAACATTTCTTTCTTACCAGATCATTTTTTAAAATTCATAATTAGTGCTCACTTACAGTTGAAGGAATTTTACTCATTTTAAAACATGTCTTCATGTAAAAAAGTTAAAGAAACCACTTAAAAATAGACTTGATCCACATTCAAAATATTCCTTATAAACAAAACAAGAAATTGCTTCAAGAAGTGAAGCTTCTAGTTCTAAAATTCTGACAGATGCTGGAAACAAGAACAGCAGGACAGCATTAACTTTTTCTTCAATTATTTGTTTAGTAAAAAAACCTTTAAGCCATTCCAAGCATCATCCACAGAGAAAAAAAACTCCCTCCAACTGATTCAGCTCATGACCATTCCCATCTTTTGTGCTGCTGTCCCTCTGAAAGGGAGGGTGTTTGTGTATGTACACAATATATCTATCAATTGATACGCATCCATGCTCATGGATTTTATAGGGTTGCTTATTTGAGCTCAATTCTTTCTGCATACAACTTAATTAAATCAAGCTATGGTCCTTTCAACTAAAAAACCACTGGTTTACTTCTGTAACTACTTCTTCTTCATCTGCCTTTGAATTCCTCAGTGCCAGATAAAATGTTTTTCCAGACAAACTGCTGCCTGCATTTACACACACAGTTTTTAACAGAAATTCTTAAGGGTTTCAATGCTTGCAGCAGGTGGTGTTCAGTCCCTGTATCCCCGTTCTCTCCCCAGTGCAAGTAACATTCTTGAGGGACTGGTCATCCTGCTTTTACTTCATTTCAGTGGTATCTAGCAGGTACTGGTTAGTACCCTCATCTCCTGCTTTCTCTGCCAGGACAATAACTCACAAGCATTTAATGTAACTTGCTTCTGAGTACACAGTTACTCAGAAATACGTAACATCACTCTTGATATAGAGTACCACTTTCCTTCCCCTTCTATCCATTCAATTCTCTCTAAATAGCTTATAACCATTATTTTAACATTGCAATCCTGTGAACCTTTCCACTAGATTTCAAGTAACACCAAGCAGACAAAACTTGTAATTGTAAATGAGAAATTTCAGCTTCTCTTGTTTAATATGCTGGCTGCCAGCATTAGAGTATAGGCAATTAAATGCAGTTGTGGGGGGGGGGTGTCCCTCCTGTCATGTTCCTTGATCACTGCGGTCAGCAAAGCCATGTGTGCTTCAATGTTCCTGTGTCAATCTCAATGTGTACTTACATGTTCCTGTAATGTTACCCTCCACCCTCACTACCCCAGCTCTGAGCTCTTCTACTCACCCAAACCAAAGTGACCCCAAACAACAGCTTCTCTGCTCCAGGGGGAGCTCAGCCTAAGAACATGCTCCTTTCCCTTTGCAGACAATGACCAGCTTCTCGAAAACACCAACCACTACACCAAATGATTCACCCTACCAGTGGGACACTTGCAGGACCTTTGTTTCTGTACTGCTTATCAGGAAGGAAGGCCTTTTGAGCCAAATGACTGGATAAAGAGGAAAAGCTTCTGCCTCCTGGAAACTAGCATCAAAACCCTACCTTACTAGTGTGAAATCCTTCACCACAGCTGACTGACAGGACAGCCAAATGGAGCTGGGGAAAGGGAATGGGAAAAGGAGAGGTGCTAGGTTTCTTACACCAAATGGAAAAAGTGGGTTTTTCTCCTACCTCATGGGATCTTCTGAGACTTTAGAACCTCCCTAGCTAAACATCTTCTGGGAGTCTCTACAGCACCAAATGTGTGAGCCATACTTTTCTTCCTTATGTCAGAAAAGGCCTGTCTAGGTATATTTTCTGGTCAGTGGAACAATTCAAGCTTCACAGCTTCAGAGTTCTCCAATCCCATCCCACAAACAGTCTGCTTATTTCTGTTACCTTGGAATTCCTGAGATAGTAATTTTGTTCTCAACCAAAAAAACCCCAAACATTGGTATGCAGTATGATTTCAGTTCTAAATCAGTGATACTGTAGAGTGTCCAAAGGTATGACAAGTCCAGGCAAAGACATTAAAACACAGTAGCCAGCCATATATCATCATCAGCTTTGTCCAGAAGGATTATCAAATTTAAGATTTACATCTGTACACTAATTTTCACATGCCTTTTCTTAATAGTTATCAAAACATACCTCTATCCAAATGACTGCTGTTTCAAGATGTATTTTTTGTTAATACAGGTTCGGATTTTTCCACAGTCCTACTGTCACTACATTTACCTTGACTGTCTCACAAGCAGAAGTGTAGGCCTTTGAGACACACCAGCTCATAGCCACTGCAGTTTCTTACTAAACTCTGTGAAGGACAGGCTGCCACAAGAAGGGCTGGTAGCCTCGCTCTCCCACCCAAATGGGAAGCCTTCTGTGCCTCCAGCTGGAAACTGCAGTGGTAAATGCAAAACTGACATGAATAGCACAACCTCAGGCAAGTTTCACTAAAAATCATGTAAGCCAGCGGGAGAGCTAATGGCCAGTGGTGGCCTTCAAGAACACAAACAGGGAGACCCCACAGCAACACGGTTTCCTCACCCAGTAGAGAGAGCAAGCAGAATACTGACCAAGCATCCATAACACCATCCAGAATGAGGTTTCAGTCTTTCATTACTCACCTAATTTTCCATGAGTAAATACAGTGTAACAAGCAATATTAACACAGCAATATAGACAAACATGTACACCTCTGCCTCAGCTGACAAATATGTTTGCAAGGCTCATTTCACCTTCAAATAAACAGAGAAAGTTGCCTCAAGTCAGGGAATCTTAAGGAAAAAAAAAAAAAAAAAGAAGACAAGAAAAATCCCTCAAGGCAACTGCACACAAATACACTGCTGTATATTGCTTGCTCCAATAAGCACTTACACTGACTTCAACCGTAGGAAAAATTATGGGACAAGAATTAATTCACATCCTTTCAAGGAGTCCTACCGCCCAATTCATTCTGCCTTTTTATATCAAAACCTGATATCTGAATATCTCAATTTCCAAACCAAGATGTTAACAGCATATATTAAGAACTCCAGCAACTGTGCAAAAACAAGACTATGCTGTTTTCAACCACTGTTCAAATTTCACCTGCAATCTCTTGCCAAGTATATGAAAATAACAAAGAAAAGGCATCTTTTTTTCAGAAAGATAATAAATCTTAGTATTTTTATTGCATCTTTTAGGTGCACCATTCACAATATTTGATTCCCTTTGTAATTTCACATACCCCACATCAGGTGGTTATTAGATGAACAGTACTAGTGAAAGTAACAAAAGGACAACAAACACTGCACTTCAAAAACGAAGATGGCATAGCAATAAAGATGTGCAGATTTATGTTACATTCATTGTAAAAACATCTCTAAGGTAATCACAAAGTGTTAAAGCATTCCCAGTATTTCCCACTGCCACAGTTTTACTTTAAAGGGGGAAGAAAAAAAGGGGAAAAAAATCTGTGATTCAAAATGGAAGTTCAGTAATTATTTACAGCCTAGTATGTAACTGGCAAACTGACTGGCAAAGTTCTCAGCACATCAGCTCAGATGTATGTAAGCAAGGCATTCCTTCCCCGCGGTAGGCGGCCCCATGTCAAGCAGCTATGTGCTAGAACTTGTCCTGTGCTACCTGTTCAAAGGAAACTGTGCAAGAATATTTCAAGCTCTGACAGATACCACTTTGTGCAAAAACATCCACAGGAGTATTACAAAAAAAGACAGCACTGATGTTTCAGCAACCTCTGTGTCAAGAAAGGTGCTCTCCTGCATTTTTATTGACACACAGGAAGCGGATGATCATTCCTAGTACAATCAGTGCTAGCACTGCCAATACTGCCTTTCTACTAGTCCTTGGCTCCCTTCCATGCCTTTTACCAAACTCTCATTTAAGAATTTGCACCCATCTTTTTCGGAGAAATTACTATTTGGTATTGCAAATAGAAATGCTGCATCTCTAAGACAGTAAAAAAGTACCTAACAAAAGCACAATGCAATAAGAAACCCTATCATTTGCAGCATTTCATTACTACAAGATCAACACCAAATGGCAAAGTGTGCTCTCCTTTCTTTCATTCAGCAAGCATTTATTAAAATACTGAGATCACTTAGGTTTATTACCTGAAGGAATTCAGAACACAGCCATTCCTGCCTGTGTCTGGAAGTGCAATACATAGTATCAGGTCCATGTATGAAAAATAATTTTAAAGTAAAAACATGTTTCCTCCACTAAGCACAACACTACATGTAATACAGATCTTTCCACCTTCCTATAAACAGCAGTCTTACGACCAGGTTAACTCTTTTACTCTTTTTTTTTTTTTCCTTTTAACCAGGTATGCAGAAAGCTGAAGTTTCTAAGTTCCTGCAAGCAGGTCTAGAGCAACTCCAGTAAAGACACAGCAACTCACAAGTACACAGGGCTCTGGTATTTTGTCAAGTTTTTATTCTGCTTTACAAGATATTAATGCATGCCAAGAATAGGAGTGTATTTTTAGTCACTTCTACATGTGAAAGACAAAAATGGGATGACAGAACACAAGAGGGAAAGAAGAAAGAAAAGCCTACACCTAATACACCCAAAGTATATCTGATCTTTTCCTCGATATTATTCAATTACTTTTTGCGGTTATGCTCCTCTTGTAACCCTGGTGTTATAAGCCTAAAGGAATATTAAAAAACATTATTTTTCTTGTGATGTATAAAATCAAAGTAGAAAAGGCCAAATATCCCACACAATCTTGGCATTTACTGAATCTGCTCTTCACAACTTGCTGCAAGACTGCAAATTTACTCAGGTCATAAAACAATCTTCAGTTTGAGAAGGATACATGGAATTTCTCACAGCATCACCTCAGAGGACTAAAAACCCACCTGCCTGCTCTCCAGCATCAGGTAGGATTGTTTGTGAACATGAGGTCTAAAGTATAATTTTCTGCAGGACTTAAGGTTCATTTTAGAAATAATAGTTTCCTCCCTAGAATAACTTTCCAAACATAAAAGGGCCATAAATCTATTAAGTATACACTTCCCAAACCTGCTGGGGGATATCTTGGCCTCTGGTTTTCCTCAGTTTTGCCAACCAGCAATAAAATGAAACCAATGAAAAATACAAGCCAGTCAATTCGCATCTGTCCTTTAAAACATTCTCCCGTACAGCGGAAGAGTCAAAACACGTGCCAATTTTCAGTGCTGCCAGCTCAGAAAGTTAGGAGTGACAGCAGAGGTAGCAGTGGAGTTTCTGAGGAGGGGCAGGAGTAGCTAAAAGCAGAGGTCCTTGCTGAGCAGCCATGCTTGCTTTGTCCATGCACAGGCTCAGTCTGTTCTCGGCATGGACTCTTAGGTATTTGTTTCCATTAAGCACCACTTGCTGAGCACAAAACAGAGAGACAATCCTGTGGAAAGAACAAGGTGGTTCTACTAACCTGTCCTGTAAAGCACATCTTTGCCAACATGGCCTGTAAACCACACATGTATATAGACTCCAGATAACTAATGTTACTTCTACGATTAAAACAACATCTTCCCAAAGTAGCTATATAAACCTTTTTTATTTTGATTGGACTCTTGTCTCAAAAGACAAGTCATATGACAGTTCACCATGAAATATACAGAAACTCTTCATAGCTGTTCTATCAAAGAAACTAACAAGCAAGTGCGATTTGTCTCTTTGATGTAGATACCAAAACTAAATCCACTTACTCTCCTAACGGTGCATTTGGATGTAAGATTCAAATATGATTTCTAATCATGTCTACTCACTGAATTGTTTATTACCTGGTATGTGCCTCGCTCTTACACTCAAAAGCAAAAAGCATTACTAAGAAAAAATATTCAGAAGAGGAGGAAAACAATTGAGTGCACAAAGAAATAAAACACACACTGATTTTCTCCTTGGTACTCTTCCACAAGCCCAAAAGACTTTGTAAGATTCAGAGATGAAATACGTTATCAGCAAGGATGCAAGCATTTAACACGTTTTTTCTATTTTAGGCAAAGCAATGAACAAGTAGCAGAAGTACCCAAAAATGGGGTCACCCAAGGTAGCAGAAGAATAAAAGCCTATAGAGATTGCATGAACTGTAGATTTGAGTTATTCCTTAGGTTCTTAAATCTTTCTTTCATCCATCTTGAAAAACAACAAAACATAAAAAGGTTAAAGTATGTACAATAGGATTTTTAGATGTGCCCACTTGAGCAGTTGTAAGGAGTAATGCAATATATAAACAAACAAAAAAAATTATCTACAGGGAATTAAAATAGTCTCAAACACAGTTAAGATTTTTTTTTTAAGATTCTTTAACTCATCTACTCCCACAAAAAGTCTTAATGTTCTAGGTGATAAAGCATGCAAAACTGAAGAAGGTTACTGAGCAAGCTTGAATTGTACTACATGGAACCCATGTCATATAAGACTGACTAGATAAAAAAGGTAGGGAAAATACTTTTGGTTTTTTGCAGTACTAACTCTCCCACTGTAATTTTTGCACAAGGTTTGCTGAAGCTAAATACAATATAAATCTTAGTCTATAAAAAAATAAAAGTTGCTGCTAGCAATAGGAGTCTAATCTTGAACTACTGAAACACCAGATATTTTTTGACCAGCCTATTGTTCCAAGAAGAAAACTACCTGTCTCTGTCCGAGGGTGACCAAAGTGAAGGGTACTGACCTGTCTCATTCTGAAATTCTCTTCAATTGACTTAGTGGATTAATTCTGCCTACCCTGATATTCTGCCTACCCTACATCACCCAACCCCAGCAATGTGGCCCCGAAGTGAAAATGTAGTTCCAATGAAGTCACAGCAAATTTCCCACTGATTTCCCCTTATCTTCAGCCCTATTTTCAGCTGTGGGAAACACACTCCCTATTTTTAAAAAAGCATACTCTATTGCCTCCCTTGCTTCCTCTGAGCAAGTCCAAATTTACAGACAAATGATAGCATCTTCTGAGAAATTCATACCACAATTTAAAAAAAAATAGGAAAAAAAAATCTGAGTTCCCTCAGGAATATTGAGAAATACAGTTAAAATATGGTTCCAAAAATCATATAGTGTATATATATATGCATGATGGGTCGGGACATAATTTCAACTGTTTGAGTGTCAATTATTCTTTGATTAATATTATTAACAAAAGACTACTATGACTATAATATTAAGAGTAACAGTCAATTATTCCTTACCTACACTTTAAAACCCTCCTGGCACAGTCATTATATGGCAGCTGTTGAACAGAGTAATGCAGCAGCCTTTTCTTAAAGCAAGATGCTTATTTTACTTCAAATGTAAATAAACTCATGTCTCCTGCTGCCATGTAAAATGAGCTGCTTGTAAGTAAATGATTTTGTACCTTCCTAGTGAAGCAGCAAACAGCTCTCTGTTCTCCACTCCTGATCACCAAAATCTTTTTCCTGCCTAACTCCAGTGCAGACTGACAGCTAATTCTGCTAGCAAACCAAGCTCCCAATAACAAAGTAACTGCTGCTTCTCTTAACAACAACCTTTTTCAGAACACCAACACATAGGGCTTGCATGTTTTCCTCTCTCATGCCCCCACTTCCAAGCAGAACAAAAAATGTGATTACAGCTATTAAATATTCCAGCTAAATGACAATCATTTAGCAGTAACAAAAATACATTTCATCTGTCATCATACATTGATCATTCTCATGCACCTTCTGTACAAATGTTGTCTGCCTCTTACCCCAGTTTGGATGTAAAAATTAGCATTTACTGAACATCATTACATGGTAATTCAACAAATAAAAATGTTGACCCAGTCTCATTTCTGAGCTATCTCTCACCAGCTGAAAGATCACTTCTTTTCCCTTTTCAACCTACATTATTTTCTGCACTGTTTCAAAGAATGATGGAAGCTGCTGAAATGTTTCTATTTACCATAATAATGCAATTCTGTTACTTTGGGGATTTTCTTCGGTAAACAATCTCAGATGACCAGCATTAAGATGAAGAGCTAAACTATCATAAGGACCAGAAACTTATGTCGAATTTGATTCTGTGATTATCTGTAATCTGTGCTCACCTCCCTCTATAGAGTGAATTACACTCAATAGAAGGGATAATTCTGAAGGAGACAATACAACATAAAGCCTTATCCTGCCATGAACTAAAGTAGCAGCCTTTTTTTCAATTTAGTCAATGAGGCTTAGTATACCCAAAAGAAAGAACCATGCTAAACATTTTCCTACAGTCTGCACAAGCACAGTACTTAGCATTTTCCTAAATCTGAAATTTAAAAATCCCATTTCTTTACATGACAAAGAGCAGCAACTTTTCTTTGCAATTATTAACACTTGACTATCAAAAGACCCATTCTTAAAGATGACCTTACATAAAAGACAACTAGCTATGACTTCTTGTCCCTTTTTCTGGTTCAAACTTTACATTCTCCAGGAAGCAACAGTTCTACTGACGTTACTGATTTTTTTTTTCCTAAAGGTTTACAGAAGTTCAACAGGATAGCAGATCTATCATTCAAATAAAATGTTACTGAGGAATTATTTTAATTAAAAGTATTTATGTTTTTTACAGAACAGGAAGTTGGGAAAAATAATCCTTTAGAATTTCAACATTTCTGCTTTCCAGGAATTAACAAAATAGGTCCATAATCTGCTAGAGACAGTTCCAAATAAATGCCCAGTGAAAAAAGCAAACCAAAATAAATTAAACAAGCAAACAAAACCCTAAATATAACACACACACCCCCACCACAAAAGCCATACCAAAACCAAAGGAAAAACAAATGCCCCCAAAACCCACAAGGTAAATCAATCAAAAATCTGGAAAAATGTACTTCTGAAACACATGCTGATCAAAGCTTCATACTCCCTTCTTATGTGTGTGCATCAAATGGGTCTATCAATCTTTAAGAAAAAGCAACATACCTCACTATTTTGTCCTCTGCTGGTTGTTTTTGAGATTCAATCACATTGATTCAATCTCTGTTCTTGCAAAATAAATAGGCTAAGAACTGAAAAGGGTGCTTATTTTCTATGTCTGCCCTCTTTAACAAGACTGACATCAATTGTGCTAACACCTACTTAGGAAGAAAAAACTGCAATGCATTTAGTATCATTTAGGTGGTGAGGGCAATTACACACACAGAGGACCAAAAAGGTAATCACTTGACCAGTACTTGCTGTATGTATACACAGCATTTTAAGTTAATGGTTCAGAGCAAAATATGACAGTGAGCCTCACTTTCTTGGCATATTTCAGTCTTTTAGAATTAAAATGACTTCAGAAAGTAACGCACACAACCAGCCAGCCAGTAGTAAACACGTGTGTTTGCTAGCTTTAAAACTCTATCTGCCAAGCCAACAGCCAACCGATTTCCTTGGCATTACCTCGACATTTCCAACCTGGGACATTACCCAATACAGGCACTGTAAACCCTTTCCTAAATGATGTAATCACGCTGCTGCTGCTGTAGTTCTGGTTTACTTGCAGTTTCCATTACAATAAATCCTTGCTACATATTCCTAGAGGTTTTACAACTTTTTTTCCCCTTAAAAAAAAAAAAAAAGTTACTCCACATTGAAACTTGCCATATAAGACAACAACAGGCATATTTTCCTTACACCTCAAAATAATCTGTATATAAAAAAAGGGAGGAAATGGAATTAGTTCTTCTCTGAATATCTACAGTTCCATTCTTAAAACAGTGAGGACACTGATTTAGTTTTGAATTCTGCAAATCAAGAACATAAAAAAAAGTTAAAAGGACAAGTGTTTAGCACCCTTTCATCTCACAGTATTTCTACAGCAAAAAAAGAGAGAAAGAATAGACTGAAGCTCAGGCCTCATAACTTGTCATGCAGCAAGCAGGCTCAAGGCACTAAGGCAACTGCATGACCAGTACTGAAATATTCCATTTTAAATAGCTATTAGGAATGGCTGTTGTACATATCCATGCAAATCTTTCATAAAGAATTTACTATGCATTATAGCAACATGATCCTATTTACACAATAAGTTGTTGTTCCAGTCCATCAAGTACACAAGGAATTTTAATGCATGCTAAAAAAAAATCAATTAGGCAATGATCATCTGATTAAACAGGCACATCACACCATTCAATTCTTTCAAACATATTCATAAATCCAAGCCTTCAAACTTTGATGAAAACTTTCAAAACCTGTAAGTGAATATTTCAAGTATATGATTTTTAAGCTTAATGAAACTCATCACAAAATAAAATACTGCATGCTATTTTCATGAAAAAGCAACACCACTGATAAGAAAAAAGCCCCTTACTTTGACCAGTATCCTGAGGTCTTTCTATTTTTAGCAAAAATGTCTTTACAAAGCAGAAGAAGGTCTTCCTATAGGAGACAGCACTAAAGCACTTTCAGAGGGCAATCGAACTAAAGGCAGAAGGAACCGATCATGGCATCATCACTTGTTTGACTGAGGTCCAAAAAGGGTGTGAGGCAAAAAAGAAGTTAAATGAAAAGCAAATTACTGTCTCTATAATCAGATCTTATTACTCAGATAGTATTTCAGTCATAGTGAGATGTATTGCAAAATCAAGCCTGAAGTTTTCAGATGCTAGCTATCCCTGCATATTAGGATTTTCAATTTTGACATCATCTCTTTGTAATTCCAAGTGATACCTAAGAATATTTTTCTGCTTTCTGGTTTTACATACATTCCCTGGGTAAGGAGTGCTAATAATCCAAAAATTACATTCACCCCATGCAAACTAGGAGAGAGAGTTCATGAGATTATGAGATAGCAGTATGAAGACTTCCATGCAAGAACAGCATTTTGAAGCCTTGTTGCAACTTGTGTTTCATTCATGAAGACTGACAATATGGGTACAGGTCATCTTGCTCCCAGCTTTGCCCTGCCTTATTTCCACCTCTCCTTCAACATAAGTATTCCTAATAATATCTATTCCTAACAATATAAAAATCTCTAAGTAATTAATTTTCCATATTAATGCATCCTGACAAGAGATATGTCAAGTCTGCAATCCTATAAATTAAGCATATGACTCTTTTTATATTACCTTCCTTTCTCATACCTTCCCCTTTATATAGGTGTCAAATCAGTCCAAATTCTTTATATATTTGACTCACACTGAGTTAACTGGACATGCCCTTAAAATCTTAAAAAATTCTGCATCAATCTTCAAACTCCTTAGCACTTTGTCCCAGGAGGCTATCACCCATATTCACATGACAAATCTGTATCTCCATTGTTAATTGTCAGAAAAGAAAGCGAAAATCTCAGTTACCATTACTTTTTATCACAATCAACCTGCCTTTCCTATATGGCAGTTTATGTATCTAGACTCCTTTATCTTTAGCTGTATTCGTGTAAAGAGATTGCCTGGACTTCAAATTGTGCCCCTTATGTAAGGCTCAGTGTGTTGTGCTGGAGCTCATCACCAATAACTCATCAGAGATGAGTTCCAAACTCACTTAGGGATCTGCTTTCTCTCTTCAGTCTTTTGTAGAATATATCCCCCATACCCTCCATAGTCACTTCAACATCCTGCAGTTTCCACACAGAATTTTAAGATAATGTAGGAGTTTATTTGCACCGTTATGTTTGGTGCCAAGCATGCCTAGACCAAACAGCAGTTATAAGACAATGTCTGCAGCATTTCATAGATACCCCTTTTAAAACTGGTTAGCAGGCTGTGCTTGACATCCATGCTGCAGATATGTAGGCTGACTGCACCTGATAACATTTCATCTTTTTCATCCTCTTTAATCTTTTAGTGCTTATGCCAGAGGCCTCCCTTCCTGAGAGAGCTCTTCCATCTCTGGGCTGCAGGCTGGAACACACTATTCTATGCTGCAATATGACATAGACCAGCTAACTACATCTAGGCAATTATCTTGAATTCTACCACTTTCATTAATTTTAGCTCAATCTTTAGGGTGTTGTTCTTCATCTTTATTTCTTCATTTGCAGCATCCTGTAGCAGAGGCTGCAAGTTAAAATCTGTCAAGTCCCATAGTTCTAACCTCAAGCCACAACACTTGCTGACAAAGAGCCAGACTTAACATTTCAAGGTCTTCTTCAAAATTCAAATATCTTCACAGTTTAACAAAAAGCCTTCTTGTTTCATCCAAGGAAACAGAGCTGACACCCTCAGCTATCTTTGGGCAACAGCAAACTATAACTTAAAATAAGAACAATCTCTTCCATTGATGCTTCCCACCCTTCCTACAGTGTGGCACTTCCACCCTCATAATCCATCTACCCAATGCTATCTCTGCACAGTACTTAAATCTGAGCACGGTATGTGTTTAAAGCCCAGTATTTTTTAACCAATAGAATTTTTGGAAGTGCCTTGCGCTTTTGATAAATTCAGTGTGACACTGTAAAGCAGTCCAATTTCCGGAAAGGGCTGAGATTCGTCTTCTGAAACTTCCAGCAATATTATATATATATTTATATTTTTATATATATATATATATGAGATATCTAAAGTAGGTACGTGCCACACAGTTTTAACAAGTGTAGCTAGGCTCTCCTTATTTAATATTCATGTCACAGGAGTAAAAATCCAGCCAGGAATCAAACTGTGGCATCCTGTGCCAAAGACAACTTACCACTCAGCTGGTAAGTTGGCAATTCAATTTACAAACCTGCATTCCTGCATTTTAATCCTTTGTAGAAAGGTGGTAATATATGAGCAATACGAGAAGAACTGGATTCAGATCATTAGAGGTTCACAAACCAAACACACGAAGCTTTGGAAGCTGTCCAAAACAAAACCATGCCTAGGTGGTGATGTCCGTTCAATAAAAGCTCAATGTCATAATTATCCTGTCCCTTTTTCCCCGAAGAGCTCTGTTGCTCGGGCCGGCGCTGCCGCTCAGCCACTTAGGGCAGCGCTGCGAGGAGATGGATGGGGCCGGCAGCCAATGGCGCTGCCAGGTCACTGCCTGCTGACGGGTAATTTACAATTACCGAGCAATTAGCAAATGCACTGAAAATTCAACACTCATCTCCGCGTAACACCGAATAACTCATTTTTAAATTAAAAATGTGTTTTAATAACTTTGCTTTGGTTACAGATACACAGAGAAAAATAAAGCCTCCTTTATTCAATTTCTCCTCCCTTTTGCAAATGATAAAATGCTTTGCTGCCTGAATCTAGCAACCAAACATACTGTTCAGCATTTCTAAACTAAACAATCTCTTCCTTACCAGTAAGTATCTATTTAACAACAGAAAAGAATAAAAATTAAGACCTGTGCTAATGATACCATAATATATTTGAAACTGTTATTTAATTAACTGCCTGATTAACATCTTGTCTTACTGGATGGGTAATAACAAGAATTGGCCAGGCACCTATCTGCCAGAAGTACAAAATTTTATTTTATTTTCTATATTTAACAATAAATTACATAAAAAAGTCAACCAGTGACTGGTCAGTTGCACAAAACAAATGTTCTTTCCCATTAATTGATCAAGTTACTAATCTGTTGTGCTCACAATGCAGTGCAAAGCTCTTACATCCCTACATCCCTCTCTGCCTACACTCACATCCCTAATTAAAAAAAAAATAGCAAAACATTAACTTCTTGATAACTTCTGTTTATCTTTACGTCTTGAAAACTGCTGTATTTCTCTTAGTACATGGTATGCACATTGAGATCGACCTTCTTAAAAAGGGTAGGAAAAAAGCATAAGAGGTCTCCATCAACAGTGAAATCCAAGTAGGTAAAAAGGAGATCCTTACCTTTCTATGTACTCTGATACATTAAAAAAAATCCTGACTTTAAAGAGTTGGAAAAGAAAAAAAAATAGGAAAAGCTACAGACTCCTATCAAAATGAGGTGAAAAAAGAAAACCAACCACCATAACAACAAACAGCTGATATAAATATGTAACACTTTTGTATGCACTGGACCACACTAGCCTTGATGTACTGATGTCAGCTCTAGCTTTTCATCTTACATTTAAGTGTATGTAAGCCAGAGAGAGAGCATAAAGACTCCTAAAAAACCAAGAACAAAATAGCAACAACAGCAATGAAAAGAACCAAAAAATATGCAAGGCTAAGTGGTGTCAACTGGAAAAAAAAAGAAAACTCATGGCATTTGACATACTTCTCTCTCCAGAAAGATGCCAGCAACAAACTAAATCCTGTTCGAACTGTAAGGGATTTCAGAAAACATTCACACTGTGAACATAATTTATTTAGTTTTAAAACAGTCCTTCATCCTCCTTCTGCACAAGAAACACTTATTTCTGAGGTTTTTCTCTCGCACCCTCTGTATTACCGGAATGTCAGAAGGGAAGAGAAAGAGAGGAGGGAAACCAAAGCAACCCAGAAAAATCCTCCACAAACCTGTTGCTGTGGATACTGCATTCCTCCCATGGCTGCCGGGGCTCGGCCCTGCATTCCCACGGGATAGCGCTGGGGGCCGGGAGGGCCGTAGGACTGCCCGGGGTAGGGGCTGCTCTGCTGTGCCTGAGAGTGAGGGTTATTGCCCATGCCGTACAGCTGCGGCCTCTTCATCACCATCGGATCCATCGGACTGCCCTGGTGGCAAACACAAGCAAAGGAATATTTAAGATGTGCAAAGAAAAAGGTCAGAATCGTCATGCTCACTACGGGCGAATTATACGTCTGTTTTCTCAATGCTTTATACATCAAATATTGACTTGATGTACAAATTGGCGAAGTACCATACCCTGGGTTCTCTGATTAATTAGATGAGGTTTTGAATAGTAAGTTTGGGACTTCCATTCCATTTAAAACAACTTAAAAAATATTTTGCACTAAAACTTGAGGCTGTCTTTTACCTATACAGACAGAAAGCAGAACTGCCCAAAAAATTTCAGCTTAAGAAATAATTAAATATACTGCTGCACACTGATTAGCATCACTGACCTTAACATTAAAACAAAACTAAAGTAAAAACATAAATCTATATCAAGAGAGACACAAACAGTGGACAAGCCATTTAACCTTGAGAAAATGTCTGTCCTCTCACAAAAAAAAAAAAAAAAAGAGAGAAACTGGAAAGAAAATAAAGTTACCAAGAAGTGCAATGCACACAGAACACTGCATTTCAGCATTTTCCTGTTGCTTTCGTGCACACTAATAAGTTTCCAGATCAAAAAGCAAGTCATAACCCACATTTTACATGAAAGTTTATTTGCCTCCTTAATAGACCTCAGAAAATTCAAACTGCAACCAGTGATGGAGGGGGAAGGGAGGTAAGAGAGGGAAGTTTTATTTTTAGACTTTTTGGCAGCACTTACCAAGCCCTGCAACAGTTTCAGGACAGGTGTCAACCATTGTGTAGTATTACTCTCATGTTTTATTACTGAGAACTAACTGAACCAGAAAAAATGCCATACCTCATGAAGTGCAGTCCTGTATTGTTAATATGATATCCATTTTTTAATTCCTGAATTCTGGTTAGATTCACGGAAGAATGTGGGGGGAAACTTTCAAAAAGCCTATCACAATCTCATCTTCATGAAAGTGGCACATAACCCCTTCTCCTGCTCCCCCCCCACCAAAAAAGACCTATTAATTCACCCAGCCAGCCCACCCCCCACTGGGAGCAGGATTCCCTCCTGCAGCACATTTTGCACGTCTTTTCCTGCAGCATACTGCTGAACAGTTTAATTTTAAAACCTCCTATGTAATAATACAGCTTCTTCAAATCCTTTCTGCTCTTATATCCTGATGTAATAGTTATTATGACAATAACTAACATTTCCCACTCTCACCCCTGTTTCTTCTCATCACTGCTGTTTGTACTACTACTAACACACTACTTTTTTTGTTCCTATCCAAAAGATGCCCTTTCCAAAGTAGTCACTGCTTAATGAACTATTATTCTTTCCTTACTGCAAATAAAATCCATCAAACCTGATTTTTTTTTTCCCTGGCTGTCTTCACCATTACCAATACCACTCTTCCAGGAATGCCACCCAAAACTAATAAAGTATTCTGAATATGGGCACACAACACCTGAGGAGATGGAAATTATAACCTCCTCCTCACATGACACCTCCATTCACTTCAGAAAAGGACTGCCCTTTTTTGCTACCATAGCAAATTCCACATTTATTGCTAATTTTGGGTGAGTATTACTCAGCAATTTTCCCTTTATTGTTTGCCTGCTCTGTAGCCAGATTAGAAGTTTCTATTTTTTGCCACTAAATGTCCCAGAGTAATTTACTATTTATATTTCATACTTTTCAAAATCAATGGTTCCTCAACCACTTCAGATCACCTGATCCACATTTTGAGGTTTTTTTAGGCCATGATGCACTCTCACCACAGTTTCAACAAAAAACACAAAGGCTAAGCAGATGAACTATAAATTCTTTCTTACAGGGTCCCAGGGGACAACTTACATTTCCTCCTATAGACCACAATACTTTATCTATGTTTATTTCTGTGTTTTAATGTTCTGTGTATCTCCTGCCATATTCTTCTTCTCAAACATAAATCCTTATTTAAAGGGAGTCCTGAGCTTCCTCTATTAGACTCCCATGAAGCCAAACTGCACTTTTTACTCCTAACATCTTCTGTTTCAGGGTATAATTTCCACGTCTCATCTCCAATAACCACATTTACTTAAATTCAAGTTTAATTAATTTTGAGTGTAGTATTTTCTTTTCTGCATTCAAAACATAAACAATGCAGATAGCTACAGAGCTAAAACAATCTGACGTTTTCCATTATTAAGACTACTTTCAGGTGCATACAAACTTTGCCAAACTTCTAGCATTTAGGCTGAAATTTTCCAGGGCATGTGTATGCCTGAGGCTGAAATTCTCTGGAAAATTCAGCAGAAATAGTTCAGCTATGTCTTAGAATGAGGTCACAGAAAAATACATGGTTTATGTTCTCACATAAAACGCTTGAAAATACCTCTTGAATACCACGCTTTGAGGCAGAGAATTTTAATTTCCCAGGGTGACACTGGACATTCATGAAAGGCAAGGCATGTGCCCCTGTGAGAGAGAGCACCTGAATGACACCAAACTGGGAGCACAGGAGGAATAAACAGGAGCACATGAGGGGCAGGGCAAGGCTTCTTCAGAGGAGTTACAAAGTGTATGGAGGCTGCCTTGAATTTGCCAGACAAAGGAAGAGGGACAATGAGTTAAAAAAGCAATGGAAACAGAAGTGAGGCAGAAAAAGCTGACGGGGAGAGGAGGAAACAAGGTCAGGAGGTGACATGGATACAAGCCAAAGAGTCTCTGTCCTTTGGACTAGTGACCTCCAAGCAGCAGAGCTTCTGTGTGAGTGTTGGGAGAGTGAGCCTCACTGCCAGTGTATCCTTCCTTCCCTCCTTCTCACCAGCCTGCCATCACTACACTTCTCCATGTTCTCTTCAGGTGAGCCACTCCTCTTTCCCTCAAGTGATATCCCTCCAATTCAGAAAGGTGGAGGGATGAAGAGCCCCGGATACTGCTATAAATCCAGTCACCAGGGGCTGCAGTGTCCCACACAACACTGGAATTGAGGGGGCTGTGGTCACTGGGAAGCAAGGGACCTGGACATACTCAGAACTTATTGTGAACACTACAAGCCAAAAATCTGGACCAAGGACTGGAGATACTTGAATTTGAAAGGGCTAGACTGAGAGAGCAGTGACTGTACCTGGACAAATTACTGGGACAATCCACAGGGACCCACCCTAGCTGTCAGTACTGCCTTGTTCCCTCCTCCCTCCAAAGATCTCAGGAAAAGAACAAACAGTAGTGTGTTCTATGATCTCTAGGTTTGGAGAAGACAGACTGGTGAGGAAACATTTCTCATCCTATGCACTGGTTAGTCTTTATGGGGGCCGGCAAGTCACCACTGCTATTCCTGACTCCCTTCAGATTAGATCCCAGCCTTCTATGTGGCGCAGCTAAAGGTGAAGACATCTACCAGTGACTCAGTGGCTGTCAACATATTTCTGTGAGGCAAAACAAAACCAAAGAGCCAGCTCTACCCCAGGCTTCAGAAAGATTATTACTGCAGAAGTTGAGAGCTCTTGGAATTAAGTTTGCCCTTGCAACATTAAGCACGTCTCTTTCACAGATATAGCTGTCTTTAAACCCACAGTCATACTTCAATCCTCACAGGCAGTGGATGTGCCTGCTCCAGGTATCCACTCAGCGCAGGGCTGTGAAGGGGCAGTGTGAGCTACTGGAGCAAGGGCTTCATTTACCATATGGGAACTAAGTGTCTTACCATCTAAAGCAGCTGTGTGCTGCTCGGCAGAAATGGACTCTACCTCTGCATCTGCCACACTTTTTCACTAAACCAGAAATATTTCAAAATTTACCAATTTAATCCATCCTGACTTGAAATCATGGGGCTTAAATTGCAGGAAATGCTGTGTATCTACAACTGTAACAACTTTTGAATTTGATGATAGATGTGCTCTAAAAGTCTTTCCAGAAATCGTGTGTTTCAAAAAATTTAACCTACAGCCATCAAAGCCAGGCCAAACTTCCTACAACAATGCCTCCATTTCCCTTGTGTCAAAATAAAAAAAAAAGGGAAGAAATTTCCAACCCCTAAAATGAACAAAAAAGCCCCATGATTTCTTCAACACAGAACCAATTTTAGAATTTAATATGTCCATGATCAATATCACTGAAAACTCTCTAAAAAAAAGACAAATTTTGTCTTCAGAATAGCGTAATGGTGAGAAAGACTTGGAGCCACACACTTCACAGAAAGAGAAAAAGAGCTGCTCATCAAGTACTGTCCCCCATACAGTGAAGATAAAAAATTCAATGTAAATTTTTCGAGCTTTAATGCATGCACACTTCTTAGCTTTATCATTCTTGTAGACTTTCTGATCTCGTTCTTATACCAAGACTTTCCCTCATTCATGACATTTTGAAAACTTATTTAAAGAAGTTGTTAATTGAGACATACATATTATAATCTTATCTGAAAGTTCCTTCAACATATTAAGTTCCAATATTTTCTTTAACATCAGTTCCAACAGTTTACAACGACGAGTTTTCAGTGACAGGATGATTATGAGATGTATCAACCTCTTTATGCCATAGGGATCATAACCCAACCCCTCCACAAGTGCTCTCTAACATTTACCAAAAATGACAGCATTGTTCTAACTGCATCACATTCCTCTAAAACCCAGAGTGCATGTTTGACTATGAATGGATGATGCACGTATTTTCACATCTTCCCTGCCTTTTTTTAATTCTATTACATGCTGTAGTGCAAAATTTTAGTTACTTATTAAAATTTATTTTAGTGTCACAGTAGTAATCAATAGCTACTTGTTTCTTTTCCTGCCTTTACAAAACAGTCCAAATTTTCTCTAGTGCTATTTTACTCCTAATACACACATTACCATTTTGCCAGTTTATCTAGTGTTTGCTCATGGTATTTTTTACTGCCATATTCTTCCAGGCAAGACTAGGTGGATTCTGCCTTTTGCTTCTGATTCCACACCTCCCTCTTCACCTTGCTGCATTTCATTAAAACTTTGAGTAGATCTGCAGTTCTGCAAAATACTTCAGTCTTGTTCTTTGCTTCAGTCCACAGAAATACTATAATTTATAACCCTTTATTATAGTGCCTATCTCGTGTCAGTATCAGGTTCATTTGCACATGTACTATAAGGCTTTGTGAGAACAGAACATTTCATAAGAGTTCCTGCCTATTATGTGCTTCATGAGCACCTTAAAACACTCAGTAGAAGGTTTGCTTATGATTTCAGCAGGGCCAAGGTTTCATTTCCAGTCTTTAGATTGACAAGACAACCATTAAGGTAGGACACTGAAAAGCCTACACTACTTAAAAATAGTAACTGACAAACTTTTCCTCTTACCTCCCTTCTTCAGTGTTTTGTGCAAAAGAATACATAAACTTGACATTCCTGCTATACGCAGAAGTGAAAAATTAATATTCTACACCCACCTGTAAACTTGGTATCACCATCACTTCTGCTCTCCTCCTATCCAAAACAATCAAATAAATCACCTCAGTCTGAAGTACCTCGAGATTAATTTTCCCTTTTCTAAAGTGAGAGAAAAATACACTACCATTTTCTTTAGTAATTTTACCAGTGTTTTCCCAGTTACCTCATCTACACTCAGATCTGAGGTAGCTTGCACAAGAGAATAACTTGAGCAGCAGTCTGACCAAAACCAGTTCTTACATTTAAGGCATTACTGATGTTATGCACACATTCTATCTACATATATATAATCAATATATATCTCTGCTATTAAGTTATCAACTACAGTTTCACTTCTAACAACAAAATGTTTATTTGAATGGCATTTATGAATATGAACAACACCAGTCACTGTCCCAATATACAACTAACATTTCCATTTAAAGATACCACAAAGACCCCCACCACTGAAATCTCAAGACAGGGAGGAGTGAGAGTCACTTTAATAAGGTCATAATGGGATTTAGATGTGAATCCCATTCAGATAGTGCTCTTTTCTACGAGGCAGACAGAGCAATTCACTAGAAGACAACGAGTATTTACATGAGAGATGTAACTACTTTTCAAATGAAAGTGTGCTTTTTTTGTTTCTTTAAACAAAAAAAAAAAAATTGAAAGAGGCATTGGTTTAGCTGACAACAGCAAACACAGTGATTTAAAGCAACTATAAGCCACAGAGCACCCCAAGTAATGCTCCATCATTTGTGCCTCTAACAAAACAACATGAACTCAGCACTCTCAAGTAGGCTTCCCCTCAAACTCCTAGAGCTATGAATACAATAACTCTTTGTTTATTCATTGATCTGCAGCCAAAGCTTCTGTCTCCATATTAAAAAAAAAAAAAAAGTTTTTAAAAAAAAGAAAACCCATCACAGTATAGAAACCAAAGCCTTGAAACCTCATTATAAATAAGGACAGCTGACAATCAGTTACCAGCATTCCAAGGAAGACGGGCATGGAGCTCTCAAGTCTATGTCAGGCACCAAGTCACAAATTTATCACTAAAGATAATCAGAAGTATTCACTATAATACAATGACACAGCTGGCATGAGGATGGAACTGCAGAAAAGATAATCCACTTCTAGATAATGTCATCATTTGTATGAACATGTACAAGGACGCCTCAGCCAACATTTTAACGTGACAAAAGAGGGAGTATCAAAACAACTCCCATCACGTGTTTCAATATCCATTTAAGAAAGTTGCAAGCAACTATTTAAAAGTATGAACGTATAGCATTAAATTCTGACTTTAATAATAAAGTCTGAGAGGTGACTAGTGAACACGCTTCCTATTTTTTGGAATTGGAAATCTACTGTCTGTTTTACTAAAATTTTAATTTAAAAAGGCGGTTGCACAAACACAGTAAGTAATAAGCAAAACCAAAAAGCTGAGTTCAACATAAGCCTATGATGAAAGAAAATCCAGTAAATGAAGAAGCATATACTAACAGAGTTTTAACATAAATAGCCATTTTCCTTGTCTTAAAGGCTCTGCATACTGTCTGATTTCAGCTGCAGGGAGACATAAGAAAGATTATTTCCCACTCAAAACAGAAAGTAAGTAATTAACAAGGTGAAAGAAAAAAAAAATCAAAGCTATGCCTCTCAAAGAATCAACTACTACGTGCTTAGAACATTTACAAATAATTTATACAAGCAATTGTTTCTGCAGGGTGAGGAAGAAGGATATACTGTTTTTCAGCCTTCTTCTGAGTCCTCTTTAACACACACAACCCAAAAACTTTAAAGTCTGTGTATCAGCCATTCTCTATTTATAATTTTGCACATAGATAAAACTAAACTAGTGAAAGAACAAATCACAACAAACAGCAAAAAAAGCTGTTTTTAATGAAGTATACATAAGTAACCTCTTCAGTTGCCACTACAAGTGCATGCAAAGGTTAAGACAACATCAAGAAGCAATTATACATATTAATACAGCTGATGGCAAGAACAATCCTAGGTTTCTGACAAGTTCACATGGATATATAGCTCAGAACTGCTGCCCCTCAAGTTGCCTTTGTCATTGCCAGCTATTGACAGCTAATAGGTTACTCTGAAGTCAGCTTAATGTGTGTCATCTGTTCTCATCACACCTGAACATTCAGTCTTCTCCTGTAACCCACTTTCCTAAAATCAAACTTCTTCCAGGAAGTACTCAGGAATTACAGTACCGTCTTTAGATTTGTTTTCTCCAACTTGGATGCCCCTATGAGGAAGACCACTTTTCTTTAGGCATGCAGAAGCTATACTCCCCTCCTCAACAAGTTTGCAGCAATTTCTAGTGCAGCAGAATCCAGGCATTCTTTAAAATGTCTTCTAGCAAACTTATCTGTGACTATCCAACAGGTCACTCATTCAAGCTGCTTCTCCTGTGTGCTGCCAGATCGTGACCACGCTTTGGCTTCTTCCATCCACAGTCCAGTCTGAACTTAGAACTGCCTGTGTTGGATGGTTTTGCACCAATACAACAGCTTTGGCACTGGAGCACGGTTAGACACAGGCAGAGCTCTCAGTCTGGCATTTCTACTGTCAAAATAGCAACCCCCAGCAGGAGAGCAAGGCAGATAGCAAGGGAAATAAACCCAAAGTTCTCAGGCTAGCTTTACCAGTGGATGCTTCAAAGATTAAAGGCCTCCTCAGTAGCCAAGGCTCTGGCCCAACAAGGAAGAGAAAATCCATCCACAAACCCAGAAAACTAAATTAAAAAAAGCAAATCCCCACCCTGAATACCAGTTACTTCTATTTTGTCTGGCAATGAGGTTCTCAGCTTCCTAGACAAGTAAACACCTTCACTCACTGTGCATGGCTGCCATCTGGAACTCAAAAAAAAATTCCCTTACCTACTTTGTACAGCTCTTACACAAACACCGCGTTAGATGGACAGAAAAGGATGTACTAAAAATAGTGTCTGTCAGCCAAGGAATAGAGCACTGCCCTGAGTGGAACGAGGGGAGCTCTGCAGGAAGGCTGCCTGCAGAGAAGTATTGCAGTAAGAGGGGGAAAATGCACAACGTCCTAAATATAAAGTGATGTAAATGGAAAAAAATCCCACATTCATTTTAAATTTTAAAGAAAAAACTTCCTAAACTTAATATTCAAGTGAATCTGGGTACACTTTTTCAACTACTTGGCTTTACTCACAGAAATAAAATTAAAAGTTAGATGTATTTAATTGCTGGAGAGAACACTAGCTGAGAAAGTGACATTGTGGACACTGGGGATGACAGAGTACCCACAAAAAGGTATAACCAATCACATCTAGGTCACAAGCCAAAAGTACATACAGTTAGCTGCAGATTTTTTTCCACTCCCAGCGATATATATAGTTCTATATTAACACACACACACACACACAAAAAGGTATGCTGGTCATATATCCTCAGCATTTATGGCAAATTATTAATCAAGTCCCACCTGAAACAATTTGTTAAATTGATTTTAATCACTGGGCCTCTCATGTGAAGCTTTGTATAATCAGCATTTCATTTACAAAATTAATTGCCTGATTGATTCTCAAGAGGCAGTAGCTGTCATTACACTGCTGTCATAACTTTTGAGTAGGGGTGTCACAACACTGAATTCTGACAGTATGAAGAGCACTGCTATTTAAAAAATGAGGGCGGGGAGGTAGGGGGGAAACAAATACAGTGATTTCACAGAATTGCTCTTTAGCCCGATAGAATGTTAAAACCACTTCCCAGCAGTTTCAGCCAGCCTCCCCGTTTTCCATTCATTGAATAATGCTCTACTCAGCTATTCAGTATCTTTTCTTAGAGGCAGGTTCATTTAATTCAATTTTATCATAGTTGCGGCTGCATAAAATGAGTTTGTTGTTGAATATACAAAAGATTTAATCACAGGCCGCTCTTAAGGTTATTTGTAGAGCAAAGTTTGACTTTCAAACACATGGAACTTTTTTCCACACCCTAAACCTTCTGGAAAGCTATTTTCAATTAGATTTTTTTTTGCTGCTGCTGCTGTTTTTAAACAAAGCAAAGCAAACCATAACTTTACAGAACTTATCTAGGAGCTCCTTTAGAATGCTTTTTTTTTTCCCCCCTTGTCTTTTAAGCTGTGTATAAGCCTTGGAGCACTGCCAGAGCTGGAAGCAAAGCTCCTATATTTGCTGTAGTTACTCCTATACCCATTGCTACTATATTCTTGGAAAAGACCGGTGCTCTGAAGAGGCGGCGCAGACCAGCGGTTAGGGCACTGAGTCATGAGACAGGACTTCTATTCCTGGCTCAGCAGCTGACCTGATATGCAAACATGAGCACAACACTTCACCTTCCTGTGACTGGGTTTTCACTCTCATAACAACAAGTGCTACATGCACTTTTAACAAGGAAAGAGACATGGGGACTTTGGGGAGACTGATGTCAGTTATTAGGCAACAAGAAACAGGACTAGGAGTTAGGAAGGGTAGGCTAAGAGAGGAAAAAACCCCAAACCTCTAGAAGATGTTGAAAAGGAGAAATTGCATCAATAGGCTGCAACAAGGTACTCTAAACTTTCAGAAACCTACATTCCAAAGAAGAATGGTCCCTGGAAGGATCTTAAAAAGAAGGGGGAAAAAAAGGACCTTAAATTTCTGCTGCTAGATCACTTGGAACAGTATTCATGCCTTTGAAAAAAATCACCTATTTCTAAAATAAGCTCAAAAATAAGCTACTCAACTGCTCAAATTCAGCCTTATACACTAGATTTCATCAAGTGCTCATGAATGAAGCAAATGTAAAATTTCTAGGCCATGTTCTGAGATTACACTAGTACCAAAAAAAAGCAAATGACAACTCTTCAAAAACTGAATTATACTTACTGCTGGTATATGTAATTGACCTCACCAAAGCAATTCCAGAATAAATCAGAGTCCAGGTAACACTACAACTTAGCAGCTGTAGACTGCTAACTGCTAGCTCTAGACAACAGAGCCCATTTTCTCTTCCTACCTCCCAGTTCTTACTCTCATCCCTAACTAGTCTTCTCTGCAAAGTGCTCTGCCACTTGAGTGGCTTTATGCAATTTTCTTCCCTTTTTGCAGGTGTCTGAGTTCATGAGGAATAAAATTTGGGAGGAGGGGAGGCATGGACAGGGGCACACCAAAACAAACATAATTGACAGAATTGATAGGTTACTGAAATAAAGATGCATAAAAGAGTAAAAGAATGGAAAGCTCCACGAGGCAAACAAAAGCAATTAGTTGCTTTCCTTTTCCACAGCCATAACATGAAATTTCAACTAAGGGAGGTTCAGAAAGTTCTGTCCACACTGAGAAATAGTTGCCAGAGTTTTAGGTTATATCCTTCTGCCACACCAGCAAGAGTTTAGAAAAAGGAAAGCATCAGTCACCCTACTTACAACACAGACTGGGACACCAAAAAGCAGTGTAAAGCACTGATTTTCTGTATCTGTTGGTTTCTAGCTTTCTCAATCAGGTAGTTTACTGATTAATCTTGCATCTTCTCTTTTCAAGCCTTTTTTTTTTTTTTTTGGTAAAAAATGGTCTTAATTAAGATAAGAAAACAGGGGAAAGCCCCTAGCTAGAGCCAATATATGCAGAATTCCTAAAAGGATATATTTAGCATCAGTGTAATTGGAAAGCAAACTTAGTTCTCTAACAGAAGCCCTGTCACTTCTTCAACTGCCAAGAAACTTCTCTCGTAACATATCTTCTATATTAAAACTGCTTCCTGTAGAGACCGAAAAAACTTGGTTGCAAACAGTGCAAAATTTTAAGCCACCTGGAAACAAACCAGATCATCTTTTTTTACCATCATTCCATAATGATCTCTGTATCACACTGGTTGAACATCGAAAAAATAAAGCATCCCAGTTAGAGACATACCAGCAGCATCAGCTCAGCCCAAGGGTCCACTACAAACAGATAATGAAACTGGAGCTATACACCCATATTGGGGAGCTGGTGCAATAGAATTTTGGTGAGTAGCTGCCTGTGATTATTTTGCATGTATAATGACTTTTCTCATCAACACAGACACTGTCACCAGCATGGAACTAACTTCCTGGGCAGGAGCAAAACAAACAATTCGCCAGCAACAGGCAATTTAAAGCACTAGAAAATGGGGGGGAGGGGGAGTGTCAATACTTAAAAATTAAAAACAATCACCAGAACAATTTACAGTTATGAGTGGGAATATTCATTATTGATTGAAAACATTTAATAGTTAAGTTATAAATTAGAAGAAACAGTAAACTGAATGTTGAAACCCTTGTATCACTTGAGAGAACAATGTGACTAGAAACCATGAATCCACACACATGCCTACATTCACACCCGCTCTATTGTATAACGTAACTGATTCCCAAGTATCATTTTACAATTCTGATTAGGTCTTACAAAAATCTTGTTTATTATACTGCTTTTTTTAGGCATTCATAGCTGCTAATTTGTTTCCAACTAAATCATGTATCATCTGAAAAAGACTACACTGCAACAGCAAAACAACACTCCTGGGATTGCACTTCATCTGGATTTTAGAATTAAAAGGACAAAGACTAGAGGAGTTGTAAATTTCACTTTGAAGCTGGTGGTGGTAACACCCTGCAAGTAATTCTAGGAATACTAGTGCACCTAGCATGTAGCAGCTGTACTGAAACAAACATAGCAAGTAAAAACCTCGAAGTATTAAGGGATCTGTTCATCTTTAAATTTTAATTTCTACAATAAAAAACCTGTCAACATATATGTATTTATACAAATATTTTAAAAGCAAAATAACTTTCTGATATTATAATTTAAAAGCTATGCTGATTTAAAAATAATCAGCTCTAATTCCCATATGTTTTAAACAAACTTAAAATTTTGCAGATATTTGGGAATGACTTCCGAAGACCTTTAGAGAAATGACCTCCAAAAAACATATCTCAATGCTAATACAAAGTTCACTGTGGCTCACTCAGGGTCAAAAAAGTCAGACCAGGGTTTAAACCAGGTCAAATTCTGGTTTACTCTAAAGCCTTCACCTATTTCTCAAACCAGGCAGAAATCGCTAAGTCTTCACAACTCTTCTTGCATTCACAACAAATGGGACAAATTCTTCCACAAATCCTGGCAAGACTATGAAACATACCAGAGCATCTCAGCTCAAACACATGCATACAATACACATAGAGGTAAGTGCAGAAATAAAGAAGTAGGATTAATCATGGCATTAAACACCTCTGCAACAAATCATATAGAATGTTCAGAACTAAATGCATAGTTTTAGTATTACTACTATCCAGAACGTTCAGTTTCTATACAAAGAAGGCATGTGTTTTCAATACATGATCATAATTTTCTATTAATATCACACCATTTAAAATTAAATTAAAGATCAGCATGTGAGGGATATCTGGTCTGAGAAATATGAAAGTGGGAAAACTGATCCACTTATTCAGTATTCACTTCTCATCCAAAAAAAATTATTTAACAAGAAACCTGATTGTGCCATATTCATAGAACTGCCTTCCCTCTTCCACAGCAGAAACAATTATATTTTCAAATTCTCTCTGCCTGAAAACTCTTGGCTTCTTCCCACTTCTATCCCCACCTCTTATTTCCCAGGCCTTAAGAGAGCCCACATCAGCTGTCATGCAAAAACACCAACACAGCTTTCTAAACACACTTCAAAGAAACTTCTTTATTTGTTAGAGAGGATCTTCAGGATTAATGAGCCCACTTTGGGCACAACCCAAAACAAGAGTATTCCCAACTTTCTAAAATTATTAAATCTAGAACAGAAAGTAAAATTAACAATCAGATTAAATTAGAAGAGAAGGGAATCACTACCTTCATAAACACCAAAGCAGCACAGGTACAGGTAATCTTTTCTCTAAGTCTGAGTAAGCTATTTCAGGGGACAACAGCTATTTGAGTATATTTACATCTAAACTTTCTCCAAGGCAGCAACTACAGCACCCTCCTGCAGCTGTTGAGGGCTCAAGACAGTTCACTCAGTCAAAATCACCTGGCCTAGTCAGAAGAGGTCATTTAGCAGCAAAGACCAATGTTTCTCAGCTGACATAACCGAAAGGCAAAATGAAGCAAACAAACCCAAAGACTCATTTTAGCAACAAGGTATCTGCAATTCCAATTTCAGGTATTGTTCAATTTAGAAAGATGCTACTCATCTGACATTCATTTGCAACCTTCAGTTTAAATTAAAGTGCTGCAGATACCACATGTAAAATTCTGAAACATATGTTCCCTTTATTCTTGAAAGAATATAGATCTTTACTTAAGGCCATATTGTTCACTTCGTATCTAACCTGACATTTCAGCTAAACCCAGCTCTTTTTCTGAGTACTATCAATTCTTGAACACATTCTTCCCCTTCTCACTTCTACACTCCTACCCACAGTTGTTTTTTTTTTCTGCTCAGCTCTTTCGTGCAAAAAGAAATTGAATAAAAAAAGGAAAACTGAAACTGATTACACACCAGAAATACTGTCAAGTATGAAAATGAAATGCTACACATTTTTAAACTAAACTGCTCAATGCCAAAGAAGAGGAGACACTGGTTACAAAGCCAACACAGAAAAATAATCATTTCAGGAAGAAATACACCTGAACAACAGACAGCCAGATAAAATTGAAAAGGGATATTGCACTCAAAAATACACAAACATCATTAGACTATTTTGACAGAAACAGAGAGTTTCCAGAAAACAGAAGTAACTCAGAAACTTGAAATAATCCTGAAGGAATCCATATATCCCTCACACCAACTCTAGGTAAAGTTCAGCTTGCACACAGCTTTGGGGAGAGAAGGGGAAAGAGTAAGTATAAATAATTCTTTTTTGCTCAGTCTGTTACTACTGCAGGACAGATGAATACCTGCCATGAATGTTAGGTCTGCCTTATCCTGTCTTAGAGCTGACAGATAGATTAAATGACCTCTTGATGTCACTTCAAGCCCTGATCTTCTATGATTTGGAGGTTATTACATCACTTTTATTTTATTATCAGGTTTCTCCCATTTCTGCAATTTTTCATTTCAAGTCATAATCCTCAATTTCTAGCAAAACTAGACCACATGGACATTACAACACTACAAACGTACCAGATACATTGATAAAAGAAAATTAATGGAATAAAAAGAGGGATGTGTTCCAAACCAGTCTTTTCATAAGGAGTAAAAAAGATACATAAGAAAAACTGTTTCTAAGTTATTTATGTTGATATTTACAGAAACTGCAAAAACACTGTAAAAATATTTACATATTCCTGGTTTTGGGGAGGTGTGAATGTAAGGATGAGATGAGCTGTGTGCTAGGCAGCAAAGAAGATATGGGGAGAAGAGAAGCAGAGAAGATGGTCAACTTCAAAGCACCATCCCATGTGAATACCTCTTTCTAGGTACCCACCTTTGACTGAAGCAGGCAAGAGACACCACCCCTACCAAACATACCTTCTACACACCATGACCCTTGTCCTGACTACACTGCATACCAAAAAAAAGGGCTCCTGCACCTTCCCCTTCCTCTGAATCCAATCTGAGTTGCTCCTTGTACAACTTGTGCCTAGCAAGTCAATTATGATCCTGGCTTGTGTAAAGAGCAATAAATTCCAGCAATTCTCCAAACAATTAACATTTTTGGAAGCAGTTTTTTCAGCTTCATCAAGGAAGTTTCTTTCTCTGATCCACAGAGATACATGCAATTAGAGCCACAGCACAACAAAACTCCAGGAATAATGAGAAAGAGCAGACAAAAAGTGTCCAACACAGAACTCATTACCCAGCCACACACTATTCCACCTGTTGCGCTGTACACCGAATACTGGTAAAATCACAGAGGGGAGGGAGGAGGAAATGCAGACACATCCAAGCAGCTAGGAACATGAATTCTGATCCCTTTTTATATCCTATTGTTATCCACAACCCAGGAAGCTGTTAATTGGCCTAAGTAATTGGTTTAAATACCCAAGTCCCATTATAAAAAATACTATAAAAATGCTTAGACACTTATCACAACCAAGAAATTCTTAACTAAAGTTCAAAGCTGAATAGGCACAAGGGACTTGTCTACACTGAAGTAAAAAAATGCATAATTATACCAATATAACTATCTCAGTGTGGAAACTTTCTCCAGCATAAGAGTACCCTTTCTGTCTTAAGCTTATGTGGTTTGGAAGCAGAGTAAGATACACCATAAAAACTCTTATTCTGGTATAAGAGTGTCTCCATAGGGAGTTATATTGGTGTAATTATAGCATATAATTATAGCACATAGTTGTACTGTGTAGACAAGCACTAGATGCCCAGTCCACATATATTTTCTACCGAAATAAATGGTTATCAAATTCCAATAGAGGCGCATAAAATACTTAGCTTTTATTTTTGTTTGATGCACCTTCTTCATTTTAAAGTGATGAATTATTTCAATTAATCTTCCTTGAAAATGCTTTTCTCTCTTCTATTCTATATAGTAATAGATTGTTCTTCTGGTGGAGGCATTGTAAACTTACACTTTGAAAATGGCTGCAGTATCTCCTACACTGATTTAGGCTCCCATATAAAGCAAGTGGTGAGAAATCAGGTACAAGGAAGGAATAAGGTGCTGTTTACACATTTGACTGTTAGACTCGCACCTTTTATAGTACATCCCCAGCCACTTTAAACAGTCAAGTGCTTCAATAATTTAGTCTCTATCCTTCTGACAATTTCATTCTCACCTCATTTGCTATAGAAGTTAAAACACTTCAGTCAACCTTGAGGAAGCCATACATTCCTCCTCATCTTCCTCTTGGTACACACTGGGGGGAAAATTGTACATCTGAAAATCATGCCACTCATTGAACTTCAAATTACAAGAGAGAACCGAAAAAGAGACACAAACTTTAAAACTGCAAACGACTCCTCATAATCTTTTGAAAACAAGCAACTTTTCAGAGGATACTTAACTCAGAAACCTAAGCCTAAGCCAAATAAACTGCCATCCTTTGTGAGAAAAATCCCTTTAAAAGGATGCAAACAAAAATATGGTTATGTCAGCCTCCAAAAAGTCGAAAATGCTGACCTACCTACAAAGGTACCAGTGAAACTATTAATCACAATAACACTTCAGTTTGGGCATTTTAAATACTTTACTAAGAAAGGCTAAGTGAGCCTAGAGATAATTAAGGAGTACAGTACCCATTTTTCAGGATGTGCACGTAAATCTCTTTAGCAAATTGTGTTTTTTCCTCTTTAACCATTTTGAAAACATGATACTACCAAGAAAAGCTCTATGCAGGACAGGAATCCCTGTGTTTCCTTTTGTCCTGAATTTCCTTTTGTCCTGAATTTCATCCCTCAGCATAACACCAGGTTTCGTCACCTTGGAATACATCCGCAGCATTCAGAACACACCTTGTTTGCTTCCACAGCCATTGTCTCCCGGTGGCAGAGATCTCCTGACAGGGCCGCGCCATGCCCAGCACAGCCCCTCAGCCCACCAAAGTGCTCACTGGGTTTGCTGCTCTGCATGATGCCCCACAGAGAGACACCTGGGAGCAACCAGTGGGGGGAATGTGGAGCCACAGGGAGCACCAGTGCTGGGTAAGGATTACCACAGCAGAGAAGCTCCTTCCCAGAGGTGCCCACTTCTCTGCAGCTGAAGGGTTGGCAATGGGTAAAGAATTTTCAGTGGACTGTGAAGCATCATCTACACAACAAAACTGCTGCCCTATTTCCAAATCAAAAGCTTGCATCTCTGCACAGAGGAAATTGCGTACCTAAGCATGAAGGTCAACTGATCTGGAAATTCATCCTGGTATTTTCAAATTTGCTAGTATGCCAGTATGTCTGCAAATATGCTGGGCAAAAATAAACAATACTGACAGTTCTTACACGCAAAAATTTGACATACCAAAAGAAAAGCAGCAGCAAAAAAAATCTCTGAATAGGCATTATACAAAGGACAACAAAATAGAAATGTGTCAAGCTTAAACAGAAATGGGTATGAAAGCCATTAGTTCCAACAGGTTAGCAAGACAAGGAGAGGAAGCTAAGTTAGTCCAGAACTCCAACCCAAGTCTGGAGTCATTTGCCTGTATGTAAACACTATAAATAGGGGAAGGAATTAATTTCACCTGCCCTTTGACATCAACACCTGAGCTTATTGGCTTAGACTTTCTTTAGAGTGAGGGGAAAACCATGAAACTTTAGGAGCATGATTCATTAGACCGGCATTACACATCTCCTTTAGGATGAGATGATTCACATGAAGATCTGACTATTTTTTCCGCACCAAAGATACACAAAAAGATCAGGTACAAATGCCTACAGTACATATGGTTAGATGAGTTCCACCCTTGAAATCTTATTTTTCAAAGAAACAGCTTATTTGGCCACTGCAACCAATGCATTCTGTATAATCATCATCCTTGGGGGGAAAAAAAATTACTCTCTGCCTCAGCTTCTCTCCTTTCAAGAGAGGGATAACAATGACTCTCTGCTCCAGAAAAATGTTAAGAAATTGCCTGTCATTATTTATAGACTAATTTTACACTCAAGAGGTAATGCAATGAGGAGTTTAGGCTGACAGAAGCCTATACCACCACCTCATGGCCTGATGCCCCCCCTCAGTCGAACTGGCCGTATTCTCCCTTGCTTTACCTCTGTGCTGCAAAGATTATGCTGCAAGTCAGATCTGCTCAATGATCTGGCTGAAAGCTAAACATTCACAGGTCTTGTTTGGCAGGATTAGTTTTCAGACAAATCTTTGAGCTGATTCGACTCACCTTACGACTCACCTTACGACACAAGGGAAGCAGCAGGGAGCTGATAAAAAGGTGGGGACTGGTCTTTACAGCAAAAGTGAAGTCTTAGATCAGCTTCAGACAACCATCAGACTCACACAGTGGTGCAAGATCTTTTAGCAACGCAAAACTGGATGAAAGAGTACTCAAGGAGTGTAACAAAAAGCTACTGAAAAATGCAGAAATAAACAAATTAGGTTTTCAAGTTTTCTTCAGTTCTCCCAAGAGAAATTCTGGCTTGGTATCTACATAAAAAGCAGATGTCCATTTGGTTCAACACACATTTTCCTGTGCATTTATGTGTTACAACCTTTCTCCTGCTAATTTGCTCTTTGTTTCAGCCTGTGATCCTCAAAAGCCAAGAATGACAAAAAGCTGTCTTTTTGAGGAATATCCACATGGACCTTCTATCAATGTACATAGACTAAACTCAATTAAAAAAATATTCGCTGCTTATTCCCAAGTATTAATCTAAAACTTACAAACAACGCATGCTACTGCATGCTCAGCATCAAACATTTGGAGAAAAAAAATGGGAACCCCTCTCCCGCCCGTCATGTTCATTGTCTCTTTGGATATATATAAACCCACTTCTGGAGAGGAAAATTGCATTTCTTCCTAGTTTTGGCACACTGGCTGAGACAATTTGCTCAAGTAAGACAGACAACCATATGCGAAATCAAGAATTTCAAGAAAGTAAAAATGTCATCAGAAATCATAAATATTTGAACTTTCCACTATGATGCCATGAGTAGCTGCAGCCTCTATGAAAAAGGACCTACTTTCTTCCTCCATGTCTTCAAGGAGGGTATCAGCCTCAAGAAAAGGGAAGAATTTAAACTGAACATTAAAAAGCAGGAGTAGAGAGAAAAAACACAGAGGGTAGATCAGACACTGTGGGGGTTTTCTTCAGACAACAAGATTGTTGCAAATAAACATCTAAGTCTTATTAGAGGCAAAGCAACAGAATTTGGAAACTCTCATACAGGAAGAAACTGGCCTCAGTTCTTTCTTGAATTACTAAGGTATTCTCCTAGAACAATGGAACCTTAACTCACTTTTTAAACAGGCTTCATTCACCATCTTTATAAGATACATTCCCTCAAATAAAATATGACACTGTGGAATAACAAACAACCATTGCTGGCAGCTCTCCACACCCCCAATCTTCTGAGGAGAATTAAAAGGAAAGGAAATCTATGAAATGAAGTATCAAGTACTATAAAATTGCATAGAACATATCTAGTACACCACATCACTACTTAATATAGACAATTATATGCCAAGTGTTCCCTCTCCTCAGTTCCAGTCTCTTCTACAATTTCCACACGCACAGCAACAGCACACTTGAATTTTCATGCAGACATCTTTTCAAATATCTTTTGGGCACATATATATATATGTTATTTTTAATCACACCTGCCATTCCAGGTAAAAAAAATATGCACATCAACATTTACATTTCAGCTTGGTTTTGTCTCCTTTGTTTCCCTCCTTTAAGTCTGCTACTGCTCAGAAGATCAGCAATAGAGAAACCTGAAACAAAAATACCACCACCATCACCCATAGATAACTACTTGTACAATTTTTACTGTTATACTGTCAAGTCTTGCCAGGATTTGGGGGCTTGCTTGGTTGGTTTTTAGTGGCTTGTTTTCCCTTTTTCTTAAATGTAACTTGACTTCTAGTCACTAAAAGAGCCTGCACAGGAAGCTGGATAGTGAAGACACTTTCCCGGCTGCCACTCTTTGCCCAGCAACTTTGGTCAACTTGGAGGACAGAGGAGCAAGTACAAGTTAGACAGATGGAGGAAACACAAGTCAGACAGATGGATACCTGCATCACTCAAAAGCTATTTTCTCAATGGCTATACAGTCACACTAATGACTCTTGCAAAACTGTTAAAATTGCAGAAGACAATAAGGATGACTTTTCCTTCACTCCAATGACTTGGAAAGTGAGAAAAACATTTTAAAAAAGAAAAAGAAGTACCACGAGACAAAGGAGCAAAAAGAGATTATGACATTTGGATAAAACAAAGTACGATGACTTTGGGAAGAAAAGAAATGAAATAGATGTAAATAACCCACAAATAAATCTTACACTCACTGAAGGGGAAAACACAGAGGAAGAGTGTTGAGCAACCACATCACACATCAGAGCTGACACATAACAACATTAGTATCTGCAGAACAAGTAGAAGACTGCATCCACCATTCTGTCAATTACATTCCAGCAAAGTAACAGCTCACTCAGGCCCTCCTCAACCTTCCGCTTAGTGAGAAAGTGCATGGTTACTGTTGCTATTATTATTGAAATGAGCTGAAGAACTAAAGGAAGGAATGTGTGGCTATCTAGGCAAAGTCTTCCTGAGACAGACAATCCCTCTCCACTGCTTGTTCAAACAGCTGCATTTAGCAAATTTCCTGTGACCAGCCAAATCTCTACATGTCCCAATATATGAAACAACCAGTCCATGTACCTAAATCTAAAACTTTTCAAGGGTCTCAATTAATCCAGAAAATGTTCTGATTGCCATCAGCAATCACACGTAAAGTTCTCAATGGCTTAGACTGAAGAAGCCTTTAGATTCCTAGCTTATTCTTGAAAAAATCTTTAAATATTGGCCTCTACTCCAACACTTTGATCACTTCAAGAACACTGTTCTAAAATGCAAGACACTTTGCTTCAGATGCTGCTGCCCAATCAGCCCCTTCTCTTTAAAGGAAAAGCTCAATTAAGTCGGGAACTTTTCTTCTGAATGATTTTAAATGGTATTTTTTTAGTTGTGGTTGGATCTCACTTAGTGTAATTGCTATTTATATCAAAACATTAAAAGGTCTGGTTATGGGGTTTATTAGAAAAGCAAAATCTGTTTTTAATACTTAAAAAAACCCACAACAAAATACTCCATAGCACTATTTCCATTTGTATTTGCATACCACATGTTCAACAACAAAAAGAGCATTCTGCAGAAAGTTAAAAATCTCAGAAATGTTGCTGAATTAGTAGCTCCTACAGTTTGTTAGTAGGAAAGCCGGCTCTGTGCCAGGCTGGAAGGAGGGGGCTATCACAAGGGAAGCGCGTTAGCTTCGGGATTTAAAAGAAAAACACATATCGTAAACCAAAACGTAACACACAAACAAATGCAGTATTTCTTTACTAGCAAAAAATTTTAATGTAAAATAAGTGCCACTTAAAATGCTAGAAATACTCCAGCCGGTGCTGCCTCTTAGATGTGAAGGCAGAGAAAGCCTCCTTCCCAAGGCAGCTAAGGGACGCACAGGGCCATGGCTGGACACAAACACGTTGCCCACACTCGCCGATCGCACCGGTGAGGGCCGGGGCATCCCGCGGCCGGGAGGAGCGCCTGGCCCGCTGCCCGAGCGGCGAGGTTGTTGAAAAGCAATAGATAGCTTCTGGCAGCGGCAAAGGGGAAAATATTTTGATCATGTGACGCCACACAAGAGAACCAGTTCGCTTCGTGTGTGCAACTTGCAGACTCTGCCACCGGCCCGGGACCCCGCCGCCCCCGCCTTTCCCGTCCCCGTGTCCCGCCAGGGAAATGCCTCAATCAGGCACCGCTTCGGCAGAACAGCCAACAGCATTCACATAGCCCGGCATGTTCCACGGCCGCTACATGCCGGGCACCAAGGTACCTCCCTCACAGAAGTCGACCTTTCTGCCTACAGGAAGGAAGACCTTTCATATATAAGTAAAACTGCCAAGTAAAATTATTTTGCTACTGCTAGTACGCAGCTAAAACAGCCTCAGATGTACCCACCTCTATTTTTCCAAAAATATTTCTTTAAAAAGCCTCTGTGACCAACCATAAACTTAAAACAGCAACAGCTCTAAAGAACATCCTTATTACTTTTCTTTGCTTGGGAATTTCAATCAAATAAGAAACACTGAATTTAAAAAAAAAAATCACAAAAGTGCAATTATTTTCCATAAATCATGCCTGAAAATAAGACATCAACACTAACATTTCATATCAACAGAAAATCCAAAATATTCACAACATAAATTGCTACACACAAAAAAAATACAGAACTCCATACATTCCAGCCAAATCAAAGGCTGCAAACAAACCAGCATATTCCTTTGATGCTGTCAAAACAAACCTCCTTATCATTATTTTTAACTTTAAAAGAATGAAATTTAAGAACTACAAATCCCGTCCTTGTGCTTTCAAAAGAAATTTTCAGAGCTGATGTTTCAGTATCTTGCTTACAAACAAGTAAGTCTGACAAGTTAACCAAATAACATGATCAATGCTGGGAACACAGAGTCTCAGATCCCATCCAAATAGAGGAAGGCACAGTGCAGACTGGATACCCTCACATGTAACACAAATACTTAGGCTGCCTATTTATTCTGCATTGCTCTGTAATTAAAACTGCACATCAAATTCCAATGGTCAAATAAGGCAAATATTATCCTTATTTTAACAAGGGGAAACTGAGGTATCAGTCAGTGAAACCAGCTACCTTTAGGTCATGCAGCCAGCTGAGAGATATCAAGAATTCCTGCACCAATCCTCTACTAGTACCATTTTCCTGAAGTCACATAATTTACTTACCATGGCTGAATTCACAACTTGTGCAAAGAAGGCACTACTCCAATGAATCTGTGAGTTAAGCCATGCCCACAATGGGAACAGCACACATAACTACAATTATGTTTTAAAACAGGATCCCTCCTTTTGGGATTTTCTGAACCGATTTCCTTTCTTTACTCAAACAAAGAACAACCATGCTCCATCCAACTTGAGGTCCTTCTGTGAAGGACAGCTGTACCAGGGACTGCTACAGCCAGGACAGCCTTCTCTTTGCCGTGCAACACAGACCTCCTTGCCCTTTTAAAAGGTGACCAAGACCTGTTGTGGAACTATCTACCTTCTGAAAAACTCAGCAAGATACCTCAGTAGCCGTAACTGCAAACCCCTCAAGAGAGGCTTCTTATAAAGGCTGTTATTTTGGTGGTGAAGATACACTACCACCCCAATGGTTAACTAAATGCAAAGGGTTTGCCACAACAGCTATTAGTCAAGGATGCAATTAATTCCCTGAATCTAACTATGTAGCTGCAACAACAGAACTTCACAGTGAACCTAGCCACGTGATCTTTAAAGGGAAGTAAATTGATTCAGTAACTTGGCAGAATCACATCCAAGAGAAAGCCCTGCCACCTAAGGTTTATTTTTTGAGTAAATAGATGATAAAATAAATATGAAACAAAAGACAAAAAAATCCAAACTGCCCTCTCAAAACCCCACGAGTATAAAAAATTGAAGTAGAAGCTTGCAAGACTCTAATAGTAATACAACTAACACTATCCCTTAAAAAAAAAGGGGGGGGGAATTTATATATCAAGGGCTTTTCCTATTTTCATATTTATTCTATTTTTAGCAACAAACTAAAATTCCACGTACATCTACCTCCTTAATTTAAAAAAAAGGTAAAAAAATATTAGAAGACTATTCTTTCCCCACCATCCAACAGTCAGAAAGAGACTGACGTGGGCAGCAGGGGAGATCAGTGGCACAGCCTTACAGATGGAAGTGTCAGAGGGCCTATCATTCAGATGGATGTCTTCATAAACAATCACTACAACACAAACCTGAATTCAGTATCTTTTCACATCTGAGAAACCTACAATGTAGGGTAAAGACAGAGCACAACAGTGAATTCTGAAAGGCAGGACATCATTTGGCAATTGTGCATGTTCAGGTGCAAAAGATTAATTAATAGCTCTTAAAATTGGAGAAAAAACTAATAAATAGATTACTTACTTCTACACTTGCTTTGTCCTTCTGATGTAGTTACTAACCCACAATTACTCAAATGCAAAAAGTAATATTAACGTAGATCACGCACTGATAAGTCTGTACTGAAAGCAATTCCTTATACATGCTGCAGAACCATCAAACTCTGTTTTATATCCACAAATTGGCCACTACACATTCAGAACTTCAGCCGCTTCACAAAATTGTGAAGTTGATAAGGAAACTAATATTTCCACTATACACGGAATATAAATGCACAAGTATCAACACTCTTTCAGATCATGCCTCCTAAAAGCTTTTACACAGATTTCACATTATTTTAATAAACATAAATAAAATATTTTAATAAATGCATCAGGACAATGATCTCAGGTTTCACAATTTCCCAAACAACTGCAGGCACCTTGAGATAACATAAGCATCCTACATTGGGAATACAAAATTTGATAAAAGGTACTTTATATTTGCAGTAAGAACAATTCCCATGTGAAAAGCAATCTTTAAATAAGACACAACAACTGTGATTTCTGCATCAAATCTGTTCACTTCAAAACTGAAGATAATGTATCTGGCAGATAAAACAACCGGACTGGATGGCAAGGAAGTCTGTGCATGCATCCCTGTGTGCACCCCACCCTGGCACACACTGGTGCTCTGTGCAGAATACTCATCAAAAGACAAGTTCCACGACACTCGTTAAGCTCCCGGGCACTTGTTCAACTCAATTTTCCTCAGAGTTTAATTTCTGTGAGAAATCTAGCATCTTTATATACATTATATTGGTATGTAAAGATAAAACACTATAAGGAATACTGAAATTTTGGATTACGGTGCCTTTTGTTTAAGGTGACTGTACTGATAAAGCAGACAAATCTCTTGTTTCGCTCAGTTATTTGTCTTCTTACTCACTGAACAGCTTTCAGTAAAGCTTACATTCTCCCACAACACAATGTGTTCACAATAAGACTGGATTTATTCAAAAGCTAGAATTTACGGCACCAAGACCCTGGCTATTTTCAAAAGAAATGTCCTCGAGTGTGCCTGTCTGATGCAAAGTAGATGTTATATGCCTCTGTTTCCCCACCCTGTACAACAGGGAGAATAATTTTTTACTCGTCCAAGGCACTCTAGAAAAACAGTGTAAAGATCAAATGTACTTTGAATATTATAATTGAGAAGATAAAAGTAGTTAAAATCAATCTTGTACAAATTTGCCATCTACTGTCCCCACTGTTCATAGATTCACATTGGTTTTTTAAGATACATTTATCCCTGAGGATTCCTCGACTGCAGTGGAACACCACCCTGGATGGGTTTGGCTTTTTTGAAGCTGACATGTTGGTGATGCGACTTGATGATGCCACACTCTCAGAACTGGAAGTACAACAGAAATTGTCCGACCCACCAGCAACACAAACACTGCAGCATTCTACCAGCACATCGGCATATGTGTGTGAAACTGACCGTGAACAGGTACAAATGGGGAACAGAAGAAGTGAAAGGACTATGATCTGAATAGGAAGACATGCATCAAATGTACAGAAACCCTTCAGGTCTACTAAAAAATAATTTTAAATTTATTAACAGGTAAAATTTCCTTAAAATAAATTTTACTCTAATATGATCGGCTCCACAATATTTTTGTGCATTACATTTATTTGCTTCTATAAGCACCAAGCAATACAAAAACAACACTGCTAAGCAGCACTTTTCTCTTACCAGTTTTCAAAACAAATTTGAAAACCACTGAGGTATACTTTTAATTTAAGTTTAATTAAAGTCCTCATTCAATCGTACCAAAACATATATTTAATACTATGTAAATAGCCCCAAAATTGAAAGAAAAAAGTTTTTTCCCAAGTACCTTAATAATCACAATTCTAAAATATACTCTAGCAAGTTAGCCTACCACAAACACATGCTACTGAAATTCTGCAGCCTTGAGCATGCATGCACAGTGAATGTGGCAACACTGCTTTACATATCCACTGAGAATCTTCAAAGCCTCCTGATAAACGGCACATTTTGAAGAAGTACTGAAAGCTGTAACTAGTATAGGGCACAGGTACAATCTTAGGGACCAAAGAGTAAAAAAACTACGGTCATTCTCATGTTAACAATTAGAATGTCAAAACACCTGTAACAAAATATTTGAGGCACAAAAGTAAGAAATACCTATCAGTAACTAATCAAACTTGTTTTCATTGCATAAATTTAATCTAGTTTTAACTAAGAAACTATTTCAGAATGAACAAGCATCACCTAACAGACCACGCTTAGTAATTTCAAAAACATTATTTTACATATGTAACTAGAAAATTTAGCAATGGATTAAATGCCTTAGTTTTCATCCCCCGAGATTCAGATCAGAATGCCAAAAAGACAGCAATCGGCTGCTTAGTAGAAGAATCCTTACATTATGGAAGCAGTAATAGAGTAGGCAGGTTTGCATCTCTCTTTCTTTATTGTATCTCATACACAGGGTTCTGCTGTTCCATGTGTAGGCATAAGCGCTACTACAGAAACCAATAACTGAACACCAAACCACAAAGTGTCAAATATATGGTCGTAATATATATATAGATGCTACTAACTGTGAATATTGCTATTTGCTACTTCTAAATAGAAGCTATGTGAATACTAAACTGTTTATTTGAAACTGCACAGGGAAAAATATATTTTATTCTCCCATTGAGACATCAAGAATCTATTCACCACACTAACAGCTGTTTAATGGCCTTCAGGCACAGGACATGATTCCAGAGCCTTGGCTTAGCCAGAACTCTCAATACGGGCAATCTATTTGGCATAAAAAGAGCTGCAGAATCAGGCATATTCAGTTTCTCTGTAACAAAACAAACAATACATACACAAACTCAGAGCAGCTCAACAGATTTTTTTCCCTAACACTTGCTCTGTATCTTATACAGGTACTCCTGGAAAGACGCAGGTTCTCTCCTTCTGTGTAGGTATATGTAAATGATACACACATGCACAAAGGAGAAAGACGTGGATAAAGTGCACACTGAGAGGCCAGCTAATGTGTTGCTACTGCAGCACAAATCAGAAGTGAAGAATAAAAGGAGCCTCAGGAACATAAATATCTGTACGCCCTCAAGGATTAATCAATAATCAAAAGACCTGAACGACAAGGTACTGTACTAGCATCACACAAGTTCCCCACCACCAAATCAATGTATCTGTGTGAGCAATATCCATCTGCTTCAAAAATGTGCATTTCTTCAGAAGCAGGAGGCCTCTATTGCAAGCTTCCATCACATCTCTCAGTTGGGTAAGGTGATTAAATTAAATGGAAGCAGAATTTTCTTAAATAATTTAATAGGCTGGACAAATACAGAACTTAGTTGAGAGCAGGGTGCCACAGTCCTGCATATTACAAAAACTACCCATGCCGAGGCAAGAATTCCTGAACAAGCATCTCAGATGTTGTAGGCTACTGTCGGTCCTTTTTCTCTGTTAACAGGACAATAGTTCCTTATAGGCTTAGGGGCCAATCAACATCTGCCTTGCAAAGACACATGACAAGTGAGCATACTCTAATGTGTGTATACACATATCAAGAGCACATACACGTATGACTACTAAAAAAAATAAAGAGAAGCCTTCTGTTCAGATGCGGGACTAAATATTCCGATTTTCTCTTTCAAAAAGCAATCAATTTTCCTACTTAATGACGTATCATACATGGAGACTGACATGTGGGAATTAAAAATAAATAACGATGTACAAAACCAGTTGTGTTCTGCAAGCTAATGGTAACTATTTTTTGATACAACCAGTTTTATACATCAAAAATATTAATTCAGAACCTAAAAACAATTTTTTATCTCAATCTTTTACTGGTTAAAGGGAAAACTCATAATATAAAAAATAATTATGTCTTGACTTTATGACAATTATTTTGAGGAAAAGATAATTTTAAAAATAATCAAAGAAATTGTGCTCTTGCCAGACTATTCTTTCTAAGCTGCATGCCAATCCTTACGGTGAAAAAAAAAAAAACAAAACTAAAAAAGAAAAAAGAAATCTGCAAGAGAGGATGTAAATCCATAAATATAAGGAAGTATTTCTAAGGGTCATACTGAGGACATAAATGAATTTACTGTCACTCCTCCAATAAAAATAAAATACTTTAAGCAATCTCTGTCATGAAGAAACAGCACCCTGAACTAGCATGTACGATGTCTGACAACGGTTTTCCTAGCTTTTAAAGCCACAAATTCTGAACTACCTGTTTAAAAGGAGATGATGCAAATATTTTTAGAGTAATTATGAAAGGCTATGCATACAAGGCCTCATTACATTATGGCTTCCTGTGACCCTCTTAAAATTGCAAATTTAAAAAAAGGTAAAATAAACACACACACACAAATCTTATTTCCTTGAAAGAAAAAGAAAGGAAAACAGAATAAAAACTAAAAACATGACAGGAACGGTCTGTTGGAAGTAGACAAACACACACACAGTCCATCTATCTATTTTTTTTAATCAGGATTAATACACCATTTGCAATATTAAACGGTGATTTTTTCAGATTCTATTCATTACTTTACGGAAAGATCCAGCCGTTGGAGGACCCCAAAAGCATACACCTGCATTTGTTCCTGTCAGATCTTGCTGTTAAAAGCTGTTAAAAGATTTAACAGTTCTTAATAGAAAGATCTTGTTGAAGGGAAAAGAAACCCATAAAATTCTAATGCACTACTCCATTTAACACAATTCACTTTCCTACTGAGAATTCAAGCCTAATCTCACACTTGTGTAGAAAAATAATGAGATCAACAACTCCCGACGCTTCTTGAAGTATTCTAACCACAATTCAAATAAAAGCATGTTTTCTCCCGAATATCTGAATTCTTTGCAGAGCTGAAACAAACACAACCTCTGGCAGAGCGGTTCCTTCTTCCCTTCTTTGTACAACACACGGCATTTTCTAACCAACAGCAGCTCACATGCAAACACGGTCTTTTTAAGAGGCATGCACAGGTCAGGCATCGAGCTAACAGAAATGCAACGAAACTAGTGTTTGGTTTCTTTTTTTTTAATAAAAATCCAATCCCTCGCATAACATCCGTAATCTGCAACATTACAAAATATTTCTTTTGCCAGGGTTTTTTTTCTAAGAAGGCGCGAGCGCGACACGAAAACCCAAACCCTCGTCCAAAAGCGCTGTTATTACGAGGCACTTTCCCTACCGCCTCTAATTAGCGCGGAATTAAAAGTCTAAAATAAGTAAGTAAATATAGATAAGTAGATAAACAAATCAATCGGTGGCCAGGAGAAGCAGGCGGTGCGGGCAGGCTGGGGGGCGGGGGGCGCAGGGGGAAGGTGCCGGCGCGGCGCTGGCGGCGGTGCCCCGGTGCCCCCCGGTGCCGGCGGTGTTTGCGGCGGGGGCTCCTGTGCCTGCGCCGCTCCAGCGCCTCTATTTACATCAGCGGCGCGAGGTGCCCAATGGCGCGCGCGGAGCCAATCAGATGGCAGATTAGATGTCAACTCGGAGGCAGCTGTCGGGAGACGGTTGCAGCCAGTTTACCTCCACAATTCAAATTCCCAACCTGGCGGGCGGAGGAGACCCGGACGCTCCTCCAAGGGTCGCGCCCGGCAGCCGGCATTCCTCCCGCGCTGCGCCGCGCCGCCCCGGAAAAGGCGCTGCGCCGCACCCGCCGCCCCGCGTTCATCGCGCCTGCCTATCGATCGGATCCATCCATCGATCGATCGCCGGAGTTACCGGGGCTGGGGCACAGAAGTGCGGGAGGGAGCGGGGGCGGCGGCCCCGGTGCCCGCGCCCCTTCGCTGACGCCAAGGACTTTTCCCTCTTTTTTTTTTTTCCCTTTTTTTTTTTTTTTGGTTTTTTTTTTTTTTTTTTTTTAAATTTCCGTGTGTGATTGTGGAGAAGTGAAAGGCAGTTACGCGCCCGCGCACCCGGGCACGCTCCTGCCGGCGCGCGAGTCCCCGCAGGTCACCGGGCCGGGACGACCCGCGCGGACCGGGCGCACACACGCGCACACACGCACGCGCGCGCTCTCCCCACAGGGAAAGGAGCGCGGCCGCGTTACGTGGATCTCACTGCGGTAACTCCAATCAGTGACAAACTAATTTGCTAAGAGCGTGCAACGGCGCAACTCGTTCTGCTCGGAGATTTAAAAAAAAAACAAAACCCAAAGAACACACAACAAAACAACGGGTTAAAGAGAAGAAAAAAAAAAGGCCCCGTGAAAAATAATGGACGTTATCCCCCGGGAGCCCCCCGGGTCCGGCACTCCGGTTACAAAATCCAACCCCCCGCCCCCGTCCGTCCCGAGCTGCTCGTCCTCCGGGCCCTGGGTCTCTCCGACGCTGTTTCAAAGTGGTGGGGGAAAATATTAATTGGGTTTGAGAACAACCTAATTTCGGCAGCGAAAGCCACACTCCGGTGCCTCCAGCCCCAACGGGGCCGCGCATTGTGCACGACTCACCCTCGCTACGGAGGCAGCGAGGGGCAAAACCGGCCCAAAAGAGAACGGGGGCGGGGGGAGGGGGGAGGGGGAAAAGAGAAAAAAATAAAAGACAAAAAAAAAAAGGGGGGGGGGGAGAAAAAAAGTGAATTATAAAGAAACTAAGAGCCCGACACGAGCGACACGGAGGCATGAGCCATCATTAACCGAGCGCGGCGAGTTACCTGGGTCCTGCTGATGGCCTGCCCGGTGTTCCCGGGGCTCATCGCCGGGTGGTTCCTTTGTTGTGCCGCTGCCCAGGCCGGGTTTGCCGCTCCGTACTGGGCGCCCATGTCCTTGCCCATGCCCATGCCCGCCGCTGCCTGCTGGCTTCCCGGGGCGGCCGCCGCTGCCTGGGGCTGGGGCTGCGGCGGGGCGCTGGGGTTGCTGTAGTCGGGGTAGCTGCTGCCGTAGCTCCGCATCATGGGGCTGGGGGACGTGAGCAGCTGGTTCAAGGTAGGGGTGGCCCCGGACGGGTGCTGGTTCTGCCCGGAGAACCGCGCAAAGCCGCCGGCCGCCGCCGCCGCGCCGGCACCAGCCTTGCCGAGGCCGGCTCCGCTGCCGGGGCCCATCATCATGCCGCCGCCGGGCTGCCTCGGGGAGCTCAGCACCCCGTAGCCCGCCGCGGAGCCCCCGTAGCCGCCGCCGCCTGCCCCGGCGGCCGCCGCCGCCACGGCTCCCGCGCCGCCGCCGCCGCCCGCGCCGCCGCCGCTGGGGCCGCGGCCGTAGCCCGGGTAGTGGTTGTACTGGCTGTTGGGGTACCCTTCGTGGGAGTTCTGCAGGGGGTCCATGCTGTTGGGGGCCGCCGTGGGGTGCATTATCCCCATCCCGGGGCTTTGTTGTCCGCCATGTTGATCAAAGCAAGGCCCGGCGCGGCTCGCCGTAGCGCTGCTGGCAGGGGCAGGGGCAGGGTTGCCATAATAGCTATTGAACTCCGAGACACCCACCGCGGAGGGGCCGCCGCCGCCTCCCCCGCTCCCGCCGCCGCCGCCGAGGCCGCCGCCGCCGCTCCCAGCGCTCGGGGGCGGCTGCTGGGGCTGCTGCTGTCCGCCCAGGGGTCCCAAGCCGGGGTGGTCGTAGCGGCCGCCGATGGGCTCGCCCATCTTGCCGGGCATGTCCTCCTCGTCGGCGCCTTTATTCAGCATTTGCTGCGGCTGCTGGGGGGGCTCGGCCTGAGCGCCCAAAACACTGTCTTTTCCTCCATGTTGCTGCTGCTCCATGTCTGCACTGGGCTGAGCAGCGCCGCCACCGCCACCGCCGTTGTTGTTGCTGCCGCTGCCGCCGCCGCCGCCGCCGAGGCTGCTGTTGTTATTCTGCACGGGATGGTGCTGAGGCGGCGGCTGCTGCGGCGGCGGCGGCGGGAATTGATTTAGCTGCTGCTGTAGTGCATGGTGGTGGTGGTGCGGGTGGTGGGCATGGTGGTGGTGGGCATGGTGATGCGGGTGGTGGGCATGGTGGTGGTGGGGCGGCGCGGCGGGGTGATCGCCTCCGACGCTCTTCAGCTTGTGGTTGGGGAGCAGCCCCGTCTCCATAGCCGAGCCCGGGTTGGAGGAGGAGGAGGAGGAGGAGGAAGAACACGAAGAAGATGAAGATAACTCCGAGGAGCTTCCACCTTCCTTCAGAGCCGGCTCCGAGGAGGAGCCGCCACCGCCGCCGCTGGCGTTGTTGTTGTTACCGGCGGCAGCGGCGGGAGCCGCGTTATTGGCCATGTTCGGCGGCTCGCTGCGGTGGTGGTGGTGGAGATGGTGATCTAAATTATTCACGCTGCTGCCGCCGGCCGGACTCCCCTCGCCGACCCCCAGCGCGGGGCCCGGCCCGGGAGCCCCGGCCCCCCCCGGGCCTCGCTCTGGGCCCAGGCCGCCCGGCAGGCTCGGGGCTTTGCCCTTGCTGTTGTTTGCACTCGCCGGAGCCGCTGCGACTTGCGCGGCCATGATCATCGCAACATTGCGAGTCCGGAGAATTTGTGCTGATAATAGTAACTACCAAAAAAAAAAATTTTAAAAAACCCCAAAATTGAAAAATAAACGAAACAAAAAAACCGACTCCCACCCTGAAAAATGGGGGGCGAGCAGAGGGGTGAGGGGAAGGAGAGGGGCAGAAGGAGAAGCGGTCGGGGCAGGGACTTGACTGAGCCCAGAGTATCCCCTGCGGACCGCTCCGCACGCACCGAGTTACAGCGATTTCCCTCCCCGAGTCCGTGGTTGAGGTTAGAAATGGTAAGAACGCCTTACGGTCCGTGCCCGTTCCTGCTGTGTGATTTCATGTTGAAAGTTTTTTTGTTCAGGTTTAAATGAAACTTTTTTTTTCTCCTCCTTTCCTCCCTAACCCGGATATGGGTAAACACACGTCTGCCGGAGCCGCGCTGGCCCAGCATGGCATGAGCGAGCGAACGAGCCAGAGCCGGCAGCCATCGCCCCCTCCGCCCCGATCGCTCCCGCGCACCCGCAAAACGCGGACTGGACTCCACGCTGGACTTGCTCGGGCTCCCGCTCCCCTCCCTGCTCTCCCGGCAGCGCGGCGGGATGGGGGGGCGCGGCCCCCGCGGGTCCCCCCTCTCCCAGCGGGGTCCCGCCCGTGTGCGCGCCGGGGGTCGCGGCCTGCGCGGAGCTCCGAGCCCGCGGGGGCTGCTCCGAGCGAGAGGTCGAGGCGGGCCTCGACGGGCGCCGAACGCCGCTGGGGCGGGGCGGGGAGCGGGACTGTCCCCGGTGCTGCGGGGCCGAGGGTGCCGCCGGCGGCGCTGCCCCGCGCGGGCCGGTTCGGCGGGAGGGAGACGACAGGCCGCCATGCGCTCCATCTGTGCCGGAGCAGATGGATCGGTCAAACTTTCTGGGGCCGCACGCTACCCCCCAGCCCCGTGTGCCGTGCTCCGCACCCGCCTCGTGTTCCGAGGACAGGGACACGTTTGCTCGTGTGACGGAGAAATTAGATTTGTTTTGGATTTTTCTCCCCCCAGCCACCCGTCCCCTGAAGATTTATATTGTATGTGAAGAAGGTTATAAAATTTAACCTAAAATTCTGCAGCGGTAGCATCTTTGCAGTTGTCCACATTGTCCAGCCGTCTCCAAATTCTAACGGTCATTTGCGCTGATGATGCTTTTATATATAGGGCCGTTTTCAATATGTTCCGTGTACTTATTTGCAGTTCAACAGGACTTGATCAAAGAGTGAGAGACATTTTTGGTCTCATAATTGTTTCCCCAAACAATATAATTTCCAGTATGCTCAAGACACTCATGAAAACGTAGTAACACAACCCCCAAAATATGTAATCTGAGTAACTCTTGCTCCAAATGGAAAGCTGCTCCTGACCTACATTTTTGAACCAGAACAGTTTGAAGGGTTTTTTATAACTATCTTAATACAAGTGATACCCTAGTATAACAAAAGGTAATAGTCACACATTACGTTCAATTAATGAAAGCATTTGGGAGATCAAATACTTGGCTATGAATACAGCAAACTGGGATATTAGCAAATGTTTTCAATACAGCAAGGATCTAAACCACAGTGTTTTAAATTAATATATTTATATGCTCTGTTAAAGGTAAGCACGTTTTCAAATTTCAAAATGGATAAGATTCAATCATAATGGTAGAGAAAAATGCAGCGTTATCAAGAAAGATGCTGTCATGAGTAGGTAGGCTTTTTTGAATTCACTGTGAAAACATTAAAGGAGCAGAAGCTTCATGCTCTAATGTTGAGTTACATGCAAAGATTATTGATAAATGTATGAGCAGTGTGATTCCAGTGTGTATTAATTTTAGTTCTGTCTGAAAAGTCAGAAATATTATGATTTGCATTATGGAGTTCATTTTGAAAAGTCTCAGTGCTCATGAAGTTCATCTTGCTAATACTTCTGTTTTACAGTTGGGGGGGTTGGTTTTTTTGGTTGGTTGGTGGTTTTGTGTAGGGTTTTTTGGTATCCTTTGCAAGTGCAAAAATGTTATATGGCTACACATACATAAACACAGAGCGGGAAAAAAAAATGGTGAGTAATTCTAGCGGGGGGAATCAGGTGCATACCCAAGGGTCATTACAGTCTGTAACAACAACAAATTGCAATTCTATGCAAACTGCTAGAAAGGGATATATCATCTTTGTAGGAGAGAGAATAACAGAACCGTAAGATGAATTCATGCCAAATCATTCATCAGCTTTTGCCAAGAGAATACTACATCTTTGTTAGTGAGCCTTTTTGACATTATCTCCTGGATTTTCTTCTTTTCTATATTCAAATGCACGCTAATTATACACATTAAACCACCTAAGTTGATTCTTAAAGTCTTTCATATGCAAATAAAAATATAGATGTCTCCTTGTGTGTATTTCTTTACATGTGTACTCTAACATAAAATATAAAATCAATTAAGCACTTACACTTTGAGACATTTATATTTGAGCAAAAATACATATATTGATGATCTGCTAAGATGTGCTGATAGTGCCTGGGCTGCAGATCGCAATACTTTCTGACACGCTCCGCAACTCTTTCCAGTCGGGAAAATAACCCGCAAAAGTTTAACACAGATTTACTTTGAAATGTTTTCCCTGGGAAAAGGGGGAAAAAAAGGACGAGGCTTTAAACTGAAGAGTTCGTACCACTAACTCCTTTTCCTCCCATTTGTTTCAGCAACTCGGCTGCAAGATTGGAACTAGGAGGCTATAAAATTGAGGCCCTCAGCACAATGAAATCAGTCTGCTATAAAAGGCAACACATGCCAGTTTTTCCTCCCCAATGGCAGATGCCACACCCTAAAGCAGACAGAAGGCACTGCAGTCTGTGCAAGGGAAGCACAACACAAAGCAACAACGATGGTTCAATTTTTTTAGATCGCAAATAATGTTGAAATTCCTTTTGCCATCTTTGCTCAGATGATGAGTGGTAGTGTTTGTTAAATTCAAATGCTCCTTTCCAAAAGCTCTCGTTGTATGCATGAATTATGAATTTATTATAATATAATGTAAAAAAGCTCTAATTGCCATGCATATTATCTGCTGCAAAGTGATTGCGTTGATATTTGATATCGCAAGTGCGCAGTTTCAACTTTAGTTCTATTTTCATTGTTCCTTCAATTTAATTATTTTCTATAAACCAATGTTGTCCAAGTGTAGTTTCTTTCTCTTGATTTTTTCCTAATAAATTATAAACGCTGGTGCTCTAGGATTCCTCTTCAAAATAAACAACATAATTTTCTAAACTTACTGTTGGTAATTTGTTTACACCATTGGCCAGAACATTTATACAGACCCCCTAGGCCACCTGTCTGTAGTTCAACCCCATGAAAGTTACTACCTTTCCCAGCAGTACAGCAGCCATCCTTCTGGTTGGCCTTCCAAGTCATACAAAGAGTAACACTGAAGAGACAGATGGAAAACAAACCAATATTTTAATATCTACGAGATGTTATGTTAGAGGTATTGGGAAAAATGTTCAATTTTTTTTGGTAAAAATCCAGTCCGAGGTTCAAGAGCCTATTGAATTTGACAGGGGTGCACACAGGAGTCTGAAAAAATCTCTGTGTACAAAAGAAAAAGCTTTTCATTGGGATCTTGTTGTGCTTTATGGTTAAATCCACTGTGCAATTTAATGAAACTGTTGTCAAATTCACTGTAATTCTCAATTTCCTTCTTTTAGATTTGCATTAGATTTAATGAGAAAAAAAGAGAGAAGTATGTGGGCTTTTATTAAATTATCACTTCTATTACTAGTTAAACATCCAATCGAAATCATTCTGAAGTCAGTGCAAATCTTTTAATTTATTTCAATAAGGCATAAATCAGATTGCAGAAAAGTAGGCAGCCAGCTCAGGGCTGCTTCAGCCTGGTATCTGGAACTATAGTAGTGAAACTTTGCTTTAAAATACCTCTAATGTGGTCAACATATAAATATAACACAGTGGTGTTTTCTTTATTGTGTAATATTTCCTTTTCAGTCACAAATATAAAAAGTAAACTAGTGCTGTAGATGTCTAGCTGATAAGCCAGAATCTGTTAGGTGTAAAGCCCATAGGTAAGTGTAAAAATTTTATTTTAGCTGGACAAAATGAACTTTGAAAAAAATGTGGTTTATGCCAACAGATCATGGCCTAAAACATGTAGAGAGTGACACATTATACCATTTAATTAAAATCCAATCTTTAGCGGCCATTAATCCTGGCCAATTTAATCAATTTCTTCAGGCAATGTGTAAACAAAAGGACTTTAGAACATCACCATCTCCGTCTCGAGAATGTCATACATGATTTTATCATGAAAATGCAACATGCTAGAGTTAGACCACTTGAATAGACTGTTTAAATGCCTCAGTTTTACAAATGTGAATCATCCGTTGAAGTCAATAAGATCACTTGCTTCCTTAAAGTTAAGCCCTGATTAAGTGCTTCTGTGGACTGAGGCCTCTGTGAAAAAAACAGCTCTTGTGTCTGTACTTTGGTGAGATAGGGGCGCAACCAATTTTCTAAATCGAAACAAAATCTTGCATTTGGCAGTAACAGGAGGGATTGTTGATTTGGGGGTTCACCCACCAGTGAAATCTAAGCCTTTAAACTGAATTACACTAATATTTCTGGATCCTATGCCATTGTTTGAGAATATCGTCGCATTTTGGAAAAATTTAGGAAAAGACTGGCCTTCCTTTGAATTAATAATTTATGGACACATTTTTTTATAAATTAGAAAAGTTAAACTAGAGTCAGTATAACAGTAATCTTAGAGTTCTCTGCCAAGTTTCTTTCTCATACTCCTGCCATTTACAAATCCTTTCTTTTCTGATGTGCAGGAGATATATGGGAAACCAAAAGAAGTATTTGCTGCTAGCTACACACTGGTTGGATGTCCTTCCTATAGTCAGTTGTAGCATGCTGGGCTGACTGATACATTGAAGGCACAGTCAAACTGACAGTACACAGCTTTCACTCTCATAAAATAAATGAGATTGATACCTTAGCTGTAAACATGCTGGATGTTCCAAGAGAAATAAAAAGCCTTTAAGTTTTCTTTCCTAAACTTTTTCCACTCTATAATCTTATATTTTATATATCACAGTATTTATCAATTCCTGTTTTTAAAAAAAGATTACTATGGCCTTCATGGCTTAACCAAGTAAAGTATTTTTCTGTAGAATATTTTTTATGTACAGACAGAAAAGCATGGATTTTAATATAAGATGGCACAGTATTCTCCCTTTGCTAACTGATTTTTTTCCTATGACTATAGTGTATATGTGATTCTGAACTTTTATAAGTGTGCCAAATTATGATTTTGCCTGATGCACTCTATTTCTGACGCATTTTTGTAGTATTTTACCATTTACAATCTCAAATACCGCATCTCTGAGTCTTTTAGCTGGAGACCCACCTTTTTCCTTTGCTGTAATAGTCTGTAATTCTCTCCTTCCCTCACATTATCTTGATTCCCCACCCTTTCACACGTGCATACGCATTTGCTCACTGGATAATCCCAAGTTCCTGCAGCCCAACTTGCAGCTGCCTTAGCCTCCTGAAGTATAGTCATGCTGTATCACTCATAAATACCACTCACGCTGTAATCCTGCCCTCCGAGTTCCAACAAAGTTCACCCCAGTGCCAATTTTCTTCCACTCCTTTGCACAAGGGGCACAAAGTGAATGCTCTTGGGGATGAAAAGGAAGAGCTGCAAAGCCTCAAAGAGGGTGAGGGAGATGAGAGGTGGAAGAGGTCACATGAAATTATCCTGCGCCTTCTCCATCCCAGCTTGGTACACCTTGTGCTTTCTCAAGGGGGCAACTTCCTGGTTTGAGAGTTATTGCTTTGATACATTTACCCTTAAAGCACTCCTGTACACTGAGCAGTCCAGTTGCTCCCACTTCACCATCAAGGAAAAGAGACACAAGGGAGGAATGCCATGACTGTGTGAACACTTCTTTCAGCTGCAGCGCCAGCTCCAGGAGCTCCAGCTGACTGCCACAGTCATCTGGTATGGACCCTGGGGGTGTTGATGCAAGGGTCTGCACAGATGCATGATGTGCCAGCAACCCAAGAGGGGAGAAAGGAAACTTATTTTTATCCAGATCCTTGCACTGACTCACCCAACGGCCTAAACAGTAGAGCTGGCATAACAGGAAGGGGGAAGAGAAGGGGCAGAGCGCACAAGGCCGTTACCCACTTCTTTCTGTTTGACCAAAGAGGAGGTTTGCTGGCAGAGGGAGATAATAGGGTCTGTTTAGCCAACAGTAGTGCTGAAAGAAAATTATGTCATAAGATGATAAACAGGTGCTCTTTTCCAAAACCCAGCTGAGCCAGTGAAAAAAAATTACTGTCCCCATTTTTTGTCGGCATCACCCTGTCAGATATTAATGATCCTCACATCTGCTGATACAGTTACTCCTACGTATATTCCCCAACTCTGTCTAGATTAAACAACCCAAGTTACCAGACTTACTATTTAAACTATCTGCATTAACTGAGATCCATTTGCCTAGATAAGATTAGGATAAAGTGAGCCAGATCTGAGGAGACAGTGGACTCCAGCTGAGGGACAATAAACAGCTGGCAGGTGGTAGTAACCTCTTCAATAAACACGATGTGCTTTTGATGTACTGAGGAACTCCATTCATTTAGTCCCTAAATGTTAGTCATGGTGATATAGAGACAGTCACATGTCAGTAAACACCATTTATCCATTCTTTACATGTGTGGCCTGGAGTAGTAAAAACTTCAGGGTGTGGGGTTTGCCATTTTTATTTCTTTATTAATTTCTTATTATATTCTTTCTATTTCTGCATCAATGGGATGTACACTTATGAAGCGTATGCTGAACTATATGTACATCTCCAGAGTCCCAGGTTTGTATTACAGCTGCTGATCCATCATCCTGGCTTACACAGTGACTCAATAGAGCCTATAAGCTGTGAAAGTGAGCTTGCAATTCTTGCAAAGGAATGCTCCTTACACAGGATGCAGCTGAAGAGCCTGCGATCTCTGGATTCCCTCTGAGAGGTTAGTTTGGAAGTTGCTCCACACATCAGCTGGAGAAGGGGCAGCCGTGGCTTTGTTCCCAGGGAGCCAGCAGAGGAGAAAGCTGCGCGCCCAAGGGCTGCAGTAGCTGTCGGTTACACGCGCAGTCCCCACGGACGCGCTGAGCTTGCTGCTGTCCTGGGCAAACAGGACGTCACCACCAACTGCCGCGTGGTACCTCACTTTCACATCCTCCCTGCCACGACACGTCTGATTGCCAAAGCCACAATCAAATCCTCATTATGAGGGCGAAGCTTTTCTTTAGAAGAGCATCCCCCACAGATGGCTGCCTACTTCAAATAAGCAAAGAGCTCCACTAACCTAAGAGGAGGGTTTTTTAAAATATCCTGGATGTAAACTACTTCAAGATACGCAGTTCTAAAAGATCTCAAAATGCTACTAGTCTAGGGTGTGATCTTAGACATGCTTACTAATTCACATAGTCCTTGCTCCTGTTAAGCCATGAAACTTAGTGACAGACTAGAGAATCTACCATGTGATAAGGACTGGATTGTTAAAAACATCAGTTTCTTCTTGCTTAAATATAAAAAGTAATGTTATTAAAATAAGAAAGACCATTTTATTAATCCAAAATATCATCTAGTTATTTAACAAAGACTTAACAATGTGAGTTATCTGCATTAACAAATACAGATGCTATAGTCAGAGGCAGGAAAGACTCAGGGACTGACAATAGGCTTGCTTTTTATGCTAATTATTTTTTCTGTTTGTTTTTCATTCCAAACAGACTATCTCTAATATTTTATTTCACTTGGTGGATTTTAGGAAAAGTCTAAGTGAAGAGAAAAATTCTGAGTTCTTTCTCTTTCTTAAGAAAGTAATATACAAATACTATTAAGATTTTTCTAATCTATTCAGCAGACTTCGTAACGAAATTAAACGTGTGTATATCTTTTTGCTATGTTACAACTGGTTTCTTCTCATCCAGATGATTGGACAAATGTGGTTTTTCATTCACATATAAATTTAAATTGCCACACCATTCTGTGCTGGGTGTAAACTTACTATGCATATGTCCAAGACAAAAGGACCATAATTGGGGAACCACTATCCATGGTGATTCTCACCAGCTAGAAATCAGAGACTGCATTCATTCTGGGAAAGGCCACATAACGTAAAATCATCACAGATACCTTGGCTTTTTTACTCTTCATTCAAGGGCTGGTACCACTGAGAGGGGATTTTCAAAGTGCCTTGCGACAGAAGAATCAAAGTTCAGCAAGAGCAAACTGAGGCCATTACTAAACATTTTGCTGATTTAATTTTAATACATATAATTTTTATGCAGGGATCTTATTTGCACAGCTCAAAAGAGTCATGTACTTGAAGAGCACTGCTGATTAATTAGGTTGGTTCGGTATGAATGAATTAGGTGATCTCTATGTCAAAGTTCACTATTGTGAACTTCACCCCATTCAGTGCTCCATCCTGTTCAAAAGACTTGTTGCTAACTTTACCTGGGCAGGAAAGGGAATCATATAAATCAAGCCTCTTGAGTACAGTGGGTTCTGTTACAGTTGTATAAATCCAGCTCATTACTCAGTTAAGGGGAACTGACTTTCTAGGTAGGTTTTGAAAACAGAGGGATCATGAGTCAGAAGGTTAGGAAACTGCAGGTTTTATGACCAGACCTGAACTCAAGTTCTTTGTTCCTGGGATGGAGTCTATACTAGCTTTAAAAGTAATCTGCCTTTTTCTAACTATATTGTGTATTTTGCTCCTATTTTCTCTAAAGACTGCAGAAACAACTGATTTAATTTATTTGGCATACTTATCTCAACCTGTCAGTAAAAAAAAAATTCACATTTCCCTTAGAAATATAACAAAGGTGGAACATGCTAGACTTTCCTTTTTGCTTCTTTGCTTCCAGTTCAGGAGTTCCTTTATTCAGTCTGATGTTAAATCTACTTGTATTAGAGAATCCTTTTTATCTGAGCAAATCTTATTCCTTAGCAATGAATCTCAGAACATTGTGGGGTGATTGTATAAAGCCATTGCTTTTTCTTTATTGCCCACTAAAGAAACATTTATGATTAAATGGGAAAGGGAACTATCTCATTCTCCTGAGCTGGAGATATTGGACTCAATAATGTCCTTCATACGTGTATGCTCTATTTCAGCTAACCTGTTAGAATTGCAATATAAAATTGTAAATCAATGGCATCAAGCACCTGTGAAGATGAGTAAGATTGCAAGTCATTTCTCAAATAGATTTGGAGAAACAGCTCCCAGCCAAGAACTCTTTTACATGTTCTACAGAGTCTGTCCTAAATTACCCCAATAAAGTCACTTGTTATACATCATATTGAGAAAATTTCCAGCTGTCTGATGTTAAGTACTCAGAAACACTATGCATAGGGACACTTGGACTTTGAGGCATGTGATGTACAACTGGATGTTAATAAAAATTGAGTTGCAGGCTATTCAACTGGTTATTTGCAGAGCTAAAAATTCAGAATCTTCTTCAATAATGAAAGTGGATCCTTAGGAATTTGTTAGAATCTGTTCTGTTTAGCTATAACAGCAGAAAATGCATTCTTTCTATACAAGGTGTTCCCTTATTGATTACTTTTTTGCTGGCAGGAATAGTTAAACCCAGCTACTCATAAACACTTTATGGGCTAGAAAGAATGAAAGAAAGGAGGAATTTTGTTTGTTTTTCATGTCTTTCTGTAATCACAATGGTATCTCTTTTTAAGCTTGTCATCTTCTGCTCGGCTGATTCTCTTGTAAGGGCTTTAATAACATGAATTTAATATGAACTATACCTTTGTACCTACAAATATATATCAGTCAAACCCCTTACTTTCTGCATTTTGGAATAAATTTACTATGGTTTATATATGTGAAATATTCCCAGACCTTACAAAAGCAGAGTTGCTAGTGCCCAGCATGCTTTTTACCTCCACAGAGCCTGGAGATCAGTGCAACGGAAAACTTAGCATGGCAGACAGAAAATATAAATTAAAAATACACACCACCCAGCTGACTTCAGCCCCACTCACAGAACTGACAATAGCCATTGAGCACACACTGTCACAAGGGTGTTCTCCCTCTCCCTGCAGAGGACACTGAAGGAGGGATGGATATGTCTTAGTGTGTCAACCTGGTGGTCTATGCTGCTCTGTGAGGAGACTGATGGCAGGTCTTCTGCTGGAAAAGGGATTAGAATGTTACCTAGAAGAATGCAAATAAGAGGAATCAAAGAATGATCAAAGAATGGATCACAGAGAGGAGAAAATCCAAGGAAAGACACCTGCACAGATGATGGCATCACATAGGTCAAAACATCTTCTTGGGGCTCGGAATTCAAAAACATGAGGCAAAATATATAAGCTAGAAAGGAAAATGGTGACTTCTTCACTTGGTGTCTTTGACTCAAAAATGCTTTCTAGAAGATGCTCGCCCATTTATGAATCATGAAGCTTAATTACATAAAATTGCCTGACCTGTGTTATACCTCAGGTTATGTTACCTAAAGGTATCTTTTGACCTTAAATTTTATGAATCTGCATAAAGTAGCTGTAAGGAAAGAACAGCAGAATATGATGTTGTTTCACTAATTTGAATTACAACATGCATTTGCATCTTCATTTGCATTTACTGTCTTAAGAGTAACTCTACTGAATGGAGTCGTGTGATGGAGTTGTCACTGTGAGTCAAAAAGAGGTGAACATGTGTTCTGAATGACCAAGATCACATTTACAGGACTGATGTCTACCAGCACAGCTCTAAAGAGATGCCAGCCCTGACAGGCATAGCTGTGTCAACAGAAGCCTCTGGTAGAGACAAAGTTGTACCAGTAAAATGGTATTTTTACCAATAATATTTTATGTCAGTGCTGGGAGATGGTTTTATTCTACTAGCAGACAGTATCCATGCTAAACTGCTTAGATTTTAGTATTCACAGCAAAATACTCCCCTCAGTGATTCCTAAACCAATCAATTTTGTTGTTGCTGCCAAAGAAAGGGCATACCAGTGGCCCTGGCAACTATCAGCTTTGTGCCACACATGGCAGCATTTAATAAAGGGAGAATGCAGAGAGAGTTTCAGGAGAAGTCCAAGATAAATCTGTTGGCCAAATAGTTATGTCAGGGAGGAGTGTGAAAAGATCAGGCTGAGCAAAGTTGGAATAAACAATGACTAACAAAAAAGGGTTTTTTTTTCAAAAATAGTTTCTCTCATTTGAAGCAAAGGTTTAACAATACTGGCAAAAGTGATACTGGAATGAATTGTGCTGACCCCGTGGTTTTTTGTAATTACAAGTATACTGGAAAATTCTTTGTGGTGTAAACTAGCTCTCAGAAAAGACTCTAGGGGAAAGGGTGAAGGGTGATAACATTTAGCACTTCATTCAGGAGCAGAGAATGAGGAGGGAACATCACTCTTAGGTCTGTAAGTGTAGGCCAGATGCATCAGCCTGATCAGACTGTGAGCAATTCTCAAGCCTTGCCCGTGAAAGGTGTGGGTGTTACTCTATTTTACTCCTTATTTAGCTGTGCTCACAGCCTCCATTTCCAGGGAGTTCCTAGGAGGTAGGTGTGCATGGCTTAAGGACCAGCCTGGCGTGTTCAGTCTCTACTGAGCTGTTGTGCAAAAGTGCAATTCTTTTTCAAAGAAATCTGTTCAAATCCAGGCGCTCTATAATTTGACCACTAATCAACCTTTACTCCACCTTAATAAAGTTGTGCGACATTCTTTCCCTTAATTTTTTTTTCCCCTTTTTATCCTAAATAAACTTCTTGAAGCCTTTCAGTACTCTGGTGCAGGTTTTTCTCTGTGACTAGTTCTGCAGCTTCAGCTTAGCGATGACTTTCCTGCTCAAAGGAGGCTTATACAACTCACTGGTTATATGTTAGAGCTTTCACTGCATCTGCACCACTCACACCTGAGCCCTTCTCCTCACTGAGGAACAGGACTCAAAGCCTGAACCTTAGGACATTCAGAAACAATTTGGAGAGGAAATGATTGTTAGGAATGTATTTTTAAGTAAGGTGAACTAGGGGTGAGGGATTTGGGGAAGCAAATTTCCCTGGCTGCTCTGACTGCTTCTTCTCTCTCCCTCTTGAGAAGTTGTACCATTTGTGCCTCATGGTGCTGTTCACAGTACTCACCCACCACAGGGATTTTCTCCTTATTTCCAGCACCAAAGCTCTGACTCTTCCATCACTCGTCCCACCATCACCCCCGTTGTCTGTCCCCACTGCAGCAGCCGCCAGTCTCACGTGTGTGCAGACATCCCACACAGGGCTGTGTGGTGCTTTGTTTCACTCCTCCTCGGGGAAAACTTGAAGGACTGGCAGTGAGGCAGGAAGGTGAGGGATCTGGGAGGGATGTAGGCACATCTCAGGGCAGGCACGGCTAGAGGCTGGGAGAAGCAAAGGACTAAAGGAAAGATTGCAATCTCCATGCCAAGGTTGTGCCTTGTGCCTCAGAAAGGCCGGCATTAACACACAGGAGGTCTGGAGAACACTGAAGTGGCCCATTCCTCTCCATGAGGTGTGCAAGCAGCCCAAGGATGCTAACACAGCTGGGAACCTGTGGATTAGTGAACTACTCTCTGCAGTTACTGTGCGTTCTTGCTTGCCCTTTCCATGGAATTTGGGCTCACACAGGTGAGGGAGAAGGGCTCAGCTGCCAGTGCAGGTGGGAGCAGCGTAGATCCAAATTCGCTCCTGTGGAGGGGCTGGAGCCAGCCGTGATGGGGTGAGGGGGCCCTGCAGCTCGGTGTGCCCAGCTGCAACTGCTGCCACTGCCCTTCTGCTCCCAGCCCAGGCATGGGAGATGCTGCCCAGCTTGGTTTGGTTCAGCCAGTGGAGACAGGAACCGGGTAAGGTGTGCACCGACTGCTACCCTGAGCCAGAGAGGATCAAACCCCGAGCGGGAAGCCCAGCGGGACTCAGGCAGGACCAAAACTTTGGCATGGTTGGGGGAGACGCCTGGCAGGGCTGTGCTGGGTGACTCCTTGGGAAAGTGGCCTCTGGCTTGGAGTATGAGCACTGTGTGGCTCTTGCTGAAGAACTGGGACAGTGACTGGTTTGGGGACATTCTCCCTTTTGGAGATGGAAGCACTGCTTGGCAAAAGCTGTGTTTGCTTTTGCTGGCACGGAGAGGGAGATTTTTAAAGCAGACCAACAAACAAAACTCCACAACGGCTGAAACAGCGAATTCAAATATCACTTATCACTCACGTCTTGCAAACTTGCTGCACAGAAAATGTTATTTTAGCACAAAGATTTTGGGAATGTGAGCAACACAGATCCCAATTTGTTGCAATAACACTTAATACGTGAAGAAGTTTTTAAATGGGATCCCGAATTGAGTGGGTAAATAAAGCGTATCTCTTTCAGTCGATTCAATCCGGCTCGGTGCAGCTAAGCGCCCCGGCGCTGGCGCTGCCCAGGACGATCCCGGGAGCGGTTTGGGAAGACCGGGAGCCGCGGGCGCGGGCCGGGCCCTGCTCCGCCCGGCGCCACCTCGCGGCCGCCCGCCCGCCGCGCGCCCGGTGCCTGCCGGGAGCGGCCGCCATGTCGCGCAGCGCGGGCTGTGGGCCGGGCGGGGAGGGCTGCGCTCCGCGTACAGACCTGCCTCTCTGGAGCCGGACGGGACCAGAGTTGTGGTGCCTGTCTTCTTCTTGTGTTCTGGGTGTCTTGTGCCGGGTCATCCGCACAGTGGTGCCACTGGAGCTGCGGTGCCCTGTGCCGCCCGCTGAGCTGGTGACACTGCCCGCCAGGGTTGTTGTTTTGGGGCAACATTTCCCCCCATGGCTGTGCGTCCCTTTCTTGTTCTACCCAGAAGTGAGATACCACCATTTAAATTGCCTGTGTTGGGACTTGGCATACCCATTGTCTGCAGAGAAAATGTTTGAGGTAGTAGGAGTTACTGTAAATCACGGTTACCTTGAAGGAGCGTAAATGGAAAAAACCCTGGAAAATACTTAAAATTTTTATTTGGGGTACAAAGAGCACAGTAGTTAAAGGGTTACAAATACCATTGGAAAATCAATAGAGGGATTAAACAGGAGTACTGGTTTTATCACACCCTGAATTCCCATTCTATAGATATAAAGCAAGATCCTTACTAATCTGTAATAAAAGTTCTCAGGGTTGTGGTGTAACTTTGCTCCATTCCCCATTTGGCAGGCATTAAGTCTGTTTTGTGATGGAGGTTTTGGGAGCAGGCAAGGAAGAAGCTGTGATCTCGCTGCCTCACCAGGTAGTATTGTGTGTTGCCAATGTCCTATGAAGTTGTAGTTGCCACAGCCTTGGCAATGTTATCATAGCAAGCCGGTGTTCTGCATTCTTTTAAGAACTTAATTATGTTGATTTTTTTTAAAGTAAAGTAAGTTTCCAGAAGTATATGGACAAGGTTAGAAATGTTACTAAAGTATACCCTTCAATGGGTGGAATGCTAGAAGATCCAGACAGCCACTGTTTGTTTTTCAGTCCCATTATTAGGAGGATAATATTTGACTGGGGAAAGGGTCTGACATCTGTTTTTGTAATTCCTCGGGCTTACAATACTACCTGACGCCATACCTGAACTGTAGTTTCTCTGGGTGTGGACAGGAGTGTCATGCACAATCGGAGTGGTACAAGGTGCCTGGACACCTGACATATAGTATCTTCCCTCAAGGGATGCAACAGTCCCTCTAGTGTCCAGACTTCTGAAGCCTGGAGCCATTGCCTGTAATGGACACTTCTCTCAAACCTCCAGGACTCACACTTCTGTTTCTGCTTTGTTCCATTCACTTACTGCCCACATGCTGTTCCTTCCCTCCAGCAGGATGCTGACCCCTGAAATTACAGATTTGCTCAGGTGTTTTTTCTCTTCTACATTGGACCTCTCAGGTAAAGTTCAGTTGAGAAGACAAAGTAGGCTTAGTGGTTTTGTGTGGTCCTGTGTACATACATCTACATGTATGGAAAAACCAAGACTTCTGAGTATCTCATTCTCCAACAGAAAATAGATGCTTTGTTTAACATCTTAGAAAGAAATTTCCTATGTTTGTAGAATGGGTTTATATATACTTTATATATTACTACTCTGAGCACAAAACAGGTCTTTCTCTCTTGGGTTTTATAAAACATGCTCAAAGTGGGGGCCAAAGAGAAAATCAATGATTGGAGACACTATATACTGATTTACAGAAAGATTAGGGATATCAATATTACAACCAACATGGATATTTATGCATTGTGTTTGTACTTTCTACTTGCATTTTATCCATAAGCTTACATCACATCAGAAATTCCTGAGCATTCAAAAATATTACATAAATGTTACATAAATGGTAAAGAATGGAAAGATTCTGATGAATATAACTGCCCTTTTGAACGTGTATCAAACCATGGTTGTAGAGAATGGAAGAATGACTTTGTGGAATTCAAGCTTTTTCTCCTTTGCAAAAGCAAGAACAACTGGAAATATTGTGTAAGGTTTAAAATTCAGATGGCTCAAGTGCCTTAGTCTAGGAGTTGGAGGAAAGAACATCTTAGCTGTACTGCTACCGCTTACATGTATTTAAAAATAGACAGCACAAAGACTGTGTATACTTCATGTGTCTTACACTGTGAATACAGCTTTGATGGTTTATGCCGTGTCCAAAACAAAAAGAGATCCTATACCTTCCTTTCTAACAAAAGGTTTACTTGAGACGGGCAAAAGCTCAGCTGAAATCAAGACATGTTGTTTCCCTACTCTAATATAGCTCAAAGTGTATCAATTTCCAGCTAAAATTTTTGAGACAATTAAAAAGGGATCCTTCAATAAATCTGGATTTTTTACAGATACAGGATGTGAGGAAGAATATTTCCCCCAACATTTTCTTTCTCCAGTGTCATTTTTATGTGGCTATCATGTAGATAACAGCAGGGAATTCCACTTAAGGAGATCCTTAATGGATTTAACTAATGGTTTCTTTGTGATGCTCTCAGACAGTTCTCCTGTAATGTGGATCCTCTAAATATTTAAATCCACCATTGAAGCATTTAATAGGAAGAAAGTCTCCTACCATTAGAATAAAGAAAAGGCTTTCAGCTGGAAACAATACCAAAACAAAATCTGATTTGTACAACTGCATCAAGAATCCAAGCCCACTTTGTGAGGCAGCTGATACAAGGACCTAGGGTGCCAGGTAAACAACAAGCAGTCATTTGTATATTCAGACAATCTCTGTCCTTTGCTGTTTCTCTACATCCTCCATATTTTTGAGGGCTGTTTGTAGTGATTATTAGTTTGAGTCATCAATAAGCTGGTAAAATAATACTGCTCCTTACTGTTGGTACAGGGAAACTCCTAACCCAGGGGCTTGTGGAATCTTGAAAATAGTGGATAGGTTAACCTGGGATGCTTCTCATTGTTTTGAGTGTTCTGACACTGTTTCAAAGTGATCTTTCTTACTGCTCTATCCATTATCCTCTTTATCTATTCTTCTTACAAGTGGAGTCTAATGTTTTTCGAGTTCCATAAAATATTTGAGCTGGAAGGAAAAACCTTTTAGAAATCTACTCACTGTATTGTCGAGACCCATTTTTTCTCTCCTGTCACTTGCTTGGGAAGAACAGCTACTTCAGAAACTAACACTGGTCTTTAAGGTGTCTGCTTAGTGCTGGATTTTACCATGTTTCCCTTGCAAAAAGAACAAAAATCTACTGTTTTCAATCTAGTTTTTTTCCTGAAAATGATAAATAATAGAAAAATAAAGGCTCCCCATAGCTTGTGTTCAACTGAACAAAACCGTAGATCTGCAGTTGCCTCACAGCTGCTTTGTGGTGTATAAAATACATCCCTACCTTTTGAATACATAGGACTCCTTGAAAAATAAAAACTTTCAGCTAAATAAATCTGTTTATTTTGTTCTGCACTGTTTGGGCAGGGACATTTATTTCTGCACATGATTTAAATAAATTTATTGGGATTTTCTGCAATCACTTGACAATCTGTACTGTCTAAATCCACTTGTAACCTGTTCCATATCTATCCCTTAAACATAGACACTTTTAACATTTTATTCTCTGATACTTCTGTGATACAATTAATTTCTGAATTTCTGTCACTTGGTATTGTTACACATACAGGCATGTAGAGCCATTCTGAATTCTTGTGTGCACAACCATGGTATAAATACTACACAATATAAGCAGTAAAGTTTCTCACTTGCTATGGAAGCTGGCCATCCAGAAAGGGCACACTGGATCAAGTTGCCCAGAACGATGCCCTCATTTAGCTCTAGTGGGGAAGTTCTCTGAGAAAACAAGCAGGTACATTTGGATTTTCCTTCTTGTTGTGTCTCAGCACTGTTAGCGATAATGCAGAACTATCAGCATGTTCCTCTCATGCTCGTACTTTGTGTTGCATGGATACACTCAAAGGCTGGAATTAAAGGCTTTCTTGCTATCCTACCTACTGCCAGAAATGGAGTGCCTGTTTTTAAACCAGGTGCTGGGTTCTTTGTTACACTGTATCTCCTGCAGTTATGTAAGCCAACCAGAGTCAACAGATTGGGTAGTAACATTCACGTAAATCAGTGAACTAGTAGCATTATGTATCCTCTTGCAGACCAGAATATGCATACCCCAAATCAAAAATAGGGTGAAATTTATTTGGGGGGGAAGGAAAACGGTAATGGGTTAGTAGATGGAAACTGCTGTTACTTAGATCCACTCAAAACTTTTTTGATCTAGGTGCCTGTGTGGGTTACTATGTATGTTAAGGATGTTATGCCTATGTGCTCTTGCAGCCCCAAAAGCCCAGTGTATCCAAAGCAGCGTGGCCAGCAGGTCAAGGAAAGTGATTCTACCCCTCTCCTCTGCTCTGGTGAGACCCCACTCAGAGTGTTGCACTCAGAGTGTTGCATCTGGCTCTAGGGTCCTCCGCACAGGAATGACACTGACCTGTTGGAGCGAGTCCAAAGGAGGGCCACAAATATGATGAGGGGGCTGGAGCACTTCTCCTATGAGGAGGACAAGGGTGAGAGAGTTGGGGTCCTTCAACCAGGAGAAGGCTGTGGGGAGACTGTAGAGCAACCTTCCAGTACTTAAAGGGAGGGCTACAAAAAAGCTGGAGAGGGACTTTTTACAAGGGCTTGTAGTGATAGGACAATGGGAAATGGATTCAAACTGAAAGGGAATAGGGTTAGATAAGATATTAAGAAAAAAAGTCTTTATTGTGAAGGTGCTAAGGCATTGGAACAGATTGCCCAGAGATGTGGAAGTGTCGTTCTTGGAAGTGTTCCAGGCCAGGCTGTATGGGACAAGGTTTATGCTTTATGTAAGCAACCTGGTCTAGTTGAAGGGTATCTCTGTCCATGGCAGGGGGTTAGTTTAGGAAACTAAATAGTCTTCAAGGCCCCTTTCAACCCAAACCTTTTTATGATTCCACGATTTGCATGACAAAGGGCACTTCACAGAATCAGAGAATGTGTCAGGTTAGAAGGGACCACAGTGGGTCACCTGGTCCAACTTCCCTGCTTAAGCTGGATTATCCTCGGGCACATGGCACAGAATTGTGTCTGGATGGTTTTTGGATATCTTCAGTGAGGGAGACTCCACAACCTCTCTGGGCAACCTGTTCCAGTGAATGCTCACTCACACAGTAAAGAAGTTCTTCCTCACGTTTAGGTGGAACTTCCTGTGCATCAGTTTTTGTCTGTTGCCTCATGTCCTATTGCTTGGCACCACCAAGAAGAGCCTGGATCCATCCCCTTGCCACCCTCCCTTCAAATACTTAGGGACATTGATGAGGTCCCTTCAGTCATGTCTTAGGCACCTAACTCCTTTTTTTTGTGCCTTTATGCCTTTGAAAACCTCCTATTCTTACCTAATTTATTTATGTATTTACTTTTGAAGGTGTTGCCTATTTAATCTATAAGAGCAAAGAAAAGATGTAGTACTAGTCTGAATTGGTACAGGAGCAAATGCCTCCAAAAATAGTGTGATTTTTTTAGAGAGGCCCATCTGTGAATTGCTGCTTTGTGCTGACCCACAATTTATGCAGCTTTTGCCCAAATCTATCAGACGAAGCTCTTAAAATGGCTTAAAAATAGTTTGTAAGTGTTACAGGCATTCAGTCAAATTAGTCACTTAGTCAAATCATCCTTTCAACTGGTGCTTTCAGCAAATGGTTAAAACATCATTTGAGGAAGGACCAGGTGTATGATCTAATGCCTGAAAGCAGCTCACGCTCAATGACATAATCCTAAGAATAAATGTATTGTAAATGTATGGCCAAACACAAGAGACTATCTGTCATCAAGTAGCTAGAAGTGCCACATGGTTTTTGTATCACTGTGCTGGAGCCACTGAGTGTTGTGCAGCACTTTCAGCTCTTCTGAGAAAAATACCACTTACTGCTTCAGCACTCCCTGGATCCAGGGCAGATGCTTTTAAGAAATCCTTAACTGGCAGAAGTAGAATCTTGCTGAGTGTCTCCTTCTAGACAGAAGGAACTAAAACTCCCAGAATTTAACATGTACAGCTTTTAGTGGTAAATATTGAATGGACTGTGGGACAGTGTCTTGCCTTTTGTGGGAGCATAGCTAAACAGACAGAGGACACTGGGAGTCCTGTGTACAAGAATCAAAGTCTGGGTCCATCAGTGATGCACATGATACCAGGCTAATCACTCGGCCTCTTTATGGCCTGTTTCTACTAGTGTATCAGGATAATGCACCATATGGTCCTTTGGAAGAAAATAGACTTGGAAGAAAGGAACTATACTACTGCTACCACTACATTGACTATTACAGTTGCAGCTGTGCTTTCAGAACCACAATCAATAATACATCACTCATTTTAAGATTATTCTAGATTTCTCCAAGAATACCTCTTGCGCTAGCCCTCATTCTTATCTCTCCATTTTTCTTCTGTAAATGTGTATAGTTCTGTCATTAATGTGTTTACATATAGTTTTTAACTGGACTCATTGTGCCTGTCTTCATGCTTTTTCTTGGTAATCAGAGGTTGTGCTAGAGTTCCTTGCTTGTTGATTTTTTTTTCTTGGAGTATGGTGTGTTTCCATTTACTGTTTAAAAACTAGCACTTAAATGGAGTGTTAAATCACTTCTGGAAACTGGGCCTAAAATAAACGGTTATACTCTATGAAAAACCACATCAACCTCTTGACCCTGCTCTTGCCTCTTTCCAAAGGCATGTTAGGAACAGCTGTGTATACAAATTGAATGTACTCTCTATCTTCAAACCCTTTACTAGGACCCATCCTAGTTTTTGAGTGCTCATTGCAACTCTATCATAGTTCAAATCTATCCTCTCCTCCTAAATCTGCAACTACCTTCTCAGCTTTCCTCTCTGTTTCCTGCCTCTCCTGCAGCCCTTACATTAATATCTGCAGGTGCTCCCCCTTCCCCCCCCCACCTCTCCTGTGTGTCACTTCCAAAGCACTCTGCATTATTCATTTCACTGGTGAGCCTTCTGAGTTCAACTGAATTGCTGTTAGCCTCCCAAATAGTTAAAAGAGTAAAAGTAATTACACCATTGTATTAAAATTGGGGAATTAAACATTGGACAGTGATGAACCAGAGTCAGCATGGATTTTGCTGTTTCTGGGGAGGAGGGGCTTTATGGTCTTCATTTCTCACAACTGTTGGGCAATGACACTTTATAAAAAAAGTGAAGAGACCTAATTTTTCAACACGGGAAACAGAAAAGGAAGAAAATTATCTGTAATAAATTGGAAATAAGAACACAGGGTAGAACTTCTTTTGTGGCTATGGTAGCAATAGTGAATATGTACATACAAGAGGATCATTCAGCAGTCACCTCTTCTGGCAGCACATGATGACTGAGATTTTTGTTGCTCCTGGGTACTTGGCGCTAGTGGAGCAACAAAGGACTGGAAAGTCTGATCTTGCACCAGCCAGACCCAAATTCTCAACCTAGTTTCTGAATAAATGGGAGACCAAAAAGAAGGGGGAGGAATTTTTCTGCAGTCTTTCTTTCCGGAAGGGAAAAAATATGTGAACAAGTGAATCCTCACAGCAGCAGGTAGAGACAAATCTTTCCTCTTCTGTCCTAATTCAGCAGTTGGATCCATGCCTGGGATGTTCACCAGGGAACCTTTCTTGTAGTCTCCTACTCTGGGGGGTGGCAGACAGTCCCACAGCCCATTTTGACATTCAGAAGTAAAGGCACTGATGAAGGGAAGCTCTCCATGGCTTAAACAGGGAGGCAGGGATAAGAAAAGAGATCATTCATAGGGTCTTTATTTCTCTTGATGCGGAGCTTCTATCCTGGTGCATTTCTGTGTGTATGTCCCCTGATGTCAGTGGAATTAGCGTCAAGGGGGGTACAGCAGCGTGTCCCACAGGCATGGTCGCAAGGCAAGGAAGAGATCTCCCAGGGGCCTTCTGAATTTATGATGCAGTGGAATAGTAGATCTGAAAATGAATACTGAGTGTGAAGTGGGGGCTGGGATATTTCAGCTCATTAGTGATTGTTAAAAATAACTATTACTCTGTGAGTGTAAACTCTATTGAGTATGCTGTGCTTAGAATGAGGTTGAGCAAGACACTTCTTCACAACCCAGTTATTATGCATGGTCATCTACAATCATTGCTTTTTATACTGTGGCTTTCCAAGTGTGTAAAAAACACTTTATACTCCTGTGTGTGTCTAAGCTGATTTCACACAGTCCAGCCCAAGCCGCCATGTGCGATTATTTAGTGATTATTTTATATGCCTTTCTAATGTAAGACTCTGAGCAATGGCAGATATGTAATTGATTGCTGTTTTTGTAAAGTATCAGCTTCAGCCAGTAATCAATTTATTACCAAATGTTTCTTGGAATGAGCAGCTTTCTCCCTGACAGTAATCTCATTGGTTGTGACAAGATATGATCAGGTGACAATGAGACCTTCTCAATAACACTACAGTAAATCACACTCAATAAGAATAAAGAGTCCTGAGTAAAAATAATTCCATTTTCTATTAACAAAGCCCTTGGCAATTGGCAGCCAGTGCCACAATGGCAATACTACAGACACTGCTGGAGAAGTAAGAGATTGTTGTCCTGAACAGAAAAAGTTAGTGGGAAGCTCAGTTTAAGTGAGCTTCCTACATATGCTCATTTTTCACTGCTAGATCTGACAACCTTTTCGGGGTGAGTGTGTCCCATTTTAAAGCTTCTCTCCCTTTGAGGTTCTGGAACTGTTGGGTAAAACTTAATTCTTGGTATCTGTTAAGGCAGCTATATCCAATTTACCTCCATGGTAATATACTCCAAGATAATATACTTTACCAAGTATGCACAGAGGTACTGTGCATATATTTTTATCTTGACATTTATATCTTACAGTTACCATTGCATTTATTTATTGTATTGTATTGCTGTTGTGTCTCTTGGACAAGAAGTAATCTCATGGCAGGAAGATCTGTTGTTGTTCCAGTGTTTTCAAAAGGGAGACAGTTCCATATTCAGCTTTCTGCTTCCTGCACTGACATCTCTCATTCTCGTTGCAGACAGTTGTTTCAGAGAGATGCTTTGAGAAGTCATGTAAGCCTAGGCTGAAGAGATTTCTAACTCTCTCTGAACTGTCCCATAAAAGTCTCTGAAAACAGCTGAGAATCTTAAAATTCATTAAGCACAGTGGCTTAAGAAGATACACAATCTCTAGTCTATAATATAAGAACTGTACTTTACATGACCGAAGGTTTTAAAGTCTCTTTCCCTGATGAATATGATCCTTGAAAGCTGCAAACACATGACTGTGCTGTGTCCAAGACATGATGTCGTTGTGCTCAAGACTGGGTGCTTCTCAACTGTGTTTGGTCAAGTGCAGTACTGTTCAATGGCATCAGTCTTCACATGTTGATTTTAAGTAAATTAATTTGTCACAGGTGCCAGTGGACTCTGGCACCTCCATCATGCTGGCCCTGAGTGTTCAGATGACCTGAAATAAATTCTAGTATTGATAACTTTTATTGGTTATGGTAATCATGACCAATTAAGTGTTCATTCTGATATTTTAAGTCTCTCAGTCATTACGTATTATTTCTTCTGGTAAAACCACTGAAGAACAAAGAACAAATTGTGAATATCTGAACTGCCTACTGTGAGTAGCCTATATTTTGCCATGGATAGGCATGAATGGCTATTTAGGACACCAGAGAAGCCTGAGACAGAACGATACTATATTTTCTTCCACTAGCTCCCAGCTAACAAGTAACTTCAGGAAAGAAAATGTCCTTGATGTATCTGTTCTTTAAATAAACCATCCTGCTCAGATCAGCTACTTCCTCAAAACTCAGACACTTCTGTGAAATAAAATGCACAATATTATTTTAACTGAAGAAAAATTATTTTCATTTGCATTTCTGCAGACTTGAGTTGACTAAAGAATTTTTCCTGAGATTTAAAAGAAGTTGCCTTTGGCCACAAAGTATGAATGAGAGTTGTAATCCAAAGGTGATTTTTTCAGCAAGATCTTATCAAACACAGGGTTGAAATGAAATTTTTTTTCCCCATCTTATCTGTTACCAATGGATGATAGGTTTTCCTTTCATCCTCTGTATGATACCTCCCACAATGGCATCCAAATCCATGATTAAGTTTCTGATTGCTAATTAATGCAAGTTATTATTTACTGTTATTATTAAGTAAGGGCAGGGCTGCCTTCATCTGTCTGGAGGGTCTGTCATTATGTCTGCTCTGTGTATTGCCACTACAGTGGAACTGAATATGCTTCAGCCTCATACAGATGCACTGTGTCAGAAAACATCTGCTAGCTGCTGATTTTATGCATATTACAGAGACTTTATGTACTGTTAAATGGACCACTTCTTCATTCCAAACCATAATTTTCCATGTGGCATCATTTGATCTGTCCTCACTCCAACATTTGGTTTGATCAACTCATTTCTTCCTACCCAATATGTTTGTTGTTACCTCCTCCATGGCTGTGTGTGTCCTCTCTGTGAATGGAGATTACTACAGTGCTCCTGTCACAGTAATAAGGTGGTAGGGCAAAATGTGTCATTTTAATTAATGTATTTTATTTCCATTAGCTTCTTTCATCACTGAGCTTGAGTCTAGACAGCTTAGGTTTGATTATGCCAACTGCTACCTGGCTACATAGTAGCATTCCGTGATCTAATGCAGTGCAGTTTTTCGGAAGTACCAAGGACACCTAACTGGCTACTAGGTTTAGAAATTAAATGCAGCTAATGAGGAAAAGCATGTCCTCCACACAGAACTTTGCTCTGCCTGTACACTGAACTTCCAAATAGACGAGTCAGAGGGGAAGCTTGTTCAGGTCACTGCCCTTTGGAGACACATCCGTTTCAGCCCTGCTATTATCCTCCTGGGAATCGAGCTGCGGGGCCATGGCAGCAGAAGGTGCAGGAGGCAGAAGTGGGAAAGGGCTAAAAAGGGAGCCATTCCCTTTAGAGATGGGGCATGCTTTGCTATAAATTTTTTTGCTTTAATTTTCTTGTGATGTTTAACTTTATACCACCTACCCATGATATAACCCCATGATTACTTGAAATTACTGCAGAAGAAGTTACTTTGTTGATCCAGGCTGCTCAGGATTGCTCTGCACGGGCTGTGGATTGACGAGTCTTTGCCTGTTCATTCCTAACAGTTCTTGAAACAACAGATCTCTTCTGTACCTGTTGAGTCAGAGCCTGGTATTACTACAGCTCTAATTACAACAGAGAAAACAGTACTTTGCTAACCTTTGGCCATGGTGACATTTCTAGAGGCTACAAGGAAAAAGATGTAAATTTGAATGGCACCTACCAATCATTTCTGATATACGAAAGTAGCAGGAGGCAGGCACATACTGCAGGGGAAACATTTTTGCCCATCAAACATGACACAGTCTTTCTTGGCATGCATATAACTTCATTGCTACATTACAAAATAATAATACACACACGCATACCCAACAGAGATTTTGCATATTTAGTGATTTTGACAAGTTTGAATAAATATGGTTTATTATTATCATCATTATTATTAATAATAATAATAATGTACATTTAGGTAGCTCTTTTAATGTTCAAAGCACTTTATAAATGCTAGTTTGTTAACTAATCCTTGCAACATCCTTGTGAGGTACAGAATTATTGTCCAAATATTAGAGATATATATTGGTGTGCAGTGCACCAATTTCCAGTAACTTTTTAACAAGAGCCTTAAGTCTGATATACAATGTGTGTCCCTATATTTCTGGAGTATCTGGGATATATTTCTGGAATACATAATAAATGTATCTAAAATAAATTATTTCTTCCATGAAAGCAAAGTAGAGTGGATATATCATTCATGTGTCTATAATTCTCTTCCAATTAATTTTCTCTCAAAAAAAATTATAATTTAGTTGTGCTTGAAGTAACAGTCACGGAACTCAGCAGTGATGTTTGTGGGGGTACTGGGGTGCAAGGCACTATGCTTATTTTTATGGGTGAGTGAAAAAGGCTAGTTCCTATCTTGGATATTTTGCATTCCAAGAATATATTAAGAGACAACAGATGAATGCAACAAAGAGACAGACATCTCGAGGTTACAGTGGGAGGATTACAATTACTATAAGAAGTGGTGGTCACAGCACACCAACTGTTTAACCATTCTCAGCTAATTTTTTAGTCATCACAACAGTGAGAGTAAGAGAATTATTTGAAGGAGGATGACAAAATTACTAGGCAGACTTCTGTAATGTTTCCTTCACATGCAGATATAAAGACATGGGGAAAATACCTTCATAAGAAAATAGGATGAAAAACATTTCACCTTTCGTAAAAATGAGGTGAGAGCTAAGGATTCTGATTCACTATATGAAATCATGAAGGATGAGAAGGGATAAGCCCTCAAGATAAATACTGAAGTGAATTTGAGTCTTAAATGAAATGCAAGGTATAGGCATGCAGTGACAGTGAAGTGAGGTGACAGGAGTGAAGTGCCAAGACAGAAGATGACGGGTGTGTTTTGATAGAGCTGTTTGGTAGAAGCTGTTGCAGTTCTAAGGCTGTAAGAGCATCTGTTTTTTAAACTTCAATGAAAGCCCCGTGTTTCTTGGCTGTTCTACAGGAGGCTGTGAGGAGCCTTCTGACCCTTATTTTGTGTGGCGTCCATGACATGGACACCAGTTCTGTGGTTTGCATCCATTTTAGTCCTGTGCAAGAGTGTCTTGCACTCTTGCTTGGTGTTCAGCTAAAACACTCCCTGTGTTTGATATGTGCCTGAAGACTCAGTTGAGACGCAGGGAAGGAGTGAGATTTACATACCGCATTCGTCTCTGATCGATGTGATCTCCATTCTTCACTGCTCATGGTAAAGCCTTCTCCACACATCACTCCTGAGGCTACAGATCCTTTGCCATACTGCCATTCCAGCCCTTTCAGACAGCCTGGTATGGTAGTTGCACATATCCCCACGGCATACCAAGGTGTAATGTAAACATATACAAACCCATTTTAAACAGGAAACAGCCTTGTTGTGGTAGCACTGAGGTCTGTGCAGATTAATCTAACCTTTGAAAAAGACACTAACCCTAATTTGTGTATTATTTCCAGTATAAGCACTTGGGTTTTGATCGAGCAATTAATGTACTTAATGTGAGTCTTTGCATTGCCTGCAACGGGCTTTGGATTGGAACCATAATCCGGATGCCTCACATGCATATATGTCCTTAATTAAAAATTTCGAAATTGCTGTTACATAATGAGGATCCCAAACCTCCTGTGAAGCATTTCAGCTAAGCCAGTGAAAAAAAAATGCACTCGGTATCTTGCCATCACAGTCAACATGAAGCAGAGCTTCTCTATATTGAGACATGTGAATTATTGGTTCAGTGAGAACACTAAGTGAATGTCTTGACTTTTGCTTGTTTGTAATTTATAAACAAAACTGCTTTACGGTAATTTAGCTACATTACACACACACACACACACACATACATATATATATATACACACAAACCCTCTCTGAAAGTTATGATCAGCTTTTAAAACAGGCTTAGAGTGAACATAATAAATAAAACTTAAATATACCAACTGCTTCTGTTGTTTCAGTTTCTGTTTTCTGCATTCATTCAGTTTGTCAGGCATATTTAAAAAAATATTGCTATACTTTTTTACCAAGATACATACCAGAGATACATCCTGTAGCAGCTGTCCATCATTAGCCACAAAATCATTTTACAATGACCTATATGAAAAAACTGAAGCAGGCCTCAATCATATCCCCTCTCTTGTGCAGTAAAAGCAGTCATTCAAGATTTTAACTCATTTAACTTTTTTTCAGCAGGAAATACCAGGCTGGTCTCATAGCAAGTACTCTGACTTAGATTCATATGACCTGCTTTCTATTCCTGGCTCTGGCTCTGAGTGACCTTATGAAAGTCATTTTTATCTACTATTGTTTTTAAATGGACAGAATGGTTTCCTAGAAGAATGGGTCAAGCATAGGCACTTTTCTATTTCCATTATCCCACCTCAAAAATCTATCCCTGAAGAAGCTACACACCTACACATAAAAATGCCAATCAAGTGTTTGCCTCAAATAAGATGCTCTGCCTCTCTCCTTCCTGCTTTCTCTCTTTTGTTCTTTATAGCATGAGGAAGTCAGAGTGGAGTGCCCAAATAATGTTCTATAAATATAGATAACTTGAGAAGACTAATTACATATATACATCTCTGCTCCAGTAGGCTGAAGTGATTTCTGAAAGCAAATACCGCATGGACAAAAGTGAGCTTCCCAAAATATTTATGGGCTTACTGTACCGCTACACCCAATACATGATAAGTGTTTATTGGAAAACTGCCTTCCCCTTTAGCAGTATAACTGTCAGACAACAGTTCATACACAGCAACACAAAGTCATAACTTGGAAGATAATCTTTCATATGTTCCGAACAATATGCTTTGAAATCCTACATTTAAAAGGGTTTAACAACACACAATACCCCAAACTATCAAATAAGCAGTAAAAGTAACATGCAGAGCCAGACACAAAACCAGAATGAAAAAGATTTTTTATTATTCTCCTCTGTATTACCATAAATGACATGCTATATTTAATTTTACAGTGCCCCTGGACAAATCATCAAATACTTTAATAACTACACAAACATTAATATTTAAATACAAGAGATCCCCTCAGTTACTGAATAATCATAACTCTGGATTGATAGGGTACTAAATGGAAAAATCTTGTTTAGACAGTTGTAAGTGGGGGAGGGTGTTTAATGAAACAAGTTTGATGGTCTTGTCATCGTAAAACTGATAGATATTTGGCACAATTTATATCTTTGCTAAAAAGAAGTTTGAGAAATGGAACAATTGTGGTGAAGATTAATTTTCCCTTCTTCTGCTGTGAGAGCATAGTCCTTTAGGTCATTAGCAGGAATGTGTGACATAGATTGCACTTTACCCATGCAAGCTCCATGCTGACTCTTAGAAAATGCACTTGTTAAATAGCTGTGACTTCTATACTTGTGAAATGGGCTGCCCAGCTATCATCACAGCTATCTAAACTCATTTTATGAGAGTGATGAATATAGATGGTAAAAGAGACAGCATACAGAGGTCTGGCTGTCAGTGTTTGTTAGGCCTGACCACCCATTCTACCCACTGTCCTTAGAGGGATTTTTTTAATCCAGATTTTGTCTTGTTGCTTCAGCCACTCTTCCAATTAAATGTTCTACCTAATAATGGAAGTTTGACTACTAAACCACAACAAGAACAGTGAACTGGAAGATATTTTTAATCCCTCCAGCACCACCAAAAAACCCATCAGACAAATCAAAACAAATCAAAACAAAAATAAACCAAACCAAAACAAACCAAAAAGACTGAAAGACTTCTCAAAGTCACTCACATAAATGCCTGAACCAGAAGCCTGAAACTTGACTAGATTTTCAGGTCTCCAGATCTGGGACTACGTTCATGCATGTATATTATGTGTCACTGAGCACAGATGACACTAAGCTAATGAAAATATTTGATCATTGCTGGAAAAAGGCTTGGCTTTTATTTGTATCAACTCTCACTCTGCTTGGGTGCCATAGCTTTTGTAGCCAAAGGAAACGCTTATGGACTGGGAGGTGGGCTGTGTTCACTTACGAATCCCTTATATTTGGCTTCATGCCTCTTTCCAGGAGAGTCTGTTTCTGCAATGCACCTTAACATTTTCTTTTCTATTTTGGGGCACTGCCTCAGACTCTGCAATTTTAAGAGTTCCTTTTTCTTCTGTGGAGCACTTTCTCCATGGAGCACTTCAGCTCCATGGAGATAATACAGTTCTAGCTGTATTGTGTTTCTTGGCCCCTTCTCAGCTGGGAAATACCCCTTTGAGGGAAATTCAGGTGAGAACATGAATGTGTTCACATTCTAGCTTTGGAGGAGTAGAGGGCAGGTGCCACAGAGACATAAGGCCTCTGAATAACAGGACATGGACTGGCAGACCTGGAAAGTAATACCATTAGAGTACTCCTCCAGATGCGGACAGCTGACAAACTTTAATGATGAAAGCTGCATCCAAGCCAGTTATGATGAACTAATTAAATATCTTGCTCCATTTAATAAAGGAAGTATAGAAGAATCCAAAGCTGTCTATAAATCACCTACCCACTGCTCTGCCAAGCTTCTACAGTGGCAGGAAAGGTGAGCAAAAGAAAAGACAATAGGGAAAAACTAAAGGACTAAGACCAATGGAAGTTTCTGTGCTAGGAAAGAATGGCTGTTATCACCACATCTTAATGAAAAAAAAATATTATGGAAACTCCAAAGCTATGGGCCTGGAATCAGAGCAAAGAAGGTTAAAATAGCATAAGAAGTTAGCACAATTGCTGCTTCTTAGAGCTGAGCAAATCTTTAAATAAGTAATTAATTCTCTCTGCCTTGACTTTGTATGCTTAATTTATCATTCAGTTCTTGTAACTTCATTTATTTTTCCTTTTCCTTGTTATAAGGCAGCAATAAAACAAGAAGCTGGAATTGAGTTCTTGATATTAAGAAAAGGGCTGATTAGTCTCTGAGACTAACTCTGGGCTTGGGCTGCCTCCACCTCTGCTGCTGCAGTAGTAATGCATACTCCCTTGAGAGGCCAGATTTAGTCACTGAGCACAACCTCTTTTTCAGGAGAGGAAAATGTAAAGAGACAGCAGTTTCTAGCAATAAAATAAAAACCAAAATAACATGCAGCATTTCTCCCCCAGTCATTTCTTCCTTCGTCATTTCAGCTTTTCTTGAAATGGACAACCCTTGCCCATTGATGAGATTTTGAGCTGTTCATGATTATTTGTAGTGCTTGAGAGAAAAGCTGATTTTGCACTTGCGTGTGTACAACAGAAAATATTTTCTCCTTTTTACCTCACTCCAAAAATCTACCTGAAACATGCTGAGAAACTAGAAATACATTCCTATAGATTAATCTCATTTGAGGACATTGGAACACTGGTGAGGAATGAAATTCTACAAAACCGTATTACTTTATGATAAAATAGTGAATTCAATGTACTGGAATGAGTAATTGAACTCCCCAAATTGCACTGTGATTTCTCCCTTCCCCAGTATGTGCACGGGTGTCTGTATTTTTGTACAGCCATGGGAAAGCTACTGTACAAGGATGTATTAGTGAAGTCTTTCAATTTAGTGTTAACAAGTTTTTTGAGATGCATATACATTTTCCTCAATTCCAAGCATCCTCTTTGAAAGATATCTTTGAAGTCCTACAATTTGAAGGTTAGAGTGCCTTTTGCATATCACTTAACCATTCTGATTGCTTCCTATTCCTTGACAAAAACACAGATAAGCAGCTATTTTGTGAAACGGTATTTTGAATATCTGAAGTAATTTCTAGGGATGACATAGTCCCAAGGTGTACTGGAAGCTTGAATTAATCCTAGAAATCATAAATGGAAATGTTGGAGAAGTCTTCTGTTCACTAATAACACCACTCACAACTGAAACTATTATTTTTTCAGCCTTCTGTGAAACAGAAGTACAGATGGTTGTCTATGTGCATAACATCAGCGATGCCCAAAGCAAAGAGATTACAAATACTTTACAGAGTTGTTATCACCAAATAAGTACTCAGGAGAATACAGAAAGGCAGAAATTCACCTTAAATCTACAGAAGATTTTCATGGCACTCTATTTACCATTCTATTGTCTGCTGCCATAACCTCTCAGAAAGCACAGATTATTGCTCTAGAGCAGATTTCCTTTACTATTTTTTTTTTCCTAGAGCAGGCTAGATTTTGTTTAGGATGTAATTTTACACTGATGATATTTAACTTTGCAAATGAAATTAATTGTGGGAAACTATCTTACACAAACTGAATACATGGTCAAAGAGTTTGCAAAACAGTTCCTGTGAAGATCAAAACTATTTGGCATATGCAGTGGTTAAAACCTTGTCTCTATAATGGTTCCTTGATAAAAAATGGCCTAATGGATTTAGCATCTTCCAGGAGGGATTCACATTAACACTGTTGTGTTTAGCCAGAATACCTTTCCAACTCTGTAAGGTGTGGCTCTTTCCTGTGAAAATCTGTGATATTGCAGAAGACGGTAACCAAAGTTACCATTTTTTCTTCACAGGAGGAAGAAATTTCATGAAGATAATTGGCTGCTGAAGTCTGAAGAAATCAATCAGTGCACACATTTGTTTCACTATAAGACCAGGGCCCGACACCTTTCAAGCTAAGAGAACATCTTTGGACATGCCTGTGGATGCCTATATCAGGCTGAATAGCTCCAACACTTGCTGTTCTTGCAGCAATCTCTCTTTAAACTGCTGCAGTCCTTCAGTTCTTGTGCTGCTGTTTTCTTCTCTGTCTGGCATAAGCTTTTAACAACACTTAAGTATTTTGCTGAGATGTGGTTTGTCTTGTGTTCCTTCAAACTGATTTTAGCATTATCTTTTACTATGCTAGATCTATATGTTTTCAAATTAATACAGAATGCAAATTCCTTTACTGTATTACTGCATTTCAGCATACTATGTCAGTAAATCCCAGAGCTGCAGTCTGGAATATTGTCTCCAGGACAAAAGAAAATATATTTATTCAGAAACATAGAAATATTTTCTGGATTTAATTGCTAGTTGAACTGATATTGATGCTGTCAACTTCATGAGGTAGCTCTCGTTCAAATATGACAAGAAATCATCGCCTTGGTCACACCTTGGCATTTTTGCCACCAGGCTCCAAGAGACCTGCATCAATTTGGTAATACAACTGTATCTAGTAGTTTTCATTCTTGATGATTTTTTTCTTCCATCTCTTGCTGGAATAGGCTAAAAATTAATGTGTTTCACTGATGGATTACCCTGATCTGTCTGACACATGATGACTTTCATCTGTTTTAATAGCTGCTGTAAACATGCAGGCAAAGCAGTGGTGTAGATGAACATAGAAAATAATCAAATCATCTGGTTTTGATGAAAGTGTGTAAAACTCTAAAGTACACTTAAAAAACATGAATCAAAAGTTTATTGAAAATATAAAGCAGCTTGTCCTCAGGAAATTCATGATTTACACCAGATCTAAATGTACCATAACACACTTGGGTCAGCTTGAGAGAGTTGGTTTTGAGTGTCTGGAATAATATGCAAGGTGCAGAAAAAGAGTGCATTTGCAGCAAATCTGTTCTGATGGAAAGTGGTAATAATGAGGCCTCAGATCTTTGAGCTCCTGGTGGCATCAGAAGCATCCTAGGGACTAAGAGATCAGCAGAAGGATGGCCCATTTTCCAAGACAGGTAACATGGATGCCTCTGAAAATCTCATTGAGAATGCTGATATTTGTTGCAGGGGGCAAATCCTCCTTAAGCTGGGTATCTCCTAGGGCTGTAGAAAAACTACATTCATTTTTAGGGAGCTTTAGCTCTTAGAGGCAAGACAAGCCTGTAAATATCCCTGGAACAGGACTTTGTCCTGCATTCTGAACCAATTATAAAGGTGACTGTTATATGGACATAAAGTACAAGAATCACCAGATCTCGCTGCTCCACTGACCTATCTTAGATGGTGGCCGTTACCAGATAGCTGAAAGGAAGGTGTCAAAGCTGAAGGACTTTCTATATAGGACTGGATTAAAACAAGAAGGGAGGTTTAATTCACTTTGTAAAGCTGTTATTATCTCTATGGTATTTCTGGATAGTTTAGTCTCAATGCTAAACCTGATAAATTCTTGGCATCAGGGACTTCCAGAAGCACAAGGCTTCCCCTAGATAATTACTGGTTACATGACACCATTCCCTTCTTGACTTTGAATTTCTCACCTTTGAACTTCACTGCATGTAATTTTTTCTTGCATCACGATATAAGGAGAACAGAAATTCCTGACCTACTTTTTCTATTCTATTCATCACTTCGTACCATATTATCCTTTCCCCTCTTATTTGTCTAATTACTTAATTAAGAACTCCTCAATCTACTCGGTTTCTCATCAGTTACTACTTAAAACCACAGCACTTTTTTTTAATGTGACTAAATTGTATGCTACAGACAGGAACAGGAGAAACTGAGGTGGCCACAGCTCTTTGTGGGAGCTGGGAACTGTTTCTATGACACAATTATTTTGTCTTGTCTACGTTTCTAAAAATGGTATGTTGGGTCAAAGTCCTTGCTGGTCCCAGGTCTACAAGATGTCCAAGTTCTGTTTTGAGCTTCAACTTCTTCACAAAAGCATACAGTCTGCAATTATATCCTGTCATAGAACACACCAAGAAGGGAAGAACTCTGTGCCTTCTTGTATGACTTCATGCAGAAGCACCAGATGTAACCAATCCATGACAAAATAATGTAAGGCCATTGACCATTTAATACAAAATAAGATCTCTCAAAATGCCTTTTTCATATTGCTGAGGTTTTGACTTTTTTCTTTTTTTTTTTCCTAAGACAAAGAAAAGAGCACATTTGGAAGAAAAATTTTCTCTATAAGCCAAAACATCTTTCCTGTGTCCCAAACACTTATCTAACAGGAATGAAGTAATGACACAAAACTTCTGTTTGTTCAAGATAAAAATCACAAACAGCATGGCTAGAACGCTGGTTTTCAGATGGTCCATTCAGTGGAGCTTCGCTACTCAGAGCCTTGCTGTATTCCCAGTTATGTGGCACTGAAGCAGAAGTGCTGAGCACTGAAGATTCAGGGCAGTGCAACAGAGAACAGAATTAGGCCCTCATGAAATCTTAATGCGTCGTGAAGCTTTCCAGCTCACATACATACCCCAGTGAGACTGGGAAAAGCCTAGTTCAAAAACTGTCTAGCAATGAGAGGATATGGCTCAGTTTTGCTGTGATCTAATGAAAGATGAACCAAGCTTCTTAGAAGTCTCATAGGATTTTTACCTCAGTTGTTATAGACAGGTATGTAGATGGTATACCTAAGTTGAACAAAAGAGGGGGAAGAGAAAGGTCTGGAATTAATTAAATATCTTCTCCTGGAATAGCCTCATAAAACTCTTGTCTGATTAAAGCCTTTAAAAACAAGGAAAAAATGCCTGCCTACTAAAAAAATAAAGTTAAACAAAAGGTATTTTAAAGATGGCACCAAATAAGTGAGAGAATTCCATGAGCTTTTGGCTTAGTGGGCCAACAGCCTTTTCTAAATGGCAAATGCTTGAAGGTTCAGTTTTAGGACAGATTGTTAGTTGCCCAAATAGACTGAGTGCTCCCAGAGGCTGTTTGAGTGTGTGTTTAAGGGCTTGCTGCTCAGACAGGCTATACAGAACCACTCAAAAGACCCTGTGTGCTCTGCCAAATCCTTCTGATTTATTTATATGAATAAGCCACCAGGCCCAGACTAAGCTCTTTAGACACTACTCATTTGTAGGTGGTTCTGCACATTACTCTTTTCTTATAACCACCAAACAAATTAATATTAGCACAGATATACAATACTGTTGTTTTTCTTAAAAGCTGAGCATTCAGTGTTGAGAAGGCTTTGGAATATAACCTTACAAAACTAGGGCCCAGACCTGAAGGCTTCTAAGAAAGGGACAGTCGTGAGACTGGATGATATTGTTGGTTGTGAAATACAAAACTGACTGTGTGAATACAATAAGATTGAATCTCCTCATTCAATCTCTTCACGGTGGACATGATGGGGAGGGAGTACACTAGAGTTTCTCCATGTAATGACCACATTGTAAAGGATGGAGCACAGATGAATTGGGTTTGGGCCAGTGGCTGGTCCAGGGACTGCCTACTGATGTGCAAAAAAGATGGGGCATGTTTGACAATCAGTTTTTAGTGCTTTGAAGTTAACCATTACTTGTAGTCATACGGCATATATTTCTGTCAGCAGTGGACAGGTAATGAAATACAAGTGTGTTGGGTTTCTCTGTCTCCCATATGCATTATCTTGCCTTTGGTGTGAGTGGGAGTGAAGCAAAAGTAGTAATGAGATGAACTAATTTCCTCAATAGGCTTGAATTCAACTTCTTATATTAATCCAACATCCAAGTTGCTTTGCCTTCGCTGTTACTTTAACTTAATTTGGCTAACTCTGGCTTGTTCAAGAAGATAGGTACACAACTTCTTTTTAATTCACTGTGACAGGCACTGCTACTCTATTTCCTTAAATCTCAGTTTGGTTCCTTACTAGCTGGTAAGGAACCATGAATAGGGCTTGTTACGGATATTTCGTCCTGGCTACTATTATTTTTCCAGTGACAAAAAGAGACCAACCACACCTGACTTCCCAAGTACCAATACAAACTGACAGTCAACTGGCTGGACAAAGGAAAGCTTTTTCACAGGCACAGGAAAATTCTGAGTTAGGTCCCCCCCCTTTTTTTTTTTTTTTTTGGTCATTGGCAATAGCAGATATTGGCTGCCAGCCAACTGGATTCCAGTTGGCCTTGAGAAGACCTGGCCTCCAGAGCCATTTCCTCCCTTGAAAGGATGAATGTATTTCTACCTTGTGTGAGTCTTGAGTGGAACTGATCACCCTTTTTTTTCTGAGCTGGATAAGGATGGTGCTTGATCGGGTAGGTTTTGCAGAGCTCAGAGTCAGCAAGTCCTCAGCAGCTGAGTCGTTCTGTGGCACGACCAGGAACCAAGAGTTAAACACAGCAAGTAGGAAGACAGATATCTCAGGAGATGAGCAGTCATTTCTTCTCTAAAAGTGGCACGGTATCCAAGGAGGGTAACCTAGGAGGGATTTTTGTCATGCTTCCACATACGCTGAGCAAGGCATAGGTATAAAATATCCCTGATGAGAAGCTAAGCAGCATATTGTGGTGAGAAATGTCACCTCAGGATGAGTGTGACAGTGGCAAAGAGGTTTGCACAGAGTGCATATTAGAGTGCAATGATTAGAGTGCAGACTGCCCTTGAAGAAGGATTGACCCACCACCACATGTACAGATCTCTATTCTCTGTGATGGTGCTCACAGGAGTAACTGGAAGAGGCTGCTTTAAACTAGCCAGTGAGTGCTAGACCATGCACTCGCTGTTCTACAAGAGCCAGACATGCACTATTTTCTGAGTAGCTCCATGCCACAGGTCACTTCCCAATTGTCAGTGTACTCCAGCTGCTCTCATTTCACAGGCTCCTCTATGAAATTGCTCCAGTAAGGCATTAGAACTGCAGATGCCCTTAGCATTTGGAAGAGGCATCTACAATATTTGATTTTTTTTTTTTTAGCTTCCTTCTGCTTCCTTGCCTTGTTATCCCTGGCTTCTGTGTCTACCTCTTTCTTGGTCCTGTCTCTCTACCAATTGCTTTAGCCAAAATGCTCTGAATTGTCACTGAAAACCCTCTGCTTATATGCTGAACATCTCTGCATGAGCAGACCTCATTATCATGTGGCAAGAGGTCATTTACATATGCAAATCAGGTTAATGAGAGCAGAACTGTAAAAGGCTTCATTCCAGAGGCATTTGCATATCTAGCTTTAGAAATATTTGAGTGCTCTGCCCCTAGCTGTGCAACCAGGACACAGAAGCCCTGGCAGTATGTCTTCAGTGGCGATTATATCCACAGACAGCTGCCATCCTGGTTTGCAACAGCCTCTATCCGAGGTACTGGCTCGTTTGAACACAGAGGGTAGTTGTGTAATGTGCGCTTCTGCACCAGACTACTAAGAAGCAGTTAAGCCTTGGACCTTATTGGGACAACATGTGGGTTTCTGACAGGTAGATATATGCATTTCAGTATGAAGAATACAATTTCCTACGGTGCTGTCACCAATGCACGCCCGGTGTATGATGAATGAGGAAAACAATGCAGTTGCCAGGCATGGCTCTCTAAGAAGAACATACTGTGTGTGACACAGCACCATGCAAAATACTGATCGTGTTTATTCCGTAACTAACTGGGCCTTTAGCCCCCAGAGTACAAGGAGGGATCTCTTTTGGATGTTTGTAAATTACCCATGAGAGAGCTCAAATTCCCTCCTCTGCCACAGACAGAATAGGCTGCCCCCGGTCCCTCTCTTAGACGTGTTCTGGGCAAGCATGTTAGGTACCTTCTGACTGTCTAACTGTGAAGCAAATTTGCACAAAGCGTTCCTTAGAAAAAGCATCTTTTGCTGATCCTTTTTTTTTTTCAGCCGTTTTGTTTTCAGGAATATGAATGCTTTTTCACTGTAAAGCTTTCTCAGGTATTGCTCTCTGCCAGGGACTTCTGTGAAGCCTGATTCCAGGGAGAAAGGGTAATCACGTCATAATTTCTGAGAAAAGTTACTGATTTCCCCTTTGCTCCTGCCCAGTCTTTCTGAGTAAGCTAAGCATGTTTCTGGCACATCCCAATGACTAATATAAGAAAAGACATTCCTTCTCAAAAGAGGTATGTCTCTGCCTTGACACACAAGACTACAACCTATACAGCTGCCAGGCAAATGCCAGGTGGGCAGCCTCAGTGTCAGCTTGGTGCATGGTTTTGGTGGTGAACTTGTATGTATTAGGCTGGAACAAGCTGGGATCTTTGCCAGCTCCTCCAAAGCACAGGATCTAAAGCGAAATGCTCCATTTATGCCCTCATTTTATGTCTACCTCCACTTATTCTTAGGGACATGCAGATCACAGAGAATAATTTACCATAATTCAAATAATAGTGTTCAACAGTTCAACAGTTCAACAGTATGTCCAGTCATATATTCTACTTTCCACAGATTTTCTCTCATTTGGCCTTGCACTTCTAAACTCTACTAACTTAGTGTGGGTCAAACTCCACTGCAGTAAGTCCTTGGAGTGATTCCTGTATTGCAACACTTTGCCTGTAGCTATTCTCAACAGCTCTAGCATGACAGACAAGATTAATTACCTGTGCCTATAGGAGCAAGAATAGCTCTTACACCTTTGTGGAGCCTGGGACTGAGCTGCTTTCTCCCTCTCAGCTGATGGTTATCACAGAATACTCTCTGTCCATATACCATACACAAACACTTTGACATTTGCCTACCTTATGACACATCAGTGGATGGACACCACCATCTAATAAACCAGCTGCTTTTTACATGGAGTTGGTCTGCAGACTGAAGATGAGATTCTCACGCTTGTCATGACGCACAAATTTACCTGTGTGCCTGAAAGTCTGGATACCCCTTAAGGCCGATGCCATGCATCCCATGTGCTCACATGTCAGAGGTACAGCCTGCAGCTGAGCAACCTATATTACTGATAGCACAGCTGGATGTGGTCATGCCTTCATTGCTGATGGCTCATAGCTATGAGAATCCCCTCTTCTTTAAGAGCACTCTGGACTGAGCAGTCAGCATCCCTGCTGTGACCCCAGATCGTCACCTTTGGAAGCTGATCTCTCAGAAAAGCATTCTATCGTTTCAGAGTAGAATTGTCCTCCTCTGTTCAACAAACTCTGCCACACAGGTTTGCTAAGAGAAGAAAAAAGCAAAATACAAATTGGTAAAATAAATACCTGTGGGGCTAATGAAAGCTGATGTCCTTTTTCCATGTTTGAATCCTACTTTTTAACTATGAAAATTTAAATTTAAGTAGCTCAAACTTACTGTCTTTGTTGTTTCTGGAGGTGTGTCTTTGTTTCACTGAATATTCCTTTTCCATTAGCTCACGTTTAAAGCTCCTCACACAGAATACAATTTACCTTCTTGTGTAACGTGAGATCAGAAGCCAGAGATTGTTTAGTAAACGACGGCTTAGGAGGTGTTCTGTTTTACATAAGCAATAGTCTAAAAGCAGCCAAACCAGAAGGGCAAAGAAAATGTAATCATTTCTAGGAAAAGGGAGCAGCCCTCTCATTATCATTCATTTGTTGGAAATATATATGGATTTTTTTAGGTATTAATAGTAAACAGTTTTTCACTGGATCACTTTTCAGGTTGATCATATATCTTCCATATTTTGCTTAAAATGCAGCCTTCCCTATCTTTAGAGCACTGAGCTGGTTTTATTGCCAATTCTGAAAAGTGTTAACAGGAGTAAATCTCCCCTCAAATTACTGCTGTTGTTCCCTTGCCCTGAGCCAAATTCACTGCTAAGCACCTCTGACCACACAGCCCATATAAATGTACATTATAGAGGAAGTGCCTCACATTTGCTTGTTCTCACAGAATTAGAAAAAAACCCTTACAAGAACCTATGTTACTGTAGTTTTTGATATATAAACATATATATTTGGTTATAGCTTACTTCTTCATACCACATGCTCGATACTCAGCAGAAAAACTAAAGTCAGATATGCAGGTGCCAAAAAAGTGCGTAACATCCAGAGGAAAAAAAAAGAGGAAAACTAAAGCCATTTGGCGGTGTCAGATTTCATTGTGTATTACATTGTGGGAGAGCTTTTGAACTCTGGTATGGAGGAGCTTTATTAGAAACCGATCTCCTCCGGCCCCTGGAGGCCTAGTCCTATACATGAGCAAACCAGGTGCCAAAAAGAAATGGGGAAACTCATATAGAAGTGTGTTTCTAAGGTCTGAGCAAAACACAATGAACTACAGCAAGCAGGATTGCTACCAATGAGTTTAAATATTCCTGCAAGAAATGAAAGACATTTCTTACTTTTTTCCATTTCCTACATTAATTTCCCCTATTTTATTTTTCACTTTAACATCTCCCTTGTTTTTGCAACTCCTGTGATATACTGTTTATTTTCTTCCTTCATCTTTTGCTCTTCTGATGTCACCTCTTTCTCCTTCCTAATTCTCATCTCATTATAGACCTTTTCTGTGTCCTGTTTTCCTCTTCTCCTTATTTACCTCCTTTCCTTGCTCATTCTTATTTACCTCCTTGCTCTCTCTGACTTAGAGTGGCACAAGTTCTTGTAAAAACTTAACAATATAACTATGATGAACTTCAGGCAAAAAAAGTGGTGCAGCAAATGACTTTGTATTATATTAGCTGGAATTAGTAAGCATTCTTACAGAATTCCAGCTCAACAAAAGTGCTATCAGTTATGTATCTGGAGAGCTGGGAGTTTAATTTCATCTTCAGTGCTGCACTTTGCTTAGTCTTTGCTGATAGACTGACAAAGCAACCTGGTTGAAAATGAAATGATTTCAACAACTGTGAAATACTGCATGACATAACGGCCAACATAAAGCCATCATTCTCTGTGTTTACATCGGTACTGATTCTTAACAGCATGCTGTTAGCTCAGCATAAAGCTCTGCTGCTCTGAAACAATTCAGGTACAAGGACAACTCTTTTACAGCCAATCATGCTCTGTCCCTATAAAGAATTATTATATCAATCTAAACTGGCATGTAAGTTAATGCTCACCCCTCAGCAGCTTAAATTTACATTGCAATCCACAGACTTATTCATCTCCCACCACTGAGAATCATAACCCCAGGATCACTACATGCACATCCACACTATCCAAGAATCAATGGCTGCTACAGCATTATACGTATTATCAAATCCAGTTGCTTGTCAATTAACCCAATACGACATCTGCATGAAGGATTTAAATAAGGAACATCATATTATGCTGTGTGATCGATAAAGTGAAAATGCAGGCACTGACAAGGCTTACCATTTGGCCTGATACCACAGCATCCATCTCTCTGAATGAAAGTTATTTATGCTCCCACTGAATTATGGCTTGTATTCAAATATTGGCAAAGATGCAATGTACAAAAAGTGTAACATCTACAGTATGCTGTGGTTGGCTACAGCTCTTGGGAATCTCTTAAAAGAGTAATTTCTCCTTCAGGAGCACAGCTCTCAGTCCAGGACTTAGGAGTGGATCCTTTTCATCTCAGAAAAAATGGTGCTACTGAAAAAAATTACCAGAGGAGCAGATGTGTTCTTCAGCACACACATGTACAGTGGCAAGAACATCTTTCATAGTGCTGGCTAAACAGAAACTTCATTAATTAGAAAGAATCCTGACTGCCATAAAGTAAAACAAGGTTCAGCCTTTTCCTCCATGAGGAAAAGCAAATGAGCTGATGAGGATAATGAAATGCATCACATTGACAAATGAGTTCACTCTGGACACTGGAAGAGAATTAAGCTCCCTTATAATTTAAAACAACAAAACTGCCATCAGTACAGTGAGGTGCCCCACATACAATCAGTATGAGCACATGGAGTAACTGTCCTCCCAGTTTATTTGGCAGCAGTGGCATTGGTTTCTCAAGTTGGAAAGACATCTCCTGCTCTTGAACAAACTGGCGATCTGCAAGTTGTGAGTGCGAAAAAAAGAAATCTATCCTGTTGAAGGGCAGCAAGTGATATAAACTACATTTAAAGGGTTCCTGTTAGATTTAGCTCAAAATTTAGGCTCTGTGTCAAAAAACTTCTTGCCAACTCATGCTAGAAGTGTTTCCATTAAGAAATATTCCTGTGGAAACAATTTGGTTATAGATAGATAAACTTCAGTAGTACCTCTGGAACAAACCTGCAGCATGGTGCTGTTACAGAAGCCAGGCGTGATGCATATTAGAGGAAAGAGGCTGTCTAGTGCCCGTTGCTCAAGTCAAAAGAAACTCAGAAAAAAAACATAGGTGGAGACCTAACATTTGGGAAATGCCTATCTACACAGGCATTGTAAAAAACACACTACTTTTGAAACTACTGTTATTTCTGTCTACAGGCTGACTATAGATATCAATGCCCACCTCCACTGCCACCTCAGGCAGTGGAAGCTCTTTCATTGATTTTAGTACCACAGGCTATAAAGTTCCACAAAAATTTTTCCTTCTACCTCACTCTCTCCCACAAAACAATTTTTGGCTTATGAAGTTTTTACTCCCACTCTTCTGAGCGCATTATTTCAAACTCTTGATGCTTCACATGTGAATGCATAATATAAGTCCTATCAAAACATATAGAGACAACTTTCAAGTCACCCCTGAACATTATGAAAATTCATGAGCTCCCTAAATTTGAGAATCTGGCCTGGTACAGCAGGACAGCAAACCAAAATGTATGTATCTAAACTCCCTAGGTCCACAGGGAGATCCAAGTGTGACGCTTCTTAGGACTCTCATATCTTCAGGAAACAGGCACCCTAAGGACCAAAGTGCTTTTTTTGGTTCTGCATTAACAAGTGAGAACACAACTGAGACTTTGGATTTATAAAAATTTGATTGATTTAATGGCACAGGGCCTTTTTGAAACAGAAGTTAAAATGACCTCTCCCCCTTTTGTTCAATTCTTATATTAAGTTCACAGGACTGTATGTAGCCCTCCACTCTTGTTTAAAGCTCAGATGGTTCTGTACATCCTAAGGATGTATTTTATTGAATATTGACTTGCGTGTTTTGCAGCATACTTATTCCTGGAGTAGATGTAGCCTCTCAGAAACAAGGCTGCCATGGAAAACTGGAAGACTCACAAGGACTGTAGGCTGCATCTTTGGAAAGTGTTGCCATGGTTGCAATGGAGCGAACCTACTTCCTCTGGTTCTGCCACAGAACCTGGAGCCCTTGATGAGGTGGATTTTGCAACCCGCCAAACAAGGGGACATAAGGGTGTGGGAAACAGGAATGTAACTACAGAGAGATTTGGGAGTCAGTGGACAGGTGCCCCAAACTATGATGCTGACAATACAGCCCCTTGAGAAAGGATGACCTCTCGTCTCAAACCATGTGGCAAATATCTTCTGATAGATGAAGAGAACTTGTATGAGTGTGTGTGTAGGTGGGCAGCCTTAGCCTGACCATGACAAGGTTAGGAGTCAAAACTGTTAAGAGACAGATGAATGTTCTCATGGTAAAACATAGTAAGAGAAAATTTGCTTAATTGGTATGGAAAGATATAAGAGGATGTTTGTCAGTGATGGAAAATAAGACAAAGTAAACTTTCTATAAAAGACCATCTCTTCCTCTTGGTAGATTCTGTATGAATATGTCTGAGAAAAAAGACTGAAAAACTCCTGAAGATCTCTCCCATGGCAAACTGTGAAAAGCTATGGCATGCCATACACATCTAGAGAAAATGGCATCTCTCTCCTGGCTGTAGAAACACTGTACAACACAGCCTTCTACTGAGATACTAGCCTGTAAATATCATAAATGATAGAAATCATTTTTACGGAACTCATCCAGACAAAAACATATAAGCTGCCAAAACTACAGTCCCTCAAAGCAAGGGGGGATAAGAATAAATACTCACCTTGGTTTTGCAGAGAGAACCACTATGACTCTGTAAGTGTAGATAGCGTAAGCAGTAGGTAATAATGCGTGTTTGTCTCACCTTAAAATATAGTGGAGAGATCTGAGCAGAGAAACAGGTGGTTGTGTAAGCTGCACAAGTCTTTTTATCCATGTCTTATATTAAGTATTGCCAGGCTATAAAGAATCAGGGACACAAGTATCAAGAGAGCTAAAATAAAACAATACCAATGATGGTCATCACAACACATTTATGTTTCCTTTCCTTTTGTTTCAGAGCTGCTACAGCACACAACGTAAGTTTCTGCTGCAAACAAGAGGACCAGAAACAGACATTTTCCTTTTAGATGAAAGCCAAAATTGACTTGCATAACTGGAACTTTAAAGAATTTCTACAACAGAACATCAGTTCACCAAACAATCATGAGAGCTGACAACACTGAAATGAAAACTACATTTACGAGACAAGCAAAAATTCTGTACTGGTGTAAATCACAGCTACACCTTGTTCAAAAAGAGCCACATGCTCAATGTCAAAAATGGGCAGAACTCCAAGTAAGATGTGTACTTGTCAATTAGTGGATGAAATTTAATCTGTAAGGGAAGAAACATATTGCACATGGGAGAAGATAGCTGAGGGAGGGGTAATATCCACACACACAAAAAATCTCCCATTTCATTGAAATCCCCAAAGAAGTAATGGCGAGTGATAGTGGTGACTATCGATGGACAGCTTTCAGTTGGCTCACGTGAAATGATGTTGGCAGAACATACCCAGGTCTTGCCTCTGCTGAACTGACAGACTGGTTCATGCAGGATCCCAGCCTGAGCAGGCTCAGGCGAGTTTCATGGCATTTAGGGGAACATTTGTGTGCACTTTAGGAAAGGAGCTCAAGGCTGCCAAGAGCAGGCACTACCTCAGCCCCGACCCCTGAGTGAGGGTCTGTGGGATATCTAGAGTGGGAAGCCATGGGGTACCATGGCTCTTCATACCCAGCACTCCTGAAGCAGCACAGCCTGTGCCCAGGTCAACCTGTTCATCTGCAGAAGAGAAAACTGAGAGGGGACCTCATTAATGTGTAAAAATATCTAAAGGTGGTGGGGGGAGGTCCAAGAAACTGGGGCAAGGCTATTGTTGTTGGTACCAACCATTAGGACAAGGAGCAATGGGCAGAAACTGATGCTCAGAAGTTCTACATAAATGTGAGGAAACTTCATTACTGTGTGGGTGACGGAACACTGGAACAGATTGCCCAGAGAGGTTGTGGAGTCTCCTTCACTGGAGATATTCAAGAAAAAAATCTGGACACGATCCCGTGCCCTGCACTCTAGGATGACCTGGCTTAGGCAGGGAGGCTGGAGTAGATGACCCACTGAGGTCCCTTCCAACCTTACCTATTATGTGATTCTGTGGTCCTTTATGCAGCACAAAAATTGATTTCTCTGCTGCTGTTTTACACCTCCTTGGCGATTCGTACCAAACCGACACAGATTTTTTACTTTAGGGGTGCTGAAGACAGGTGAAGTGAGCGCACACGGTCTGCCGGGGAGGGTGCGGGAGCCCCGTGACGGGCCCGCCTGGAGAGGCCTCAGCCCCGACCCAGCCGTGCCTTTGGGAAGTTGGACCGGGCGATGGGACGCTACGAGCCGCCCTTGACCCCACGGAGGAGAGCTCTGGGCTGAACCTACGCCTCCTCCTGACGCCACCGAGGCAGCCGAAGGTGAGCCCTCACGCCTCGCCGCTCCGGAGCTCCAGGCGGGTTTTGCGGGGGGCCGCGCTCCCCCGCGGCTGGCCGCGGCGGTGCCTGCGCCGGGCCGGGCTCGGGAGGGGGCAGGGGCGCCCAGCGGGGGCCGGGCCACGGGACGGTGTCCTCGGCCCGCGGCCCCTCGGAGCGAGCAGCGTTCCGGGGTCGGAGCCGCTCCCCGCGCTGGGCCCGGGGCAGTTTCGCCGCTCCCGCCGCTGCTGGCGGCCGCGGGGCGCGGGCTCTCGGCTCCTGGCGAGCGACCCGGAGCCGCTCCCGGGTCCCGCGGGCTGTTCCCGCACATTGTTTCCCTGAGAAGTGCCGGGAGGCGGGGGGTGGGAAGGGGGATCTGCCTGCAGTTGCTCCACGTGCATCAATAGTTGTCAGTAACATCAAACTGACGTCATCCCCGGGGTAAAAAGATCTCTCTTTTGTTCTTCGTTCCCTCCCACCACTTCTTTCCCCCCCAGCCCCCCTTCCCCCCACCCCCCCGCTTAAAAATCAAAAGCCAGAACATTTGCAAAAAATAAAAAAATAAGAGCTCCTCTCCCCCCGTTAATTGCGATGCAAAGGGAGATGTTGCATTACGGATCCTGCCGGGCTGTGCTGGGCTCTAATGAATGCGCCGAGCCTTTGATCTGGGTGAGTCAGTTGGGTTCAGTTGTGCCGGAAGGTTAGTTGCACATCCTGGCTGATCTGAAATTCGATCAGCAGAGGGGGCAAAGAAAAAGAAAAGCATTTTAATGGGAATCAATAGAGGATCACAGGGTCCTTGAAGGAAATAGGTGTTGATTAAAGATGTGTGGGTTTTTGTTAGCTTTTTTTTTTTTTTCCGTATACACGACTTGTTTAAAAATAAATAAACAACGAAAGCAGCCCGGCAGAAACGAGGGAGGGCAGGCTGGAAAACAGCTTTCCCAATCACCCGTGTGTTTCTGTTCCAGGGAGGCAGTCAGCAGACCGAGAGTTTGTGCAATGCTTCAAGCTACAGCGCGCAAATTTAAAGCAGTAGGCTCCAAAGGATAGCTTCGGTTCTCACTGCACTGCATTTCTGTGCCTGAGCTGTTTACTAGTGCATTATTAAATAAGCCCAAAACACTCGCCCCTCTCCCCCCAAGCCAACTTGTTTTTTCTCCCTCCCACTCCACCTCCCCCCCTTTCCTGCCTGCTGCCGAGCCACAGGGATTCGAGATACCCGACATGAAGGTGCAGACCTGTTTTGTTGCAGTCACAGGTTTCAAAGCTAAACTTTCTAGGCACGTTTCCACTGTTTAGGAAATACTGAGCTGGAAGGTTCTGTATATGTTGCCTGACTTTACGGGGAAAAGAGGGAATTACAATCATGTTGAATATTTTTTCACTCAGAAGGAGGTGAGTCAATTTCCTACACCAAGGCTTGAATCACCCACCCTGCATATAGCAATAAAATCCGGACTCTCTTCCATTCAAGTGTTAGTGTACACATGCACGTGCAAAAATGGGGATTGCAATTGAAGAGCTGGGAGAATCTGCTGGTGGAAGGCTGATTCCATCCCTGGCAGGATTATATGCTGGCTGTCATCATAGAAATAGGGCATTGCTGTACCATGGCGGTCCTGTTTTTATCCAAATAGGAAACCCTCCCATCAGTACAAGTTTTGTGTTGAGTTGCCATTTCTTCTGGTTTTACATTCTTGCATGGCTCTCCCTACATGCTGCTGAAGATGTCCACATAATTCAGAACTTTTGCTATTAATGGCGTTACAGTGGTGTGTCCAAGCCCTATGTAGAGCATGAATTTATGCAGGTAGTCATTGACAGGCAGCTTTTCAAATGGGGACACAGAGTGGGAGGAAGGACCTCCCAGATGTAAGGCCAAAGAGGTTTCCTGCCTGCCAGGTAAACATAGGCCATACTGTCTCACCATGTGGTGTTGGAACATCCTTATCAACATTGGAATTGCAGTTGCAGTGACGATTTCCATTCTGAATAAGAAAAAGAAAACACTTGTTCTATCTCCGTAGTTTTTGCCCAGTGTTTGTTTAAACTAAAAATGTTTTGGGGCACATTTTAGGCACATTCTGACAAATACTCATCATATTTTGCCTCCAATTTATATATATATATGTATGTATTAGTCAATGTTTATTTCAGTGATCTTTCTTTGAAGAAAATTGGTGGAAAGGCAGTGTTAGATAACATGACCACTTGAGGATGACCATTTTATAATAGTATGAGGATTTTTTCTCCTATGATATATAATTCATTTATTTTAAAATTATGATGACAACGATAATAAATTTCCTATTTGCTGCAGGACAAAATGCAACAGAAAATGGGATATGACAAGTGCCTTGTCACTCACTATCCTATGAACACATGGAAGACAATGGAAAGTCAACTACCTAAATTAGGTATATACCTATTTTAGGTTTGTGCTCATGGAAGGTACCAGATTAACAGCCTAGGAGAATGAAGGGTTTCTTTTATTGTCAGAACCGGTACAATAATGGGATCTTTCCCACACCTTACCTTACTCGTCACTGCCTCAAACCATTTTTCAGAATAGGCCACAATTACACCCAGAACCTGCACAGACTTGTGTTCTTAAATTTATTTGTAGAGCTAAGTCATTAGTACTAAGAGGCTGTGGAGACCTGAGAGGCTTTGGAGGCTGAGCTATCTGCTGAGAATGCTAAGAAAGTTGTGAATTATTCAATTTTTATGTGAATACTTGTGAAATACCACTGGAACATTTCAAATAAGCCAACATTCAGCAGATTACCTGCATCCATTCTGGCCTAGATTTGATCTATGAATGAATGGCTCTCAAGCCCTTAAAAATGCCCTGGGCAATCCTGTTCTATTATCTCCACCATTGTTTTTCCATCCAGATACCACAGGGATGAGCACAATCAGCAGAGAAAATGAAAATCAAATTGCCTACCAAGAGCTGACCATATGGGGCAGCTGGTTGCTGCTTCCCAACCCCCTGCCTGATGTCTCTTCCCTGCCTCCGATGATGTGCTACTGAGTGCTAGTCAGTCCCCGCCACCCCTTCCAAATCTGTTTTTATGCTCCAGACAAGCAAATTTCCTCAGGTTTTATGTTTTCTGAGAATGCATCTTCTTTTCTCAATAGTTTTTTTGTTTCTCTGCAGACTAAAACTGTTTGTTTGGTGTGCCCCCCCCTCTGCTCCCCCCCCGCCTACTTCTGCTCCTTTGAATATGAGCACTGGGCCTAGAAATAAGGAAAGAAGGCCAAGAGGAAAATGTGTCTCACTGAGACTTGCCAGATATCCAAGTTGCATGTAGAGAGACAGAGTTTCAGCTCATGTGTCTGGCTTGGACAGCAGCATAGACCATTAAACATCCTGTTGTCTGTCTTGCACTGTCCAGACAGCACAGCTCCTCACACTGACACCTGGAGGGGCTGGGTGGGGGGACAGGGGGTGTGGAGTGGTTGGGGTTACTGCCGTCTTGAGCTGAGATAGATCTGGTGGGTTATTGGTGATTTCTGTGCCCAGGGATGCATTTCGTGCTACACCATAAGAATGAGGACACTGGGAGGAGGAGAGGTGTCTGCAATCAAATGCTATCACCTGTCATGTAGAGGAGCACAGTGCAGGCTTCCTCCTGCCAGCTTGTCCCTTTAGAGTCTCTGGCCCTTGGTTTCTGCAGGGTTCTAGAAAAGTGATCGGTGCTAAGTTATTATTATTATTTTTATTATTATTTGCTTGTTTCTTCATGGCAGTTCACGAAGTCCAGTAAAAACTGGATCCCAGTTTTTCCTTGGCACTGTGCAAACTGTGGTACTGTGTCCTGCCACCCGAGGAATTTGCAGTTTAAATAGGCAAGGCCAACAAGGGGAGACAGAGGCATACAGGAAAAAGCCCCTACCAACTACTGAAAAAAATTCCCCACGTGTTGACTTACAGGCTGTCTGTTTTTTGACAGTTCCAAAAGAGAGTACAGTTTAAAATACCTGTGTTGCTAGATAAAAACACTCTCCTCCCCCAGGCAGATTAACAAAAATTAACAGAAAAAGTGCCGAGGTGTGTCTGCCACAGTACCTTAACACATTTCTCTGTGCTTCATTGTTCTCAGTCATTGTTCTCAGATCATGGAGCACACAGATTGTGTAATACCTCTATTCTGGGACACCTGGGTTAGCACAGTTACTCTCAGCAGGGTGAAGGAGAAACTCTGCGGCATCTTTAGCTGAAAGTGTTTTACTTCTTGTGGTTTGTGTCCTGACTTTCAGTAATCTTGAGAATTTGAGGACATGTATACATTTATCAGTTTGACAGTCTTGAAAATACAAGTGTTCTAAATATTAATAATCTTTTTTTTAATGTATGTATTTGATCTGTAATTTCTTTTGTACAACAGAAATATTTTTACAGCACTTGCCATACAAGCACCATCTCATTTTTCTGACTGTTGATAGGAGATAGAGGATAGCAGCATGTGCTTCCACGCAAAAAAAAAAAAAAAAAAGAAAAAAAAAAAAAAAGGAAAAAAGTAAACCTGCTATTACATTAATAGCATCCTGTGACAGAGCCATAAAGAGTTTGTGCATTGGCTCAGCGCCTCTCTGCCTGGAGTATCAAGGCTCCTGGTTTCTCCTGTGCTCTGGTGGGGAAGCTTTGGAGAGACAGAAGAGCAATTCCAGATTCTGTGCTGTGAATGCTTTTCTTTCCCACCGGCTGGCTACATCCATGCGTGCAGAGCTTTTGATTAGATCTGCTGTTTTGCCTATGGCAATCTTCACTGCAAACGTCCTTCGTCTATACATCATTTGAGCATCTATACATGATAAGATTGCCAGCTTTTATTACAGTAAAAACAGGAGCTTTCTTCTCAATAAGCTTTGCTCCTTCCTCAGCTCTCCAACCATCCCTAGGGGAAGTGAAAAGGACGGTAAAACTTTGAAAAACCTTTCACCTCTTTGTTCCCTTTGGAAGAATGTGGGAAGAATTATTGTGAAATCCAAGCTAGATGGTCCTAAAAGGAGACTTGCCTGGGTGGCATAAAAGTGGCAAACTTGGTAGGGTAGGTACATATAAATACACACAAATTACTTAAATGATAAAGTCACATTTTTTCTCTTCAAGGAAAATTATATCCATGTATTTCTTAGCTTATATCTCACTTTCAGTCTTTGTTTCCCCTGTTACTTGTAACACCAGGGTCTCGGAGCATTACAATGCCTTTCAGCATTAAAAGCTTCCTTTTTCACTGTGAATAGATTTGTACTGCAACTAGGCAAGTTCTACTATATTACATGAGAATGAATAAAGATATTAGCGTACGGAAAATGTGAAAAGAGAAAGGAAGTAGACATGAATAAGCAAATAAGTAACTTAATCGCAATTTCCTTTGAATGTACAAAATACACTGAGGATCATATCACTAAAAAACCACGTCTGCTGAAAAAGAAGTGGGTTTTGTATAAAAACAGATCACGCATCTGCTTGTCTCTGAGTACTTTAAGTAGTCAATGTATGCAGTCACTTTACTTTTAGTCTACAATTAGACTTTGGACTAGGACAGAAGTATGTGTGATATGCATTTCCTTGAAAAATACTGCTGTATGTAGGAAATAAACTCTTAGGTCAGGTAGTTCAGCTTGCTGTGAGTGCACAATTGTTCACTTCAGTTTGCCATTGAGTGCTTTACCTACTAAAGTTTCAAATGCTTTGTTTGGTGGGACTTCATCATTCATTTTTCCATTTGAAAATTACCTGCTAGACTGAATCATGTGGTTTTTGAGACATTCTCTGATACTTTGTCCAAATTTTGTTCTTCTTTCGTTTCATTCCATTACATTTAGCTGTACCACTGTATGTTAGCATCCAAGAAATTCCTTTCCATTCTCTCTGCTCATCACTCATATATTTCTAGACAGTGGTTGTTTTGCCCCTATATCGTGGTTTAGCCTGACAGGCAGCTAAACACCAGACAGCCGTTCACTCACTCCCCCTCTCCCAGCAGGATGGGGGAGAGAATTTGAAAAAAATCAAATTCTTGGGTTTAAGTAAAGACAGTTTAATAGGACAGAAAAGGATGGGAAAATAATATTGATATTAATAATAGAATTAGAATATGTGGTTGCTCACTGTGCATTGACCAATGCCCAGCCAGTTCCTGAGCAGTGGCCTGCAGCTATCTTTCCCCTAGTTTATATGCTGAGCATGACAACATATGGTTTGGAATATCCTTTTGGCCAGTTGGGGTCAGCTGTCCTGGCTGCAACCCTTCCTGACTTCTTGTGCACCCTACTCTACTTACTTGCTGGCAGGGCAGCATGAGAAGGAAGAATCCTTGACCACTGTTTAGCAATGACTGAAGCACCAGTGTGTTACCAACATGATTGTCCTAAATCCAAAACACAGGACTACCCTAGGTATGAGTAAGAAAATTAACTCTATCCCAACTAGTACCAGGGTAACTTGTTACCTAGATTAATAAATTAAGCCCCTTCCTTGTCTAATCAGTTTTGTTGCTTTTCTCTGAACTCCTTTTCAGCATACCAGCATCCTTCTGTTAGGGAGGTGTCTAGAAGTGGATGCAGTGTTCTGCAGAAATCTTCCCAGATGCATAAACAATAATTTTCCTCTTCTGACAGTATTCTACTGCATATACAGCCCCAAATTGCACCGGTCTTTTAAAATGATATATCTCCTTGAGAACTCATATTCAATTTGTTGTTCACTGTCACACATAGATATCTTGCCGTGCAGATGCTTTCCAGGTTTTGCTTTCTCATGGACTCTTCATGTTTCTGATTATTTTTCCTCAGTATATCAGTCTACATTTTTCCACATTGAATCTCATTTTATTGCCTGTTACATTACATATCTAACCTTGTTAGTTTCCATTTATACTATTGCTATCCCCTCTGACATTTGCAAGCCTCCTGGTTTATTGTCATTTGTGAATTTCATTAATGTGCTATTTACCTCCTTTTCCAGATCATTAATTGAGATATTAAATAAGAACATACCAAAAACACTCCTGCAGCAGACTGGCTCAATACCTCACCTCCCATCATTACCTGCTGCTTACACTCCTTCGACCACCTTTTCCATCCAGGTCACAGGACTCAGATTCAAGTCAATTTCAATTAGATTTTTCTAAGAGATTCATTTCAGTTTTAAAAGTGTTTATAGGATTTAGCTCCATGACCTTTTCTCCTTTTCCTTCGTTGCACAGGTTGGGCTGATTCTGCTTCCCTATGTTTCCATAGATAGCAATAATGAATTAGACAGTGATATGGGGGGGGGGGGGCGGGGGGTGTGCATGAATGGCTGCCTTTGACTGATTAAACTGGAATGCAAAATTGTCTCTAGTCTTCATATTTTAGTTTTTATTTATGCACTTTAAAGTTGTCATAATATTCCTTTTGTTGTATCCTGATGGGTGATATTTTGTTGCTTTTCTCACACTTATGTTTGTAAAAAACCCTCTTATTTCCCTTATTTACTTTGGTCATCTCTTAAACACTTTATTTTATGATGATGTGTTCCTCTTTTCTCTGCAGACTTCGTGTAGCTTTGAACATCAGAAACTGGCTGTGTCTCTATTATGTAGATAAAATAAATCCTGTGAATTGGTTAATTTTTATTTTCATTATTTTTATGATGAAAGATCACACAGTACAGAGTGTTCTTAAAACTGCTTCTAAAATAATTTTTTCCTCACCTCTCCTTCAAGCAGCATGATTGAAAGCCCACTGGAGTGGGAAGAGAGTCACTCCAGTGAGCTTGGGGTCAGTTCCTTAAGCCTCTTGCACTCTCCTGGTGCAATGCAACATGAGGTAGAGAGGCTTCATGGCTACTTCTGAGATGTTTTCTGTGTGAACTGCAACCGGTGTGATCTCCCTGGCAGCCATGGTCCCAGGTGCTGCTCTGTATTTCAGTGGAGCAGCTGGCCAAAACAGATGTGCGTTACCAACAAGTGATTTGGAGAAGCAGCTTTTTGCTGTTATTTAAGGATTGGTGTCAAAACTGTGCTGCTGTAGTAATGTTCTAAAAGCTGCGTGGTTCAGTAATGCCATTGTGAATTTATCACTTACTGATTGCCTGTAAACAACATTTAATGGTCAGACAGGTTTTGGCAGCAAGGGTTGTGGAGAGAAGGGAAGTGTAAGAGGCAGGAATAATGAGAAATCCTGTGAAAAATGTCTTCCCTCTTGTTTCTTTCCCTGGATCTGCTTTTTGTCTGATGAGTGATGGAGAAATTAGCCACAGAAAAGAATGCCTCATATAGAGACAAGGCACCCTAAAAATCCCAGCATCTCCTGAGGTTTCTCCAAATTCCTTCTACCATCTTCCCAGCTTTCTCACTGCTGCTGCTTTTCCTTCCTTTTCTGTTCTTAGCCACTCCTTGTCCCTTTGCTTTTATTGCCAAGACCCTGCGGTGTCCTTATATCAGAAGAAAGCCTTATGCAACTGTCTTTTAGTAAAGGTAGCCTGTGATTCCAAAAATTATATTTTGAATTAACAGAAGAGTAAGTATGAGTCCACAGTTAGGGCCATAACTTGATAGAAAAACAAATTATACTTGGAAAAATTATTCTGGGACTGTCTATGGAGTCAGGCATATCTAAATATCTTGGAGAAGATAATTTCTTGGCTTGGAGGAGGCAAGATTTGGTTACTCCTGTTTGCTTTGGAGATGCTGAATTTTCTGAAATTGATCTCAGTCACCATCATTAATAGAAGATGCAAATCTGTGACTTACCTTTTGTTGACTGGTATGAAAAGATCCGTAATGACACTGGACAATTACAGGTTTGAGGGAAGGAAGCTGTGAGGTCTGGTAACATACTTATGATGTGTGCTGATTTCTGTTTTTGTCTGTATGTATAAGGTCCTGGTCTGATCTTAAAGAATGTACTTGTCACCGTTTCCCCATCTGGAAACTCAGATGGGGAACTCCATCTGTGAAACTCTGTCTCACTCCCCACGACTGTGGAAGAACTAGAGCTAAGCAGATTTTCTGACATGAAGCTATGGAAATAAATAATACTGCCATTATTCTTGTTGAATGCCTTTGAACACTGTCTATCTTTCATAATTCTGTCAGTGACATCTGATTTAACAGCTGCTGAGTGTCCATTGCTTGTGTTGAGTTCAGCTGGAGCTGAGGGGCTGAGCACTGATCTAATTCACAACCAGGCAGTGGAAAGGCATCCAAAATGCTTTTTCTGCTGTGCTGCTCCATAGACGTACATTATGCAGTCCAACATTTTTTCTCCTCAGCTTTTTAAAAGCTAATAACTGTACAAGCTCTAAACAAAAATCTGGACTATGGTTCTTAAAAATGTTTGTTTTAAAGCATTTGTATTTTTTTTAAACTAAACGCCTATATTTTGCGTGAGATGTGGAATAATGTTAGAGTCCAATGGGAGGAAACTTGAAGGAGGAAGGGGTGAAAGTGATAGCTTGGTCACTGAGAGGTAAATCTCTACTAATCTTCAAAGCAAGATATAACTCAGGATTTTTCTTCTGTTTCTTTCCAAGCGAAGGCCATTGTATTTCCATCCTTGGCTGTGTCAGCAGTGATAGTCCTTTTTTCCAGCATTGATTGTTGACTTCCCCTGACACCATATCACAACCCATTAGTGCTGAAAACTGACAAGCCCAGCTGCAACAGCAAAATGGCAAGTTTAAAAGAAAATATACAAGGAACAGGCACAGAATGCTATTAGTATGAAAAAGTAGTTGTTTTTTGTCTTACCTCTGTAAAGGTCAAGAATGCAAACATTTTTTTCTCTTGCTAACAACAACTTGTGTGTATTTTGAACTAACAAAGCCATTCTCTCTCTCTCTCTCTCTCTCTGTTTTTTTGTGGATTTCTTTTTAATTCAAGCTGTAATGTGGGTTTTACAAAAGCAACCATGTTGAGGTGAGTGAAAAAGATTCCCTCCTTCAGGAAGCTCACAGGGAGCATTTTGCTTATACATATGTATGGAGTATGAGGTTTCTTGTAAGGTAGAGAAATTTCAGAGAAATTAATGGCTCAGCAGTTTCTGGGTACTGAGATCCCATCATCAAGCTTTTGTGTTGTCTGAAAAATGGATTTTTTTCTTTTTCTTTCTTTTTCTTTCTTTTTCTTTCTTTCTCTTTCTTTCTCGTTCTTTCTTTCTTTCTTTCTTTCTTTCTTTCTTTCTTTCTTTCTTTCTTTCTTTCTTTCTTTCCTTCCTTCCTTCCTTCCTTCCTTCCTTCCTTCCTTCCTTCCTTCCTTCCTTCCTTCCTTCCTTCCTTCCTTCCTTCCTTCCTTCCCTCCTTCCTTCCCTCCTTCCTTCCCTCCTTCCTTCCTTCTCTCTCTCTCTCTCTCTCTTTCTTGGTTTTTCTCTCTCTCTTTCCCTTTCCCATTCTCTATTTCTTTGTCTATTTTTTCTCTTTTCTTCTGGAGTTGTATGGTGGTGTCAGCACTCTGGAGGTAGACTAACAGTAATGGCAAATGTTCCTTCTGATTGTATGGGTGATTTCCCAGGGGAAGAAAGCAACAGCCTTCGTTGTCCCAGTGCTGCATACTTAGAGAGATAATGGGGCTTGAGCAAGGGCAGGTAATCTTCAAAACCTTAGTGCCAAGGTCCCATTTGAAATCAGTTGAAAGGCAGAGTGTACACTTTGCTCTGTCAAAACCCGCGGGAGATTGGAACATGAGTAGAGCCCAACAGCTCTCTTGACACCCAAATTTGTTGCCAATTATTATGTAGCAGCAGCAGCAGCAAAGGAGCAACAGTGATGGAAAACTGGTGAAATACATTAAATTTTTTTGTCTTTTGAGGAACAGCCTAAAGGTGTGTCAGTCTCAAGAGGAGGAGGCTCAGGGGGGACCTCATCACTCTCTACGACTCCCTGAAGGGAGGTTGTAGCCAGGTCGGGGCCGGTCTCTCCTGCTGTGCCTGCAGTGAGGGGACTGGAGGAAATGGCCTTAAACTGAGGCAGGGGAGATTCAGATTAGATATTAGACAAATTTTTTTCACCATGAGGGTGTTCAGGGATTGTAATAGGTAGCCCAGGGACATGGTGGAGTCACAGTCCCTTGAAGTGCTCAAGAGGCATCTGGATCTGGTGCTGGATGATGTGATTTAGGGGTTGTGGTGGAAATGCTGGGTGCTTGGCTGGACTGAGAGATCTTGAAGGTCTCTTCCAACTTTGATCATTATATGATTCTATGTAGAAAAAAAGAAAAAAAACCATGAACACTGAAGGTCAAATTAAGTAAAGAAAATCCAAAATTTATTTGGAACCCTGTAGAGCAGTGAGGATAGAAAATAACTGGGGTTAACAAGATAATGAATTTGTTTTTGTACAGATGGGATTATTTAGACTTGCTTTGCAAATTGATAGCTATGAACACAAAGGACATTAATCCCAAGTGATCTATTTAGACAATTCTGTTATCACGAATATGAGTTCTTTCAAACTTGAACCTATGGACATTGATGTGGCAGTATCTGCTTGATCCCCCATTTTGATAGAATATTGCAAAGCAGTAGTTTCTGCCCCAAAGTGCTTGCAGCAAAAAACCCCTACTCATCAAATAAAGGAAATTATACTCAATTTTATGGGTGGAAAGCTAAGTCTTACAAACCAAGTGACCTATCCAAGGTTATATTGTGCACCTCTCCTGAAGACTGACTGCTATGTGCTAAAGTATGGATTTACAAGGTCCATTGTAAATTTACAAGGCCTCTTCTGTTAGATTTCTGGGTGATTCTCTAAGCATATATTAAAATACTCTTTTACAATGTAGCTCAAAGTGAAGTGTGTGGGTAGAGAGTGACCACATCAGAATGTACAATTAGGGCAGAGTAGCTAAAACTGAGTTAGTTGATATCCTGCTTTCTCATCTTCTTTCTCATTTATTCAAGCCATGGGTTAGTGACTGAGGATAAGCTGAGCTTCATTCTCTCTTTTTTCATTGCCAGAGAACTAGTCTGCATTTGAGGCTTCCTTGGTTTTCCTTTCTCTTCTGCTTGCTTGACCAATCCAAGAACTTCATAAAGATCTCAGACAAATTTATGAAATTTTGTTTTAATGCATTGGGATTGAGGTCTAGTTTATCTTCACATGTTAGCCACAGTTTTAATTGTGGATCAGATTCCTGAGGGATGCTCTCCAAAGTTTATTTTTATGGGTTGGGTCAGGCATAAAGTGTAATGCAGAATGATCTTGTGCTGCATATAAAGTTATAGTCATGAGGAAGCTTTATTATGGCAATCCTACTGTAGTAATTCATGGGCAACCTTCTCCAAAGAGCCAAATTTTTTCTCAATAATGCTCAAAATTTTGCTCAGTAAATGCTCAAGTGTCCAAAGGTCTGACTTCCTCTTTATTTACACTGAAGCCAGGACAGCAGTAATAAATCAGGCTTCAAACGTCCTTGGAGTAGTTAACTCTCACAAAGAAAGAAAAAAGCATAACTTCAAGTAGTTAAAACAGGAAGACAGATGAAGGCATGATTACACTGAGTTAGTACTTGCCTGCTTAATGCACCTAGCTAATCCAGTTGTCTGGGTCTGAATACAGAGCCTGCTGCTAGTTTTTCCTATATGAAGAGCAAAGTTTACTTCGTGACTTTGGACACAGATGACCTCATTTCTGAGATTTTATATTAATACTCAGTCACCCCTTGTCAACTTTACAAAGCAAATATGGGTCTAGTGGCAGAGAAGCATGTAAGGAAGGCTTCCCATCATTAGGGTTAGGCTGAAAGGTGTTTCTCTCTGTTCTTCAAGGCTCTGTATTTTCACTGAAGTTGTTCATGTCTCAGTGAGTCAGTCCAAAAACAATATTTAGTGAGATTTCATCTGTCTGGTTAACCATTAGTGTAAACTGTTGTAAAGCTACCATGGTTAACTTTAATAAAAAATAAGAGACAAAGCCAGACAAAATGGAGAATAAATTAATGCTTACATGTAAACCAATGCTTATAGAAGAGTATCTGTCTGTGTTATACATGATGGTTGATTTTGGTTTGGTCTTGACTATAACTGTGCATGGCCCTGAGACCTAGTCCTAGAGGCAGAGTTTATGCATAGACAGGCAAATAGGTAAATGCAGGTGGAACTTGACTTGTGCAGTGCTGGCTCCCTCATCTTCTGGGCATCTCTGTGAAAAGCCTGCCATGCAGTTTGCCAGCTGTCGATAACCCTGAGCAGTCTCAGTCAGCCGTACTCCACTTTGACAGGTATCTAAAATCTCAGTTATCTGAGCTGCTCTGTTCTGTGCACTCCTTTTGTGCCTTCTGAGATACCATGGGAGAGAGTAACAGTGCAGACTAAGTGATCCACACTGTTTCAGATATTGAAAGGAAACTGGATATCATGGAAGTTGTTGCTAGAAGTGTACTGTTTCTCTTTAATCAGTCCTCCCAGTGCTAAAATAGACACTAAATGAGGAAACAAAATATCTGTGTCTGTGAAAAGCATCTGGAACTCTGCTGTACTTAGCTTTTCTTAAGACTATTAATGAGGGCAATTACTTTAAAGGGTGCTTTAAAACTTACTCTTTAGCTTTAATAAGAATTTTCAGAACTTCCTTAGGCAGCAGACACTTTAGGTGTGAGGCAAAACAATATAAGGTGATCATTTATTCAATTCAGTTTTAAGTCTCCCGACCTCCTTTCCTCCAAATGCAGAGTGGGTATCCCTCACCCACTAAACATGTCTTGTATTTTTTTTTTTTTTTCAGTGCTGTCTGGGCAGATGGGCTATGTGGGACACGACTACCGTTATAAGTGGGACTACATTTGGAGGGAAAAAAAGTCTTTCTGTTCTTTTAAGGAATTTCCCTCCTCTAAAAATTACCTGGAGTAATGTTAGCAGCCAGAAGTAGTGGTAGCATAAAGGAGGGAAACTAGATTCCTGGAAAATCTTGCAAAGCATTTAACATGCTGAATTCTTTAGACAATAGGTATCATCTCTCAGAATAAGCTGGACTCTGATTTAGGTACTGAATTAAATGAATGTTTTTTAAAATCAGCTCAGCATACTGAACTTTACTGGAAACCTGTCTCTTATTTTGGTGTGTGAGATTTGAGCTCTTTTGAGACTGTCTCAGAGTAACCTGAAGGACTCTAACACTTGACTTCTTCAGTCTTTTCATGGTTTTCAAGAATTTTGCTATGAAAAGTCTCCCTTGGAATTGCCTTTTCTGCTTATGATACAAATATTTCCTTTTAATATCAGTGATATATACAAATGCGTAGCAGAGGTTATATGTGAAGGTATTTTATCTCTGAAGGAGAACAGCAGCTTACAGGTGTGATGGGGTGAGCAGCACCAGCTGATGTGGGAGGGAGTGAAGTCATGTCCCATTTCTGTTCCCTTTGAGAAGAGCAGCCCTTCAGGGTGCTTGCACTTCCTCACTGAGTGTGCCGAGCTGGCACGCAGTGACAGAATGGAGACATCTCAAGTAGCTTTTAAACAGTTGTTTTGGTTGCAAGGATTAGTGTGCTGTGACAATTCAGAGCACAGTAAAAACATCTGATTTATTTGGCAACCCAGCTCCTGTGTATTGATGGTACCCTAGAACTTTCTCATTGCCTGCGGAGATCTAGGATTCTTGTTTCCCTTCTCCTTTGAAGAACCAGGGTTTGGCCACTTTGGTGCAAGACAGTTACTTCTGTAGTAGTGAGCTGTTAGTTTTTTTATATCATGTTTGGGCAACTAAATAATTAGCCTGCTTTGGAAAATGCTGAGTCTACAATGGCTCCCAGTGAAGTGAAGAGAATTACAGACTACTCAGCAATCTGGAAAACGAGACCTATTACTTATTAAATATGGAGCTGAGAGGAGAATTTATGATGTTCATTTTTAAAAATTTGAAGCTGCATAAACTACAGCTTAAATTAAGACTCTACACATACAAAGTTGCTAAAGGTCTAGTAAATGACTAGTAATTCTTTCTATAAGTGATGATCAGTTGGTTACAATGTCCAACAAATTTGGGGTTTATTTTAATAGCTCCTAAAATTACTTGTACACATTTGTGTACTTTTAATGTACCTTTGACCTCTATAACCTGAAAGTATTGTTCTTTTGTCAATTTAATATCTCCAGAACATTATGTGTGGTCATGATATATTTGTGGAAGGGATTCTTTGGTTGTAATGTCTGCTGGCTTAAGTCAGCTGGGGCTGACTTCAACCCAGCACAAAAATCTCTGTTTGGGGACCCAAAGAATGGGGCACTGTAGTTTTGTGGGCGGCTTAACTAGGCAGGGAGTGGAAGCAGGTTCTCTGAATAGTCTTCCTTTGTCCACCATCACGAAATCAAAAAGCAAATCTTTTGAAAAACATCAGGCAGTAATTCCCCTGGGGCTTTCTTAAACTCATCCATCATGGGGAAAATCTAATTTTCCTTCTTTCTCTATTGTACTCCAAGAAGCCTTGTGACCAGTTAGGTCATTTTAGCTTTAAACATTAACTTCGATAAGACATTTTCAATTAGTAGAGTCTTTTCAAATATTAGACCATAATCTTAAACTCATGCCCTAGGAATAATGATGCATTCTTTTTGTTAAATGTTAATGATTTTTGAGTGAAAAGTATTTTGTTTATGATACTACTGTTGAATAATAATAATAACTAGTAGTGATGTTGTAACAGATTTTTTTTTTAAATAGTCTAGGAGGCTTCCACCAGAGTTGACTTGAAACTGTTTTACTCTAGTAAAGCTCACTTCTACCTGTATTTATATATTAATAAAGTGTCAGGCCTAGTATTTTGGTTAGGCTGTATCCCAGTTACACCCAACTATTAAAATGTCCATTTATTAATTCATTAATTTCATGACTCCTTCCAAAATGTTCTACAAAGATATTTTGCCAATCCTGTTTACATAAATTCCCCACTGTACTTTGCATTTTTATTAAATAGAATTGGTGTTTGAAATAGCTTGTAAATTGACAGGATACAAATTAGTGGAAGAGCAGACATTAAAGAGTCAGTGATGTCTCTGGGTAAGCTTTGAAAAACATTCTATTTAGAACCAATTGTATGGTTGTATCATTTCTTTTTCTGCTTTCTCCTACCTACATTTGTTATAACTAAGGAAATTTGCATGAAAATTGGTTGTGGGTTTATTTCAATGTTTACCTATTTTGACTGTTTATTTTATATGTATCTGCTGTTTTAATGCTTGTCTTGTGACATCACTGTTCATTGCCAGGGGAACGACAGTGATATCACAGAAGTGATGGTTTGTAGGACCGAATGCTTCTTGAGGCTGTGAGTGTCTGTAAAACCCTTTTTTCTCTTGGGCCACTAGTTGTTGCTAGTTGATGGCTGTCATTCACCTGTGGAGTCAAAAGCCATCATGTCATGGCCAGTGCTTTTGCCTATGTGTCACCAAATGGCCACTCCTGACAACTTCACTGCAGAAAACTAAGCGTTCCTGATCACAGGAAACCATGTTTCCTTGTAATTCTTACTCAGGACACAGATTTAATCGGGGATGAAGACTCCACTGGAGTTTGTCTTGTGTTTTCTGTATCATATCTATTCTTTGTCTAAATAGTCACCTCTGCCTCTCTTAATTCAAATCCAAAACCTTCCAGGAAAATGAAACTCCTCTAGTCCAGGGGAACTGGACTTTGGGCATTGTGGGAAACTATGGCTCCATGTCAAGGAATAAGCAATAATGAAATTAATCATAAACATCTTTCTTGTGTATATGGGTTTATATGAACAAGAAGTGACAGAAACAGGACAGTGCAAGAAGAAGAGATCTATCTAAATACAGCATATTTTCCAAAATGTTCCTGGAGTTATTGGAAGCTCCTTGAAAACACCACATGTCCTTTCCAGTAGTAGATGGACAACGAGAGAGGCAGCCTTTGTGAAACCAACATCCTCTAATATGTTCAGACAGTGGATCTGTTACATGTGTTGTATTGCTGGGCAGAAAATGGAAAGACAGTGAGCACTCCTTTCACTTTTTTTCCCCCTCATGCTCAAAATTGTCTCCTACACCTTGAATCTCCTACTGAACATGACCTACCGGTCAAGTTGCAATCCCTCACTTCCAGCAAGCAGGAGGTGGCTGGGTTGCTCCTTTAGCAGCCCTTGCTGGTAGTAGCACACCACTGCTCGCCCCGCGGGGCTTCTTACAGAGCGACTCGAGCAGCTCTGGCCTCTCTCCGACGACTCGGTTTGTCATTTCTGTCAGTCTGTGGCACATACACACACACAGAGCAGCTGCCAGTGGCCTCGGGGGCCTGGGATCCTCTTTTCTTTGAGCTCAGTTCTGCTGCACACCGGCTGGCTACATTGCAGTAGGCTACATTGCAGTCTATTACCTGCAATAGGCTCTGACCTCTTTCTGAGCATCTTAAAACACCCTGCTGGGGAGCACCAATGGCACGCAGAAATTTGCCCTGTTTGCTGGTGCCTCTCCCTTGCTTTCAAATTACCTCTTCAAAGTCCATTTGGTATCAGTGGCTCGGGTTTTTTCTTTTTTGAATGGTGGTGGTTGTCTTTGATTCAGGATTTTAATTTTTTTTACTCTGAAGGAAATAAAGATGCACTTGTCCGTTTTAGGTACATTTGAATAATCGCTAAAAGTAAAATGAAAAAATAAGGGCTCTACTCTGCAAAGTAGTTTTCAATCCCCTGAAGAGTAACATGGCTCTTTCTGACTCCACACAGGCAGACAGGCCTAATTCAGCTGTCTGTTGCATGGTATGTTTAAGTGGTTTTGTAAAACAGTGTTCCCTAAATGTTGACAGTTTAATGGATTTCATTAGTGGCTGCCTACTGGCTGAGGGCTCAAACCTGCCCCCACTAGGGTTAGCTCAGATGAGTTCAGATGTGGCTGCGTGGACGACCACCCTCATCCTGTCGGAGCTGCTCCAAGAGCTGCATCTGGAGACCTGAAACAAGACCAGGCATCTTCTGTGCCTCCAGATCTACAGCACAGTGTGGGCTGTGGCTGGTGGATGCATGTAGTCATGTGTCATTCTCAGTAGGCAGAAATGTCTCCAAAGATGTGTGGGTCTTCTCAGGGTCTCTTTCCAGACTGCCATGCATGTGAACTGCCTTGGTTCACTGTTTTGGGGAATGAAGGAGTGTCCCAACTCTGCCAAAACATACTTGTGCTACATCCCCTGTGCCTGTGAGACCTGTAGCTGCATAGAACATCTGGGGGCCCTCCAAGTCCAATTTCCATCAGCAAATAATGTTCAAGATTTTGTTCCAATCACTGCCTGTGAAGTTGAATAACATATGAAAGATAGCTTCATCAAGGTAAGTAATAGCTGAATTGAGTCTCTCTCTCTCTGCACTCTGTGAGGTCAGAGGAAGCTTGACTGCTTTGTCTGGAGTGTGTGTTGGAGGAACAATTTGAAGGGGAAAGCATTAAAACTAACAATATGAAATCTTGGAATAGGCTATAGTTTTATTCCTTTTTCTGAACAAAGCAAAGAAAAATAGAGTCCTATGAATCTGTGAGTGTAACTGAGAGCCCATTTTAATCAAATCATTGCATGTTAAGCTGTTCCCAAATTGAAGTGAAGAAGACACTCCAAAACTATCAGAAGTAACTTTTTTCTGGCATGTTGAAAATCTAAAGCATGACAATTAGCTGTAACAATTACAGATTGAAGGCAAGTCATATAGTTAAAAATTAATTCCAGCATCGATTCCATGATGTCTAATGATTTCCTCAGGTTTCTTTATTTGAGGGGGCAGGTCTGAAAACCCCTGTGTTTAGTGCCTGTCCAAAGAAGATTTCTCCAGTGCCCATCCTGAGAAGAACTGTGTGAGGTACCTGTGTCTGGACTAGGCGCTAGGGAAGAACGGTGCAGACTACCTGTCACTTGGGCATGATGAGCATCAGGACTGCAGCTCAGCTGTGCCTCATGACATACTAGCAATTTCCCTCTCAGGTTTTAGGTCCAGGTCTGTTCCCATGCCCAGTCCAGCTGGATGGTCCTCACACTTCTCAGACAATTTAGGTCAAGTTCATTCTTGTGTCTCTGCTCCCATGTGAATGCTGTGCTCTGGAGTAGGGGAGAGAGGGCACCTAAGGGAGAGGCAGCTTCTCCATGTGCAGCATACTCTTTGCCTGGCAGCATAATCTTTCCTGCAGCCTTCCTGGGCCTGCTGATGGTGCAGGTGAGGCAGTTGAAGAGGTGTTCATTCATTCTGTAGCCCAGCTGACTACAGAGCTTTTTGGGACCTGTTTGTTTTACTATTACCTCCATATCTAACACACTTTTTTTCTCTTTTTGTTCTCCAGTAGCAGCTTTTTCAGACATGGTTTTCTGTTGAATGTAGGCATGAGCAGTGAGACATATAAGCAGGTCTTTCATACTCCAGTAGAGGTCAGATACCTACCTACAGTAAAGGAGCTAATTCATTACAGCATGATAGATTATAACAGCTTATTTGGAGCCCTATTATATAAATCACTTAAATGTGTATTTACATAACATTCCTATTAATTACCACAAAGACTGTAATGACTGTGAGCTGTTCTAGTTTATCTTGTAAATATGTATTTAAGCAATTCTGTTGCAGGTAATATTTAATCAATAGACCGTAACAGATCATTAATCATGCCAAACCTTTGTGTAAAAAGTGAAATTCTACGGGTGGAATGTAATGGATCCTCAGGAGTACCATATAACATATTACACCACTCATATGAAAACTCTAGAGTGCCACCAATGATATATGTTAAAAGCCTTAACTTGACCTCCTGTATGATAGGTCTCTGTATTGACACATGGACTTTTCTTGAGGTAAAGAAGTCAATAAGTTACTTGGCAGTGATTCTTTTGGACACTTGCAAGGACCTGAAAAGACAAGCTCTGCATGGATGCACCTACCATATGTTTTCTTGGCCAAAAAGTTACTGGGTAAAAACATCTATGTAAAGTGCTTATATGTGTGCCAGGTACCTGTTGTGTCTGAGCACCACACAAGAGTATTCTGCAGCACCAGTGATGCCAATGGCTCTGGAAGGAAGAGAAATGTTACTCTCCTCCTTACTTTGGAAGTGGAGAAAATACAGAGAGAGAGACCATGCAGAACACTCAGGACACAGACATGCAACAGAGGGGTCCCTGCACTATTGCCATCAAGCAGATGACCATCAATTTACTTGAATGAAGGCACATAATGTTGCTGGTTTTATGGAAAGTTAAGACATTATCTCAGTGAAAACATGTATATGTTCAGGAGCTGGTGTTTAAGCGGTAGTATTTTGGTGGTCTTCAGTAAACTCTTCCAAACACAGGTGCAAAAAGTTGAGATCATCATCAGGGACCAATTTTTTAAAATACTTGATGCACAGAGCAAATAGAAGAGAGAAAGTAAAAACCTAAAGCACTTTAAAGAGCGCCAGTAAAAGTCCTAAGGGTTTTGTTTCTTTCATAGAGTACAGAAGATAAGTCATGTCATCAGAAAGAAGAGAACTTGAGAACAAAATTTTGCTTACTTTACCTGTGCCAGCAGCCCAACTTGATTTTAAACAGACTGCTTGGGGGAGGGAGGTGAGCAGGATTTTCTGCAGGACTGAATTATCAAGTATTGTAACTGCGCCACTGCGAATCCACGAGATGTAATGCATGCATGCTTGCCAAACTGTCCTGGGAAGCTGGCCTCGAGCTCTAGCTGAAGTCATAGCTAACAGCTAAGAGCCAAATTGTGGTCACATGAGTTGGTCACTGGCATCATGCAGGACTACTGCATAGTTAAGGTGCACCATGTTGGTGCCCAGACTGGGAATGCAGTTCTAGAAACCCTTTGTCCTATGTCATGAGCGTGCCATGAAGTTTGTGCTGAACAGCAAGAGGATTCATGGCTGAAATAGTAAGAAATTCTTAGTTCAGGGCCTTAACGTATTGGCAAAGCTTTACAGGAAGTCTGTGCATCGCTGACTCTGGCCAACTCCACTGATCTCTTGTTTTCATAAGCATTAAATTCACTTAATTTTTTTAAAAACGCTTTTATTAATGGTTCCTTTGGAGGTTTTGCAATCTGTTGTCTAATGCAAGCTTTGATTAAGTTAAAAAAAATTCTCTGCAATAACAGTTCTCCTGTGTAATAACTAATCAATATATGCTAATTGTTTGCCAAATAGATTTCTTACAGAGAAATGGTTATGAAATTAGGTGACTGCCAAAAAGGAACAAAAAACCCCCAGCAAACAAACAAACCCACCCCCTTCAAAACCCTTCTTTAATTCCTTAGCCAGTAGGTATTTGTATCTGTAAAAGATTAACCAGTTATTTACTTTTGAAAATTAGTATAGAAATTTTATTAGGTGGCATGAATATTCAATTAAAATTATTTTTTTACAGCCAAGTTATAAACCTGTAAAGAACATGGGAGGCCAACTCAACTCTGAATATAGCAGTGAAGCTAGGTGCTGCTGTAATAAAGTAATCCATTAAAAGGTTATCTTTCATATAAGATTGCTTTCCCTAAGCATCTAAGCATATTAACAACATCTGAAATGCACTTGTAATTATGCACTCCTCAGAAAATATTTTAAATTGCCTTCTTTGTCCACACTTATGAAAACATCTCAGTCACTCTGTGATCTTATTTTACCTATGCACCTTAAACCTTGTAAAAGCAAAATGGAAGAAGCAATCACCCATCAGAGAATTGCTCATGGGTGAACTTTGGCCATCTCTAGTGGCATTAATTTTGCTCTCTGTGAACTGCACTTGACACCCTTGTAAGGTCTGGAGAATTCTTTCCATCTCTGACCGGCCTACATGACTATTTGCTACTAATTTGCACATTGAAGATGATGCACTGGGAAAAAATATAGTTAATTTAGTCTCTGAAGAACAGCTTTATGGCTAAATCCTGCAACTTTCTGGGAAAGGCTGCTCTTTACCTTTTCAGTCAGTACCAGTGAAATCAGCAGTGGGCTTGCATGACTGGGAATGGAAGGAGAGGGTACGGCAGCAAGGCAGGAAACTTGCTGCTTTAACCACACCACCTTCATTCGTGTTTGAGCTCCAGCTGCCTTTTTCATGATTGCTGACCATACTAATGAACCTAAATGCCCTGCAACACGGTTGCTGTCATCTTTCCATATACTGCAGGAATATATTGTATATAACACAGTAAGAAACATATATAACATAGTCTGTAACCCATTTAGTACTGGTGTGGTGTTTGGTTTCTGGACCAGACACCAAGACCAGCAAGACAGTTTCTGTCAGTCCCATACAGCAAAAGCACAATGGCTTGAACAATACTGAGATTTTCAGACAAAAAGGTGGTGGGAATACTGTTAAAAAGTTGCTATGCCTCTTTGCCTCGTTAGAGATCTGATCTTGATTTTCTACTCAGAGAAAAATACCTTTGATTTTAAGCCCTTGTAGAAATTCCTTTTGAAAATTTTCAGCTGACTCCACTTGGCAGCTAGGTTTATGAAGGAACATTTTTATCTGTCTCCAGTCTTCTGGGGCTACTGGTTATTTGGTGAAGAGCATTTGAGCTAATGGAGCTCACTTGAATTCCCCTTAGGAATAAGATTCTTTCCTGAATAAGGACTGCGGGATCAGTTATTAGCTGTTCTGCTGAATAAACTGAATACCCATGGAGCTTTTTAGCTTCTCCTTTGTGAAACCCATGGCTTTTAGAAAGGTCTGTGATGGTTCTGGTGATTTTTATTGTGATAATACTCCTAAATGCTCAGGCACAGCTGAGAGCAGTACTAATATTCACCGCATGCTACCTACAAAATTGCTATGGTGGAAGCATGGGGTCCTTGCCCTGAGCACTTCATAGTGTCAGGGTTTTCAAGATGATTCGTTGCAGAGTTCCACTTGCTGGATTTTATTTCTAAAATTGTCTTATTTCCAAATGTTAATTCTCACAATGGAATATCAGTTATAAATGCATATGTTACTGGGGTGTTTTGTCATACTTAAGAGGACTTCATAGCATCTCCCTCGGTAATTTGATTAAATGAAAGTATTAGTTTCTTCCTCTGGAAGGGAGAAAGCTGTGCAGTTTGGGTCTAGCTGTAGCAAACTGATGAAAAACTTATATAGAACTCAATGGAAAAGTCTGGCAGAATTAAAAGGAAAATGTCATCTCCACCACACAACCCTCTGGGATGATTCAAAACCAGATGAGAAGAGACTAGCATAATTTCATACCTCTGTATTTTAGGAGCAATTTCTTAAAAGCTGAATATTGTCTTTTCTGTGAAATTTTTACCAGTATTGAGTCAAAAAGACCTATTTATAATACTTTTGGGTTTAACACTTCCCAGATCAAGGCTGGAGGCAAGAGTGATGAAAGGTGGAAGGATATGGGGAATCTGTTGCAATGGAGTATTCCTCTGTTGTATCACGGACAGGAAGCACGATCATGCACAAAGCATTTCTGGGGTGGAAAACATGTCTCCTGAGCTCTCCCCAGTCCTAGAGGCTGGGTGGAAGAAATGCCATTTCAATGTTAAGGGAGGTGGATGTGGTGGATTCTCTGTCATTACTTTAGGTCAAGACTTGCTCTAATCAAGCCACAGCTGTATGGTAGGTGAGACTGGATAAGATGGTCAGGGTGGTCCTTTTTTGGCCTTCATGGTACAGGAAAATCCTGCAAACCATTTGCATAGAACAGTGTCAGCAGGTATGCTTTCATTTCTTCAGGCATTGTGAAAATTGTATAAAACCATATGCTGACTTACAAATGATGAAAGTATTAGGCCCGTCTTCTACTGTGCTGATACAATAGAGGAATTAATTTTAAAAAAGTAATTCTGGTAAGTAAGCTGAAAGAGCACTAGAAAGTGCCTGCTATTTCAGACAGTGCAGGAAAGTCACTAATTGCTCTAAACTAACTTCACTGAAGTGCAGAGCAAGGGTACAGATAACACGAAAATGTATTAGTTGCTTTTGTTGCAATATAAAAGGCTGCAGCAAGGGATTAGGTTTTTTCTGTTCAGCAAAGGAGGGGGACTGTGTTTCTCACACACTCCTCTTCTTTTGCTATAGTTCAAAAATCTCAAGATACAACAATTTGGCAGTGTCAGCAGTGTAGTTTGACATCACACGGAGTGGCACAGCACTGCCCCACAGAATGGTGTCCCAACGCCCTTTCAAGGCTGCCGCTTGCGAGCACGATGTACGCTGAGAACATTTTTATGGGAACATTCAGGCAAACAAACACAGATGGCTGCAATTGCTCTCCCCCCTCCCCTTCCCCGGTGGGTAATCGGCGCTAGTATTCAATTACATAATTATTGGGGGTAATACTGTATTATCAGGTCAGGCAAGTTCTCCTCGTGAAGGTTCACCTGGTAAGTACTGCACGGTGATAGATGAGTTTTGTGTTACTTCACATTGCTTGGGACTGGCGCCAACCAAATCACCTCCTGACTTGTGTACCAGGTAGTCAGTCACACCCAGGCTATCTAAAGCTGTGCTTGCCCGGGCCAGTCTTCTATGAAAACAGCTGGGAATCGTGCCATATCAGCCGTGTTCCTGCGAAACGGCAGATGAAAGCGGCTAGGAAAGTTCCGCCGCGCTTTGAGTACGCGATGGTACTTCTGGCACTAGCAGGAAAAAAGAGCGGGGGCCGGGAGGAGGCTGGGAGGCGAGCGGGCGAGCCTGCAGAGCAGCCGCGGTCACAGCACAGCGGTCGGCTTTCAGCTGGGGCAGGGGAGGAATGTGGGATGGTTCCCACAGCATCTCCCGGCTTCGGAAACCTCTCCCCTTCCAGCACCGCGTGCGCCGCGCTGGCTCCGAGGGTACGGTCGGATGTTTGCTTGAGAAACAGCTGTGGTGGTTTAACAAGTTACTGCTTGATCAGCTATTTGTTCCCGCTCCCCTCTGCTGAGGTGCAGTAACCGAATCCGTGGGCTCTTTCAGGCTGCTGCAGGGTGGAGGGAAACAGGCTCTGCTTCAAGTGTTTGCAGGTACGGGCAGCTGCCGCGTCTGAGTCGTGGGGGCAGAGATAAAGAGTTAAGGGGCAGCAACTTTTTAAGCAGAGACAGCTGTCTCCTAAACGAATGTCTGACTGTGCCATAAAAGACACTCAACACCATTAAACATTGGGCTGTCAGCAATAATTACAGAATGTGTTCACACTGTTTAAAAAAGCAAAAACTACAGAGAGGAAGAGAAGTGACATGAAAATTCAAATGTGAAGAAACTAAATAACTACACTTGGAAAAATAAAGTGTTGCTTATGTGACTAGAGAGTGTTGTTTCAAAAAACCACAACTTCAGAGCAAATTTTGCCAGTGAATCTTTCATGTAGGAAGTGGGAGTGATGAAGAGAAAAAATGCTTGGCCCTTTTGCAGTTTGCCCCTTTCTTTCTCTCTCTTGGTCTTGAAAGGTAGGCAATCTCCACTGTAGTTTTGTAATTCTGATAGTTTAATGTACGTGAATGTAAATATAGCCTTACCTGCCCACTTCAGTGCACGTATTAGAAATTGCAAGGTACATCTGAACAGTGGAAGAGTCTGAAGGCCATCAGTGTATCTTCTAGTCAATGAGGGAACACCTGCCATAGAAGAGTCACACTTTAGATGTGTTTTTTATACCTATGGTCATCCCAAATAATGTCTCCAAGGGCTCCCAGTCAAAATAAGTGTGGGTTCTCGGGTGGTTTGTGCTAGGTGCTTGCTTTCATTGCAAAGTCAGCTCTGAGTTTCTTCATCCTTGTCATTTTGCCCTGACTGTGTAACTGCATCAATGGGAAGGTGTGATTGTAAGGCAGTGGACACAGGAGGGGGTGTAGTGCTACAAATGTATACTGTTTAAATGATTGGGTTTAAAACTGCTTCTGTCTCTCCAAAAACAGTTCTAATGGTCTACAGCATTCTAGTTCAGATAATAGTAAAAAAAATCCCCACATTCCCAAAGGTGTGCAAAATATTATGGAAGGGCTATTCATATCCTTTGGTTTTCTTGCTTAAGTAGAAGCACTTAGAAGCACTTTTTGAGCATTAAATTCTTGTGTTTCTGTCAACCTTTTGCGGAGCCATTTGGAATCGTCTGTGGCTGTGCATCTTGCCCAGCGCCCTGGTGTTGGCACCTCTGTCAGTGGCTGACACGTTCCAGCTGGTTTTTAACACATTCACATGCACTTCAAGCAGACAACAGATACTCACTTCGGCTGCACTGTGCCAGGTGCCAGCACCAGGTATCCACTCTCTCTGTACAGAACACACCTGGAGCAGAGCAGCCATGCATTGGCAGGACTGACAGTGCAAGCTGTTACAAATGCTTCTGGCATTAAACCCTACGTGGGTACCCGCCTATGCCTGCCAGTGCCCTGCAGCCTTACATCATATCTTGCAAATAGTGTGCAGACTCTCTGAAGACTCTCTCAGAAGGACTCTTGGCTTCCCCTTTGTGCTGCAGCAAGGATTTGGGAACAATTTCTTACTGCTCTTTGGAGAAGGATGTCTTCACTGGGCAGTACAACTGACGGCTTCATGCAAATAGTGTAGAAAGTGGTAAATCAGTTCATTACCCATTTAAAAAATTAATACATAATGCAGGGAGCTGAACAAAACCTGGCAGCTCTGCCTATATCCCCTTTGCACCTGGGGAACTGCTGAGTGGCAAAGTAAGCAACCTTCACTCTGCCCTTAGCAGGATACAATAGCCCTCACCAGAATCTGCAGCCCAAGCCTTGCTTAGTAAGTTAGCACTTGTGAATTTTTGTGCATACGATGTCTAGCTGCAGGAAGATTTTACTTTATGGAACTGGAGCATCATGTAAAAGTAGGTTGATCTTCCTGACCTAATAACACAGGTCCTGGAACTGAGGGTTATGTAGGGTCAGTCCTCCTGGTAGTTCCAGCCAGAGCAGAGAGGTACAAAAGGTAAAATCTGTTATTAATTCTTGAGCATTTCATCTGCTTTCTTCTGTGTTAATGCATCACAGGAAAACTCATGTTTTGCAAACGCCATCATAATTTTCTTGTGCAGGGTGGCTGGTTAAAATGTGGACCTGGAAAAGCACAATACCCCTTTAGTGCTTGGTAGACTCCTCTGCTAGCAGTGACGGTAAAGGATATGGCTTTCCTGCTGACTTCAGCGAGAGGTAGGGCAGTTGGAACAGTTTTTCCTGGCTGTGCTTTAGTCATATGCATTTCCACACGCGGCAGGGTTAAAAGATTCATTGTCCTTCCTGACTCTGCTTCACCCCAGTGTTTGAGAGCAGTGGTGGGGGGCAGCGAGGGAAAAAGGAAGACATTAATACACAACGAGAAGCTGAAACCAAAAGGCCAGCCCGTGCTGCATGTTCCCACTTCTCGGCAACTGTGAGTCACACGCGTTAAACACATTTGTGCGCCGGTTGTGTGAGTTGTCCCTAGAATGCTTCAAACTTTTTATAGCTGCTCCCACTTGCTGCAGTGTCACCTGCTGGTGAGATCAAAGCACTCAATAGCACGCTCCCCCGCTCCATGCTCAACAAAGTCACCGGAGCCCTTGAAAACTCCTACAGATGTTTCCTCTCTGAAGACAAAAGGATATTTTTCTCCCCTCCCTTCCTCCTTCACACCAAAGAACAAATCCTATGCCTGGCTGAGTTTGTACCACCTCAGATTAATTGGCACTAATGCAAATGTTCGTGGCTGTGTGTGGGATGTTGCTGAGAGCATAATGGTTGTCGTATTTGCTTGCATGTGGTTACTCCACTTCAGCTGTGTAATTCATTGCTTTATAAAGTGCCTTACAATGCGCTACAGCACAGGAAGCTAATCATATGCCGTGGCAGACAATACAGCAGAGATTCAGAGTTACTGCAGGTCTCTTAAGGCCCGTGCCCTGAAGTCCCCAGTCCTTTTTCATCAAAAGTCCCCCTCGAGTGAGTGTCTATTTTGCCACCTGGAACAAACTCTTAGAACTGCCAGAATGTCTGCAGCTTTTCTGCTGGCTCCTCGTGGGATTCCCTTTCATTCCTTTTCAGTCTAATTCCTCTTCCCTTCCCTCCCACCCTGAGTTTCTCTCCCTCTTTTTAGGCATCTTATTGGCAGGGTACTCCAGGCATAGCAGTATGAAGGTTGTACAAGAATTTCCATTCTAAGGGGGTTATTTTGAGTTGCTTATGTTTTTGGCTGCAATTTTAAGCATTTGATATCAAGCCCAGAAGCAATTTTTTAATTGGAAAGTGTAAGCTGAGATAGGTACAAGAACAAAGATCTCTTAAAAAACAATACTTCCAACTGTGTAATTTTAACAGTTCTCATAGATGTGGGGACGGATTGGTGTTTGGTTCTGCAGTATCTCTCACCTCTTCTTGTGCCCTTGAGTGTTACTGACTGGTAGTCACAGGGTGGTTTTTTGTGAATGTGGACTCTGCTCTCTAGGTACCAAGCTATGCTGCTACCAAGTTCTTATCTCTAGCTTCCTCTAGAGAGGAAATCTCTCTCTCTCTCTTTGAGCAATAAAGCATGGATGAAGAAAGGTGATCTCTTCTGCTAGACAGTGACAATTGAAAAGCCAGCATAGAAGGAAGCAGTGAATTTGCCCAGTTGGTTGCACAAGTTTTTGCTTTGGTCTACTTTGCTGGCCTAGTAGAAGCTGAACCATGTAGAAGTTCATAATTTAATTTGTTTTCTAAAAGTGCACAAAATTCTATTAGAAACCCTACATGACAAGACTATCAAATTGCAAACACTCAAAGACTAAGGAAATGACAAAATTGAGCTTGCCTACCCAGCCTTAATTCTGTTTCCTCGCTTGTATAGTTACAATAAAGTTTAATTAGATTGTCGCATATTATTTTGGGGAGCTGCTGGAGCTGGTCTCCCGCCTCATTCATTTTGCATGCTAATGCAGTGCAAGGCAGTTTTTCTTGAAACACTGAGGGCCAGAGTTTCTCACTTACTGCAGGGGCTGTATGATGTGTCATAAATAAGATTGGTGTTCATAGAAGGCAGGAGCTGTGAATGTAGAATGATAATGAAGACTTTGGATAGTGACAGAGTAACCACTTACTCCTTCACCCTGCCAGCCACCCACTTCTACTTCAGTCCCTCCAGTCCGCAGTTGAGGACACCGAACTGATGCTCCCATACTGGCCGCCTCACCAGCAAACTTACATATTCCCATGCTCCAGTTTCCTGGGAACCATTCAGGAGAAGATGTCAGGATGTTATGTGCCCTAATTCAGAGACCAATCCTGAGGGACATACTGACCCTCTTACGTGTCTGTGGTAAATTACTGCTGTGGGAATGACAACGGCTCCACATCTCACTGGGTCTTCTGCCTTAAAAATTAGAATCTTGCTTGTGTGGTTATTCATAGAGAAGTTTCTTCATAGATAAACACTCTAAGGACAAGTTCTCTTTTCATTCTCAGGCAGTGGTAAATGTGAAAATCAGTTTCATGCAATAGAGTTAATTCATATTCAGGCAGTCATTACTCTTCCCAACAAATGAAAGGTTTGTTTGAGGGGTCAGCTATCTGTCTTCCCTGTTTGTATTTAAGGGTGGCCATTCCACTTCTGATAAAAATTGTGTATTTCCCCCCAGATTTTTTTTTTCTCTTTATTTCTGATTAGTTGTAAGTTCTGGAGTGAGTTTTCCTTTTAGTTACAAATGCTACTCTTTGAAATTGAAGTGCATGACAGTAGAACTTAAGTGTAATAACAAAAGACAGTCTCTGCTCCTGTAATTTCACTTGCTTCTTTCCCATGTTCTTCTGCAACTGTAGCAAAATGTTGAATAGCTTTAGTATTTCATCTTCAGAAAGCTAGGAAATATAGCCAAGGACACTGAGCCACACTGAAATGAGAAAGGGCTCCCAGAGCACTGAGAAATGTTCCAGTTCTTTTAGGTTCAACCAGCCCTTTTCTGTTTGTTGCTTCAACTTATGTAAATTATTAGAGTTCAAGTAGATTTAATATTTATCATCCAAGACAGGAAGGGTCAGCCCTCCTTTCTTCTACATTCCCTCTGCTGGAGAAGTGTAATTTCAGTAAAATGTCAGCATTTGTGATTTAAATACATTTCAGCAAGAAGACTTGCAAATTTATTATGTTATTTCTGCTATCCCTCCCCCAAAAGTGTCTCTAATTTTTTCTCTCTAAAATAGTAGGATCTAAGGAGTAAAGCAAGATGACTGCAGTTGCTACTTAACAAGGCTTAAAATCTGTTTCCTTATTTAAAACTCTTAAGGTCCTTCAGAGTCTTTGGACAAATTGCTGAATAAAGTACATCACATTAGTGATGGTGACCTGTGAGTGTCCAGCAGGATCCCTCCATGAGATCTCCTTTTTAAGATGAGATCTCTAGATGAAATAATTTACTTCTTCGTTACTATTTGGAGATGTCGCTGTTTGCACTGAAAGAATGTGTACACCCCATTGTGCCACTCATAGAGCGTCATGAATTCCTATGATCTCTCCTTATTTCAGGAATAAATAAGAACAATTAAGAACTTGCAAAGCTAGATGTGATATCAATATAAGAACCAATCTTGAACCTTGACTTGATTTGCTTCCAGGAAACCAAATCTTGGACTGTTCTGGGACATGATGGATTGTCATGCTAACATTTTCTGGTAGCAACATCAGTTCCTACAGAATACAGACTTTCATTAGAGAACTACCCCATGCAGTTACAGATATTTCAGTCTTCATAGCACAGGTGCAGCACTACTCTACCAGTTGTCAGTGTTTTGAAGAGCAATTCTATGCTATTCCACCCATTTTCCAGGCCTCATCTCTTCAGAATCATCAGGCATTTGATTTCCTTTAGCTCCATTTATCAGGTTTTAGAATATGTAGTGTGTTCTGGATATCCATGCATCCATCCAGAGCTTTTTGATTACATCCTTCGGCTGCTCTCACGTGCTTTTGTTGTGCAGGCTTTGTCCTGCTGTTCTTTCCTCTTAGTCTGGCCATCACAGAGGACTGCATGACCTTTCCTGACTACCTTTCCTCATTCTTGGTTTCTCATGGGTTAGTCCCAGATGGACAGGTCCTCTAGGGCTCTTCATTTACACTTACTCTGGGATAGCAGAAGTTCATCCTTCAGTACATAAAAGGGGTCTATAAGAGAGCTGATGAGATTTTTTTTTACAAGGACATGTAGTGATATGACATGGGGGAATGGCTTTAGACTGGAAGAGGGTGGATTTAGATTAGATGTTAGGAAGAAATTCTTTACTGTGGAGTTGGTGAGGCAGTGGAACAGGTTGCTCAGGAAAGTTGTGGATGCCCCACATCCACAACTGAAGTGTTCAAGGCCATGCTGAATGGAGCTTTCAGCAACCTGATCTAGTGGGTGGCACATTTTTGTCGCATTCACTCTATCTCACTCCTTTGAGACGTGGTGCATTACCTGTAGTCTGTCCCTCATGCTGGGCCTTGCAGGCAGCTACTGGAGAGTGAGAGGGGGTCTTCAAGAACATTTGGCATGACAAAGGAGGTTGTCACAAAAGAAGGGGCTCCAATGGTAAACAGAGTGACAGAAATCTTGCAGATGATCATGCTAGATGTTCTACCAGTTATGATCTAACACTATGGCCTTCTCACCCATTGGATGGTTTGATAAGCAAGAGGATTTGTGGAATGTTGTGCATGAGGAGACAAAAATCTGAGATGTCTGTCCAAGCCAAAGTCCCTGCATCATTTTGACTCTTCTAGAAAGATGGTGGTAGGTAGGAAAATTTCACATTTCTTCCTCACATTCACTTCCTTAAAACAACTTATTAGGGTCTCATTAAAAAGAAGAAAAAAAAAGAGGATTCAAAAATTCATTAGTTCCCTCACTGTTTTTTGTCTTCTGAAGACTTCTGTATTTTCATTTTGCTTGAACACTTCATCTGCTCTAAGCCATTTTACTCTCATTTTGGAGGCCCTCTCTGCTTCTCCCACAAAGGCCCATTGCTGTCGTGTTTGTGTTTCCAGGTCTGCAGAGAAAGCCATTACCTTAAAATACAGACAAAGCAGATGTTTTCTTCTGCTAGACTTCATATTGTAAGGAAACTCCAGAGAATGCAAAGAAATAAATATCACTGTATGTGTGCATTTGTCCATCTGTGATCAGTCACAGCTTGCTGACTGAAGGCTGTACATGAGGGAGAACTGGCTGCACTCAGTGCCACAGCTGGGCTGGCTAACTTGTGCCTGCAGGGGCAGCACAAGGGAAAGAACTAAAATCAATTGCTGGCAACATCTTATACCTCCTTTTTAACCCACTGCAGCTGGGGAAGCTGGGTAAGGGAGCCAGTGAGTGGAATGAGGAGATGTACACAGACTGCAGAGTGTGGGGGGAAACAGTGTTTGGGAAGGGGAGGCTTTAGTTAAGGATTGAGGAAAGCAGCAAAGGGTTATAGGTTTATTCCTGGTTGGAGTCAGAGATTGAGAACACTGCTGTCATGATCAGTGGAGAAGAGCAGTCTTCTGTCTCTTCCTAAGTGTTGTTTGGAGAAAGTGAAGGGGATGCAGAGAGGCACAGCATGATGGGGAGGAGGCGCTGGTAATAACAGAGGAGTTAGGAAAGACATGATGCTTTGAGGCAGCTGAAGATGAGCTGTTTTGCAAGCTGACTGCTCTAGTACAGTGAGACAGAGGGAAGAGTTGTCAGCAGTTGATGTATGTAGCTCCTTCAAAAGCTTTATTGTACTCTTCATTTTGTTTATCAGTGCAAGTGGTCCAAAGCTGTGCTTTCTTAAGACTGCACTCATTTGAGCTGTAAGAAAAGAAAGAATAAAACCAGTCATATGAAGATTTTGAGTTGCAGTGCATCTATCCAATGGCTAAAAAAGTACTGCAAATTATAGCAATGAATTTTTAAAGAGTGTGCAGTTTATGGTTACAAAAGAGCAGTTCCCCTTTCTCACCTTTCCTTCACATTTTCCCCTTAAAATCATGTATGTGATCATTATGGATATCTGTTAAATAAAGGGTAGCCCTTTCCTTATTACTAGCTGGGGAATATGCCCATTTCACCTGAGGAGTCATTAGGTGGGTACTGTTCTTGTTCTTCTCAGCAAATGCAAAATGTTACTGTGACTGCAAATTAACTGGTATCACCAAACACTTAACAAGTTTCCATGTTGGGCATCAGTGTCCTCCCGGGACAGGTAAATTTTCCACTAAACGATGTGTGCAGAGCTGGGTAGACAGTGGAAGTTTGCACAGCTTGTGTAGCGGTTAAAACACCCCCCCACACTCAAAATACAATCTGAGTTTAATTCACTCGTTAGATGATATGTGTGAGCACAGACTTTAAAAGTCCTGTAGGTTATATGTTATGCATATCTGACCTGAGAAGTTAACCAAAGTTCAGGGTACTGCTGCTCTTTTGCTAGAAGAGATGGATGAGACAATCAGGTGGTCTGAGTGAAACCTTGTATTATGACAAAGAATGCATGAGGAGCTGCTCCCTTGAACCCATGGGGAATCTGACAGAAGATAATCTCTTTATGCACAGGGTCAGGTCTCTCTGCCCCAGCCCCTGCTCATCCAGATATTTATTCTTCTCTATTTTGTCACAATAGTGACATGGTCTTTTTTTTTTGTCTTCTTCCTCAGCTTTTCTGGTCTCGCTGTTTCTGTCACGCACAAACCCTCACAATATAATTGCCTGTGAAACCTCTCTGTCCACATGTGTCTTTGTTTTGGGAGATGGCACGTAGTTATGTTTGGGGTGGAGAGCATTATTGTTTCAAACATCTGGCTTCGTAAAGAACCTTTAATGGCTTCTCTGAATTTATTCTGAATGAAAGGATAAAGCGTTACGCCCATCATCTCCCACTAGTTTTTACCCAGCTCGTAGCAGAAAAAATGACTGGAAGCAACATAACCTGTCAGGCTGCATATTAAAGATGTCAGGAGAGGACTATTAAACCTCCCTACTTGGAGGGGACGTGTGTTGACTGATCTATACAGCAACTTTTGTTGCAGTGTTGGAAAGGCAAAGTGCAAAAAATTTCTTGTCTTTCAAAAAAGGAGTAGACTGCTTAGATGGAGGACCAAAGGGACATTTCCCTCAAGGCAATGGCAAGGATTGCCCTGAAAGGGATGTGTTGTTGTGACCTTGACTGCACCCCTCCCTGACAGCCGGCTGTGGGCGCAGGGATTGTAGGAAGTGGTCAGTGCCATTCCTCCAGATCCAGAGAGGCTTCAGGGAGGATCATAGCTCATGGTGGCTTGACCTCTCCCTGTGCACCATGGGGTCATGTGTTCAGTCAAATACTTTGCCCTGACAGGTGATGACTTTGTATGGTGTGAATCAATATATGTCCTGGAAGAGCAACTTTGAAATACATATCTCTTTAATGTGTGTGCAGATGGGGAATTATATCATGTAAATGCTAATTTACACACATTGGAGACACAAGTGAGTAGTTAGTTCATCCCCCGACACCAGAGGAGAGTCCTGAATAAAGAGTGCATGAGCTATTAAAAAGATATAACACTTAACCTTAGCTGGTGATGCATGTGAGAATGACACCATTACTGCTTTGGTGGTGGTAGAAGAACAAGATGTTCAGCGGTGCTTCTGAAGGTTTGTGATACAGTGCTAACAGGGTGTGAGTGTCAAGGACCTTGTACCTCAGCCATGATGGGCGTAACACTTTATCCTTTCATTCAGCCTTTTACTGGTTGGAAATTCAAGAATAGGAAATGTAGAAAGGCTGCTGTGATTATAGTTGACTAAGCCCCGATAAGAGATGATCTGTTTGTGGGCTGCCATGCCCCTGCTTCTTATTTCCTTGCTGTGAGGCAGTGGCATGCTCCCCTGCAGAGCCTTAATTTCTGGTTGTTTGTATGGAGGGTCGTAGTGGTTTCTGGCAAGTTGCTCCTTCCAAAGTGAGACTGACTGAGCCGGTGGAAGAGAGCTCAGCTACATGTTATAGGAATGCATTATACATGACAGTGTACAGCAAGGCTCCTGATGGAAAACAAACAGAAGAAGTGGGGCTCCATTAATAGGAAAAATGGGTAACAGTATGGTTTTATAGGCCCCATCATCCCTGGGTCTTACAGAATGTTGTAGAGGGAGGCATTAGGTAAAATTAGATAATATGATGCCAGGCTTATGGCCATTTTACAAACAGAAGGTTCTCTGAAGAGTTAAGGCACTGTTTTCAAAAGCTTTTCTCTGTACTCAGCTTAGTATGTTCTTTAATATTAATGGTTTGTTATCTAGATAGGACTGGAAAATAAGTATGTGAAAATAGAATATTGTCCAGGCTATCAACCAAGCACGTCAACAACATGGGGGGGTAGTATGGGGTTTGCCATTGGCGTTGTGTACCCAACCTTCTTTTTCTGTAAAAGTTAAAATTAGCTCCTCTACACCTGCTGTTGAAGGCATGGAAGACCTGAATTGACTAGTGTTGAGAAAACAGGCTGCAGTCACAATAAATTTAGTCCCCAAGTGTGGCAACTGCATTTGAGGTGAAAAAAACTGTAGCATAAATGATACCTTTATCATTTCAATGTGAGGGACGAGTACACTACAGTCAAAGAGAATACAGCAGTTTTAGCCTCTTCTCACTGCTGGCCTAAATGTAAATACAGCATCACCAAGACAGACACCACTTCTGATTTTGTCAAATCACTTGATATAAACATTGATCCAGCCATCACTGAACATATGATACCCTCCCTCAGACATTTTCCTGTGATGTGGGGTTACTGGCTGTGTCGTAATTCAGAAGTGAGCCATTCACTTACGAATGTGCAAGTGTTTGTGTGTGTCCCTGCTTTAAGTTCTCTCTGTGTCAGGTTTATGAATCCAGTGGTCTTCTCAAAAGAATCACCTCAGCAGACAGAGCAAATTGAAAAAGCACCCTCAGCTTTGCAATAATTGCTGTGAACATTAGTTTTCCTATTTAAATTAATCTTCGATTGTGTTTTATTTTGTCCGTAGTACAACAGAGACAAATTTTGCAATTAAACCAGAATAATTCATTACAGATGACACTAATAATTGAACAGAGACATAGGAAAATATCTCTTCTTCTTTACAGCAAGTGTGCATGATTGTAAGAAGGTTATACTGGATATAAAAAGTCACATTACAGTAAAGGAAGTGCATTAATCCATAATCTGGGTGATGGGAAAATGTTGCTGGCAGGAGCAAAGGGTGGTTTACAGTCCCAAACTCTAATGAGTGACAATAAAGAATAGAAACTGAAAAAGAAGCTCTCAAACCTATGACAGTGCTATAGGTTTGACTGATATTTTAGGCCAAGAGTTACAGGGACATTTAATCTTATGTCTGAGTCCCAAAAAAGCTGAGGAATATTTATTGTTAGTGCTCTTCTATCTAAACTTCACCTCAGTATTTCTTTCTGAACCCTTTCCTGGCAATTAATATCTGAGAGCAGGATCACATTAATTTTTCAATCCAGAAGTATGAGGTACCTTTGTTCTAATACACATAACTTCCACACAGCTGGAAAGATGTGAGGGACAAAGAAGCTACCATAGGGAGAGGAGACAGAGTATTTTTGTGGCCAAGGGTTAAAATACCTTTCCCACTAAAGCTAAGATTCAACATTCAGGCCACATTTACATTAAGAATAAAACATAGAGTTCTTTCTGCAATTTAAAGTTACAACTTCTCTTGCTCCATCCTTCTGTGAACTTTCAGAAATTACCCCACTAATACCCCAGTAAGAAGAAGGAAAATTAACCTGTGTATTTTGCTCAAAATTTGAAGTGCACACATTACAAAAAACCACCAAAACCCAAAACAAAACAGAAAAACCCACCCACCCACCCAAACAACCAAAAAAGGCAGGAAGTGATTACATCAGCAAAAATGCCGATTTGGGTAACATTTTCACAAGTGTCCAGCTGGGATGCCAGAAGCCCAGTAACAGCTCCCTTGCTTTTGAAGGTGTGATGTTTTGCATCAGTCTGTGCTCAAGGTATTCCACTGATGTGAGCTGCAGCTGCACAGTACAAATGAAGCCCTGTGTAATTCATTTCTTTCCTCCTAATAACAGCTGCAACCCCAAATTTACCCATGATTACCTTTTTGCCCCTAAGATACAGAGCTTTTTTTTTTTTAATACACTGCTGTGCAAATACTTTCTCTGGAAATGTCAGGGATTTGGAAACAATTTTGACCTTGGCCATCATTTTGGGGGATGTGGGCAAGCTACTTCTCTTGCATTTGTGCAGCTCTCTTTAAGGGGCATTGCAGTTGTTTGCTTCTCAAAGATGTGATAAGGTGTAACTTGTGTATACCTGGGTAAGTATTTGGAGAGAAAAGGCTTCATGTAATGTAATTTAAAATATATTATTATATTGATCTTCAGAACAACTGAAATATGGTGAATTTGGTATAAACTAAAATGAAAAATTAGAGCCGTAATTCACCACTATGGCTTTCTGCTGGTTCAGTGCTTAGTGGAGAGAAGACTCAGGCATCTTACTGCTGTGGGCTTGAATTTTAAACAGATTTCAAAAGAAAGTCTGGTGGTAGAATCTTCGGTTCTGCTTTATACATTTACCCTTGTGTACAACTAATTGCAGATTTTGGAATTCCTTTTCCTGATCCAGAGTTTTGCAATGGTAGATCTCAAAAGTGCTACACAAAGTTCATGGCTCTTGTTCTGCAGATCAAGCAACATCTTGACTTTAAATGCAGAGAGTCACTTGGGAATTCAGGGAGTGATGACTGGGGAGAGAGCTCCAGATTCCTGAATCCCAGAGGAGCTCTACCCAGGAGACTGTTTTGCCCCTCTGAACAGAAATTTGAAGAACTCCCCAGTTAGCATTTGCCTGAGCCCTGCTTCTTGCTCTTTTTTGACTTTCTTACTAGTGTTAATTTTGCTAACATTGTTCAATGATATCTTAAAAATATCTTCAGCACTGGAGGCATTTTCCCCTTCACTATTTTGCTGTTTTTTTCAAGCACTTGCAGTGAGTTCTTTTCCTGAGATAACAGCCTCACTGAGGTCTAGTAGTTCAATTCCTAAATATTATATCCCTTTTAAAAACACACCAAAAAGAATATGAAATGCCTCATATAAAACAATATTTTGGAATATAAAGAAGCTTGCTTGGATTAGTATTCCATAATAACATGATTATTTCTCTCAAAACCCCTGCTACTTATGTAGTTTCCTGTTTGAAATATCCTGCTTTGCATTTTTTTAAATTTATGAAATAATTGGTTTTGCACAGCAATCTACAGCAAAAGTATTCAGAGACCCTTGTGCATTTCTGCCTGATCTGCTGCATTTCCTCTCTCCAAAAGAAAAAGACCTTGGATGTTTTAGATACAGCACTTAGCATCCTTCAAAAGACAAACTTAAAAATTAGCTCTGATGCAACATAACTAAAATGCTGATGGTTCAATTTTTAGCTTTTCAGGGCTTATGATACCTGAAATAAACCAGTTACACAACTGGAGCTTCTTGCAGGAACACATTTAAGCACATACTTAGATTTGGGCATATATGTAAGGTCTGAGATTTTTAATATTTTCCTAAATTAGATCTTTGTTTTCCTGGGGGTGTGTATACAAGAGATATCCCTCAGCAATATAGGTATTCCTCTGAGCACTGTCAGGGCAAAGGGAATCCGAGTCTAAAGTTTAGGGGAAGAGCCTCTTCCAATTTCTTGAGGTTTTGCCTTAAGCATAACTTTGCTTCAGAAGGTTGAATCCTCTTCACTCTGGCTTTCTCTTGTTTGATTTGGAAGATGCAGCTATGTATTTCCTTAAGTCCTGATTAATGTGGAGAAACATTCTTTTCATGCTTGTAAAAAACAGACGCATCCCAGCCAGGCCCAGAACATATGTGACTGGTTCCATCCTCTTTACAACATATTGCTGTGTGAAATAAGGAACATGCGACAATCATCACTTTCCAGTCTCCGGACTGTGATGCCAGATAGAAGGCACCCATCCATTTTTTTTTCCCCTCATCCTTTTTATAGTCCTTACTCTCCCATACTGATTAAATTTGAATAGCCATTTTATTGCCAATTCTGTTAGCTGTGATCTTGCCTTATTATTCTATTAAATGAAGTTAAATGTGAGTAGGAGAATCAGGCCCTTTGCTTGCCAGTTGCTGGCTTGCAGGTTAAAATGGTTCACCATTCCCTTTCTTCTATTGTTGTTAATAAATAAGACGTGCAAGTCTTTCATTTAATTCACTTCTGATCTTGAGGTTTGATGGTGTTGACATTCTAGGAATCCAGAATGAATTAGTCATTTTGTGGTGCCAAAGCTCACTGTGCATAGAAGAGTGCTACTAGTGATGTGAAAATAAGAACACCACAACAAACCAGGCAGTAAAATTTTTATGCCTTTTTTTGGAAGTTTTTTTTTATTGTTGTTGTTTTACTGTAAGGTGGTATATTGACTGTAAGTAATCATATCCCTGACTGCACAGAAGAATGGGCTCAGGCGTTCTCACATGAAAGAATCTCTAGAAAAAATTCACACTTTTTCTGTTCAGTTTTGTTTATCCTGTTTCTCCTTGTTCAAACAGAACTGCATTTTATAAAGCTTTGGACACACAGCTGGACGTATATAAAAACCACACCTGATCTGTATTTTTAATTTATCTCTGTCAATCATATTGTTATTTGAACATATAGTTGTTCAATTTACATATGCACATAAAGAGGTCTAGTTCGGTATCTTTAAAATAAACAGGAGCTTTGCCATGCAATTTGGGGGGTCTCAGATAAAATCCTGTATGTACAGATCAGATGTCCAGCTTCTTGTGTCTTTCGTGTCCAGTGATCTTGAAAATACAGACTCAATTTGGACACATTGGGCAGCTGGATGCATTATCCAGTATTTGTCCCTGAATGAGCAGTCTTTCCCTTACTCCAGAAGAAAGTGTCTAAATCTGGCTTAACGACAAAAAAGGAGGAAAGAAATCTTTACCTTTTTTCTCTTGGTTCACAATAAGAATGAGTGAATCAATTTAGTGAGCACGTAAAATACATTGAAAGTTGAGAGAATTTAGGTTTGCGTTATAGGTATAGGATGTGATTTTGAAGAGTCTGTTCTTTATTTCCCTCTCTTTCTTCCTGATTTATTTACTGACTCCCAGGCAAACTTGTTTGCCATGTGGTGTAAATTGAATTGAAACCGCTGAATTTCTCTAACTGCTTAGGGTACCTACTGTCAGAAAATCTGCACAAGTTTTAGAATTAGCAGACACACAAAATGTTTATCTCACTTGTTAGCTTGGTAAAAGCCCACTGACTTTCTGAAATCACAGCAGCGAGCTGTAAATGATGTGTGAAATGAAAAGGCTTTGCTCACCCAGCGAAGACAGAGCAAACATTGGGGAAGCTGTGCTATTGGACCGGGCTCGGTGGAAAGGAGGGAAACAGCTGTGATACAAGAAGAATTAAGCCCAAAATATACCGGCAAAGACAGAAAATAAATCAAGTTTGATGTAATTTTCCTATGCAGGTTTTTTTTCTGTTCTGTCTTGCTCTGTTTCTTTTTTGTATAGAGACTGCAAAGCTGAGTGGTTCTGGTTTGTGTGACTTGCATGAAGCTCTAAATTTGAAGTGATCATTGATTTGTGCATTATGTTCCAGTATGTTCTACTGCATCAGGCATTCTGTTTTGTTTCTGTCCATGTCTACGTGTTTTACGGGGAAACAGCTTTGGCAGGGAGTCTGTGATAGAAAACTGACTTGTAAAATGAGTGCCAGTTCAAGGGCAGAATCATCCATCTTTTCTGCCTTCACCCTTCTGATGATCTGGGAAGGAAAGGGAAGCACATGGGGGTTAGAAAATTGAATGACACACTTAAAGGTTAGACAGAGGCATAGTTTTTAAAGAGTTTACCCTTGCAGAGGAATCAGATGCTGAATCTGTTCTGGCTACCACCACGCTAATGGGAAAAGAAGGAGAAAGGGATTAGTTGAGAGCCATACCATCTCCTCACCAGTGGGTGCTAGTGGGTGCCAGCAGGGATCACACATCCCTGGCTCTCCCCAAGTTTACTCTGTTTCCATACCATCTGTCATCCCTACCCCCCATACATGTTGGCTTAACCCCATTAAACACAGGGCCCTGTGCATGCTGGAATGAGTAGACACAGACCATTATGTGACTGCTCAGTCTGAACATTGAATCAAGGGAATATGAACATAAAACTTGGGTGGTAGCTGGGGATGGATGTTGTGCTAGTTGTTGTGCTAGCGCAGCTTCTGGATGGGATCTAGCTTGCACTGTCCAGATCCAAGTGTGAGGAGAGCAGGTGTGTGGTTGTCTGCCCATGTAAATCTACTTTAAATACTGCATTGCCAGCCAGTATTAGATTTAAACCCCATTGTGCAAAGATGCTAAATAGCTACCCCTGTCCCAGGATCCAGGCTTTGAAATAGAGATTTTTGTTATAACAACTTGTATTTCCAAAAAGCCAAGATGCTCTGTTGCAACAGTTCCTAACAGTACAGTTTACAATTTTTTTTGCTGTATTTTGGCTTGTTACTGTAAAATACTGTGACAGATGGAGCATCATCTGTCAACAATTCCTATCTGACACAGAGTAGAAATTATTGCTGTGATGAAATCATTGATCTTGTATCTTTACATTTAGGAGCAAGGAAGATCTTATACTCAACTGAATAAAATCAAAAGCAGTTTAGTTTAGGATCCAAGAGGGATTTTACTCTAGGAAGACCCTTAGTGACTGGAGGTGGAAAAGATTTTAGTCTTGGCAGACACAGCTAAATAAAAACTAATTTCTCATAGCTGTCTTATTGCTTTCTATGATATGTCAACACTAGTATGGAACACTAGCATGGATGTATCCATGAATCTTTCGTGGGTGTTTTTCAGGCAAATAAGAACTAAGGAAATTCAGATTTTTTTTGGGGGGGTTTGTTTTTTGTTTAGTGCATTCTCTTAGCTGGGAGCCAACACACTTCTCTGTGTAAGATCTGAGAGCAACAGGAGAGCTTGACTAGCCAGACTTGCAGTCAGGAGAACCATGGGAGACAAAGGCATCGTGAAAAACAATTAACAAAAAAATTTGGTTTTCCAAGAGTTCGCTGGCACATATATGGATGTGGCACTAATGTGGCAGTAATTATAGTGTTAATGCCATCTTATTAGTTCTTAATCCCAGGATGCCTTCTCATTTTAATGACCAGTGGCTTTTATTACTGATTTGCTACATCATTTGCAAATACTCTTGATTTAAGCAGTTATGCTGGAGAAACAAGGAAAGGCTAAGATGAAATGATAAGAAGGGAAGAAATTTGAGGATGTGGCTCTTACCAGTGATGGTCCTTGTGCCTAAATGTGCCTCTTTATATTGACCTTAACACTGGAGAGGAAAGCTTATCTGTGTACAGGTGAATGCAGCCAATGTCAGGCAGCAGGTAAAATGTCTTGTTGGTACTATCCTGAAACTGTTAAGAAGGTGAGTGGGAAGTCTCTTCTCCATGATTTTTTGTTCCATTAAAGCCATTCTGCCTAGTACTTGTAAGAAGTGACAATTCTTATCCCTTCAGCAAATAGTAATGGGTTTGGTGCTTCTTGGGATTATCCCCAAAGAAAATATGCCACCTGAACATCTTCAACCTTGAGCTAAAGCACCTGTAAACCTAGATCTGAAAATCCTGACATCATGGATTTAGGGCATTTCTTAATATGGCTTTTTGCTGTGCCAGAAAAACAAATAAATAGTTCATTTTTCTCAGCTTCTTGTTTAAACTAGAAGGACACAGGCTTTTTACTTTGTCCTGAAAAACAGTCCAGCCACATTTGTGTACAGTGGTTTGGATTGGTCCTTATTTTTTTTCTGAACCTGCCTGTCCATTCCCAACAGTGAAAGGGAATCACTGTTCATTAAGTGATTAAGAAAAGTTTAGAGTGGCTTGGAACAGCACAGAGGTAGACTTTCCTGCCAGAGAGTCTATTAGTAAATGATTTTATGGTACTCTTCACTCTTCTAGAATGAGTAAGTCATGCATTCACAGTCTTGCAAAGAAATCATCTGTGAATTGTACGTGAAAGAATGTAGGGGAGGCATGTGTGGTGTGTGTTCCAATGGGACTATTCCCTAGCCACCACTTGCTTCGGAAATTGCATTAAAAAGTACAATTGTTGGTCATTAGGGTTAGCCTTGCAAAGCAGGCATGACAGCATTAGCAGGAAATGCTTCCTTGATTTCAATTATAATGCATAAATTATATTCTTCTTCTGTCTTATCCGTGCAACATTCAACAACAGCATTTTCATCTCGGTCTGGGGAATAGAATTTTGCACATGGTATAACTTCCATTGCCTTAAATACGGCCTCCCCAGTTTTATCACTGAGCACTCAAAATCTTCATTATTACAGTTCAGCCAGCAGAAATTAGTTGTATTTAGATCCCAGTAGGCCATAGGATGCAAGCAGCTTTGAGATTTGGCTTCCATTTAGCCTCTGGAAACAGTCTTAAAGCTTGATGATTGAATTACAAGAAGTACTTGTATCCCTCTGCCAACAGTAGAGTAAAAACCAGAGCTGTCCTGGGGTGTGAGAAGCAGGGAAGGGGAAAGATGGGACTAATCGTTCCTTCCTATAAGACTGAAGTATCTATGGGAAAATCCAGTTCCTCTGATTTGCTTTCATCTGGCAAGCAAAACCCTTGCATGAAAAAGTGGTTGAGATAATTACACAGTGGAGGTCACTTTATTATTTACAGTGGTTTATTCATGAAGCATAAGTATGTAGCTTGCTGATCTTTTTTGTGCTCACATGTGAGACTTTATCTGCCTTTATCTGAAACATTTGCAGGGTTTCTCTGACTGGTTTGGGTAGCAAGAGCTGTGAAGCCTCCTGGAACATGGGCTTCAACCATGCAAATCTGCATGGTTGGGACTGTGTAAGGACTGTGATGAACTTGTATAGCCCTCTTGTGCTGTTGAAAAGTCACTGATCCTAATACTTAAAGTAGTTACTTCTCCCTTTACTATCATTCTACCTCCTCTTATAGTCCAAAACCAGCTCACAAATATTACTGAACATGAACTCTTCAGCCTAACAACTCACAGCCTTACTGTGTAAAATCAGTACTTCTTCTACCTATTGTATTGAAACAATTCTCTGTGTGTGTGTGTGTGTTTGCATTAGATTGTGCTGCCTTGCCTATGTTTAGCACATATCTACTTGGTATATATATATCAGCTGAAGTGCGTGTGTGCATGAAAAGAGGAGTTTCTTGGTGTTGTCTCTACAGAAGACTAAAATTATAACTCCAAGAAAGGAATGTGAAGTGTTCAAAATGACAAGAAAAATGGATCTGATGTTGAAAAAATACAAGTGTGTGAGTTTTATTCCAAAGAAGAAAACTTCTTACCACTTACAGATCTTCTATTCATATCTTTTATCTACATCATTGATTGAAATTCTTCTTAGTCAGTTCTTTCCTTCTCCTCAGCGAAAGCAGCAAATTTTTCCAGGTTTCTAGATTTGGTCCTGAAGATTTCCTGAAGGTCCTTTAAGACTTCACATACATTACAGAAATGGCTAATCCAGAGAAAACCATTACCTGCTTTTCTGTTTCCATTTTTTCACAATTTCAACATTAGAGGAAATGCACCTAGAACTAGTGAAACGTTGACTTAACACTGGAAGCTTTGCACAGTGGATCACTGACTTCAAATAATTTTACACTCTGGTCTAAGCAAAGTTGTTTTCAAGTATAAATACTTGGGTGTTCATATTATGAGTTTACCTACTTGTTAGCTAAGATATTGAAGGCAAATATTCCTTGTGATTGTAACCTAATAGAAAGACAGAAAGCTTAATTGTGCCATACCATCTAACAGGTGCAGCCCAATAACCAGTAAGTTAAGGATTATTATGACTGAAACATTTTAATGCTAAATAACCAAAATTGGCTTTTTATCACTGTTCTTCATGGGCAGGCAGCCCTGTTTGAATTGATTTTTTCTCCAAGGCTCTTTCTGAATGTCCTCTTGCTACAGAAAAGAAGGAAGTTTGTGCAGTGTTCAAGGAACATGTTAACTACTGTCCAAAGTTCTAGACCTTGTGCAAACTGGAAGAAAAAAAAAATCAGTATTTTGCATTCATAAAGCACCTTCTGTTTGTCTCAGCTCACAGTGAAAATGTGAACTCTGAATTAAGAATTAGCACTGTCATTATACCCAGCCTACTGATGGATAAAGTAAGAGAGAAAATACTGTGAAATTATGAACTTGGCTAGGAAAAAAAATCCAGGAACAAGAAAAAATCTTCAGCACTTACAAGACCAAAAGTGTTTCTCATTGCCCTTTCCACTGTATCAATTGAATATATAAGAACGTAGTATTTCCTTCCCTTAACAATTTCTGGTATGGTAGACAGACAAATGAGTAACATGTGTGTCATAAAACAAGTTCAGATTTTATTTTTTTTAACATAAAAATGTAGTTTATCCCTAATTCTTCATGTCAGGATTTGAGGACTGGGAATCAGTTTTGTATCCCCAGTCCGCACAAATCCTTCCTCATATGTGAAAAACACCTGGGGGCTTCTCCTTATCACCACTTTCTCGCAGATGTTCCTTCAAGCTCACACTTGATGACTACAATTGGTGTGACAGAGAGAGGAGTAATTCTGCATTATGTGCTACTTTTTACAGGTGACTGGGGATATTTGCACTTGAATGTTGTGCGTGTGCCTACAGCTAATAAGCAAGAGTTTGGCTCTGAGAGGTCTTACTGGTTTTCACTACCGGTGACCATAAATAATGGTCACTGATGCGCAGCATCCAACAATTTGCTCATCTGTTTCCTTTTATTGCAAACGTTGTATTTTCTATTCTGGCTATGCGGAAAATTTTTCTGATTTCCAGTGCTCCTTGTTAATCTGGGAGCAGAAGCATTACAGAGCAAACACATGCTGGAGAACGCAGGGCAGAGGTACCCCCAAATCCACCACCCACCCCTTGGAGTAAGCCCAGCAATGCCATAGCTGCATTTTGCTTGGAATTGAGGTGACCTGCTGTTCTTCACTTTTTGAACTTTTTCTCCTCAAGTATTGGTTTAGCTAAGACCTGTAAACAAGATAGTGTATCTTACAAAAAAAGGCTCTGACTATCTTAAAAATTATGTGGACTGCTGAAATGTTGCTCTGTATCTGTCAAAAATGAGACTGTATTGCTTATTCGCTTCACCCATCCTCCTGAAGCCTCATTCCTAAAACAGCAATACTTCTCTTCCATATTTCCTAACATTGCAGCATTATTCTAAGTTTCATAATCTCTCCTATCATCACAGTCATACAGAATTCATGTGCTTTTACCCACCATGCACAGAATGGAAGACCTGGAATGAAAATGTAATTAAATCATATGCAAATAAAAAATGCTGCAGCTGACTTCATAAGAAGAAGACTGTCATATCAAATACCGTATTGTATTTGATTTCAATATTAACTGATAGGATTAGCAGAGATGAAATTTACCTTAGAAAGGTGAGCCTGCCTAGAGTTACTGGTGAAAGGATTTCAGTGCTTTTGCAGCTTTTGCATCCAGGAGCTTTTTTTGTTCCTAAGCTTGGTGCAAAGAAAGCTGTTTTGTGGCAACTGAAGGTTTTGCTGCCTGGGTGGTGCTGTATTTCCATCCAGCCTGGCCCCGGGGGTGGCCAGATGTCTGAGTGTGGCTGAGGGGACAGGTCAGCCTGCTCTGTGCAGCAATGCTCGGGTAGGGCTGGGCTGTTTGCTCCTGTTCCTAAGTGGGATGTAGAGGTGGGCAGCCTGGGGAGACTGTGCCCCCAAACCTGGCTGCTGCCCAGGAGCTCTGGCTGCAGTCACTGGGCTGTGTACACTGGTGGAATTTTAGGGCATCCTTTTCTTGCACCAGTGTTGGTCTCTGGATAATGAACAGAGGAGGCAAGGGTTGCCTTTGCTGGACCCTGTGGATTGGAGCAGAGGAGGCACAAATTGCCTTTCCTCTCTCTGTTGGTGCTTGTAGAGCAGTTGGGCAGTTCTTGTGTTGTCTCTGTCTTTCACAAGGCCCTGAGAGCTCTCATATGGCTTAGCAGTGCCCTGCACCTCACCTATGGGTGTGTGTACTGTGATGTTTCCTGGCTTTCCTTCTCCCATGGGAGTGCAGAGCCTGGCCCTGTGGTGCAGGGACCTCTCAGCCAGTGCCATCTCCTGGTGCTGCTGCCTCCCAGCCCCTACGCCTTGGCTCAGGGCTCTTCTGACCTGCTGCCTTCATAAACACTTCAGTGGCTTGGCCTTTGGTGTGAAGTGCCTTGGGAGCCCAGTATGAAAGGTGCTATAGAAATGCAGTTTTGATTTAATTTGGTTTGATTTACAGTTTGGAAAATGAAAATCTTTCTGCAAAGCTAAGACCCCTGTAAAATTTTTTCAGCTTGCTTCTGCTGCTTGCAAAGCTATGTGCATTGCCTTTTGGATCACTGGGGATTTCCTTGACACATTTACACTCCTGTTCTCAATAACTTCATACCCAGTCTCATGCTGACACTTTCTCTCTTTCTCTCTCTTTTTATTTATTAAAATTACCTGCTCCACAGGTATTAAACATAACCAAGCCAAGCAGAATAGAGGCCAGTCATAAAAACATAGATGACTGCATTTTTCCCGGTTATGATCTATGACAGGCACTTAGTCCTTTAAAAAATTGCTACACCTTCTGAGCCTGGAGATCTGGAGACCTCAATAGCATCAGAGGTTTTAAGAAAACATTGTAGCCGTTTTCTTTCAAATCCCCGTACCTCCTGAATTTCTATCCTTATTTTTGTACTACAGTGTCATTCTGTTTGATGCTGGGTTCCTATACTGGCAGGCACTCTACAAACCCACAGGAGTTGCCCCAGAAACCACACACTTAAGCAGACAAAAATATTGACAAGAAAGCAGAAGTACAAGAGAGGTGAAGTGATTTGTTCAAGGCCACAGAGCAGCTCACTGGCAGGGCTCAGTGTGGAAGACAGGCTTTCTGGTGCCGTATCCACAACAGCTACCGGCTTCTAAATCTCTGAATTCATCCTTTAATCCTTTGGCTTTCACAAAGATTTAAAAAATTTACTTTACTGGACTTGGGAAACTCGATGGTCCCTGGAGAGGAAAATATCAAAGAATATGGCCAAATTAATATGGTAAAATTGAGTTATTTAATGTATTCCTAGAAGTTTATATCTCTGTGAAGAAATACAGCTATCCAGGTTCCCTTGCCAGTATTTCCTTATGTGTGAAAGACATATGGTGAAGGACAGGAGAAAACTGGGAATGATTTTACCTCTTACCAGGAACATTTTCTTGTGCTTGATATATATTAATAAATGGTGAAACTACACTCAAAACTCCGCAGGTTGGGAGCAACCTTGGAATTAAAACAAGGAAGTTGTCTTGTAGGTTTAAACAGTGGAGATGTGTTTTGTGGTAGAATATGACTTCTTGGTGACACAGTAATCAGAATAAAAATCACAAAAATTGGAAACGGAGGGCAGTTTTGGCACAGGCATAGCTTTTCACCAGAGGCACTGTGCTTCCCAGTGATGTTAATTAACACTTTCTTTGCTGGATTATATAAACTAGCAAGGCAGAAAGACACAGCACATGGTGAAATAGAGGATTGAGCTGGGTTATCCTGAGGTGACACTGACACTGCTTTGAAAGTGTTTTGGGAGGGATTCTTCTCATCTGGCTTGTAACAGGCATCAAATCGATGGTGGTGGTCTGAGGCCCCTCTGCAGTGGAGGGAGGACTCTGCAGAGAGAGAGCCCCTTCAGGGGTGATTCATCCTGTCTGCCTCAGGCATCCATGTAGGAGGTCCTCTCTGAAGGGATCGCTCACACTCCACTGAGTACAAAGGGAGCCTGGATGACTAGTGCTCTCTTCTAGCTGCCTGGACTTCCAGGGAATTACAAGTTGGGGAGATCAGTCCCACACCTTTATGTCCTCCTTCATGTTGCCATCAGAAATGGTAAAACCTGCCATGCCAGGCTGACAGTCAATGCTTGTGAGCATTGCACACTCCAAGTTTTAGGAGTACGTCCATTGTACCTCTTCCCCATTTGTCTGGAACACAGCTGGCTTCATTCCTGTTGCATCTATAGCTTTGTTTACAGCCTCAAGGTGGGGTGCTGGGAGAGGAGTATTTTTTGTGTGTCAAAACATGATTTCTTGGGGAAACATAAAGAGGACACAGCTGCAAAAAGATGGAAAGACAGGTGCAGATGCCTATTTATGTTTTTAAAAACTGCAGATGACTCTACATGTGTACACAGAACTGCTCAGGCAAGCTAGAATGCATGGATTAATTTAAACCTATACTCTTCAGAAAGCCATTTGAGATGTACTTGGTTTGATTTTATATTTGTAACCAACACTATAGTGGTTGTTGGGGTTTTTTTCTGCTTGGGAAATTTCAGATGTGGTATTTAGCTTTGTTTGGAATTTAGACAAGTTTTTTGGCACAGAATAATTTCCTGCAAAAGCAAACTGGGACTCTCTAAGGATTCAAAAGTCATGTGAATAGTTTTATTCTGCTGGCCTATTCTTGGTGCACTATTTATCTTCCTTCTCTGTGTGCTGTGCATGGCAGGGCCTCATCCTCTTGTGATGCATGTGTCAGGGGAGCCTTGGTTCTTACTAGGAACTGCAGATACCATATCATTAAAATTAATAAACAGGAATAGTGGAGGTTCCTGGAGAGACTATGATAAACATTTGACCAAACTTACTTTGTTTTAAATTGTGTCATCCTTCAAAAAACAGTATCTTCACTATCTCATCCCTCGTGCCTTTCTGTCATGTCTCTGTCATGTGCTGAAGTCACCCATTTGCCTCTCAGCCTACCCTTGTCACACTTACAAGGTGGCTGACACCTTTTCTTGTCCTGACTGAGGGCTCCTAAACCTGGCTTCTTGTGCCTCTCCCTAGCACGAACCTCTGGGTATTCTCAGAGGATGCATGGGGGTACACGCATCTTTGCTCTGCAAGTGTCGAGTCGTGTCAGGTGGGTGTAGTGACTCAGAAATAGCTTCTCCAAAAAGAAAATAGCATTTCTCCTCTTATTTTATTTAAAAAGGAAAACACACTTTTTTTTTTAGACATAGTTTGTTAAAGCATATTGTTTTTAAAAAAATAGAGATCTGTGTGTATAGTTCAGCTCCTTAACCTTTAATTTTCCCTTGCAGGTTTTTCAAAGTTCTCCTTCTCCCCAGCTTGGGCTAGCATTCTCTCCCTGCTTCCACATATTCCCTCACCTGCTGGGAAGCTGCATGTAACAGTATATGAGCAATCCTCCTGATGACATTCAGGCTCCCCTGCTGTACTCCAGACTTGGGATCCTGCAATCATTTAACATCTTTGTTTCTAAGCTTAGTTTAGGAAAGATTAAACTGTTCTTTGCATAATGTGTGCTTACTGGATCCATGAGACTTATTAAAAACGTATGCAGAAAGTCCCCACCTCCCATCTCCTCTCCTGGGGCTAATGGTTGTGCTCTGTGATAGGTTCATTATTTCAGATGTTCTTCTGCAACAAACCCTAGTCACTCCCCCTTGGAACCTTCCCTTGGAGCTTTCACCTTTCATGTTTGTTCCCTATTTTTGTGGGTAGTTGCCATACTGGCTCCACCTGTTGAAAATCCTATGTATGGGGAAGGGAATCTTCTTGTGTTGTAGCCACATTCCCATACATTCTCTCCTCCTCCTCATCTCCCTTCAACACCAACACTTTCTGCCTCTGAAACCTTCTGACCTGAGAGAAGCTAGAAGAAGGAGAGTTACAACAGGGTAGCCACACTGGGAAATTGAAAATAGATTATATCTGCTATGATTTTGAAGTCAAGACAGCAAAGCCATTGCTGTGGTGGAGGAGTTTGTAAAAATTAGCATTATCCACATTTATGGAGGTTCTCTTTCCCTGGGAAGACTGTGGATTTTCAAACTGCCTGAAATAAGTCTCAAGAGAACCCAGTGGTAGGTGAGAGAAGGGCTGATGTGAGGCAGAAAGAGGAGGGAGTATAAATTATTCACCTCTGACTGAGGTACCAAATAAACCTGAAGCTACTGCTGAGACATGGGGGAAACCAGTCAAATGTATTGTTCCTTCTCCTGAGGGAAAAAAAAGGTGAAAAAAATCAAGGGGAGCAAAATATTTCCTTTGCTTTGCATATTACAAAAGGCACCAAATGTAGAAAAGAAGAGGAGCAAGTAGGCTGATAAGAGATTTCATTTCATTCCCCTCAGGGTGCCAACTTACCAGTGGTAACCTCGTGGTCTGCTGATGTCATTCACACAAAGCAGTTACTTCTGAAGAGACAGGTTTCCTCAGATTTTACCATCTGAGGGAAAAATAGAGGAAAAATTGTTTGAAAAGGAAAAAAATGTTAAGGTGTCTGTGTTTTACCAAAAGCCTTTGTAGGAGGTTATTAACTTCAAAAGAAAACTAAATTTATCGTAACTTCTCTCCTCTCTCCCTGTGTTTCTGAAAAGAGCACTTGCTGTGATTGTCTGAGCCATTAAGGGCTCCTGGAAGGGCAACGAAGTCCTGTGCTCCCATGTCTGTGTGGTTACTGATTTATAAACCTCTCTGTAGGTAGAAAGAAGAAGGTGAAATTTCCCTTTTAGTGGCAGATGGGCTCCAAAGACTAAAATACAATTATTATGCAGACTCTCAACATGTAGAAAATGGGAATAAAAATCTGTGTCTAAGATCCATATGAGGGAAACTTTCTTCTCAGGCTCTCAAGGGAGCAGACTTCATCACCCCAAACTTTTTTCTTCTTTTTGAACAATGATTCCTGGAAAGAAAGACGAGGTTTAAAAGCAGTTTGCAGAGGTGAACCATGGATGCCACCTGTTCCTTTTGAACATTAGCCTGAGATCCACACAAACAGGCTGTGCTATTCATGTACCTGTGTGACATTTTGAAGAAAAACTTTCTGAAGAGTCTGTGCAGTGGGACTGGCAAATAGGAGGTTTGTGTTTTCTCTTGCATTGGAGTAAAACCTGTAATCTGAAGGAGACAGGAAGCTACTGAACTGCTCATGCCATTGCTGGTACAAGAGAGTTAATCTGGCATGACACAGAAGGTGGAAGATTTCATAAAAAGCTCATGCCATGTGGTAGTGGTTTCTAGTGCCCAAATACGTGTTTCATGTCAGTGTGACATGTTGGCTTTATCTTCATGGGAACCTTCTCCTCTCTGAGCAGGTCCACTTGCTTCTCCCATCTGTATGAACCTGATCCTTCATGTTTCCTGGCATTGTCGTACTTTTGGCAGAGCTCTTCACATCCCAGTCCTTCTCTCCTTGCAGCAGGTAGCCTTGTATTCAGTGACCTTTTCAGGAGGTTACCCAGCCAGTGCTGGCCAGCTCTGATGGAAACAGAGCCACCAGGTCCTGCTGGCAGGGGGGCAGGTTGTCCTACTCGCTCTGCTCAGACAGACTTGTGTCAGTGCTGTCAGAGAGGTGGGTTTGGTGTTGGAGAGCCCCGCATTACAAGGTGAAACTTCAGTGAACAAACCCTCAGTTTTGCCTAACTTGATAAATATGGGGTGAGAAAATTGGAACCTTTCCTAGGGACATGGGCATTTCAGCTTGGACAGAAAGCTGGCAACCAGTGCTTTGAGCACTGCCAGGGGTATGGCAGGGAAACTCCCAGCCTGCTCGGGAGAGGATGTACAAAGGCAGCAGACCGAAGTGGCTGGTGCTAGTGGCAGGGAAACTGCTGTGGTACTCGCTGCCCTTGGGCACCCTGCAGCGGGCAGGGGAGCCACGGCAGGAATGTGGAAAACAAAATAAATTCTTTGTGTTGGTCTGAGCTCCCCCCTGCTCTGGCATGTGCCCCATGTAATTCCAGCGGTGTTGCCAGATGGGTACCGATGTAAGTGACAGCCCTGCTGAACTCTGTGTTTTCTCTGCCTCTGAAGTAAGCAGTGCTTAGGAAATGGGTAGTTAAAATGCCCAAATATTCCCGAAGTAAGCTTAGCTGCAAAATAAGTGACTTAATTAGCATACAGTAGATACTTATTGTTAAGTGAGAATGCCATCCCCTCCTGCAGGGATTTCAGTTAAACATGATGATTGATAAATTGTTATATTCACACAGTGTCACTCAGTGATATAATCATGGCTTTTGTAAATATTTAGTCAAGAGAGCAATCCAGCTGTTCCCAGCCAGGTTTCATCCAGTGTCAGCCAGTGTTCAGTGCTGCTGAATTATTTCATGTGTTGGTTAAGACTTGAGTAAGAGCACATTTTTATGAGTCTCGAAATACCTATGGTAATAAATAGTGAGAGTGATGGAGCTAATGACAACAGCAGAAATAATTATATGGAAAAATATTGCCCAGGGTCCAGAATATGGCCAGGTACTTAACTATTTGTATTTTTTGGGACAACTGCTTAGCAGCTTTTGGTCTAGATTTATGGCAAAGCAGCCCTCACCAGATGCCATTGGAAAAGGAATCCAAGCAGGAACCATTTTTCAAAAGGACACTAGCATTTTCTCCCAAAACTTGACTTAGCTGTTGACAAAGGGTTGATGTTAAAACAGTGTTGGGCAATGAATGAAAATTCCATTTTTGAAAGGATTTCAAGATTTTGAAATTTACCTTAGGTTCAATTTAGAATGAAAGTCTGAAATTCCTCCTCACAGAGGAAGATTCTAGGAAGGATTCACTCTGAATCAACTGTGCTGGTTTTGCTATTCAATACAGCACTAGAAAATAAAATATACGAATAAATTAAAAATGGAAAATAATTCTCAGATGAAACACTGATGCTCTTGTCTCTGAAGGTGTCCAAACCTGACACAGTCACAGTGTTGGAGACTTCTTGTGTTGTTTTCCTAAAACATATTTCTGCAGAATTTACAATTCTGTGAGCCAGTTCGTCTTCAATGAATTTATATTTTCTGATACTTCTTTCCTGACCATGTTCTTGTTTGATGAAACACTCATGCAACTTTTCCTCACTCATCTGTCTCACTTTTATTTTGAGAACTCTTCAGGAACAGCTTTTGTTCTCATGTCAGTTCTTTGTTGAGGAACTGGCTGTCGTGATGTCCTACCCCCAAGACTTGGAAGTGATTCACAAAAAAAGAAAGTTTAAAAAAGATGACACCCAGTTTGGGCTCTATTGCGTATTTGAGATAGCATGCTTCACCCACAGGACAAGATGGTAGATGCTGAATTTAACTTATTCCCAGTAAAGAACCTCTTCAGTGACCCATATAGATACCTCTTACTGACAGCAGAGGAACAAATTATCTTTACTGCCAGAGTTTTATTTGCAGAAAATTCAGCTTTTTGTTCCCTCTTTGCAATTTGTGTTCTTTCATGTTCAGAAGCAGCTCATAATAACAGGGTGTTTCTAATCTTCCAGGGAAGGTGGACATTTTGAAAAGAAGTACAGTATTAACAGCAGTGGGGTGAGCACCTTCAAGAAGGTAAGCTTAGATCAATACATTCAGAGCCTTTTGCTAACTTGGATCCTAAAGCAGGGGGGACACACGACACACTCCAGGAAGGAAAGCAAAGTCTAGAAGGTAAAAGTCGGAAAGCAGCTGTAGCTCACTGACAGAATGAGGTGAGGTCGTCCTACAGCACTGCAGACGGAGTGAAGCAGAGACTTTTTATTTGTTGAGTGCATGAAAACATCTGAGGCAAAGGAAAAGCTATTTCAAATGGGCATTAGCATGCCTGTTGGCACTCTCAGACTGATATCAAGGGCGCCCTTGAGCTCAGAGCCAAGTGGAGGTACACCCCTTGAGAACCCAAGGTGACAAAGTGCAGGTGGAAATGCTGTTCAAATGTATATTTAATGGACATGGGGATAAGCTGTGTTCCAGCCAGTGAAGATAGAAAAAAAAGCATAAAAAAACCCCTCTAACAATATCTCATGGTCGATAGCACTAATGGGAAGTAGAACTTTGAAACCAATAGAATTACTCTAAAGCCAACAAATTGAACTGCAGAAATGAGTGGACGACTAGCAATTTTTAAACCCACTGCCCAATGGGTCATGTGTGTTACCTTTTCTGCCTGAAATATGGTGAAGGTAGAGCAATTAGAGCCTGCTCCTGCAGAGTCCAGCTCAGGTAGTATGGATTTGTTTGGGTTTTTTCACTCTAGATCTTCATTCTGATTTTTATGGGGACTAAAGGAAAATTATCCAAATCAAAGCCAAAGTAGAGGTTGCCCCTCTGCCATATGCTGGCAATAGTGACCATTTTTCAGTACCTGTAGGGAGAATGCTTCACAGTTTCATTTTCAATGAATATATTCAAAATGCTAATGTTAGTTGCCTTAGCAATATTTGTTTGTTTCTTATGAAAGACCTCTTGATGCAGTTGCAGAAGTTTCCGGGTATTGTAAACCAGTTCTTGCTTCCGTGTAGACCCTGAGAATTCAGGGTTTATGGTTTGCTCTTTCTTATTCTCATCCAGCTGTGATGTGGAATCTTCCCACTCACTTGGTTTTACAGGCTAATATTTACCAAGTTTGGCATTCATCTCACCTAACCGTAGTTATTCAAAAATTACACGGTTTATCTGAGTGAGTAGTCTGGGCCGCCCCTGTAGTCACCCCAGTGGTGAGACTCAGGCAGGTTGATTCATTCCATCCTCCCAGGCATCACCCTCTGGAGGTGCCCGAATCTCTGTAGGGAGACAGATGGCCGAGGTTAGATGAGGTGAACCTCAACCCCAGTGCTCGGCAATAATGGCTTGGCGCGTGCCCAGAACACCTGGGGTTCCCTGGGGAAATCACCCTTCCAAACGCTAGTTAGAACTTGCACCTCTTAGCATCCAGAATTAAAGGAGTTTTTATGTGATTTCTTTCAGTCCAGTGTACATGTAGGTTTTGTGTGTAATAGAAAATCTTTGCCCTGTGTTTGACCTACATACTTAAACACAAATATGGCCTTAAATTACATATTCAGTATTTTTATATATCTGCTGTCTGTGTGAACATGCACATATTTTCTGCATAATAATATTCAGATATATGGTTCTCTATGATATTTTACTATTAAAGTGCTGGCAATATGCTCAAAGCTTTACAAAATACAGATAAAGGCAATTCCTGTCAGAAGAAGGTTATAACAAAGATGAACGTTAGATTCACAGGGAGTGAGAGACCAGAAGATTCTGAGTTGACTGTTTGTTTTTTAGCCTCATTTCCTTAGAAAATGAGGCTTCTGTGTTGCACTGTGGGTGAGGTGAGGTGTGTAGCTGTATTCTCAGTGACTTTTGAGCTGGTTGGCCAGCTTTAGCCAAATATAACCAAAGAAGGTTTTCTCAAGAGGCAAAGCTCTCTGAAAAAAGACAGCTATTTAGAAGGGAGAACGACCTTACTGAGGAAAAGGTACAGGGTAAGCCATATTAGGTGCTAGAATATCTACAAAGGAATCCTTTGTGGAAATCCAAGTAGGGGTAGAGCATCACCTGTCACTGGTGTTGTGCTAATCCCTAGGGAATTGGGCAGGGAGATCCATGGGAATCAATGCATTAATGATTTTATGATGCAAGAAACATATTTTATACTAGTAGTGGCCTTTATGTTTGAATCTTCCTTAAGAATGTGCTGAAGTATTAAGGAATATATTAACAGCTCTCCCAACCACAGGAACAAAGCTCATTAACTGGGGGAAGTATCAGTGGAAGACATGAAGCTGAGGATTGGTAGAAAGTGTGAAAACAAAGAAGAAATTAGCATTCATAAAGCTTCTGCTGTTTCTCATATGCAGATTTATCTATCTATTCAATAGGACATTAGAATGAAAGATATTTTTCTAAAGTATGGTATTCTTGGCTAGTTTTAACGGGTGAGGGCATCTCTGATTAGCTATGTTGTGGATTTCTAGCCTGTGCTATGTGATCACTCACACAGGGGTTAACCTCCCTCGTCTGCTCTGACATTGTTTTCAAGGTACAGCTTTACCAGCTTATGAAAAGAGCTGCCAGATGTCATTGTCTGTAAGAGCAAAGGAAAGAGTTTATTGGCCAAACAGCTCAGATCCTGGCCTGGGTGTTCCTATGAATACAGCTTTATCAACATGCTTTATCAAAAACAGGCAGTTCCAGGGTGCGAATAGTATCCATCCCTGTCTGCTGATGGGGAGAATTAGGAGTATTTTATCAGATATGGTGTGTGCCTCTGATGTACACAATGTCTATTTTGATTCTGATACTAGTGCAGGCTTCTGTACAAGCTCTTGGCTATTCTGAAAATAAGAAGAGAAGGGTCGGGTTTCTAAACCGAGATTTTCTTATTACATGTTCTTGGTCTTAGCACAGGAACAGGTAGACTTGGATTGTTGAATTGGGTGCTGTGTTTCTACCCCACAAATAACTTCAGCTGTCCCCAGGGCTCTGGGTCATCCTGTGCAATGCAGTTTGCCCAGGACTGTGTGTGCAAGATGGTTTGTGAATCTCTTTCCAGCCCAGCTTGTGGCCTTTTAGGCAAGGTATTTATTCTGTCTTGCTGCTATTTTGGAGTTTTGTCTTCCCAAGAAGCTTTTCCAGAGAAAGCTGAGGGATAAAGAAACTGCCATGGCAGTGATGGCAGTGTGCCTGCCTACCTGCCCTGCAGTAGCCTTTGGACTCATGGAAGCTTCCTGATCAGTGGAAGAACTGATTGGGTTATGGACTGTAGGGAGCAGAAATGTCTGCTGCTTTATTCTACATTTCTGCTTCCCCTGGTCACATACTGTGTGATGACCCAAGATTGAATCATCCAAGACACGCTGCACTTGCAATTAGTGAGGCGTATCAATAGTTTTCATCTTTCTCTAAAACACGAGGTACTGGCCACTAGATTTGATTTACAATTAAATGGTAAATCCTACAGTATATTCCCAGGACCTCAGGAGTGATAAGTCATTTGAGTTGTATTTTTAATAGATTGTTATAAATCATTTTTATATTGCCATAATTGATTAAGGTGCTTTAGAGAAACAGGAGACTGCACATTCCCTGCCCCTAGGAGTTTGCTTGCTAAGTACATCTTGAGGTACAAAAGGTACTTTGTGTAATTTTATGCAGTGTGAGCCCTTGCTACTAATGACAGTGATATAAATGTGGCCCATATCCTGAAACAACTTAATGTGTGCTTAACGCGGAGGATTTAGAGTACCTCCGGAGGAGTGTGGTGATTCATGCCGGAGAGCACACAGGACTGCCTCCTGCATCACCTGCCCTGCTGCCACAGGTGGCTGCCCTGCCACTGAGGGTCACTTCACACCTAAGGATGGTCAGACTAGTGCAATAGGCTTGCTGACAGTGACCGAGGAAGCAGTGGCAGGAATAGGCCAAACCCATCCTTTGGCACATTATCCCAGAGCATTTTAGGGACTTTGTGAGCCAAAGTTTGTTTAATGGGCTGATGGGCCTATCTTCTGTGAGTTTAAGCTTAAACTGAAATCGATATAGTTGCAGTGTGGTCATATTCCAGCCTGGATAATTCCATTCTGCATTTTCAACTTCCCTTGATGCATCTTCAGATAAAACATTTGTGTTCTAAAGCTGTGGTGTTTTGTTTGCTATTGCAATTTTGTAGCAGCTGCATTCCACTCCAGAGATAGATGCATTTTGGTGGTAAGTGATCCTTAGGTTTAAATAATCTATAATTCTTTGGAGCACTTTTTGGGCTTGTAAAAGGTGTTATACAAATCAATGAATAATTTTCACTCACCATTGTTTGTAATGTATTCTTAGTTTTCAACTGAAAATAAAATTTCTTTTCCTATTGATTTTCTTCTTTTATGTTTTGCCAAATTGATTTTTCCTTTTCCTAATGGAGCAGAAACTAACATATCTGGATTTCAGTTACTTCTCTCTTTCTGATTCAGCATCATTTAGGATATCAGAAGGAATAAAAACAGCTCTAAGGAATAGTATTCATTCATTAACTTCAAGGGAGCTGACACTGTTTTAATCCATTTTAAGGGAGAGCGTGTCTTTTGGGTTCTTGAATTTCATCAGTGGATTTGTACATGTTCTCTAAACAAGTATTAAAGAGACAAGTATAAATATAATATGACTTGGGAGGGTGGGGTGTGAGAATTAATCGAGTTTAAGGTAGGTTGCAGAAGAAATGTTTGGAGCTCTCACTGAAAATGTGGAAGGGGTTTGATTATCTGCTTCCATTTCTGCACACCAGGGCCCTTCTACGTTCAGCTGGAACAGTGACAAGGTAAGTATTCCTATGGTATTTTCAGATCAGCTTTGATCAGGAAGAGTCACAGTTGTCTTGAGATACAAAGTATGAACCTCACCTGGGGGCTTGTTTTTTTAAAACACCAAGCATTCCTTTCCATTTAGGAGATTGAGGGGGCCTTTGAGCATCAGGTAGCTAAGAAACAACTTGAGAACTTCTGAAATATTTGGCCTAAAAAGATTGTGAAAGGCTAGGTCATTCCCCCAAAGTGAAGTTATCTGAAATAAATTGTGTTATCAGCTTCTGAATCAATGTTTCTTAAGAATCTCAGCTATGATTGGAGGGTTAATACAGCCAGTGATTACAGGATAATAGTTCAGGCTACAGTAGAAAAAATGAGATTAGAAAATACTGAGATAAACAAAATGTTTTTTTAATGTATTGGGTCTTATGAAATTCAGCCTTGGATATAGAAAACCAGGAGAACTGACTGAAACAGTACCATAAAGTTTAGTATTTATCCCAAGAAGCCATGAAGGATAGGATATATTCTGGAGAATGGAGAAAGGGCAGAGATAGTGTCTATCCATAGCAAGGAGAAACAGCTGAACCCAGGGATTTGTAGTCAAGTTGTATACCTGCCAATACATGGAACAAGCAATCAAACAACAGATCAGAAAACCCTTGAAGGGAAGGCTGTGAGCAGGACAGCTGGCATGTATTTGTCAGGAGTAAATCACCTGAAACCAATCCCTTTTCCTCCTGAGACACAGCAACAGACCTTGTTTGTTGGAAAAAAAAGTGGTTGTCAGTTTTCTTGATGTTAAAAGGTTGTTTCTTCATACTGTTTTACAAGACACAGTCAGAAGCAACATGACAAAACCAGGATAAGAAGAAACTATCCTCTGAGGTCAGTACACAGGTGTCCAGCAAGCTGTAGTCAGAGACCAGTTACCAATGGTTAGCTGTGCAAGTGCAAGGGGATTTTGAGTGGGTTGCTTTGGGATCTGTGCTGGGACAGTGTGCTGCAGAGCAATGGTGGAAAACAGAGGTTCTTTGCTTTGCAGGCTGTGGGCCAGGTGGAGAATGGGTTCAGAATGTAAAGTAACCTGGAGAAGTTGGATGGGTGGCCTGTACAAAATGGGGCATGGACAGCTGCAAGACTCTCCTCTGTTGAGTTAGGAACACTGAACAGCATTAATGCAATGAGAGTAGGTGACTTCTTGAGGAGAAGGCTCTGGGTTTTGGAGTTGATTATCTTAGAGGAGGTAATAGGTGAGATGTGAGTCAATAGGGTGACACACTTTTGATCAATGAGGAGCATGATCGGTGAGAGAAGATTGAACAAACCAAAGCTGCCAAATCTGAGGAAGAAAGAAGGAACATGATAAATCTTGAAAGGTTACTAAAAAGCAGAAAAAAATAATCTGTACTCTTTGTCTACTGGGACAAGGGGTAATGGGCTGTAACCTCAGTGAGAGACATGGCTTAGATGCCAGCAAGATCCTTCTAGTGATAGTGATAATTGCGAAAAGAGGAAATAGCTTGCTTGGAAGCTTACCAAATGTCCATCCTTGGAGGTTCGACAAATTACAGTCTAGAATAACATCGGTCTTATTCATCTTGCCTTTGGGATATGAACTAAATATCCTCCTGAAATGCCTTTCAACTTCAATTTCTTGAATTTAAGAATCTTTTAAACTGCATTTTAATGTCCTTTCATTTTGGTCCAGGTAAGCCTACCTAGTCTATGAAGAGTTAAGAATTTCTATGTTCCTTGTTATCTTACAGAATAGTTAGCATTTAGCATCAATTAAAATGACAAATCTTATGATTCGCTCTCCACCTTTGCTCAGCCGTATTCATTACTCTTGAACCAGTTAAATAAATATGGTTTAACCACAGTCTACTGAATAAATGTTCTCTCTTTATTTCTCTGTATGTATGTCTGTACATATAATATATATATATATATTTGAAATTATGATTCCATTTATCCCGAGTTTCTGGAATTTATTGATTTTTTTAACAGTGTTTAAATTACATCCACTTTTATGGAGACAAATCTGTTGAAGAATTAAACAGCAAAGTTTGCTCCAATCTATAAACATGACAGGGGGATGATTTCCTCTCATTTGCTAAATATACTGCTCCTTAGTTGGAGACATAAATAAGAATGTTGCCTAAGTAGGTCATATTTGAGCTAGGGCTTTTCAAAAGACATGAAAGCACCCACCGTGAATATACACTTCAAAGCCAGAACCCATTTTTTTGTGCACATTTTGTTCCCGAGAAGTTTTCCATCTGTTCTAATGTCATGGCTTTGCCACAGTGGCTTGTCCTCAGACTCTGTATCTCTGGCAACTCATATGTTTTACTTTTTAATGCGGCAGGTAAAGGAGATAATTGGAAGACCTTCAGAGTCAGCTGGGGGGGTGGGCAGGAGGGAAGGGGGAATCTTTCACTTCTAAATGGAGGCGAAGGACAGACTTCCTCTGCTCCTTGTTGTTAGATAGCTAGTTTGATTGGATGCCAGGAGCTGAAAGGAGGCAGCGTGCATTTTGAAAGGCTTTTCGAGGAGCAAATCTGAAATTAAACGACAGATAATATTTATAGAGGTTAGTGAAGTTCACTTCACCCTGCTCTCTGTAACAGTGCAGTTCCAAATTCAAGATTCTTGATGGATTTAAACCCTTTTTCATCAGCAATAGTCAGACCTGATCTGCCTGTCACTTTCTAAAACGATGCCTTTCTGACTTCTCCATGTAGCTCTGAAAGGGGAGGAAGCATCCTCACTAATATGCCACTCAACCCACCCACCTAGACACCCACAGCTTGTTTGAAGCCACCATAGGAAAAAAAAGACCACCACACCACACACCCTGGATTGTAGCCATGCTGAAGAAAGCACTTCTTTAAATATCAATATCAGTGAACGTTGGTCCTAGGGGTGAAGCCAGAAATAAAACCCTACTTAGCTTAAATCTCAAGTCACCCCTCAATCTTACAAAACAAGCCGAGCTGTGTGTTTGTTATTTTATGTGCAAATCAGTGGCAGCATCACTGTGTGTTATATTTACACAAGAATTTTTATTTATTTGCATTGCAGAGTGCCCATCACTCACACAGGAACTTCTGGAACAGCACTGGGTGCTGTGTGACTCATGAGTTGCTCTACTCAGTGTCCAGTTGGTGACACTTAATGGCCTGAGGAACAGAAGGAACATCCAAGGTCTGGGGTTGGCTCTGCAAGGAACTGGTCGCAGTGCCATTGCTGATGCAGTAGTGTGGAAAATGACACAAAAGTCAGGGAATGGGTGTTTTTGGAACCAGACTCCAGCAGGAGCAGTGATTTCTGGGGCAACAGGAGGGCTTCAGACCTAAACGCCATGTGTACATGCCTGAGCAAGTCCACAGCAATAGACTGAAAGGCTGAGCTCAGCTCTGGGGGTCTGCATGTCCCAGAACTGTGCATGGGAGAAGGCTTTCACATGGTAAAAAGAGCTCCTCTGGTGTCTTTGGCACAGTGGCCAGGTATACTGCCCAGGGAGCAAAACCTCTTTCTAAATACCTGAAAAAGGTCTTCTGGGGCAATCTAGCTATTCCCACTCTGAGGCTGATAACATCCACCATTACCACCATTCTCATTGAAGATGACCCTGAGACAAGCGAATACATCTAGTACACCACCACTCACAAGTATAGCGACTCTTTGGGCAGCACTTATGTTTTCTGGTCTCTAAAGAAAGGCCAAATTGCCTTTCTTCCTGCATTTGAAAATGCCAACATGACGCAGTCCTAGCAAGCCTGTGAAACAGTCAAGATTCAGAGCAGGATGGACTGCCACCTGGTTCACAGCAACACCTGGCAGCGGGATATATGGAAACACACTGCCATATACAAGGAAATTAATTCTTTTACAGAAAGATTGACCAGCATAAGAATAAGTCTTCAAAAGACTTAGCAATTAAGAGCAGAATGAATGTGAGTCATCTGTCCAGCAAAAGCTGTGCCAGATGCAGACACAAAGTAGTTCAGCATGTTAATCCCACTTAGGCAATGCTTGTCCTACGACAGGGAACATTTTCTGTTGGTTCGTGAGGTGGTACGTGCACATTCATGCATACACACAAACTTCAGTGTATTTTGGGGTTGTTCAGTTTGCTGATCTGCCAGCTATTCATCTTAGGGCATTTTTAATATGTCTCAAAGTAATTCAGAAGTGTATAAATTTTGCATTTTGGTCCAAAGATTGTCAATATAGGTACTAACTGCAGAACTGCCTAAAAATTTGGATTTCAGTTTGAAAGAAATGCTGTTGCTTTGAAATGTGATGCATATTAAAGCAAGCAAAACAAAGACAGACTGAAGAAATTTCCAGCAGCTCTGCAGGGTCTATACATGCTCAGTGGAACAGAGAGGACAGTGGAATGCAGCCTTGACACTAAACCTTTGCTGGCAGTTCCCAAGACTCCTGGCTCTAGGGCAGTTCTGCAGGAAGGGAGACCCTGAGTGCTGGACGGATGTCCTAAATCCCAAAGCTCACCTCCAAAGCCTTGAGTGATGTTCCCAGACAGTTGAGCTGTCAGGTGTGTTTGGGAAAGCAGCAACAGTTGGGGAAGGAATGAATTTCTATTTTCCGATCAGAAAATTTCTGACCAGCTTCTCTTTGAAAGGCTTTGGTGTTATTCTATTTGAGGACTAGCTGCAGAATCTCTCCTTTCTGGATTAATCCTGAAATCCTTAGACATCCTGGTCTCAGTCTGAGGATGAGAGCTTTTGGAGGTAGAGCATGACAGGCGGTACGGCTGATGAGAAACAGTGGTCAAAGTGCTCTTTGCTCTGGTAACTCTAGGCTTGCAGATGATTCCCCAGGTGATGTTTTCTGCCAGTCAGAGAGACCTTCTCTTACAGAGAAGCCCAAGGTTTGAAGCTGGGGAGTGTTTATGCCTTCACCTGACCCTACCTTGTGGAAGAGCAGCTTGCTGGACCTTGTAAGAGAGACTCTGAGGTCCTGGAAGATGAAGTCAGACTGTTTTGGTGAAGGTTAAACATGACTGCTGTCCAAAGAACTGCTAGCTATATGACTGTGGAGGTACTAAATGTATAAGGTGCCTCAGACTGCTTGTAAGAAGGGTGGTAGTAGTGGACATTGTGATGCTGTAATGTGATTTACTCAGCTGTTCCCATGCTTACCACGACTTTATTTACCTGTTCCTCAAATTGTTCAGGTTGTCTGTATGGGGAAACGTGTGCAGTTGGGAGTGGATATGACTTTTGAAACACAGACCCAGGGTCACTTGAAAAATGCATGTTGCTGTTTCAATTGCAATCAGTTGTGAAAATGCAAGAGGATGAAAGGCTTTTGCTGGCTTGCTAATGGGTGCATGTGTATTCTTTTTCATGCTATTTCAATGAAAACACCTGGAAATGAACTGAGGATTTGAGGATTCAGGGAAGGAAAATGAGCTGCCAGTGCTGAAGGCAGCCAAGTTGAGTAGCAGACAGCAATATGCTACAGCTTGTGAGGCACTGCTGGGAGACAGGGAAACAGAGGAGCACAGAGGTCAGTGCTATTAACTTTGTGTAGTGGTATGTGTGAGTGAGAGCAAGACTTTTTCAAACTGGGCTATTAATTTTTCACCATATTTTGCTGATTTTTTTCATCTTCAGTTTTATAAAGAAGATATGCTTTTGGTGAGGGCTTGCAAGCTGCCCTTAGAGGAGCTGAGTACAATCACATTGCTGGATTTAGCACAGGTCTCTCTGAATTCAACTGGTTGGTCCCAGTGACAGACTCAGGGGAACAGAATCGCCTTCTTGGGGGTCCAAATCCTCCTGTCTTCTTCACTTGTCTGCTCAGCTTGCCCATGGAATGCATGAGCTGTGGGCACATGAAGGATAAAATAAATTCAAACTCCTAAGATGTCCAGCTCTAAAATCAGCCAGCAGCAAAGTGTGGTGCAATGGTAATTAACTTCCACGGTGGCAGCTCTGGGAGAGGTACACATTGGGCACTGTGGGAGATTTGGTGTGACTGACTGGAAGCACTGCTGACGGGGTCACGGGCTGGTGGCAAAACCCCCCAGGGACCAGGGAGCACAGCAGGGTGCTGGAAAAGAGCAGCCCTGAGGGGAGGAGATAAAGAAAAGGGTCCTTCGGTGCCTTCTGTGTTCCTCCTGCCCCTCCAAACATGGCAGCTGCTCAGAGAGGCCATGAAGTAAGTGTGTTTCTCCTGAGTGCTTGCTGTAAACAGTGCGTACAGCAGCGCTGATTATACATCAGCTCGCTGGGCTAACTATAGCATAGTAATTAAAGGGGTGAGAACATTTTGGAGTACTTTCCTCCGCTTGTTGTCTGTGTAATCCCCCTGTGTTTGGCAATAAATAGAACTTTTAAGTTTAATTAATATACACTTGGCTGGCTATCCATTTAAAAGCATGCTTCGGTGGCCTGAGACATTATCCACTTATGCAGAGTGTTGCTGGAAGAGCTGGTGCAATGCTGGAGAGGGAGTGCAGAGCCAGGGCAAGGGGTGCTGCCGAGCCCTGGAGCAGGGAGGCACAGCTTCATGTCCCAGGGAATGTAGGTCAGTGGGCAATTCAGAGCATGCTCTGACACAAGCACACAGACACTGCAAGAGAAGGCAGAGTAAATAAACAGCTTTTCTCCTGAATGTGGGGCAGCTTGGGCTGTTTTTGAAATTTATTTCTGAATGCTGGGTTTCGTAAGTGAGTTCCTCTCAGGCTGAGGTGTCAGAGGGTCAAATGAGTCTTGAGAGTAAAATGGGGTCTAGAATCTCTCTTTTCCCCTCAAACTTGTTTTGTGTAGGGCAGTTCAAACCATTGATTTTTTTTTTAGAGTTTAGCAGAAACAACAGCAGCAAAAAAATTGGTTTGGATTAGATCAAATATACATTCCTTCCCTCCTCCTCCCCTCCTGGCATGAAACAAACAAACAAATCATGCCGTTTAGCACCATTGTGTCATTTGCCCCGGAACAAGCCATTTCATTTCATGTGCTTTTTGAAAAGCAGGGGCGAGGAACAGCTAGAGTTTCATAAAACTGCCAGAGGACTTGGACTCCAGTCCCAGCTCCAGTGAGTGCCTAGTTATTTATCTGCAAGAGCAGGGTGTCAGCAGGAGCTATTTCAGGCCCCCCTTTGCTCCAGAATGCACCCCAGGCTGATGTTTGGAGGAATTTTCTGTGGGTGGCAATGACTCTGCGCAGGTGAAGGAGTGAATTGAGTTGCAGTGGATGCAAAAATTGAGCTATGGCAGAGAAGTGAGGGTCAGCATGGATGGGGAAAAGCTTGGAGAGCAAAGAGAAGAGTTCAGGAAGGAAGCACGTCTATAATGTTGCAGTTCCTGCATTTTTCAGTCTCTGATTCTATTTTCCACTGCTCTCCACTGCCTCCCTGTTCTTTACCCCATGCCTGCTCACCTCCTATTCACATGTCTTCTTTTACCTTCTCAGTCTTTATCTCTGGATCAGGTGCTTTGATCTGGGAAGTCAAGTTAATATGCCATCGTGTTAACTGGTAACTTGTGCTTCCTAGTGATGAGCTAGTGTATCTTGGGGTGTATGTCTTGAAGGCCTAGTTGTAAGTAATCAGCTTTAATTTTCACAGATTTTTGTTTGTTTGTTTTATTATTTTTGTTTTTGTTTTTATGTCTTTGTGTTGATTTTTTTTTTTTTTTCATTTTTAAGTGCTCTGCAAGAGCAGATTCCCTGGCCTATTCTGCAGGCTGGAGGGCATAAGAAATGTCATTTCTCCTGACTTCAGGGTGGAATGAAGCAAACACTTGTTGGGTACAAATAATTTGTCCTATTTTCTCCATCAGTTCCAGGAAGAGAGGAAGTGTTTCCCCAAGGAAAACCTTTCTCTGCATTACCAGTAAAGGAGCCTGAGGTGGCTGGCTCAGGTGCAAGTGTTGGCTGTGGGTGTCCACCTGTGCCCGGAGGAGCAGCGTGCTCTCTCTGATTGGCCTGGCCAGTGGCAGTTGAATTAGCAACAGAGGGTCCAAAAATAAGCAGATTTAATAAAAAAGGCTTCATGGCATGGTGGTAGAGCCCGTGCTGTGCAACTAATTAACTTGCTAACCCTGTGGAAGCACTTCCAAAAATGAACTCCTGTTCTCTGCTCTCGCACTTCCTGCATTCAGCTTCCTGCGCTGCTTCGGCTTCTGTCCCCTTCCCCAGGCGGTCAGCATAGCGGTGTCACTAATGCCTGCTGCGTGTACAGGAGGGACACGTCACATCTTGTGCCTTTCCCTGCCTGCCACTGTGACCTTCTGCAATAGCTGAGAACATCAGCTCCCCTGCCCTGAAGTGGGGCAACTCTTTTGCTGAAAGAAAACTTCTCTGTTCTTTGGGCTTCCCTGTTACATGCAGTAGTCATCCACCAATAATCATATATAGGGACAAGGAGATAAGTGCTTTTTTGAGTTGTGCTTCCTCTTCCTCATGCCAAATGGAGTGTCATCCCCCTGCACAGTTACCAAAGGCATAGATGTGCTTCTCTTTTACGTAGTGAGATTTATCAGCAATGCATGTGAAACATCGTTTCCTTTTTTCTATGTCTTTCTGTTTTCTCCATTCACAGAAATATCCTGATTTTCATACTGTGGCTTGAAATGCCTGGCTCTGGCTATTTGTACCTGCTTTGTAATAGCCCCACTTGAGAGGTGAAAAAGGAGGCTCTAAAGCCCAATTCCAAGATTACGACCTGCACATTATTTTAATTTAAACTCACCTCCTGTTACAACAGAGAATCAAGGTGTAAGTGTGTAAAGTGCTTTGGGAGCCCTGTGATAAAAGGCCCTATAAAAACATAAATGTAAGCAGATGGCAGTCACAACCTTCCTGGTAGGAGCAACACACAAGCTCACAGAAAAGGGTGCAAACTCAAGCCCTTCCCAAAATTATCTTGGACAACAATAAATGTAACCTTTGCCAGGTTTGTAATACTGGGCATTTGTAATGTACACCCTGCTATTTCTCACCACATTGTCTCAGCCTGAGACAGAAGCTAAATCATTGGGTTGCACCTACAAGCACGTTCAGGCTTTGTGTGCCTGTTTGAAAAGAGATCCATGACTGTGGAACAACATCAATGGCAAACTCATGGCCATGGCTGTATCTCAACTGCTTTGATGTTGATATCCTCAAGGAAAGGCATAAAATAAGAAGTCCTTGGGTACTGCATCACCCACTGGTATTTAAGCTCAGTCTGGGGCATGATGTGCAGAAATGGAAAGGAGTGAAATGTTATGAGCAAGAGATGCAGTGACATGTGTTTGCTGAGGAAAGGGAGAGATGATCATTTTTCCACCCTTGCCTGTTCTTCTAAACACCATTTTTTCCCCAAAGGATGGATTTTCTCTTTATCTAACTTGTCTTTTTTTCCCTGCTGTGAAATATTTTGGGTCAGATGATATTTTGCTGGGCTTTAGAAAACTGCTAGGAATTAATTAATCCATAATTAAATTGATGGGGAAAAGTCATACAGAACTGTTAATAGAATTACATCCTCAAAAGGAACAAAAATAAGACAGTTTTCTTTCATTCCTCTTTTTTACAGTTTGCAGCGTGACAGATTTCTGACCAAGTTCGAGTTTAGACAAAGTGCATGTGGCAAAAGTTGGAAGTGTTGTAATGCTGCCTACTGTGATTTGTATAAACATTTAGGATCCCCTGGAGAGGAATGTAATCCAGGGTTCCCTGCTTACACAGAAACGCTCAGAACAATATAATATTTGAAAGAAAAGAAACATTTTTAATTGGATTTGTGCTGACTATTTTTGAAATACAAAGAGGACACTTTATCCAGTAAGCTGCAGATTGTTTGCAGTCACAGGGAATCGGCAGGCCTCAAATTAGCTGCAGGACAGCCCTTGCTGTTGTTCTGTGAGCGCAACAAAATGTGAGATTTGAAGGAAAAATACTAATGATAAGAAAAGGCTGTAAAATTCAAGCCACATGCTTCTCTAAGTTTATGTGAATTAGGCTGAATGGATCATATGATTTCCTCATGCATTCCTCAAATGATAAAAAAATCGAAGGGGAAGTTTGTCAAGTTGGTCTTTCTTCTGACTAGAATAATTGCTATGGGATGCGGCAGATCCTGGCATGTGCTCTCCTTTGCACACTGGGACTGTGCTGCCCAAAGGGTGACCTTGGCTAGCTCCCCAAGACCTGGCACCTCACTCTGAACCCCTTGTACCCTTGGGAGTGACCTTCCCTGCTTTTAGCACCCATGCCCCTGCTGTTAGCAGGAGAGGAGCAGCTCAGGCACTGCTCCCAGTTTCATGCTGGGTTGAGCCCCTTTCCTGTTTGTATTGAACGTGAAGAGAGGAGAGACTTGTTGTTTCATCAGCAACATCAAAGAGAAGAAAATTGCTCTCCAATGTATCCAAATTTGCGACATCCCTTGGCTTTTGTAGTAGTAGAGAGAGGATATTAGAGGCTTTTAGTAAAGGTATAAAGCCTGGTTTTATTTCCCTTTGCCTTCCATTGTTGCATTTTGTTTTCTTTATTTGCATTGTTGATCAGTGAGGTCCATCGGTAATGTCAACAGGCCTTATTTTGCCAGATGCAACATTCCCCTTAACATTAGTGACAGCTGAAGAACCACTAAACTTAAGGTGAGAATAGGCTTCAGAGCAGATAGAGTGCCCTGGGGCAACTAAAAGTTCTGTGCCTCTGTAGTTGTTTGTATTTATTATTTCAAGCACTAAAAGTAATGTTAAGATGTATTCCTGTAAAAAGAAAATGTAGAAGTTTACCCTACTGATCTTTTGGCACTTCATGGGTAACGTAAAATAAAGAATATTGCCACTCAGGCCTCCTTCTATGCAACTAGTGAAGAGAAATGAGTATCCTCATGGGGAATTTAAATCTGTGCATAATTGAGGGCTCCTCTGGAGGGGTCTGCTGCTTCATTGACTCAAGTGACTACACACCTACCATGGTGTCTCATCCAGGTGCTCATGGCTAGCCTGTAAGTGAAATTCTGGACAGAGCAATTTGTACATGACAAGATCCCATAACTGCTGTTTAAGGAAGGTGCACACTAGGTTGGTTCCAGTAACTGTTTGGCTGAGCTGTTAGTACATTAGGTCAGGATTAATAGACCCAGCTACGTAGGAATGATTTTTTGGAGGGACTTGAATAAGGAGGGCTCCTAGAGAATGAGATTTAAGGAGGGCCAAAAAGAAACAAGATGGGAAGGAGGACTAAGAGTAAGGGCTTAGAAGTAGGGACAAGAAAGTTAAGCAGAATATACCTAGGTAACAGATAAATGCTTATGCTCATATCACCTCTTCATTAAGGACCTCTAAGAAAAGTGCTTAAGAAAGAGGACAAAAGCCTCCCTTGTCTATGAATAATGGTCCCCTCCTTTTCAAGAGGGTGCCAGATAGAACAAGGAGAAGCTAAGATAAGGAGGAACACAAGGGGGGATGATTCTGCAGGACAGTTTTGGGAGGTGAGCCTCATGTTTCCTAATATTAGACATCTACAGGTTTAGATGTCATGGCTGAGCTGCCTTTTCAGTCAAGAGAGAGCAACTGCTGCTTTTAAGGTGCAGCTCAGCTGAGCTATTTGAGATGTCTGCTGAAAAGTGTGATGGGTCCTACTTTGCCTTTTTCTGTTGATGAAAACGGAGTTGAGGGATGTTAACTTGGATGCAAAGTCTATGGTTAATCAGATACTATGAAATGATCTCTAAATTTGCATTCACCTCCAAACAGCATATAAAACTGCCAAATATTTGTTCTTGCTGGGCAAATCTTACTGTTGCATGATTCAAGTAGGACTTTTAGGTGGTCAAGGAGACTTACAAGACTGATATATTTAAGAAAAGGCAAAATGAGATATTTTTGGTAAATTGCATTTCCTTATTAGTCATCACTTCCCTTTTTATTCTGAGAAACAGCCATCTTCAGACGTGTTCGTTTTATTTGGCAGAAGCATAGATAACTCCAGATGTTGCTGATTCTTTTTCAGTTCATTGCCTTAGGAAACTTCAGTTGCACCTGAAAGAAAATAGAAGCCAACCTGGAAGAAAAAGAAAAGAGATATACAATAGCCTTGATAGAGGAAAAGAAAAATCAGATTAATTTATATGCTCTGGATGATGTCTAATTGTTTCCTTAAAGATGAATTAAAAGCCTTTTTATTCACAAAGAGCTGAGTTCAGGGCCTTGTACATCTCCTATTAGAGTTGAAAACATGATAAAGAGCTGGATTTTCTAGCTTCCCTTAAGGGTCTACTATTGCAATGGAAAACGGAGCACTGAATGTAGCAATTGGCAAGTAAGTAGAAGTGATAATAGGCTTTGATATTAAGGAGCAATAACCTTGGCTTACATAAGTAGGTGCCATCTTCTTATTTCAGTAGAGATCTGCTTTTTGCTCCAGATTGGCAAGATTTCCCAGACTGAGGCACCTAGATTTTTAGCTATGGAGTGTTGTAATTTTAAATCAGTAAATAACAATGTATTATCTACCATGGCTTTCACACTTTTGAAGTTTGTCAAAGGATATTTTTGCTGTTCTAATCTACTAAGGATAAAGCCTGAGAAAACATTGATTTTTTTGCCATTCTTTAGGATACGTTTCTTTGCTTACATTCTCTGTTAAATCAACAGAGGTTGATGAGGTTAATGACATACAGACCTTTCCCCTCCAGAACAGCAGTTCATCTCTAGTTCACACTACTAGATACTGAAAGTCATTCCACCTAAAAAAAGAAAAGGAAAGGAAAGGAAAGGAAAGGAAAGGAAACAAAAGAAAAGAAAAGAAAAGAAAAGAAAAGAAAAGAAAAGAAAAGAAAAGAAAAGAAAAGAAAAGAAAAGAAAAGAAAAGAAAAGAAAAGAAAAGAAAAGAAAAGAAAGGTATGTCATCCAGTTAATGACATGTAAGAATTTGCAAGCCTGCAACCCATGAGATAGATCTTTCCACGTCACTAAGCAGAGTGAGCAGGCCTAGAGTATGAATAACGTGCCAAAGTGTTCCTCTGTGACACCCCAGAAAAACTCAGCAGACTTTCCTGTCCAGGGCTGGAAGACACCAAGATTTCCAGGCTATTATCTTCCACTGGAAAAACATTCAGTCAAAGATAGCTTGCTCCTTCTGGTGAAAGTACTTCCATATAAATAAGGGAAGGAGTGGTGTTCTTTGGAAAGCAGTCTGGTATCACTTCTGACAGATAACAGGGATTGTGATGAAGGGTAAACACCTCAGTCACCGGGTGATGCAGAGCACGCTGATGCACCCTGGAAGCAGCACCACAGAACCGCAGCTGAAGGCTGAATCACTGCTGTATCTAATTAGGCACATCAGTTAAGAAATGCAAGCCCCCAACTGTCTGAGAAGGGCTGAGATTGCTAATACCAATCTGTTATTGTCCTCACTGCTCAGAAGAGGTGATGGTTGATAAGATTAAAGAAATAGCATTTTGTGTTAAAGCGGTCAGTAGCTTTCTGGTTGCTTGTTGGGGGGAAGGTGGGGCAGGCGGCTAAGTGATGTTGCATCATTTTCTGATTTGGCCCTCTGACTAATGTCAAGGTAAAGAAATAAATCACTCGTATTTAATGTGTTGGTGAATAACAGCAGCCCCTTGATTTTCTAATGCAGTGTCATTTGAATTGTATATGCTATTGAATCAGACAAAATATGTATTTATGCATTAGGTTTCTTCAAAATTCCTAGTATGTTTTTTAACAAGATGCAGGAAAAATAAACTGAAATGCCGATCTTTTTATTCCTAGGTTGTTTGTAACAAAGCATCAGCAGTGTCCTGTGCTGAACATGATTCACGTAAGGCGCAGACAGCGGATACTGAGTTTGAAAGGAGGCTAATCAACAATCTTTGGAATAAAGAAGTATCTAAGTCAAAAATGTTGATGCATGAATGAACATAATTCTCTGTACACTGAGTTACTGTTTAGGGGACACATCTACTGTAGCAACCACACTGAATCAGTTTGGTGCCATTCACAAGCAAATTAAGTTGTAAAATCTCACCGTATGTGTATGTGTGTCTCTAAATATCTCTAGAGAAATTATTTCTTTATTTTCTACTTTGCTCAAATTTTTCCTCTTCCAGTGCACTCAGTTCATTCCTGGAGTCACTCTATTGATGTTAACAGTGGGGTATCAAGGAGGTATTTTGCTCTTCTACTAAATTTTTAGGATAAAAGTTTCTGGGACAAGGCCACACACAACTGCAGGCAAGCTGTCTGATCTAGGCAGGGGACTGATGTGGGGGTGGAGAAAGGCCTGCTTCTCTGGCCTTGGGGGACAGCACAAAGCCAAGCTGGGTAGTGTGTGATAGAGCAAGGCAGCAATGCGGAAATGCTAAAGAAGGTGGGTGTCCTGGCCCCTAGACTTTTAGGGACAGTTTTATGAAGGATTGTTGGAGGGGCACAGGGAAGGTGTGCCTTGTGAAAGAGCCTGGCAAAGAGCAGGTATGCAGGAGGAATGGTGCAGGGGATGTCACAGTGCTGTGGCAGCTCATCTCATTCATGGCCGGTTGGACAAGGAATCTTTGTGCTCTGCCTTTCAGGCACACAGTCATTGAAGATAAGGGATAAGGGAATACTGAAGAAGGAGGATGAACAGATTACTCTTGCTGGGAAGATGACACTGTGGGTCTCTAACTGAGGCAGTGTTGAGTATTGCATATAGCCTCTGAGTTGTCCAAATGAACACAAAAATGCAGGGTCCTCTTAAAAATTAGGGTGCAGCTCCATGTTATGGATCCTTCATCAATGGATCCAATATACCCTCTCCCACCCTTTTTTTGCCCCCACACAAGGATCTGCTGCCTCTACTGCTGTGTCTATTCTACTGCTGGTGTGTCCAGGACTGAGGAAAATGAGATGACTACAGAAAAAATGATTATGACAGGAAGACAATAGAAAAAAAGGTGGATAATAGGAAAAAAGTGCTTCTTTAGAACATAATCATTTTATATCACTGAATTAGGTGAATTGGTGCAAAAGAGAGGGATAACCAACCCTTCGCAGGGATTGGAGGGGACAGAGGTGAGTAGGGGTGGTGCTGAAAATTTTTTAACCAACACTACTCCCAAGGAATTGGGAACAGCATAATCTACCTTTAATAGGAATGGGATTCATCTAATGTTTCTAAAAGAACAGGTGTGCATATGGACGCTGGTCATGTCTGGGGAGAAAGATCTCTACCTGGTCCAATAAATAATCTCCCTACTACTGAGCTGCTTTTTATGTCCTCCATGAGGGAGTCCAGATGGCCAGCTGACCCAAGTACCTGAGTCTTAGAGCACTCAAATGACCTCAGATGAGTGCTACCCATACCCCATAAATAGTTCATATATTGTCCAAGTTTACAAGTAAATCCATTAACTAGCTTGATTATAAACAGATTCTGTAAGCACCTGAAATTGGACCTATTTTAATGATGGAAAAACCTCTCTGTAGGTTACATTGTTAAAGAAATATGATCATCTTCCACTTTGTGTCATTATTTGCCAAATATAGTTTCTTGCCAACACTGAAAAATCATGTTCTGCTGGAGGAAATTCCTTAAACACTTGCCATCTCTCAACATCGCTTCCCTCCTCTATTGTTTCTAGAAGGAATAAAACTCCGGAGTGCTTTAAGCAAAAAAAAAGGCGTCTGCTTTTCTTTGTCATTTGAACGTGACTTAACCTCCTCTCTAAGGACAGCTGGCCTTCACTCTCTTGTGGGGGATACAATGAAGACATGACACTGGAAAGCTGGAAGACCTTGCTCGAAGAGTTATTTTATCTAATATGGTGTCATAGTTGCTACAGTGACTCTGTAATCATTTTATGTTTACTGGCTATAATAACCATATGAAATGAATGTGCTACATGGTATACTGCATACAGTAAACCCGAGGCAGAACTAAGGTTATTTAGGTACCCATTTGAATATAATTAGAAACTATTTCTCCAGTTTAGAATACTTGGTTTGGAGATTATTAAATAACCATGTAAAAGACACTGTAAAAGATAAATATGTATTTAGTCACCCGGCTATCTCACTAGAGTTTTGGTCTGGCAATTGTTACAGCACTGCATAACTATAACTCAGCAATATGGTATGCAATACATTATTATTACCTGGCCATTGATCAGATGAACTGCTGTTTCTGGCTGCTTCTCCAAGCCAGCTGAAGCTGGTCTTGAGTCCCAAGCTAGATCAGTGCACTAAGTCCCCAGCTAACCAGAAGAGCTATGTTTTATTTATCATAATTGTAATAACATTGTCTGTTCTTAAATAAGGAATTCTACTTTTGTTTATATCCTGTTTATAAACTAGATTAATTCCATTGCCATTTTCTTACCTGGAACAACTACAGATGACTTTATTGAACCCTTAGTTTTTGCCTAACACTTTTAATAACCCACCTGCATAGTTTGTGATCTCCCACAGGTAGGGAACAGAGGTATGTTTTAAAAATGTCTGTATATTTTGTGTGCCACCATGTGAGACATTTTGGAAGGATCTGGTGTTCATAAAGTGCAGATCATCTGCCTATTGATGAGCAGGCTTGTCAAAGTGTCCCAAAATAAATGTTTAAATCTTATACATTACCTTAGAAAAGATAAACCGATCTGTCTGAGATTACTATTAATTAATTACTGCCATTTTTTTCTTTTCCTTGCACTTTGCAGAAGAAAAGGGAGAAACTAACTAGTCTCTTTTTGCCTTTTTCGTAGTTTGAAACTTCTGGGTTTTGTTCCTTTCCCACTCTGTCATCAGCGTAAGCTGCGGTTTGCAGGTTTTCCCCTTTTTCTTTCCCATTAGTCGCTCTATTAAATATGTTAATTGTAGTGTCCCAGATTACTGGGAGCTCCTTAAATCAAAGCCATGAGACTTGGTAGCAAGGCGCTTAGCTATGGGCTTTGCTGATGATAACTGCATCATATGAGTATTCATACAGAACTGATTGAGCCCCTGAGGCCAGATGCTAGAGCTGTTTTGTGCTGCTCTGGCACCATAATGCAAACTTCAACAGAGTTTGCAGGTCTGCTTGAAGCCTATTTCCAAGCGAGGAAGTCCTGCCATACTGGCTTTGATGCTGGCGCATCTCTTGCAAAACACAGCCCTCATTGGAAGGAGGGAAATGAGGCTGAAAGATGTAGCCCAAATGGTCTGGCCAGGAGGGCCAATCTTATTTATTGCATACATAGCTGAGAAGAGTTGGATGGTTTTTGTGGCCAATGTTGTTTTTACACTTCAAGACTTGGAGATATGTAAAATAATAACAATTAAGAAAATTATTATTTTATTATTATTATTATTACTACTGCTACTACTACACAGTCAAAATTGACAGTGCTCAATACTGTACAAACATATTGTGTCTGAAGAAACTTGCACTGACAGCTTTAAAATTTCCCTCGCTGTGCATCTCTGATCCTGCTTTTGGCTTTTCCCAAGGTATATTTGTTGAGATGGGCTGGTACATGCTACGTCTTCAAGCAGCTACAAAGGAGCTTTATTTGTACTGCCTGTCATTTCAAGCTGGAGGAATTCAGTATCTATCTCACTGCCTTTGCCATATGCAGTTGGGTTTTCTCCTTCCCCTCTGTAATTCTTCTGGGGCCACTGCATAATAAAAGTCTCAACTTAATCAAGAAAAATTCAACATGTGGCACGGCAAGAGAGAGCGTCGGGATTTAAAAGCGTAAAGCAAACAAACAAGCAGGCCCTTGTGATGTCAGACTAATAACACATTTGCTGCTGTGCTCTCCGGCTTGCTGGTGTGTGTACTTTTTCCCTGTACAACATTGTTCTGGGCTTTGTTTCCTTCGGCTGCTCAGCCCGAGAGGGTTCCCTGCTGCCAGGGGGCTGCTGGGACACCAGCAGGTGTCTGAATAATTGGAATAAAAATTCTTTTAGAAAGAAGCAGCTCATGGAAAAGAAAATCCTGTCCTTAGATTAAAAAAGTAAAAAATAAAATAAGAAAAAGATCTTCATTTTCCAGGGCCAACAGGAGTTTCAAATCTTCCTTTCTCTTAGTTAGAGATAAAATTAAGTCACACACATGAAGGAGCAATTGTTCCAGTCTGGAGCAGGCTCAGCATAGCATGTGATGAGGGGAACCATGTCCTGTGAGCCTATGAGAAGTGGAGGCTGTTTATGGCATAGAGTCCAGTGCTTGACTCCTGGCTCAACACCACAGAACAAGGCTGTGCTTTGTCACTTCTGGCAGTGCTGCCACGTGGAAAGGCAATGAAGGACTAGCCGCCATTCCACACAGAGTCATAGTGGTTTTTAAACCCCCATTTCCCACACCCTTTTCAAGAGCAAAGACTGACTGCTATAGCAGAAGCTGGCTGCCTAGGCACAGATGGATGTGGGTGTCTTTTGCTGCTTGGGCACCCAGTAGAACCTGGTAGTCCAAAAGGACATTGATGCTGCGGGCCAGCCTAGCCACAGGGGCTGGCTGGTGGGGCTCCCTCCCCACAGAGGCAGAGAGCATCTCTGATACCCCCTCCCCTCAGCCCAGGCTGCCTCCCTTTGGGGCTCCTCTGGGCTTGCCTATGCTGCTGGCTGCTCCTGGCCAAGCAGAGGGAGAGGGACTCCTTCCACTTGGTATGTAAGGGGTGTGAAGCTGGGTGTGGTGTGGTGGATGTCTGTGCTCCAGGTTGCCTTAGCTGCTCCCTTGAAGGCTTTGGGAAGGGTGAGGGAAGAGGGCTGAGCTTGCAGGTGTGCATGTGGGCTGGAGAAGCTGAGAAGTAGCTGCTTGTAGGGACTTTTGAAGCCGGTCCTGGAGGAAAGACCTGGGCCATTTTAAGGCATCCCTATGCATTAGGTGGCAGGTTAGGCAGGGGCAGGCAGCTGTTGGGGGTGGAAGAGAGACACGGTGCTAGAAATTGTGTCCCAGCTCTGAGAAGGGGCAGCCTGTCCCCTGCAGTTCCAAGCTAGGTAGAAATGTGGTGAGAGAGCCCAGACCAGGGTTTGGAGGCGTCCTGGAACTGATGGTGGGAGTGGGCTTTAGTGTTATCAGCCCAAGTGCTCCACTGAGGAGTGAGGACTGCACCCAGACAGTGTGCAAGGTTCCCTGGGTGCTGACTCTCTGGACTTCATCCCCAGGGACAAATTCATTCTGCCTTGCATGCAATTTCTCCTTCAAGGCCATCTGAGACTCCTGCATTGTGTGTAAAATACCAGGAATCCCTGCCACAAGAAAGGTAGCAGGATGAGCAGTGGTTAGAAGAAAATCCCTGTGGAAGGACATTGAGAGGGCTGGGTCCTTGCATTTGCTATGGGACGGGGAGAAAAGGGCTTAGTGGCTGAGTGTGCAAGAGCCCCCATAGCTTATGTGATCATTTTGGCATTCAGCATGTTTATGAATAATGAAATAAACTGGTGTGACATGAGGGAATAAACTGTAAAGTGTCACAAAGCACCAGAAACAAAATCCATCCAAAATGCTTCTTTTCTTCTTGAGGAAAACCTAAAACAACTTTTCTGATTACCTGACAGTCCATTTAATCCCCAGGAAACATTCCTTTGTTACAGTTTCAAGGAGAATTACTTGAAATAATCCTTTGTACAATGCACTTCATTCTATTTTAGTTTTAAATCATGTCCCTTTCCTTTTTTGATTTTTTTTTAAAGGGTAAAAGAAAAAAGACCCCTAATCAATGCCTATGGAAGAGCTGAGGGCAAATCTGAGGCTTTCTGGTACTACAAGGATTGCCTTTGTGAAGAGATCTGTGCTAAAGAGACCAAGACTGCAAGGGCTGAACAAGAAATAATAATAATAATAAAAATAAGGAAAAAAAAAATATCCCTGAAGCTCAAATCATTGCAATTGCACAGTGCAGATTTGGCCATCACTGTGCCCCTGAAATGAGGAATGGTCCTTGATGGGTCTGCGTCACACGTGGGTGCCTTCAGCAGGGCTTTGTGCTGCCAGTGACCCAGATTCAGGAGGAGACCTGGGGTCTCCAGCACAGAGATCTTCAAGGCTTTTGAGTGACACATGGTCAAGGAGGAGAACTGGGCTTGTCTGTGGCTGCTGCCATCTGCCTGCCCTCCAGCAAAGGTCACTTTCCAGGAAAGAGCCAGTTCGCCTCTTGGAATAGCCTAGTGGTGTGGTGAAGGGATGAAAGTAAAAGGCAAAACATTATAAATTACATGTATTTTGTTCCTTGCATTCTGGATGTCATTAGTTAGTAATTTTAACAATAGGAAAATGATATAATTTGGAGGACACTGGGGTCTGTGAGTTTGACATTTGAATGCTCTCAGCTTGTCTTCTCTTTCCTATTGGCTCCTGAGATTAATTTTCTCTTCTGTAATGTTGATATAAATCTTATTTACCTCACAGAAATGTGTAAAAAGTTACTTTATCCATATTCCCGGACATTTAAGGGCATTTTGCATGTACAACATGAAATCTGGATGGGATGCTAATTTAGGCCAGGATATTTGTTTAGGTGAGGGCAGGTGGGTCAGAGCCTTCCTCTAGAGTAGGCTTGGAAGGTGATGGCATTTTCCTCCTTATCAGGTCTCTCCCTTGGGTGGTCATGCTGTTGGGCATGGAGAAAAACTGTGTCCTACTGTTTGTGGTCAAAGTCTGTTTTTCCTCAGAAAAAATCTGTGACTGCTCTCATCTGAGCCATGAAACTCACTGCCACAAGCTAGCATGAAAACCAAGTGGTTAGTAATACATCAGGAAAAGCAAGGCCTGTTTCCTGGATGAGAGCTTGCTGAATGACATTCGATGGGACAAAAAAAATTCTCCCCAAATTGATGAACAGCCTCCAAGGAAGGGAATAAGGAACTTGAGCTTAGCCTGAATTGTTTTTGCAATGATTCCCTGTGGTGTGTCTCCCATGAGGGTCTGCAGCACTAGGTCCTAGGCACACCTAGGAGAAGATATTGAAGTATGTGTGAGAGGCTGGGGAAGGCTGCTGAAAAATATTCACTCCACTATGGCTCAGCACAGACTGCACTGGAGAGAAGAATTAATAACTACTGCCTAGGCCACAGGTTATTCCCTCTATTTTCATTCTCATTTCTTTTTCACCTTTGCTTTCAGAAAATTCATTGCTTTTTTTTTTTCCTCCTAGAGAAAGAAAGTCTCTTTGATCTATAAATAGCTCCACAAGCCAAAGTGATGGGGCAACCTCAAAAATATATTATGGATATGCCTGTAGTGACTCTGTTGCTAAGGTTGTATTGAGGTTTGAACTTAAAGCAGGACTAATGTTCCTTTTTTCACACTCCACTCTGTAGATACAGTGGTTGGACTTAGCACAGGAAGACTTCAGAGGACAATTGCCCTTGCTATGTATTAACTTTAGGGAAATCTGGAACCTGGGATCTCACCCTTCCTCTGAGATCTGCTTGTGTACCGGCGTGTCTGTGTTGGGTGCTGTGAGCTCGCTTTTGGACCTGCAGAGTGGTCTGTCTGCCTGAGAGATTCCCCGTCCCCAGAATGACAATTTTTTGCTCTTGAGGAACCACTTGGCCATGTTGTTTGCTTCCCCCCCGCACCCACAGCATTTATCTGCACTGGCTGTGCCAGCTGGGAGCGGGTCCCAGTGGAGCAGAGTGGGATTGTGGCAGTGCTCTGGGGCAGGCCAGGGGCCAGGGGGATGGTGGGGTCTGCAGGGTGGTGAGTGGGACTTGGGACGACTCTCTGGAGCAGAGCATTCAAAAAAAGAGCAATGGAGAAGGAGACAGTAGGAACCTTTGTGTGGGGTTGGTGCCTTCTCTCCTGGTACAGGGAGATAGAGGGGCCACAGAGATGGGATGATGCGGAGGGATACAGGACTCTGCAAAAAATCCAGAGTGATCTTGTGAGCTGCAAACTTTCTGAAACACCTTCTTATTAAAAAAAAAAAAAAAAGAGCTCTTGAGGGAACAGCAGTAAGCACAATATTATTCTTCCAACAAATGCCTTTAGAAATAATATCCTATTTGGTTCAAAGAGAGCAGGAAAAGAACAACTGAAAATGCAGTTAATGTGGAATGTACTAAATGCTCATGTGAAGTTGCCAACACATTATCCTTGTATCTTTAACCAGGGAGGACTTCCCTTGCAGAAATGGCTCTTGACAAAGTTAAGTGGACCTATATATTGTTTGGGAAATTGCCCTTATTTTGTGTGCTTCTTGTTCCCGTAATGGAACCCATGAGCAGAGGATAATTGCAGCAGTCTCATCTGTCAAATAATATTAGAAGTCAACAGCTATAATCTCAGCCACTTGCTTTACACAGCTTTTCTCTGTATTTTCTGTTCAAATTGTCAGTTGTTACATGTAAGTGTCCCCATTCCCTGTGGCTGATAAAAGTAAAAAGATTTAAGTAAATCAGGAGGAGTGCAGAGACAGGGCTTGGGCAATGGCTCTCAGTGCTAGCACAGTAAATCATATGACAACAGCACAGTGGATATGAAAAATTACAGCCCAAGTGTAGTGTTACTTGTTACTATTATTGGCAGAGCAGCGTGGCACTGAATGGTTTGGCTTTGCAGGGATTCGGGGAAGCTACTGATTGGTTTTAGCTTGTGTGGGTTTGTGTTTTATGAGCTTGGCTTTTAGTTTCAGGAGATGAATGGGTCCCTGAAAACAGAACTCAGCTGAAACCATCTTCTCATCTGTAGGTCAAATCAAAAGCATTGTAAAATTAATTTGTTGGGATTGTCATTCAGCTGTGACACTGCAACTCAGGGCACAGTTTCCCCAAAGCTCCCTTATCATCACCTTGTCATCCTTATTCTCCTTTTTTCCTCCCCAGTGTTAGGGACAGAAATATAGTTATGGTTACATTGATACAGACTCCCCACACCACCACCTCCTGGTGAGGCTCTACATCTGCTCCTTCTTTGTAGGAAGGAGGAGGAGGAACCCATCTCCCTCTCTGTGTCTCTGCTGCTCTCAAAAGGGCACAATCACTGTTTGTTGTGCTTTTGTGAGCATTTTATGGCTCTGTGAGGAACTGGATTGAGACTGCCAATGTATTTTTTATTATCATTGAATAATTATCAATTGGTTGAAGCTGTATCGTGAATACATGAAGTGAAATTCATGCTCCTGGCTGGAAGGAAGTGACTCTGTTTGTCATTACCAGCCCTCTGTGCAGCAGACAGGGCAATTGTTTCCACAAATAGCTTGAGCCAGGTTTGGCACCCTCTCCTTCATGCTGACTGCAGCTCTTCCTAGTTTTACTTAGTGGCATAGGTTATACACACTGAAATACTGTGAGAAACATTTTCAAAGGGAGGTTTGAGGGCTACTGTGTTATCGATGTTTAACTCCAGCTCCCCATGTCTTCCACCTTCAGACAGGCTTGTGTGGGTTTCCTTTAGTGCATGTCAGACTATCAGCTTCCAAAAGCACCAGAGCCATTGCACTCTGCATTCACACCTTCCCACGTGTCACAATAGTTTCCTGTGTTGACAAGCCCTCAGTGGTCAGAGCTTTCTCTTTTGTTGCTTTCATATTGATTGCGTCCTGAGGCTATCAGAAATCCTTGATGTAAAACCATATGATAAGTCCAATGTAAAGCTCTGGATAAAAAGCTGAGGTGTATCACTGCCTGTGCTGTGTGATTGAGTCATTGTTGCTCAGGTGCTCTGATAATGTCAGCTGCCTCTTTCTGCTGAATTTTACCCCTCAGAGCTAGTGATAGGGTGATCCCATCCACCAGATCATCTTCCTCCAGTTCTTATTCCAGAAGGCCTGTATCAAGCTTTTGGCTTTCTTCGGTGGAATATTTGTATGTACATGGCAATACAGGTCATGATTAATGGGCTCTGAAGTCTGCTTTTTTTTAATGTCAGAATAATGAAATATCTGACTCGTCAGATTGTTTGCCCTGATTGTTCAGCTAAATGCATTTAGCAACAGAAGTAGAACTAGCATATACGTATATGAATACCATTCTAGCAATTATTGTCAGAAGTGACAGCAGATTGCAGGTATTAGAATGATGCAACTTGTTCAAACTTAATGTTATCTATTATGAACTCTACTTCATGATGATAATAGCTGGAAGGCATTGATTTTGTTTTCTGTTACTTATCTCAAGCCCATACATTTTGCTTGCATTATTGACTTTTCTGATCATTTCATGCATCATCTCTTCAGAAGATGTGTAAATCAATGTTGACTGTGCAATGTATGTTGTTTATTAAGCTGCTGCGTAGGGCGTACACCTTGAAGAAAATCATCAAATGCATGTCTTGAATAATTGTTGAGCAGGCCTGGCAAGAGAGGGCAGCCTTGGAGCATGCTGGCGCTGGTGTGGAAGAGTTCAGTTAATTATTTATCTGGGCCACAGTATTTGCATGCCTATATGAATTTTTTATGAAGTTAATTAGCTTTTCAAGATGTTGAATCGGTTCAGCGCTGCAGTGATTGCAGCCCGACACACTGGGCGAGTGGCTCGGAGAGAGAGGCTCGAGTCACGGGCAGGAAAACAGGCACTGGGGAATGCAGATGGGTGGGGGTGCCTTTGAACAGTTTCAACAGGTGGCCCTCAGCACCGTGAAACCCATTGTGTTTGCGGTCAGCAGTTTGAACACGTAATACAGGAAGGGGCTCAGATTGCACCTCTTTCTCAGGCAACAGATTTAGACATTTAGGCTGAGCTAAAACTCCACCCACGTAAAACCCAAGAGGGTGGAATGAAGAGGAACAGGGGAAATTAAAACCCATCCCATGAGATGGCCCAGGCTGCACAGCTGCTGTACAGGCTATTCACTCAGAGCTGCTTATCCAGACCATGGATGGAAAAAACCAGTCATCGCCTCCCTGCACCAGCTGGGGCCACTGCAAAGTCCCACAAACAGGCTGTGTGTGTCAGGACTCAAGGCTGGGAATTCAGTTCTACAGTTGCACTGGGAAGTAGATCCCAGTCAAACGACAGGAGATAAACCCAGTGCCAGGAACCAGCAAGGACCGAGACTGCAGAGACTGGTGCTACTGTACAGTGTTTGATGGCAATTTCTTTTACTGCTCAAAACAAGGCAGAGAGGAGTGATGAGAACTGAGACCTGTCCTGGATTTGTTAGGGCTGTAGGTCTTTTGGTGCTTTTGTTGGGGTCAGAGGCTGAACCAGGGCAGAGTGTATCCTTATGCTGCAGGTCTTTTTGTCTACCACCATCATCAGGCTTTGTGCCAGCCTTTAAGCAGGAATACAGGCACCCAAAGCAGCCTTTTCCTCCATACACCTTGAAAACGGAACCTGGCTGATAAGGAGTTTCCTATGGAGCACCTCCTCCAAGAGGTAAGCTCCCTCTCAAAGGCATTGCTCATGGTTGTCCACAGTTCCCATTCCTGAGTGTTTGATGGTGAATGTACAAAATTTAGAAATCTTTGCATTCTTTTCCCAGGGTATATTTGCATTGAAACATTGCAGTCTCATCCATAGCAATGAAATGCACACTATAAAAAAAGTAATAATCATATAATGCAAGACCATTCGTTTACATCATAAACGAACAGTTGCTATATAAAAGATGTACCCATGTCTGATCTTTTCACACATATGGTCATTTATTCAGAGAACAAATATTTTAGGATTTGGAAAAAACCCCAGTTTGAATATCATCTCAAATCTAACTAAATGGAAAAGAATGTCAAATAGGCCATATAAATTCCGTTGAACTAATGTTTTCATAATCCATATTGAAAAAATCTGAGAATAGAACATTTTTTTAAAGTGGCTGAGGGTTAGTTACTGAGCTCATTTGGAGAAATGAAATTTTCACAGGTCTAGAAATGACAAAATATAATTGATATTCATGAAGATTAAATGAGATTTGGAGCCAAGTATTGTTCATATTTAAAAGTTAAATAATAATTTGGCCTCTACATCATTAACAGTAAGTTTCATCTCCATCTGACTTTATTGTTGGCTACATAGGTCATTCTCTATTGAACAAAACTAGAAAGAAAGAGCCTCATAGGAAACTGGAGGTATAGACTAGAAGGAGAGGGACAGAAGAATGAGAGTGACTGTGTAGTTTGGGATGTGTTTATGAACATAATTTCCCCCTGAAACCCTTGTGGAAGTGAGGAACAACTGAATCAGGATACTGTGGTCCATCAAAGCTGCACAACACCTTCTACATGCTTGCATTCATTGCTTCATCTGTGCTTTTGAAAATACATTTGTTTTCTTTGTGTACTTAATTCTTAATTCCTCATTTTCCCTTCTGAATGAACTCCTTAGAAATCCTAATGAAAACTGAACAAAAGCCCCCACCAGGTGACTCATGGAGTAGCTTTTTTCCTGCTGCCTGATGAGTGCCTCTATGCAGTATCTGCTTCTAACACAGTTTCCTGCCTCTCTCACTTCCACATCCAGAAACAGAATTTTATTCATCCAGAAAGGTTCTTAGATAAAGAAAAGTATTTGATAGAAACTTTCCCTTACTGATTGTCCATTCTTTCCTCTATTGCAGGCTTAAAGCACATTGAAACCCCTGCTTTGCAAAACATCCTGCTCAAAATGCTTGCTGGACTGTGTATAATATAAACCACTATGTGAGTTTATATATGTGCATACACAGAGCAATTTGGCAGATCTCGGGAGGTGCTGAACACACAAGACCCTTCTTCTCACGTCACCTTCTCTTCCCTGCAGAGTTTCCAGAGAATCAGTGGAGCGATGGGAAGGTTTGATCCTTTGACTGTGATTTCTGTCTTGGAATCCTTGCTGAAAGACTCAGGAAAATCAGGCAAATGATCTTTAATTTTACTCTTAAAAGGAAAAAAGATGATAGAAATTACTAATAGTCAAGTAAATGAGAGAGCTCCTTAACCATGCTAGTTGTGTTCATTTAAAGCTCTTTTGGTGAAACTCTAACCAGCAATCAGTGAGAATTGCCACTGGAAGCAGTACAAGCAGGATCTAACCACCAATGTTGTCTTCATTTCCTGATCTTTCATAGTCTGTGTGTCATATCTGCCAGGTCTATGTGGATGTCTCAGATATCCAAGGATTTGAGCAGTATAGAAATCCTAGGGAGGATATGTATCTCTCTTCTCAAACAATGTAAAAATCTCTAAACAAAAGAAATTATTGATTATATCTGGTTACTAGAGGCAAAGGATCGTGTCCTTAATATCCTTACAATAAGTAGGACATGAGCTGAACTAGGTTTTTTTCTGCAAGTTCATCTATTCATATTCTCTCAGTTAAATAGATATATTTTAAGAAATGGTATCCTGATTACAAACCCCTATCTCCCCAAAGGTAGAAGACCTCGAACTTTCTTCCACCTTCTCTATTTCTTCCTCAAATTCAATCCCAAGTGGGAAGGAAGACACTCAGCTTACTAGTTCTCATAACTGGATGATGTTTTTTCCCAATATATACAACTTAAAGGCAATAGGGCTTTCATTCTTCATTAGTTCTACTGTGAATGGTTTAGTATTCCTCTCACCAAAGGTGGTGTAGGCAGGAGGATAGTGCTCCTGGTCTTAAGGCACACAGGCAGGCAGGTGTATGGAGGATTCAGGCTGAGAGGTAACTACTCTTACAATCTGGATCCAAAGTGGCCTGAGATGCTCTGGGTACTTGAGGCCTCCACAGACAGTAGCCACAGTCTCACCTATAAGAGATCTCTGTCCTTCTGGACTCCCTGCTGCAGTCCTCTTACTGCATGTCATCCCAGATAGCACCAAACACCTATCCCTGGCTAACCCAGTTGAGCCCACAGCATGCCTGTAGTACCATTCATGTAAACACTGGGCTATAGCCTTAATCTTGAGGTCTCAGATAAAAAGCAACAAAAGAAAGGCATCCGGGTTTCTGTGTGGTTGCAGACACCATAGTCTTTCCCCCTTCCCCCACTGACATTCATGGTCTCTGACCTGGGTTTCCTGTTATTTTTATTCCTCCCTGGTTTTCCAGGCAGTTTGTGAGCACAGTCCTCAGGTGGTGTGAATTAGATTAGCTCCAGTATTTTAAGCCATCATTTAATTTGCAAATGAATATTTAATTGGCTACTGAATGCTCAGACAGACGTGGGAAGCTTTGAATGGGTATTACATAGGGCTAGCTCCATGAAGGCAGAGCCTGGGATAGCACACTGGAACCAGCCTGACCTGTGAGCCAAGCTTTCAGGTTATTTGGCAGTATTCACTTAATTATATTCATATTTACGTTAATTTGCATTTTAGAACCTTGTTATTGGGAAGGGAAGTTGACTATACTTTGCATTTTACTAGCTTGTATGAAGTCTGCTCTGAAAACTTCCAGAATCCTGGGATATCCATATAATATCCATGTCCAAATTGGGCTGGGTAGTTGTGAATCACCATGTTTCCATTTTGACATGGGAGCAAATCTTCTGGTCTGGGAGACAAAGTCATATTATGCACAGATCATTGCAAAGTAATAAAGATTTTAACATCACTTCCTATCAGGATGCGTATTCACTGCTTATCAGAAAACAGCAGGTATTTGATATTTGACAGGTCAGAAAAATGTGTGACAATCCACAAGGAAAATAATTTCCCTTGATTACGTCTTTTCTGGCTGTGGAGTTTGAGAGTTTATACTGCTTATCTACATTCAGGTACAAATTTGACAAATTTTATATTTTCACTTTTTTTTTTGGTTGTGTGATCTATATTGATATTGCATAGAGTTGCTCTGGCTCATTCATTTTTCAGATGATCTATCACGAATAGGTAATACTTTTATACTTTTACATAAGCTGAAAAAGATTTTGACCCTCCATGCATGGTTAGTGACAAACATGCAGAAGTGATTGACATTATGGCAATGTGAAGGGCATTGGGTGAGCAGGCACATCAGAGCAATCTCCCCTGCTCCAGAGGAAAAAACCTCCTGGTCTCCTCCTGCCCTGAGAGGAGACAGACCAAGCCAAAGCACACAGGACTGAGAAGAAGAGAGAAATAAGCCAGGCAAAGCAGAGCAGCAACACAAGAGAGGATTTTGTTTCCTAGTGTTTACTTTCTAACTGGAACTAAAACTATTTTGACTTCCTGTCAAAATATCTACCCATATGCAGCTGGATCTTTTAAGGGGCAAAGTTGCTGACATTTCTACCGGGTGATCACATCCATCTGAAGTGGAAGTAGCCAGGACACTGGCATTGTTTTACCAGGCAATGTGTGTGGGTGATGCTGGGAGGAATTATGTTCCAGTCCCCTTGCCATCTGCCCAGCACAGCTTTCTGCAATGCAGCTTGACACAGGGATGTTTATTCCACAGGATGCAATACATATGAACTCTTCTGGTGCATGTGCACAGTCATTTCAGATTCTTTTAAACTTTTTTAGCTGGAACTTAGTTCCCAGTCCCATAAGTGCTTCAGTGTGTGCATGGGTCTACTCATATAAACTGCATTACTACAGAAGCAAGTGATGTTTTTTGACTCTAAGTAGATATTTGTTTGGAGGATCAAGGTTTCTCAAACTATTATTTTATTGAAAAAATAAAATCTAGACATATTTTTTAATATAAATTACTGTGTGATTTTTTTTTGTTCAATCATTTAGATGTGCATATTTTAATGATTATTTATTATTCCAAAATATCTATTAAAAGTTTCTACCACTTAAAAATGTGATGTGAGAGAAACCCAGCTGCAAGGTATTTAAACTATTTCTGTGCTAAATAGCTAGAGAATGAGAGCAAGCATTACATATCCTTGGTTTTCTGAGAGACACAGTTCCTGTTATTTCATTTTTGGTTGCTGGAGAAGGTCCTTTGCAAAGCATTGCTCACTCATTACAACAGTTCCAGAGGCGATGCCAGGTGTGGTTTGGGGTTATGTGGCAGCACCCTTGGAGCTGCATGTTGCTCTGCTGACATCCTTTTGCCTCCACGTGCAGCCCAGCCAGTGCCATACCATGGCAGGGCATGGGACTGACTGCCTTGACCATCAGCATCAGAGGCATTTTTGTCAAAATTAAGACCTTGACAAATAAGAGGGTTGGGAAATCACCAACCATATGAAGTTTAACAAGAGCAAGTGCCAGATTCTGCACCTGGGATGGGGCAATCTTGGTTGGGTGTAAGACTGGGGAAGGAGAGGCTGGAGAGCAGCGCTGCATAAAGGGACCTGGGGGTCCTGTTCGATGCCAAGTTGAACATGAGCCAACAGTGTCCTGGCAGCCAGGAAGGCCAACCCTGTCCTGGGGGGCATCAGGCACAGCATCACAGCCAGGCAAGGGAGGGGATTGTCCCACTCTGCTCTGCACTGCACTGGGGCAGACTCACCCTGAGTGCTGGGGGCAGTTTTGGGAACCACAATATAAAAAAGATATTAAACTATGAGAGACCATCCAAAGGAGAGCAACAAATATGGTGAAGGGCCTTGGGGGAAGCCGTATGAGGTGTGGCTGAGGTCACTTGGCTTGTTCAGCCTGGAGGAGACTGAGGAGAGACCTCAGCTCTGTCTACAACTTCCTCGTGAGGGGAAGCTGAGGGGCAGTTACCATCACTCTCATGACCAGTGACAGGACCCAAAGGAATGGCCTGAAGCTGAGTTAGGGGAGGTTTAGGTTGGATATTAGGAAAAGGTTCTTCACCCACAGGGTGGTTGAGCACTGGAACAGGCTCCCCAGGGAGGTGGTCACAGCACCAAGCCTGTCTGAGTTCAAGAAGTGTTTGGAAAATGCTCTCGGCACATGGTGTGACTCTTGGAGTGTCCTGCTCAAATCCAGGAGCTGGACTCGATGCTCCTGATGGGCCCCTTATAACTCAGCATATTCTATGATACTGCTTTTGTTTGAAACTTCTAAAGGAGAATTTTAATAATTTAATGAAAGATGGGAAAATGTCTTTTTCTATCAGTCATCCTGACAGCCCTTTCCCCTGAGACCATCCTGATGAAGGCACATTTTCCATCCCCTCACAGTGTCTTTCAGTGCATCCAACAAGCTTAATAACCCCCTGTGTGCTTCTGCTGAAGTTACCAGCAATGGTTTATCTAACAACGAAGACCCAAGTTATCACTGATGGGTTTATTAATTTAAATAGATCACACTTCCATTATTAGCATTTTCTAAGGACCTAGAGGTCACAATGCTGGCAATGCTGCATTCGCACTTTGAAATCCTGAGAGGTTTATCTCCTCAAAGATGCCCCAGATTTGGAGTCACAAAGTAGATAATAATCTTTTCACCTGCCACAGGTTTGCAGGTTGTTGTTTATGTCTTGAGAGAATACAACCCTAAAAGTAAAATTGCCTTGCAAGGAAGTGAAAAGTCTTGTTTCTACATTCAGGCTTCCAGGAGGTTTTGGTCATCTACACATTTCCTAGCAAATTATTCTGATCAGCAGGAAGCATTGCCCATAGAATTTACCCCTTATTAGGAGCTATTGACCAGGAAAATGACCTTTTGTTCCTGCAATCTATAAATTACCTTTAAAGTCATTTGCAATAACCATTAAAGTAGAGGAGGAGAGATGTATATGAAGGAAGGTAGCTCAGAAGATGAGCCGTCAGTAGACGTTGGCCACAATGTGTTCTAAATCCTTCTTATGTCAGCGGGAAATGAAATCTTTCTTCATAGGAAATAAAAGTAAAGGTAAGTTATGATTAAAAAATTTAAAATCTGTTTAATTAGCTTTACTCATCTTTAGCAATCACTGGAAATGGAAAGGTGGTGAGAGCAGGGGAGATGAAAATGGCTAAGTCTTCAGATTGCAAGTGAGGAGCTCTGGTAAAACCCAACTTTGTGGTAAGCATTTAAAGGACCCCTTAATTAGCTTTTCTGGAAAGTTCACTGATGATATGCTGGAATAATGATCCCATATGTTCAAAAATGTCTAGTCATTAGCCAGCATGGTGGCTGAACATACTAATGCATTTGCCTTTTAGATATTTCAAGAGCGGCTGGTGCCTCTGCTGCTGATGCTGCTGGGGAGGTCAGCCCTTTGTTTTCCTAAATCACATAGTGGCTTTCAGGACTGAATCATTTTCTTAGTCACACTGTGAACATCAGTTCCCAGCAAAGAGAGGAGAATGGTTGTGTTTAGAGTGGAAAGGACAGAGGGTTCATGGGGGATGGGGATTTGTTTTGCTCTTTTTTTGTTTTCTGTCCTGGCCCTGGTCCACCAATACTTGCAAAAATCTGGAGTGAATTAGCAGAAGAAGTGTGGGACTGGCGGCCCCACACTGTCAATAGATTATTGATAGCATGAAAAACATTTTTTTAACACTTAGTCACTAAAGCACCTTAGGTTTTCAGACAGATGTTCGGGTGTATTCTAAAATAAATGTCATCACTTCATCTTTTTGTAGCTGTGATAAACAAGTAGCCTGTCAGCCTGTCTAAAGACTGGAACCTTGAGACTGTGACTTGCTGAGGACAAGAAATCTCTTGTCTGACACCTCAGCTGTGAGCTTAAGCCCATGTGCTAGAAGACTTGAATAATCTTCTCTAAACTTTTTGGTGCAAGTTTACCTGGTCCAGCTCAAGTCAAATGAAAGAATTCTCATTGATTTAATTAGGATTGTATTAGGCTTAAGTTAACAATAATAAGAAGAGATAGAGCTAAGCTAAGAAAAATTAATAGGAAAGGCATTTCTGCAGATGGAATTTCAGAGAGGTAGGTCTGAATGCAGAGAAACTGACCAAAACTGTTCCAGTTGGTGTGACTAGGAAAAAGACCTTGTGTCAGTAGTGATGAGATCACATGAAAAGTACAAAGAAAAGTGAGTTTTGGACCAGTAGAAGATGTGGAGGGAGGAGCAACACAAATAATTCTCAAACTTTCAAAACAACGAGATCTTCAGCAGACCTTATTTTCAGGAGGCAAGACAAAATTTAAAAAGAAGAGATATTGAAAGGACTCCTTAAGCTTTGTCCACTGGGGTGTTTATTTTTTTCCTTCTTACGATTTACCTTTTGAAGTCTAGAGGACAGAAGAAAATGCAGAATCAATAAACATACAAAGGTGTCTTTTTATTGGTCTCTCTTCCAGTGTTTGATGGAATTACAAGAAAAAGAAAAGTAAATGTATTTCTTAGGATAAAGTCTAACACATTCTTCTTTTTAATAATATTTTGAAGCTAAGGCAGTGTGATTAGGTATTCTCTTCATCCTGTGGCTCTCTGGAATGAGGAGTCTGGGCTCCAGGGTACATTTTCCTCCACTTACAGTGGAAGAACCCACATCAAGTTCATTTTTATGACTTCCATAATCATGTGTGAATTGTCACAGTGTGAGAGCTGGAGTTAATTTTAACTGAATTGTGGCCTAGAAAATATAGTTGCTTAATATGCCTGAAATATACATCAGATCAGAATTTCCATTTCCAAAATTTGGAATGAGTTACTTATCTGTGAAGCTGACAACAGCTTCCATGTTTAAGTGCTAAACAGCTTTTATTGAGCCAACTTTTAGAAGGTGCTAATATCTAGATCCACATGTCTTCTATGTTTGCAATGGCAAATACTCAAAAAGAAGCATAATTTGGCTCAAAATGAGTTGATATAACAAAAAAGTTCACATTCTTCCTATGTCACTGTTGCCTGAAACAGATATAGAGGCAATTTATTCAGAATAAATTATTGCCAGCCTTAGCTAAAATAACTTGCTCTGTGAAGTTTCCTTATGTATGTAACCAAGAGGAGCTGTCTGGCTACATCTGTTTTTGCACATCTTTCAGATGTATCACACACAAAATCCACCATTTGGGGATATTGTGTCATCAGTGACACAGTCTAGGGAACTCTCAGTTCATAAACCAAAGAACGGATTACATCCATCCATATATGTAGTTTTTAAATCAGTGTCAGATGCAATATTGATAATATTCTTCATTGTAATATTTAATGAAAATATTCATCTAATAATTGATGGCAGTATAATTTAATACAGAAAGCTACTTATACACAGGAGGTTGGAAAATGTTTTCCATTTTGCTTCATTGTTTAAGGACACCTTGAGAAGGAAGAAGGAATTGAAATTATTTGGGAAAAAAATGAAGAATATGGATTGGTCACTTGAATTGTAATATGGCATTACACATATTTGGATGTGCTATTTAGGGGCAGATGCAGGAAATCCAGAGAATCTGGACTGAAGTTCCTTTGCTCTTCACTCATTTGTGACAAGTGCACAAATGCACTGATATTCTTTGCTTTTCTTTTCTTTTTTTCCAGAAGGCAGCTTGGCTAAAAAACTGTCTGAAGTACACTAAAGGGCCAGGGATAGAAGGAGCTATGTTTTTTCTCTTTTCGGGTAGCCAGCTGCATCTTTGCTTACATTCTGTCTAGTTTTGCAACAACACAAGCTGGGGAATTTCCCTTTCTTGTCGATGTTGCCCATGTTCTCTTGTGGCAGTTACACCAATGTCAATCCAGCAGTCTACTTCCAGGATGGGGCATCTTGCAGAGTGTGGGCTTATATTCGAGAAATAAGTTTGTGTCTTCTTTTTTTCTAAGAGTCTACCACATGCCTCTGACAGAGGCAGAAAAATTTGTATCAGTCATCAAATATTTGCTCTCTTGGAAACATCAGTCTTTTCAGATGTGGCCTTCAGCTGAGCCCACACGTGTTAGAGTTGGGGAATGCAACCGAGGCATTCCTGGTGCGTGCTGGTGTAAATATTCGGTGAATGGGGTCTGGAGATTTTCAAGGCTTGTTTGCAAGACAGACCACAGCAGAGTAATTTCCAGCAGGCAAGGTGTAGACTTTCAAAGTCTCAGGTCACAGAGTCCAAAACTGACACCTTGTGTTTCTGTACTTTGCTTTACTAGATGAAACATGATCTCAGATTCATCCTCAGCAGATGTACACTGCCAGCCCTGGCTTTTGTAAGGACACTGTTGCTCAATGAATTTTCTATGTTTTATCAGAGCAGAACTGTGGGAAACATCACATGAAAGTAATATATCATATAAAAGGTATTAAAAAGGTGAAAAATATTCCTGTGGGAATTGTCTCATAATTTTATTATCCAAACCTCAAGAATTTGCCAAACAGGGCTGGAAGTCTCAGAGGACTGGATAGCTCACAAAATTTCTGCTGCTTTGCTAAGGAAAATAGGGCAAATGCACATTTTAATTCTGAGCACTTTGTTGCTTCTGTTTCTACTCTGTAGCTGAACGAAGTGTGAAGTGCAGAGGTATATGAAAATGAAACTGAAGAAGAAAAGGAACTGCTTTTCTAAACATCTTGGCATTTGGCCAGGTCTTTTTGGTGATGTAAATTGGGAAAGCTGTTGGCAAGCTAAGGAGCTGCTTTAGATTACACCCCATGAGAATCTGGCACAGAGCATTTGACAAGTTTTTGGAATTTAGATTTTTCAGGAGACACAATATAAGGCTTTTATTTAAATACTCCGATGCAAATATAACCTTAGCTCTTCTTAGGTGTCTGAAAATCTCTCTTTATCAGCAAGCTCAGAGAATTAACACACAAGCTAGCCAGAGGTCCTCCCATATCAACATCACTTTTGCATAGTCACGCCTATCATAATTGTTCAATGCCTGCCCCCATAGCCCCCTTTTTAAGCTTAATTCAGCTATAACTGACTAATTAAGCAACTTTGAGATGTATTTCAGAACCTATTGACTAAAAAGTTATATTCTTTCAAAGCTGAAAGTGTTGCCTTAGGGGAATTAAGTCAGCCCTTTAAATTTTTTAGTAGCACAGCTTTCTGCTTAATAGGTTTTGAAATACGTCTCAAACTCACTTAATTAGTTATAGCGTATTTTAGCCCTGGAAAGTGGTTGGCTCTCTCCAGGCATGGACACCAACTAGCAAGGCTTGCTGCAGGCGTGGCCACTTGCACACCAGTGCTGCTGCAGGTGCAGAGAGGCAGGTGAAGGTGGAGTGTAGGAAGCTGGGTGTCACCCGTGGGGACAGGGTGCAGGAGACTGACCTGCTGCCTGAGGCATCTTGTGGAAAGGTTCATGTGCAGGTGTCTTGTGTCCCTATGCATGTCCTGACTGGCTTGCCATCAGCAGTGATGGGAGCCAAGGCAGTGATGAGATCCTATTGCTGCAGAGGGTGTCAAACGTAATTTTAGGTTTTGTGGGACATTCTGCCTGAGAAATGTGCAAGACCTCTGCAGGTCCTGTATGATTTCTGACAGCTCTGTACAGATGTCTCAAGTATGCTAGGACAGCTTGTGTAGCCAGACAAATATATTTATATGTTTAGGCAACTCGATTTTGTCTGATGTGCCTGTACACACCTAAATTCCTAAATTTTGTTGTGAGGGGTTTGTTCAGTTTGCTTTTTGGTGGGTGTTTTTTTTTTTTTTTTTTTTTTTTTTTTTTTTTTTTTTTTTTTAATTTTTTTTTTTTTTTTTAAATTTAGAGCTGAATCTTCTGCGGCATGCCTGCACAGTGGTGTGCCTATTCACACTGAGCTCTTTCAGTCATCCCAGCCTCAGGAAAGTGATCTCCCTCTGCCTGGTCTGCATGGCAGGGCAGCAGGGAGAGTCCTATTGCTTCTGGGCTTGAAAATCTTCCCTCCTTCAAGCAGAAGCAAAGCTGCTCTGCTAGGCTCCTGATCACTTCTCTCTGTGTTCACTGGCCTGAGCCCATGATGGTGTTTGCCTTCACCTTCGCAGAGGAGAACATTTGGACCAATATTAATGAGCTGCATGCTTAATTTCCTGTAGCTGCTACTTGAAACTTTCTGCTTTTACACCAGAAAGGCAAATTTATATGAATCAGCAGCATCCTTTGCCACAAAAACTACTTAGAACAAATATCTATAGATATCACATTGCCCTTCAAAATCAGGTATCTCTCTCTCTGATTTTATCAGCACAGATAATTTGTTACTATTCACATTAGCCAGACATCACTGAAGTCTATTATTAGTCAATAACACACTCATTTTCTAATATAGCATTTACAAACTTAACCTGCCTACTAGATTTTAGGGTGCTATTTTTTCCTGAGTCTTGTCTACTGCCTACTGCCTTTTTTCAGTGCTGTTTTTACTTTCTAAAACCACACAGAGACATATTTTGAGAAAGACTTTGACTAACAGCTGTTTGACCTGCCAGGTTGGAAATCTTTTTTACTGATTCTATGCTGCCAGACTGTAACTGTACAAAAATGCACAAGGACTCAGATGATTTTTTCTGAGTATTGACACTAAAGCTTTTTGAAAAGAATTTTAAATTTACCTTTTGAACCTAGGGCTAAAGCAGGAACATAACTGATCTGGGAAGTTGCCAGAAATTATTGTCTCTTCTGTCATTGATTTTATTTTTTTTCCCTCACAAAGCTCTTTGCTATATTTTTAAGTGTTTTTGAAGCAAATCTGTTTAAAATTGTCAAGGTCCTGTGCATCTACTGTGATATAAGGAATACTTCAAGTAAAACAAAAATTATTCTTAACTTCCCTTCAAATTTAATCAAAGCCCACTGTAAATAATTCCAGATAATTTCAGTGCTCAACAGTTTTTGAGCTCTTTAGAATCTATGCAAAGATGTAGCAAGAGCGGTAGGCAGCTTCCCCCACCCCCATTAATAAGGGAAAATGAGCTTAAAGTAAGATAAATTTCACAAAGTTAGTGTTTCAGTTACCCAGAATTAAGCAAATACCAGTCTAAAAGTATAACTGGAGCCAACCCAATATTAACAAAAAATTATATAGTAGTATACAAACCTTACTCAATTCTGAAAGCTGTAATTGGTCATGATGATGATGATGTCAGACAAAACCCCCATTCCTTCTGTAATGAAGACTTGATAGAGGAGTAGGTAGGAGGTTATGGATGAGTAGGGTGGTGACTGACCCAATGACACTTAGTGCACTGGTATGCCTGTGCTAAACCTGAGCAGGCCTGGGGTATTCCCAGATACAGGCTGCTTCTGATCTGGGATGCATGTGCTGTAGCATCGTTCTCCATAAATCTGACCTCTCAGCAAAGCTGCCTGAATTACCTGCTAAGACTGGTTTTGTTTGATTTTTGTCTGCTTACAGCTTATCCACAAATGGATTTGAGGTTTGTTTAGATTTGTTAATATTTTTGTGGGCATAAATAAACTGTTAATGAAACAATTAGCTGGTATGATAAGGTAATGGTATATATTTCTGGCATATCAAAAGTCTCTGAACCCCAGGGATACTGTCTCTCTCCATAACTGGGCAGCCTGCAGTTTATGTGCAGTGATCTCTGCCCTGTTCAGGGCATTCAGAAATATTTGTTACTGCTTGGGAACAAAGTAATCAGTTACAGTGTTTATAATGTTATAGATTCTTGTTCTAACCAATATTTGTGAGGTTTTTGTTTTCCATTACTGATCCTACAGCTCTCCGTATTGTGCCAGACTGTGAGGACACCAGTGAGACAAGATGCTGGGCTTGGACTGCATTTTAAAAAGTTTCTTTTCCTTTCTCTGCTTTTTGCAAAAGCCACCCACTCATGAGAAGATACTAGTCATCACAGAAACAGAGACAATAAAGGCAGGGTTGGGTGTTCCCTATAGCTCTAGGAAGAAGTAGTGTTTATGGGTGGAAACCTTTACTGTTTTAGAACATCTGCAAAGGCCTAGCAGGTCTTTGTCGTCTTTGGTGGGAGGCTGGCAGTCACTGAGTATTAGGAAGAACTGAATTAACTGTTCCAAGTTAAAACATCATGAACCTTGACCTTTTGCTAATTTTTTTTTCCTCAGAAAGCATATTTTTGGCAAGAAATGAGCCTTCTTTATATGTTTGTTCTTAGAAAACAAGCATTGATAATATTTCATATTACCAAAATTTCCACCCTTTGCTTAGGAAAACAACTTTTCCATAAATTTTTAGTTCCTTTCTTAACTTGCCATGAACAAACGATACCCTTTTCTTACTTATGCTAATAAGTGGAACTCAGTTCTAATGAGGAAAAACAATATTTGTGCTGCAGCAGAGCAAAATTTTAGTCTTTTAGAGTAAACTAGAAAGTCCAGTAAAATCAAATTGACTCCCTTTTGTTAATGAATGCTTTGAAATTAGCAGATCAGTTAACAGATGCAAATAGTTTTGCTGGAATGTTTTGACTTATGATTCTTCTGCCTCGTCTATGCAGTATGTTAGCATACTTTATCTATTGGCTGCTGAAGTAATGATCCAAAACACGATTTGCATTTTGTAAACATGACTGGGAGAGCTTTCTTAAAACTTTATCAAATAGTGTTCAGGGGCACAAAAATATGTTCAGACTGGCTCAATCTTTTCTCACATCTTTGCAAGCAGTATAGTGGGAAGCTGGGCTATCAATGCAATCTCTCCTCTCTACCTCTTTCTTTACAGGAACTGTAGGCAGTGGAATTACAATTGCCCCACCACAAACAAGCTGCTTTCCCTGAGCTCATGCATGTGTACCCAGTATTTAGCTTCAACATCACATGAGGGTATACCTTGCTATTGTTTAGCTTGTTGAGATAACAGTGTATTTTTGGGGGTTGGTAATAATAACTAAATCATAGCAGCAAAATACAAATGTGGCAAAACTCCTGTTACCTTGTTGTGAGGTGCCCTGTCTGTTCTCCCCAGTTTGCCAAATTCTCCTGCAGCCCACCAGTGCAGGAGTTCCTCTGCCTCCACCAGCCTCTCCTCTGGTCTCAAGGCTTTTTCCCCAGCACTCCTCCAGGTCTAGATCATAAACAGCGTGAGTGTTTGACTACTTATACCTTTAATGACCTTGTTATTATCCTACCGCAAGTCCGATATTAATAAACATAATTAATTGTCTTTTACCTTTATATGTCTGAATGACGCATCAGGTTTTTCTTTTCTTTAGCAGAGAAAGGTAAAAGTGTGTACCAGTTCTATGAGATAGTACTAAATGGGTAAAGTAGACAAAATTAGGAGGTGGCAACCCCTTTGTACTAATTATAGTATCCAGCACTTCACTTCCATTCCTGCTCAAATGCAGCCCAGACCATTGGTAACAAAGAGGGATGGTGACCTGCCAGTGTGATGGAGTGTAAAGTAAGTGGGCTGTCCCTGTTCCTCCTAATGGACAGATGTTGATACAAACACCCTGACCATCCTCTCTGGCACCCTCAGCCAAGCCGTAGGGGGTGGTGTCTCTCCTGATCTCCCCTTCCCTTCTCTGCTCTGACTGCTCTCCTGTAGCCTTATGGCTGACTCCCAGGTTATGAGAAGCTTTTCCTATGTGGGCTTCAGCCCCAGAAGCGATTTTACAGAGGGCCAAAATGTACCACACTGGGATGTTGGATGCACTGAATGCAGTCCCCAGTCAGCACGATGCCCAGGGGTTTGCCTGGTTTTCAATAAAGTTCTCCAGCAGCATCAAATGGAGCTTAATCTTTAGTACTGTGCTGCTTTCAGGCTGGAAGGAGCAGTTTTAAGAAGTAGACAACTCAATTATCCAGGGAAAGAGATTTTTGTTTGTTCTTGTGGGCTTTTTTTCTCCACTTTGCCAAAGGAGTAAGTAAATATCTTATTTGTTTGGAAAGATAATACTCTGGTTAAGTAATCTGTTGTTTTGAAAGATCTTGCTTTTATTAAAGAAAACAGTATCTATCTGTATCTATCCAGCTTAGCTATTTGCAGGACACTTATCTCTGCAGTGTCTGAGAGCCAAGCATGATCATTAAGGGAAATGCTAACATGTTTAAATCCTAAATGAGAACCACATTATGGGATAAGTTCAATTTCATGTCATAGTGGGAAAACTAGAGCCTTGCTGAAGATGAGCTGAGTATTGAATACAAGCTGTATTAACTTTGTGTGCTGGGATTTTTTTTTTCCCTTTTAACTTACTGCTTATTAGAGACTTTAGATCTTGATAGGTTATAAAGCTTGAGGAGGGGGAAAAATGATATAATAAACCCAAGCAGCATCAATAGACTGGGGAGCAAAACCACCTGCCACTCTGTGAGTTGCAGCCGATGAAGAGTACAGAAAGAAATGATTGACACCAGCATACAAACACACACCCTGACTAGACACAGCAATATAGCTCAATAGCAACGTTATATCCTGTGATGAGATGAAAGAATACAGGCTTTAAAAGTAAAACACTTTGGAACATAAACTCCCTGTATATTGGAGCGAGTCCCTGAGGAGCAGCAATGTGCCCCGTGCCCCTCCTTTGCTCCTGCTCGCTACAGATCCTGCTCCACGAGCAGCAGGCAGGTTCAAACAAGGTCAGAGTGTCTGGCTTCTTGGCAGGAGCTGTACTTTCTGCAAACTTAATAAATGGAGTCCAGGTGCAGGAGATACTCTTTGCAAATATGTCGTCCATTGCACCTATAATGTCTCCATTGCCAGGGCTGGAGCTCCCAGGCTGTATTAGTCCCCTGCTGATCAGAAAAGGGTTTGACAATGACCAGTTGCCAAGAGAAGGAACTTAATCAAATTAGAATGCATAAAATTTCTGAAAAACATACCAAGAATTCAGAGCTGCATGCAGCTGCCTAGAGCAGAGGTCTTGAACACCCTGCCCATAGGCTGGAGTTTTACTTCTCTGTGGGCCATATGGCACATGAAGCCTGGAAACATGCTTATTTTAGTAATAAAATGCTGCTCACCCACCTGGCTACAAAGCTAACCTTTAAAAGCAAGATAAGCATAACAGATAAAGAGTTCTCTTCCTTATGTGAAATGAGACCTCTGGGAAATATGAATTCCTTCTGACTTTTTCCTCCTTTGCACTGCACTACAGTGGGATGTTCACTCTGAAGCCTAGTAACGATGCTAATCTCTGCACACAAATCTCTGTCAAAATGACCAGGTTTTGTCAAATGAACTAAGAAACAAGACAGAAATATAGGGCCGGAAGAGACTTTCTAAACCAACAAGTGCAGTTACATACTGTCACTGGTAATAACGTTACTGTAATATGACCAGTCAAGCCTAGTTTGAGAAGAAAATGAAAATGCTGAAGGAAGACATGGAAGACATGGAGCTTGCTCATGGGAAGGAAATTCAGAAGCAAGAGAGTTAGGGCTGGAAGAAAGAAACAGGTAAGGGAAAGGGATGGGGAAAAAAAATTTAAAAAATAATGAATCAGTGGGAGAAAGTAAAGGGGTACAAAAAAAAAAAAAGGGAACAAGTGACCAAAATACTTCAGAGGCGTATTTTCCTGCTGATGGTAATAAGTACAACTTGAATGGCTGCTGACAGCTCTGAGTCTTGTTATTGCATGTGAGACAGATGCCAGTTTTGATTGTAGGGTAACTTCCTCTGTAATGTCACTGCTGTTGTGTAACAAGTAACAAATTTCCACTTGAGGGTGTTTGTTTCCTAGGAGCATGTGAGTTTTACTTGGAGAGTGACAAAAAGTAGTATTTTATCTTGAGTTTTACTGAAAGCAATCTTTACCTGGACAATTGGAGACACAAAGAGTGTATTTGCACAGTTAGTGCTAACATGCAGGCTGTGTCTAGTTGTGGGCCACAAGTCCACAAGAGGCATTATTTCTCTTCTTGACTGGATGAATCATGCAGCTAGTTAGTGTGGGCCAAGTTCTGAATTGTAGCATGCTGTGTTACTTCATATCTGCTTTGTGCAGTCAAAGACAGAAGAATCCACCATGGGATTTGGATGTCTACCCCACTCTATATTCAATTGAGACATTTGCAAGATGCAATTTAATTGGATTTTCATACTGGTTGCAGCTTAAATCAAACTTCATTATTGACTCACTCAAATGGCAAATACAGGGAAAGTTGTGAGTGACTTTGAATGGGATAAATGAACCTAGTAAATTAGTCATCCAGCTGTGTTATGAAAACAATTTTTTTCTGGAGTGTTCGCTTTCAACTTGCCAGGCAATGCCCCAGATTTCTATGGTTTTGCAGCAATTTTGAGCCGAGCCTGACAACAATACCTAAATCACTGTTAGCTTTGTCCTATGCAGAGTGTCTGTTGAGCTGGCCCCAGCAAGCTGACTTTCCTTTGCAAATTGGTCAGGTCTTAAAACTGTCTCCTGTCACTGCCCCTCATTTCACATTAACCTTAACTGATGCCCAGAAGGACCTAACTGCAGGGCACTGGAAACAAATGTACCAGAAATCCATCCTTCCACAGTTTTACCACCAGGCATTAGATATATCAGAGATCATTCTATTTAATTTATGAGGTGTGAGAATCAAATAACCTATATAAAAATTTATGTTGTGTCTCTAGATGTCCAATCGAGATTGAAATATGTCTGGTTAACTTCCAAATAAATTGACTCCTCTAGAGTTTTCACTGAATTTTTCTCCCAGGCTAGAGTATGATTGAGTTTTATAGGTTTAATGTTGTGAAGTAGCACCTTAGAGAGAGTAGAGTTGAGACATTTGCCCAACCATAGGCGTATGCTATTGTTTCAGTACCAGTGAAGGGGGCTCACTTTAGAGGGAGTTTATGACTCTGCTTTGTCTGTAATTACTGATTAAAATGGTACCATAGCAATATTTTAACAGAACCAAGCCCTCCTGAGGGATAGAGCCAGTGCAGTGGGAAATATTTCTGGATGAACCCATGCTTCTCAGCCAGCAGAAATTCAGCCGTCATGTTCAGGTTAACTCGGACTGGAGAAAAGGAAAGGTAATTACACTTCTGAGTCACATTCTTAGGAGGAGGTGAATGTGGGCTCCTGATACTTGTGAATCCATTTGGCCAAAGACCCTCTTCTCAAGAACATAAGCAAAACACCTATGAAGGCAAATTCAGGTACACTCCTACAATGTGCCCCTCACAGACAGCCCTGAAAGCTGCTGGGACATGTGCCAAGGAATTTTGGTGGAATCTATGGGTCTTTCCTTGTGGCTGGAGGTGGTGCATAAGACTGTGCCAGGCTTTCATTCCCCTCAGCTGCAGTGCAGATCGTGGAGCTGAACATGGGATAACTTTGTCCATCCTGGGGATGCAGGCATACGAATAGTCATTCTGGACATGCAGGTATGTTCCCCCTTTGGTGTCTCTCTGTCTGTTGATGCAATATTACTATGCCTTGAAATGTAGATGGTAGCTCTAGTTAAGAGTGTGCCATGATTTAACCCCAGCCAGCAAACAAATGCCAGGCTGACACAGCCACTTGCTCACTCCTCCATCAGTGGAACTGGGGAGAGAATCAAAAGACCAAAGGCCAGAAAACTTGTGAGTTGTGATAAAGACATTTTAATAGGTAAAGCAAAAGCTGTGCTTGTAAGCAAAGCAGAACAAGGCTCAGTCAAGTCCAGGAAAGCAGGGCTCCAGCATGTGCAATGGTTTTTTGGAAGACAAGTGTCATAAGTCCTAACATTCCCCCCTCTTTCCCCTGTTTCCCCTTGCTTTACCTAGTGAGCATGTCAAGTGAAATGGAATATCCCTTTGGTTGGTTGGTGTCACCTGTCCAGGTTGTGTCTTCTCTCAACCTCCCACGCAACTCCAGCCCCCTTGCCAACATGTCTGTATGAAAAGCAGAAAAGGCTTTGTGCAAGCTCTGTGCAAGTCCTGCTCAGCAATAAGTAAAACATTTTATCAATTTTATCATTTTATCATTTATTTATTTTATCAGAGTTTTATCAACTCTGTGCTCAGCACAAATGCAAAACATAGCCCCACGCTAGGTACTGTGACGAAAATTAACCCTACCTCAGCCCAAACCAGCACAGGGTGGAAAGCTGTATTTTGCCTTGATGTACATATAATATAGCTGAGCTGAGTACGATATGTAGGAGAGCAGATCCAACACTAACAACGTTTCGGTAGCGGTGGGGAGAGGAGTTGTGCTGGTCAGGGGACAGCCTCAACAAAACGATTGGTTGTGCACACCCTGATTACTAAAGAGATTAAGCAGATATTAGGCAGAAGTCGATTGCAAATTTGACATTATCACTGAGCATTTTAAACACTCTTTATCCATTCCTAACAAACATTTTGAGTAATGTTTATCCCACCTTATAAGCTGGCAAAGTAATTTGTGCAAAGACTGTGCACAAGACTGTTTTTTCTTCTGGATATGGAAAAAGCAAGATTGGAAAATTGACAGAAGATCTATGGTCTCATAAGCCATTATTTTTTACCCTGAAATCTTTCCTTTACTCTAGTAAATCTGTGGCAGGAGTTGTATTTTACCCTGGTGAGTAAGGGAGCAGCTTTGCCTTACTTTTAATATTGTGTAACATTTCAGGCTTTGACTTGATGATTGTAATGAATTTTGTAGGGTAGGCAAAACAGCAAAACAGAAACATCTGATTCTCTGCTCTTTTTGTGAAAACTTACAGCTGGCACAATGATTACGCTTCCTTGGGGCCACGAAATCCTGTGGGAGTTCTTTAAAATTATAGATTTCAATGAGTGTATGTAGCAAATATGACCTGTGATTCCACCTATGTTTTCCTTCAGTTTAATTCCTACCTCTCCACTTTGCTCCTTTCATCAGCTCTTTTTTAACTTCGTCCTGTCCTTGATTTTTTTCCCAGAACAATCTAGCTCTCTTGGGCTTAGTCTTCATTAAAAAGGAAAAAAAAAAAATGTTATCTAACATGTCTTACCTAACAGCTCTGTTTTTTCCAGTAAAGGTGAGAAAGGTGGTTTTCTTTTCAGGCCTGCCAATTCTTGTCTTTTCTTCTGAGATTGCTTGCCAGCGTGGAGATGGCTTTGTGTTGTGAATTCGTCTTTCACGGTTCTGCTCCAAACTGGGTTACAACCATCATGTTGTGCCGAGGTTGCCATGCAGGTATCCATTCAGAAAGATTTCCAGTGAGAACCAGCAATATTTTTTCTTTGAAGTGCTAATAACAGTTATTGTCGGGTTCTTCCTGTCCTGAGTGAGTTTACATAAGTGTCTGTGTATGTGTGTGAGATAGCAAAGGGGGGAAAAAAGCAGATGGAAGAGTAGTAATAACTGGGGAGTGGATGAGTCCACACCACATGGGCAAAGGAAATGCTGGGAGAAATAATTAGTGCTGTAATCTGATTTGCTAATAATCCATTTATAAAACAGTTATGATATATACTTGTAGGAATGTGACTGATCATAACGACAAATGGTATTACTTCCTCCCCTCCCACTCTGTATTAAAGAACCTTAATTACTTGATGGCTCAAGACTTTGTGGGTGACTCATGCTACAAAGAGTCAGATGCTCACAGCACATAATGGAGCTCTTGAAAAGCCTTCATAATGATGGCGGGCTTTGCACTACCTCCCTCCCATACGTCCCTCTCTGCCAAAGAGTTATTAGGTAATTTAAAATAATTAAAAAGGAAATAATTAAAAGATTTTACACACACAGAAATAGCACTTGCAGCTAATTATGTAAGTCTATCACTTCTAACAGTGGAACACAGTTACCATTATCAGAGAATTGCGTTTGAATTGTGACGGATAATCCCCTGGTCCCATGTTGTACTCCTGCAAGTGGGAACTGGTTCTCTAGGCTTTTACAGAATGAAGGAGGTGTATGGAGCCTGTGGTCTAGCCACGGCTCTGCCGTGAAAGGTTTCTGCTCAGCTTTGTTCCCTGCAGATTTTTACCTAATTACAACATAGCAGGGAACAAAAACTCCTTCATCTAATCTTAATGTGTTTGCACAGGGTGTTCTGCTAAACGCAGGAATTCCTGCACGTTTTCTACTCCTTGTAGGCTTGGGGTGGCAGAGTAACTTCCTGACAAGGAGACTATAGGCATGGGACATATTAAATGAAGTAAATGACAAAATTATCCTATGATCTTGCTGTCAGTAGCATGGGCACCATCTCTATAAATATGGTGATAGGAGTATGAGGTAATAATTTATTTCATCAATCAGCAACATGGAGCTTTCAGGTGGATAAAGTCAGCTGCTTAACTGTGAAAAAAAATTACATTGTAATTTTATGGCAAGAAGCTAGTATCCCTCCCAAATAAAGCCTTTGGCACTTTAGGAATTCAGAATCTAATTATTCAGAGAGAAATTTGGCCAAAGAACGTGATCAAACTCCTTCCACCTTTGAAAAGTATCTGTAATACATCACAGCTGCTCATAAGACTGCCCTCAACATTGGACAGTCAATAATCCAACCACTGACAGTGATAATCCAAAGGCTATGGCCAAACAAAATGAAATAGCAGCAGAAAGCAACAGTGACTGTTGGATTTTTGGATCTCTTGACTTTTTTTTTTTTTTTTTTTTTTGAAAGCTAGTGGCAATATTAACTTAGTATTTGTTTCATCTTACATGTAGAGGTGTTGGGGTCCTCTGAAGGGGTTTTCAAAGGAGAAAGTTCATTTAGCCACTCCAAAACAGGCTTCAGAGGAGTTTGTATCTTTGTCCTTTGCCTGTAGATGAAACATAGAGAAAGGAAAATAGCTTTTGTGAGCACCTGCATCGTTTGCATCTTTGGTTGTAATATGGGCTAACAGCAATTTCCTGACATTTGAAATGCTTTTTGAGTTATGGGCGGATCGTGCTTTTTAAAAGCTAAGCATTATAATAATCATGCAGTACTTTAGGAGTGGTGTAAGAGAGGTTGTATTAAATACCATCATTAATGATCTAAAAGAAAAAAAGTGAGAAGAATATGATTACAAAATTCAGAGGATATTGAATTAGGAGAACTAGAGAGAAAATGAGATAATAAAAAGAGACCTAAAGAGATTATAAAGGTAGGCGGGAGTTTTTATAGAAACTAAGATTCATCCCGGAAAACTGCAGGATAATAAATCTGAGCAAAAATAATCTGAAACACATATCTCCAAGAGGAAAAAGAAGCCTGGAAAGCAGTAATTCTGAAAGAAGTAAGATGATAATAGTTAGTCAACCAAGCTTGAATTGCCATATCATAAAGCTACAAAATGTCCAATGTAGTTTTAAGTCACAAATGCCAAGCTATCATGTCACAAGACTGATAATCTTTTTGCAAACAGTTTATTACAACAGAATGCAGAACAGCTCAAGCAGTTTTCAACTCTGAGTGGTGAGTTTTGATCTATATAGTCACTGTGCAGTGTCCTCACTAAAACTAATACCTGCTTTAATTTTTTGAGATACTTGCTTAAAACTGGTGAGGTGCTGTTTTGTTCATGCTGCTGTGTGTGTCACACAGAGCCACTGTGGTCTTCAGTTGCTGTCTACTCAGATGTGGGAAACAATGTTGATAGCAACTCTCACACACCTTCTTCTGCACTTCTTCTTATGTGAAAAGTTTGCATGTGTGGATGGAGGCTGAAGGGGAAAATACTAAATATTATTTTACTGAAATGTGCAAAGAGCTGATACTGGCAATGGGTGGGTTGAAAACCTATCCTTTCCAAGGAATGGGTAGTGGGAAAAAAGTGGTGTGATTCATGGTGATTTAAATGAAGAACTTTCAGTCTGCAACTGAGATGTGCTCAGAGCACACAGGCAGACTATTAGTACACCTTTTCTGAGTAGTAAGAACTCATACATTTATATAGTTGATGACTTTTGCATTGCCCTCATCATGCCCTCAGTTCCTTGGCCCTGGACCAGCAGATCTCTGTGCTATTTCCATTGAGCCACACCCGAGCAAAACTGGTTCCCAAAAAGTGCCATGACCTGTTACATATCCTGGTCTGAGACTACTGGGCATTTTGCAGAAGAATAACAACGTATTGAAGCTGCTGCTTCAGTTTTGGTATGTTCCCAGGAATGAATACTGCTGAAGAGGAGCTCAGCAGGTCAGCTGAGGATTTCTGTTGCTGAAATTTTTTCCCACTGTATTTTTTTAACTACTGAAGTTTTCAGACCAAGGTAGATTATATTTACAGTCTCCCTATTAAATCATCATAAACTTTTAATGCTGGCAATATGATCTGTTCAAAAAACCAAATGTAAATAGCAAAAGTTTGGAGTGGTTATTGAAACTGCTGTCAGTGTGAATCATACTGTCTTACCCAAGAAATAAGCTGCTGGGTTTAATAAGGCAGAAGTTGTGAAAATGAATATCTTCTCCAAATAAAGCAAAACCAACATTTTACTGTCTTCTGATGGTTGAGAATTTATGGTGGCAGCTAAGATATGAATGAAAGTTAAATAGTCCTATTAATTTGATTACTTGTTTCCAGAGCCATCAGACATGTGGAAAGTAATATCATGTGGGAAGTGGTGTAAGATTTACACTCGCCTGAGAGAAATCACTGCTCCGTCTATCAGATTTGATAGGTGTCAGAGGGCCCTTTGAAAATGAATAATAAGGGAACTGAATAATATAAAAGACACATAGCTGTTTAAAACTTTTAAACATTTGGATGAATTCTCAAACTAATTAAAACAAAAGTTTAAATGGAAGTTTTAACATATATCTGGAATATGGTAGAACTACTCAACTGAGTCTGTGAATTGTCTCATGCTCACTGGAATTTGTGAGGGTGGTTTTTGAGGTGCAAAAGATTTTATGGCTGTTAAAACTAGGGAAAATTTGGGTTGAGTTTGTGCCTGCATCCTTTTATGCATTCGTGGTACAGGAGAACTCAACCATATCAGGACGCTGCTGTTCAAGCCTTTGCACAGACCTGACCCATGTTGTGTATACAGCAATCCCCACAAACAATGTCCCTTCAATTTATTTTGTGTTAAAATTTGCTAAGCTATTAAATGTAAAAGAATGATCTCATCCAGGGTAGCAATGGGCCCCTACTGCTGTAGCAGTGGTCACAAACCCATGCTGATGAAGGACATGTTTCTTGTCTCTCAAATGCCAATGGCAGAACTCTTCAGTAACTTCAGTGGGAGTGGTGTGGAACCCTAGAGGAGGCTTACACGAAAATAATTGACCTGAACTGGTGAACAGATACATGTCATGTTTCATCTTTGTGCCTTTTTCTGTTGTGGGGAGTCCTTTGCCAGACCAGCTCGGGGAAGTTCTGTTGTGGAAGTTAACAGAGTGATGTGAAACAAAGTGCTGTTCAGAGCCTGCATTTTCCACGAAACAGCAGCAGTTGCTGTACAGCCTAGCACAGAATAGGGCTGGATTAATCTCTTATTCTTCATTTGAAAGGGTCTGTATTAAAAGACTAAGGTTTAGGATTTTACATCCATTTAATACCTGGCTAAGTACTGGGGGAATGTGTTCAGATATTAATGTGACTAAGAAGATATATGCTTGGGTTAAGGTTATTTCAAAAAAAGAAGCTCTGTCATTAATAATTTTTGGTCAGGAGCTCTGCCCATCATCAGGAGATAAATCATCTTCCAGCAGCTGTGACAGCTCTTTAAGTCTGAGGCCTGAACAGCTTAATTGGGGAAATGATCAATTCTAAGATACATAGTCAAGATGACATCCTCAGTGCAGTAAATTCTTTCAGGAATGAACATGAATAAAATGAATATATTTATGGAACAGTGATGTAATTCAGAATCTTGGCTGTTAGGGAACCTATGCATCTTCATTCCTTCTGTGCCCTGTAGCAGTTTTCTAAGACTCCAGCCTCAGATAACTGTGAATGGTCTGAAAACTACTCTAGGTGAATGTGGATTTTGTAAGAATGAAGAATCTTTCCAAATACTATGAATGAATAAAAAGTCTGTGTTTCCCAGTGAGTATTGTGAGTCAGCAGTACTTTATTCTTCTAGATACGGAGTAAACATAAAAAAAAATCCCCCCAAATCCCAAACAAAACAAACAAACAAAAACCCAAACCAAAACCAAACAAAAAAAACCCCCAACAAAACAAAAACAAACAAACACCCCCCCCCCCCCCCAACAAAAAAGCAAACCCAAAAAACCCCAGAGCACCAAAAACTCCTTCCTGTGAGTGCTGGAAAATATTGCTCCTTTACAGGGACAATTATATGCACTGACCCCATCTTTAGTAACAGAGATCCTATAAGCAGATGCTTCCTGTACTTTGGGTGCCTGAGCAGCACTTGAAAATCCCATGGTTTGTCTTTGCGCCTTTCTTGAAGCAATGATTTTTTCAGCTGAGGTCACCTAGAAAGAGAAAAACTTTTTCACCTTTTGGGAATGCAGGGATTTTCCAAGGGGTGTGATTCGTTACATGGAACAACTGGCAAGTTTTCCTCTGGACACTGTCATTACATGATTAGCACTGACTGCTGCCTGGAATTTACTTTGCAGTGGAGGATGGCTCCCATTGGTGTACATCTATCTTGAGGTAGTTTCCAATCCTGCCTGCTTTTTCTCCCCAGTGGGAGTTACCAGGCATGAGACACACCAACACAGCCCGGGATAGGTGCTGTGGCTGTGCTTCACTGGCTGGGCTCAGGCAAGGAGGGAACCAGAGTATGGGCAGGGCAGGGGGGGAACAAACTGGTGCTGGCCAGAGTCTCTGGGTGGGCTGGATGTGGTTGCCCACAGTTCAGCTCCTGCTGCTGGGGTTGTGGCAGACCAGGTGCTTTGCAAGCTGTCAGCGTTGCTTGTGGTAGTGGAGAGTGGTGGGTGAGCACTGCAGAAATGGGCTCCAGAGCCTGCTAGGTATGCACCAAGCAGTTTTGGTTTCAAATTAGATTATTTTCATTCCTAAAATGTGCTGTGTGCCTGCACATGTTCCCAGAGATGACAAAACACTACAGCAGCCATTTGTAAATTATGATCGGTGACTTTATGCAGAAAGAATGGCTTCAGGTTATGTGAAGAGCATCCATTCATACACAGGTTCTTGATTAATCTTGCAGGTTCCCATTGAGCTGTTACAGTGAATAAAGTAAGAGGCCGCATGAAAAGCACTTTCATATTGACATGAAGAAAAGCAGACCAAGAGCTCTTACTGTGTATTTTGTCAAAATAATTTTCATGCTGAAGTTTAAGCCACATAGCATAAATATTTCCCAGCTAGCAGGCACATGAAGTACATTCTGGAGAGCATGACTCAGGCCATCAAAAGAAAAGCTTTAACCATGAACTCTGTGAACTCTAAGGAAAACCTCCAGGTGAGCTAATATAATGTATTGGAAGTGACTTGGATACCTTCCCGTCTGTGGTGCTTTTTAATGAAATCTGTCCTCCCCCACTCTGAATGTGTGTGTGTGTGAGTGTGTACTTAATTGATACAGGGCAGCGAACTCCCCAGGATTAGCTAATGAAAATAGCACTGTAAAATGAATTGAGCAAATCGATACAGCTGGAATTTTGAGCACTGTGACAAATGCACCAACTCGAAATTCCCCTCTCCCACTGCAGCCAATATTTTATGTGCAAGTATGTGCTACAAACTTCCAAAATGAGGCTGCTATTTGTAAATTAAAATTGACTCAGGCCACAGGATACTGCTTAGGGAAGCAAAGGAGAAGGAAGAGCTCTTCAAGTAGTGGAAGATGGGACTGCCCTTGGAAAACTCTGGGTCATGCTTGCCGTTAGAAGGAAGCTCAAGGAGAGCCTCCTGAGCTATGCTGGTGTGAGGAACTATGTTCAAATGTGTGAAATAACATGGGGACTGGGGGATCTTGGGAATTTTTCCAGGATCCTTATTGCGTTTCTGACCCCTCTGAAGCTTCCTGCCCAGTTGGGAGAACACTGGGTGAGAGGGAAATTTACCCACAAAACCAAAAGGCTGTGGATGGGCAAAAAAAAAAACCCCTGGGTGCCTTAAGTAGTCTCAACTTTTGGGACTTCATAAACATATCCCCCTGTTTCCTCCAATGCTGCAGGAGTCCTGGATTTGGGGAATGCAGAGGAAGCTCAAATTTACTCCATTTCAGGAGGAATTTTTCATCTTTCATGCAGGGTAAGTGACACATAATTTCAAATGTGAATGTCATAATTAAGTCTAATTATTTTACCATACTTTTGCCTTCATTAGACATTGTGTTTGCAATAATTGCTGTAATCAACCATATGGTTAGTATTAACTCGTTAACTACATGAGGGCAGATAATCCCTGCAGGAGGAATAGATGACTTCCAGGTCTCGAGGTGTCATGCTGAGTCCCATCACCCCGGGAAATGGCAGGGTTTTGCCTCTCTGTCTCCTCACACAGATGAGCAGGAGGGAAAGGTTTCAGACACTTCACACAGCAGAGTGAGTTCAGAGGACATGAAAGCCCCAAATCTGTGCTTTGGACAAAAAAAGCAAATCTGTCTGTTACCTCTGCAAGTGCCACGAAATACATCCATGTGAGTTCTCCTTGTTCCCAGGGAGCAAGGCTGGACAGCTGGCTGATTTGGGGCAGCCTCACCAGGCAGCTCCCTGTGGCCCAAAGCTGGGCACTTTTGGTAGGCAGACTGTCGTGGTTCAACAGAAGTATGAAGTGAGCCTGTAGGAAAACTTCTCTGTGTGTTAGTACTTACAATTATCCAGAGCACCAGCTTCAACATTGTGCCATCAGCTGTAATTTCAAGAAGCTGCTACTAGCATCTGAGTGCATAATGATGGTATCTACCAACTAATTCTCTTTTTGCTGGCTTGCTAATAATTCTGTCATCTTGTTCATAATGGTTATGCTCTGAAATTATTTTTTACAGTTATAATTAAAAAAAAAAATCTGGTTTAAGTACACTGTAATTTCTGGGGTTTGTAGGGTATATGTTAATTTTTCTTTTGCAGTGTGCCAGATTTCCAGAATCAGTTAATCAAATATTTCATCTTTCTGTGTAAGACTTGCAATGTACAATGCTTACTGAGTAACATCTCACCTGACCTGCTATTAGGTGTCTTGTATTTTCCCTGATCTCACCCTAAGTGGACTTCAGCTGGCTATAGAGCAAACCAGAGAGCAAATTTAATCTCAATGCTATTTTCCAGCCAAATGTTTAATCGATATGTTTTCTTCATTTGTTCCCCCTTTTTCTGTTTCCAGGAAAGCAAACAAAAAATGTATTCACTCATAGAGCCAACAGTGATGATCCATAACCTCTTCAAAATCTTCCTTAGTGGAGATGCAGCAGGTTTCTTCAAAAGCTTTCTCAGCTTCTTGGTGGAATCAGTAGTCAAAGACAGAGAGACAGTGCAAAAAGATCCCAGTCCTGACTGGTCTTAGCTGAAGTTTGGTCAGGTCCAGACAAAGAGCCCTTAGCTGGAACAGCCAGTACTTTCTAGGTACCCCTTTCAACAGTGACGAGGGGACAAAGGTGATGTCCTTGTGCTGGTGAACACCTGTCTTACTCCTTTAGCTGGTGACAATAAGGAATGCTTTTAAACTTTGCATGTTGAACCTGGACTTCAGACAGACCCCAGAGGTGGGGTGATGGGCCTTTTTTTCACAAGGGAGGGATCTTTGTATTCCTTGGATTTGTTTACTTCACTTGTATAACAGCATCCTTCTGGTACAGGCAAGGGAAGATTTCAAAGTCCTGGGAAATGAAAAATGCAGCCTGGTTTCCTCTTGCTCCTGTGGCACAATCTGAGACTGCCCTCGTCTCCAGGAGGTGACAACTCATGGTTCTTCTTTTGTACAAATGATGCTCCTTTTGTACCAATGGAAAGGGCTTGCATGGGGTGGATTCAGCTTATCACATAGATCAGTCAGGATGGTAACATTACAGCAGGTTAGCAGTTTGCTCCCTTGGTGATCTTGTTGTCAGGGAAGCAGGGGAGTCAGGGAAGCAGCACAGAGAGGGATACCTGTCTGAAAGGTGTCTATGTAGTATAATGACACCGGTTTTTGGGGCACAAGAATTAGTTATTTAAAGAAGCTTTGACATACCTTCTGCAAAATTAAAACTGGTGATTTCCAAGCCTTTTTTACTCCCTGGACATATGCTAGTTTTTCCTTCTGGGTAATTCTTTGACAAAAAAGAAGATGAAGAAGGCTTTTTGATGTCTACTCCAAACAGGCCACTTCCCAAATGCCTTCTTTGTGATTTATTGTGATTTGTAAAGAGAATAAGTGGAGCCTGTATCAACTGTGTGAAGGAAAACGGAGGAATTTATTTTGTACTGACTATAATACAGAGGATATATTGTTTCTCCTAATTGTAAATGTAGTGAGTGGAATGGAGACATGTTTTCATGTGGACAAACAAATGGGGTAGGTGCTTTTTGAGGTATGTAGAGATAAAACCTCAAACACAAGGCATTCTGAAAGACAGCAGAAAATCTGTGGCTGAATGCTCACAGGGCTTATGCGGACTTTGGAAAGCAGGCTTGTGTCTTGCAAAACATACAAAGTCTTACCAAGCATGGAATAACCACTTCATCATTTTAAATGAAGGCTATAAAAAATTACAGTCAGCACATAATAGGTGTTTTGCACCCATGCTAAGTACTGCCAAGAAAATAGTTACCTAAGTAAATCAATAAAGTATCATTCCCTTCCAAGGTCTTCCTGTCCCAGTCCCTGAACCTCTCATTTCAGAGGAGTACTGAAACCTGTTCAAGATTTATTTTGATGAAAGTAAGCATCTCTGCATTATCAGGCAGTAAAGAAGTTGTTTACTGCTACTCCAGTAGTGTTGAAAAATCTTTCTGAATACATACTTGCATTGTAGCTATCATAAAAATGTCTACTAGCTATTGGAGCCCCCAAATTGATTTTTTTTCTTTCCAGAAAACAAAGAGTTCAGCCTGAAACCTAGAAATTGCTTCATAAGAAAAACCATTTGTGTATAGGGAGATGGACTGAGGTATCCTGTCATATATGATGTTCAAGTTTGGTATAAAACAGTTCTATTCATATTCTGTTAGCAAATAAGCCTGGGCTGAGGTAGCAGCACCTGTTCTGGGTTCGTTTCCTATAAATCAGTCTAGATGTTTAATATGTTTCTCATTACCGGAGGGTTTGAAAACCAGCAATACACCTGAAAACCAATTTGCTGGCATTAATGTTCCAACAAAGTAGTGAATTTCCAGTTCACACTGTCGATTATTGGCAGGAAACAGATTCTGACTTGGCCGTTGTCAAGGATAATACAGTTCACAGCCATACTGCTCCAATCAAGCCAGGAAAATGCAGTGTACAGGACACGCCATTGCAAGAGCTGGAACTCCAAATTTTTAATGCATGCAACAAAATCTTTTCACAGGCACTACATATATAAAATGATTTTGTGAAAAATTTCAAACGGAAAAGATAGTGAAGAAAATCTTCATCTGTTTGCAAAATGTGTGAATGATAGAAAAACTGACTCAGCTCTTGGCAGTGAAAGGCTTGCTCTGCTTGGAGAGGTATCACACCAAGTATGTTGGCAGAGCAAAGCTGCAAAGGGGAAAGTGGCTCATGCGCTGCACATTTGCCCCAGACTCAAACCAGAGTGGTGTCCTCTGCTCTGCTTTTGAGCTCAAAAGAGTTTGGGAGAATAAGAAAGCAGAGGAGGAGTGCTGACCTGCTTGGCATAGGGGAGTGGCAGACAGGTTTTTCATCCTTGAGAACTGTGGAATCATGAGCTCCTGGGGGAAGATGCCAAGGTGCCAAGGTACCAAGTTTCGAGGACCTCACAGCACCTTAATAGGTCTCCAGGGGCTGCATGATTGTTCCTGGTGGGGCACTGAAAATTTAGGATGAGATTCACTTTTATTTCAGTCAATTAAAAGTTACATGTCTATTTGAAGCTACTTATTTAGGATTCCTGCAGACATCACTTTCTTATACCTTGGCTTGAAGCCTTAACTTTATCTGGATGGGTTTTCTCAAGATTCCAATCAAGAAATATGATTTTGTGAGGGTGTGGAGAAGACCAGATATCTGCAAGTCTGAAATCATTATTATTTTAGCCAGAGTGGGCATCTTTGGGCAAGGGGGCAAAATGCATCACTTGTTGGAACTATGATGAGTGAAAGGGTGGAAAAGTCACTCTCATCATTGAAAGGATACAAGCACTGTTTCTGTGTGCCTCATACCTATGAGTAGGATGCATCAGGTTTTAGCAGACCTGGCACAGCAGTGACTCTTTGACATTATCTTCCTTCTCCCACATGGAAAATGTCATTATTGATATTTCTTCATTGCCTGAACATGTTCTCTTTTTTATTATACTGGAATACTGACTTCAGAGCAAATGTTAGTTGGGAGCTTTATATTTCATGTCCCTTGTTTAACTTGAAATTCATCCTGTTTTTTTCGCTAAACTTACAAATAAACCCAGTATTTTTGATTAAGCTTTTCATTTTTATATCTTGAATAAGCCTGTCTTATTGATGCCTGCCTTTCTGTTTCTATGTACAAATCTATCAAGACCATCAGGAAATGGTTTCACAAACAGAATTTATTGCAAAGCTGATTATGTATTAATATATACAAATGACAAATCTAAAACACAATGTCAAAAAAGCAAGAAAATGCAATCAAGAATTTATTATTCTCCCATTACTATTCAGCTGGGAAAATAGCTGCTCTACCTTACCAAAATAACTTCCCCCTCCCAAACCTTACACCCAGCCTGGGTTTTCTAAGTAAGTGCCACAGAAGTATTTGTAATAAAATACCTTAATATATAATAATATCAAAAGCTCACCGTAATTTATTCACCTATTTTTCTCACTTGTATATTCCATGCAGGCTTATTATAAAAATTCATTGTCACTCATATACCTTGTGTATATGTGAGTGTGTCTCTAAATTTCTAGGTCCATTTTAGAGATGGAATAAGCGACTTCTGCATTTCAGAACCTTGCATCTTCTTGTGTTTTGTACCTGTTTTTCCAACATTGTAGGCAAGGTTTCTTCTAGGAAATATTCACACAAGTGTTTCTCCCCAAAAATTGCCTTATCCCAAGCCCCAATTTAACTTTCTCCAATTAATTTATTTTAAAAATAAAACCCAGTAATTTGAATAAAATGCTTTTGAGAAAAAATTTTATGCTTTGCTTTTCACCTTGGAAGCGACATTATGACAATATGCCATGTGTGCAATACCTCTTTTATATCTCAAGGAGTGACTGATAATCAGGCCTTTTCCAACTGAAGGACTCATCATGATGACCATTTTGTTGCCTCTCATGTTGTGAGATATTAAGAGGAATGGGAAATGAATTATGCCTTGCAAAAGCACTGCATGTTATGTTGACACCATTATATTTACTTGCCACGTATTGCTAATTACAGATGAATCTTGTATCTGACAACTCCTACGTGACCACCTAGCAACTGATGAAATCTCTCTCTCATTTGCAGGGAAGAAGTCTTTACTTTTGGGAAGTCCATGGCAGCCGTAGCCCTACATTTGTCACCAGGAGCTGGTTCAGTGCCACATTCTATGAAGGAATATATATGGTGGTTCTGGACAAGAGGAGCAATGGGAACAAAATGGTTGATATACACACACACACACACACACAAACACAGCCATAGATTGTAGAGCACACACCACAGGCTGTACATATAGTTGCTTATAGTGCTATCTGAAGTATACATGTGCTTGTGTATTTGTGCACATACACACATACCCTTATGACTGAACTCAGAGGCATCCTGAGCACAATAAAGAAATAATCTGCCTGTGCTTCACACAGAGGCAATCACTCTACAAGCTCATGTGAGAAGTCATTATAATAGTTATGCTATTTATGGAGAAATGTGTAGCTAAAATGTAGGAAAATTATTGTTCTCCATATTCTCACTTTTTTATTGAAGAAACAAACCACACAGTAAATTACATCTGATTTGCATGAAATGTTGCGTGCACCTAGAGCTCAGCATGAACCTGTGAAAAGACATTGTTTTAATTCCATAGCCTTTATAGTAGTTTGTTTGTTTCCTTTCTCTTAATTTTTTAAAGATAAATTTCTGACCTATGTTCCTTATTTGGCTCTGCTTGTATTTTATAGGCCCTTCTGAGCATAATTTAATATCTGCAAATTGCCATGGTGAGTAAGAAAAAAATAATGCCCTCTACCCAAACGGACATGGAGGAGAAGAAGGAGGGAGTATGTCTGCCCCATGGTGATAATGGATGCTGCCCAAGCTGGGATCTGCTGCCACTTGTGGAGGTAACTCCTGAGGGGATCACAAAGTATGCTGAGTTAGAAAGAACCCACAAGGAACATACAGTCCAGCTCTTGGCCCTGCACAGGACCATCCCCAAGAGTTACATCATGTGCTTGAGGGCATTGTCCAAATGTTTCTTGAACCCTACCAGGATTGGTGTTGTGACCATTTCCCTGGGGAGCCTGTTCCAGGACCCAACCACCCTGTGGGTGAAGAACCTTTTTTTAATATCCAGCCTAAACCTCCCCTGACTCAGCTTCAGGCCATTCCCTTGGGTCCTGTCACTGGTCATGAGACATCAGTGCCCACCCCTCCTCTTCCCCTCGTGAGGAAGTTGTAGACTGCAATGAAGCCTCCCCTCAGTCTCCTCCAGGCTCAACAGACCAAGTGACCTCAGCCACTTTTCAAATGGCTTCTCCTCAAGGCCCTTCACTATCTTCTTGGCCCTCCTTTGGACACCCTCTAATAGCTTTATACCCTCTTACTTTTGTTGTGGCACCCAAAACTGCCCCCAGCACTGGAGGTGAGGCCGCCCCAGTGCAGAGCAGAGTGGGACAATCCCCTCCCTTGCCTGGCTGGTGATGCTGTGCCTGATGCCCTCCGGGACAGGGTTGGCTCTCCTGGCTGCCAAGGCACTGCTGGCTCATGTTCAACTTGCCATAGACCATGATACCCAGGTCCCTTCCCGTGGCACTGCTCTCCAGCCCCTCATTCCCCAGTCTCTCGTATATCCAGGGTTATCTTACCTAGATGCAGAATCTGCTGTTTTCCTTTGTGGAACTTCATATGGTTGGTGATTGCTCAACCCCCAATTTGTTGAGGTCTCTCTGCAGGGCCTCCCTGCCCTTGAGGGAGTTCACAGCTCTTCCCAGTTTTGTATCATTCATGAACTTGCTGAGTATCTCTTCCAGTCCCGGGTTCAAGTCCTTTGTGAAGATGTTGAAGAGCACAGGAATGAGAGTGAAGCCTTGTGGAACCCCGCTGGTGACAGGTCACCAGTGAGATGTCACCCCATTCACTGTAACCCTTTGTGCCAGACTGGTGAGCCAGCTGCTCAATGATTGCGTGATGTGTTTGTCCATCTGTGAACTGGATATTTTGTATGGAAGGGAACTGTGAGAGACAGCATCAAAAGGGAGGCTCTTCTTTGCCTTGGGCCAACACAACATGCTGAAGGTTTTGGCATCTCCTTTTCCTCCAGTTTTTCCCCTTCATACCTTTGGATGTCCCCAGTAAGCTGAAGAACACTTATTTGCCCATCAAAGTTCCCCTGGGAAGTCTGGAAGCTGCAGAGAAACCTTACATGCACATTGCCCAGAGCACACAGCTGGGCCAGCTCCAGAGAAGGGCAATATGGTTGATGTGAGGGTGCACTGGCACTCTGACTCCACAGGGTAAACACATACAACCTGAAGGAATTAGTGAAAGCCTGGTCTGAGATTTGTCAATAAGATCTGAGTGAAAATCTGCCATGTTACAGAAAAATGAATTTTTGCAAAAGTACCCCTTTATTATTTGCAATGGGTACTTTCCATAGAAAATGGTGTTTCCTCTAAGAAATGTATGCTAGAATATGGAAACATTTTCAGTGGAGATACTCTGCCCTGTTCATATAGTTGTAAGGGACCAGGATGACTTAGCCTTTCTCACTCCTCTGTGCAGGGACATGCCCTTTGCCTTGAGTTCTGCAATGGGGATTGACCTCGTGTTAGAGGCATCCAAGGTGGGAAGGTATGCCAGACATACTTACATGTGCACATGCACACCTTGACACAAACTCTTTTGCAGAGTTGTTGCTTTGGGTTCAACTTGCCTTTAGATCTGGAGGAGCCAGCAAGAGGCTGAAATGGTGTGCAACAAGAGATTGTGAGCTGTCAGCTTGAGGGTGGAACACGAGGTATCAGGGCAAGGCCAGGAGAGGGCAAAGGCAGAAGCCATTAGGGCAGTAAAAACACTTTAGTCTCTATTACCGTCTTTGCCTCCTTCTCCCTTGAGTCAACATCTGTCAGTGCTTCCTGGGAGTTACAGGTCAGCTGATTTTTATTTTCTCCTGTCAGCTAAGCTGTGTTCTGGCTCTGCCTAAAGTTGCTGTGACTCACCATTCATTCTCTTGAGAAATGCCTGGTTCCTCAGGACTTTCCCAACCTGTGAGGCACCGTCTGATGTTACAGAATGCAAGGGGGTAATGTGGTACTAGGCTTGTGCTTCAAAATAAAGTATTTTGGGGTTGAGTTGTGGTTTTCTCATAGTTAATTGTTACTAGAAGATCCCAGTTTTCTAGACAATAGGTTCTTCAGAAAAAAAGTTTGAAGGAGTGCAGCAAAAAACCAAAAGGGGACAAAAATATTTTAGCTAAGCTGGCTTAATAAGCACTTGTATGAGGGACAAATTGGGCAGATGTAAACACAAGAGAAGGAGGATTTTGTTTTTTAACTCTTAGAAGCACTTAAATGAGAACCTCAAATGATAGCCGCGGTGAAAGTCCTAGCAAAAGTCCTAGTGTATAAGGCATGCAATTTTAGGATAAAACTGGATAAATAAATAGACTCTTAAGGAGTCTTTCTCCTGGGGTTTTGTCCTGGGCTGACTTTTTGACACTTGTATCCCCGACTGTCTCTTCTGTTTATGCTGTATGTTCTGTACCTTTAAGACTAAGTAGCCCCTGATAAGTAACACCTGTGTTAATTAACCAGCACAGCCTTGCCCCTGGTGAGTAACAGCTATATCCAATAAGGATGAATGAGATAAAATAGGGATAGCTGGTAAGGGGAGAACCATCATGGAGGAGCAACCTTGAGGAGCATGAGCAGAAGAGACTCATGAAGCAGGAACCTGGAGAGAGACAATCCCTGCTGTGAGACTGGTTCTGAGAGTGAGAGGGGAGAAAGAAGATGTGCAGAGTTTGTTTTGAAAACAGCATTCCCTCCTCTGCATTCCTGCTCCTGGACTGTGCTCGTCTGAGACCTGTCCTGTACTGAAAACCCAGAGAGACACCCGGATTTCACGCCTGCATCCCCAGGGCTCAGGAGGGCATTTTTCCAGCACTGGAGGAACTGATAAGAGACTGAGCAAGCTAAGCTACCCACAGCAAGGACTTTCTGAATTTACCACGTCACTTCATAGCAATGAGAGGTCTCATTGTTTCATATTATTCATTCTTTGTGCTTGCGGGCACTTTGTTAAATAAATAGTTTTTTCCACTTTCCTCTGAGGAAGTTCCTTTTTCCTGGACTGACTGGGGGAGGGGCCTTTTAGGTTTGCTTCCCAGAGGGACACATTCAGGGGTTCTCTCACAAATTTGCCCTAAACCAGGACAGGCTTTCAGAAAAGGACTACTTATTTAATAACCTTTACAAAAACACAAAACCAGATTGTACAATTTAATAATTATGCTTCAGGTCTTTTTTTTTTTCTAGGAGTGGCCCATGGAGAGTACAAGTGGCCCTGGCTTAGCGAGTGAGCACTTGCAGTCTGATCTGAGCTCGTGCTGGCAGTGGGCTCTGGCTGTCATACAGCTGTCAGCAAAGTCTGTGTGGGGTGACTGAGCAGGGCAGCACCTGTGCTGTGGCTGTTTCACTGTGCACCATTGTGCCAGGAGGCCAATTCTATCCTGTCTGGTGATGAAATGGAGGTACAGTGGGAAATGCTGCACAGTCAACAACGTTTAAAACAAATAACGCATTTTTCTTCATGTGGATTTTATCTGAGCAAGCTTCTATAGCTGGAATGTGGAGGTGTTAAACTCATTTTCACATGTTTGTGTTTCTAACCAAGTATCGTATACTTCCTCCTTTTACCTTGCTGAAAGCATACTGCATCTTGCTAGAAGAACTGTTTAGTATGCTTCAGGACTCAGAAACTAATCTCGAAGTCTAGCCTTGAAGGGTATGATCTATTGCAATTAGAAATGTATTGCTTTGCAATTACTATTACCACTTGTTTTTACCTGCAGGCATAGAAATAAATACCTGTTGCCTGTGGATATTTATACCCTCTAAATTCCTGCAAAGAAGCCAGTCCTAATTTCTGCAGCTCTTCTGGGGTAAAGCTGATGCCTTTAAGTAACCCTTGCATATGCTGAAAAGTGCCATAAACAACCACATCTGGGTTGTAACTATGATCATGCAATTTTTGTCACCTGTCTGCAGCAAAAAGTTAGAAAATAAGTGTATTTAGAACACCAATCTGATCTGAAAAGTCTGAAGATTGCTGCAGTAGCCTAGTTTTGGACATATTATGTGATTTCTTCATCTAGAGAATAATAATGCCCAGACATCTTTTCCATAATTCACTCATCAGTAATGCTGGAAAATGATGTCAGAGTTACTATGTCTGTATCTCTTGCTCTTGTGTATGATAACCAACTGTTGTCAGTATTTTATTTTTGGACATAGCAGGAATTAATATTTTGGATGTCTTTTCTGTTCTGTGTCTGTTCCTCCTCCATAGGCTGGATGGAGTTTTCAGGCTATAGGCTGAAATTGGGAGACAAAGATGATGTAAGGTTAAAAATATTCCCTGCCCCACCTTGCTCTTTGCATTTTTTGCAGACTTGGGTAAACTCAATGATCCAGGTCACCATGTGCTCCTGTACACTGTTGGTGCAATTTAAGGGATGAGGGTCTGTGCATGGAGCCTGGAGTGCAGAAGGATCTCTGGCCCTGTGCCCTTCTGAAGGAAACCATAAATCAGACTTCTTCCCTTTCCCACTCATGTAAGTCTAGAGCAAGTCTATCACAGTTAGCCAAGGCTGGTGTAGCAGAAAGCTGAAATTATCCCGTGTCGGAAGCTGCAGGATTTGATGGATATTTTCAGATCCAATGTAGAGGTTGTTTAACCACCTAAAAGCAGATGGTGGCATTCACTGAGAGCTGTGTGTGAAGTGAAACGACTCTCTCAGATCCTGCCTGGGCTGACTACTGCCAGACAAGACTGGAGACAGTACAGTGGCACTTGTTGGGATTTGTTTATGGGAGCAAAATCTGGCATTATTCAGCATGTGTTGGGAGTACATGCTGGGGATCAAAGTGTCTTGTGAACAGTTAGTTTGATTGGAGTTGAAGGAGTTTGCCTTAAAATCAAGACATAAAGGGAGGAGAATTTGCTTTGTGACTTACACTGAGTTAAGGGGGATGGTGTCTCCTGGCTATTGCTTGATAACCAGACACTGTAGGGAAATGAAATTGAGCAATAAGGGACTGCTGTGTGCTCCATATACTTGTCAGGTTAGTGTGCAATGCTGCATTGAGGAGCGGTGGGATGCAGCTTTTTGCCACTGAAACATTTTGAATGAGTTATTCAATGTGTTTCATCACCTCAGTTATTCTCTCTTTAATTTCAAATTATCAAACAAACCCTTTGACCTAGAGCTAAGAGTGGAGACAAATTTCTTTTTTATAAAGAAATTAGTAGGATTTTTAAAGTAAAATTTGAAATGGTATCCTTTGCAAACCTATTCCTTGAGTGGGCTGTAGGCCTTACTGGAATCCTGTTCAGCTTTTACTCTCTCTGTGTTTAGGATGCTGACTGGTAACAACTGATAGAAACAGATTGTTCTCAAATTGTGCCTTATAAATCCTACAAATATAAAAATATGTATCTCTTCCCATCAGGTATCACACACATACATATCCCTACATCAGTGTTCCTTGAATCCTACACAGCAGTATAGTTTAAGAGAGTTTTCATCGTTGTTTGAGGGAGGATCATCGTACTATAAGCTGTACAAACCACAAAGCAGAGTGAAATTTCTTTTGTACAGCAGCAAAAGAGATTTCCTGCTGATAGGTGCATGTAGGAGATATAAATACAAGAGCAAGGTTAGCATGGGTGACATACGCTTTCACCTTTCTCGCTCAGTTAATCAGATCCTGCTGGCTTTTCCAAGGGGGCTGAAATTTTCCATGGCCATGCCTTGAAGTGGCCTCTGTACCTTGCATTCCCAGGGTCCCCCACACATGGGAAGAGAGGGGAAATCCCTGTTGAACTTGAAAGCTGGTAACACTAGGGGAAGGTATAGTCTTCTTGCTCTGCTCTTCACTGTGTCCCATTTTCCTCCCCTCTTCTGAATGACCCAAAATTTCCTCCTGCCCAGTTCAGGTGGGAGATTGCTACACATTCCTGAAACCACCCCTCACTCCCACCAGTGCTGTTTACTTGACATACCCATACATAATATAGCTGTAGGAACTGCAGCTTTGCTTGGCTTGCAGCATTACTCATCAACAAAGAGCAAAACTTGCTACGTATCCTACAATGCTGAAATGGACTCTGTGGTTTTGTATAAACAATTCTCACATTATTGCATCCTCTCACACATGATTGTTCTGAAGCACTTAAGTAATATGAAATTATCCTCAATATAGCTGTCACAGGTGAAAAAAGCCTACAGTGTGTTTATGATGCGGTTCAAGCTACTCATTGATTTCTGTACCTACTGTAGCTCTTCAGGGCATATCTCAAAGCCAAGCAATGTCCTTGAGAGCTGGCTCTTATATCTGGATTTCTGAATGAGGTGGGAAAAGTGCTTCAAAACCTTTGTACAACCTGATCATCAAGTCTGACTTCTCCCTTTGAGGGTAAATTTTATGTCCCCTGTGAAGAGGTGATTCTGTAATGCTATGGGTTTGGGTATCTGAAGGCAATATAAATAGACTGTGTATCAGGAAGCGTTCTTAGCTACAAGGATGTGATGAATTCAGGCATGCTCCCCTGTTTGCTAGAACACTTATTTCTCCAAAGTTATTTCCCTCTAAGCAAGGGGAGCACACTAGAGTTGCAGAGCCACACATTTTAGAAAAATGGTAGTGTATTGGCATCACTGCTTGTTCTTGGACATGCAGGCGCATAAAGTTAGCCTGCCAGGTGATGTTAATAATACCTGGCTCTCCTGCTGGGCTCATTCTGGGGAAATTGCAAACTATTTCTCATTAACAGGAGAATGATTATTGTCCACAGCTTTTTGGTGTAGAATTCGAGCTGCAAACCAGTCTCTCTGAAAAAAAAATTTGGATTATAGGCCAGCCAGTTTTCTAGGTCTTGGGCACAACTGTGTCCCCTCTTATTTGGGGCTCTGACTACAGCACTGAAGTCTTGGTAGATGGACACTGGGACTTGTCCTGTGCTCGAAGGATGAGAAAAACAATACTCAAGACTGGTACAATGTCAGATTTGTTGGCTATTCTTGTTTGGGATGAAAATCCCAATCATATTTCTGTTCCTTCCTACTCAGAAAGACTTCTTCCAGTAGAAGCAAGTTTCCAGGAGGCATAACTTCTTTTCATTTCTGGCCTAGTTGGGAGAATGCCAAGGGGTGCTTCTTCCACTCAGTCTTGAACACTGTCTGTGGAGGATGTTTAATGGACAGCAAATAGTGCTAGGAATTAAGAAACATGGACAGTCACTGACTCCAGTGACTGTGCTTTTCCTGTCTGTGCTTCAACATGTTGATTTGTAGAAGGGGATAAAATTATTCCAATCCACTTCTGTAAAATATTTTGTGATCCTTATCTGCTTTTTGTATTTTATTTCTTCTGCTGTTCCTAGTTCTCTGACAATAAATTATGAAAGAATAAAGAGCAAATCACACAGATTCACTTTCCTTGAGCTCATAAGGATGTATACATTTTCAGTGGACATATGGATTCCACCCTTTTGATCAGAATGGAGAAAAACATTTCTTTCAATGGGATTGCTAGGAAACTGTCTCTTCAATGGGTTTGGTAGGAAACTGTCCTCAGTTACAGGCTTTGTAGTAAACACTGGTTTAATGCTTTTGTAGTCTGGAGAACACATACTATGATGAGAGCTGCCAAAACCAAGGTAATGTGTATAATATAAATACTAAAAAAAAATTAAATGTGTTTCTTAAAATTATGTACAAAGAAAATTTTAACTGGTTTGTTGTTGTTTTGGGTATTCATTAGTTATTACTCTCACCACCTTTTAAGTATTTTTAAATGTTAGTTTTATCTGCCCATTTTCCTTGCTCCTATGGAAAAAAAGTGGAGAGGAAAAAGGAATAGAGAAGTCCCAAAACTAGAAAAGTGAAAAATTGTTTTACTTGACAACTCCAAAAAATTATAAAATGAAAAATGTATAAGAAATAATTTATTTCTGGGGAGACAGTAATTTTTCATGTTATAAAGTTTCAGATAAAACTTTGACTTGCCCTAACGATGTCTAAAGCACTGAAACCCATGCCCCCAAGTCACAACATAGGCATACCCAGAGCCTTGCAGTATCATTTCTGCAGGATAATTAGCATTCTGCATTACAGAAGCAGTGAGGCCAAGTTTCAAAGTGAGGAGCCAGCGTAGGTCCCTTGAAATTGAAATCATGTGTATGGGTTAGATGTAACCAGCCTAGAAAGCTGTATGGTTCAGCTATTCCTTTAGCCCTTTATTGATTAATGTATTTAGCTCATTGCAGAGGTAAAGTGACCATTTCTGAACAGAATGTGGCACATACCCACCTTTCCCATTTCCACTGGTTTCAAAACAGATTCTGTGTTGGCTCTGCCACTAGTGGTCAAGTTCATAAGTGAACAGTATTCTATTCTGTGAATGTATATGAAGATTTCTGTATTTATTTTAAGAGTCTGTGGGGTTCCCCCTCTTTTAACTCTTCAGAAATACATATCTTTTTTTAGATGGGCTGCTTTTGCTGCGAAGCAAAGGCTTGTTCCCAATATCTCTCTGCTGCTGTAACACTCTCATAGGAGAAGGCTTGTGGAAATTGGTATCACCACTAGAAAAGATGGATGTTTTAATGCTAACCTGGTAATGTGCTCTTCTGGCAAGAGATGTTCCATTTTTGGTTCCACCCCAGACTTCATGTGTGAACATGAGTAAACACTTAGGTCTAGAATCCCATGAGTCTTCTGAAGCAGCTAACACCTGTAAAGTTCTGACTTCATCTCTTAGCTCCTTTAAGCTTAAGCAGTATGTAATCACATAAAGGATTTAATATTAAAATGCATCAAGGTTCTCAGATAATGCCATACTGGAGAGTCAGAGAAGCTGAAATTTGTCCTCCTGAGAGTTAATGTCTGGATGCAGATTTGTGCAGGCATTTTTTGTCTTTTTTCGGTGCTTCCAGATGGTGAGGCGATGTGGAGTACAGTTGGGAGAAAGGGATAGTTTTCTGATGTCATATTTGTTATGCATTCTCCTGGCCACTTTCTAACTGGTCAACAGTTATAGTTTGGACCACAAAAGCTTAAAGTAAAATGGAGAAATTCCACTGATAATCAGTGTGCTTTCTAGAGACATATTCTTAGAAGTAACAATGATGGGGGAGGGGGTGTGTGGCAAGTTACAAACGAACATCAGTGACTCCTTTAGAGTTGCACAAAATTAACAGAAATGAGATCTCTAGTTACTGAAGAGAATCTTCTCTACTGAGATAGCTATTAAAATAAAACAATCAGAGATTACGGCACATGAGAGTCTTTGTAATTGTTAATTTGCCCACTTCAAAATGACCGTACAGTGAAATCTCTGTCTTTTTAAATAACATTGTTTTCCTTAAAATTGGTTTCCCTTTTCAGCGTTATCTTTCTGAGAGCACTGTGGTGATATTGTTGGGAATTATCTATCCCACACTGAGGAGAGCCTATCTGAGGCTAACACAGTCCTTCCAAAGTGCAAGGTAATTAACCATTCTCCTCCCCCTATTTATCTTGATTTTTCCTTCCATCCAGTTGTTTTTCACGCTTGTAAAGTATAATTTGCATAAAGTTTTAGCACTTTCTTCCTACACAACCCCTTGCTCTCTGGTCTTTCTCTCCACATCACTGCAATGTGATGAGTGTGAATTATCTGGGAGTAAGGGTGTGTGAACTGTTCTGCCTATGCACAGCAGCACTGAAGACAATGGGGCACAGCATCTGCGATTGACACAATTCTCACTTACAGAGACATTTTGTATGCTAATGAACCTCTGATGGCAAGACCAGACTTTTTTGCTGCTAATTCTGGCAATACCTATCTCTGATGGGAGCCTAATTTCTACCCACAAGGATCTTCAGTGTAAAGGAGTGAGCAACGAATGATGCTGAGCAGTGGTGTGACTTTTCTCTTGGCTTCCCTTCTATGTTTTGCCCACAGCCAGGAAAATAGAGCCTCTAGACCAAAGCACTTGGCACCTGGTGTTTCCTTTCAAGTGCTTCAATAAGCCAGGCTCCTTTCACCACTGAATTCTTCAAATGAACTTCTCTTTAAAGCAGTCACTGCTTCCTTTGTAATTAAGCCACAAGGCATATCAGCATGCCCAGGAAACATTGACCCAAAAGCTAAGTGGTGATGGTCAAGACTGAGCAGTTGCCGTGACATGGGAATATTTGAAATGAGTAAGAAGGGGCTTGGTTGCTTTGGGTTTTTTGTTGTTTTAGGCAATATAAAACAAAGCAAACACGGAGGTATAGTGAGATTCAGGTACATATGTTTACACACTCTGTACCACACGCACATCATGACACTGCTGAGTAGCCTTGTGAAGGTTGAACACTCACAGCAATTGTTTCTAGCCTGCTCTTTGCTCAAAGTCTGTGGCTTTAATTTCGGATGCGAAGAAGGGCTGATGAGAGGCACAGTTTGTTTTTCCCAACTAGGTCAGCTGGTTTAATTAGAGACTCTGTGTCTCCCTCCACGTCTTACTTCTCCAGGCTACTCAACTGTTTGAATAGATAATCCCAATTCCTAATAATTACAGCTACAATATTATATATTTTGCAGAGATAATACTTTCAACTGAAAATTTAGAGCTGCCAGTTACATCCTCCTGTATTAGCCTCGTATCACTAGGCATAGCCTGGCTTTTTTCTTACCTTCCTTGTGCCATGCACAGCTTTTCCCAGGACTACCAAAGCAATGGTCTGCAGAGGGGTCATTCAACACCAAACCAGATGGGGTGGTGAGACCACTGTGGAGATTCATGCATTTTTGTTTCAAAACAGGTTATGGCAGTTTGACTGGTGGCTCTGCATCTGCAGGTGCAAGTTAATCTGATATTAGCCAGATTTCAACTGATTTAATAATGTTCACACGCAAAGTTTGTTTAATTAACTTGGATTTACACCAGGGTGTAGAGGGGACAGTTCGGTTTGGTTATTAATCAAAGGAGTAGGAGCCAGCAGATCTATCTCTCCTCCCTTCCAAGCTCTCCAATAGATTAATGACATGACCTTGGGCAGATCTCCAGGCATGTTTTTGCCTTGCTCTCCTTGGCCTGGATATAATCAATTTCTCAGAATAGATGCAATACTGAACTCACAGGCGTCTGTGAAACTTAATTCCCTGTGTGCGGAAAGGGTCTTGGCAGCTGCCAGAGAGTGCAGCTCCGTGGGGAAGGGACAGGGCTTACTTGCTGCCTGGTCCATCCTCTCACGGAGCAATCTCTGCCAGGAGTCATAGGTGTTGCCATCCATCACAGCAACAGCACCTGACTCTAATCCTGAAACTGAAAGTGCGTGGAAGTGAGTTGGAGATGGTTGGCATGTCCTAAGCAAGAGTTTGCTCTCTGTTTTACAGTATGGATGGGAAGTCCATCCAACGGCTCATTTTTATTTTTATTTCAGCCGAGGCAAAGTGGTTCTCTTTGGGAAACCAACTTTTTCCCTGTTTTGCCTCTGTGGGAGGAACAGCTGTAGCAATAAATCTGGCACTTGCAGGGAGCAAAGGGCAGTGAAATCATTGCTCTGCTAAACTACAACGAATGCTGCTCTTGGTCAACATGGGTAAGGCTGCTCCTATGCTCCTGCTGTGGACACAGCTGGGCGCAGCTGCCTGCCTCCCAAGTACCAGTGTACTTCCTGCTGAAGGCCTGATTCTACACACCTCTCCAGATGGGAAATGTAGTCTCGTTTACTTCTTGGTCAACAGCATTTGGCCATCTGCTACTGTTATTCACTGATTAAGCCCTTCTGCGTCATCTTTTGCCAGTCACTCCTGCATGTATAAATGTCCTCCACAGTGATCTGTTGATATTATCCTGACATGGCTTTACTTGGGTCCTTCTTCTTCACATTTCCATTTCTGCTTATTGTTATTCTGATTTAGGCTCTTCAGTTTGTTTTTCTCAGGCAAACTGTGGTTTCAAAAGTAAGGGAAGGTACTCACAGGCTCACAATAATTACCGTGGTTTTGTTAGGGTCGTATTTTGGTGTGCACAAGTACTGCATCATGAATCTCTTTTTGAAACATCAGAAGGAGTCTAGGGAGAAGAACTGTGGTGCCTTTTACTTTTTTCCCCATCAGAACCGATAGTGATAAGGGATTTGCATTTCTTAATTGTCCACACTGGTCCAGCATGAGCTCCTTGATCAGAGCTCCTCAATGAATCAGATACTCCAGCCTCATGCAGGGGCTCTCCAAAAGAGTGGGAAGTGAGAAAAGTGAATATGAATTTCTGCTCAGAGCCCACTTATGGGTTTTTTTTAATAGATGGAGTTTGCACACAATTAACTAATTATGAGCAAAGTTAGTGCTTGCAGTGAAGCGCAGGCCTTCGAAAATAAGTACTCAGCTTCATTTGAAGGGCAAACACTTGACACTCGATGTGAACTTAAGCAGGAACTGACTTTCAAAGGGAAAATTGTCTGTCAGATTTAAGTCTACACACATATTCTCTTCAATATTTGGGATTCTAAGCTCTTTGAAGGTAGTCTCTTCACTTCCCCACAAAGCACTTTTTGTCACCTCACAGCAATTTTCTCTCTCCCTCCCCCTCAGCCCCAATCCCCTTAATGTTACAAAAGAATTCGCTTCTGGGATGAGATTCTGCTTGCTGAGTTTCAGCCCCAAATTATATTTTAGAGACGACTTTGAAATTCCCTGTAAGTGTGGTCTCATTATTGGATATCTTTGATACAACTTTAAATACAACTGTGCAGACATTGCTGCCATTAGTGCTAGGAAAATATAAAACCTACACAGAGAAAGCAATAGTCAGAGCCAAAAAGCCCCTGTGATAGATAAAAGTAGGGGTATGTTTCATATATGGGACCCCAGCTTTGTAAACATTGTGAAGCTCTCTGAATTAGTCACTTCACACAATACTCTTAAGGGAGTTTTAATCAGACCATGTTGTGCAGGGGCTCATCCTGAATGGATTTAGCCTGGAGAAATCACCCTACTCAGAAGTGCTGTTTTTCTTTTTTTTTTTTTTTTTGACACTCCTCTCCTGGAAATCAGTACAGCAAAAGAAGAGAAGATGTCAAGCAAGAGCAGGCCAATCAAAGCAGTATTGTGCTCAATACGAAACACTCCTGAAGCATGTTCACTATAAGCTACTGCAAACCACATACTTTTTCAACAGACTGGAGGACCCGTTCCCAGCTGGAGGGAAGCACTGGTCATGTAAAAAGAATGTGGACATCACAACTGAGAGTAGAAACTCCCTGTCACTCATGTCTCTTCCAACAAGCCAAAGCCTTTTTGTATTTTTCAGACTGCTTGAACTCCTCTTCCCAGGGATCAAAGAAAACAAGCTAAACTCAGAGGTGGAATTTACTTCCCCAAGACTTGTATCAGGATGGACAGTGACTCATCATCCCTCGCCTCTGCAGATGGCAGCCCTGTGTATTTGGAAGTGTGCACAAGTTTCCTATGCAGCTGGGGCAAAAGGATGCAGCAGAAACCAACCCCTGCTTGCATGAGCCCTGCCACAACTGGTGACAAACTCTGCTCTGCCTGGCACTGTGGGGGCTCTCCTGGGACAGGCTGCCAATGCAGTAGATGAGCAGTACCACAAGACCAAGCAGTATCACCACCACAGCTTTTGTTTGTCATCACTGTTTTCCTCCAGAATAGAAATGGGAAGTTTGTGGGTTTACTCTTTTCTGCATGCTATAGGACAGTTCAGGTACTATATAGCAACGTGTACCATAGTCCTCACCATTTCAAAGTATCCTCATATAAAAGGATCATGCTTTGGGATCATGCTGCCAGCATGGAGAAGAAAAGAATTAGCAAACTTGGAAAGGTTTCTTATAGGATTTTATGAATAGGGAGTTATGAGTGGCAAATTGTTCCAGGAGGCCTAAAGTTTCTGAGGTGTGCATGTGCAAAAAGACCTGTCAAAAAATCAGAGTTCCTTTACACGAAGCTCTTCTTGGTTGATTTGTTTTATCAACAGGGTATGTTGTACAGATCCTCAAGGAGCAGGAGGAGCTAAGTGTTTCTGAAATCCTCCTGCTGTGTCATTTTGAAAAGTGGTATTCATGTAATGCGTACCCTGGATCTCTTATCGTGAAGCCATTGTTCTGAATATTTCTGAAATCCTCATGCTGTGTTGTTTTGAGAGTAGGTATTCAAGTACCACAGATTGCTTAGTGCTGAGCCATTTCTTTCCTATGTCAGAGATGACAGAAAGAAGCAAATGACAATATGGCTGGCACTGGTGGAGAAAATGCTATTAAAACTCATCAGAGGCAGGATCCAGGGTCCCTTACTGAGATATTATTTGATCAATTGGAATGCACATGGATTAACAGGGAGATGATCCTGTCTTAACCAGCTGATATAATTTTTGTTTTGAGGCAAGAGTGTAAAAAACTGGCAAGAGGCAGCCGGAGATATAATTTATGCAGGCTTCATTATGTTTTTGCAACAGCAACAAATGCAAAAAGGCTAATGTGTGAGGTCAGCAGTATGGCACAGAGGGTGATGTGTTTGAATAGATTAAGGGATGGCCTCACTAGAGACTACAGAGAGATCGTACTGCTTTGGTGTGACCTGAACGGAGGAGCAGAGTATTACATGGACAAGAACTGGACTAAATTTGTTACTCTTATTCAGTCTATTTATCTGAAGCCTAAGAAAGATGAAAACACTATAAAGCAAAAATATTTGCAGATAATGCAGAAATAGGGAGTGCTGCCACTACAAAGAAGCTACATGTGTGAAGGGAAGATGAATGACCTAGATAAAACTAAAGTAATGAGGAGCTGGACAGAACAGAGGACCAGACTGAAATATCATACTATGCAGAAATGCAGTTCAGGAAAATTTAGTTCATGAGTAGCAGAAGAAATTAGAAAGATAAAAATTGGTGCATAAATGTGTAGAAATTTATAGAGATCTTTGCAATTATTACATAGTGGGTTTAAGTTTCTAGAAATTACCCCACTTTAGTACTGCACAGGCCATGCCTGTACTATCATCCTAATTTCTGATTAACTGAGATTAAAGAGTTATTATAGACAAAGATATAGCAAGAGCAAGCAGAATAATGCAGGGATGGGGGAAAATAGTTGTCCCAAATATACCAAAGAAATTAGGGCTGTACTCTGTTGAAAGAGAAGACTGAGAGGTGAGATCATTTTACTCTGTGAAGATCTTGAGGGAATAGGAAGAATGGTTGATTCAAGAGAGTTGAATCTCTGTCAAATGCAAGAAGCAGAGGGCACAAATTAAAGTTTTGCATTATGTGGAGGGAGGTCCCGCAAGGAATTTAGTTTAGAATTCCTTTATGCAGGGAGCAGATAATATACAAGATGCTGAAAAGTGCACTCTGCTATACAAAAAGCCCAATGGGAACACAAATTTTTACTGCTATGTTCCCCAAAGCAGCATCTTTGTCTGAAGAGTGCTTTAAAGGCAGCACCATTCTTCTGCAGAATACAGGAGAGGGCTATAAGAAAAAATAACCTATCTCACCCTCATGAGAATACTCAAAGTGTTTCTCCTGGCTTATTGGTAGCATTTTTGGAGAGACTGGATATCTGAACCCTTTCGAAAATTTTGGCTGTGGAGGAATTGTTGCCTGGAAGAGTCAGTGGAGTGGCTTTGAAATTACACAGGACTGGAACTGAAATTATGAGAGCCCTTTGGGACATAGGACTGAGAACACTGAATTTCTTCTTTGACTTAGTTTTTGCAAGTTTGAAAGGATTAATAATACTGCAGCAGAGGAGATAAAAAGCACATGACAAAGTCTGTAAGACAGAAATGAAATGTGACATTATTTGAATGACCCTAAAAAAATTACTCAGACTATAGGGATTTATTTGGGATAGACCTGATTGTGCAATGGATGGAGATGAATTTACTTGTTCCTCTGGCACTTAGGTGAAGGGTGGATGAAAATCTGAAGTTAATAACAGGAAAATCCTGAATTCCCCCACCTGTCCTTTTCCTTCCCCCCTCTCCTATTGGTTAAGTGAAAGAAATCTGCAGAATATTGTTTTACTGAAAATATACAAATTCATAAATTTTTACTCCAATAAATTGTGTAAAGATTTTTTTTATGCAAAGCAAACGCTTGTAAAATATTTGAAAAAATATCCATCTCGAAGAAATGTGTTTGGCTTCTCTTCTGCCCTTTTTCATTAGGGGATCTGTGGGCTTCCAGCATTTGAAGGACTCCTTGACCTGTCAGTGACATCTGCTAACATATTACATCTCTGCCTTGCACAAAACTGCTTGCAAGAGTCTGAATCCAAACCTCTGAAGCAGAGCAGCAGCTATAAATGAGTCTTTCATACAAAATAGAAAAGAACTAACCCTATTACTGTACACATCCAAAAAATGTAGGCTGTAACCCTTTGATGTCTGCAACTTGATTTTCCCTTTCTTCCCTCAGTACGTGCACTGTCAAGCATCACTTGCTGACACCAAGAGAATTGAATGCACAGAGAAAGACAAGCAGAAAGGCACCTGATCCAGTCATTTACAGCATAGAGTATATACTGCTGTACAGTGAATTATTTTTACATAGGTAATTAATAATGGAGAAACAATGTAGTGACAGTGTAAGTCTCAGGGGAGAAAATTGTCAGCCTATTTATTCATTTATTCTTTGCTAACTAAATTGATGGGATAGTGTGATGCCTTTCTGGATTCCACATGGATGATGAAACTGCAAACAAGTTTCATTTAAATAACAGGCAAATCTTCCAATTAGTCAAAGCCTAATTCGTATGCCTTGAAATGATGAACTGCATATACTGTGACCTCTGTCAGTTTGAAGGGGAAAAAGCTGTCGACCAAAAACCCAAGACATTGATCTGAACATTTTAGGCACCAATTCAAATACATTAATCTCATGTGATTTGCCAAGATTCTGTAACTGTCTTCTGGATTCCTAGGTTCATGTTAAACGGGATATCATTAATTCTCTCATATAAACTCATCTTTTAGCTATTGGAGAGTTTAATGTAACTAAAGCACGATTCTCAAGAGTGTGTGGAGGATAGCACTGGATTCTGCTCTCTGATGCATGGCCATGTTCACTCCTCTGTGTGGTTTGTGCTTCCAGAAATTGCACCTTGCATAGCAGCTGAAACCCAAGTTTCAGTAGGGGAAGGATTTTGATAGTAAAAAAGTGTTACTAATCTAAAACCAGTTTAATGTCCAAAAACCACAAACACAAAACAAATAACCCATGGCCATTTTTGTCGTGAAACAGGCATTTCTGCAGGAAGAAAGTGAGCTCCCAAGATGTGCTTTTTAAGTAAAAAGGTTGCATTTTTTTTTCTGGCTTAACCTTTCTCTCAGATTTTGTCTACTTTTGTCTGTTTATTTTCTCATCTTTGTAAGCTAAGGAATACCACTACTTCAATATTCTTGCATTTTTAAAATGCAAGCTGTTGGCTAACACACGTGGGGCAAAAACCTCCCAGATCACAGTGAGTAAAGAAGGATTTTTGCTATAACTAGCTACAGCTGAATCATGATAGATCATGCTATTTCATTGAATTAATCTTCTGAATATTAGATTTAAGAAGCTGTGTCATGTTGAAATATTGTAATATCTTTGATGTAATCCACTGTAATCCATTGTTGGAAGTTTTGAGGGGGAGAGAGAAGTGAGAGAAAGGGCTGGCTGGTGTTGGATAGCCAATAATCTGCACAAACTCTTGGAGCTGGCAGCAGAGCTGCAGTCTCAACACTAGTTTCAGCCTGGGAGCAATTGACACTCTCTATACCAGCTATTTGGCTGGAACTTAAATATGTCACTTGGCACTGAGAGTCGATAAAAGCTCTGTTATTTTCCAGGCTGAGAGCTAAACGAGACTGTAGATTTCCTAAACCATTGCGCAGTGCTTATAAGGAATTGTTGGTTTATCTGAAGTAATTTAATCAACCTGGTCGTTAGATGAATTTGCTCCTTCCACACTTTATTCTAATTGTGTTTGCTTATATGCATATTACACTTTTGCCCAGTTTTTAGTTCTAATTAATAAATTGGAAACAAGCATGCTGTGAGTGCTTCTCAAAGAGGATCTTCCTGAAATGGAGGAGTCTGCAGGGAAAACGAGCAGGACAGCAAGACTGGAAGGAGTTCTCCAGAGCCATTCTTGCAGACCACTGAAATCTGTGGCTGGAGCTGGAAAATCCACCATCCATTGAGGGCCTGACATCTAAAGCTAATACATTTCCTCAACTAAGTCTGTGTGTATTGCACAAGTTCTGTGTTATTTGTAAGGAGATTGTTAATGTTTGGGACATAAACACTGCTGAGAACAGTAAAACACTTACTGTTAAACCTAAAGAATATGTCAAGGAGACCTAACATGTGCCCCTTCACTGTACTTGTCCTCAGGGTCCTTTTCTTTCCATGTTCCCTTATTACAGTGCTCTTTGTGGCTGCAGTGTCCATCACATCCCGTTTCACTTCCAAGCTGGTGGATAAAGCAAGCCCTTCCTGCAGAGCAACACTAGAGCTCACAGAATAAAGCTTTCACTGTGACAGCTGCAAACTCAATGCTTTTTTAGGAGGAAGAAGTGTTTTTTATAGACTAGATTTCTTAGGCTGAAGTAAATAATAATCTTTTGTTCTATTCAAGGACCTTTTACATGTGCTCATTTTTTGTCATCTTCCTGAGAATGGAGATATCCTGTAAGTGAGAGACGGAATGAGTGTTGGTATCTCTATTGCCAAGCCAGTAGCATTTTATGTGCCATGTATTGAAGTAAGACTGATGCTTGGCACAGTTTTGGAGTGCAGTGATCTTGTGTAGCTGCTGTCAGGAGTAAGGTGCTGACTTTGAAGGAAGCCAGACTGGAGTTTAAATGTAGCATAGTATATATGCAGGAACACATTACTAAATATGACCAAGAAAATTTAACTTCAAAGTTCTAGAGAGTATGGACTTCTCCCCCACTTCTTTTTTATTGGGATGAAGTCCAAATATTTTGTAGCAAAAATCTGGATGCTACACATAGATGCAGTCTTTGGAAATAGCATCTGGTCTTTGAGATGCTCTTATACAAAGCACTTGAGAAAGATGTACCCTTCCTATTTGGGGTGAACTACCATGGAGCATATAAAGAGCAGGTTTCCTGCATCAGACAAAGGGCCTCAGACTCACTGGCTGGTAGGAGAGGCCAGATCAGAGTTAGTGTAGGGGTGTGTTGTTGTTGTCCACCCTGGTGGATTATGAATGTGCTCCCAGCCCTCCTTAGGCCTGTGTCACCTGCTCATCTGAAGTTATGCCCAGGTGAGGCTTGGATGATGGAACTGGTGAGCGTGTGCACTCATAGGCATACAGATGAGGCTGTGTGAAACACAGAGAGGTGGGACAATGGAAGAGGGACCAGGGGGAACCAATCATGCTGTGCAATCATCCCCTGCCCACTCAGGGCTGGAGAAGTGCCAGAGAAGCGCCCAACAAGTCATGGTGTTGGCTGTTCCCCACTGCGTCTCATACTGGGTCTCAGCCTCTCTTGCAGGAGCTCTTGCGTTCTGAATAGGTTCTTAGTCACTGAAGCAGGGCTGGAGCTGCCTTATCTTGTACAGACATGAATTCCCTGGTACTGGGCTGCTGGCTCTTCTGAGGAGGCAGCTCTGGTCTCCTATTATCTTCCTTTGAACATTTTGTGCTATTTGGAACTTGGACATTCGTTCTTATTAAACATTTTAATGTTGAATTTGTTGAAAAAACTTCTACTAGAAAATCTTCTGATCAAGTCAAGTTTCAGTCTTATTGATTCTACCAGCCTTCTTTCTCTGTTTTAGCAGATGCTGCTGTTTTTTAAATGCCTCTGGGAATGTCATATTTTGAGCTTTTTTAATTTGGAGAAAAATATGACTGTGGCAGGGAATGGTGTCCATCAGGAAGGAAGAGGTTACGTGGAAGTCAAAGCAGTAAAGTTCTCAGAGGACAAGAAAAGAAAGACAACGTGTAGTTCAAGAGGTCTGAAAAGGAAAGGGAAGATAAGTTAATGAAAAACTGTGTAAGCATTCAAAATAGTTGAACTAAAATATACTCATTACAGCATGAATTGTGCACCAACCTCTGTGGATTTTAGTAACCTGAGAGCCTAAGGAGTTAATTCTTTTTTCTGCCCTGTTTACTGTTTTTCTACCCCACTGTGAGTTATTTTTTCAGTGTCAGATCTACATTGACACTTATATCAAAAAGCCTGTGATTTAACTTGATAGATCAGCTACTGTGAGGGGGTAGGGGTGGGTAACTGACCCTACTATTGAGATATATGATGCTTATTTAGAGAAATGACATATATTCTTGATGAGATATACAGACGCAAACTGCAAACTTCTGATTCAAGGTTACTTACAAAAGAAGTAGAAAAATAAGCTGGTTTTTTTTTTTTTTTAGTTCTGCTCTCCTTTCTTTTACTTAAGATAGAAAATAGAGAGTTTTCAACATTAAAAATACTATATACTGAGGGTGACTCAGGGAACAGGTGACCTGTGAGAGCACCTGACTCTTACATGGGAACAATTCAGCAGGGGTAATGGTTTCAGTTAGGTGGTGGTGGTGGAAATTGGAGCTCTTGTTTATGTCTACAGAAGTACAACTTCAGTTCATACGTATAGAGCATACCACTCCTGAGATTAGGAGACTACCCATTGTTTCATGTAACATTTCAAAAAGGTGATTTGTGGGAGATAATGCTCTCCTGAGGTGTTTTTCTGATTCTAACTATTTGAAAGAGAGTCAAGAAAGAGATCCATAAGCTTCAGTAATATCTTAGGTGAAAAGTCAATGCTTCTTAAGCCACACCTGAAGATAAAGTAACATTCTTCAGTGTGGTTGGATGGGAATTCCCATTATATTTGCTGTAAGAATTCCAGAAAATGAGTGGTTTCATTTAAGTGAATTATTTGCTAATAAATCACAAGTGCAATAAGAAATATCTACTTTACTATGAACAAAATTATAAACATTGATTTTTCCAGTCAGAAACATCTTTTTCTTTTGTGTAGTAATGATAAATTTAAGTCAAATGATACATTTCAGTTGAACACAACTGAAGTTTTGGCTGTTTCTTTTTGCAGAAAAATCCTTTGCCTCTGAAACTATCCTCTGATTCCATGAGATTTTATTTTTGAGGCTGCAAAACCAATTTCAATATCAAATCTTTCTGGATATGATAGTTATTTGCTGCCTAGCCCTTCTTTCTAACAGCATCTTGATATCTCTCTCAGAAAGTTTACAAATAGGCAAATTTCTCTGCATTTCTTTGTGACAGAGAGAAGTTTGGTAACCTGACTAGAGATTTATAATTTGTTGATTTTTTTCCCCACACAGGCTCCTTTGCAAAGAACTGTGGCATGATGCTTATCTTATAGTTTTCAATATCAAAAAATAAGAACCACACAAACGCTGGAAATATGCATCACAACTCTGCATGGAGTCTGAAAATCTGTGGCCCAGTCTGTTTTCCATTTGTGATTATTTTGTATATTATTTTGTCTTTTTGCCTATTTATGACTGTTTTAAAATGGCTCATGTAAGAGGTCGTCTTTAAATCCCTTGCCTTTTACTAGACTAAAACATCCCGACCATCAGAAAATGGATTATTTTGGGAGGAGTTCTTAATGAACTGAAAGTTGAAAACTAGGCCATTAATCCTTAACATTGGGTGAAAACTCTTCACATTACTCTTTATTGTCTTAGTGTCATTAAAAATTAAGATAAGAGAATCTTTTATGAAAAACATCAAAAACAGCCACAGCAGAAGAAAACTAATTTAAGGAAAGATGCAGAAAACCAGAGTGATGAGTGATCTTCATCAAGCTCTGGGGTTTGGGTGAGACTACCTATGTAAATCAGGTACTGAGAATTTTTTTTTCTGAAAGAACAGACTGTAACAGCGGGGTTTATTGCTCTCCCGTTAGTCTGAAGACTTATCCAAGCTGTGCGAAGAGATTTTGGCTTTTTCTGGTAGAAGTTGAATGGTCTTCTCTTGATTGACCACCATCTCAAAAACTTGAAGAGAGCTCTTCAGGAAGTAGCAACCTAAAGAAACTTCTAGACAGAGTAAATAATTTGTGGCGGGGCGCTTTTTTTTTATTTTGTTTTGTTTTTTCCTCCCCTGCCCTTCAGATGGTACATCCAGCTGTATTATTTAGAAACAGTTGATTTCCAGCAAGGAATCACATGGTAATACTTTGTTAGTGAATTTTGCAGCCATCACACCAGAACACTGGAGAGAGTAACTATGACTGCACTGTAGCTTTCCAATATGACCAAATGAAACAAGGGGACTTAGAACAGGTTGATGAGGCCTCCTCTAAAATTACTCAGGCCATTTGCAAGTCCTTTGCAGTTTCAATTGCAGTCCTACAACTACCTATGGTTATTCATTAATCAGATACTTATAAATATGCAAGGAATTGAGAGGGACCTTCAATCTGTAAGCAACCCACCTTCCAGAACCTTAATTAGGGCTGCCATATTTCTAAAGGTGTCACATGTCCTGCTGAGCATGTGCACCCCAGTGGATGTGTGTTAGACTTACAAGATGACTGCAAACCCTAGGAAAATATAAAATAATCTTGAAATATGTCCAGAACAAACAGAACATGTCTGGGAGAACTCATTTATCCAAAGTAGCCCTAACAACGATGCTTTACATTGGGAATTACAGGCAAAACTAGTAGTATTGTACTAGAATCTTGAATCCTGCCATTCCATGCAACAAGACAAAGAGGACTTGTGAATCTCTGTTGTTATGTGTGAATTCAAATTGGTCTCGTTAGCCACTGGGTTAACAGGACAGCACATAGCAATTTCCGGGAGAGTGACAGGTCCTACACCTAGACAGTGAGAACAAAGAAATGCCTTGGATTCTGTCTGTTTTGAATTTGGTATTTGTAAGAATTAAAATAGTTCTTCAAAACGTGGCAGTAGTTTTAGTGTTCATTTTTTTCCAAAGCTGCTGTTAATTGTGATTGCTTAGCAGGTATGTATTAATATCAATTCACTGCTTCTGAACTTGCTTTGGATGTCTCTATTGTAGGCAATGCTGAGCAGGTTGTATCTCAGTTTTGATATTTAAGTCCCCTTTCTGATTCTTCAGCAGAATAGAAATTGGGCTTGTGATTTCTTCCACAGCACTTCTTCAATACAGTTTTTATTACAAATGATGCCATTTTAGGCAGGATAGACACAAGTAAACCGTAAGCTCAGAATTGCCCATTGTAATCAAATTGGCTATTTTCCAAACAATTCACAGTCTCTCTCCCAGTGTGACCTTTCAGAGCCCTGTGCTCAGCAAAAGAGGGGTATATTATCTTTCATGCACTAGTGTTCATTTTCAGGAGAAAGCCAGGATTATTGTTCAAATTCTGTACAATTACACCTGAACACCTCATTGTTTTTGGAGGGGTGGGGAGGCACATAGAAAAGAGTTGGGTTGGCATTAGGTAGAGGGATGTGTCTGGCCTTACACACAGCAGGGCAGACACAGAAAACACTAAAAGCACACTCTGCAATAAATATGTGACAAACTGAATGCCTAGAAAGAGAATGGATACTGCCCTGTTTATCTGGTTATTCTTGCCAAGCTGTGCTGATGCTTTCCAGAGGTGTAATTGGACATAATGCATATGTTGAGCAGGCAGTGGGGGAAGATGGGACAAGGAGGATAGCTTATTTTAGGTGTTACCTAAACAGGTAAAAGAGCAAATGAGATCTGGAGTTAGGGATCCTTTTAATTGGGGTCTAGACTGTTTCTTGCTTTCCTATTTTCTCCCCCATTATTATAGCTGCTCTTAAAAACCTTTGGGTTTATATAAATTAGGAAAAATCCAAACAATGATAGATTGCCCAGCAGCAAATTATTTACATGAGAACTCCTGCCTATGCATAATTTTTCCTGAGATGACATCTACTTTGAAAATACAACACAGTTTCATCTCAGATGTAAAAGTAACACCCTTGCCCTTTTTTTTTTTTTCTGACTCCAGGAGATGCATAACTTGCTGACAGTATGTGGTTGATAGCTGTATCAGTCAATCCTAAATAGTCAATAAATCCATATACAGTGTAAAATATCATTGATTTATGTAACTGGGAAGTTTTAACAGTACAATTTTGTGTAACTATGTTTGTTTTTCCCTATTCAGAACCATCTTTCCTGTGATTCTGAAGCAGTCTCTGATTGTACAGAGCCACTATGTATTCCATCCTCGTGCTTCCCCGGAGTATAAGTTATGATATATCAGCATTGTCTTTGAGGTCTACCAAATCTGTGGATATGCAATACGCTCAAGTGTGGAGATGGAATGAAGTTGAAAGGATTCATGAATAAAATGTAAGTGGGTGATACTTCAAACTAAAGCACAAATACTGTATTGTCTAAATTGAAAGAAATAGCTCCTTTTGCTCAAGTAGAAGCAGTAGCAGTAACAAAAAGACAGGATTATTGTGGCCTTTGGTCTGGGGCTCAGCTGTTATCTGAGAGTGACACATAGAGGTGCTGGAATACTTCCTGTCCACGTGACAGTCGCAGATGAACTTTGGTGACAAAAGTAAATTCTGTACTGGGTGTATAGAGAGTCTTACAGATCTGTGTGAGAAACTTTGCCAACTCTAAGCAATCCCCCACAACATGCAGCACCCACAGAAATAAATAAGGCTTTCAATCCAAAATTAATGATAAATGGAAGGAGCTATTCTGCCCCTGGCATTGTCAATTTTCTCTTCCTTTTCAGCAACCTGATTATTCATACTTAGTATACAAACATACTGCATGAGGTAAATAGGTACCAAGGCTAGTGCTGGTTTTGAACATAGATCATCATTTTACTTACTCCCTTACATCATTTAACTCTGTTCTGGTGACCCTGGGACCTGGTAATACACACTGCAACCAATAACCATAACTCCATGATCCATATAGAATACGTGAAGGATGGTGGCAAGTATGTAATTTATTACCTTCTGTAGTGCTGTGTTATTATTATTTGACTGTTATAGCATTCATAGTTTGACAGATTCCTATTAGCCAGTCAGTCAGAGTATGTAGTGTATTATTTTACCAATACCTGATGCATATCAATAAAATGGGTGAACACCGCTATAAAAGAACAGCTGAATCGGCTTGGATGTTGTAATCTCCCATTCTGAGTTCTCACCTGAAACATCAGTTTAAGCTGACTGATACTTTTGTAAGGCTTAGAAATGTCTGGGTAACTTTCTCCTCTCTTTGTCCTGAATCCTTGAAAAGAAGTGTCAAAACAGTATAAGAGGTTATTTTTACCGCACTACCATTTCAACAGGAGAAGCAAAATTCATGAGAAATCTTGTACTGTGAGACAACCTGTTCTCACAATATTTCCAGCCCATTAACTCAAGAATCAGATTGTTTGGATTAGGTTTGCACAAACAGCCAAGATTTTCAGGTGCTTATTCAAAAGGCATTGAACCAAATCTTTTGAGGTTTCCCCACATACTTAATATATTATGCAAATATTTACTATATGCAGAGAGGAGAGCAAGATGGGAAAATCTCCTTGTCCAGGACAAGCAGAATTAGTTATTGCTGGATGAGTAAAGATATCATGATTTCTGCTGGCTGGACAAAAACATCAAGAAGGAGAGGAAACCACAGACAGAAAGTGTCACAGGACTGAGGAATCCTGAAGCTGGAAAGCAGTGAGTTGCTGGAAGTTAGGGAGAGGAGATGAGGCTTCATATAGCCATGAAAGAGTCTCTCAAATTACGGGGAATATAGAGCTAGTAAAAGAAAAGGGTATGAGCAGGAATAGCTGTGATTCTGGAGAGGGGAGCTGGACAATACAACCCCTATGCCTGCACGTGGCCAGAGCTCAGGTCACAGCTAGTGGTCTCGTGGTGGCCTCAGCAGAGCTGAGCTTGGGGGTATCAGTCCTGCAAGGGACACATGCTGCTGCTGTTCTCCTGGGGGCAGAGGAGCTGCCTGGGGACTGTTACATCCCTGCTTGTACACTTCATCCTCCTGCATTTCTAAGAGATCTTCGATTAGATTCTTAGATCAGCCAGTGATGCTTATTTCAGGATTGTGAACTATAATGTTCTGATTAGATGCAATATATCTAAAGAGTATTGATCAAAAATTAAGAAAATACATAGGAAAAAATGCGGCTTTTCCTGATTCTTTTTCTGTTATTTCCATTGCACAGGCAACCTGACACAACATGTTGTATATAATTCAGCCATGCTGTCAGTTTTTACTAGGAATGTAATCAATATGATCTTACAAATTTTAATCAAGGTCGCTGAAACAAAGCACTTGTTATTATATAGATTCTTACCTAATGCCTTGCAGCAGTATGTTAACAAGCTGATAGGAAGTGTAAATCTTTAAGAAGAAACACTCAGACTGTGAAAAGACCGTGATTTCTGCCTCACCCAAAGTATCATTGGCAGTAGCATAGACAGAAGGGACTGTGTGTAAGGTAGTCCTACTGCTTCAGCTCCTGAGGGGTGATATAATTATAAAGTACCAGTAGAGCTGTGTCCCTTCACAATTTCATTAATGGTAAAGCAAATAAAGTATGATACTATGTGTTAATTCATGAGGAACTGCTAAGCAAAGACGTAATCATCAAGAGCTGCAGAGAGGCTCGTTTTTGACGTGACTAAAGGAAATTTCTACAAACAGTCAAACACTTAAACTGCAGGTGGAAAGAGAACAGAATTGTATGAAGTGATGGGAGGGAGTCAAACTGTTGCTTGCAATTCTGGTTAGCTGACCTGAGCTAAAACACAGGTTAAGCTTCTCTTCACCTAGCTTTGGACATTTATATGGTAATGATTTAAGGATTACCTTCACTGTAGAATTTCTTTTTACTCTTAGAGAGAAAAAGGCATTTTTAGAGAGAGACTTTTTTTACTGGTTTTAGGTGTCTTTTGTAGGATAAGCTGACTTGGGACTTCATATTTATGATACTGATAAATGAATATAAGGTTCAGCAAAAGTGACCAAACATGGTAATGTCTGATCAGAAAAGTATTTCCCTCTCCCTCACCAATGATGTTAACATTTTATTCATTGTATCTTGCATCAGCTATGGTATCACAATATGTTTTGTATGAAGGTACTCAAATTTTTGAAATAAACTCACAAGAGATGCTTTGTTTTCTGGTCAGCTTAACAAACTGCCCAAGGAAGTGGTGGAATCACCATCCCTGGAAGTGTTCAAAAAATGTGTGGATATTACACTTGGGGATATTCAACTCCATCACATTATCCACCCAGCACTAGGGTTTTGAGTTTCTCTTTGAAGATGCCTGAATCTCTTCTCTGACTGTATGGAGATGCTAGCATAGGGTTAGTTAATGCTGAGGCTAAATATCTATTTGTAGATACTGTAATATTTAATTCAGACATCTAGAGGAGAGTCTCTGATTCTTGCTCTTTTTCATTTAGTACTCTTCATAAATGTTGAGGAAACCAAGGATGGAGAAACTGAGTCTAGATTGCCTTCACCATAAAGATTAATGTTTCAACCAAGCCAGAACTGGCACACAGAAATAAGCTGGTACTTAATTGCTTGTTCCTATTGTAAAATGTATGTCTTAGATCTAAGGAGAGCTTCTTCCTCTGTTGGAAACAAGCACCTCAAAAGTGAAAACTAAAAAACGTGTTTTTCTCCAAAATAGTTCTTTATACTTTTCTTCCCCTAAGAAATTTTCTGTGCTGAGCAGTTAAGCTAAAAAGTGAAACTTCGTTTTTGTTGAAGGAGCCAGCAATATTTATTCTGAATCAGTACAACAGCCCTCCTCTCATGGGAAGAATTCAGGGCCAAATGTCATGTTCATGATACAATGCTGAGTAGAAATTACAGGGCTGTGGCTCACATAACATACCCTTTCCACTAACCAAAATGAAACATGTCATTGTGGAAGGATAAATGGCAATCTTTGGCTGTCATGCACCAGGTTCTTATTATAGACACAGAGATAATGAAACTAATGTATCCTGAGGCAGTGTTGCTTAAAAGAGTATCAGAACAGGAGAATGTGTGCTGAATTTCATTTACTGAGACTTTTTCTCAAGTGTTTGGGGCTAAATTTTGGTGAACTATATAGAGCCTTAGTCCTTCAGAAGTGAACTGGTGTTTCGACAGATGGCAAAAGGATGACTCTGCTCAGGGTTTCCTCACCTGTTTCTGAAGCTTTTTTTTTCTATCAGGAAATGTATGCATGCTTATCTGACTGTTTTTATCATCGATCAGTCCTTCACTGAGATAAACAAAGTAGAGGGTAGTCTGGGAGGAATTGAACCCCATACAAGTTTTCCACAAAATGATTATATCTGTTAAACAAGTGGTAGAGAGGATGGCAACAGCTGATCCAGAAACTCATAAGGTCAACTGATGCAGCTTTTGAAGATGATCAGATGTGACAGAAATGAAGCTCCTCTTATAACTTATCAAGAGTATATATGTTTAGTTTTAGATACCTTCTTGGATATGAGATATTGCCTCGTGCCTTTTCCCTCCTGATAGACTGGTGTTTTCACTGTTCCAGTTAGGACACCTGCATTTATTTCACAACTCCATGTGCAAGCAACCTGTAGGCTGGACTTCAGTGTCTGAGTGGGCACACCATCTCTGTCCAGCAGCTGAAATAACCTATTGTAATGTACAGGAAGCATGTTGATCCTCATAATTAGCACAATTCTAGGGTCAATACAGGTGAAGAGATTTCAAACACCTTTCAATTTTATATGTGATATTTTCTTCATTTTCTGTCCACCTTTTTTTCCTCTCACAGTAGCTATTCAAAGTAACTTCCTGCTCATGCTTCCAATGCTGTGGTGTCATTGACAGTTGTAAAGGGAACAAAACAATCTGAAAGGAAAATTTTGATATGGAAAAGCTGTCTTAGGAGAGTATTTTTCTTTATTATTAGTCCAGGAAAATACCTTGAGACATTTAGAAGGGGACACACCTTATTGTGTTGAAGCTTTGATGTCTTTGTGATTCCAAGAGTTTTTTAAAAAACTGTTTAAAGCCCCGTGCTTCATTGGCCTACAAGGCATTTACTATCTACATTAGGCTGCTACTCAGAATCATCATCAAGGACTGAATGTTGTTATACTGGCCACACTTCAAATACATAAAAGGTGACTCCTGTCTTCAGAGTTTAAGCTTTCAATCTGACTGGCTTACTAGCATGTTATAACAGTCCTGTCTCTGGCATGCTGATTTGTGGCCTTGATCAAATCACTTAGCCTTTTACTTGCTTAAAAAACCCTACTCCTGCACTTGAATGCATGATAAGTCAATAGAGTCACTCACATATGCAGAGGTGTGTAGGACTGAAAACTCTGGCCATGCAAGAAACATCCCCTTCCTGAGGAGCCTATTCTGCTTTGCTTCCTGGCTGAGCTGCTTGAGTAAGAGCTTTTTTCATCCATTGACATCAAAATGGGTCATTCTAAAACTCCCCACCTCTGAACCCCAGTGTTTAAGCTACCTGGTTTCTTTGGGTTGATTCAGATTTGGGAGAAAACATAAAGATGAGTTAAAGTAGCATGACTGGGTGACAAGTTTGATTAGATGGATGTCAGCAAGGTTGGAGCAGACTGAGCTGCAAACCTTTGAAGTCAGCCTATCTGTACCTAAAGAGACCTATTAAGATGTACTGCCTTAATCCTTTTATTTCTGGAGTCTAAGCTACATTCTTGGCACTGAACACTGGAATATGCTGGTTCTTGTCTCTGCAGACTGATACCCTTAAAATTTGCAGAAAAACACACAGACTCTTCCAGGGGAAAGGTCAAAACTGGCCTATTGCTGTTATCTCTATGTTTTTTAAAAAGAGATTTCAAGAAAGGATATTTGGGTAGAGGTGAGGAGCAGAATAGTGGTGCAGAGGAAGGACTGCAAACATAAGGAGCAAAAAATATTTGGTTTGAGGAGGAAATGCTCACCTAGAATGAGCAGCAGTGGAAATGGCAATTGTGGAAGGCAATCTTATATTTGATGAGGAAGGAACATATGTGATGAGAAGATGTGAGCCATGGAGCAGATCAGATGACTGCAGCAGCTGAGCTGTGAATAAGGTGGAGTTGAGGAAGAGAGCTGCTGGGAATCCTAGGTGGAAGAAAATATAAGTTAATATAACTCTGGAGGAGTCTCTGGGTGAGAATGCACAAACATTTAGAAATGGGAGAAGAAAAAAATTAAATAGAAGTCAGTGAGCACTTGGATGTTGGAAAGAATAAGAATACTACAATAAACAAATCCCCCCCTTGCTTATTTAGGAAAGGCTTCTCATAAATATACTTGTCCACAGAGTTGCATATTTTATATCTGTGTTTTACAGTGTTGGCCATATTTCTTCACAACCCAGTGAAGACATGACTTCTGCAGCAGTTCAACATAGCTTGAAAGAGGCCTCTGAGGACAAAGGCTAAAAGCATCTCCTATGAATTTCAGCACAGAATGTACTTGTAGGCAACTCTCATCCTTCACAGATATTTGTCTAATTGCAGTTATTTATTAATCAGAAATGTAAAGTGTCCAAGAAGACATTGGACATTGGCAATTTAAGCAGTTCTCTCAACCTTCCCTGAAGGTTCATCCAAAATAGACCCTGAATGTTTGTCATTTGTCAAGGATTCAATAATTGGCAGGCAAGGATGGCTTTGGGCACATATGCTCCTTTCCTCCCTCTCTCTCCCAAGTATTGTGATCTTGTTTGGCTTTGTACTGTCATGTCAGCTTCTTCTGTACTTGCTAGGGTTCATCTTGTATCTTGTGATGGCGCTGCAGAAGGTATTCTTGTCACCTTGAGCATTTTCCACTCTTTCCTCGTGCTGACTGCTGTTTCCATGGAAGTCTGTGATGTGTTTTATTCAAAGTATAATTTGTAGAATGTTTGCTTAGAACAGAGGAAGGGAAAAATAACTTCTTCAAGGCATAGTGAAAGAAAATATACTCTAAATTAAAAAAAAGAAAAGTCACCCTCTCTCTAAACCTTAATCCTCAGCTCTTCTGTATCCCAAATTAATACCATTCTGTTTAGGACTGAAGTGTTCAATGACAACACGAAGGAAAACATGTCAGGTCTCAAACCCAGAACATCAAATATTTCCACTTTTCCTAATTATCACCCAGGCTTACCAAAAAACAGATGGAACCACTTTCAAAGCTTTGTGTGTGCGCCTGTGTGTGTGCATATGTATATCTGTCTTACGAATGGCTAATTCAAATCAAACTTGGGATTCTAGTCAAGACAACAGCTTCATTGCCTGAACCAGCTTGTTTCTGTACTCTGATCATTACCAAAAAGCAGAAGAGCTGCAATCAAGTTGCATTCAACTCCAAAGAAATAGAATAAATACCACACTTTCCAATAACAGCCCACTATGCCATGCTTGCCTGTGTAACAAACATATGGAGTGGCACATACTCTGGACTTGATTCTGATTGAAATTTCACAACTATCTCCAGCATCTGTAGCTTGACTAATGCAGCTAAAAGCTGAACCATTTAGCTGAAGAGCTAAAAGCTCTTCCCTTTCCCCTTACTCTTATTACAGGGCTACAGGATGAAACTTTGTGCACAACAGGCAGAGATCCATCTGCTTATGCAGATATGTGCAGCACAAGCTATAGGTGCCCTGGAGCACCACCCTACTCCACATCCTCACAAGCTGTGGTGGATTATCCAAAAGATAGTGCTGTCTACACCTATTCCTTCAGCTCAGCCATGCTGAAAGTGTTTTAAATATTGCAGAAGCATAATTCTGGTCTTTTCCAAGACCTTGCAGTGTTTTTCATTACTATGAAGTGTCAGGAATTCAAAGAGAGAAACATGTGAGAACAAAAGTAGATGCCTCCAGCTTGCAGCAGCAGTGCTGCTAATTGGGACACTTGCAAAACAATGTCATATGTGTCATTGACTTTTACTAACCACCAGAAACACCTCCAGAAAAATATAAAAAGCTAATTTGATTTTTTTTCCCCCTCCAGCTTACAGCTGCTTTATAGTGGCTGCCTCTCTTATCCCTCAGAATGGATATTGTCCAGAAGTATTTACAGACAAAAATGATCTTTTAGGACCCCTCACGCTGGGACACAGGCGTTAAGGAAAAAGAAAACAAAGGAATCCCGGATGCAATGGAACAAACAGTTAATAGGCAGGAGGGTAACATATGTGCTTCTCTGCCTTGCTCCAACTGGGTGACACGCTAATAGGTTTCTTATTCTGCTTTCTTCTGCTAAGAGACTGGAAGACATATGTCAGTTTCCACCTTAACTGTGCATTTTCTAGTTTGTTTGGATTTATGTCATAACCTTAATGGGATTTAAATGGAATTTTTATATGTGAATAATACACTGCATTAATGCAAGAACTTTAGGTTGCTGTGCTACCAGCTTGATTTGCATAAAGGTTTTTAAATATGAAAGAAGAATAGCCAGGCTATTGTAGATGGCAATGTGAAAAAAAGCCACACTGGCATAATAGTAAGAGGAGAAGACAACTCCCCAAAACATTTGCTTGTGAAAGGGTTAATTCTCTGGCTTTTAGGTACAATTGGGTGTGAGAGAAGAGCCCAGAGGTCATGCTAGTTATGAATATTTAGTTGCTGGAGGGTCTAGGCTGGTTTAAATGGTGAAGCTGGAAGGTCAATGTCATAGGTTTATACTTTATCATAAAACATTTTCTGTTCTAGTGACCTCTCTGTGTTCTGTAAATGTAAATTGTCTGTCAAGGCATAGCTCACATGATGTTACATGCACCCCACACACTGGGGTGCAGAAGTGTCTGTTTCCTTTAAGTTTGTTGTAGATTTTGAGCTATCATCTATAAAAAATAAACACAATAAGGTATCTCACACTTAAAAGTGTGCCATTATGCAATTACATATTACTTATGTTTAATATACATTATGTTGTCCTCCAATTTCCAAGATCTTGTTTACCCTTGAGTATATCAAGTAGGAGTAGGAGAATACTTGTTCCTTTGGTATTGTTATTTCTTCAGAACATGAATCTGGGACACAGAGAGTTCTAAAGATTCTTCCTGACAATTTTTTGGGAGTAGCACTGCAGCTCTTACTCTTAGTTCTTTGCCTTAAACCTTTGCCTTTATTATCCATTTGGTTTTCCAAGCCTCAGCTGTGTGTTAGCAGTTCTGAGTTACTGATGGTTGTGCAGTCAGGGAACTTTCCTGCTGGCATGTTATTCATTCTTAGTGTACCATTATTATTTTCAAATGAATTATGTATATAACACCTTTGGTGTACAGACTACTCTGCATGTGAATAATAAAGTACAGTCTTTGCTCAGAAGAGCTGACAGTCTAAGGGATTTATCCAGTAAACACTTATTCATGGGTGATTTGCTTAGCCTACTGTTGTGAGTAATCTGTTGATCTGGCCCCAAACTAATTAGATAACTTGATGAAAAAAACAATAGGACATGCTAGGTAGTGCAGGAGGGAAGGGATGAAACACAACAGTACATAGAGGCCTAGGAAGAAAGAGGATAAACACAGACTGGTTTGGATTTGATTCACTTCTGTGGCAGTGTCTGCATGGAAAAGCTGTAAAAGATGGAGCTTGGGCCCTGGGATGACGTGTCAGGTTTCCTCCAAGCCTTAAATTTTGTGTGTGTTCAGCCCTCATGGGAGGCGATAGCCTTGTCTTGACCTAATTATTTTTTTAATGATCCATCTCTTCAGTCAGTTCCAGAGGAGTCTTCTCAATATTTTTTTAAGAGTAGGTGAGATTGAACATACACACACAGGTCTGAAGAGCATTGGAGTGGGTTGAGTGAAACCATTGCTGGCAACTGTCAATGGCAAGGATGGACAGTGGCTCAGTTCTTGAGAATGAGTTAGTTCCTTGCCCATGGGGAACAGAAATGCAGCAGCCAGGTGTGTGTATGACTGTCATGCAAAAATAAGCTTCATCATGGGATAATACTACTTTGGAGTTGAGAACTGGCTCTTTATCTCATGCAGAAGCAGAATATGCAGTGCCAGGCTGCCAGAATACTGGTTTTGTGTCCTTTCCAGGGATTCCTGTAGCGCAGGGCGGGTCAAGTGCTGAATTTGAATTGTGAGATTTCATGTGTTGTTACAAATGTGTAATGCACTTTATCAGGATTGGGGCCTGAAAAATCACTGTTTGAATGCGGGTAATTTCTGTTGAATGGTAATCTTTAGTTTGTACCTAAAGGTCCTGTATGTACTGCTGCAAGTGGTGCTTGGGCTTGCAGAGAACTTGTTTGCATGACTTCCATATTTAAAAGCTGCAGTAAGGTTCATACCTTGGCAGAAAGAAACCAAACCCAAACCCATGCACTTTGGACTGGGAGGTGACCCATGGTAGTTTATCAGTGGAGCTGGGGCAGTGAAGGGCAGAATGGAAGTACCTGTTCCTGGCTTTGGAAGCTGCTGTCATCACGTGATGATGGAGCTGGTGACATGTGTTACAAGCACCCTTGAAGCACTTTCCTGGAACCTGGCTTCTGTTTGTATTTTCTGTGGGATCTAAGCTAAAGGATCTTGACAAGAAAAGTCCACTTGTAATTATGGACAAAATGATTGTCTCGAATGATTATCCAAGATGCTCATTTCACCAGCTGGTGTTGTTTGCAGCATGGAAAGGGTCACAGGTGGCTCAGAAGTAATAATGTGGTATTTATGCAGCTGACCACTATGCTGGAAATGGGATAGATGTATTTCACTATGTTGGTCCCAGATGGAAAACTTTTCTTTAATGCAGAAACAGATCAATTCTGTTCTTACTCTAATGTAGAAGTAAGTGGGAAAATGAAGCAAATTATGGGAAAACATCAAGGTGTTATGCAAAATAAAATATTGATTGTAAAAATCCCAAAACAAAACTTGCATGTTGTCATAATTTTTGTCTCATGTCTAGTTATACAAAAATATTTCTTCCTGACCTTACATCAAATTAAACTAAAACTTCCCACTACAGAAAACCATTTTGTTTCCTTTAATTTTTTTAGAAGGAAATATATATCTCTCAAAATCTGCAGGGATAAAAGTTTAATTATGTCTTAGTTGCTTGCTGTGATTTTGAAATCAGTGCTTTAGTCTGAATAAGCACTTGGTGGGTTATAAAAAGACATGATGAATATTTCTATTTCTCATGTTAAAATGTAGGTTTTGTAAGGTAATTGACAATAATGGAGTTGACACTGGATTAACAGTTTTGACCTGAAGTTGATATCAAGAAGGGTTTTTTAAAGAAAAGAATGAATGATTTTTTTTTTTTTAAAAAGGACGGTACTGTGGGATAAAATATACCTGCAGCAATAAGGGTTCATCTACTCATGTTTTGCATGACAATCAAGCTGCAGATACAGATATGTGAATAAGCTAAAACCCACACAAGCACTTTTTATCTTGGTAGAATTTTATGAAGTCTAGGTTGTTGGACTGCATAGAAATAAACTATAAAAAACTGATACAGAAATAAAAGTTTAGACACAAATCATGTGAATAGGTAGGTCAGTCCTAAGAACAGTAGTCTCGACTCCATGATGAAAATGATGGATGAAACTGGACGTCAGCCCTGAAATTCTGGGAAGTTTCTGGACCATGCCAGGGTGAGGGACAGAATGCAGGGACAGCTCTGAGGAGAGATAGTGTCATTGCTAATGGGTGGTGGTTGAGCAGATAAAATGAGGCCAGATGCAGGTGACTTGGGTGGAAATTGGCTGTGGGAGTCTCGGTGGAGCTTGCTGTTTGGCATAGAACTAACTGATGGCAGGGTCTGTCACTAGAAATGTTCCTGTTTTGTGGCCTCCTGGCTGGGGCCAATATGGTCTGTTGTTTAGAGTATATGTGTTTGTGTTTCTGCCATGTCCCATGAGAGTGTTGTTCCACAGTGTACCCAAATCCTGCAGAGTGCCTCCACTTCTAATGCCAAATCTGCAGAAAAATAATTAACAAGTCTTTCTCTGAATGTGAATGTTTGAAAAGATGCTTCTGGGCTTGTGAATAGGCCACTTCTATTGCCTGCCTTACAGACACCCTCCTCAGGGAGACAGAAATAGAAATGGGTGTGTTCAGAAAGGTTTCTTTTACCCTGAGGTATTTCCACATCACAAATCAGACAAACTTGTTCCCTGTGAGTTTCCAGCTCCCTTTCAGCCATGGACATAACTAAAAAGATACTTTAAAGGTGTAAATAATCTCTATGACTCCAGAATGTGAAAACCAGAGTCTCTAGGAATGAAATTAGGAACTGCTGCCCAGAAAGCATGAGAATCAGCTGTACCACACTCTGCAAGTCTTGTCCCAGCTCCAGATAAAAACTGGAGAATTGCTCAGGCTCTGCATGCATGCCCTGGCACAGCTGTTTGGTTTGTCTCTGATTCTTCATCACAGTAACTTGTGTTTACTGCCTTCCTTCCTATGGTATGAGCTGTCTCAGAGAGACTGGGAAATGCAAAGATTGAAGGCTGGACTTGCTTTTGACCAGAAAGCTTTTAGAGTTCAGTTTCCTGCTGCGCAATTCTGATATATGAAGAATCAATTGTGCTAACTTCTTTAGGGAAAGAATATCTAATCACTGCCTCAAAATATTTCCCTCTTGGCCATGTTAGAGCCTTTCTTGTAAAAACTGAGGGGTAGAACAGGAGGGTGAGCAAGATAGTAGCACTCTAGAAAACATTTTAAAGAGAAGGGTTGTTTGCTGTTTGTGGTAAGTGCTGTAACACTTTCCTCAGATCTCTCTAGCTCACTCTTCTATAACACAAACAAATTCAAATGCATCTCTACTAGATGGAAACCTGTAATGTCCTGTGTGTCTGATCTTCAGTTTATTTATATAAACAGATTTCTTGCATCTTCTGTTTTGATCTTTAAGATTTGCTGACAACCACTTACTAAATGAGTGTGTATGAACCGTGTAGCACAACATTCATGGTGGGCTGATCCTTATGGTAGCAGTCAGCATGGTGTGTGTGTTTCCATCCTATCCCTCAGACAAAGTAATTGATGACAAGGGGAAACTCACAAATGTCCTTTAAAGCATTTTTATTGAGATACTGTTTTAAAATATTGTTTTACAAGAACAGCTTTGGGTTTTTTTTTGTTTGTTTTTTGGTTTTTTTAAGGGGTTTGACAAAGATATGATAGCAATGAAATGAGTAAAAATAAGAAAGTGTGCTGTGAATCCCAGGGCCACTTGACTGCTAGAGTAGAAACATAGAATTGGCTCATCCACCAGCACAAAGTGACTTCAGTCAAGCAATGGTGATTTGTGCCAGCTGGTGATTTCTTATTTCCTGGTAGCCCTTTGTTTTCAGTTCTGCATTTACATATTTAGTTTTGTGTGTTTACTGAACATGGCAGGATGTCTAAACTGGGCAAAGAAGTAGAAAAATCTCTTGATAAAGGTCATGGGAGGGGGCATCAGAGGGTGACAGAGCAGTTTTCAGCTCTGCTAGCATTTTCTCACAGAATTCTCTTGCAATTCCTTCCCTCCCTTGCTGATTTCTCTAGTTGAGCTGTAGGTTTATAAGGTCTATTTGAGGGCTGATTAAGTGCTAGTAACAGGAAGTTTTGTGTGTTTGTGGAGTTTGAATGGATCTTGGGATTTTGTACAGGATTACTAAAAAGCCATAAAGAAGAAATATCATAAAGAATATATTCAGAACAGTTCATGTACCAGTCTAGAAAATAAGATTTTTTTTTCATCAGTTTCTCTAGCTGCTGTTAGAAAGTTCTTAGAGTGGAAAAAAACTTCATCCATGGACCAGTGGGTTATGGCTAGATTTCTTTCTCATTTGGTTTTTCAGTGCCATACATAATCATATTTATTGTTAACAATTTCTTATTGATTCCTCTTACTTCATCTCCTCTGTGTATGTGTTTCTGGCCTGTTATATGGTCTTCTTTCTAACACACTGGTAAACCTGCAGACATAGTGGAGGTTCAAATAATCTTTTTGATCTCAGTGATTATGTTATGATCTTAGAAATGGATAAATTTCTAATGAGAATATAGAAATAGAAGTAAAAAAAAGTGAAAGTAAAGGCAAAAATTAAAAGAAAAGCAGAGACATTTTCACACTGAGAAATATAGTTTCTGGTGTATATTTAGTAGTTTGATATGAGCATAGATTACTTGAACACGGGATTTTTTTTCTACCCGAGTAGTCTTAATCAGTGCTGAAATAAGCAGGACAAACTTCTTTGCCTTGGGATGGTGAATATGGTGGTATTTAAAGAACTTTTAATAAGGATGCAATTCAGGCCTCAATGGCTGCATAGATAAGAAGTTAGGTATACTAAATGTTAATCTATTTGGCCCTTCCAATGAGGTCAGAATAACTCAAATTCGTGTGCTTCTCAAAGAAACTTTGGGCGAAATGGTGTACGCTGACCTACATTGTTTTGGTGTGGCTTGGGTCAAATGACTCCTGTGGTTTATAGTAAGTTGCATCTTGTTTTTTTTTTTTTTTTTTTTTTTTTTTTTTTTTTTTTTTTTTTTTTTTTTATTAATTATTTTTAGTTTGCAATTCTTATCTTTTTTTTAACCACAAAATAGGAAAAAAAATTCAGAGAAAATCTGAGTTTGAGGAAAGTTTTGTACAGCTTTAGTTAAAACCTCGCAGCACATAGAACTACCAAGGTAAATCAAGAATACTCTGGCTAGGATATTTTTTTATGACTAAAACCAGTAGAAAAATCATGCTTTCGTAACTGAAACAGCAATTAAGTAGATAGTGAAAGAAGCCAGAGGTTATGTTTAAATTCTGGTAACCCAGTATCAAAATAATAGGTCTTAATGTTGTTGATAAAAACTAAACAAGAAATATATCTTCTTTTCAAATTCCTAGAAGTCAATTACGTGATTTCTTACAATCATGTCATTTACTGTTACAGAAAGCTGAGCTCCTCTGACTGTTCCAGACCTGTTTGATGTTACTGGGCAGTCTGCCAAAGTTGCCTTTTTGTATGCCAAGATGGTAATTATTGACACTTCATAGGGAAAGGGTTTCAAGGAACTCACATCAATATTTCTTCCACAGTCAGAAACTGGAAATGCCGCTACAGTAAAGAGATCTTGAAATCCTTGGGGATTATATTCGTGGACTGAATGAATACTAGGGAGTACTAAGAAAGTTAACCTCAGACAGACAAAATAGAGCTAGTGTGCAGAAGCCTGGAGTGGAACTTGGGCAGAGCTGTTTGAAGACAATAAATCTGGTGAGCAGTGGGAGTGGCTGAGAAAACCTTGTATGTGCAACATGCTGTCTTTCAGGGTTGAAGGTATATTATAAATCAAAATTAGCACTCAAGAAGGGACTGAGAGGCTTGACTTTACAACTCAGGAGTAAGTCACAGAGCTCAGAGGGAGGAAGCACCAGACACTAGGAAGGTTGAAGCTATCACTTTCTGTGCTTTCAAGGTTTTTTTACCACATTTGTTCATGACATTTGACTGTTTGTCTTGGGTTTTCCTTGCAGTCTCAGGAGTCAAATTAATTTGGTTTTGTAAGTTTTAGAGTGAAGGAGGGATGTGTCACTGAGTGAGCAGATTTTAGACCAGAATGTGAAGTTTCTGGTCATTCTGATCTCTTTCAGGTATGAATTTTATCACTGGCAATATGCTGGGCTCCTCTTCCGCCTGTGTGAAATGGGTGTGTTTCCCTACTGTGACTGACAGCTTCACAGAGAGGTGCAGAAGTTTATGTATATTACCATTAAGTGTTCATACTTGGCCAGCCCTTAGCCACAGTAATTCTGAAGGCAGGCTGAGAGAGTTGGGATTGTTCATTCTGGAGAAATGAAGGCTTCAGGGGTAGATCACAGCACCTTCCAGTATCTAAAAAGGCCTGCCAGAGAGCTGAAGAGGGACTTTTTGCAAGGACATGTAGTGATAGGACAAGAGGTGATGGCTTTACACTGAAAGACAGTAGGTTTAGCTTAGATGTTAGAAAGAAATTTTCCCTATAGGAATGGTGAGGAACAGGTTTCCCAGAAGAAGCTGTGGCAGTGAAAATGTTCAAGACCAGTTTGAATGGGGCTTTGAGCAATCTGGTCTAGTGCTAGGTGACTCTGCCCATGGCAGAGGGTTTGTAATGAGATGACCTTTGAGGTTCCTCCCAACCCAAATAATTCAGTGCTTCTCTGATTTCTCTCCTGTACTGTTATTTGAATGCTTTAGATACTTGCATATGGTTATCACATCCTGCCCCCTGCTCGCTGCTTTGTCAAACTCCATATGCTCAAGAAGATGCTTAACTCATGTTAATCATTCCCTACATATCCCAATGTGTGTCGCTTGTAATGCTAGCAGGTAATTCCATAAAAAGCAGAAAATATGAAGTTTGAATTCCTGCTGATATTTGCACTTGGGTCTGCTGAATTCTATTTAAAATGAAACCCTTATTTCAGTCTCTTCCCTGGCTAGAATATCTCCCTTAGGTTGAAAATACCAAAGACACTTAAGCAATTTTCAAATTTGTTTGAAGTTACACAGTAAAAGTTAGTGAGGGAGGGAAACAGACTGATAGACAGACAGGAGGCTGAAGAGATAAGGTGAGTTGTGTAGGTCTTATTTATTTAAGAAACCTATGAAAAAGTTAGAAGGAACAGTTATATGGTAACTGTTACATTTATATGATAGATGTTACATTCTCTGTATCTGTGCTAAACATCTTCATTGCAGGGCTAACCCAGGTAGCCAAGCTGAAGCTGTACCATTTCAGGACATTTTAGCTCAAGGCTCAGACCAAGGAGTAAGAAAGGCTTGATATAAATAATTAACAACTTCACCTTTTAAGGCAAGCTATAGGCGATGATGATTTAGCTGTGAAAGTGCACCCTTACCCGTGGTGGCTCAGGAGCTGACTGCCATGCAGCTCAGAGGCCTGTGCAATGTGGTGGTCAGGGTCAGGCAGGGACAAGGACCCTGTCAGCACCCCAGCCAAGCCATCTCCTGCTTTTGCAGCTGTATGCCAGCAGCTCTGGTCATGTGCTGCCAGCAGGAGTGTTTGTATTAGCACAGGATAGTCAGGTCTTTGCTGCTTTATGAGCTGGAAGGTCAGCTACACTTGAGCTTCAATCTACCATCGCTTGCCCTCCATTAAGTCAGCTGCCTGAAGCTTAAAGCACAGTTTAGTCTGTGATAGAAACTTATGGGAGTCTGCTCAGGGGCAACACTCAAGCTATACCTCAAACTAATTCGACGATCCCCACGAGACAGCAGGGGTTTCTTGAGGAAGATACTTGATGCCAAGAATGTGTCTATGCAGTCCAGAGTAGCTCTTTATGGTGCCGTAGTAGGAGGCTGAAAAATTCATAGGACTAGCCCAGGGATGTCTGTGATAGGGGGCAAACTCTTTTATTGAAAGGGGCCATGCATTTTGTTATTGGGGAGTAACAAAGGAGTATGTAGTGGTCATTCTTGTTAATACTAAGAGCAACTATATTGCTGTGTTTTGAAAACTTGCTCACCAGCTCTGTGAAAACTCTAACAAAGAAGTAGACAAGGAGGAGAGAAAGGTGGTGATGCTGTCCCTACAGAAATAATAGGCTGTTTAAAGTCCTTGGCAACAGCCTAACTAAGCTGCTGGACTTGGCACCAAACCAGGGAAGGGTTGGCACCCAGTCTGGTGAAGGGGAGGAACTATTTCAGAAAGCGCTTTCTGCTCAACTCTCAGCCTGCCCTGGGCTGTTTCTTGTGCTGCAGCACAAAGCCTCAGCTTTGCCCCGCATTCCTGGGAGTTCCAGGGGCTGCAAGCTGGGGACAGGACAGCACCTCCCAGACTAGGAGTTTTGCTGTGGTGGGCACTGGGTTCCTGTGCTAGCCTTGGCCATGCTGCCACCAAAGGTGGCATGGGACATGTTGCACCCCATGCTATGCCTCCTTCTCCTCTCCCCTGTTTATTTCTTCTTTCCTTTAAAATACACTACCCTGGCTTTCCAAACAGAGAGCAGGAAAATATCTCTGCTCCTAAGTCTTTCCTGGGCCTCTGGCTTTGCACTGAGTTTAGTGAGAAGTTCATAGCCTAACAAAGAGATAGAGGCCTAAGTATTTGGTTTGGAACTTCATGTTTGTGAGTTGCTATCAACCACAATAAAATCTAGTGGAGTTTCGTGCTGTACATTATATTGCCGTGCTGTTCGAGTTAAAGTAATTAAAAGTGTTTCTGCATTAAACAACAAAACAAACCTAAAAAAGAAAAAGGTGCTAATCAGCTGTGTCAAAAAATGCAGGCAGAAAAATTATGCTCTCTGAATGGTTTGGAATAGTGAGGCCTATTCTATTACAAGTCTATACCAGCAGGATATAACAAAGGTAAAGATTTAAGGCAATTTTGACACCTTAAAGCAGAACTGTTAGCACTGCATAGACTTTCAAATCCAAAGAGGATTCAGCCTGCTCACTTACTGCCTTCCACATCTTCAAAGGACCATGACTCTTTTTTAATCTTTCCGCTTTGCTGTGAAGCCATGGGAAGTTATTGACTTTACAGGCAGTTTTAGTACACAATCAAGCAAGAAAAAATGCTGGTGTACTCTAAGGCTGAGTTCAAATCTTCGTCTCTTTATGTCACTCCCCTCTCTGTGCTGAGGCAGAATTTAAAAGTGTGGAACAGATGGTGAGCTGTTATACAATGTTTTGTTTTTTGACCCCCTTGTTGAGCCAAGATTCTCTGAAGAGTTTCAGGGATGCTTTGGCTACCTCACACATTTTCCAAATGTAGTTGGAAGAAGTTTTCCACAATAATATTGCCTGATTATAATTAGATACAGTTTGAACTCTGGATCTGAGCTCTGACATTGCTCTTCTTGGAATAGCTCTGGGGTAAGTGAAGGTTGGAGGTCTGCCAGGGAGTGTGTTTGCTCACTGGTCAGTGTCTCAATGAAGTGCTGCCTGCTCTCCTTTCAGGCCAAGTGTAAGAGCACTTGAATTTCTCTTTGTTTAATGCCAGAAGGTGCTATTAGAACTGATGCTTAAATCACTAACCTCCCAGGAAAAACTGGAGGAGGAACTGAGGTGTTGTGTTTTAATTGGTTTTCCCTGAACTGTGGGAGCACAGACCTCTCCCCAGTTTCACTGGGGTGAAAAGCTCAAGTTTCTCTGCCCGCCAAGAAAGAGATAGAAGGTGAAAAGGAATAGAAAGCCAAGAATGCAGAAAGGCAACTGGTGAGACTGTGGCCCCAGGTGAGTACTCCTGGAGGCCCTTCTGCTCACAGTGGGCCTTAACTTGAGACTGCAGTTGTCCTTCACCATGTCCCGTGTTAGGGAAGGAGGACTTTGTGTCCATCCTCATATTTGCATCTGTATGCAACAAGCTTTTACCAACACCCCTTCCTCAGAAATCCTGAATATTAGCAAACACTTTGGGCTAATGTAGATTCTAAAATAATGTAACATAAGTGTGATAAAAAGACTCAAAAATCCCACACTAAACTATGCAAAGATCAGGAATTCAGTTTTGCATCCTGATTCTGACTGTAATTCAACAATGTAGCAAATCAGTTTGCCTGTGTCCTGCAGCTCCTAGGGTCACACTGGGCAAACTTTCTTCCCAAGACTACATATGGCATTATTTTTTCAACTGTACAAGATACCTAAGAGGGAGGAACTCAACTGGATATATTTTCTTATTCTTTTGGTTTTTTTCTTCTTGTCTTTACACCTGAATGGTTCCTTGAAGAACACCCTGAAAGCCTTCAGTACTCTATTGATAGAACTGCTGCCCTTTAGCAGAAGCTTTTGATGAAGTCTAAATAAGACAACATGAAAGTACATTAACATAAATTAAAGGCATAAGGTCCTAAAAATATACCAGTGATGACAAGTAGTCACTTGTTTTGGATGTCCCCATTTTGGGACATCTAACCAGAAACATTTAGGATTGTCTTGACTATATAGATGAGCTAGGTGCTCTTGGGAAATTGATTATAGTGAGAGGTTTTAGAATAGAAATATTTTAAACCCCTCAATATTTTGAAATTCTTGAACTATAGATTTAAGAAATTTCTTAATTACATGCAGAATAACTGAAAAGTAAGGGTTCTGTTTTATCTAGGTCTTATTTACTATCGGTCTTCTCTATTTAGTCAGGACAAGCAGCATTAATTACATTTCCAAATGTTTCTAAATTTGGAGGACTTTTGTATACCAGTTGAAAATAATATGAATGAAGGACTAAAAGCCTGTCTAAACATGTTTAAGGGATAAAAGTGTTAGTATCTACCTGAGCTTTACTTAATGTTGGAGAAAAGTCATTGTGAAATTAAAAATAGTCTAATGAAAAGAAAACACTTGGGAAGCACAGATGCTTACAGACTTTACTGATGATAGCTCTATTTTCACAGGCTGAAGTTATACTCTTCCCTCTAAAAAAATGAAAAAAATCCCTAATGCTGCAACAAGAAGACAGAACTTTTTTTTTTGGTATCAGTAGAGCTAAGCACTGCAAAGGGGAAGTTTCAGAGAAGAAAGTTTAATACACAGCTGAATTGGGCCAAAGGATTTGCTGTCATCTCAAGGACCTTTGGAATCTTAGTTTTTTGGATTCTCTGACACGCCATGAGAAAGTCAGAGAAAGGAGTTCTCTTAGACTTTTTATTTTCTCTCTCTTGTAATTTTTCACGTTGAGTGTGTGAGCCTCAAAGGATTGATTTTGAGGAGGATTTGAATGAGAACAGAATAGTGCTTGGCTTTATAAGGTTAAAGAGATTGCATTTAGTGAGCTAGAAATTAAAGAGTTTGCCATATGAGATGGTAATCTGAAATATTGTTTTAAATGTCACCAGGACAGATGCAGGCTCAGCTGGAATGAGCTAGGAAGCTGCATGGCTGTGCTATTGTTGCACATCGAGGACAGGGAGCACACATGAAAGCTATGAAACATTGCTAAATGGAGTAGAGTTTCTTTGCTCCCACAGAAAATGCTTATTTGTTTGCTTGTATTTTTATAGTTTTTTTTTGTAGACCAAGACATGCTTTCTTTCAGCTTAATGATCTTCTGTATCATGTCTTTAAATATCCAGGATTTCTGGACCATGATTGTCAAAAAAAATTAAGTAATTTTCCCTCTTCATTGAAAGCAGCAGAAGCTAGGAGAGTAATACAATATGCTCATGTTTGGATTTCTGATAATTCAGCTTAGGATGTCAAAACTTTATCAGCCTTTGTCATCCTGAAGAAAGAGCACCAGCTGTGGGCTTCTGCCCTCTTTCACTGTTAGCCTTTCATCCTAGTGCTTTTCTCACTTGCATCCATACCACCATCCTCCTGTACCACCAAGTCTGGGGCAAGCTGGTAAAATTTTGCATTTATTGCTAGAATTCTAGTTTCTGTCTTTTACTTTTCAGCAAGAGACCTGGGGAGAATTCATTTAGTTCATCTGAGGCGTTAGCAGCCTCCTCTCTGACAGCCATTACACTATCGTGACCCATCCTGCACCTCTAACACTGATCTATTCATAGTTCTCATATCAGCATGCTGGGCAGGTTTTTATGCTAAATCATCTTTCTTCACCGGTCCCTACTTATACTGCAGCAAATAAAAAGCTTAGATTAGTGCAATGGGCAAATGGGTCTCTTTATGTTCTACTGTCTCAATGTGATTTTCTGAGTGAATTAAATGGACGGACTAGCAAGGCTGGCCCTGGCACAGACACACGCTGTGGGCAAGCTATCCCACAGAGGGAACCTTACTCAGCCAGGTTGTTTGGTGTTTTGTGATATTGACTAAGTGAGGTCAACGAAGTAACTCCCACCGGTGACGGTGAGCGGCGTTTGAACGCGAGGCACCGGAGCTGAAGGATCACTGAAGGCAGCAGCCATCCCGAGAGCAGCCTGGCCAGAACTCCTGCTGCAGGGGTAGGCAGAGCCTGGGCGAGGCACGGGCCTGGTTATCCCAGGTGGTCTGTGGGAGCAGGGATCCTACGGGCACAGGGATCCTACGGGAGCAGGGATCCTACGGGAGCAGGGATCCTACAGGCACAGGGATTCTACAGGCACAGGGATCCTATGGGAGCAGGGATCCTACAGGAGCAGGGTCCTACAGGCACAGGGATTCTACAGGCACAGGGATCCTATGGGAGCAGGGATCCTATGGGAGCAGGGATCCTACGGGAGCAGGGTCCTACAGGCACAGGGATTCTACAGGCACAGGGATCCTATGGGAGCAGGGATCCTACGGGAGCAGGGATCCTACGGGAGCAGGGTCCTACAGGCACAGGGATTCTACAGGCACAGGGATCCTACGGGAGCAGGGATCCTACAGGCACAGGGATTCTACAGGCACAGGGATCCTACGGGAGCAGGGATCCTACAGGCACAGGGATCCTACGGGCACAGGCCCAGGCCAAGGCCCACAGGCTGCAGCAGCTGCGCCGGCAGGGAAGAGCAAGGCAGCCCCGCCTCTGAGCAGCTCACCAGGATGAGCAAGGAAACAACAGATGGAGACAGGCAGACGGAGGAACACCAGGAAACACAGAAAATATTAGTCAGCATCATAGGCAGTGACCTCAGCATACCAGAGGTCTAACTGTTGTCAAGTCTTTTGTAGGCAACCCAAAAATGGAGGGCTTTAAAGGTAATGCTGAAGGGAACAAATGAATTGTTTCACAGAAATTTACAGACAGTGGGTCCTGAGCATCTGGGAGTGTGAAAAAAAAAAGATAATTGTGTTTGAAAATTTATTACGAGATTCTTTCAAGCTGCCTAGTGGAAGATTTTATGGGTGGGAGCCTTTTAAGAAACTTACTTGGTCAGGGTATGAAGAGATCATAGAAGGCCTGGAGATAACCCAAGAAGAACCTTCTTCTAAAAATGAAAGAGATGACCTTTAAAACTTCAGTCTGGATAGATATGGGTGAAGAAAATGCTATATGTGAGGGCTAAAGAAAAAGAAGATACATTTCTTGGAAACACTGAAAGAAAAGGGAAAGGAAGGCATTGTAGGACTTATTGGTGAAAAAACTAGGGAGGATTGCTGTGTGCACTGATGGAAGGTACCACCCAAGCAGCCCAGTGTTTCTTCTGGCACAGATAGTTCAGCTCACAAAAGTGCTCTGTTGTTTTAATGAGACGAGAAAGCAGACAAGATATAGCTATATAAAACCCAGAAAGAGTTAATGTCCTGTCTGAGTAAAAGAGAAGAAGATCTCAGAGAAATGTCACAGCTGACAATTTTCCTCACAAGCTGAAAAAGAATTGGAGGAATTTTTGACCCAGAAAAAGTGGGTGACAGGGTGAATTTCTGAATCACTGGTGGATGATGTTGAAAGAGACCTGAAAATGATAGAGGACAAGACCAGAGCTTGGGGAATCTTAAGCAAAGAGGGTAGACTGATGTAAGCCTAGAAACATAGAGGAAGAGAAGCAAAAATAACTCACTGGCAGTCCCATTCAAAGGAGGAAGAGTGGGAAAAGAGGAACAGCTAGAAGTGGAATCAGATAAGATCTCCACAAGGAGTGAAGTAGGAGAGGCTGTTGGCAAAGCAGCATTAGACTTGGAGAGACCTTTGTTTGTGTGAGAGTCATGATCTAGACAGACTGAAATTTGGAAGATAAAGAAGAGATGAACTCCAGGTATAGCAGTGGCTGGTGGTGATGAGAGAGAAGAGCAACAAATGCAAGATGAGGGATGATAGAATGGCAAAAACTATTAGCAGGGATGGCGTGTGAGAGTGGGGAGTGAGGGTGGGGAAGCACTGCGGATGGGTGTGTGGGCAGGCAATTAAACCAGTGCATCTTTTGATTCAGTTTCAGTTTGGATTCTGTGGCAACAGAAACCATTCTGGTTTGACACTGTTTTGAGCTTGATAACATTTCAAAACACTTGTGTAGGCTCAGCTCCTAGTCAAGAAAAGTAAAATATTCAAATCAATTTATTGCTATTTGTGGTTCAACTTCCTGGGGGTAAAAATTGATGTGATACTCCAAAAAGATGGTGATAGAGAAGGGTGGTGATAATATAAATGGGGAAATGTAGGCAATGAAGGGAGAGGGATAAAAATGGAAAGGAGAGGAGGAAGAGACTGAGATGACATCCTTGGGTGGTAGCAAATATATTGGGTTAAAAAAGAAGGAAGATAAAAAAAACCTTTTAAAAAATGCTGTGAAGATTTAAGATAAATAATGCTTGGGAAAAATCCCATTCACAAAGAGTGCAAGGGATGTATGCACCTTTTATGCAGCCAAGGAAAATGCAAAACAATGGAGCTGAAAATCAAGTCTGAGGAAAAAAGAAAAGCAGCTCCTGGAAGAATTGTTAAATAGAAAAGCACAGAAAAGCTAATGTCAGCATAGATAAAGTCACAAAGGTAAAAGTGACAGAGTTGCTAGTTCAAGCAAGCACAGGCTCTTATTTTTACATATTTTGTAATTTAATATAACCTAATGATGTCTCAAACTCAAAACAATTCAGGTAATTCAAAGCTAAGCCTTTGAAGACTGTAGGAATACAGTATATACATACATTCTCTGAAGCATTCATTTGGCAGGGAGCCTGGAAAATCCTGGTGTTTTGTGAATGCTCACATGTAGCAGTGTGCTGCCAAAATTCCAACAAGATGGTCTGACACAAATTTGCCATTGAATTGATGGCACACCTAGCTGGCAGGCAGAATTGGTTGGAAAAGAGAAATTATTTTCAACAGGGAATTCTGAAAAAGAAATCCCAAACCCCTCAAACCCAACACCTTTTACTCAGATTTTCTTGCAATTTAAACAAGCAAACAAATAAAACCTTGAACCTAGAGCTAAAGTACTTGGGGATTTTGAGAAATTAATTTTGTTTATGTTCTCAGTTTCTATTAATGTGTTTGTGAGTGATGTTTCCCTGGTGCTCCTGAAACATGTGATGAAGGAAGGGCCTGACACCTTAAATCTGAAAACCAGATGAGCTTTTGATATTTCAGGGTTTTGACTTATTTCTATTACTTTTATTTACTGCCTTGAAAATTTTTATTTAAAAGTTCAAGCATTCAACTAATTATGACCATTGATACGTTTTGCAAGTCCTGTGTTTCAGAGGAAGGGGTAGGGGGTAGATGACAAAGTAGGGGAGGGTTTCATGGGGTTAGAAAGAAGGTGGCTTTTGGAGGGAGGTCAGGGAATCTTGTGAAAGAGCTGGTGCATATTATTTTCAATTTTAAATCTAGAGGATTTGGTCATCTTGTTACCAAATGTCCAAAATATCAGAATATTGAGAGATACTTTGAGCCAGCAGCTACGTTTGGCCTGTCAGAAATCTTCATTAGACAAGACAGAGATTTATAAGTTCAGTGGATATAGACAGGTATTAGGAAAAAATACTATGCATGGTTGATTTGACAGGGAACGTTCCATAGGGGAATGAAAGGTACTCTTCTCCTTCTGGCTTTAGAAAGGCAAGAAAATTGTGTAGGTCTCTTTCCTAGTTCCCTCACTGTAGCTACTTACTTTTTCAGGCTCAAGAGACACCTGCATGGCCTTGCAAGGCAGATTCATGTCCATTTCTTCTGAAGAACAGTAAAGAAGTGTCTGAAAATCAGGGCCTCCCATGAGAGGAGGGTCTGATGGAAGCACCAACACCTGTGAGGCTGGCTCCAAAGGCAGTGTCACAGAGGAGAGTGCTGAGGGACATCTCTGATGAATATGAGGTGGGGAGGTAGTAGCAAGCTGGAGGCTGGAGTATCACTTCTGAATGGTAATGTAAATACTTTGAGGAGACTATAGAGCTTACTGGATTCAAGACTGAAAAGCTATTCATATTTTCATACTATAAATAATGTAGAATATTTAACAATGCCTTAATATTGATGTTGGTAGCACACTCGTAAGCATTACTTAGCAAGTCAATGAGAATAATGTCAGACAAAGAGGTAGAAATCTTTTATTGTAGATACGTAATAATATTTTGCTATCACCATTGAGGGCTCTTTCTAGCCTCTAGAAGGCAAGTTATTTTCCATGCTGATTTCCTCAGGATTAGTGTCAAGTATTGTTATTGTCTTTTATCTCTGCATATACTTATGCAAGTAGATGTGTTAATACAGTATTACATTGTTTTATTTAAAAATGTATAGAGATGCTATCTGGTCCAGCTGCTGTGTGGGCCAGTTGCTGTGGTATTGCTTTATTTATATCATTCTGGGACGTGCTTGCTTTTAGAATTTGGTGCTAATAACATTTGAGAATGAACAGATATAGCTGTCTAGAACGGGAATAGGATAGCATTCCTTGGATAGGAGCTAAGTGTTGAAATTCGGAAATATTCATTTTCTATGTTGGTGTCCCATTCTGTTTAAGACCTCAAAAGCTCACCAAAAAGTTATGTATTGTGTATTATTTTGATAATATAGTCTTCAATTTAGTTCTTATGTAATTAGCCTTTGCCTTTTAAGATATTTGACTAGACTACCACATTAAGAGAAATGCTGAATTCCTCTATAGTTCAAGAATTTTTGGGGTTGTATGTGCATGTTTCAGAACTGTAAGTGGATACACATTCATGCACATGACGTACACGACTGACCTGGTCACACAGAGCTGCTTGTGGGTGTATCCATCCTGACAGTCTGTGTCTTCTTGCAGTGCTAAGGCAATTGGAGACCAAAGAGTAACAGCTGAAAGAGGAATAAAGGGAACTGGGTCCTGATTATTGCAGAACTATTGAGCAAGGCCAAATCATTTAATCTGTTCTCCTTTTCAATTTCTGCCACCCTGTTCAGCTGGACTGTAAACTGAGGCAACTACTTCCTATCATGTTGTTCTATATCACAAGATTCCTGTCTCAGGTAGGGCATCTAGCACTATAACATTCCAGATAGTTAAATATACCTCGTGCTTTAAAATTGTTTCCAATCAAATTTTTTGTTCAAGGATTATTTTTTTAATTCAGTCTGTATGTGGGATAATTACTTACAATTATACTTACTCTATTACATTATTCCTCCAGAAGACAAAAGGTTATATTGGTGTTACAGAGCTCATTTAGCTGTTTTATATTACTTTTTGTGAGAATTTTAAAGAAAAGATGATCTGGAACGTAAATAAGATAGGAGATTTTGATATGAGTGCAGCTGTGCTACATGGGCAGGGATGTCAGTGCAACTCCAGTGACATCTATTACAGATGAACCATCTCTGTCAACAAAACATGCCCTTTTATCTTCCTTCCCTTTCTCTACTCTGGAGTAAAATGGAATTTGAACTTCAGAAAGGACTATGGTTCTTCTGGGGTAGGTCAAATCTGTAAGAACAAAAAGAGTCTTTATTAACACATACAAGAGCTACAAAACATCAGTAGCTTATGATTATTTTACTAGAACAGTGAGGATCAAGTACTTCCCTCCACAGCTACAATGGTGGCCTGAGATAAACCATATACTCTGTACTTTGGCTAAGGTGCTCATTGTGTTAGTAGTTCTTTTGAGACCTGAAGGCCTGAAAGTACCCAGACATTGCAACAAGTCCTGTGCAGGGCAGTCATTTGGAAGACAAGGATTGGCTGCTACGAAGAGGGCTACACAAGCACATGTGAGAAGGGCTGGGCAGCAATTAAAATGCAAAATTTTTCACCCACAGGTCATAGAAGGGAGCTAGTTATGTTGCACCACTGTCTACCTACAGGTAGATGAAATCTTCCACATTTGGACTCTACTGAGTGAATTAGAACTTCTTTTTCAGTTTTAGAGTGCTGTTTTCTTTATTTTAACAATGAAATGTAAGTTATTCCTAGTATAAGGTGACTCCAGCTCTACCAAGCACCTTTTGTCTAAAGCTGGTATAATAGTGCCTCTTGTTTTATGAAAAAATACCAAACAATTTGTTCCATAGAAATAAAAATGTTTTCTCCAGCCAGCTGATAAACAAAGTGCTGATTCAATGGGTCTGCAGGAGATGATTAGGGAAGAACATATGGATCACATTAAAGCAGTAGAAGACAAATTGAATCTGAACTAAGGCTGATGGAATAGGCTTGAAGTTCAGGTTTTCTGAAGGAGGATATTCAGAATCAGAGACAGTAAAGAACCGACGTGTTTATTACCCACTGCTCCTCTCAGGGCATACATGATCAATGGAAGGTCATGAATGTTACCAACCTTCAGGTGAAGAGTCATTGAAGAAGGCTTCCTCTGCAGATGTTTTGACTGTAGGAAACCAAAAGCCAGCATTGTTTTCTTCCCTGTTAATATGAACTGGGGATTCTTGTGTAAAAGAGGGTTGCTCTGCTCATAAGTGCAAGGTACACAGACCCAGAGAGGAGCAGGATACACCTCTGTGAATCTCACATTTCATGGGCATGATATAATGAAGGAGAAAATAAAACAGGTTGCAGACTGGTGCAGCACAAGACAGATCTAATCCTGTACAGTGGTATGTGTCTGAGAATCTGCTGGAAATTGGTGAACAAAAATAAGAAATTAATTTTCATTCAACTACAAATAGTAACGTCTATAGCCTCATTATGTAGACCAGCTGATTTTAGAGTCTTTAGTTTGGGTGTGGAGGTGAGAAGAGAAGGAGAAAAGAAAAAAATTCCCACCTATCTAGCATCTGTGGAAACTTTGGAAATGCCTGAGCAGACAAGCATGTTGTCCTGAGATATTGCTGGGTGTGCAATAGCTAATGAAAACTTTACCTCATAGCTTTAAAAATTTACAGATGTCATTGTTTCCAATCCAAACATCTACAGGAAACACTTGAAAAACTGTCTATGTTTCATTCAGTTAATTGACAGAAGAAGAGAAAAGTACCTTATTCTGAGCCAACAGCCTCAGACTCTTTGTATTTCTCCTCATTTCAAGCACGTCACCTAGTGATGAAAGTGTGACATATTTGAATAAAAGAGTTGCAGAAGACAGCTTTGGAAAGCAATGAGCTCAGATATACTCAAGGTGTTCAGACAACATTGGCCCTTCTGTCTCCATCTTTTAGATTTCAGATTAATAGGAATGCCTGCATTTTCTAAAAGTATGGGGGTTTTGGATAGAGATAGAAGGGGGAGAAGACAATAATACCAGACCTGTAGCTTGTCAGAGTGAAAAAATTTCAGTGTTTTTGGAAGATATTTTTATTTTTTAAGAAAAGATACACTCTACTAATTGCATGGATTTTTAGTAGAGACCCAATTCTTACACTGTTCTTTTTTTTTTTTTGTGCTTGAGGAGTATTCCCTTTAGTGTGATTAAGGAATAATTGGATTAATTTTGTATTGTGGTAAATGGCATGGCATCCTTTTCACAGAGTTTCTGGTTCTGCAATTACATTTCTGCAGCACTGTCTAGCAGTCATGAAAGATTAGCTGTGTTTTCTTCTTCTGCCACGCAGTTCTCTAATCTGTCTGGAACAAAAATAGATCAAGAAGTGCAGCTTTGTAGATTGTATCAAATACTTCTGTGTGTTGCTTTGTGACTGTTGGGTCATTCTTGGATACATAGGGTTGACATATATCTCTATAAGAATTATTTCCCGAAATATGTACTGTGCACTGTCACAGGGGTGTTCTCTTTCTTCCTTTTAAGTTCAAATTTCATAATTAGAACGAGATGAACAATAACATCCTCTCACAGAAGAATAAAGATGTGCTCAACTCCTTTTCTACTGCCTTTGAAAGATGAATAAATGGGTATTTTCTGCAGCTTTGCTTAATCTTCTGTTCCTCTTCACACCTTGCTCCATTTTTGAGTATTTCAATAGGGATGCGTGAACAGCTTAGATAAGAGTCAATTCCAGAAAGAACTTCAAAAGAAAAAGGATGAGGGTAGGCAGCCTGGAGAATTCCTTTGGAAAACAAAACGCAGGTGTATTTGAGAATGTATTGGTAGTGGCCTTTGTGTTGTTATAAAATTACTTTTCCTGTGTATGCACCTTCCTTCCTTGCTTCCCTGTTTTGTCCCTTTTCCTTTGCCCCTCCTTTCCCTCTCTTCCCTTCCCTCCAGGAAGGTGCCCGATACTTTAAGATCATGCATCTGTGGCAAAAGAAGCTGTTTCCCTTCTATCTCATGTCTATGCATGTTCAGAAGAATACAAACTTGCACATTACTTACACAGTTGTTTCCATTTGGGGGCATCGGGGATTTAGCAGAGTGACTCTCATTGCCCTTAATGGGATTTGTTCAGCTAAAGTCTTGTGCAAGCCAAACCTTTTCAAAAGAGAGACTTTCTTCAGAAGTACAGATAGACCGGGTTGAAGATTCTTTTAATGAGATATAAGGCAAGATCTTAAAGCGTATCTAACAATTAAAGATTGGGAACACCTTTTCACCAGTTAAAAGTCTTACCATTATAGCCATATTTCCATTTGGCTAATTACTTCCTGCTGTGTAAAATTCTTCCTATAATTTCACTTAAAAGTATTTTTTATGCTTGTCTAAAATGACTGTGCAATGTTATTGCATGATTTTTAAAGCTAAGCTCCTCAATTATCTAAAAAATATTTGCCAAGTAAATGTTTCTATGAAAATCGTCACTACCCATCAAGTGATTTACTCCATGAACAGTATTTGCAGAGCTATGCAGCTGGTTGATTACTACCAAAAGAAAAATTACTCTAATAAATTAGTTAAAAAAAGGTAAAAATTAATTAAGATAATGTATATGTTGGATAATATTTATCCAGCTGTTGTTCAAAGGCTATCAACTTTCATTTTGGTGGGCTTACATACTGGTAAAACAATTCTTCTATAAATAGTCTTGAGTTTATCCTGTAATCTGCCATCTCTTCTTGAAAAATGCAGTATAAATGATCATTATTATGATTGTAAATCAAACCATATTTTAATTAGGAGTAAAATATAATGACATTTGAACAAGTAGGGCAGTGGGGCTGTAGATGAATTGAGTGTCATGTAGTCCGATGTGTACACTTTGAGATAAAGCCTAAGTTGTTCAGAGTCTGGGAATAATGTCTGGCTTCTGGATACAATTGTTTGCTTGTTCTTTTTGTAAAGACACTAAATTTCTCCAAAACCGGTGGTGGTGCAAATACAAATCATTACAAGAAATTTGTCAAGCTCAGTAGACAATATTTCCAACCATCACATTTCTCAAGACTTATGAGTTGTTTTGTTGCATTGGCCACAGTATAAATTAGATTACAAGACTTTTGCTCATTCTGCCCTGAAACATGCCATATGACTTACTTTGTCACCATGAAATAGTGTAGTAATAAAGATTTTGCTCTGAGTCTTCAGAAGTTTACCAATTACAGGTGAGTAGAAATTAGAATGTAACCGGACATTCTTTTATGTAAATTCAAGCATACTTCTATTTTTCATTAAAAAAAATCAAAATACTCAGCACCTTCAGGGCTCATAGCCCCTAGTATAACAAATACCTCAGACATATAAGCTGAAACATTTTTAAATTGTTGAAATATGCTGAATTTATTTAACAGAGAGACAAGTGTTTCCTATTCTGTGATCTTTTCCTTCAGTCTTTTGAAGGAGAGAAGAGAAACATTTTTTTAAACCTAAATGAGCAAAGGTGAGAAAAAAGGTAAAGGGTGAAAGTAAAAAGAACTTGTGGAGAGGTAAAAAAAAAAAAAAAAAAAAAAAAAGTAAGAGCACACACAATTTTCAGATTTTTTAATTTTCTTAGAAACTTGCTTGAAACAATTGACCTGAAATAATGGTGAGGCGATTAAATTGAGAGATGCTGCAGACATTAATGTTTGCATTAAAGGGGAATGATTCAGAGCCCTTACAAATACCTGAGTACCCAGAAGAGGAATGGCTGAATTTCAGGGTTGATAAATGCAAGCTAGTACACATTCAAAATCCTCACAGACAGTACTGGATTCACAAACATCACTTGGATGAAAGAGCAGGGAATCATGGTAGACAGCCCCTTGAAACATCTGCTTAGTGTGATGTGATATCTGGAAATGCAAATAAAACATTAGAGCAATACAGAGAAATGTAAAAACTACTGTTTGTGTCAGTGGCATGTTCCCAGCTAGGCTATTGCATTCATTTATTGTTATTCCATGTGAGAAAGGTAACAGAAGAAGCTTAGACACATGAAGTGTGGGCAAAGCAAATTTATAAAACACTAACAAATTAATGGAAAAGATGAAAATACAAAAACATTTTTAAAGGAACATCATTTTTGAAACTACACCTTGTGGAGAGACTTTTGGAATAAAGCGTGCATTAAAAGAAAGCAAACATCTGATCAGCTGGCTGACGGCAGTGGTTGCAAACTGGGGCATCTGAATGAATGAATGCTTTGCCAAGTGGAGTATAAGGATGGTTACCAGTCCTTGGGTATTGATAAAGCCTCTGTTTTTCTTTTCAAAACAAAGCAAAACAAAGCAACAAATAATAAAGGACCTCCACTGCAAATATAATTCTCGTGTTGTTTTCTATGTGTTTTACAGGAGATGATTCTCCTAAAATGCCACAGCGTTCAGCTCACTGGAGGCTGGGGCAAAACCTTAGCAAAATGTGCTCTTTTTCCTTCAGACTGATGGAAACCTGATGAAGAATATCTTCCATAAATTTCCCACTGTCCCTCATCCCTTATATATAGATGCCAGAAAAATTAGGGGCTGAAATATCTTCTTAAGAAAACAGAGGATTTTTAGTCTGAAGGTTTTGTTTCCTTCCACTTATCCTTGGACTTGATCCCACTTCATCTGACTGCAGTTATGTGTTTGCCAATGACTGAAATAGGAATAAATTCTGTCTGTTGAATAAAACTTTTCCATCAATGTGAAATTCTCTAATGACAGAACTTCACAGAATTATGTGAGAAAACTTAATTCCAAATCAGTGAACTCAATCAGCCTGTTATTTGCCCATTTTTCTTCTGATAGTAAAGGGCTGAAGTATTTCTATGTGCTATTTAGTTTGTATTTGGTAACTCATTTTCTTTCTGTGTGAAAATAACTCTAATGGTTTGTATGTTTATTCAGTTCACGGCTAGCATACTTGCCTTAGCATCACCAACCTTTTATAGGGATGACAATGTCTTCTCAAGCATTGAAATGTTAATTTATGTGTGGTGCCAGGTACTAATATGAAATAGAGTTGATATGTAGAATTTTCTGCCTGGAGTTGCAAACTCTTGCTCCTAGAGCCTGACATAGCAATACTCCTGAGAATATTTCAGAATTTCCAGCATGAAATATGAAACTTCTGCATTTGAATGATATCTTCCAAAGATTCAAGTCTGGTGACACAAAAGCTTATTTCCCCAAAGCTAGGGCACGTACTGAAACACAGTATAGCAATATTCAAACATAATAGCAGCAATATTCAAAATTTATTAAGAATATTCATTTAGAGAGTACAGGTTTTTTGAAAGGTTTATTTTGAAATTATTGTTCTCTCTCCCTCAGCCTTAAACATCCAAACACATTGCATCCTGGTGAAGGATATGAAATAAGATAGCTCAAACCAAAACAGAACAGGTGTGAAAAGAATGGGAAGAGCCAGGATGTGAGAGTTGGGATTTTTCTTGTTTGGGATTTTTGGTTTTTGAGGTGTTTTGGAGATTTTTTTGGAATTTTTTTGTAAGTCATGTGTGTGTTGTTTGTTTGTTTGTTTTGGTTGGGCTTTTGTTTGCTTGGGTTTTTTACCCTCCATTTTGGACACATATATGTCAAGATAGAATCAGTTTACTGAACACAAAGATAAAAAAACTGCTTGTGCACCAGCCATTCTAATATTGAACAGTTCTCAAAAGTAGGTCTCTGGTAGATGATATCTTTTTATGCACTCTGATTTTCTATGCCACAACTATGGAATCATTCTGTCTCTAGGCTACTGCATTATCACTAGCACATTAATCCTGCCAAATGCCTGTTATGTATTGTGCCATGGAAACTCTGATGAGAGAAAATACAGTGAGCACAACTTGTTGCATCCTTTTTCCTAGCTCTTGACCCTGGTAGCCTAGGAGTTAGTTGAAATGATTGAAACATACAGGTAAAGAAAATAGAGATTCTCAGCACCTCCTGAGGGCTGGCAGTGAGACATGCGATCTTTTATTTTCTGTTAAAATCCAGTCTATTGTAGTTTTCTTATAAGCTACTAAATAAGTGGTGATATAGGGAAGATACAAACCCCATTCATTGGGATTCATACATGTAATTTCCTCAAAAACTGCTAAACCAAGAGAGAAGCCTTCTGCACCCTATCCATAAAGAGCCTTGTGATGGAATGGTTAAGGAAACGGAAATGGAGTCACCAGACAAGGGGCTGCACCTCAGATGACACTCTTTGGGCTCCAGTTTTATCTCTCAGTCACATCAGATGTATGACAGAGTTAATTTTGTCCTGTCCATATTACCTTCTTACTATATTCAGTGAAGCTGCAGAGGCTGGATAGCTGTGTGGTTGCACTGTGGTGCTGCCAGTAGTCAAGAGAGCAGCTGGTTCCCAACCTGGGGCTCAGACCAGTATGTATTATGCTACAGATTGACAAACAGAGGTTCTTTTGCTTGTTTGCTGTGGTGACAAAAAGTCTTGAATTCATTTTACACGCACACAGGCACACAGACACACAGACACACACACAGACACACACACAGAGGCTCTTCAGTAATGAGGTGCATGAGGAAACAGCTGTGGGGCTGTCAAGAGCCTCTTGTAGCCAAACTGAAAGATGGGTAGAGGTTTTCTCTGCTTCTGAGGATGCTTGCTCTCCTTTCTGCATCCTGCTAAATCTTCCTGTTTTATAAAGAACATTTTCCCTTGAGACCTTAAAGACTCTTCAGAGAGAGTGCTTTCCTCTCCCCCTCCATTTTCTGTGCAGTACATTTCACCAAGGATGAGGAATTTTCTAAAGACCTTCTCTCCTTTTACATTCAAATTGCTCAGTGGTTGAACTGTGAGCTATGCTAACAATATAGGCAGTGTAGATTTGCTTTCAGATAGAAAGGAGAGCTTTCCATCAAAAACATTTTGTTTATTTGTCAAGTGTAATTACCCCTTCCTAGCCTAGGGTTATGAGAAAATATTTTTGTTTAAATAGGGAGTCAAATGAATAGTTTCCATAGCCCTTAACTCACAGAATCCCAGTTTAAGGTTTAGTACAAATGTATAGACAAAGTGGTGTTTGCTGAATTCCCCTTGTTAAAATGTTGGCAGCTCATCACAAATTCAGGAAGATGCCAGATGTCTGACTTAGTGTAAAAATGCAGTGAGTCTGAGAACTATGGATAATTTCCAGCATGAGTTGTTAGATACTGAGATGATATTATTATCATCATCATCATCATCATCATCATCATCATCACTACTAGTACTACTATTAGTTATGATTTTTTTTTATTAAAGTATACATTTAAAAATCAGAAATAAAGGTACAGAGGCAAGTCTGAAACAGAGGTTATCTTCTCCTACTGGTATTTTTCCCTTTAAAACCAGCACATGGTGATTGTTACATCCCTTCAGAAGTCAGTGATGCCCTTTGTGCTTCTGGGATGTGGCACTTCCATTCATACATGGATCTGAAAGTCAGATCTGAATTCAGACCCTCGCTTTATATGTTTTGCACAGATACAGCTTCAGTTTCCTCCCACGTGGGAAAAACCATGTTTTGATAAAACTGACCCTGTAGCATTCATTGTGGCTGATACCCACTGACCAGGACACTGGGTATTAGCCCAAGGATGAAAGAAAAGGCAAAGCACAGTTACATTCTGGGTGATTTTTTTTTTTTGTTCAGTTATTGCCTGTCAAGGTAGTTGTAACCAATTGTATGAGCAATCTCAGGACTGACAGGTTTTTCAGAGATCAAGGTGATGTTATTCTACCATTGACTCTTTGATCAGGGTCTGATACCACTGAACTTCAACCTGACTCAAGGGAATATGCAAACGCTTTGCTACTGAGTCTGAGTGTGGTCAGGAAAACAGATCTTGCAAATTGGTGTGTATACCTAACTATATCTGCACTGAGAATATAAAGTGTATATCTGCTCCAAAAGATAAACTTGGGGAACTTTCATTAGTAGAAATGCTATAAAATAACATAAAATTGGGAAATGATTTGAAACAGGCTGACACAAACTATATAATGCTTCAAATCTGGCTGCATTACTCTGGGCAAAATTCTTTTGTCTCATATTTACAGAAGCCAATTTAGAAGAAAAAATAATTATCAGTAATTTAGTGCAGTCTTTATTTTTTCTCTTTTTCTTAGTGGATATTACCTTTTTTGGCTGCTGACTAGGTAACTGAGAGCTAATATTTTGGATACTGCCTAGTTAAGCTGTTCTGCCTGTGAATGTGCTTATTCTATTAATGTGTCTACAGTGAACAGAGTAAGATACCTGCAGCTTTAGGAGACTTAGTTTTCCTTTGGAGAAGGAAAAGGGACTCTGGTAATGTCATTAATGTGATTTTCACTGTTCTGTTTTTTTTTTTTTTTTTTACACTATTGTTTTAAATGGTCTATGGCTGACCTTTGAGAGAGGCTCCAAAATGTGCAGCAAAGTGCATGAAAACTGAGCACAGAAAGTTAGTTGACATTACTGTTGGCTACTCATAGCTCAAAATATTATGTTTTTTCCCTAGCTCCAATACTTCCAGACCTGTCTTTGGAAAAGTCTTAGATGCTTTTGTGTGGTGCAATGGTCACACCCAGTGGCCAGTTGGGTTAATCACATATGTGTATTCCCTATGGATATCTGAGGCAGTTTATTACAGGAATTTCTTCTTATAAACTATGACAGCTTGGAATCTAACTCGATAGCAGGAAAACAATGTATGTCCACCTTTACCTCAAGGTTTGTTCCCAAAAGACCCTGGCTGATCAAAAAGGAGGTTTGGACCATTCATGAAATGAATAGGAAAGAGGTGATGAATCCCTCATGGAGACATTCTTAAAATTAGGACCTTTGACAATAATGAGCTGGTGTTTTAAAAGAGTGATTCAAGGACAGGCTGAAATAAAAACCTGTACTTTTCCTTAGTTTAAATTCAGCTTCCTTTTAACTGTGGAAAGCCTGAAACATTTGCCTGATTCTTCTTTTTTGGCATTATCAAGGTAATTGGAAAAAAAAAAGACTGTATTTCTTTTCCATAAATAAAAAATGTATGGAAGCACCATGGATAAATCAAAGGAGGTGGATACATATAACCCCCCCTTCCATCTCCAGTCTAACTATAGCATCCTCTATTAGCATCACAATGACACTAATGTTTTCTTTCTCCCAGTGTAGACCATTTTGTCAAGGTCCCTGTTTTCAATTAGTGTCAGCAAATGACACATAGGTGGGAATGCTACAGGAATGTTCAGTGGAGTTAGCACTGTGGTAGCTGATTTTGGGGTGGGGGAGGGGAAAGCCAAGTTTCAGTGGGGAAAATGGGAGGAACTACTCTTCATATAAACCTTTGCCTTAATGCTCTCAAGAACACATATATTAGTTCCCTTGCCAACATCACACTTGTGCACATGGTCTCCTCTAAAGCCCTGTATGGCATGGGAGGGTTCATTTACACAGTGTCAACCCAAATAGTGATCAAATCACAGAAGGACAGAATCATTTAGGTTGGAGAAGACCTCCAAGATCAAGTCCAATCTTTGACCAGTCACCACTTTGTTAAATGGACCAGGGCAGTAAGAGTCACACCCAGTTTGTTGAGCAACTCTGGGGACAGTGACCTCCTTGGGGAGTCTGTTCCAATGTTTAACAATCCTTTCCATGAAAAATTCCTCCTAATATCCAGCCTGAACCTTCCCTGGCTCGGCCTGGGGCTATGTCCCCTCATCATGTCACTGGTTTCCTATGAGAAGAGGCTGATCCCCACCTGGCAACAGCCTCCTTTCACATAGTTTTAGGAAGTGGTAAGATCTACTCTGAGCCTCTTGTTCTCCAGGCTGAGCACCCCCAGCTCCCTCAGCCACTCTTCATAGGGCATGTGCTCCAGACCTTTCACCAGCTTCATTGCCCTTCTCTGGACTTGCTCCAGCATCTCAATGTCCTTGAAGTGAGGGTTCCAAAGCTGGACACAGCACTTGAGCTGCAGCCTCACCAGTTCTGCATGCAGAGGGAATAGTGAATTACTTATTTGAATAATTTTTAATTGTTAAATTTTCGTTACCTAATTTTGCCAGTCTTCCCCCAAATGTTTTAAAACACTGCCTCAAAACTATAAATGAGGGTTTTTTTTTTCAGCTTCTTACCAGTACTCTCACCTTCTTTAGAACAGAAAATATCTGTCAATTTTTATGCATTTCTCTTTCACCTACAGCATGTGCTACTTGATTCTTCATGCATTTTTTTCCCCCAGGAACTGGAAAATTTGCTCCCTTCTGATACGAAGTTCTGCTACAGCTTCTGCATTGTTGACTGGGTGCTGGCACCTGCAGGAACTATACCAAGGCTTTTGTGATCTTTTTCTACTGAGAAGCTTCTGTACATTTCCTGGTCAAGACGCAGACTTTGGATACTGGATTTGAGTATACTGACCGTAGTGTTGCTTTACTAACTGTTCCCTCACACACATATAGTCCATAGTCTCCCAGGGCTCCACAGACCATGTATTAGACAAGTGCATTAATCACAGATTTTTTATAATAATTATGAATTTCTTTTTCTTGATGAAATTTCCTTTTGTGCTTAGGTCACTGGAAAAATCCCAGCATATGACACTGTGAACATTGAGAGAATGATGCCACTAATTCTTATTTCAACTGAGACAATCTGAAAATGACATAAGATGAATTCTTGGATCTCTGAAGTGGGCTGAGAGGCTTTATGTCAGGATACTCCCCCAAAACCTCCCACACTAATGTACTACAGCTCTTTTTCTGTACTGGGTTTTCTTGCACCTCACAGCATGGAGATATTCAGTGCAGGAGTGTGCTTGCTCTTCGTTTTTGCTTTGCGGGTCACATTCAAATGAAGTTTCCACATGGGATCAAACTTGACAAAGAAGAGAAGTTATACTTTAAGAGAGTTGACCTTCTTTTTGTATCAGTTCTTTTGCTGCTTATTTCAATATGCATGTGATATAAAACGACTCTGTCATGTCCAGTTTGTCCACCAGTTCAGCTTAGGTTCAAGAGTCAACAAACTTCCTAAATTAAGTGAAAGTTTTTGTCATTTAATGAAAATGATAAAAACTGAGTCAGAATACTTCTCTGTGCTGCAAAATAGCACTGGTGCATAGGAATCATATAGGAAAACTTCGTATAAACAAAATTAAACCACTGATGCTGCTTTCTCTGACTAAATTGATAGAAGCTAAAAAATGTTTCCCTACTTTTACAGTATTGATATAATCCCATTTCAACTCCAGTTGACACGTAGGTCTATTTATGTGAAGTGCCAACTGTTATTTAATGATTAATAAGAAATGGAGAAATATGAAAGGATTTTTAAAGTTCTTTCTAGCTTCAGTGAGCTCATCTTGGAGTAAATAAATCAAAAAGGAGTAAAGGCCACTATAAGATATGCCTATATGTGTTGCACTGTTAAATAAAGTTTTCTGTGCTTTATGTTCCCAAAATAGATATGATGTGTTCTTTTGAATGGGATTGACCCATTACTACTGCAAGGATGAAATCAGATTTAGTGGAGAAATACTCAATTACCTGAACCCCTATACTCTGTGATACAGATGGTAAGAGGAGTCCTTCTTGTCTGCCATTTTTTTCAGATATGTCAAGATCCAGCTGTGCATGCTAGAGCATCTGAGGTCAGCCCATGGAGCTGTACATACCCTCACTTTTCATCTCTCTTCTCTGTGACCACCCAAAAGTAATTCTTCCTATTAAGGAGAAGAAACTGGACCAGAAGCCCTACAGCAAAGAGTATTTTCTTCATGTTTTCCCAGGACTGACAAGTGGGCACAAGGAGCTACTGTCTGTGCAGAGATTCCCCAGCATGGACTTTCTGCATGTTCAGTGACAGGACTGATGTTGTTATGGTCTGTGAAGCTGAAGGTCCACCAATAATGAGAGTGTATTACTTCTGCTGAGAACAGAGCCATCGTGATGGCAGGGGGGATTAAAATACTGTCAGGACTGAATCCAAAATGAGGTCAGTGGGAGATTTCTGAGGCATACCCTTCGATCCATGCTTCAAGGTCTGTCGAGGGTGCATTCAGGTGTGCCAAGGCTTGATGCACTCTGGTGCCTCCTAAAGTTGTTATGCCATTGCCAAGGAAGGGCCACTATGATGGTATTAAACATCCCATCTGAAAGCAGTTTTGCCACCTCATCCCCAGAATTATACAGGGTGCAGAAGATGCAGCACAAGGTTTGTAGCAGCCTATTCGAACACAACACCTTTATATAGGCATTGAGTCTCTAAATATCCCCGGGAAACCGTGGGCAATTTACTTTAGTTCTGTTGCCACTCAGACCAGGCTCATCATTTTTGTGCTAAGGGCATGACAGTACATCATTGACATTAATGGTGTCAAACATGTGACGTGATGCATAAGCATGATTGCATGAATTAATTGAATGGCAACTCCCTGAACTCATTTAGCTTTTTCCTCTGCAGTACTTTGGTAAATAGATGTTGCACTTTCTGCACGAACCTTCAACAGAGGATCCAAACCAAACCAAAGCAAGCAACCTTCCCCCCCGCAAACTAATTATTCCACACAATGTCCCTGTGCTGTTTGTTACACAGCAGCTTCTCTTACTTGGATCAAGTTTGTTCCTATCACTTTGAATGCAAAAAGCAGTTGATCATTTCATCCATGTGACTACAAGGGTGACTGTCACAGCTTGCAAAGCATATGGTAGCTCTTGCAACATCAATAATAATCTCCAAGTAATGAAACTTTGGGTTATAGTCATCTTTTATTATCACTCCAGTCTTCCAGTAGCTTCCTCCTGTCTCTCTTTAAAATTTTTGTCTTTCATTACTAAATGAAACCTTCTATACCCAGTGATTACATTATCAAGGATTACCTGCTGAAAGGGATCAAATTGATCAAAATTAAGTCTGTGTTATTCTGAATAAATTTTATTTATTTTGAGGGGCTTAATCAAATTAATTAGAGAATGAAATTAAACAATAAGCAAGTAATGTTTTAGGCATTTTGCAGCTGGGGACACTGAAATTTAAAGAGATAAAAAAGGACTTGCCACAGGTTTACTGTACAGAATGAAATGGAACTGAATTTTCTCCTTGAAGACTAAATGCATCCCTTACAGATTCCACATGGAGTGGAGTTATAAAGTATTTATGTAAAATCTGTGGAGGGCAATGAAATACTTTTTGGTTGTCATTTGAAAGTTAAATTCTATTACATAAGGAATAAAATCCACTGCAACTATAGAAGGTAATTTTTCTTTAGACCTATCATAGTATTCCATTCCCACACTGAAATGAATTCAGGATTGGGCATATTCAAGGCATTCCTTACAAATCTGTAAGATTTATTTGAATAATTCTAAATGAGACGCCTTGCACAATCTGCCTGTTATGGGGTATTGATAACATCTGTTTACTAATATGAGAGCAACATCCAGTGACTCCATAGAGCAGGACAGGTTTGAATGACTGTCATGTTAAGTCAGGTGGCAGAGTGCATGACTGGTCAGATAATGGCAAAACAAGGGTTTACAGACAAAGTGAAATGGGGCAGCAGCAAGTGTGGGGAACAAGCTACTTATGATGCTTATTATTTTGGGAATGAAGCAGTGAACTTAAATGTACAGAAATCATTGAAATATATTCATGTTTTTGCCCAGTGACTCAGAAGCTGGGGTTATGAGTCTCTGAGTAAAACAAATCATTGATTTGTGCAAAGAAGGGGTAGAGTGCTGCAATATTTAGTTAGCAAATCCCACTTCATTTGCTTCCTGAACAGGTGAGGTTCATGGCCTTGTGTCTTGTTGTGTATTGCTGGTAGAGACACAGACCTTGTGTTCTGCTGCCTTGTGGGACTGTAATCAGAGCTCTGTCACTGTGAAAGAATGAGATCAAAACCATCTCCAACGGAACGAGTTCTCAAGTCTGCTCTCATGTGGGTCCATCAACACAAATATTCCACTTCACCTTTCCAGGGCAATTCTAGCACAATATCAGTGTGGATGCTTTGCAAGGAAAGTTACATGGTTTTTAGGAGTGGTGAAAGCCAAAGGGTTGCTCATCCTGCCTAATCACACAGGATGTCTGTGAGCCTAGAAAAGCTGAGCTTCAGGAGAACCCACACTCTCCTTTGCAAATGATGGGAAGGGATCCTGTATCTTTGCATGATCTTTTGGACTACTGGCAGGATAAAACTGGGTAAAACTGTGCTTCTGGCTAAAATAATTTTTAAAGAGATTAAATCTGATTGTACCTGGATCTTATGTGGGTACAAATGAGGAGGAAATGCATAATGTGTTTTCTCTGTGCTATTCCCACAGAATCAACCTATTACACCTCTCTTAGGTATCTCAAAGTGATGTCAGTTCAGATCCAAAAGTTATCCTGAGCTACTTTATTTATAGTCAACGAAAAGAAATTAGAGGGTGCTTTTTTCCTTTAGATGAAGCATATTATTGTAGCAGGTGGTCTGAGATAGGAAAAACAAATGATCCTGAGAAGCTGAGTCCTTCTTACCATTGAGTATAAAGACTAGAGTGACTCAGATTTAGATAACTTATTTTTAAGAGGAAAAGTTAGATGAAATATAGACCAGAAATAAGGACCAGCTCTTACCCTATTTCAGTATTCTGGAAGGTGGAGATCTCCAGGAGGGCTCAGTTTAATGGAGTAATCTTTCCTAACCCCTACTGTATTTTTGTTGACAGGTAGCTGGTTCACAATCTAAGGGGTATATCTTTGCTGTTGATAGGTAAGTTGAGACATAGGTCAACAAAATAAAGTGCAAAGGCTTGCAAGAAAACCTTTGTGTCAATCGAAAACAAGCTCAGGGATTCTGAGCTCAACAGTCATGTGGCCAGAAATCCAGCTCTTGGTAATTTTGAAATTTTTCTTGTAATACCACAGTGATTTGTAAAGATAAACTGAGTCATAAAAGCTTCCTCACGTAGCTGAGAAGAGATAACACAACTGAATTCATAGAGCCCCATAATATTTTCCTACCCAGAAAAGACACATTCCTTTGTCCAACTTTAAAAATAGGTACTAAGATACCCATCCTTCTTTTTTCCCCTTGCTATTGTTCACTCGTGAATATGTAACACAGCATAACATTCTCAAACTATAATCTGCTCAACATTATCTAATTGCATCTGTCATTTTACTCTGCAATAAAATACTTCTGGGGAAAAAGGAATATGGAACTTAGCACTTGAGCTACTTTTTAAAAAATTGCTTCTGATTTTAAACGTGTAGCAATGACATTTACCTGCTAAAATTTAAAAAGCAAAAACAATCTGCATGTTATCAAGATCATATGTAGTTATCATCTCTAGCTCATATGCTACAGTGCAGGTATACCTTGTTCAAGTGATTCTTAGGGCAGAGAGGTTGTTGTAGAGGTTCTTGTATAAGAGCTGAGCTGCTGCCTATATCTCTATTTTAATTTTATGCTTTAATCAGCCTATGGACCGCCTGTTTGGTATTGTGTAATTATTGTTCCTCTGAATGTGCTAATTGCACTTTGGCTGTATAACTTGTCAATGGGAGGGGTGCCAACATATTCACTAAGAAACATCTTTGTGCTATCCATGCCAGCTTCCCAGAAAATACATCCAAGATTGATCCTTTTTCTTGTGCTTTTACAGCTTAATCTCCCTTCATTTCCCCCCTCCTTTTTTTTGATTCTCAAATTGATACCCTGTGAAAGCGATTTCCTTCATCAAATCCTATGCCACCAGTGGGCCAGCTTCTTGCAGCCTTGCATGTCACTTGCAGTTTCTACTTTCTCACCTTACTTCTCTCTGTTCTTTCCCCTTCGTAAGTTTCCTTCCTGCTGCCACTGAATGAGGATAGGAAAAGTCTATTATTGCTGCTTGATGGTTGGCATTCTTGAGTTGCACAGAAAGTATTAGGCATGAATTTGTTACTGCCTTCAAAAAACCATGGGAGCCTCTACATAGACTTGTCTCCTAAAACTCAAGTACAAAGACAGTCTTGCCTTGTATGTGCTTACATAAAAAGGAAACAGCAGGGATTAATTACTTTAGACAGCTAAATAAATATTTATTTCCTCATAATAGTCTTCAAAAATATCTGTCACTGCTTCACTGCCTAACAATGGCTGGTAGCGACAAGTAGGATCTTTTTCAATGGAAGTTGCTTTTTAATGAGTGTTTTTCGAGTAGGAGGTTTAATCTGATGCTGCTTTTGGAGCAATGCCTGGCCTATCCCAGTACAAACTCTCTCTGATTAACAAAAGCCTGCATTTTTAAACTGATCTAGCTCAGCTGATGCTAGTTGATTCTTTTATTTAACTCAGGCTTGTTTATGAGTCAATTAGCATTTAAACTGAGCTTCCCAGCCTTCATATAAACTCTCAGCCACCTAAACCAAACAAAACAGCATTTTCTCCTGCTTTTAGGGGCCACTAAGCACCTATACAATATCCTACTGTAGCATTTTTAAGTTGCCAAGGCTTAGAGAATTAATCTAGTGATTTTGGCTGAGGTTCATTCAGGCCAAAATTAGATTAGATACCATCCTCAGAGTAGGAGTCTGCACTTCCATTTCTCTCTCAGTGTCCCTGCTGCCTTCCCTGAGAGAAGGGAAGTGTGGGGCAAGTGGTTAGGTGAGATGCAGTGCACCTAAAATGGCCTGAAAATGTTGAAATATGCCCATTCATTTACCTTTCCAACCATTTGCCTCTCCCCCTTCTACTGTGTTAAGCAGTAAATTTCTTTTTAATTTTGCTTATACTCTCTGCCACACTTTGCGGACTTTTTGTAGATTTTATGTCCACAAAGTGGACCTGTGGCCCACAAATTAGAGCCATTCCCTGTGATGTTCGTGGGCTCATGTTCTTCTATGTTGTTTCTCTATAGCTTTAAGAGCAGAATTAAAGGTGCTGTTAATTTTGGGAAATGAGCTTTCAAGCAGAAACCATGCCTAGTTCAATTTGGACGGTAGGTAAAGTGCATTAACTCTTCTGTTGATTTTCCAGTGACTCTGGTGAGCTTCTTCAGAGTGCAGCAAGCACTCTACTGGCTCTTTCCAGGTGCCAAGCTCCTCACACATACATAGAAGATTGTGGTGACACTGAAAGCATGTGGAAGGATATTTCTGTCCTTGACCCCAGCAGCAGACAGTGAACAGAGCCTGGTCTTTCGACAGATAATGTGCCACCTTCTTACCTCATGTGTGCCTTTCAGAAATCTTTCAAACCTCTCGCTTTGAATTAGCAGCAGAAATTTGAATATACCTCATCTAATGTTGGCAATAGTCCTGATTTCAGAGGAGGCTGGACTCAACCTTCAGAGGTCCCTTCCAACCTCAGCCATATAAACCAGTCTGATATTTAATGCCTTGGATCAGGTCACTGAATGCAAGCATTGAAGGCCCGGCCTGTGTTTGTTGGGACAACAAGGTTCTTTTTAAGCCATAGATAAAACTGAGCTGCTGAACTTAAGCAAGAGCTATTTGGTACAAGTTTTCTCAGGCATTAGTAGGAGGAAGAGATGCTTGTTTGAAAGGTCCATAAAAGGCATGTCAGGGAGAGAGACCACAGCTCACTTTACCAGAAGGAGCAGCTGTTCTGCAGTAGTGCCCAGGCCCCTCCTGCTTGTGGCAGAGAGACGTGCCCATAAAGGGAGAGTGCTTTGGCTTGTCCTGGACTTTCACAACAATGACCTGTCTTCCTAGGGGTGGGTCTGGGCTGTATCCTCCTGGGACAGAGGTGGAAGGGGGAGTTGGAGAGAGGGAGAGTGAAGGCACATGGATGTGAGCAGGGAAATAGAGATGGGTGGCATGGATGGAAATGAAGAAAAAGGTGTCTCAGAGCCAGTATCAAGTGGAGTTCTGGGGCAGTGGGGGAGCTGCCATGTGGAAATGGTGAGCAAGGAGAATAGGGAGAATGGTGGAAGGCAGTGGTGCATCCTCCTCCTCTTGTCCTCAAGGGAGAGTGTGCTGTGGGGGGAAAGCTTGCACTATGGGATGGGGCACTACACAGAGATGTGGGGTGAGAGAGGAGGCAGCAGGAGGTGGTGTGGGGAATCCCTGAAGCAGAGAGAGGGCAGACAGACCATCAGGGATCTTGTGTGATGAGCAGTGCCTCTTGCACAAATACCTATGGAAGCAGCAAAGTCTACAGCCCACAGGATGCTCAAGGGAAGGCTGGAAGGGCATGTGTTGTAGTGGTGAAGCCTGACACCTTCTCCATCTTTGGCCAAGGGGTGGGGAGAGGAGAGTGTTTTCAGGAAAAAGATATTTAATTCAAGAGTCACCTCTCTTCTTTTCCCTTCCCCCATTCTTTATGTTTATTTGTGCAGTCAGGTACTTGATAGGTGGTTTAATATATTCATTTTATGTATGCCAGGGTAGCTCCATCACTGATTGAACTCCACTGAATCCAGATCATTTTTAGAAAATTGCTTTATAAATAAGCCTGGACTGAGAGACACTTTCTATGTTAAATAGAAAGCATTGTGCTTCTAGGCTGCTGCATGTTTTCTTGAAACGCAAACACTGGCAGCAGGCACATCATTGTTAAACTAATTAAAGTTTAAAGAGAGACCTTTATATGTACTAGTCTGGCTAATTTGTTGTCACAGGATCATAATTCATTAAATATATTTTCTATTGTTAGTTAAATCAATAGTGAGCAAAACAGAGCATATGGAATATGTCAGCTGATGAGTCAAGATGGAAGGAAACATCTTTACTGAGTCTTTAAGTTATGTCTTTTTCTACAGTTCCCTAGAAGGTTGCAGTGTAAATAACTATGATGGACTTTGCCTGCAGATATCCTGCTATGCTAAGCTGTGATACTTCCATTTTACAAAATCACTGGAAAGTGATGTTAAATCAACTACTGCTTAGTGATAAATCAGGCCTCTGTATTGGAGAGAAAATTTGGAGATGTAAATGGAAGACAAATCAATCATTTGCCATGAAAGTTATGACAGTTTGATTTAAAACAGATGTGTGAAATGATTCATCCCAGGACACCATACCTGTTTTCATCTCTGCATGTCTGTCCCATTCCTCTTGCTCAGCTGCTCCAGCAGCATCAGCTGAACTCCTGCACAATAGAACACAGTATTTAGAGAGAAAACAAAACAGATGCCAGCTGTGCTGCTCCACCCCAGATACTGCTTTGTCAGCACAGGAGCCACCTATGCACTGGCAACAGAAATGTTGAAGATAGCGGCAGGGCAGATGGCTGAAGGCAGAAGCTATAGTGCAGTAACAGGTGAATCAGAGTTGCCAGGCCAATGTGGCATTCTTGAGCTTAAAATTCAGTTCTGGCAGTAGTTTATTTGTTGTCTTATTGGTTGTGTCAGTCTGCTGCATAGCGAAAATGTTCCTTGGTGTGCTGTATCTTCTAATTTTCCTGGGAACCAGGTGGGCCTTTGCCCTGGGATGGGAAGAAAATGGAAATCATCATCCTGGGAGTACAGATTTTTGAAGGTAATTTTTATTCCTGCACAAAGTCAAATCCTCATCTCATAGGTACTGGGTACCAGTACTTCAGAGAGCACTGGTATGACGTGGATTTGGAGGAAGATGAAGCTCCAGAGTTTTCTTGTATTTGTATTTCACCTCTGGCCAACCTACTGTCTTTTCCTTGGCATGAATGGTTTTCTGGACTCCTTCAGAGACTCTTGCTTTTGAGTTTGAATGCCTGTCAGTAGCAGGGAAGAGGACATTCAAGGTCCAAATGCTCTTGGTCCTAGCAGGGGCAGACTTACATTTTCCCTTTGACTGAGGCTGAATGAAGCTAGCTGTACTCTTCTGAACATTTGCTTGATAGGGGAACTCTCCCTGAGCCATCCTTTCAGAGCATGTAGCTGCCTATCTCACCTCCTTTCCTTATCAAATTAAAACAAGTGGTTCTGTGACTGTGGTGCTAATCAAGATGAGGGTCCTTGTGGATTTGTTCTCAACAAGTCAGGCTCACTCCCTCTTTAAAACAGCCCTGGTTGTCCTTCCTGTGCCCCTTCTGCCACTGATTCTGCAATCAGTGCTTTAGGTCCTCACAGCATCTTCTAAATGTCCTTTGTGTCCTCTCTTCCCTCCCATGGTCTTAAGTAATCTCTACTATCCAGTCTTTACACTGTCTACATTTCTATCCCATATTTACTTCCACCCCTTGGGGCTGTGCAGGATTTGGCAGCTCCAGTAGTTGTGCTGCAGCAGTACAAAGGGATTGCCTGCAGGGTGCCACCAAAACAACTGGTTGCAAATCAAGATGAATAATGGGGAAGCTCTGCCTATGCTCTACAGCAGAAGGGTGGAAATGACCTCTTTTCTTTCCCAAACTTTCTGATTTCCCAAAGTTGTAGGATTTTATTATGTGTTTGATGCTGCCTTTTTGTCAGTTTGGCTGGAATCACACGTCCTTTCATGTTTCTCGCAGAAAGGTGGGTAGGTAGGCAGCCAAACAGCTTGTGGGTTTAAGCTTCTGGACTGACTAAGAATTTGGGCTGCATAGGAGCATCACTTCTTTCTCTTACTGGCATTTTGTGTGTCATACTGGTGTTTTGCCAGCATCCAGAAATCCTGATGAAGTCACAGAGGACTCAGTGCTCTATGCCTAGGGTATCCAAGAGTTTGTGGTTTTCCTCCTGATCCATCTTTCTCATATTTTTGTGCTGAAATGGCCAAACCATGCATTTCTATATGGCAGAAACTCGTGGAAAATTTATAAAATAAAACGATTCATAAGGCCACCAAACAGTGCCTTTTTTCCTCAGTCTGAATCATGTTTTCTCTGCTTGGTGAATGGCTGAAACTAGACATTGGCACAAATATATCTAGCCAGTAACTGTTGCTGGTCTGTGCCAAATAATAAAAGTTGTTTAAAAGGACTGGCAAGTATTAGAACAAATAAAGCAATGACTTCATTGCATTGCAGTTTAGTTTCTAAAGTATGGTTAGAAAAACAACATGCTTGTTAACAACCACAAAAGTGAGTTGTAGAAGTTGCAATTGAGGAGATGACTCCTCTTCAGAGATCTTGGGGAGTGTGCCATAAGACCTGGAAGCTGTCAGTGAAGAGAACCTTTTTTCACAAAAAAAGTTGTAAAAAGTATACTACAGAGAGTGTCTGATTCCTGATACTGATAGCTCTGTCAGACCTGTACATGATGGATGTGATTAGTACTGTCAAATATAGACAGTGGGTAATTCTCTCTTTAATTAGTGTTGAAGTGTGCCTCACATTAGCATGAATGAGAGCTGTGCCTCTTAAGGGTAGTGAAGCAGAGATGGCCAAATGGATGGTAAATGTGTGTCCAGCAGTAGAAGAACCTTCTCACTGCTTTAAGACTGTTGAACAATCAAATACTGTGAGATTGACGTGGCTTATGGATCCTAGTAAAATTGGAGAAAGAAGGAAAAGTGTTCCTGTCAGAAGAAGGAGACCTCATATCAGTAAGTTAGTCACCTCATGTTGTAGGAACAGAAAAAACAAGGAGACCTGAATGTTAGCTTTGCTTGGAAGAAGGAGGGATGAATGCAAATTGCCAACAGAGGTTATTATCCAGTTTCACAGTATTTATTTGCTCTTTTGCCTGCATTGAGTACACTGACTTAAGCCAACCAGAGCCACGTCAGCAGACCTCCCGTGGTCCCACAGCACCCGTGGTGATGCTCTGGGCACTGGCCTGTCTGTGCTGGAAAGCACCCACAGCATCTCTCTGCCATGAGCACAGGGATTTTGTCTACCTGGGGGCTGCTGTCTGCCTCTTTGTAAGAGCCAGAGCCGTCTTCTGGGCATGCAGCATCCCCTACCCTAACTCTTAGATTCTCCTTTAGAGCCACCATTCAATGGAGCTGGAGCTAAAGCCACCATTCAGTGAGAACAGAGCTCAAGTGGAACTAAACCTGCTGTGCCACTACTGTCCTCGCAACACCTCTTTCTTTTCAGATAAAATGGGTTGAGAAATTTTGCTCAAAATATTTTGCATTAGATTTGGAAGTAAACAAACATGGTTTGAATTTAAAGTTGATGAAACACAAGAAATGTAAATTGAAACTTACTTTCCTTGTAGGCCTTGCCATGGAAAAATGAAAGGAAAAATAGACTAAGTTGTATTTTCTGACAAAAAAAGCATTTTCTGACAAAACCTTATTCTTTAGAGAAAATTATTTTTCAATCAACATTTTTGACTTGCTGAAGTTTCAAAATAATAAGGCAAATATACAAACTTACAGTTGATTGTTTACTGCCTAGTAGCATATACTTCAGATGAAAAGTAAAAGTAACCTGCAGCACGTAGAATAGAGGGAAGGAACGAAAACCAGAAGAAACTGACAGGCACAGATTGAAGAAAAACTCGTCATTCAGCAACATAAGTTGACAGATTTGTCGTGAAGTTTACCAGTATCCAAAGCCTTTTGTATCTCCATTTTCGCCCACTGTCTTTCATTCCAAATATTGCAAATCAGTAGTTCAGAATTACTGCACTATCTATTTTGAAATTATTGTTCCTCATACTTCTGAGAGACTTAGAAGGTCACGAAATGATTTCATGGTCTCCCATGAGTCATGGTAGTTACAGAGGGTTTTACAAATTCAAATCAATAAGGTTATGTTTCACTATAGAGGGGCAATCAAAAAAGGTCATTACCCTGAAAAAGAGCACCATTTATTAATAAAGATGTTCCTTGACTCAACAAAAACTTCTCTTTCATCTTCTGGAGTTATATTTCAGTTAAAAGCTTTATTAACTATTTCAATATTAAAATTATTTTTCATTAGGTTACTACGTACATGTATATCATTAGCTTGGAGTGAAGGAGAGAAACCTTTATGCCTGTTCCTCTCTGAAAGAGAAACTCCTCTGTACCATGAGCACTAAAAGGAGAGGATACATACAATGCAATCTCATACTCAGAAGATAAAAAATGCTTCAGCTTGCTGTGTCTTCTCAGAAATTCAGAGCAGTGCAAAAGAATCTCCAGGCAACTATTTTGTTTAAAGAGCAAACCCTGAAGTTGTTTCTGCATGTAAGGATGAAATGTCACATCTGTTGTTCATTGATTAGCAACCAAAGAAAGATGCAGAGCTCTTTCTTTTTCATTTCTGAGCCTTTCTGTATAATGGTTGCTCACCTACCACATGAATGGCTTGTATTTTTTAAGTCCTTGCAGAGTCCTTAATTAATCATCATCTCAATTTGGAACAAAAGATGGAAGGAGAAAGAGAAGCAGGAGCAGGAGCAGGAGCAGGAGCAGGAGAAGGAGATGGAGAAGGAGAAGGAGAAGGAGAAGGAGAAGGAGAAGGAGAAGGAGAAGGAGAAGGAGAAGGAGAAGGAGAAGGAGGAGAAAAGGTAGCAAAAGGCTATTATGGAACTAAGAACTCCAGCTTAATCTCTCAAAAATGAAATCATCAAAAAAGGAGATAAATTTAATTCATGCTAGCAGGTGGAAGAGATAGGTGAGGAAAAGGTTACTATATGTTCAATACAGCAAAGCAGGAAAGCTGAAGATTTCTTCAAAAACCCACAGCTGATTTAGGAATAGCAACCTGCTTAAGAAGTTTAAACCCTAGGAAACATGAGGCTTCTGAGAGATTAGCAACTTGTGGAGAAAAATGAAAACAGGAAAAATACAAAATTCTAATGGTGAGTTTGGGAGAAATAATACATATAATTGGAAATTATGTAAAAGGAAACAGAAACTGAAAATAAAGGTTAGTTAATTACATACATGTAACTTCTATTCCATAGAAGAGAAAATTGTTCTTTTACATTACGAGCTTCTTCTACAAGCAGCAACTTTAGCAGACACGCTGTATAACTACTATCACAAGTGGAGCACCAACTCTCATGCTGCAAACATCTCTGACCTGCTAATGGTTCAGGGAGTACATTCCTTGGAAGGACAGCAGCTCATAAGTAGGCAGATTGTTTTCCAGATGTTTTAAATGTTGCCAAAGAAAGCCAACAAAAACATAAAGTAAGAACAACTGAATCAGTTGTCCTGTCATAGATGTTCCTAGAAATCTGTCTCTGGAGCTGAAAGGAAAACTTGGAAGAGTTATCCTGGCCAAGTTAGATGAAAACTAACAGAGCTTCCAAAAATAATTTATTCCACAATAATTATGCAAAAGAAAAATGAGTGCTTCCCTGTGGCTGGGAGTCTGAGCTAAAAAGCATGTAAAATGGGGAAACAAATCCCTAGAAGGGAAATTGTTTCTGAGGACAACTGGACATTTCAGCTGTTTTCTGATAGGGTGCTCAAAGAAAAAAAAAAGCTCACATCTGTGCAATTTTAATGCACCATTTAGAAGGCCTCAGTTTACCACATTATTTGGAAAATGCTTTTTAAAATCTCTAATATTTCCCACAAATACATAATAAATGACATGAAACCATGGAGGAGAAAAATAATAGAAAAATGGTGCAATCAGAGGCTCTGGTAAGCTCCTGGAACAGATTCAAATTAGGAGGCTGAAATGCAGAAGACAAAAATATGAGTTCAAGGTTAAAGAAATAACCAATCTAGGGAAATGTAGCAGGGGGAAAAAAGAGCTTGGAAGAGGATGCAAATAGGTCTGATTACTAATATGCCCTTATACATACATAAAAAAACATACAGAAGCTTAAAGAAAAGGCAAATTTTTTCGGAGGACTTCATATTCAAACAGCTTTAAACCATTTAAACTGCTGTCTGAAGGTCTTTAGTGTGTAAAAATGCATAATGGGCATGGACTGGTAATCACAACAGGGACTTCCTGAATCTCAAACAGTTGATAAAGAGGGAACCTGTCCTCAGAGTGTATGATAATAAGCACCAAACAAAGCTGGCGGTTGATGCTTCTAAGCAAGGCCTTGGGGCAACACTTTTAACAAGGAATGGTGATCACTGGAGACCCATGGCATATGCTTCTGGATACCTAACTGGAACAGCATGTCAGCATGCACAAAAGGAATCCAAGGCTCTGTCTTGTGGTCTGTGCATGCAAAAACCCTCCATTTTTTTAATATGGAGGACCAGTGCTAGCAGGAACTGATCACAAGGCATCAGTGACAATTGCTGAAAAGGGCTTTGCAGGCAGATCTCCTAGATTGTAAATATATGATTAATGACTCAAATATAAGCAGTCATACACAGAGCAGGCATTCTGTTCAGAGCTTTCAACAGAACTGAACGCATACAGAAACAGTCTTATGTGCATGCAGAAATTGTTTGGATTTTTTTTTCCTTTCAAACAGGAAGTCACTGTGGAGACCTGTCACTGCAGAAAGCCAAAATACTAGATCAAACATTGCAGGAGGTGATACAAGCTATCAGTCTCACTTACTGGACAGCACTGACTGGTCTTTAAACAATTAAAAAAGATTATTTTATGTAATATGGAGTATATCTCCTGAGCATTAGTCCACTGCTGATAAACAGAATGCATGCATGATACCAGTGTATGCAGAAAATGAAAATGTTTTATACTACATTTATAAATATTAACTATGGGTCATATAGTTAAATGACCAATAGCCAAAGTAGGAAAAGAAACACAGTTAATTTCAGAAACATTGGTAAATTAAAAAGATGGTAAATTAAAAATCATCAATGATGATAATTTTTGAAACTTAAGATTCATGCTCCACAGCTGAAAGGAATTTATTTATGTTTGCTGTAAAAAAATTTCACATTCTTTTCAGATCATTATTCCTGGTATCCAGAAATAACATTGCTGCAGAAGTCATCTGTTGAAGGTGTGATCTCACGCACAAAGCTGGTATTTGTCTGCCATCACACACATCCCATGGCTATGTCAGATAATGAGCCACAATTCAATTATTAGGAATCTAAATATTTTCTAACAGAGTTTTAAAGGCATTACTTCTTTTTCAGGTTATCCATAGTCTGATGGTAGGGAAGGAAGACCTCTTACATAATCTGCTAAATTCTGCTCATATCCCACTTAAGAATTATTTAATTCCAGAGCAGTACTGTGGATATTGAAACATGTTCAGCAGCAAACTTAGATTAAGATTATCCAATGGTGTAGCCAACGATGGTAAAGTGAGGGATGTCTAACTGCTGTGAAAAATTAAACAGAGAATGTACTGTATTAATGAATGGCAGGAACAAAATCTTGGCAAACCAAGTTGGCTAGTTTGCATTTAAAGGTAATATATGTACTGTCATGAAAGACTGCTTTTATGAGGATTTGCTCTTCTCTCTGACGAGCAAGCACCGGTCTGTTGCACAAAGAAGAGGCAGGCACTTCTCCTTCTTCCCTTGGTGGGAAGAGATGGACATCAAATCTTAAAAGCAAGTTAAAAGGAGCCCATGAGACTGACAACATCATTGGACTGGACGCAACAGAAACACAGGGAGTGAAAAACCATGAAATGTCTCAAAGAAGCATCAGCTAAAAGATGCCAGCTCAGACACTGATTGACAACTGTGGATGCATGTGTTTTACTTTAAGTAGTCTTTTTTTGTTGTTTGTGTTTTGTTCCTTTGGAAATGAGAAAAAAATGAAAGTAACTTATCCTGATGACTTTGGAGTGTAACATTCTTTGATTAACAATGGAGGTTTTTACCTGCCTATAAACTTGAAAGAGAAAGTGAAAGATGCAGACACAGACCCATTTTAATAGTCCTCGGAAAGACCAATCACATTATAAGCTCTGACTGAATGGCTATGCATATACTGCTATAATTATGACTGTGAATTCGCAATGAGATTATTAATAGCAGGAAAAACTAACTTTAATTATATGTTTTTCATGTTTACACTGGGCAGAGTCAAAACAACAGAGATCTTCTTGGTGGTGTAAGATGAAAGAGCTGCCCAGGACTTCAGCTGATATGTGATCAGGAAATCTGGAGTGAGCAGATTTACAGAAATGGACTGCATGCTCTCAGAGAAGGGGGTGGGTAGAACAAAGAGCTCAAAATATGTTTCAAGAAAGGGTAGTTTTGGGGAAAATTTTGAGGGAAATTTTGGGGATTTTACTCTCAATCTGTGCTGGGCTTTAATCCAACAAAGCTCCAGGTCCTTGAGAAGTGGCAAGGACATGACTAAAAGCAAGTCAGGTGGCCCTTTGTGTTTTGGAGCAACTGTTGTGAGGTTGGAAGGCATTAGTAATCTGTACCCATAGCTTTCTTTTTATCTTTGGGAAACTTGTAGAAGGCAGCAGTCTGGATGCATCTCTAGAGACAGCTTAACTTGCACAATGAACAGTTTAACAGAAGTGACAGCTTAGGTAAAATAGTGGGGGAAAATAAACCCAGAAAGGAAAGTGTCTGCATTTTGTGGGTGGAAAAGAGCACAGAATTTTCCCAGTGTCTGTGACTGTCTCTTTTAGCCATGAAACGTCTGCAGTCATTGGTGTTTTGCCTTCAAATCAATGGATTTTGCTCTTTTGTCAGGCAGGTTATACTGGCATTGCTTCTGATTTACAGAGATGTAGGAAGACAAAGAAGACACTTTCCTGACTCATTCCTGACTGATAATATAGAGCAACACTCTATATCATGGCAAACAAACAGAATAAGAATTTTTTAGTAGCATTGCTTTTTCTTTAAATTACAACAAATATAAGTACCCACGGCTTTTCATATAGATATTGCACTTTTTTTTTGTTTAAGTTGATTTGCATCTTGGGGTGCCATTTGTAATTTCTAATCAGAGAAAGGAAAAATAAGTGAACTTATTATGTGGTGCTTGTTGGAGCCAAGCAAACTTTTCCTTTGGAGATGACACATCAGTGCTGGGAAACATTCAGTAACTCAACAAAAATCCTGGTCTGTTGTGCACAGATCTTTGTGTATGAGCCATTTAGTGTGTGTGTGTATGTGTGTGCATATACATATATAGATATCTGTCTGTGTACCTATTTATTTTGTTTTACCTGTATTCTTCTGGTTTGCATAATTAAATGGAAGTGGGACAGCCAATGGGGTATTTACTGATAGCACCTACAAACAATGGTGAGCAAATTTCAAGGCTGTTGTTTTGCAAGGGAGGAGTTAATTTCCATTTCTTTCTGCCATAGTTTTAAGATTATTCATGTGTTTTAATGACATCCTACCCTTTAAAAATAGTTTAACGTACATGAGATGCTAGATTAACACTCAGTGCTTGCAATCATGCTGCTTTGACCAAAGTGGACCTCCTCATCACAGTGGGATAGATTTCATGCCTTTTTTTAAGAGAAGGAAGTGAACACATCTGTTCTTCACACCAAAAAAATACTAATATTTGTTTCTTCAATGCTGGGATCTCTGAAAAGAACTCTCTCTGTGACAAATAGTGTAGCCATAAAGTAGTTCCTTGCCTCTTCATTTGTGTGTCCAATTAAAATGCAAAGGTACCACAAAACAAAGAGAAGGTGGCAACACATACCCCCATTCCCTTTTCTTCTGAATATGGCAAACAAACTTTGCAGCACTTTTCTACGTTTCAAGATGGAGATATACCAGACCTCACTTGAACATTTTAGAAATCATAATCCAGTGATGAAGGGGAGCAGAAGCACATCGGTGTCCTTGCTGCTAAAAGGCACATGAAAGGGCTGTATTTGGCATCTAATACCTTCTGTGCTATACCTTGCTCTAAACAGTAATTTTGGAAGAGCAAAGCAGGAGCCTTCCTTGGACTCTTTATGCATGTCTTTCTCCTGTCCACAGAGCAGCTGTCTGCATGCTAACTAACACCACGAAGGAGGTGGGGGCTCTGTAAAGATCATCCTGGTTTCTATTGTTCTCTGTAGTCACAGGAAAATGAACACAGCCTCTCAAAAAGTTCCCTCCCACGGGAAGATACTCAAGGAGAGAAAATTGCTATGAATTTGCCCTCTACTTCAGACACTTACTTGCTCACACAGTTCTAAAGTTGTCAAATGTATTTATACATATAAAATAGCAAATGTTTGATAGTGCCTTTTGTCCCCTGGGACAAGATCATCTGCATATTGCCGACGGGACTTTAGGCACTGTGTAAGCATGAGTGTTACATGACAACAGCAGGCACATCTATCCTGCCCTGGACCTAAGCAGGTTAGTCCACCTGTGACAAGATAAAATTGGACAGAGCTCTGACTTCAGGGCCAGCAGCCGAGGAGTTGAACTGCCCCACAAATGTTATGGTTTGAGGCATTTAGGGAGTGTCTGCACCCTGCTCCGTGTTCTGTGACTCCCAGGAAGGCTGGCACAGCAATGCCTGTCTTCCTGGGGGAAGTAACTGAAAAATGTCATCTTTGAATTTTGTTTTTAAGTGGCTGGAGAAAGGAGACAGTTAATTTTCTGTCCATTGCTCTTTTTTTTTTTTCCTCTGAAACTAACATGACATACTTAGAAACTGTCTGGGCAAAGAAATGTTACTTAAAATTACAATTTGATGAAGTGGGAGAAAGGGAGAAATTCTGTTCCTAGATATTTGCCAAAAGCTCTGCCCCTTCCTATTTCAATTGTGGCCCAACATTTCTCTCTAAAATTACAGGCAAGTACGACTCACTAGTCACAATGTGTTTTGTGCCACACCTACCTGGTAGGTTCCCTGCCACCACAGGGGATGTAGAGACCTGCCAGAGGCTTCTGGTTCTATTCATGGGCTTGAAAAAGTGATCCAGCAATGAGAACTGCTCAGGACATAGCCCTGGCACCAATCCCATGACATCCTAGGTGTGACTGGACAGGAACTCTCCTTTTAAATGCAGCAGAAAGCTGAGTGCCTCCATATGATATTAACAGGACTAGAGACCTTTGCAGATTAACTCAGTGCAGTTTAGTTAATTTTAGTGTTGCTACCCAAATTTTCAGCAGAAATTTTAGTATTGAAAAGGATTTTCTTCTAGTTGCGTCAAGTCTAAAATAAAATACTCTTTCTGCCTTGAAGAAATATGAAGGAAATAAAAAGAGAAAACTGGATTATAGGATTCTATACAGGATAAATTTGCACCCAGCAAAAAATGAAAACCCAAGAGTCTGCAATAAAGCAAACACCTGCCTAACAAAAGTGTGCTGAAGAAGGATGTTTTAGGCAGCATCAGGCACATCGGTGAAGCCCCAAAAGAGAAGAAGCAAAAACCTCAGTCATAACTGGCAGCAAATAAAAGGTTGTTAACCACATGGAGATCTGTCTTTGGACACTGCCAAATTGAAAACTGAACGGAACATAATTTTGAAGATTATAACTGGAGAGATGATTAGAGGCATGGGGGAAGCTTTTTCAAGGACTTACTAAGGAAATGGGATTGTAATTAGAAAAGGAAATGGAATCAAGAGAAGATTTCTAAAAGGTGAAGAGAAAAGGCTTTTGTAAATAGTAAAAACACATGTTAAGAAGCCAAATTGACAACACAATGTTAGTGTGAGTTCACTTGTAATTTTTAGCCTGGAAATGATAGAGAAGTGCATTTTCAATCTAATTACTTGAAAATTTATTTCACTTTTGCAGCTCTATCAGAAATGGCTTATAAGATTCTACACTTGTGAGAAAATGGAGATGGTCTCTCAGTCCTGGAGTGGCCTGATCTGGCCAATATTGCAGATGTGCTCATTTCCATGTGTGCATTCCCCCACTGATTTCACTGATTTGCATAAGAACATTTGTAAGACTAGAGCACTGAATAAGTAGTGGGGTCTCTTTTATGTCTTGTTTGGTTTTTGTTTGGTTGATCTTTTGTTTGTTTGTTTGTTTGGTTGGTTGGTTTGGTTTGGTTTTTCCCCCATAAAGACAATTTTAAGAGAAGCAAACATATCTGATTAGATATAAGGAAGAAATGAGGCTGATGAGGCACTGGCAAAAATTGCCTGGAGAAGCTGTGGATGCCCATCTCTGGAAGTATTCAAGGCCAAGTTGGATGGAGCTCTTGTAGAAAGTGTTCGTGTTCATATCTGGGAACAAAATTATCTTTAATGGTTCTTCCAACCCAAGCCATTCTATGATTCTAAGATTTTTAATGAAATGTTTCATATATAGTTCCTTACACAACAGTCACCCAGAACACCAGCTCACTCTGGAAGTCTAAATGGAGAGGTAATGAAAAGAGGTAAGTGAAAACCACAGTTCCTGATCAGCACAAGAGCAGATTTTGCATGAGACCTCCATCACGTGAGTAACACAGGGCCTCTCCTTTGTGGAATTTCCTAGCTGAAAGGGAAAGCAGACCATAGAGGACAATGAAGCTGAAATCCCCACTGCCACTTGGGGTGCAACACAGCCCCTAGCCATCTCTGTCTGGTGTGATCCTTGGGTTCTCCTAAGTCTCTTCTAAACTGTAGTAAAGACCAGCAGCTTGGGGAATCAAAAGTTGGCCTTCACATTTGTCTGGGTTTTTCGAAAAAAGAACTAATGGATTTCCATGACTCTGTGCTGGAAAATTTCACTTTTAGAACATGGCCTTAGTGGTCCAGGGAGTCTGTGTGGGTTGTCTGCCCTGAAACAAACCCAGATTTAGGGACGTGCAAGCTGGAGAATTACTGACTTTACTCCTGAAGAAGTCAGTAACTGCAGTCTGTGTTCTTGTGAAAGCTGGGATCAGTACTGGTCACGAGAGTATTTGTTATGGCAACAGCATGCAGAAAGCAAGAAGTGAGGGTAGGCAAATCCCATTGATAAAATCCCAAGAGCATCTCCAGTTCATAATTGGTGAACATTCATGGCCTCATCCCAAACTTGGCTCTTCAGGTAATGCTGATATAATATTTCTTATCAGAGCATATGATTCACCCAGGTACATCTTGCATAATCCTTTTCCCAAACAGCCATAGAAACCTGTTGTTTCACTGTGCAATGAAAAGGTGGCAGGAAAAGGGGATTTTATGTTTGCTGGGTTCAGCTGACACGTCTCCATATCAGCTCACTGCAGATTACTAATGTACACTTGGGATAAATTAAGTGACTGAAGTGAAGTGTGTAAACCCATCCACAGCAAACACATTGCCTTGTGGAGTATATTTGCAGAGATTATGATTATTGTTTGAGTTTAAAAAAATAAATAAAGGAGTACTTTTCTATATGCTGTATCCTGCCTTTGAGGTGGTGAAAACTTCATAATCCAGTGAGTTGAACTCCAGAGCAAATGTTGGGAGGCTTAGGATCTACATGGCCTTACTGATGGCCTACCTTGGGCACGTCTGGCCATGAATGCTGATCCTGGCTGGCGGTATCAGAGCAGCTCTGAACAGGCTGCGTGTCTACATCGTCTAGTGCTGTACCTCGCAGAGATACTAATTGGGTCCTGGAAGCAATATAGGCATGGCAGCATGTTGCTGTGTCAAGCTAATTAGTGGTGCTTCTAACAAGCACAGGTGCAGCAGCAGGTTGACATGGCTCTGGTGTTGCCTGTTCAGAGCTACCCCGGCTGCCTCTGCCCTGAGCTCTGCACAACGGCAGAGCTGTCACCTTTCTCACACCATTAACCCTCCTGGGCAAAAATGAGGTGGATTTGAAGCGAGTGGAAGATTTTGTTATATACATATGTGCAGTGCCTTAGATTCTCCATCTGTGAAGCTGGGCATAATAAAATGCATCTGCCTCTGCAAATCACTGAAAATCTACAAATGAAAAGTGCTGCATGTTGTCAGTGTTAGGATCTCTTAATTCTTACTCTTCATTATACACTTTTCCTTGATTTATAACATGTGTGCTGAGACAGAGGTCGTGAATTTCAACCTACCAAAAAAAAAAAAAAAAAGAAAAATAGAAGAACATTGGAAGGGGAAGTAAAAAGCAACTGAGCACTGAACAAAATACGAGCTGAGTTTGTATTATTTATACAGTTTTGTATTCTGACTACTGCCAAGCACATGAAAGTTGAAGCACAGTTCCCTGTGCTTTAGAACAGGGAGAAAGTAACAGCAGAAACTGAAGCAGGATGGTTGAAATCGCAGGTGGGAGAATAATTTATAATGGATAATTTATTCAACAAAATTTTCCTCTTAGCTCTTCACAAATTATTCTAAAACAGATTGCTGTTTTCTCAGATTCACTTGTTATGTGAAACTATTTACTGAACAATTCTTTTAAGTTGTTTGTGAATTTAAATTGTAGAAAGTGGGTATGCTTTTGATTTGACAAAAAACCTCCACAGAGCATGCTTTTGTGAGCTGACTTGGATTGATGCTGCCTTCCCTGGCCTTCATCTGCCTCCACATAGCTCCACGAAGGTTTGGATCCTTCTCTAGTGGGACACCTTCTCAGAAGAGAGCTAGATCAGCATTTCTGGCACCCAGTCCTAATTCCTGACCATTTTGTTTCTTAACACTTTGCCAGCAGAGGGGTAAAATACCCCTTTAATATTTCACAAGAGTGATGCAGAGAGCCTCCTGCCTGAAAGGTTGTTTGTTTTTCCAGCCGTTTCATCTGCTCTGACAGAAGCGTAACCTCTCTTTCCCCAGCCTATGCCTTCTTAAAGTCCTTCTCTCAGCCTTTGCAGCTACAGCCACGTCATTCTTGTTCACCTCTGGTCTCCTTCATCCATCTCTTTACCCTTACCATGAATAATTGTTTGGGGAGGTTTCTGAGACTCGAGGACCAGATACTGGTTTGCATTGGATGTGGGGGCTTTGAACACACTGATCTGATGATTCTGGAGAAAGCATTTGAATAAAAAAGCTTTTCCTTCTCATCAGCTGAGCTAAAGTTGTTCCTTCCCTTATGGTACAATATGAGGGGAAGATGCGGAGGCATTAGCCATGTGGCTAGCCCACATGCCAGGTGGCTATTTTGTCACCATGCCATCAGCACTGGTATCCCCTGTCCGTAAACAAGAATAGGTATGCCCATGCTGGCCTGTGAGTGAACCCGATTTTCAGCAGTTGTGGGGAGGGGTAGAAAGGTTTTCCGGTGTATGAGCTAGTAATGATCCATCTGCAGAACGTGCCACTTGCTTTCTTTTGCGTGGGATGGTAAGAGATCAATTAGAGCAAGAAAGTTCATAGCCCACTTAAGAAGCAATATTCCCCTTTTATCTCATTTCCTTCTCAGGTTTCTACCCTTTTACAGCTGCGTGGCTGGTGTGCTAAATGCTAATGTGAAAGTACTTTATACAGTGCCAAGCAGACATTCTTGTGGAAATGAATTCTCCCTTCTCACATTTGTCTCTTGCTTTCTCACCTCCCTACCCGGCTGATCTGATAGTCCCTTGGTATTTAGGGACAATCCTCGAGGTGCCTGGCCAGCCGCCCGTGCCTGCAGACAGCCTGATGTTTGCCTAGTTCAGAGAAGGTTTGCTGCAGTCTCTTTATTTTTCCAGGCAGGCAAGGATTAAATAGTCTTTTTTTTTTATCACAAAAAGAGGTAACTGGTATTTGATCAGCAGCTTAAATGACTGAACAGACTTTGCTGGATAAAATATTCAGCAGGTTTTTTGTGGTTTTGGTTTTTTTTTTCCTTTCAGTCATTCACATTTGTTTGTGATTTCCCTCTGCCCTTTTAAACTACCTCTTCTCGGTGATTATTGGTCTAATTGTATCTAGTCTATTTAGGTTCTTGTATTAAGCTCATCACTGTGGTGTCTGAACATCAGATCAATGCCATGTAATTACAGTCACACAGAGCACAATCAACAATTATCAGTGATCACTTTTCAGATCTTGCAACAAAGAAATGCTATCTGAGACATTGCTGCAGGATTTCAGATTTCCAAATATTTGCACTTCTAATTAAGCAGATGGAAGACCTGCTGGTAATGAGAAAACAGGTCTCAGAACTTCTTCCATAGCTAATTTCTGCCCAGACCAAAATAAATTATGCTGCAACAATTCTTTTCCAAGGTAAATAACACAACACACCACTTGGCAAAATGCCTCACAACAACAAAAAACCCAAGAAGTGTTTAAAGGTATTGCACTCAGTGGGAGATTTTCACACCACAGTAATAAATGCAACACAGCAAAAACCTACAGCTAGAAGAAGGGAATGCCTTCTTATCTAACTGCTCTGGAGGATATTTGCTGATCAATCCTATGAAAGGATGATATGCTTCTCTGTGTGTCCAGGGGATGAAATAACAAGCCTGAAGGCAATAATGCTCTCATATCATGTTTGAGAATTTTACAAATACAGCATGAAGCTCTGTGACTCAGTCTGAATGGAATTTTTCTCAGCACATGAATTTTACATGATATTTCTATACTAGCTCTTCTGGGCAGTTTTCCTAACAGTGCAATGTTAGTTTTAGGTGCATTTTTATCATATTGGTAAATACCATGATTCATTTTGTGAAATGCGTGAGAAAGGGTAGCAAACCTGAAAATTTGAAAATTACCAGGATATTTGATTTGTCTCTTTTTTACTGCTGCAAACTTTCAAATGCCTTTTGTTTGGAAGGAAGAAATAAAAAAAGCAAAAAAAATAAAACGAGTTTAGTGAAATCTTCACATGTGCTTTGCTTTTTTAACTTTTTTTTCTTCCCATGGTCTCTCCTTAGACTTTAAATTCTGCTTCTTGTTAAAGAAATATCCTTATGTTCTGTATTAATTAAAAAAGAAAAATAAAATAGAAAGGTATGATTTTTTGTTTGTTTTTTTGGCAACAACACAAAAAGTCCATGTCTTTTTGCTATTCCCAAATCTCTAAAAGCAACAGTTCCTGTTATTATCAAATCTCCATATAGAAAACTGGTATGCTTGTGGGGGTGTAATAGTACAGTCTGATATTCTTGTAATACCAGTTTTCTATAAATAGGATAATCTGTTATTTATCATTGGAACTATTCATTAAAATAAAAAATACATATACAGTATGGGCATCTGTTACTAGATTTTTAGTTGACTGGCAGTTTTAAATCCATTTAGCCAATGCTAAGTGGAACTTACTGGAATATAAGCCTTTTCAATAAGTCTTTTCAGCTTATTCCTGATGTGTTCTTATGCCCTTTCTCATGATCTTTGGAAATGTATTTGTTTTTTAAAGATTGACTCTTGGAGTCAGGTGAGTACACAAAAATTGCAGCGTCTATTAGAAACAAAAGTTTTCATTGTACAGAAGAAAGCTGAAAATTAGACTCTTTTAGAGTTCAAAAGGAGTGTAAGAAGAATACAAAAGACTTTTTTTTTTACATAAAGGCTTATTTTTAAGTTATTCCAAAGGCTTTAGGAGGTCAGGCCAAGAGGTTTTTCCTATTTGGATTTTGTAACAATTTTAATAATATACTGTTTTTTAAAATCTGCAGTACTGTTGAAATCTTACTGTCCAATGCCCTAGGATTACATATTAGTAGTTCCTTATCATAGGGGCTACCACACTTCAGCATGTTTACCACACTGTTATTTTAAGCATAAAGCATCCACCCTTGGCAATGAACTATGGAAGGTCAATGTGCATAAGCTACCTATGTGATCGCATTTGAATTTACCTCTACATCTTAAACCCCCATATTAATATTTTTTCTCAGATCTCCAATGCGACTCAAATAAATAGCCGACCTCTCAGCAGTGGAGCGCCACTTACATGGCAGCCAAAACCAGCTGAAAACTGACAAAGTATTAAAGAACATTTTTATACTCTGAAATTACTTGTATTGATAATTCTAAGGTTTCCACTCCAAATTTGTCCTTTTAATTTTTTCAAAGTTTTGAATAGTGCTCTAATGCTGGTATTCACTGGTGTGGATTTTAAAGACAGACTGGGAGAGAATTTTTCCCTCAGTGTCTCTTCTGCTTGTGGATGGGAGTTTGATCACTTTCTGTTGTCAGCATTTGTTTTCTTTTCTACTTGATGCACGTCTTCTGCGTAATAAATAACATAATTTCAGCTCTTACGGCTTCAGATGGCACAGTGCCCTCTGCTCGAACTCTTTGGAGAGGGAAATACTCCAGCTTACCGTCAGAGTTTCATTTGCAAGCTTTACTTTACCTTAGCCTTATTTTAAAAATTTCAAAGCTTTGCCTCCACAAATCAGGTTAAACTGTACATTACAAGGGAACTGCTTGACCTTGAAGCAATCCGTTTTGAGGCAGAGGTGACGAAGGGGTTGGCAGGCAGGATTTACTGCGCTCTGAGGAATGCAGAGGGAGCACATGAACATAAATATACAGAGAAACAGGAGCGGGAATCGCAGATGGATCTGGCAGATAAGACTTGGGCCTGTATCTGTAAGTAGGTCGAAAGTGTGATGGTATCATCTCCAATGGAAATACAATTCAAAATCTTGTTTGGATGGTATATGATGCCAGACAAGCTTCATTGGACAGATAAAACATTATCACCGTTATTCTGGTAAGACTGCAGAGTAAGTAGGATACTCAACATATATTACATGCTTGAGAGTTTGGGGCAAAATGTGTAAGGTAACTGGAAATATTTCACAGAAAACACTGAACTGTGCCAAAGCTGGAGGGGGCTGTGGGATAAAGGACTTGAAGAGCTGCTCACTGAGGCCCATGGCAGCAAAATAAGGCTGGTAGCAGGGTTAGGTGCCCACGTAAAAACTTCTGGATGTGACACATCGGGGATGACGATCCTGGTTGTTATTCCTCAAAGCAAGAGGAAGAAATGACAAGCAGAAAGGGTTGGATGTTTTTTAGCTGGTAGTTTAACCCCAAGGAAACAAAGCAGAGGTCACAGTGCCCTGTATCTATATATAAAAAAAGGGAGACCCTCCTCATTAAAACTGAGTGGGTGATGTGCTGGTGTGCCTATTTAAGGAAATAATTTTTGTTTGCTGGATATGATTTTCCAGTGCGTTCCCTGGACTGATGAGCAGGCATTGTTGTGATCAACTCTTTCAATGCTCTAGTACTTTCTTGCTGGAATGAATGTAGTGGAAGTCAGAATGCCTTTTTTTTTTTTTTTTTCCAGTAAGACCTTGCTTTTTTGTAAGTTCTTGCCAGGTAGAAACCCCAAACAACCCTCCCCACTTCCATCCTTATTGTACCCCCATGTGCTGGCAGCCCACCTCTGCTTTCTGCAGCTCTCATCCCTCTTTGGTCTACAGCTCTCTGTCATACTTCTTTCAAGGTCTTCAGGGTTTCAGCTGCCCCAGAAAGTGGAACAAAAAAGCATGCTGAAAACATTGAAAGAGAGGTCTGGAGGAGAGAAATGAAAGGAGATGAGTAGGCGTGGGAAAAGGAGACAGAACAAGCACAGCTGTAGAGTCAGAACAGACTACATATTTATTTTCTTTAAAAAGGTAAGTGATTATGTTTTGAAAAGCTCCTGCTGTTGTTCTTTCCAGAAGTAAAGCCCTTTATTTGAGCTTTTTTCATTCTCCTGACTCTTTTTTCCTTTCTCTCACTCTCTATATTAAAGGTTTAGAATGTGACCTTTCAGAACATGGTTGTTGGATTTTTGGGCCCTTGGAAGATAGTGGCTTATTATGTACATATTTGCATAATGAGTTAATTAGGCATAATATGTGGTTAAAATTAACTACACTGCACTCTTTTTATAGAAAGTCAGCACAGATTTCTACAAAGTGTCTCCTTAGACACCCTCTTGGGGGCCTGTTAGGATTCCCTGCCCACTTTCACTTGTCACTAACTTCTGGTGATTAATTTGTGAACTCTGACACTTCATCTATGCAGATTATACGTACAAAACCCCCATACTCTGGAATTTTTGGGCTATGTAACAATCTAGTTTTATATTTATTAAAAAAGAGGGAAAGAAATGCAAGCCCAGGTGATCACAATGAAGGATTTGACAATGCCATCAAAATCCATCTGAAAGGCACAGAAATTAAAAAAAAAAAAAAAAGGAAAATCCACGTTTGTTGTTTTTTAATGTTTTCTGTACTCCTGTGACAGCCATGTTACCTGTCCTTCCCATTTGGAGATGCAATGCCACTGTGAGTAATATTGAGACTTATGAAGCTGTTTCATTTTTTTATGTCCAATCTGTGTTGTCTATCACTGTGGACCTGTGGTCCTCAAGGTGTTCTACATTGACCCTCTTAGCTCTCCCCAAGCATGGTAAGGTTGATTTCTGGTGACATGTTCACTGTATAAGACAGGACAAAGTGATTGCCTAATATTTAATGTTACCTCTACCATTTGAAATTGGCCCTACTTTGATCAGAAAACAATCACAGGGCCCTGTGAGGGGCCCTTCATACCTCAATTATTCTATAAATCTCTAGATATTTGTACTGTGGAATGTGTGATGAGTACTAATGCTGTAGCCATGGCTATCACTCTTCACTGGATGACAGAAAGTAGGCTGCAGACCTGGATTCTCTGAAAGAAAGCTAAAGCTCCAAATATCTCTGCCTCTTGGTTCTCTTAGGCATGGTGAAGGACAACCTAGACCAGCAGATTTTTCTGCCTTTTCAAATGTACAGGCTTACTCCATGGTTCTAACACTATTATGCAGACATATCCCAACATCTCCCTCCTGGCATTGCATTTCCAGTCATCTGTGTGTTGCGGGTCTACACTACGTGCACCTGCTGTTATATTGTTTGCTCCAGGTAATGTAAGGAGAGCTCTGAGTAAGAGGAAGTAACTTTAGCTGTGTGTCTTTCCTCTCACTGATCATACACCTTGCTATTTTCTTACCATCCCTTTCTCTTTCGGGCATGTAAAGCTCCTCTGGGAAAACACTGGCCACTGCCCGAGACAGTATGCTAGAGTAGATGGAGTGACAGCCTAATGCATTTAAACAACATCTAGGTAAGAACTGAATCCAAAGTAGAATTTAGAAAGCAGTCCTAAAGGCACACTCACCATTTTTTCCTCTATTAAAATCCAGAAAAGGAAAACCTGCTTTTAGTTAATCCTCAGTTTTCAGTGTTTTGCACTGCAGGACAAATAGATGGCTGGTAACCAAAGCTGCTATATGCCACCGTGGAGGGACACAAACACAATTCTGTATTTTTATTTATATAGCAGCTGCTTTCCATAGGCCACTCTCTGGCCTCAGAAACAAAGGTGGATGAATCATATTGTTTCGATGCAGTGAAATAATTGAAGAAATGTAAATTGGATTGCAGTTTTTCTTCAAACAGTTTATCCTTATAGCCATTAGCCTGAAATCTGGAACAGGTGTATGTCTCCTGAACAAGAGAAAAACTGCATAGACAAAACCACTGGCCATTGAACAATAATCTGTAGTTGCAAAAAATTAAGTATTTTCCATTTACTTTTGAGTAAGATACATTATGCTAACTTTGCATCACAGCCTCTTTAAACAGAGATTAAAAAGTATAGTCATTGAGCTGTACAGTTAGTTGTTTAGACACCATAGAAAAATTTCATGAGTGAGACAGGAAGGGAGAAAATCATTCTGCAAAGGTCATAAGAAAAATGTATGATTTTCATATATTTGCTGCAGTGTTTGCCAGGGTGTTTTTGCTCAAATTCTGACTTGGGGATTAGGAGGTTCTTCCCAAGGAATGGCACTGCTGCTGAGTGAAGCAAAGATTTTCCACTTTCTTGTATAAGAAAATCTCCAAGATGAAAAGGAGATGTAATGGTTTATAAACTGGCTAATTCCAGAAGAGTACATTAGTGAAGAATATGCCATTGAGTTTCCATGGGTAGAAAATCCACTGTTGGCAGAATCAGCAAACAGCTGGAAAATTTCAGAAAAAAAGCTTTTAATTAAAAAATATAGGTCAATTGAGATGGACATCTTTTGTGGAACTGTACTACTTCTGAAAAAACTTCCATTGCATAACATTTCCAATGACAGAGTGGATTTCTTTGTCTCTTTTTCACACTGGAGTGACAGAAATTATTTCTTCTGCATTCCTTAGCACGTGTGCTCTAAGGACTCTCATCTAGTAATTCCACTCTCTGCGTAATTCCCATCTCAGCTGTGAACTTTGGACACTAGTTTCATATGGGATTAAAAGCAGGTCTTGTGCCAGGGCATTTTCATGTTCCGTTTCAAATGGGGGAAAGAAAAAAGGAGTATAGATCAGTGCTTATGCTGTTAGTAAGGAATTTGAGTCCTTATTCTCCTGTTTCCTAGCTACAACTATTATTACAGAAACCTAGAAGACTTCTGATTTATCTCAGATATTTTCACTGGGCAGGGAAAAGATTTTTTTTGTCCATTAACACTTTAGGAAGTTCCAAAGATGTGCTGATTGAACAGGATGTCCCACTGTCCTTTCCTTAGCTGTCTGTAGAAAAGCATGATTTTATAACTCAAGAAAGCCTCTCTGTTCCCTAGATAAAAAAAAAAAAAAAAAGGAAAGAGAATAATAAGACAACGTGGATTTGGATCCACAAATGCCCCATTATAGTTTTTTGAAACTCTTCAGAGGATTCTGTGCTTGAGAGAGATGGAAGTATAGTGTAGTCAACCATATCACAGGGAGACAACCCAAAAGAGACATGTATGAAGGAAAAAACTGCAAGTAAGAAAAACAGGTTTTCAGAAATCAACATGAAAACAGAATCTGCTATAATCATCCTGAAAGGGACAGATGTTGGCTTTCCACCCTCAGCTCGTCTGGCCTATTCTGTCTCTGAATGCTGAAGCTCACAACGCTTTTTTTCCCTCCAATTTCAGAAGTGTCAGACAGGAGACACAGTGCCAGTGAAAAAACTTATACCGATCTCTTGTTAGCTAACTGCGGCGTTTTGTTTCACAGTTACATGTCTGCACAAGCCGTCATTGTGTCAGTCATAATTACCATCTATTCAGTGGCTCCCTTCAGGTTTCATCACCTTTGCAGTATTAAGCAGCCAGCTGCAGGAAGCAGTCAGCTGCCCTGGAGCAGCAACCGTCAGCCTCTGGATTTCAGGGTATAATTGCTGCCTGCAAACAGCTCCCTCCTTCCTGCATAAAACCCAATCCACTCTTTTTTTTTTAATTTGGCAAAGATCAGAGCCCCATCAAATGCACTTTTTGCCTGGCATAAGATAGACCCTCTCTTCTGCAGGGACAACACAGCATGGACAGGATGGGAGACTGTGCAGCTATGAGTCTGTGCCACTGTGTGCCACACATGAAAATGTGGCCCAGCACTCCTAATTGGAAAGTGGCTTCAGCTTGCCTGTAAACCCCTTTTTCTCTCTACTGTGAAACAATTGAGCTTACCTCTAGCACTGAAGCCTAACTGCAACATCCTTGATGACCCTCAGATGTGGGAGATTACTCTTCTGAGAAAAACTTTGGAGTACCCGTGTCGAAACTTACTTTTCAAGAGCTATGCTGTTGTGGAAGGACAGGTAGATAAGTCCTCATCTGGGCCAGACAGGCAGAAAGAAATGGTAATATGAAACCCTGGAAGCTTGGAGGCAGTTTCAGAGCATTCCTGTCAGGCTGCTGCATGGTTTCACATGCCAACTGCCTTTCCTGTCTTGCCATCCTGTTTACCATGTTTTATAAATTCAGCTTTGGCTGCATGACCCAGACCAGCAGGCCTGCCAACAATCATGTTGCATTTTGTTAACTGCTTATGACTTCTGGACAGTGTGCTGCTGTGATTGTCACACTCTTTAACTTAAACATATGGCACATGGAGACACAAACTACTCCAGAATGCAGCTTTCCATGATAGATTTTTACATACCAATTGCAGATACTATTTGTGGCTGCTGGGATTGGTGTGGTCTAATCCTGGAAGCAGAGAAAATCCTCTACTCTGATAAGTACCTGGCATGCTGGGTTTCTTTGGCTCCATTAGGAAAGCCAAAGATGCTGTCAGACTTTTCCCAATCCAACAGAAATGTTACCAAGCTGGGCTAAGTATGTGTATCATGTTGGAGAGAGAAGAATGACAATAAAAGCTAGGTGGGACTAAAAAATTTTGATAGGCTAACTGAGGAGAAGAGCTATTTCATTTGTATCAGAAATGAGAAGGAATTTAGAGATGCAAAAGTTCTGCCTGATTAAGGTCCTCACATAGTGAAGTTTATAGCATATTTTTCCCTACAACATTTTCTGGGAAATTCTCTGAGGTCCTTCCTGCATATGAGACTTTCTGACACAACTTTGAGACCAAGTCACCATAAGAAAACATAAAGCTGTCAAATATTAAAGCTAATATTCAAATAAGCAAACAGAAAGCATAACCTCCTCCAAATATGTGCAAACATTCCTCCAAAGTTGCATAACCCATCTGTGTGCTGCAGGAGATCTCTTAATTTCTTTTCTTCATATAAGTTGATTCTTCTTTAGTTTTGAGTCTGAATCAGAGAAAAAGATTCTAAGGGATTTTACATGAGTTTCTTACCACAAAACTCTAGATTGACAATCAAACTCTCAACTGAAAATAGATACAGTTTGAAGAGAAGGAACTGGATAATGATCATTGTCCCCCTTTTTTTTTTGATGAGGCAAAACATGGCACAAATTTGAGGGAGGGAAAACCTGGAGGAGAAATGGGTTTTAATTTCATAGAGACATATTGCACTCTTCAAATTCATGTATTTTCCACCAGACTTGCTGGATTTGAAAAGATGCAAGAGATACAGCAATAAAACCATCCAACTTCACCAATCTCTTTAATGTAGAAGGGTTAATTATGAATCTTCAAGTAGAATATCTGAGCAGCTGTTAGACTTCACCAACTGCTGCTTTCACTTGTAATAATGTTTTATATTGCCAAACCACATTGTGATGCATTGGCATGAGGAACATTAGTTTCAGATCCACTGTAAGCTAGGTCATGGGAAATATCTAAAACCTTTTGGCATTTCAAGCTTTTGAAGTGCTGTGATCCACCATGGTATATTGTCACAAGAAAAAATTATATATGTAAGTGGTCAGTACTGACACCACTTTTCTTCATTTTCCTTGGCCCATTGACCTACATTCAGTCCTGAAACTCTCCTTTCCTCATATTCCTTTCTTACTAGTGTATGCCTCTCTTGATTTCTTTTAAAAGTAAAAGAGATTACAATAACATTCAGAAATTAAAACAAGTGTAGTTTAAGTTCTGAGTGTTATTGTAAAGAACTATGCTTGTCTAAATTTACCTCTTCACAGTCAGCTTCTCTTCTGCCATCCATCCCATGCAAGTGCAGTGTTATCCTATTGTCCCACTTTGCTCTCAATTTGGAACAAGCTATGAGCTTGTTCATGAGTGTTATTTCTCTTGTGAAGCTAGTGGACTGGAGTGGAAATTGACTCAGTACATTGATAGAAGTGGAATGGACTGGAAAAGAAGAAATTAGTGAATAACAATTGCTAAGGTGCCCAACTAATCTAAGTACATTTCATAGTTGAAGAGCCTTGAGCTAAGTATGGACCAGAATCCCAATTGTGAATAAACTGGAATTGCAGGAAAGCTCAAATCAAGATCCTGCTATCTGCTCTTTTCTAGAAATACATCAAAAGCACTCAATAAAACAGCAAATGCACATAACCCATCTGTAGCTTTTTTCATGGGACAATAGGAAAGTGTAACTGAATGGTTCTAAGGATCCTCTTACCTGGTAGTTAAATGGGAGTACATGAGATACGCACAAAACATTTTATTAAGCATTTTTTATTTGCTTTTACCAAGAGCACTTTTATGAAGTCCAGTCTGGCTCTGGATGAAGAGAAACTGTTTGGAAACAGCTGGTTGTTAGTGAGCCAAACCAAACCTGGACATGGTGTGATGTGACTGTATTTTTGCTGAAAGCTCACTAGGATGCTATGTCAGACAAATGTGCTCCTACAGTACAGGTGGCAGGAAAGGCTTGGCCATATGGAGAAGCATTGCTGTTGCTGTCACTGCCAAAAGCTGTACTAGATGCCCCACAAAACAGAAAGAGGATTTACTGCAGTTGAAGGGGCTTGTTAACTCTGTTGGTCATAAGATAATGAAAGGAAAAATGTTTTCCTTCATTAAAAGAAGCAGAAAGTGTGATGTTAGCTAAAAAGTGGTCACTATAAAGTGAATGATGCAGTTATGTAGGAAAGGAGCTACAGGAAGGCCTTATCAGTATTGCAGCCAAGATAAAGCATTTGCCACTCTGTCCCCTCTATCTTCTCTGAGCATATCAGCAGTGAGATCGTGCCTATTGTCACTCTTACCATGAGTTATGTGATTCTTTCACTTTTGAACTTGGCTCTGGCTTGTGATGCCCTGTGTCACTCAGAGTTACACAGTAACTGAGTGAATTTGTATCCGCAGACACAGCAATGAAGACGGTGACCTTCCAGCTTTTCAATTCTACCCCCAATCAGAGAGGGATTTATTTCCTGATAGGAGTGTAAAATTTAGAGAAAATGCAGTTTAAAGCTTCAGATAGTTGCTGGGTATCATCCTGTCTAAACTTAACCACACACCAAAGACAGCCCAGATAGGCAGAGACACCTCAGACATCCCTCACATGATACCACTGCACAGCAGTTAACTTTCATCACAGGGAGAAAGACCATTTTAGGCCTTTCAAAACACGTGGAGGAACTTTTCTGCTCAGACAAAGTTGTCCAGGGAGCTGAAGCAGAATTGGGATAATCCTCCTCAGAGCCCTTGACTCTGCCATTTCTTCATGCGCACGCTGGTGCCCTGAGGGGAGGTGGCTTGCCAGGAGCAGGCTTCACAGCCTCTTCATGTACCTGTGAGGAGTTTTCATACTGACAGGTGTAACCAGCTTATTGATTAGGCCCTGACTGAATGTGTTGGCTTAGCCCAAGTCAGCTGCAGTTCTTCCACAGAAATGTGTTTGCCAATGACTTACTTGCTGTGGCATCTCAAGAGGTCATCTAGACTGAACCCGCTACACCTAAACTACCCTTGAAAGGCATTTGTGAAGCCTGTTCTTAAGAGGCATGAGAAGTAAAGATTTCACATCCCCTTCAGCAATTGATTTCTCTGCTAACCTCTCTCCACAGTTTCCCTAAGGTATTTTAAAGTGCTTAATCTAAATCCTAAAGCCAATAATAGCCACATGGACAGGATCCAAAAATAGCACTGACAATGGGTGTTAACACCAGTTCAGTAACCTTAAGCTCCAGATTGTCTGCATACAATTGTTTGATGGTCACACCAGACTGGGCTGGCACCAAGCAGCAACCTGTAGGCAAAGTTATGCCATGGCTTCCAGGGGAAGTAGAGCTTCCCATCACTCCTATGTCTGCCTAGAAGTTTGTTAGGTAAGAGCACGGACAGAAAAACTTATTTCCCTACAGCAATCCACACAGGAAGTTCAGGATTGTGTTGCAGCCTGAGGCAATGATAAAGGGATGTCTTGGGCATGCTCTGAGCCTGCACCGAACAGTGGAAGGAAAAGACTTTTTTTGCCAGGAAGGCTGGCTGCTCTGAGGAGAATAGTTCCGAGGTGGGAATGTGGCTTCGGGTGTTTGAATTAATTCCCCTAGAGCCCACTAGGATGTCTCCACAAGGCATTGTGTATGACCATATGGATGGAGAGTTTTAGCCATGCCACAGTGTTTTCTGAATCAGCAACCAGCCCAGTGGTTTAACGTAAGGAAGCTAATTTCCTTGCTAGACATAAACACAATCAAAATCTGGTTAGAATTAACTAGGTGAAGTCTGAGCTCTTTTCTTCACCTCCATGGCATTTTCTGTATTTCCCATAGAACGGCCCAAGTGCGGTTCCTCTCCCAAGCATTTCTGGGCTGGCAGTCATGCAGGAGACTTTCCAGTGCTTTTCAAAGCTTCCCTCTTCCGTCTATTTGGGAATGTAAGGAAACAGACTGCCTCAAAATAGACTTCTTCTTTCCACTCTGACCAAAACCACTACCTGTTGGGAAGATAGCACTTCCCCCGCCCAGCCTAAGAATGGCTCTCTGAGAACTCTGCTTTTTCGGTGATTTGGATTCAGCTGGGCTGAAGCACAGCACAGGGACAATATTTAATTCTTCCTTGCTATTTTCTCTGGCTTTGATTCACTGCAATGTAATTTTGGAAGCTTAATCTAGTTTCATCAGCCATGACTGGAGCTAGAAAACAGGGCAAGTTATCAGAAGATACAGCAGGGAGATAACTAAAGGAAATTTCATTTGGCACAAATTATCAGGAAATCCTCCCAAAATCAAGCCGTCAAGGAAATGATGGAAGTACATGATTTCCCTAAAAATGAACCCACACGTATACCACAACATACACAAACATAAATACACAGCCCCTTTCCATCCTCTGGAAGTCAGTCTGCTTTTTTTCTGGGGCTACTACAAATATTTTAATGTATCCTGGCTCCAGTCCAATCCTCTGCAATTGCTGGTAGCCATTTTATATCATCCCTGTCATAAGTTTCCCTGTCATAGCAGTTTGTACTTTGATTTTTACTATACCCAAACCCAAACTCAGCTGTCTGGGGCAGTTCAGGTTCTGCACCTAGATCTAAGCCCGGCAACTGGAACATCTGCCCAAAACAGGTCTTTATCATTTACTACCTGTGCCATGGGAGTCCCTGTCAGCTGCCTCTGGAGGAGGGCTGTGCTCCCCAGGAGCAGTCTGTGCTGCCAGCAGCTTCTGCAGCTAAAGCAGAGGCAGCTCACACCTGGGGACCAAAAGCCGCGTCACTCGGGGAAGTTGGGATGTAAGGTGGCAATTACCAGTAATAAGTCTGCAACAGGATTGCCTGTGGGCATTGAAAATGCCTAATGTTTTTCCAGCCCTCGGAGAGCTGAGTGCCCCCAGCCCTCGCCACAGAAGCCAAGGTCACCTTGTAGGTGTTTTGTGGGGATCAGGCTCCACAGGCTCTGACTCCATCTCCAGTTTGTCTGGAGGTGTATAACTTCTGGCACACCTCAGTGCACCTAATTGTTGTCACTATTAGAGCACAAGGACAAATTGCTGACAAAGAGGGGTGCGTAAGAATGCACTTGGGTGCAATAGCTGTGGAAGTATTTCAAACAGCTTCCTATTGTACATCTCCAAGAGAGAGACAAGCATGTGTGCTTCATAATTGTGCAACCATATCGCTGAATATGGATAGCACTTACAAGTGCTGTGTAACGTGTTGACAACTCTGCACACATAAATATGTATTGTTTTTCAGGCACAACCCAGGCAAAGGGAAAAACTGAGTTTTTATTTTAATTTCTTCTGCAATGTCTGAGCTAACTGCTACAAGTTTCCTGTATAAAGTGGGAGTCCTAAGGATTTAACAAGCAATTAAAGACAAAGCACCTCAGATCTCTGAGTTCAGCTCCCGAAAATATTTCTATCTACAGCTCAGATCCTATCAATTATTCCTTTTTATTATTATTATTTTTAATTTTTTGTACAGCTATTAGCTCTTGAACTTCCTAGTCTGTTCTCTACCTCTTTTAGGCGACTTTTCAAAATTCAGATCATTCCACAGCAAAAGCTTTAACTGTCCTTTATACCAAGATTCCTCTTTCTTTTTGACATCAAGACTTTTCTCTTTGATAACTTCAAATGTTTTTCCCTCTCTGCAGTGAGTACTTAACTCTCACCAATGGTTTTGCTTTTCTGTCAAACATAGCAGTAACACCCCGAATGTTTTTAATCTGCTTTGGCCATTGAATGCTTTCTTTGCCTCTTTTTTAAACTTTCTACTGTATTTATGTAAAAACCACCACTATTTATTCAACACTGTTGTGAAGGTTTTTGTTTTTCTTAATTATGTAAAAATACTCTTGCATTTTAAACTCAATTAAAGCTTCCTTTATGTGTTAGCAGAGCTGCACAACAGAGGTTTTCATCCTGTGCACTGCTTTCGCTGACTGTGAAACAAATAAAAGCCAAGCTTTTGCATTTCATAACCTTGAAGTTCCCTGAGTAGTTTCACCTCCAGGGCTGGGTAACTGAATGTTTTCAAGCAGCTTAGAGAGAAAAATGGGGGGTGGGGGGAGGGAGGAGAAGGCAGCAGTAAACAAGAATATGATTTCAGATTTTCATGATTTAGACTAAACTGAATAGCAGCAGCAGAAGTAGAGAGAGAGACTGTATATACATGATGAAATGGTTTTATAATTTAAAATACATACTGTATTAGACTTTCAACATAAAAGGGCTAATGTGTTTCTCATAACATCCCACATTTTGTTATTACTTTTTACCCCATACCAGCACAAATGGTATTTGAGTGCTGACAGGCTGGAGGGAACATGCAGAGACCACGTTATCTGTTGCTGGGGCATAGCTGCAGATGTGGTATGTGGAAACTGTGCTCATAGTTCTCTGCATTGCTACACAGCAGTTTCAGGACAGACCTGGGAGCTTTACTGGAAAAGCAAATGCACTAGAATGGAGGTAGTGACTCATGAGTGGTTATGAGCTGTGCAGCACTGCTAGGATCATGGGGCAGGAAGAATGTAATTGCTCACACTAAATCATCACTGCCCCCTTTACACACCCAGGGCATTTTTATTACCACAAGTGATCAAACCTCCCTTGTTTTCCAAATATTCTGAGCCCTCTAAGTTCATTGACTTTTCTCACTGCCCTGATTCACTTGCTCTATCAGTACCATGTCAAAAAAGGTCTATCCCATCTAGAATTACCAGTACTGCTTTCTCTACTGGGCAAGTTTACCTTAAAGGCTGTTCCTTCAACAGTTGACCTTGTCTGACCTTGGCTAGCTTGTGCTGGGATAGAATTGCAGAAAAGTGCACCAAGAAGTCAGTAAGAGACAGCTTTTCAGAAAAAAATGGTAGCTATTTACACCCACTATGAAAAAACTCCAGCCCAGACAAACAGAAACCCCTTGATTTGATATAAGACACATTTCTGCATTTATAGAAGAAAGGCTGGGGCTTAAAAAAAAAATAAATCAGACTTTATTATATAACAAATCCAGGATGTTCTTTAAATATGTCATGTGTTAGGTGTTTCATGGAATGTAGGTATTCCTGGTGGGACAACAGCTGTGAGATACTGCCTCCAAGGTTTGAATGAACCCATAACATGCCTGTGGCATTTATTGTCTGTGTTAAACTAAACCTCTTGACACTCATCATTTGAAATAATTCCTTTAGATTACAAATCAATTTGTTAATGGATGTCTCCATATATTGAAGTTGGTCGAGTGGGGGTACATATTATTAATCTTGAGTCTACAAAAAGCATGTTTTTTTCCCCTCTCATATTATATTCCTACAGCATAGCGCAGTTACATGCATATAATTTGCAAAGTATCAATTTGCAAGCAGAAACTTGAAGTGCATCAAGGCATGGACCTCTATCTATGATTTTAAAAAAAAGCTTATTCTTCAAAAAGCTTGAGAAGAAAGTGTGGACACTAGTAAGACAAACAGTTCCTTATCCACTGCAATTTCAGACACTAGATACACACTGGAATCCACTGGCCAGTGAAAAGTACCCTGTGTAGTCCAGAGAGCTTCCTTTCTTTTTCTCTAGTACATTTATGCACATGAACAAGCATGATTACATTCATTTACAGCTCTGGAACAAGAAGGCATTCTGAGGTTTACATGATTTGCCTGATGTTCTGTGGCCACTCTCCTCTTTTCCTCATGGGTTCAGCAAGCCAAGACACTGAGAGACACAAGGAATAGATTTCATAGTTGGAACTTATCTGTGAAAACACGGCTTCTCATTTAACTGACCATGTAACTGGAAGACCATGCCTGCTCACAGGTAGGATGGGCCAATCTCCCTCACCAAAGACATCATAATTGTCTTCCTTTTCTAAGTGCCATAGACCATGAATTTTCCCAGGAGGAAGAATGAGATTTGGGGACCAGTCTTATTTTCACTAATGACCTTGAGAGAAAAAGTTAAGGTGTGCTAATGTATTTTGTTGCTTGTATGAGGCTGAAGGGCATTGTGAACACAGACAAGGTTAGAAGACAACATAGAAGAAGCTGAAGACTTTGGTGGTCTGGTAGAAGGAAACAAAGTGCCATTTAGAGTGCAAACAAAAAGTAATAGAAAATTTATTACAGAGGAGATTTTTGGTTACAAATGACATGGGAAGAAAAACCTCTGTGCACTAGAGATTAACCATGCACAGCTACTATGAGTATGTGATGTGATTTCTGATAAGGAAGTGAAAGGTATCAAACATATTGCATCTGCTTTGCATGAATAGGAATCTAAGCCAGAATTAGAACATATATTTTTTTAGTATGATAGGACTTGTAAAGACCAGTTTGTAAGAAGAACCCAGCTGCAGTGTTCTGGACCAATTAGTGGAGTGCTTTACACAATGCTCCCATCCATTACTTCAAGAAATGGGCTCAATGAGGAAAAAGACCCTTTCCACACCTTTTTTCTTCAATGGTACTGCCCTCACCTTTGATCAGAGTTTTTGGCTATGTTCCCAATTTGTTGATTAGCTGGGATGTCCTTTTGAAAAACCTAATAGGATTTGATTATACCAGCTGTGGCAAAACTATTATTTCTGCAGAAGTAGCTGCACAGTTTTCATGACTGGGATGGACTTCTTAATTGTTGTCACTAGTGTCCCCCAAGGTTCAGTACCAGGCACAGTATTTAAGTTATTCATCAGTGACTTGTGAGAAGCCACATAGTGCCTGCTCAGCAAGTTTGCTGATGACACAAAGCTGGGAGGAGTGGCTGATAGCCCAGAGGTCTCTGCAGCCCTTCAGAAGGGCCTTGACAGGCTGGAGAGAGGAGCAGAGAGGAACTGTCTGAAGTTCAGCAAATGCAGGGTCCTGCCCCTCGGGAAGAACAACCCCGGGCAGCAGCACAGGCTGGGGACTAACCTGCTGGGAAGCAGCTCTGCAGAGAAGGACCTGGGAGTCCTGGTGGACAACAAGCTGTCCATGAGCCAGCAGTGTGTCTTGTAGCCAAGAAGGCCAGTGGTGTCCTGGGGTGCATTAGAAGAGCACTGGCAGCAGGTTGAGGGAGGTGATCCTGTTCCTCTGCTCAGCCCTGGTGAGGCCACATCTGGAGAGCTCTGTCCAGTTCTGGGCTCCTCAGGACATGGACCTCCTGGGGTGGGTCCTGTGGAGGGTTAATGAAGGTGATGAAGGGATTGGAGCAGCTCTCTGACAAGAGAAGGCTGAGGGAACTCAGCCTGTTCAGGCTCGAGAGAAGACAACTGAGAGGGGATCTCATCAATGTCTATGAGTAGACAGGGAAGGTGCCAAGAGGATGTTTCCAGGCTCTTCTTGGTGGTGCCAAGCAAAAGGACAAGAGGCAACAGGCAGAAAATAATGTAAAGGAAGTTCTACCTGAATGTGAATGAAGAACTTTTACTGTGTGGATAACTGAGCACTGGAACAGTCTGTCCAGACAGGTTGTGGAGTCTTCCCCTCTGGGAGTACAAAAGAACCGTCTGGATACAATCCTGTGCCATGTGCTTTAGAACGACTCTGCTTAAGCAGGAGCTTGGAGCAGGTGACCCACTATGGTCCCTTCCAACCCAACCCATTATGCAATTCTTTGTCTCAGTGATCCTGTGACATGGCAGTCTGCTGCCCTGTGTCCATCCCCTCCCACAGGCTGCTCTGGCTGGCCCCTGTTCCCTCTTGCAGTGCAGTGGGGCTCTCTCCACTGCCCTGTTCCCAGACAAGCATTGCCCAGCAGGAGGGCTCTTGGCTATGAGAAACTCAGGTTGCTCTGTCACAACCCTTCATCTCCAGGGCTGATTTTCTAACATAACTGGGCTGAGAGCAAGCCTCAGAGGCAAATGGAAAATATAGTGCTAAATATTCTTCCTGTACTAAACCCAGAGAGTCTGCCCTAAAACCAATGTCCAGCACCTATATACTGAAGCAAGAAGAAAAAAAAGGGAGGCCCTATCACTAAGCCATACTTCTATAAAATGCTGTGATACAGCAGCAATGACCTAAGAATTAAGACAGACTAAATAAATAGCTGTCCTTGAGTAGTAGGCATTTAGCATGCCTGACATGTTAATGCAAAGCACAGTGGTACCCCTGTAAAGGTAAGAGTTAGGAAGGATGATTATTATCTTCAAACCATTTAATCCGTATTTAGTGAACAATGATTACAAAGTCTGCCCATTCAGTAATGAGATTCAGACTCCCTTAGTTAGTTGATATATAGCAGATAACATTGAAAGCGATCTTCTTCAGTTCAATGCCACTTTATAGTATAGTTGTATTAAGTTAAATAAAGTTATCTCTGAGCATTCATATGCAGAAAAAGATTAGTTTGTTTGAATTTGCTTGTAAATTTTCATTGGAGAGGAAACTGGGCTAGTAGGGTTTGTTGGAAGGGATGGAGTTTTTTAAGACATATGCCTGTAAACCTTTATATCATGACCTACCATGGTATTGTGGTCTCAAGGTACTTCCCTGGCAGAAAAAACCCCCAATCTTGACATATTTTAGTTTTAGCAGGAAGTGCATTAAGAAGAACGAATTCTCAGCATTTCTAGGGACAGAAAGCATGTAGCAGGAATTAAAAACAAAACAAAACAAAACCAAAAAACAAACAAACAAAAAACCCAAAAAAAAACCCCAACAAAAAAAGGGAAAGGGAAAGAATAACACAAGTTTCTTATGTAATTCTTGCTTGTTTGCAGACCGAATATTTATGCTTAGTTTTTCTCCTCCTGCACATGTGAATGATGAATTTAACACGCACAAAAACAAAGGTGATTGTGAGTACTCCATGCTAATGGCTATTATTCATGTGCAGATGGCAGCTGCAAGATATAGAGGTGATATTAATATTGCCTCACTTTTCCCAACTCCAACTCCACTCACTTTCTCTCCTGTGTCTGCAGTACACAAGCTGCAGTTTATCAAATGGTCCTGAAGTGTCTGAAGGAAAGCTATGAATTTTCTGGAGTATGAAGGGGTACCAGAGACATTTTCTTTTGACATAACTGTAAAGCTATGGTCTAATTTAGCTAAACAGCTGGTTTTTTTTTTTTAAACTGTCTTGTTCTGCTCATCCTGGGCAATGATTGCCCAGAGATGCCATTTACCCCAAGCAGGTTGTGTCCTGGGAGCAGCCTAGTCCTGGCAGCTGATGTGACCCTGGACACAACAATGGAGTACAAAGAGTGACTAGTCCCACTGCTGTGCCTGTTGTTAGTGTCCTGAGAGCACACGGGATGAAAAAATAGACACTGTTTAATGGAGCTGGATGAGACCTTCAGCTGTCTGGGAGGCAGGGAAAGAGGCCCATATATCAAAAAACCAGCTTGGGACAGACTAGCAGGGAGAGGTGCACAAGTGAGTCTTCACCCATCTGAAGCAAACTCATGGTACTGCATTCTTGGCCTTGCTTTCTTTTCAGCAAATACCTGTGAAGCTCCCTGGAACCCCTACATGTCACTTTTCCGTCCCACACCATCCTCACAATGGGACAGGCAATCCATTAGCTCCACAGATGGAGGCTAGTGTAGGAATATTGCTTTGTTAATATGGTGCCAAAGATGGAAATTCACTTCATCTCCTCCCCTTACCTCTCCTCTCTAAAAATCTGCACACTGAAAATAAATTAAATTAAAAGGAACATGAAGAGTGAGAATAATCAATTACTCCAGATTAGCAAATATGGTTCTGAAGGTACTTAAACCTTAGATCAGCCCCTTTCAATGCATGTTTTCCAAAGCTATTTTCATTTATATGTCATAACAAGGAATCTAAAACTGCCACCTTAGCAGCAGAAAAGGGCTTAGTGAAGCCACAGTCATCTTTACATTCTTGCTGACAGTGAATCATTTCATTCAGCTGGCTGAAATCCTCAAATTCTGTAAAAGGAACTTTTCTTATGCTTCAGACAAGGGAAAAAAAAAGTCAGGATGTTGTAATTTCAGGGACAAAATTTTTACAGGGAGAGCTGCATCAAATTTATCTAAAATCCTGCTGTTCTGGTCCTTACTCCTTCCCAGAAACTAAATCCAAATATAACCTTTCCGCCCCTTCCCGAGGTTTAAAATTATTCTGTTAATATTTTTAGAATGAATTTTCAACTCCTTCCTGTTTCCAGAAAAGCAGGCAGAGTTAATGAATTTCTCCATGTCCTGTGGAAAAAAGTGTCAGAGATTAGGTCTTGTGTCTCTTATTGTCTGGAATTACAGGTACTCAGTGATCTCACAGCCCCATGTGCTAAGTGCTATGAAAACACAACAGAGACTGCTAAGGAGAGCTCATCTTCTCCACCTCACGAGCTGTGACTTCCTTACTCACAAGCTACTATAAAAGGACTTCTAATATAAATAATGCATCATCCTAAACTGAAATATAATCAGCAGAAATTAATTTGAATATTAATGCATGAGACGTGTATGTTCATCTCTATTAGCTGTCTACAGCTGTCCCATTTTGCTGAGATCTCTGCCCCAGACATTCCCTTGCAGCACAGAATGGGAGGGCCATCGGGGGTGGTGTATTACTGTGGTCAAACTAGTCTTAATCACAACACACACACAATCCCTGAGGATTTATACTGGAGAATATTGAATCTGGATGCTGTCCTCCATCCTCTCCCTCAGCACCTGCACTGTTGACACACAAATTCTGTGTGTGACGCAATCCCTTCCCGGCTGGGGGGATTCACCCAGCTCACCATCACTACAAAAGAAATACGGGGGTCACTTTGTGTGATGTTGGCTAAATGAATAATGGGTCCAACCGCACTTACATGACTGTCCTCACACCAGAAAAAAATCCTCCCTATGCTGCTGAAAGGCAGCTTCTCCTGGGAGCTTGACCTTCATTTTTTAGAGGACATTATTCTAGCTGCAGCTGAATTTATATAAAAGCTACGGAGAGAATACAACAAAAAACCTGAAAATAAAGATCCTGTTTTTAATATGGGTGTATGAATATCTCCTCCGCAGGTTTGTACAGCAACAGCCTTGAGTGGAAAAATCACCATGCTAGACATTTTGTGTAAACTGCCCAATCTGTTGCTCTCACATTCCTCACACAATCATAAAGCCTATTACCTCCCCAAGGCCATAACTGTGATGCGGCTGGACAGAATATCCTGAACAATGAAACAAAACCCCTACAATAAAAAACAAAGCTAGGGTTTGGAATTCATGGCAATATATCTGGGGCAGAGTCATTCAACCTGTGGTTGTAATTATTCTCTGAAAAAGCAGCAAAATCTCAGTAATTCAGAGAGAAAGTCTTACAGAGCTCTAGCATTGCTACAAAAAGACCAAAACTGTATTGCCTCTGATACATAAAAATATCAAAGCAGGTTACCCAATCACTGTAGATTGATTATGTAAAAACAGGTATCTCCACTGCTGGCTAAAAGCAGAAATTATACTCAGCTCTTGAAAGAAAAGGATTCGCTTTGTTAAGTTTAACATGCTACTTGGAGAGATACTTTCTAATGATGCTGAATAAGTTGAGAACACAAATCTTACTTAATTTGAGGCTAGAGGTAAACCTAAGCTGGGGCTTACAGCCTGAGTCAATATTCTTCCTCTGTCTTCCCAGTCTTCCTAAATCAGCAAAGACAGGGACTATCAAGAACATATGGGATGCCAACCAGGACATAATCAGCAAAACATGGGACATTCTGAGCATACAAGGCAGATGATCACTCAGAAAGATGTTGATGTCCTTATGCCTATTCATTTATCTACTTGAATCAAAGGAATGGAGGAGGAGGGGAAATGAGTATTAGTAAGCAGGGAGGGAGTCTAGGCATGATTAACAATAGGTGTGAGACAGGAAGAACTAGATTAAACTGATCCATATGCAAATGATCTGAGTCTGATTGAATCAAACCGTGCACAGTTTAATGACTATGGTAGGATGCCTTTATCTCTGCTTGGATGTGTTCTGAAAAGAAGGATTGCTCCAAGATAAAACAGTTTAATAAGGAGGTTTTTCATTACAGGGTCGATCTGCATTTGCATTTCTCTCTCTGAGCCACACAGCTTTCCTCAAGGTCCATTCCTTTTCAAGAGATTAGTCGGGTACCTATTGTTGACACACACTTTAGGGCATTGCATACTTAACACATGCATGAGTTTTAGCTTAGTCCGTCATGACCTGGGTAAAACATCTCAGAATGAAGACTAAGTGGAATAGTCTTATTTTTTTTGGTTATCTAGTGGGCATTCTTTTTCCCTTCTGTTATTTTGAAGCTTTGTAAAATCTTTTCTGTATTCATATACTGATACAGAGAGAGAACATAACTTGGGTGCTTAGAGCATCATGGGCTAGACTCAGAATGGCATCACGGCTGTAGCAGGGTGATAACTCCAGGGTCTGTAAGGTAATCTGATTCTGTGCTACTGTAGCTTGAGGTCTAGCCCTCTATTTCTAAACTGCGTGTTGGTTTCTTCCAAGTGGCTGCCTTTGAACATTGAACAAGGTAGCTAGGTCCAGACTCACCCACCTGTTGTATGCTCTGCTTACTGTTCAAAGTGCAAGTGAAATAAAACAGAGGCAACCTCCTCCTTCTAGTGCAAGTAAGATGGGGAAATCTCCAGGGCTCTCAGACTGATCATAGGAAAGACAGCTGACAGACGCCTGTGCTCAGACTCCAGCAGAAGTGGCATGTAGTAAGTACTGGTATTCTCATCCAGCTATGATTAAACCTGTGGCTAGCAAAAGCCCTGAATCAGACTATACCTTATTTTTACTCTAAGGCATAGTAAGCAGCCCAATTTCCTCCACCTTGAAGAGATCTAAGCTGGCTGGAACATTTCTCAGTGGCTGTCTACGGATATTGTGGCCTTCCTCACTCACAGCAAAGTTTTCCTAAGTGCTGTATTTTTCTCTAAAGCCTGTATACACACTAAAATCTGTGTTCACATACTACATATTGCAGACAGAAAGTGCTTCAATCTCAAAGATGCTGCATAGTTACTCTCCAGCTGTTACAGGCAAATAAATACCAGTGGTCATCCAAATGCCTTCATGAAGTCGTCACTCTTCACAGCACCCATAGTTTGTCTGTGCAATAAGGAACTCTTGAACTAGGCTGGTTAACCTACTCAACCTCAGCTTCAACTGATCACCTTCATCCTTTGTGGCGTCTGTATTCAGAATTCTGAATTCTGCTTCTATTACACGCTAATTCCCATGGGAAACAAGTTCCCGTTCTCGTAACAGTTTCTTTGTTATTTGTAAACATTTATGTGGGCTTTGACTCTTCTCAGAGTTTTTTCTCAAAATACTCTCTGTCACCTGTTGTTTACAAGAGAGGAAGAGAGTGAGTCCTTCTCTGACCAATCACAGCCCTTTTTGCGAAACGTTATAAAAAGGGACGAGAGAAAAATAAAGTCGCCGTCTGATCTCCATCGAGAACTGTCTCCGTGTCTTCATTGCCTGCGCCACTGTAACAATCCTTGTATCATGAAGATGAGAAATTTCAACAGAAACAAGGCATTTGAACAAAACATTTTCCATTTATTTCAATAGAAACAATCACAGGCCTAAATGCCTTGCCTTAGATCCAAACCTCTCATTGCATATTCCATCATTATTAACATCATTACTTCTTTTCCATCCCTGGGCTGCTTCACGACTTTAGCAATTTCTGGTTTTATATTCCTTTGAATACAATGTATACCTATGTCACATGTTTAAATTTGATTTGAGTTTCACTTCTATATCTTTTAGCTTTCTTGACTCTATGCCTATGTATCTGCAGCTTTGCATTTCGTCATTAATTCTGGCTCAGCAGCTACCAAGTCCTTTCTTATCTTAGATTATAGTTTTTCCCTGCATATATTCCTTTTCAGTTAGTACTATAGCCATATCCACTTTCCTCACAGGCTATGGGTCCCACAGCAGTAGAAGGCAGAATCTTGTTAATCCAGTCATAAAACACAGTTTGCCAATGGTTAGAAGATTCCTACTTCTGTCCTTACTACAATAATAATCTTACTATTACTTATTATCATCTAAGGTATCACAATGCTGATGGTTCAGGGGCAGTCAGGGTAACAGAACAACTCAGTTACTGGTGACAGAGAACTTACATGCCCTTGTGTCTTGTGAGAAGATGCATTTCCAGAGCTAGGTGTGAAGGAGGTAGTTTGGAAGACGGCACACACCTCCTTACCTCTTGGCATGGTCAAGAATCATAGAATTGTGCAATACAATCATAGAATCATTGAGGTTGGAATAGACCTATAAGACTGAGTCCAACCATTAACCCAAGCCCACCACTAAAACATGTTCCTAAGCACCACATCTACATGTCTTTTAAATACCTCCAGGGATGGTGGGATTACTCTGCTGTGCAGCCTGTTCCAATGTTGACAACCCATTCCATGAAGAAACTTTTCCTAATACCCAGACTAAACCCATCCTGGGACAACTTGACAACAACATCTCTTGTCCTGTCATTTGTGACTTGGGAGAAGAGGCTGGCACCCATTTTGAAAGAACCTCTTTTCAAGTAGTTTGAGAGAGTAACAAGATCTCCCTGAAGCCTCCTTTTCTCCAGGCTAAACAACCCAAGAGGGATGGATACTAAACAAATACAGGACAAAAATATACTGCTTTTCCCAAAATGCTTATCCTTGAAGTACAAGTAAATACTGACAGATGAGAGATGCAAAGGGTTAATGAGGGAACATCCACTGAATTTAAGAGAGCTGACTGTACTGTGTGCTAGCTGCCAAAGTGCTAATAACAGCTGCATCGACAGACCTTGCTGTCAGGCTCCTGTGGGGGCAGTTCAGAGAATTCCTAATCATCCCTCAAAGGATCCTGTCTGTCTTCATGGATTAAACAGAGAAATCAGATTGCTAACATGGTGAATTGAAGTTGGATGCTTAAAATTAAGTGAATGTTACCTTTCCTCCACTCCCGCTTCCCACCTTCTGCCTGATGATGGACACTGGCAACAGTGTCAAAGGGCTGCTAAGTTTCATTTGAAGGGAAGCATTTTTAAGGTCTGATTTGACGAGAGAGAATAACGCAATTTTGTGACTGTGGCAGGGAGTTTGAGTGAAATCAGAGATGGGTGTTGAGAAGTGTAGTGAGTAGCTGATGGGGGCTGGCACCTCCACAGCTATCCAAAGCATGATATGGAGTGGCCGTACGTCTTTAGGCCTACATCTCAGGCACAGCTCCAACCCTCCTTTGATTAGGTGCTGTCAGATGTCTCTCAGAAGTCTCTGCTCTTCTTGGGCTCAATCTGGATTGGCATTAAAACATGTGTTCACACTGGCATCCTTTCTCAGGTGCCTGTTAATTTTTTGCCTAAGCAAAAAATTCATCTTGCAGTGAACTGCTTGGGCAGAGATTCTGAGCACTCTGTAAGCCTAGTTCACCTTTGGTTTCAGTGACCTCAAGATCCAATGATTTGCTTCTAAATGTTTTAATCTTCTTATGTAGGTGGGCATCCCTGTTCCTGTGGTGATCCAGCCTTTCCCTTCCCTTCCCTCACAGATGGGAAGGATGAGTCTAAATTCAGATTATTAGCATCTGTCAAATATGACAGTTAAACTCCTTGCAGTCCTTTCAGTTGTCCAGTTTCTATTTTCCTTTTATAACTGGAGGAGCTCCCCTTCACAATCACTCCAGACCTCATGGGAATATTTAAAACCTTTATAACTTTTTGAGTGTCAGTTATGGAATAGATCTGATGACTCTGGTCTGGGGTGAGTAAGGACTTCTTGGACTCATCCCATGAATTCATGGTGGGAAGCAAAGCTGTCAAAAACATCTGCTATTTATGCCAGCAGAGTGTGCTTTTGTTTTATTTGTGTAATTTTATTCTGTCACCTTAGTCCCAAAAGTCATTTGTACTTTTGCCCTTAGGATCAACACTGGATTCTGTATTGAAAGTTGAGAGCAGATATTTATTGTAGGCTTTGAAGCCATACCTAAATGATGTTTGATCTCAATGCCATTATCATAGCATAGCTGTCTCTTTCTTCTTTCCAATTCTCTTTCATTCATAAGGCTGAGAGACTTTTTAATCTTTATGCAATTTTCTCTACAAGGTCTAAATCACCTTGATATTTGGCAACATTGATTCTGTCTTTCCCTTCTTGATTGCTCAATCTTAGAGAATTTCCTGAATAATAAAAATTATGTCCATATATGCAAAGGTGGTCATAAGGTCTCTTTTGGCACCTTTTCTCTATTTATTATATCTAATTTATATAGGATTTGTATTAGTCTAAATGTGCTCTTTAGCAGGCCCGATCCAATTTCTGTTTAAGTCTATGACACTTTCATGATAGATCTTAATGGTCGTGGGATTTAGCCCAAAGCCTGGTGTATTTAAGTCAGTTTTAATCTGAAGGGCCTGTAATAAAACCAATGACTTTGATCTTCTTTTCTGGGAGTTAAACTGAATCAGAGACTTTAATTTTTCTTTTTTAACCTCAAGTAACTGCATATTAGCTGAGTGACTGTGAGGACAGTCCTCTTCTGCACAATTTGTTCTTGTTTAGAACAGTGCATAGGACTTTGGACTATGAAGGAAACAATTTTCATTACAGGCAAAAGTGGGGATACATTACATAGAAATTTTACTATAAAAATAATTATCTATTTCTATTAAGTCCTAGTAATTATATACGTGTGTATGCACAGGTGTGTGTATATATGTATATTTACACATAAAAACAGATGAATTAAGTTCTTTTTTTTTTTCCAACAGGACACTAAAGCAGCACTTGCCCCCTTCACCCTTACTGGAATCTTCTTGGGCTGAATCGTGATGTCTTTTATAATCTAGGCTTCTCAAATAGCAGTTGTGATGAATTTTTTTCCTGATATGCTCTTCTATCCAGTAGGAATTGACTGTAGATTGCCGAACTGTTACCAAGTATTAACAACTTATAGATACCGTCAAGATTGGCTTGATATGAACTGGTGAGCTGGAGGTGAGGGAATAACTTACTAACCATTCTTTTGAGCCACATATTCCCCAGCACTGACAATTTAACAGAATTGCCAAAATGCTCATCTATTACAATCACAAATCAGATTGTGATGCCCAACAACCTTAGTGTTTTAATCTTACTCTGCCTTTGTTTCTCCCCTTGTTTTCTGTTTCCCCTCTGCCCCTAACACATACAAACACAGAGACTTTCCGCTTTTATAAATACAATGGATGTTGTTGTCAGTTCAGATAAGAGCAAATGCCAGATAGGATAGCAATATTTTCAGTCCTGGCAAATGCAATCATAAGTTCAGTTTATTAATATTGCAACAGTTGCACTAAATGAGATCACTTGGATAACAAAACATTTATCAACAAAACGCTGCCACCTACTGAAGTTTTGCAAACAGCCCAGATGATTGGATAAGATCACAAATTCACTCTGTCACAAGCTTATGGTCTTTGCTGAAATCATTCTGAGGGAAAAAAAGCAAGAATGATAACCAGCAGAACAAGACAAGACATCTCTTTCATGCAGTCTGTTCAGCAAGTGTCAGGGTAAATCCTGGAGAGCAACCTCCAAAGAGGAAAGGAGATGTGGCTCTTTGTGCTCAGTATGCCGTGGAGTTTTCAAGCATTGTGGCTAGGGAACTCATCAAACACTTTGGCTTGCAGCCTATTATAAACCTCCAGTTTTCTTGTGCTGATGTTCAAAGCTTCTATTCAGGCCCTACTAAACTGACGTTACAACTTGCCAGCTTTTTGTTGCATTGCACCACCCTAGATTATAAAGGCTTTGTAAATAAATATAAAAGAAGCCTTAGTGACTACAACAAATCTTGAGAATTTTCTGTTGCAAGATCTCAACCAACTAAAAATTATCATTATTTCAGGAAAGGAACCAGGCATGTCATGAAACAAGAAGTCCTGCACATCATACAGGTGTGTCAACCAGCAGATGATTAGACATGTGAGGGCTGACAAGGCTTTTGATAGGAGTTGTTGTGCCCACCTGAAGCTGCAGACAGCATTTCTAGACTGCTATAACCTAAAATGGGTTTTAGGCAAGAATGTGGATCTCATTCCTAGTATCTTGGGAGAACTGCTTTGTGGATTTAGCTTTTAGTTATTGGTAGAAGTATTTAAAGGAAATGCAAAAAAATTATTCATGGGGCAACTAATTTTTTTACATTATGGGTAGAAAGGAGTATTTATGTTAATCAAGTAAAGCAAACTCAAAGAGTCAGGACAGCATGGTTTAGGAATTACAGTCTCAGTGCCTTTACTTCATGCAATGGGTGACCCACCTTACCCTTGCAATAATATTCAGTTTCCGATTTGTAATGACCAGAAAATTAATACTTACCCCTGGAACATCCCTGGATGCTAAAGTTATAGACAGCTTAAAGGGCATGAAAAAATGTCTGCTTCTTAAGATGGCTACAACAGAGCATTTAAACATGTACAAACTTTAAGCATGGAAGTAATTCAATTGAAATAAAGAAGACTAGCCAAACATTTCTGATTTTGCATGTGCTTCTGTGCTCTGCTAGCTTAGGGGATAAGAATGGATGTACTTATTTAACACAGTGTTTATCTACTAAGCCTATGTTCAGCATTACTGATTCCTTTCCCTTTCAGATACAAGGAGTTTTCAATTTTTCTAGCCTCCTTCTCGGTCAGTGTCTTGGGGTGACTGTATGATACTGTATCCCCTATTGTCTGCTTTTTTTTTAAATCATTTCCTCCTAATTTGTCTCAAAACTGAGGCAGTCAGTTTCAAACTTTCTTCTGCCTTACAATGCATTTGCAGAATTTTATATCTGATGTAGAAAACAGCAGCTATAAACACAACTTGACTAACCCTGGATTCATTCTCTCTTCCTAACTCAAGAATTGCCCTTACTGCTGCGATGACAATATTGCTTCATGCAAGACATGAATATATATACTCATTACTCTTTTGGGAAACCCCAGCTAGCAACAAGCCAGAATCTTTAACTTGATTTGGCCACTATGTTTTACTCTTTTGCAATAAAACCTTCAACATCTTTTAGTTTTCAGTGAGTTTTTAAACACAGATTGTTAATGATGGGTTAGTTATCCTGTTGTACCTTTTATGTGTATCCAGTGCCAGCCACATCACCTTTCTTGCTGTGCACACAGGGCAAAATCTGAAATCCCCACTGAGGGCCACCTGGAACTGGTGTTACCACATATAAGCTCTGACTAGTTTAGGTAGGCTTGGGCTTTATGCTGAGCTTTGCTGCAGCTGCTCTCCAACACAAAAGAACTTCAAAGGGTTTTGACTCCACTTGGGGACACTGCAGCCAACACATCTGCTGTCTGTGGAGAGGAAAGTGATTGTTTAATGCACACCATTGCCCTAACAAGTGCGCAGGTGCAATTTCTGGCTGGAGCCCTTCACATTGGCCTGTCTGTATTTAAGTTCTTCTATCAGGACTGGTGGTTATTTTGGAGCTCAGAACTCCTGGCCTGTCACTCAGTGACACCATTCCTCTAATATCAGCTAGAGATTGCTTCTTCCATGGGCATCTGGAGGCTTTCCATAGTTGTACTGTACCTTGCCCTGCATCCACATTAGTGAACAGCTGTGAGAAGCCACTCCTTTTGTGACAGAAAAATGGCTCAGAGAAGAGACATGAGAATACAGGTTTCTAAAGATAAGCTATTCATAAAGCTGAGAAAACATTGATTTAAGGCCGAAATCCCACCGCAACCTGTTGAGGGCATGCTCACTCTGCCCAGGGTAGAGACTTGTCAGCTGCTCCCAGGAGCAAGACAGCTGTGTCTGTGGGGTTTTCCAACCTTCCAGTGAAACACAGCTCATGGCAACTGTGCTCCATCATTAGAGGCTCCAGGGGAATGTACAGGACCACCCTGAGGATGTGTGCCCACAAATAGGTCTGGCAGCCTATTTAAACAAGAGTGTATGGAGCCAGACTTTCATGCACAGTGTGGAGCTTGGCAGGTTTTGCCCTTACAGATCTATGTATCCTGTGAGTTGGGATAGGGAGGGGCAGAGATAATTTTGATAAATTATTTTATTCTGGAGTCTGGGGTGGCACCACGGTGATGAAATGAGCTCTTACTCACTGGGGTGACGGAAGTCTCCAAGCTGTTAGAAGAAGCTGTGGCTCTCAAACACAATTTTTAGCCTTCTTATGATCATTGCTTTGCTTTCTAAATCACTGGTGGGGTGGAAGGAGAGATCTTGTGGAGCTCCCTACTAGGCAGCACTGTCCCATTTGAGTGATGTCATTATAAATGCCTATGCAAGATGCTAGCTCTCAGGTTGGAGAAAATAACTACTTTAGTATTCCTACAGTGGCAGATCTGATCTCCTTGATGTATATCTTCTGGGAAAATCACTGTTCTCCACCTCTTGCTGCACAAGCACGCTAACAAAATTTAACATCAAAAAATCCATTATGGTTTTTAGTAGCTAGTCAAAACACAGTGTATTTTAGATTTTTCTAATCAACCTCAGTGGAAAGAACATTTTGCTCCATCCAGATACAATTTTTGAAGGCACCACATCTAGAGGTTCTCTCTTGCATGTGACTCACCTGGATGTTTTACTAGTAAAACTTTGTATGTGTTAGATTTTCTAGTTACACCTATCAAAGAAGTTGGTCACTATGTAGCTAAATTAGCAATGTATGTTAGTTTGCATTTTTTTTGGTCAATAAATTTCTACCTGTAAAGACCAGAGCACGATCTCAATTTTTATGTGGATATTTAGAGGGGAGCACACATGCAAATATTGTCTCTTTTTTTAGCATAGATTATCCTGAGCTATTCAAGAGTGGAGGCGGGGCTTGTGCTGGGGAGAGTTAGGCTTGAGGAGCTTGGCTGATTGTGGCTGGTGGGAATAGCTCCTGGGTGGCTGTTGCCCTCTGAGCAGATGAGCTTTGAAATAAAGAACTAGTACTTTCTATTCCAGGTTCTCACAAAATTGACAAATAGGTAAAGTTATATGAGTGATTTGAAATCCTAGAGAACTGTGACACTGCCATGACAACAGGATGGCACCCAGCTTCCATGTACCTTTCCAGGGCATCACATCCTACTGGACTCTAAAGTGTTTCTATAAGCTGGCTGCAGGAAATATTGCTTCTACAGAGAAAGATCTTTGAAAAACCCAACCACCTGAGAAACCACCTGAGCTAGCTAGAAGCAAACCAGAATTGACACAAGGAACACTTTGATACACAAGACGGTGTGCCTGACAAGAGATAGGTTCCTAAGCAGTCCAGGCATGTCACTTTTGTGTGTCTCACTGTCAGGAACTTCTCCTGGAGATGACTACATCTTGATAATTGTTTTTTTAAACCCAAACTGATTTTCACAGAAAAAGATAAATAACACAAACCAGGCAGTTATTGGTGTCTATGGCACTCACTGGACATGTGGGTGTTCAATTCTGCTCTCCACTAGCCACTGTTCTCAGTTCCTGTCACTCTGAGAAGCACCTGTGAAGAATTGTGTCACTGCTCAGCATAATGGTACATATCTACTGTCAGAAACATGCACATCTATCTTTTAAATTAGGTGGCCATGAAGCAGCAGGTTTGATTCTTAAAAGACTGAATGGAGAGTCTTCCTTCCTTCCTTCTGCCCTCCTTTTGTTTTAAAGGCATACACAAAAACTTCTGGACATGTCTGTAAATGTTAATTCTCTTTTTTTTTTTTTTTTTATGCAAGAAACCTCTCACTGTATATTCTGTCACAGAAAAAGGAGATAATAATAATCTATTGTAAATTTTGAGATAAAGAATAAACTACACACCATGGACATAATTTTTTTACTTCTCATATTAGTCAGGTCCTTTAAGATACTTTTAGAATATGTATAAATTAGCTCCAACTATAATAACTATACATACTTCTTAGCTTTCATTGTGTTACTTAAAATTTAATATTATTTACCATTAACAAAATGAACAACATTTGAACACCTTCACTTTCTTTCTTACATTCTCATTTGTTTTTGAGAAACAAACATGGATATTGATAATCAAAAGCCTTTACAGGCAAGATGTACACCTCATTTCTGGAATCACATTACACCACTATTAATTAATTCTGCTTTTTGCCTAGAAAGAATAAGTAACATTAACCCGGTCCACACAATTGATTCAGTGTCACTCTAATGAAGTAATAGACATCCTTCTGCAGACTGTGTCTGTTCCTGCTCATTTAGACAGTTAATCCATAGCAGGTCAAGATCATGACTTGCCAAGAACATATGAAATGTCCTAACTGTGGAGTAAGGTTGTTCCTCTGTGAGTGCAGAGGTCCACATTTGGAAGAAAGCAGTGCTGTGCAATGGGATGAAGAGAGACTAGGGCATAGCAAATTTGTGGCTGTGAGGTCCTCCAGCTCTTACACCACCAGGCAGTGGGTGGGGAGGGAGACCTGTAGTTCTGTTGTTTTCCTCAGACAGTGCAGCACCACCTTGCTGTGGGGGAAGCAGGGAGCTGGTAAAAGTTTTGCCAGGAGTACCAGTAAAAAAACTGGTAAAGTTTTGCCAGGATTAAATCAGTGCAGCACCCCAGGCACAATGCTGATTTGCAGTGGCCATTGCACAGTGTGTATAGGGCTGTACCAGAGGTGAACCAATCATTTCAGCTGGATTTCCTGTCTCTTCTCACTACAGATGTTCCAGTTTAACTAAATCAACATTTATATTACTTCAGTAAGGTTTTTTTTTAATTTATAGGGAGCCCAGTGTTCTCCACTTGGCACCCTATGAGTTTGTTCCATTTCATGAAGCCAGCACCTAAATAATCTGTAAACCAGCATTGTAACTTCCCTGCTCTTTGGCATGTGTTTAAAAGTCACACTACACAGATTTAAGGCTGGTGGATGGTAAAGAGATTAAATTTTCAAGTGCCAACTCATCACACCAGGTTGACACAATTCCCACTGTGTTGCTGAATTTACTTGAACAATTTATTATGGTGGGGCTAAGGGGAGTCTAAGAAAAATTGTTTATTTACCAAGACAGCAAATAAGGAAATATATGTTTTAAAGTGCAAACTCTTTATTCCGAAAAATTGGGCTTTGTGCCTTTTGTAATGTATTCCCTCTCTGAAAATTACATAACTATGAATGTAAGCTATGTATATGTGTATTTGCATTTTTATTACAGGAAGCTCAGAGTGAAACCTTAGAGAGCTGGACGCCCATGGAATCTACCAGGTGGAAATGTTTGTGATCTTTTCTATTATGAGTTAGCAAACCACAAGAGTGCCAAGAGCTCATTAATGTGGTATTCTCACACTGCATCCCATGAAGACAGGGAGAAAAACCTGCACTTCTGGAAATGTGCTCCTTTCTTAAAGTAATGGCCCATGGGATGAGACCATCCTTGTAACAGCTCAAGTCACTATTTCTGGAGACCACTAGAAGGTTTCAACTCATTTTCACACTAAAAGTTTAAGGGATAAAAACCCCAACAACCCAACCCTCCATCCCCAGCCTTCTCCTGCTAACAGCTTACTATTGGGTCAGCAAGAGATGATTAAAACTATGGAGGTCCTCTGCTCCCCACTGGAAATACCTCTGCTTAGGCAGAGGATGTCATATAGGGCTTTGACTGAGGAAAGCTGCCAGTCAGGTTTGGGTTCATAACTTGCAGATACCAAATACATGTGTGCTAACAGATACTCCAGCTCCTGCTGTATTGTTTACAGTATTTGCAAACAATGAAATATAATGCAGGTATATCCTGATCTTTCATTAATCAGGAAAAACATTAGAGGAAGCACTGGGGGCCCAGTTCTGTTTTCCAACATGTATGCACCTTAACCCCCATTAATTTCAGAAGGAGTCACATGTGTGTATCCTGAAGGGGTGATTGCATCCTACATCAGCTACAAGTGACCGAGAAAAGGAAAATAATCAGCCTGATACTGGCCATTTGGACAATGTGTATTTGATGTGTCAGAGTCGTTCCAACCTTCCAGTTACCAGATGTCCGTAAAAATTCATAGCAGGCTATTAAATTTAGCAGATCCCATCTTAATTAGATTAGCTTCTGCTCAGCATGACAGCAGAGTATTTCACTGATGGAGGATTTATAAAGATTTCTGGTGGGAATTCTTTATGGAAGATGTAGTCTTTTATCCAATGGGATTTACAAATGGAGAGGGGGGAGGGAGGAGAGAAAGCCCGATAAGGACACACAAACATTGTCATGGCATGTTAAAACATAAATGGGAGCTTTTATTTTATGGATGTTCTCTTTTTATTTCTCTTTCACAGTACAGACAGGCAGCACGAGAGTTTTTTGTGTCCTTGCATTATCAGGCCCAGCTAACATTATGGCATATGGGCGGTGGAAAGCTACAAGCAAATTCTTGTTGTCAAATTCCCTCCTAAAACTAGCACCAAAGGAGTACTCAATGTTCAGTTGCCTGTCAGGTCATGAGTTATTTTTTCACCTACAGGAAACAGAACTGTACGGTTTGTCTTGGGCTGGTTTTATGTGCTGCAATCCAGCATCTATCCATCCATTGCCCTTCTTTCTTTAAGGTCACTGGGAAAAAAAAGACATGAAAAACTCCCCAACAACCAACAAACCCACTTTCTTATTAATTCTGCCTCTGTTCTAGTGCCAATGATTTTCTGGTTTTCTCTGCACAGGTTTTTATGGAAGATATATACTGTTAATGGTGACACTGGTGTCAGTAACAGAACGTGAGCAGCAGCAATGCCTGCGCTCTATTCCCAGAGTGTAGATAACTTCATAAAGAAAAAAGGTGGGTGGAGGGGAGGGGAGATCTGGATAATTTTTCTTGTCATTTGATTCACCACTGAAAAGGTCACTCCCTGTAAGAAGAGACAGTCTTCTTTCTGAGATGTCTGGGGGAGGAGCAGGAATGGCAGAGCCAAAATGGGGGGGACCCTTGCTACCATGCAGCTTTTGTGAGGTGGCAGAGCAGCCCCTCTGAGCACAAGGGCATGCAACGCCCAGAGTGTGCATGCTGGCAGCTGATAAAAACAGAAAGGGTCCATCCCTTGCTCACGCTGCGGGCTGATAGCATTCACATCATACACCGTTTGTTACTAGGCAACTGATTAAATATACGTGCTGGTCCTTCAAGCAGTGCTTGCAATTAATTAACCAAACCATTTTCATTTTGACTGTCTTCCGTCCTCCCCCTCCCCTCCCCACCACCAACCACCTTCCCAAATGCTGACATCTGACACAACTGAGAGGGATTTGATGCTCCTCCTGACTTGTGGTGTAATTAAAAAAAAGGATGGAATCTTTGCATAGTGGATGTGGTCTACGCCTGGGCAGTGGACACCTCTGAGCATCACTGGTGGGTCCGGACAGCAGTGAGCACAAGGAACAGACATTTTGCTTTGCTTTGCTTTGCCAGGGTCAATGTAAATTGAACTGTGAATACCACAGGTCAGAGTCCAAAAGAAGTTCTGCAGGCAAATCTATTTGAAGTGCAGTTGTATTGAAGGATGGAAGTTGGGTCTTCTTTGTTGGTTTTAAAATTAGGATTCCTTACCCCTAGAGTATTCATTCAAAAATATAAAATCACTATGGAGGAATTTGCATGTGTACACATATAGACACACATATATATATTGTGATAAATATAAATATACAGCTACTAATGTATGTGAGTGGTGGTAAAGTCCAGATGTCACCAACTCTAAGTGCACATTCATCTGTCATAGCTGTTAAGCTGGGACCCCCAAACCAGGCAGTCACTGCACCACTGAGCTCACAGTGTTTAAATTGCAATGACAGGCAAAATGGAAGAAGGGATCTAGACATCAAAGGTTGTTCAAGGTCATACAGGGGGTCAGTAGCAGGGCTGGGAATAGAAAATGGCTTTTGTTTTTCAGATCATATTTTCTAATAAAAAAGAAAAAAAATCAGTGAGTCATCTCACCCTAAATCCTCCCTCTAATTCTGTAATACAGTTGTCATATTAAACTTGTATGAAATAGACTGGAATTACACATGGAAAATGGGTAACTACAAGGATCCTGGAAGATCTGACTGTTCCTATTACACTTGATCAAATGCAACTGTCAGCTGCTTTGGCAGAGATCACCTTTGATGATTAAAAGGAGAGGACTACATTACAAGAGGGTTTGAGCACGAAACCACTTGCAGCAATCCACAATTAAACAGGAGAGGCTATTGTTCTGTTTCTGACTGGGAACAGAGTTACAAATTTATTGGAGTTCACAGGCTTGCTGCAGAGCTTGTCTTTTAACAAAATTGTAGCCCCATTCTGTATCAGAGCTTCCTACCCCGCTCAAAACCTCGAGTGCATTAAAGAAGCAATTTAGGGTTTATTTGAAGGGGGAAAAATAGAATGTCGAGTTGGGTTTCTTTCTTCCTTCCTCCCACTGGCTTTCTGCTGAGGAGGGAGGGATTTGAATCAGCAGATTCTCAATGGCACTGTTGCCTATCAGAGCTGGTATAGATTCAGTAGAAATGGGTAAGAAGCAAATAATGAAGCACAGACTAACTGACAATTTAAGGGTTTTTTTTAACACACTGGCCAGCAGCTGATTTGGTGTGAACCATCTGTGGAGCCACGCTGCTTTGTGCTGCCTGTGCCTTTGAGTCAGAACTGGAATGGTACCTCTGAAAAAAGCACTCTTTGGGTTTTTGACTCTTTTGAATGAGTCAAGGCCATTTTCTACTCCTGATGGGACTCAGTTACCTTGGCCTGCTTTGCTTTGGCTCTGGCCTGTCATTTTTTTTGGCCTGTACTCCATGTTAAATAAAAAAGAAGGGCTTGTGGCTTTTACCAGCCTTGCAAGAGCTGGGTAAATCTGCAGGGTGGTAAAAGCAGACCCCAGATGCCACCATCTCTGCCGCATGTGCTCACAGCCCGTAGTGGTGACAACTGGCACAGGTTGTTATGAGATAGCAGATTAAGTCCCTCTTCTCCAAAAATAGCTGGTTGCTTTCAGCAGCCCCACTGAGTCATGCACTCATCCTCTTTAACTTTCACTGTGGTTTTCCTGACCTTTGAATGAGAAAAATATTAGTAAAGAGCAATTTTATGCCCTCATAAAGAGTTATATGTTACTAGCCAATAGTGGAAGCGAAAACTAACCTGGCCAAAAGATCTCAGCCTCTCAGCCTACTTCTACTGCTTTCTTTAATGGTGCTGCTGCACTGTTAGTCTACTTTGAGCTTGTCAATGGAAATCCCACCCAGATGATGTGAAGATGGTTCACACTGCCACTACAGGCTCTGCTAATCCACAGGGGTGGAGGGAGAAAGTCAGAACATCTGTATTTCTTGCAGGTTTCTGCATGCTGCTCCTTTCCTCTTATCCTCATAATGATTTATATTTAATTGACTTGTAATTATACCCACTTTCTTTTTTTTTTTTTCCCCTTCTAGCTCATCTTGGTTTTTCCATACCCATATATGGTCAGTCACCAGCCTCAATTTTTTTCCACCACAATGAGGCAATAAATCCTGTGGGGCTGGACAGGAAACCCAGCTTGCCAAGGAGAGACAGGATGAATATCTCCTAGAGACAGCCAGAGGTATGAGTGTGTATTGTCCATACAACATATTTCAAGGAGTGCCCAGGGCAAGCCTGGAAAAAGTTTTATGTCTGCAACAGTATTTCTTTCTGGAAAAACAGATTTTAAAAAAAGCCCACTGTGTATTTTTTGCTCCTTTTATGTGAGTGGAATTCATGCTATATAGAAGTTGGTTCATCTCAAAATTTCAGCTAAGACCTGTTTTTTTTATAGGCAGAGGATAATCACATAGAAATGCCTCCTTTAGAAAATGTGCATTTGGTATTTCTTCAGCTATATGTGTGCATATTCCTCAAGCTGGAAATGACTTCTGGGATCTTACTGCTCCAAACACCTTCACTAAAAACACTGAGCAAGTTTTTAATTAATACGTTCTTGGGCTTCCAAGCATGTCTAGGCTCATTCATGTTTAAGCTTCACTGCAAACACTGGTGAACTCTCTGATCACAAGTTCCACCCAGCTTCTTGTTCCTTTAAAGTCAGCAGAGATCCTGAGACACTAGGATATTGTAACAAAACTCAGATGGACTCAATAAAATGGTGGTAGGTGGTACACTAATGACACAGTGACTACTCTGCATGTTCTGTATGAAAATACATATTGTGTATCCCTTTTGAAGGAAGCCTTTCAGTAAGACTCCTGTCGTATTTGTAGTCCAGAAAATCCACTCAAGGACTTGAAAAAGTATTACTTTGCAGTAGGAATATGATGGTGTTCATATACAGCATTATCTTATTCTGCATGCAATGACATTGCTTTGCATCCTGGCACAGTGGTGCAAAATCTCCATATTTGAGAAGGCACTGCTTTCAAATATGAAGAAGAGGATACCATCGTTGCTACTTACCAATGTTAAGTTCAGGGGAAACAGAAGCAGAAGCAGTGGTGCCCTATTATAGCTGGCTACATCAATCATTATGTCATTCAAATTAAGCCACTTACTGACATAGGAGCTGATTTGTAAACAGCAGGAAAAGAACTGCATCTTTGGTTGTCAGTATATGGGCAAATAAAATTCCCAGATATTCACAAGTCTGGAGTACAGCATCACTTAACTGCACTCTCTTGCTTGCACACATACCCAGCCACACTCCTAAAGGGTTTGCCAGTGCAGTGTAGTGTTGAATTATACAGGCTAACTCTACAAGCTAGCTCTACAGGAATTAGCTTGGGAACCGGAATAAGTCTAACAGCAGTAGCAGGATACATTAGCTCGCATGGCTGAGTTAGCCTGTCTGGCAACCACTATGATTAGAAGGCTTCTAGGATTAGATTGCTGGAGCTAAGTCATGAAAGCTACCTTGGGTCCTTCAGTGTGATACGGTGATTTGTGACCCCCCCTCCCTCAGTTCCTGCCCAGTAAAGAGCATTTTGCAGGACACAGGCTATACCTACTTGCATTCAAGATCTGGATTCTTAATGGAATGAACTGGCCCAGCTTCACTGTGGAAGTCAGTGGCATAGCTACGCTGATTTACACTGACAGCCTCCTGGCCGAGATGTTTCAGTCTGTCAGTTGTACTTACCATGCTCTGCCAATCTGGGGGGGCTAGTCATAGTCTTATTCCTTTTAATGATGATTCTGCTGCAGTTGTCTTTTTTTGCTTGTTGCAGTTAAGGCCAACAGGCACTATTATGGTTTTCTAGCTTGGTCTTGCAATGATTTTAGCTTTAAGGGATAATTTTGAATAGCACTGCAGAAGCAGTAGCATCTTCCTTACACTGCCAGACGTCAAGGCTCAATCCCTCAGTCTGCTTCCCCCATGTTTCAACCTGCAGAGTGTTATGCTAATTTTGCTTGCAGCTTCAAGTCAGCTGAATTTCCGGCTGGCTTCAACTTAAGCTGTTTTTATTTCAAATAAGGTAAATTACCCGCTTCAGCCCAGGGCTCCGTTTCCAAGCTTCCGTTCTGCCGGTTTTCAGGCTTCACTTCCAGCAGCTCTGCATAATCCCTGCAGAAGGCATGTCCTCCACTCCTCCTGTGCCAGCAACATGCTGCTTTGCTTGGCTGCTCCCAGCGCTGGAATCCTCCTCTTCCTCCTCCTTCTCTCAGGACTTTTGGTCTGAAATCAACAGAAGTTATTTTTATGCTATATTTAAGAGACTTCTGCTAAGAGCAGCTTGCTAGTCCCTAGACTCTCCTCCCTGTTTGTCTCCAGACTTTGCAGAAGCTCCCACTGCAGAAATGGAAAGTGTGCTTGACAGTCATCCCCATTACTGGCTACAATTGTGCAGTACACCTGATGGGGCTGAGAGCTCTCTAGCAGGCCCACAGTTGCCAGCTTGCCTTTCCTGAGGCTTAGAGGGCTTGTGAGAAATTCAGTAGTAACAAGACTGTGAGGTGTGAAGCTAATCCTAATACAATACTGTAGGAGAAAGTAAAACCAGGAGCATCTGTGGAGGCAAACTTTGGTGGTTTAACAGGGAACCCAACAGTATATTCAGTCAGATTCTCTAGCCGTGGAGTCACCATGCACTTCCTAATATATCAGAGGACAACCATCTCTGCCATTGTGCCTAAAAAGCCTGAGACAGTTTCTCTCTAAAGGGATTCAAATAAACAATCCAGATAGGTGAAGGAAAACAAAGTATAGAGAGATGGGGTGGCTTACTTGTGGCCACATGGCAGATCAAAACTGAGATATCAGTCTCCCTCACTACACTGATCCCACTAAGTATCATGGCCCTATGGAGCAGGTTAGTGTATGCTCCTGCTTCAAAAACTTCAGGAAACCAAATATAAACCTAGACAAAAACTGCATGAGGCATCATATTATAGCATAAAGGAATAGCATTTCTTTTCTTGCTTTGTGGAAAGCTGACATTTTATGTGCTGTGTGTTGGCATTTCCTGTGATATTGCCACAGGCACAGGACTCAGACGGATTGTTCAGGAGCACATTAAATACTGCTTCATAGATATAACTTTGCACAGGAATCTCTTTTATGCATGTGGGATGGATAGGCAAACCATCATCTGAGATAGAGATTGTTAAAATCCAAAAAATATTATTGAGGCGCTCTGCAGAAATCTCCCCTCAATAAGGGTAATCCAGCCCCCATTTCTCTATGATTTACTTAAACGTATCCTTTTAGGTGTTATTTTAATCCCATTTTACAAGGCTTACATTTGTTTTGGTTCACCCTTCATATATGCAGACAGTTCATTTAGGAACATAGGATAATTGCTATTGTGGTGGATTGATCCTGTCCAGCAGCCAGGCTCCCACACAACTGCTTGCTTACTCACCCTTGCCTCCACAGCAGGATGGGGGACAGAAGAGGAAAAACAAAAGTGAGAAAAATTGTTTGATTGGTGAAGGAAATAGAAAAGGAAAACCACCAGCAGAACATCCAGTCTCCAAGCACTGAACAGTTTGGAAGCCAAGTCCTTTCTCTATCCCAGTTTTCATTGCTGAGCATTACACTGCTCATTACACTGAGCAGCATTCCTTTAGCCTGTTCAGGTCAGCTGTCATGACTGTGTCCCCCCTCAATTGCTTGCTTACCTCTTACCTATTTGCTCCAGGAAGTTGGGACAGAGTGGAAAAAGGAGAAATCTTTGATGCTGTGCAGGCACTCTTCAGCAATAGCTTAAACATTAGTGTGCTCTGAGCACTGTTTTAGACACAAACACAAAGCACAGCACCATCAGGACTGCGATGAAAAAAGTTAACTCCATCCCGGCCAGAATAAGCACAGGTACCTTTTTAAAGATACCCTGTTTCAGAGAAGGTCATAACTGTCTCTGAATCAAGAGATAGAGGGGATTATACAGGAAATACAGGATTCATAGGCACTTGCAGAGAATTGTCCCTTGGATATGGGTTTGTCTCTCTCCTTTCACTACCAATACTAAGATTTTTTATTTCAAAACCAAGCTTTTAGACAGCTGAAGTGAATTGAGATGACCCTTATTCTTCAATAATCAGCCATGAGACTTTCTCCTGTTCTCTCTCTATCAGAGAGAGATATACCTGATGTTATGCTATACCTCTCTACGTGGCTGCTATCTGTCCCACAACAAGTTTCATGTAGCTTATAATTTTACCTTTAAATACAGTAACTAAAAGTAACTTTAAACCTCCCTTTCTCATATTTCTCCTCGGGCCTGGATCCCAGAGGTTAAAAACACATATTTTCTTCTAGTAGTGTGTATTTTTACTGAGTAAGCCTTGTGGATGCTTCTTGGCCCTGGATCCTTCCTTCTCAAATGCGGAGTGCAGCTTCTTTGTCTAATGTTAAAAGTGACCAAAAACCTCAGGCTGAGCAAAAGATCTAAACTGTGATAACTGTCACCCCCCAAATAAATATTGATTTTAAGTGTCAATTCTTAATAAAGATAGCTGTCAAAGCCCAATAAGCCAAATTACAGTGCAATAAAATATATTTCATAACTCTAATTTAAATATAAAGTCCCAAAGACTTTATAGTGTAACATGGAAAGACAGAGATTCTACTCAGCCTTCTTGGCACAAGAGAGATATTTATTAAATTTATCTGATATATATTGTACCAATATAGCCTCTGATTTTTCAGGCCGCAGAGAACCTAAGCATGAGGAGCAGAGGCAGAAGAAACCCAGCCTTGTCAGACATTTTGGCAGCTCCTTTCGATGTTTCTCCTTTGAGCAGGATGGGCTGAACCTGAATGTGATGGCCAAGGCAAAACCAGGTCATGCCATCTGCTAATATGAAATCACAGGATGTAGTCTTTATTGGCTTTTTAGAAAAAAAATTTCTTATAAGTTTTTTAAAAAAAGACTGGTGCTATCTCAACCACCAGTACGTGGTCAAGAGTCAGTTTCCTTGAGTACAGGTGCCTGATTTATTTGAGGATGTTTAAAAGAAATTCAAAACCTACCCACACACATAAGTAGTTTGTAGTGTTCTCTACAAAGTGTTCTCCTTCTGTGTGTGCTTAATTTCATTCACTATCTCAGTTCTCTTAATGTTTTCATCCTCTGCAATTTTTCATGACACAAACTTTGTCACCTTTGCTCTTCACAATGGCCTTCAAATCATTAATAAATATCCCAGGCACGTGTCATATTTTTAATCTTGGGGGCACCCTACATGGAAGTCCTTCTTTCCATGCTGAGATAGACCATTTGTTCCTTTCTTTGTTTCCATTCCCTCAGCTGTGGGCTTTTTTCTCCCCCTATCCGTGCAGGACTTTACCTCTCACCTTGTGGTTACTAAGTTTCCTTTATAGCCTTTTCTCAGGAACTTTATCAAAAGCCTTTTGAAGGTCTAAATAAAATACAGACACTGGTTGTCCTTTATCCACTGTTTTGTTAACTCTTTTAAAGGTCCTGAAGAGGTTTGAGGTTTCTTCTAAGACAGAGGTCATGCTGGTTTGTCCCTACCATATCACCCTCATCTACTGCTCCTGCTTTATAAGAATGTCTAATGACTCCCCTGCACCAGGAGTGTTGCTTAAGAACAGAAAGCAGAGGGAGATACTTGTCTGTGGAGACTTTTCCTTACAGCCTTCTAGCTGGTTGGTTTATGCAGCCTTTAAGCCCTGAGGTAAGGAAACAGGAAAACAGATTAATAGACATAGCAATCTCCCCCAAGATACTTCTAGATAAACACAGCCTTGGGCATTTAGAAAGTCGGATTTATTACACCTTAAAAGAGGTTCCTGAAAACCACGGCTGTTTTATTTTAAAGTATGCAGCCAAAGGCATGCACTTCTTTAATCTTTGCCACTCTTTCCTCATAGACAACCAAAAGCACAGGTCCCAGGGTTTAGAAACTGTTGTATATAAACTGGAAAAAATCTCAGCAAGCCTTTAGAACAATGAAGATCTCATTGGGGGCACTGAAGTGGATTTGAACTAAAGCCAAAACACATTTCCAGTGCACAAGCTGTACAGAAACAGACACAAATGCACAATTGATATTGGTAGGGTAATATAATTGCCAACATTTTCCTGGAAAAATGAGAATGCAGACAGTGATGTTTGAAGGTAGGTGGTTTTTAATGCTCAAAACAGCACTGAAGAGCAAACACAGGCCACAGTGTTTGGCTGGCGCTGGAAGTCTGGGATCCCAGCTGTGACCCTTGTTGCCTGCAAAGTGGCATTACCAGTGTACTCGCTTCTCATCACTTGTTGAATGTATCCCAAGATCCCAACACCTACCTGCACTGTACTGTTGATGGGCGGGTTGCATATGCCCAGCTGAATTGCATACACCCAGTTCAGTTTAAGTATTTACTTTTGGGGACCATTGGAATTTTTCATTCATTTTACCTGAGCTAAAAGTCTTTGAAAAGATGGCTTTGCCGTTCAGCATTCATATCTTTCTTTACCTTCACAAAAGCAGGAACATGTATTCATTGATTTGCTTTTGACATGTGAAGGAAAGGCTCATACTCCTAGTTATTCTTATTTTGTAATTTTTTTTCCCCTGCATGATCCCATTCCCTTCCTTCCCTCAGCTCCCAATAAAGAGGTAAGTAATGTAATTGGAAATGCTCTGATTTCTCAAAAGGCTCTTTTCTCTTAGAGTTTGAGGTCTATAGCATTTTTTACCAAGATAAAGATAAAAAGGACCCACCACCATGGGCTTGTGCAAGAAGAGACAAATTTATACCAATTTCCATGCCAGATTTATAATTTACTAATAAAACTCAGTAAGATTCTTTTGTGGACCCTCTGACTTTTGTCACTCCTTTTTGGCATCTGCAAATTTTGGTTGGTCCTTCCCCTTAAGGGTGGGACACCACAAAAGGTATATTTTTTTACTTGCTAAATGTGTTATTTTTTGTTACTTGTGAAAAGAAGGATTAAACTCAGGTCTCTTTGATGCCATGCTGGTCTGGATTTTTTAAAAATATTCCAATATCATTGAGAGTGATCTCAGTTCTGAAAGGAACTTCTGGTCCCCCTGGAGATACTGAGGGCTGCTAGAAAACTATAAACCCAGCACTGTTCACAGTCATAACTGCTCAAATGACTACCATAGCTCTGGGACTAGAGCATGTTGGGCTGGGTGTTACAAGATGCCCTTTTTATCAAACTGGTTCCTGCTTCAGATACATCCATACACTTGAACATGTAAAGGACACCCACACATGCAGAAGAAATCTGCTGATAATGTGTGTTAGGGATTTGGGCTAGCACTTAATATTTTGTCTTCCCTTCCAGTGCGTCTTCTTCACAAGCCTCCCTGGATACTCCTCGTCCCCAGCATTTGGATTTGTCTTTTTCTGCACTGCCTGAAGCACAGTTTGCTCACGCTTAGGTGATTTACTAAAGGCTGCATAACTGCTTGGAAATATGCAAGGCTGTTTTTGGCAGTGCTGGTGTAGATATTTCAGTGCCCTGTCTCAGACTGATAGTGTTGTGCAGGGAAGAGAAGGCAGCTCTGGAAAATATTTGAGTTCAAAAGGAAGAAGAATCTCTTTAATCACTAAGGCTCTCAGGAAACCCAAGACTCAGTGGGACAGTTTCCTCACAGTTGGGACTGTCCCAGAAAATCAGTGGCATTTGAAAGCAAGATCACAGCCAAGGAAAGCGCTGCAGTGATGGAGAGGGCCCCAGCCAGCGTGAGTGAAATGGCTACTGCCTCTGTTGCAGCCAACAACTGGCAAGGAGACTTGGGGTTCAGCATTGCAGAAAGAACAGCATTTATGGCAATGTCACCTTTTATTTTTGAAATATCTGTGAGGGTTTGGATCATATAATCAGCTTTTAAAATGAGTGTGTCACAAGGAACTATTTGAAGTCTCCTCCTCAGATTATATTCAGGGCCTGATCCAGCAATTTCTTGCTTTCTTTCTCTCTTTCTCCACCTCCCTAAACATACATATCCTGACTGACTCCTATGAGATTAATTCAAACAGAGCAACTGCTGGATTAGACCTTAATCCCTTTTCCATCCATTTAAATCATCCTGAACGGTGAGGGATTGTGGTGTGTTCCAGCACTGGCCTAAGATTCATTTTATTCTGGCATCTTGTTGTTGTTTTGCATCTGTTTTCTGTTGGTTTTTTTTTTTCCTTTTTTTTTTTTTTTTTTTTTTTTTTTCTTCCAAATTCTCTGTCTTCAGTTGTATTTGTAACTTGCAATCTTACCAATATGCTCTGGCAATGACATTTGTCTTGAGGGGACCACTTTTCCCTGGTCTTGCTCTGCGACAGTTGATTCTTATGAAACATCCCTCTCATCCGCCTGGCTCTGCTCTGCAGCTTCATGGGGTGTGAATTTTGAAAGGCTCAGCTCAGATTATCCACATTTATAGCTGTTTTGTTCTTTTTTTTCCCAGCAGTACCCCCTCCCCCCAACCAGTCACTAGCTGCCCAAATAACAGAGGGTGTGCTACTACACAGAAACCTCTTTGATGTAGGTGTTTCCTCAAGGGAAGCGGCGGTCACCTCCCAGCCACCAAACTCCCGTCAATCTGGGAATCAAGTTCAACAGGAAGCACCTCCCTGCTCAGCCTGCGCTGCTGCGGCGGGACGGGCACACACTGACCAAGGCAGTGACACTCCGCCCCTGCAGAGCCAGCAGCCCCGCTCCGTGCAGCCCCGCTCCGTGCAGCCCCGCTCCGTGCAGCCCCGCTCCGTGCCGCTGCACACTGCGCAGAGGCGGACCCCGGTGGGTGCGAGAGGGAGGCGGCGGCGCTGCGCGGCCCGGGCGCCGGAGGTGCCCTGAGGGCCGCGCTGCCCGCGGAGCGGCCGGGGCAGGGCGGCGGCGGGGCCGGGCCCACCCGCTCGAACGCGGGGTCGTGACGCCCTCTGGTGGGGGCGGCGCAGCGCGGCCGGGCGGGCAGCGGGGCCCAGGCCGGGCCGGTGCCGCCGTGCGGAGGCCCCGGGCGCCGGCTCTGCTGGAGGCGCTTGTGTCCGTGTGGGAATGGGCAGAGATACGGGTGTTGACGCGGGATCGGGTGTGGGGGTCAGTAGGGGTGAGCGAACGCCGCCACCTCCCAGCCTGGAGAGCCGCCTCGTGTTTTAGCCCTGCTGATAATCCAATGCCCAGTCGCACTCGGCCCCCACAGCCTCTTGAAGTCCCTTCAAGGGTGAGGAGTAGGGGCTGGTGTAATTTAAGAGGAAACGACTTGGCTATCCCTGTTCCCGGGGATGTAAAGCAGCCCGTGGCAGCACCCAGTGAGAGCCCAAGCCCCAGCAGGGGAGCCAGACTGGACCGATCCCTCCAGGAATATCAGGCACATGATACAGGTGCATCAGGCACAATCGCTGCCTCGGGAGGGTCTGCCCTGGCCTTCTTGCATTGCTAGGCTGGAGTGCTGTGTGGCAGGAAAGGGCATAGAATCACAGACTCGTTTAGGTTGGAAAGGACCTTAAGGACCATCAAGTCCAACAATTAATGCAGCACTGCAAAGTCTACCACTTGATCATGTCCCCATACGCCACATCTTCACATTTTTACAATTCCTCCAGGGATGGGAACTCCCTGGGCAGCCTGTTTCAGTGCTGGACTACCCTTTCAGTGAAGAATATTTTTCCTAATATCGAGTTTAAACCTAGTAATAAATCTAATAATAAACCTAAAAATAAATCAAGTAGGTGCTATCAATAGCCAGGTGGCAGCAGCTCAGTGAGAGCATATACCTTTATTTTCTCTCTCCTTTTTACATGCTTGCCCTGCCTAGCTTTGGTGTGCTTTTGTTTTGCTACATCCTACTTTTGTTTTGTTGTGTCCTCCTGAAGATGCCTGCCTATTAAAAGCTGAAAGGTTTGAAATGATGGTTGAACCAGCTGAAAATTTTAGCTGGTACAGGTGTTCTTCTTGTGTCTTACTGAGCTAGGTTTGCTCATTCTTAGACGCAGTTTTGCATCAACTAGATCAGGAGGAATCACATATGTATCACTGTTTGGGATACCGATAATGGATTTAATTTTAAGGGCTGCAGAAAAAAAGTGATGTGTCGGCTCTTCCAGCCACATGCAAGAGGTACTTGGGGATTTCAAAGCTGAAAGCCTTTCTAGCAACAAGCTCCTGAAGTAGGAAGGGTGCTCTTTGCTATCTGGCATCAAACATGTTTTGAAAGTGTTGTTTGCTCATTGTCATTGGTGCCAGCCCAGATCTCTGTTTGCCAGTGCTGGTGGTTTGGCATCACTGATCTAGAGTGAGATCAAACAAGGGGGAATACAGAGCCAGAGCCTCAGTTTATTTACCCGAGTGTGAGTGAATGGAGAAATGCCAGTGTTAAATGTAGGTAAGCAAATACATAATCTGTCACTTAGACTCATTTTGACACTTGGTAAGAATAACTTACAAAGCATCCTGTTGGACTACAGTAAAAAAGCAAAGACTGTGTCTATCTGTTTTATCCATACGCTTCTTACTAAGGAAGAGGTTTGTAACCCAATCCATTAGCAAAATTAAACATGAATGTTGCCTAGCTCCATATACCTGTCACCTCGTGTAACTTGCATCTCTATAATTTCCCTTCTGTGGAATGTGTTTATCTCTTCAGCAGGAAGAATAACAACTAGTATATGAAATACTTTAATTCTCTTAAATTGCTTATAAGTGTCAAATAGAGATTGAACATAACCAAAATACCATCTCAAAATACATTTTAATACACCAACTGAACCACTGAACAATATAGAATAGCCCAAGTCTATAAATATATTTTCAATATTCTTTTATTATGTATAAGATTTTTTAGTTGTTACATGCTGACAGGATTCTTAGTAGCTTGACAAAACTGATTTTTTTTTTTGTTGGGGAACATTTGTAGAGCGTAAACGAGCCACTCAGTCCATCAGGGAAGCTGGGAGCACTGATCTTTTGTTCCTGAGTGTGGTCAAGGCATCCTATATTTCACCATTTCTGATTTGTATGTGTAGCTGGGGCTCTGTGTTTCCCAAACCAAAATGAGTAAGGTAATTGAAGTTGTTCTATTCAAAATTCCCCCCCCCCTTTTTTTTTTTTAATTTGTATGAAATAAGTAGTAGAAATGGTTTTAGCTTGTATCTGTAAACCACTCTCTTAATGTGAATTTGAAGGTATGTCCTGTAAAGTCTGCAGCAGGCAACTGACAACTGTGTTTGCAAGTAGGCAAACATTATTTAACCCTCAGATAATGCTGTGTTTAGTTGATTTAAGTAGTTTGTTTGATTATTCATGGTTTTTTTTCTGCTGAGTTTCACAAATAGTCTATTGGATGAATTTACTACCAGCTATTGAAACAGTAGCATTTAAGTTAATATCACACAGTATTTTTTCAAGGCTATTTTCTGTTTCAAAAGTCTAAATACTGAAGCAGAGACTTGATTCAAAATGTCTCATTTAGCTAATCAAGGAAAAGGAATATCTGCTCTCTGTTTGGTATTCTGAGTTTTAGCATTCTTTTGACTAGTCTTGCAATGAATTGCTGTGAACAACAAATAACTCAGACAATAATTTCAAATGAATAGCTGAGAAACTCACAACAATGTCTACAGATAAAAAAAAAGGGTTTTTTAATTGAGTAAGTTATTCACTGTGAACTATGCACTCAGCCATTACTGTGCACTAACTCTTCTTGTGGGGCTTTGGAAAACATTAGCACCTTGCTCGTATCCCTGCAGGATAAATATTGGCTTGTTGCATGTCAGACCAGTGGTTAGGTAAGACATCTATGGTGAATGGTTTCCAGAATTTTCCTTCTAGGCCAACAGTTTGTAAACAACCTTTCAAAGTGCTGTGAAAATGGTTCAATTTTCCATTGGCCTCTGGATAATAAGTAGCAGGAACCCTGTGATTCACTGTGTCTTCTTCAGTTCTTCTGAAAGTGAAGTCCAGGGTTAGAAGCCAGTTTCTTTTGGATTTCCTTCTTGGTGGAAATTTGTTAACAAGAACTTGATTACTGCCGTGGAAGTAACTTGGGTAGTAATGTCTACTTCTGGCTATTTGCTGAAGCAATCAATTGCGCTAATAGTGTAGCAGCAATCCCCTGCTGCTACTTTAGGTGTTCTTCCAATTTCAATAGCATTTTCCCCCTGTAGAGTGAAGGATCTTGCAACAAAAGGCATTGCATGCTCCAGGCATTTTATCAGGCTGTGGTTGGGTGACAATAGCTTTGTTACACCTCAAACATATTCTATGGGATATTTACCACCTTCCTCAACTTCAAAACTAACTGCAGGTATCCCTGGTTCTTTGCTTGGTCTGGGCTGCTCTGTTCAGGAGCATGTTGAATACTACTGAGTGAGGTAGTGGCAAGTGCCTTTGTCTGTTGAAGGTAACAAGTTACACTTATATTTTTGGGAGTGTGATCAGAGACCACAAGCAGAAATAGGACTGAAATATGAAGCAAAAAGTCTTGCCATGGTATGAAGGCTGTAGGCAAATAGTAGTTGGTTCAAATGAAGGACAAGATGATGATAATCAAGATAACTTTTTATTTTAATGCATGTCTTTCAGTTGGCTAATCCTATGCACTTTTTTTTTTTTTAAATTGTGTTTAATTTTCTCCTTCCTTATATTCTGCAGATATTGTGTAGCACAAATTGTTACATTTCTGTCTCACCTTTCAGGCACTGCCAAAGGCAAATGACCTTCATCGCAGCATTTTTCCATGGTGAGCTATGCCTGTAATTGGAGAAAAGAAAAAACTGGATTGGAGAAATGAACAGCTCACTGCGACCATGCAGCTTGAGTCACTTGAACCATGTCAGATGGGAAACTATTCTTAGTGGTCTTTCTGTTCAGTCAGCTTATCTTTCAAAGAGGAATGAAACCCATTTTTTGGGGTGGGTGCTTCACTTTTCACCAGGAGATTTGCTTGGCCTCTTTTGCTGCTCTAATGCACTTGTTCCCTCATGTTTTTTGTATGTTATCTGTGCCAGTAAAAGTGTTGGATTTCACCGAATGAAGACAGTTAGGCAAACAAGGTAATCACTGAGGCTTTTATCAGTCAGTTCCTCAAAATTAAACTGAGCAACATTTATCTAGGAAAACATAGCATTGCTCTGCCTGGCGAATTTCCATTACTCTTGCATAATGTGGATACATTTGGCATAGACATACCATGAGGTTCAAGTCTCGGGAAAGGATGCCAAGTAGTCACATCTGCTGGCTTGGGTGCCAGAGCAAACACTCCGCGTTGCCTGAGTCAGGGCTTATGCTTCTTTTGGAGTTCAGTAGAATAGTGGAGGAAAAATTGTCTGCGTAAAGGAATTTCAGCTGAATGTTTATATAACTCTCAGATTTCTTTGTGCTGCTCTGAGGTCTCAGCACTGATTATCACCTAGATAACTGTTCCCCCAACACCAGGATGGCTCTTTCAAGATCAATGAGACAAAATGCTAGGAAAGCACTAGGCTGGTAATTTAATGTGACTTTTATGAGACAAAGATGTGGAATTCTGTGTTGTATTACTTGCAAGATCCCACCTATTTGTAAGTCATGGTGCATGCAAGTGATTACTCAGAAATTCAAAGATGTTAAATTTCCTCATAGTCCCAGGAATACTGCCCTAGTGGGAGAAAATGATGGTAGATTCCTCTCATTCACAATATCCTTGTTAAGCTCATGTACACTCATACCACAAGGAAAACTGCCTTTTGAATTGGACACAACCAATCATTTGTCAATTAAATGCCTCCTTTGATTTCATAACTGCTGAGAAATGTCTTGCCTTACAGATAGTGGGGACTCACATACATCTTGACTATTGTTGAATGCAAAAGTGTAATTACACAATTTGGTATGATAAACTTGGTGCAAACAGTTGACATTGAGAAAGCAGCTGTTTCTTTGCCAGTGGAAGTAAAAGACTGAGAGGGTTTAAAAGGTCAATACAGAACTTATACATCTCCTACACCAACAGCAACAACAAAAAAGTGTGCATGTGGAAGGCTGGAGGAAAGGTAAGGATGGAGTTGTCGCAGTTCAAAACTAAGTATGCAAGATTCCCACAATTACCTCAAGGTGCACGTATCAGAGATTACTTTTAATTATTCAGATCAGTTGTACTTCCTTAGGCCCTCTGAAAACAGAACCAGCTGTAGGAGAGACACCAGGTAGATACTGCCCAGCATCACTTCACTATAGCAGGGCTGCCTTAAGATGATAATTTTACAAGAGTGAAATAGAGCATGCATCACAAGCAGCAGCATCATGTAGATTTTGAGGGGGAAAGTCAATGAGCATTTGAGATTTTTTCCCTTAGGAGGACTTCCCTAGAACATTTTGTGGATCTTAAGCTGTAGTTTTATTTCTTCATACCTACTTCTGCAACGTTTCCTTTACCAGTTAAAGGCATAGATGTTTCTGCAGCTTAAATTTCAAAACGACAAGCACACATTTTTCTTAAACAGTCTGAAATAAGTATGTCCAAGTGTTCCTGGCAAAAATGGCTAATAGCCTTGGAACTGGAGATGAACCATGCCACCTGAGTCAGACATATGTAGAGAACTAGATATAACACTTGGAAAGCACTTTATGGCAGTGACACATGGGGTTTGTGTCTCATTCAAAAATAATTAATTCATTCAGATATTTGATTATATACTTTACTAGAAGCAAGCATAGACTCCATCCATGTGATACATCATTTGCTGCAAGCAATTTATGCAGATGTTATTCTTCACGTCAAAAAGGAAGGTCAGCCAGTGCCAGCATTGCTACTAGTGGTCTACCAGACAGAAGCCTCTTACAGCAGGACTATTTTATGACATGGATAGTTGTGGAGAAAGAGCAAACACAATCCACCTGCAAAGCTCCATTCTAAAAATAATCTTGCAATAAGCTACTCTTATAAAAGAATAGCCCTAAAAGCAAAAGCCCCCACAAGGACAGTCCCTCAATTACTTCTCTGCATCAACCTCCTGAGTATGAAATACCATCATGACTGACCATAGGAAGTGATTTATAACTAAAATGAAGCCTGCAATGACAAAAGGTCTACAAGAGACTGGAGAGTTTATTTGCTGAATTACTATGCAAATTTAACAATTAAATTTTCTTTCAGCTCCTAAGGGAATAAGGGGGATTACTAAAGAGAAAGAATTTGACATGACTGAAAAAAAAAGAGAATTGGTAGGATTCTCTGCAGTTGTTCAGTTCTGCCCTGCACAGTAGGCATCACAGCAGTTAGTAGGAGTTACTACAGAGATTTCCAGGAAGATTTGTACAAAGCAGGGGAAGTACAATGAGGAAATATAAAACCTCCACTGCGTAAGTCAACTTTTATTTGTTTTTCTGTTTGCAAAACTGAACTATGAGTTTATCTTCAAGACCTTAAGTGAACTCCACACTTCTTGCTTCTGTGTTCAGCCAACTCAAAATAACCAGATAACTTCAGAAAAGAAAAAAAGTAAGTCAACCAAGAAACAACAACTCTCTTTGGTTTGACTGATCTGAGCCTTTCTAAACTTATTTATTTATTTATTTATTTATTTTCATTATCCCCCTTTCTAAGCTTGGTAGTTTGAACAAGAGACTTCTGTTTTGACAGCCTGTCTCCTGGGTTCCCCACTGAAAAGGCCAAAGCTCCCAGTGAAGCAGCAGTAGCTGCCTTTAAACAGGAGCTGAGCACTTCTTGCTTTCCTGTGCTGCATGCAAATGGAGAGGCTCAGTGTTACCCAGCTCGGCCAAGCTTCCCCCTAATGTGCCTTCTGCATGGCAATGGACAATACAAGTGATCATCCATCGTGTCTGTGAGTGTGTTAATGTCCCTGATCCTGGTGCACTGATCACCCACTGCGGCAGGGGACTCGTCTTCTGTACAAACAGCGTTTACAGAGCCCGCAGCCTCCCGGCTGTACGTGACAGAGAGCTCTGCTTTATGCTCTGCCTGTTCAGCAGAGCTCAGTGAAGGGCAGCTGCCCCTTCCGTGCTCGTAAGTAACACTTCCATGACAACACCTTCGGCTCATTAGTTTTGTTTGTTTCTTCCTAGAATGGCAGTATATCTTTTAGGGTTTTTTAAAGTGTGCTAAAGAATGGGCCATCATATCTGTTACTAAGCTACCCACGGGGTAATTCAGGAAAAGGCTGAAGGCTTTATAAACAGAGGAGAGATGATCACATGGCAGAAACTATATTTACTCCTTCAACCCCCACCTCACCACCTGATCCTCTGCTGCAGTGCCAGTACCAGAGCCCAATACACACATTTGTAGTCACACATGCATGAAAATGTGTTTAATAAAGTGAGAAACTCAAAACCCCAAACTGACAAAATCTAAAGCAAAGGTAGTCAAGATGCTGCCTTCTTCTACCTTGCTGTTTGTTAATTTCTTTGATGGAGGAAAAAGTGATGTTGCCTTCCCTCTGCCAAGGGGAAACCAAGTAGCCAGGTAGTCCCAGAAGGGTCAAAGGGGGGTGGACTCATAGGGGAGTGGGAAAGAGATGGGCTATCAGGGTGTTTGTGAAAGTAGATGTTTGAGTTGACACATATAGTGGTTTTCTTGGGGCCACACAGCAGCTCTGTGCTGCCAAGGCACAGGCCATGATTCACACCTCAGTTTTGACCCGGCTGTGCACCCCCAGTCAGGGATTTGAAGCTGTAAAATCTGTGCCACTATGAGATTTCAGTACCATAGCTTGGGAAAAACTTATAGTCAGTTGGCACCATGAAACATGCCCTAAATTTACACCCTAGAGGTGAAGACAGAAACAGAAATATGTGCAATCTCCATTCAGTCATGTAAAATCCTTTGGTCATTGACCCCCCATCCCCCCAAAAAAAGTAATCTTATCATTCTATATGAAAGTTTACTTTGCTCCCTAAACCTCACAAAAATCTGGTTAAATCTCTAAGTCTAAGCAAAGATTTTTTGATAAATTTCACAGCACAAATATTTCAATGCACTTCTGTGTGGAAGATCATGCATGTGCAGTGGGTATTCCCATAGTTTTGTTCTTTTCTGCTAAATCTGAATGGCCCTTTTTTGCTCCTGCTATAAAGACCGCACCCTAACTGGTGCATGTGGGCACAGATGAAGAGCAGCAACACCATTGTTTTTCTATTTTCTGCACACACCTACCCACAATGAGTACAGCTAACTCTCATTGCTGCTATGAGCTGTGCACATGAGCAGCAGCCAGGCAGATACAACAGGCCGGGGATAAGGATTCATACAACAGAAATTAGAGTAGGATTAGTGCAGGGGTGAAGGAGGACAGAGGCGGCAGTGCACCTCAGCTAGCCCTCAGGTAAGAGAAAGAGGAAAGGGTGCACAATATGCTGCTCCCCCAAAGATACTGAGAGCAGAACGGGGAGAGAAAATAAGGGACTGACCACTGGTTAAAAAAAACCACAAAGAAGAGAAAATGTCACCTTCAGGGAGGAGGTGGTTCTCTAAGTGCTGATTCAGGTATAGTCTGAACCAGGGCAGAGAGATATTGAAATGAAAAGGCTTGTGTTTACTTTAAAAAATTGCAGTGCAATGATTATCTACTTGGGTCTCTGCCACTTTCTTCCCAGCAGTTTCTCCCTCCTATAACCTGGTGTTTCTTATTTGCAGTGGCAGTTTGGCTCACAAGCTGTTCTCTGCCAGCTCACCTGCTACCCCAGCCAGCCTTCACAGTAGCCAAAAATCCTCCACTGCTCCTGCCTTTTGCTGACAGCGTTTTCTGGAGTAAGTATCACCTGGTAGCTCAGCTTTAAAGCCCACAAGATGTGGCATGCATCAGGTCACACTCGCCAGTGTTCTCCGTGTCAGGATGGGAATAAGAAAAAAGACACAAATTGTGACTGAGGTATTCTAAGCCTTTGATGCCTAATTGCTGCAAGCCAGAATGCCCATCCCTTAGTTTTATAAGCACCAGCTTAACTCACAAAATTAGGTAAAAGGAAAAAAATTACACCCTGAGGCAAATTTTCTCATTCAAGTTAACATTTTTCTCTCGAACAGCAGAGCCTATAAAGGAAACGCTGATACAACCTTAACCTTGGCAGCACAAGCACTGGGGCTGTGCTAATCAATGTAAAGAGCAGAATCGGTGCTTCAAGCATTAGTAAGAATCCCTGAGATCTTTGCATAGAATGGTACAAAAAAACCAAAACCAAGTCACAACTCAACAAAAAAGGTTTGGAAATTTCCCTTCCTCTGCTGAGGTTCAAAGGCTTCTTTCTCTATCTCTGGTATGAAAACAATATGAAAATAAAGTGTCATTTATGCACAGTCTTAAAGCTGAAGATAAGTCCTATCTGCATGCAGATCTTGACAGCTTCGGGCCAGAAGAAAGTAACCACACGTTACTACATATGTAGAAGCTGTGTGCATGTGGCAGAACAGTTGCAACAGGGACAGCCTGTTACTAGGAAGCAGATATGCTGAGTTTCAGGTTCATGTTACCAGGAGACTCGAAAAAGTTGAAACTCAGCCTAACCAGGCTGCCAATGGCCTCTAATGAAAATTTCCATTTGGAAAGGCTTGATGTTGACTTGGCATGACACCAAACAAGCAGCCTGCTGCAAATTTTTACACCAATTGTATTTCTCCTGATTAAACCCTGTCTGACCTCAGCATTAAAAAACAATTTGTTTCAGGATATAACCAGCACACATAAGCAATTACATTCTGTTTGCCCTATTAACATTTTTTGGCTTCTATGCTTTCCAGTGCTTCCACTATTGCAAATGCAGTGTGGGAGCCAGAGGTATAGAAAGTGTGGAGTGTCTAAAATTTTTTGTTGGGTAGAGAGGGAAAGGACGAGAGAAACAGAATCTTCAACTGAAAGTATCATCAACTTTTAGTCATACGATAGGCACCGAGAAGTAGTGATCAGATGGTGCCTTCAAGTTTATTCAGGGACAATGAAAGACAGAAATGAAGTGACTTATGCAAACCACCAAGAACATATATATCAGTATCCTACAGTTTTTTAAAAAAGTGATAATATAATAATTCTCTCTCCTAACTTTTTATTTTTCATTCAGTTCTCTAACTTGTGTTTTTCACCAGTCAGTTAGAAAAATCAGAAAGGACAACCTTTGGTGCCCTGGCTGTGAAACAGTACTTGTAGCGGGACACAGGATGCACTTGTCTCATCTTTCTGAGGGTCAGGGAAAAGTGGCTGTCGGAAGACAAGTGATTTGGAGGTGAAGGGGGGACCATGCTGCACCTCCAATACTGAGGGGTATCTGTGGAGAATTTTCCAATTCCTTAAGGGTCTTTCTCACTGACAACTTCAGTAAAGCTCAGGCACAGAGAGAATTATTTAATACTATATAACATGTAAGAATACAGAAATCATTTGTGCATCACAGTTTCTTCACAAGCCAATGCTCTGGAAGACCTCTGTACACTGCACATAGGTGTGTGCTCAAGAACCTACCTTAAGTGGTGAGGAGTCCGGAGGAAGGAGTGAAGGGAGAAGAGGATGGCCTGTTGACCACACATTCTACAACATACAGAGGACGCGTAAAATGTAAAAGACAGTTGTAGACGGCAGAGGAAAGAGAGGAGTGAAACAACCAAATGAGATTTGTCCTGAACAGGACAAGTCAGCTACAGTTTGGAGATTTCAACATTTTTAGCCCACATTGGGATAATGTTAAAAGCCAGATTAGACCTTTCTGTGTTTCTTTGCCGTTGTGAGACTGAAGAAGACTTTCTAGTGTTCAGATATTCAAGGAACTGTCTGGAAAATAGCAGCAAGATGTGTTCGTGCCAAGGCCATTAACCCTCTATTCTTGCCAACATCAAATTAAATAAACTGAGAAAACAATTTGCATAACACTGTCACAGCGATATACAGTCAAGGCAACCTTTTGGAAGACTGAGCTTATGAGGAGGTTTAGTAGAGTAGACAGTCAATGACTGCATAGTAAGACCTGGGAGTGACCAAGTGTGACTTTTGGAAACAAGCTTGGCAGGTCTATGCACAGCTCTCACATACAGTTGTGTTGGACTCCTGTGTGGCTCTTTTGGGCCACAAAGTACAGCTGTTTGCTTTGACCTCTGTGCAAACTGCTGGCAGGTTTTCCTGGTGGTCTTGTGGAGGCTGATGAGATCCAGAAATGTAGATAAATATGTGAGCCATTTGAAGGCAACAAGAGAACAGCAAACAAGAGTCTGTGATTGCTGGAGAATATGGAGTCAGCTTGTGTGAAAATATCTAAAACAATGGCTTCTGTCACTGTCTGTACATGTTCTTGCTCTTTACAAACAGTTGAACCTTGAGTTCTCTTTGAGCAGAACAGCAGCAGCCACTTCCCTGCCCTGTTTTCACTTGAACTAAGCACATGAGACACTTCTGTACCAGATTTTTGTCCTGGTTATTTTTTGTGTCCACGTGACAGGGAATGGAGTAGCAGGATGTGCAATCCAGAACACAAGATCTGAAACTCTGAGACAGGACACAAAACAATATGAGGCACATCTGGAGTCTGAAATCTTTATGCTAAACAGTTACAGCTATTTACAGTTGCTTCAGATTTGCTATGGATTAGCAAAAAGAAATAAAAAATGTATGTATGGATAATTATCAAAGTATGCTTTAACTTGAGAGATTCTTTCAGCTCTCAAGAAAACATTTAAGACTGAGTAAATGAAAATGTGCATTTACACATTGTCTAACTATGTGCATTCTTTTCAATGTATTTGCATATTTAAACAATTGTCTGTAAAGAATATGTTGTTCAATCCCACAGATAAGCCCAAGAGAGCTTGGCTAAATCCTATGCTAACTCATTGAAAGCATAAATCTTAATTTTATTTAAGTACCAACTCATGTAGTTTAATTTTCTTTCTTGTTCTGATTTTGTTCCCCCATCTCAGTCTCATCAAAAACAAAACAACCACTCAAACATAACCTATCTTAGCATCTTGAAAGGTAAGAAAAAACCCTCTGAAAAGGGAAGCCCTCTAAGCTTTCTCATGGAGCTGTCTGGAAGCAGATACAACTTTTTTTTTCCAGTCAATTGTGTAAATATGAAAATACCTGGAAATGGAATATATTTAGGCAAGTTTTAAAATGCATAATATTTATTCAACTCTAATAGCTTTTTATTAGGAGTCAATAGGGTCTATCAACTAAATGGGTATTTCAACCATTTTCAATAGACACATTATTTACTCAATAGACCATAATGATTCTGAAGGAGGCATTAGGGCCTATTATGCAAATCTCTATGTATTGTAGGTGTATTCAAAAATAGTGAAATTTTGACCCTGGCTGTTCTACACATCTTGATGCCATTGCTCTTTAGAAAGCAAATTGTGTAAAACTAGTTTGAATGAAATAGAAAGGTTAGAAGTAGCACAGTGGAAATAATAGATTTTTTTTTTTGGTTGGTCTACAGAGCAGAGAATATAAAAAGTTTTAGTTCTACTTGAAGCAGTCTTTCTCTTCAAAAAATATATTTAAAAAAAAAAGGAAAAGTAATTGTGTCTTAGAAGAAACATTTCCTTTCCCACACAATGTTTTCACTCCTTTTTTACCCAGTAGCTACACAAATAACTTTATTGCATTTTTGGTTGGTTAAAACATTCTCCCAGGAGACCTGCAATGAATAACCTGCTTGACACTGGAAGTGAGCAAGAGAGGTTTGAACAAGAATTTGGACCTTTGCTAAGATGGCAATGCCAGTCACCCAGCACTCCAGTTGGTCAGTCCTCTAATTTATTTCCAGCTATACTGCTGACAAATTGTTTCAGGCTGACTGAGGACAAATTTAAAAAAAAAATTACTGCAGGTAAAAAGCCTATAGAAATGACCCATTTGTAATGGTATGGGGAAATCCTAATAGCATTTGGTAGGTGGCCTGATTCAAAACTAATGGGTAATAATGGAGATGTTCCATACAGTTTCAGTGGGATTTGGCTCTGTGTTCCTTGTTGCATGCCAGACACAAATAGATTTCTTTAGGGATACTTATTAAAATTCTAGAGGACACATATGGCCAGAAAAGATACTTTTGACTCACATAAACAGAATGAAACTCTCTCAAATTCAGCTGAAAGTGTCAAAACAGGTGTCTTCATTCTTATCAAATATTGAAAAAAAAAAGCATTTCTGAAATAAAAAAAATATATAGGTCCATACTCAATAATTTAACATAGAGAAATGAATCCTGGACTAAGACATCCAGACTAACTCAAGGACTACATGTAATACTATAAAAGTTTGGACAAAATATTTTGTACACGTGTCTTTATAGCTTGTACAAAGTGTTTAGGTACTGGGTGGATGCTACTGCCTGGTGCTTTGGCTTTCCTATATGTCTTTACAGAATAGAAAATAACAACTTGCTGTGTACTGCAAAGTTCTTTTGATTTGAAGGGCTCCTTTTATTTCTTTTTATTTTAAATGCTGAAATATTTGAAACCAAACAAATGACAAAATGACTGGGTCTGCTCCTGTCAGGAGCAGATACATAGAACATCTGCAGAAAAACTTACGTGTGACTTATATACAGCAACAACAATGACTTAGTTACATTCTTTAGCTGTGTGTAATTAAGTCTAATCAGTGTTTTCAAGAAGGGGCACAGTCTCTGGTGAGGCAGGGTTTGTAGAAAGAAGCAATATTTTGTATGAAATCATACTGTTTGGAATTATGTGCACAGAATGAATGGACATACATTCTTGGTTGTGTACAGCTGGTGTATTTGGAGAAAACCAGATGGACTTCTGCATCCGGGCCCTTCATCATGCTCTGTTCATCAGAATTAATTTGCAATTACACCCTGGAGGATGACCAAGATTATACAACTAGGTTATGTTATGTGGTATACTTGTCATGTCCTTCTCTGAGGACCACATAGGGTGAGTTAGTCACACTGCCATTTGTAGCTTCCTTATTTTACTAGTGGCAGCAGGTAGGTTTCCTTCATGGAATAAAGCTGCTAGTGAACATCAGCCCTGGTCCCCACAAACCAAGAGCTGACACTGAGAGCAATGTGAGGCAAATGGCCATCCCTTGACAGTGTAGCTGGGCAGCTGTTCTTGCTGGCCTGGAGCTTACAGGAGTAAATGTGAGGTAAAAATGGACAGTGCATAAGGATCAACCTTATGAGGGTGAAGATTTAAGTGACTTGACTATTTTGACAAAAGTATCCCAACCTTACCATGCTCATCTAGATTTTGTTTATGCTTTATGATCTCATACCAGCAACAACAAAACTTCCATTTTCTTCTATTTCCTTTTTTTTTTTTTTTTTACCCTGTCTTGTGAGAAAGAGTTATTGAAATGAGTTTTGGGGCTGATGAATACCCTGGAGGTGCTTTGGCCCATTGCTTTCTTCTAGACCATTTGCCTTTAACTCTCACTTGAGCTTCTGTTCGACAAAGTTAATAGCTGCAAATTCTTCAGGGATGGTTTGTTAAATCATGTCCAAGAAAATAAATATAATGAATGAACAATCTCAGGAGAAAGCCCTGACATTTAAAAAAAAAAGTAAATGAGTCTCAGAAGTATCAAGCTATGGAATAGACAAAGTACATTAGCAAAAATGAGATATGTTTTGCAGCAATTAGAGGAGGAGATGAAGTCTTCTCCAGGGGAACACACCTGAGTTCTTGAAAACTCAACCAAAAGCTGTTGCGTACTGCATCCTGGCATCTAACAGGTCAGACCTGAACATCATCTGCTTGTAACTTCCCTCCCACCCTCCCAGCATGTCAATGTGCTTCATCTGCCACTGCATCAATGGACTTTGATATGAGGAAGCTGGAGTATAGCTTTGAACTCCACTGAACCCAATTACATCTGGTCATTTTAGACAGCTGTGGTGGTGCAACTCTGAACTAGGAGGCAGAGAGTTCAGGACAGACTCAAGTGCTGCAGCTGGAGCAGCAAATTCATCTGTTGCTGTGGTATTGCAGGTTTTGTGCTCCAGGGAAGAAGTGGCAATCTGAACTAAGTGCTGCACTAATTAAAAGGAGGGTAGTTTTGCAACTAGTGCTTGGTATGTGCTGGGGTTAATGCCTTTTAACTGCCATAGCACAAGTGGTAAGTTTAATCTCTGTGTGCTGCTGGAGGTGTGTAGGGGATTTAAGTCACTTACTGAAATGGGCAGGATTCAGCTTTTCCCCCACTACAAATATGGAGCATAACTCTTGTCTTTGGCAATGGCCCTTGCTGTTTAATGCTCGAGAGAGGATAAGCATAGCAGGGATCTCAATTTCCTAGAGATACAGGGAATACCACATCAAAATTATATTAGAAAGCAGACTTAGTTTTGCCCATGGCTTGTGTAATTAAAACCTAGTCTGGTGACAAGGTACTACTACACATAGTGAAAAAGACACCCTTGGGCAGAGGACTACTGAAGTCTTATGCATTGCTAAAGTCCTATTAAAGCCTTTTTTGCTTGGCTTTATTAAAACCAATTTCATTTCTCGGCCCTGAAAATGTACCTGTGAAAAGTTTCCGTAGGCCTTCCACAGTATTGATAGATTTCAAAAGCTTATTGCACAATCTGTTCTCACAAAGACAGTGAACCAGTCCTGATCTCCACTGCATTAAGCAAGAGCAGCTTCTACTTGGTTCTCATGCCTGCTAGCAATTTCCCTCAGGAAAGGGGGGCCAAGAAGACCTGCCTTTCCAGTTCTTTCTCAGGTGGAAAGAACAAGAAACTGCATACCATGCACATGCACACACATGTACAATCTTTTTTCTCATTAAAAAGAAGTAAAAACGCATGGCAATGTCTAGCCCTTCAACTCCAATATGTATTTTAGTTACAGTTAAAGCTTTGAATTGGATACAGAAGCGATCTGAGATCTGTTCTTGTTTTGTTGTCACATAACTGGAGTTTGGCATTACCCAAAACTCTGCTAATCCTGTATTCTTCTTGTGCTTACTATAGCTATTGTCTAAGAGGTTTGGGCTCTTTTTATTTCCCCCTTTCAATTGTTGGAATTCTTTTCTCTCTTTCTAAATATAATTTTAAATGCAGGAAAAATATTCTTGGGATGGATTGTGACCAATGCCCTCTGGAATTTAAGCCAACTGAATTACTCTATCATATGGATTTGCGATTCTGGTTATTCCTTGTACTCTGTATGAAAAGCTAAACAATAGTGAAAAATGAAGTTTTCCATGTTAAAATTGTGCTGAAAAAATATCTGCGGTAAGAATAGTGAAATTCCCAGGTTTCTAATAACTCTCTTGATCTTGTAAGGATCATTTTTAGGTAGTCAGACTGAAAGTTGGAAGGGACCAATTAAAAAAGAACGTTATGAGGAGACACTCCAAATTTTTAAGCTGCAAAACTAAGCCAGGTTCATAGTTATTATTAGCTGAGAAAAAATTATTGGAAAGTAATTTTAACAGAATAAAGAGAAAATGGTTCTGCCCTAAAAAAATCTCAATATGCAGAAGAAAACTGTGCCCAAATGGTAGCAATAGTCATAAAGGCGCTATCTAAGGACTCTACCTTGCTTGGCATTTAAGAAAACATGAAAGATACTAATTTTTAAATTATGAATAGCATTTAATACAGAGAAAGTAGCTAGGAGAGAACAAAACCCAAAAAGTCCTATTGTCTTACCTCCAGAATTGCCAGTAAAAATCATCTATGTGTTCTTCAGGTGCTAAAGGATAGTTTTTCTGCCTTAATATAATTTCACTAAAAATTAATTCTGTTATTTCTAATAACTCTCTTACACCTTTCTCTTTTAAAGACATTTCATGCACACACAATTTGCGGTATTCATCTAAGAAAAGTGTACAATGGCCAGAAGCAGAAATCCACTACAATATGCAATATGAAACTGAGCTTTGTCTTCCATATCTCTCAGGCTATGTACATATTTAAAGATTCCCAAGACCAAAACTTCATTTTGTTTTTACCTGAGGAAATATCATCTGCAATACTACAAAGATCAGGTGAATGTTGAAGATGGGAAGGTATTTTATATCTTCTCTATGTCTTCTGATATAAGGAAGTTATTTTAATTGCTACAATCAAAGCAAAATGCAATCCTTAACAGAGTATTAATAACCTCAGCCTTAGCAGAAAGACATTTGATCATGTAAAGTGGGATTTCTTCTGAATCAGACAAACCTCACTCCAAAGTGTCAGATCCTGAATTTTTCTCTCTGTAGTGATAATGTTCAGTGTAGCAACAGATTAAATTCCAGGAAGGAGGAAACAGATCTGGTTGGGTTTGTTGGCATTTTTATGCTCAGACTGCAGATGCTTGAGTATATCCAGGAATATTCTGAAAGAGAATTGAATTTTTCTCTTCTTTTTTTTTCTTTTTTAAAATATATAGGATCACCCTTAAACATTTGAGTACATTATACTTGTATTGCCTTTTGGGTCTGGAAGACATATATGTAGTCCTATAGAAGTCCACATAATCACAAAATGCTATAAGACATGACATATACTCATTAAGGTCATCTGTGATTTTTTTCATGTGTCTGTTTCTTCTGTCCAGTTGATAAAACCAATTACCATTTGTTCAACTTTCCATCTACTATAGTTAAAGTTGACACAGTTGAAGGACAAAACTCCCAGAAGGTATAAATGCTCTGAAATCAGCATATTAAGGGCACCATTTCAGAATGGTGAGGACCAAGAATTCCCACTGAGAACAATGGAAAATAATGTTTGCTTGTCTAATTGTCTTCTCTGATGCCTGAACAGGCTGTGAAGTCTCAAGGACTTATGAAAAAATAAGCTTCAGGTTCTAGCCTGGGAACATGTGTTGTGAGGGATCTTGTTTCCTGCCATATGGTCATGTGAGAAGGTCTTTTAATTTCCCTTCTAAAAGCAAGATCTAACACCAGCTTCACTAATCTCAGTTCTTTCTTCTCAGTCTGTGTCTAGATTCACAAAATCTGTATCTTTTGTTTGCAATAAGTAAAAAGGAAAAATATTGTGGGTGATCTTCTTTGGGTAATTACTGACAGTAGAAATATTACAATTCTGTTATAAAATTGAGTTTTTCTCAGCAAGTTATCCTAATCACTTGACAATGATTGGTCAAAGGACTGCTGTGGTCTTGCTTCTTTTAAACAAACTGCTTTTTTCTCTTTTTTTTTTTTTTTTTTTTTTTTCATAGAAGGGCTCCTTTTCGATAAGGCAGCTGCTGCCCCTCTCTTGGGAGTTGTGTTTCTTACTGGATACTTGAGCTTCAGCACGTGGTTATGAGTTGGTGGTGGTGGTGATCCCCTACTTGAGGCACCTCTCATGCTCTTCTGTGGCCTTTTTTTTAGAGGCAGAGCAGTTTCACGGCTGACTTCAGGTGTGCTCTTTGAATACCACTTTTCCAACTGCTCTGTGGTTCAAATGAGTTCATCTGTCCCTGACACTTGCACAAAAATACTCTAGAAATGTATTATTTAAAGACTGCCTTCCTTGGTGTTTCAGAAATAAAGGTGTAAACTTTCTTTAAAGGCCAGAGAAAAGAAATATTTCCTTTGCTCTTGTGGGGAGAAGTGAAAGGCCAGGCTTTGAGCTGCATGCGTACCCCCAGAGGGCCCTTAGGGCAGGAGACGTGCGAATTACCAGAGATGATATTGTCGTCTTCCTCACTGCATCTGAGGATGCTGAAGGCACCAAGAAGTGTTGTGCTGACACCTGGCCATTACTGTGACCAGGCAGATGCTGTTATGTTACCGGAGCAATCAGCGTGTCCTGCATCACACCTTCACCTGGGCTGGGCAGGTAGGAGCTGCTCTAAAAGTCTAAAAGTCTCTTATAGATCTATGATGCCTCCATGCTTTCTGTTATTGCCTGTTTGGCCAGTTGCTCAAGGTAGAAAGCAAAAAAAAGGAGTCTAAAATGAACACTGTATGGTAAACATCTTTTGAAGGGCCTTGTGAAGAGCTGGGGTCTGGAGACAGCATAAAGAGTGCGAGGAGGGCTGGCTGGATCTTATTGGTATTTTCATTAAATGTGCTTTTTTATTTTCTTATAAATGCTTTGTTGGGGGTGCCCATTTGAAGGAAGGTGTAAAGAAAAGCACTTTTAAGTGTCAAAACTCCTGGTCCCTAGGGTATAAAATACTCCTGTTTTCTAAGCCAGAATTGAGGGTCTTCTGCAAGTCAACAATCTTGCAAAATATAAGCCTGTGAAGGCTCTCAGTAGATGGGCTTTTCACTCTGTTACATAGTGAAAACAACTTTGAAAGCTTATGAACTGGAATTGCTGGTGTCCAGGTAGCAGTACACAGTGAGCATTTCCCTTACAAAAAATCAGATAAATACTCCAGAATATTGCAATAGCAATCCCAAGTAGAGCTGTAAAACCAATGTACAGAGGATGTGTTGGAGCAGAATGGTGACAAACTGCGGCAGTTTCAGGGAAGCATCTGTGCATGTTGTGGTGTGGAGAACAGATGCAGTTGCTGTGTCACATGCAAGCAGTACCTCTCGTTGGAGCATGTCTCTGTAAAGCAATAGAAAAGAGCTGAGCTTTTTGAAGCATGGTATGTAAGAACATCTGCCCTTCAAAATGACAGTAATGCATCAGGTAAATGGAGGTGAGCTAGAGCTTCATGATGCATCTGACATAATTAAAGGTGATGAAAAAGTACTACTGTTGTAATGAGGGGGATATGGTTTAATACATTTATCTCAAAGAATGCCATGGTAAGAAAAGCGGAAACAGAAATAGAGATGCACCAGATTTGTACCAGCAACAGAATTTCCCAGTACAATTTCTGCAGCTTTCATCAGGCGCTTGGTAGCACCTCTGCAAAATGACTGTTATCTCAGGGCATGTTTGAAGTGTTATGCTACACTTCCTTGGACTCTGTCAGGTTACATCTTGTTGAAAGAGACAAACCCCCTGCAATGGCTTAGCCCTCCAACTTCTGTTCTTAGATTAAATCTTTGGGTAACTCTCTGGACAATATGAGAAGTGACAGCCTTAGATCAGTTCAGGAGACAAGAGCCTTATAATCTCCTTCCCAAACCCTATAGTAAAATAGTTTAAAAAAAACAAGACCTGCATCAAAATCTTAAATGGAATATGCAAGATAAGAATAATAAAATATGAGTGACCCAAGTAACAGAGTTTCATGAGGAGACTGTGAAACAACAAGCAACAACAACCAGCAAACAAATAAACAAAAAAAATCAGGCTGGAAAAATGACTGCACAGATTGCAATTTAGATAGAATAAATACATTAAGACCAGCAAGAAGCCCATTTGAATATTCAAGCTGAGTAAGAACCAAAGCATGCACTAGAGTTTTGGTTGCCTCAATCATTAACCAAGCACAGATTTTAAAGATGTTCAATAAAGGGAATCCACAGGTCTTTACAACACAGTTAATACGGAATGAAATGACAAATCAGAGTAAAAGGTCACACCCAATTGCTGTGCTGTGGCCAAAGAAATATGATGTGGTGATATTCAGGAAGAAGAAAGAAAAAAATAAATGGAAAGGAGGCAAGTTAAGAGACAGGGCCTACATAAATCTTTTGCCTTATCCACATAACTAGAAATAAAAATTAGCATCCACTGGGAGATATCACTGAAGCAATGCAAAGCATGAGGAAAAGCATCCTTGAAAGAATAAAGGGGCAGCATCCACTGGACATTTTAATGTAAAATGTAGCAGATTTACTACAAACATGGACTCCCAGCCAGCTCCTGGGTGAAATGCTGGCCCAGTGCCATGGCTGACATGCCATGGGAGAAGCAAACCTTGGCAACTTCTTTGTCCAGAAGGGAAGGACTTGATAACACCCATTCAAAGCCTACAGTGAATCAGCTCCACTGTTGGCAGCTTTTGTATCCTTCTCAAGCTGAAAACTTCCTAAGATGGCTTTCTGAGTGGTCCCTGGTCCTCCACACTTCACCAGACTTTGTACATGGTTAAGCCTGCGATGTCCTTCAGACTTCTTTGGGAATTATTGGGTCCCTCTTGGTGGAATGCCAGTGCCATGAAGAACCATGGTGTATCAGACCTTAGGCAATGGCATGAGCAATTCATTGGTGCAAGCAGAGAGGCACCTGGCTGAAGCCTGCTGTTGAGAGGACAGGAGTGTCACAAGAACTGTTGGCTCTGTGCTGTGGAGAGGGAGCTTCCAGCCAGCAGGGCTTGGATGGTGAGGTCTCTAGGTAGGGTACCAGATACAGGAATTCCTGAAGGAGAATAAGTCTTTGCTGATGCTATTGCTTTTGTTGCATTCAGGGAAATGAGTCTTCAGGTGAAATTTTTCCTCTCTTTTTGGAGGGGGATAAATAAACAAGATTTTTTAAAGATTATACCAAGAGTACAGTTGACATACACTGCTGATTTCTTATGCAAATAGAAACAAGTCTGCAAGACTTTGAAACTTTGGCTAATCATTCAGCTGAAGTTACTACTCTATATTAATAATAAAGACATCTATTGATGATTATGTTCTGGATTCACTAATCCTATCACAAATGTCTTTTCTCTGTAGTTTCTTTGTACTCATATTTCTTACTATTTTTTTTAAAATATAGAAATAATTGGGAAAACCTCAATAAATAGATGACAGGAACAGAGAGGAATTCCATTACTATATAAATTCTTCCTCCTTCAGCATTTTCATGATAATCATTTAGTTGCAGAATACAATTAGGGCAACAAGAGAAAAGTGTATATCTTTCTGTTATGTGATATCACCCTTATTTGCCAATACTGTGAATGCACAAAGATTTCACGTGAAAATCCAGACTGGACACTGGTGCAGGTGTTACATCAGGACCTTTTGTGAATAGAAATGCGTGTCTTAGAACTGTTCCAGGCTCTTTTTCTCTTCAAAATAGAGAGATGAACTGAGATCAGCTGTTTTATTTTTTATTTTCCCTAGTAATTTTACAGACAGGATTATTTGTAATCCAGTTTTCTGGACAGAGCTAGTTCATGCTCAGCAATTTAAAAGTTTCCTGCTCCTTTTCCTTCCCAAACTGCTGTGCTGCTTTCTGCACACAGCACTCTGCTCTTGCCTCTACCTATACTGCCTTCTCTTGTCAGGGTCTTCTGGATTCCAGCTGCTGTAGCATTATGGATACCTTCTCCTGATCCTTTCAGCTCTGTAGAGGAGAAGTTATGACTTGACAAGAAAAAATGTGGCCAGAAAAATATGTTGTTCCAACTCTTATTAATCAGATACAGAGGACATCTGCTGGGCAATTGAGGATACAATAGTAATGGTCTGGAAACAACAGAAATGGGTAATTTCTGCTATGTCTGCCCCATCTCATTATCTCCTCCCATCCCGCTTCCAGACTATCACTATATGTCTACCATGTCCCTGCTGCACACAAGGTGCATCCTTGTGTTACCACACACCTCCATCCTCCCTTGCATTGCTTTTGAGTTTATACTGTTCAAGACACATCAGGAGATCTGGTCTTTTCTAGATAAGGGACAGACCAGCTGTGCTGCAGATGTAGAAAAGTGAAGATTGCTACAGCCTTGTGACATCCAACAGGGTTGTTCAGATGCAAGGATCTGTAGGGCTTGTCCTTTTCCTTTTCCTTATTTCCTCTTTTTTTTTTTTTTTTTTCCTACTGCTGAAACCCTTTTTCAGAGGGATACTATTTTGTAAAAATTTAGTCTCATGATCTGTATTTCTCAACAAGGCAAATTTCTGCTATATTCATGTGATAAGATTATTTATAAGATCTTTAACAAGTACTATTCATTTCACAGATTATGACTGCAGCCTCCACACAATGGGTAGTGTTGGCAGGGGAAACAAAATTCAGTCAGAAGGCTCAAGAAATAATCTGTCATATGTACAGGGAAAAATGTAAGGAGGTTTCTGGAAGACTAAAGTTTATGGTTTTGTGTGCATATGATATGGAATGCTGGTGACAGCAGTAAAAAGCTTGGACAAAAGCAAAAAGTGTTCAGCTTTTTTTTTCCACTTTGCTCTTGTGACAGTCTTTTTAAGTGTGTGACTTCACTTTCTAGCAAAGAAGTTTATGGTTTTGTGGGAAGCAATTTCATATAGCCAATAGTCTAGTCATACAAGTGTTGGATTGCCAAAGGGCTTGGATTCTAGCAGTCTCCCGTTTTCTCATGCCTCTAAGGAAAGATGTGCCGTGCATTATCAAAGGGTGATTTTCAATGTCCTGCAAAGCCATCCCACAACCTTTAGTATTGTTTAAAGATGAATACAGCTGGTGAAACAAAAGCATGTTGTTTGTCCTCTGCTGTTCTGGAAAACAACTCTGGTCCATATTCTTGTGTTTAGGGACCAGAGCCTCCTTGTGACTCTGCTTTAGTCCTTCTCTGCAGTGCAGTAGCATCAGCCTTCATACTTTCCATGCTTGCTCCCTGATGCCATTCCTGAGAAACACTTGGGTCACTGCTGGGCCTGCTGCTCTTCCTGCTGTGAGGCTGAGTAGAGGCAGGGGTGCAGCAGGGGCACTACATGGGTCTGAGGTTTCCCCTGATCCCTGCTGAGCTCTCAGGGGAGCTTGCAACTGCCCAGATGCTTGTGGGTAAAGGAGAAAGCAAAGAAAGCATGAGGGATTGAAGCAGTGACTCTGCACATCCCACAGCTCCCAGGTTTCTAGCTCCTGGCTGCTGCAGGGCACTGGGCAGTGCAGACAAGATATTTTCTCCTCAGATAGCATGTGCAGAGGTCAATGGCAGTAGATTAATGCTTATTATTTTTGCCAATGACTGGTATGGATAATATTCAAAAGGAAAATGTGACCCATAACTTCTGGTTGCTTTCACTTTCTTTTTTAAGGTACACATATTTATGTGCCAGTTGTATCAATTAAATAGCAACCAATTCAAGTACATTTACAGTCTGCCTTTAAAATGCCAGTTCCATATTGTACTTTCCAATTAAGCATGAACAGATTAATGGGATGCATTGTTCTCTTGGGTTAACTCTACCATATTGTCATTAGGTGGATATGCCCTCATGAATCCAAGTTTTCTTTTTGTGAAGGAAAAGAAAGTGCATGCTCAAAAAGTAGGGCAATTTCTACCAAGCAAAATCAGCTGAGATAAAAAAAAGAGTCTCCTCCCTCCCACTTTTTTATTTCAGTTGTTGTTTAATTGTTTCTTCGACCCAGTGGTTTAGTGATTTCACATCTATTTAATTAACAGAGAAATTGATAGGGTGCACTGAAAAACAAGAAAGGAAGATCAGATAGACAAATGGTCTCTGTAAGTTCACAGTTCTTAAAACAGATGTTCACCTCCGCTGGCTATGGTATATCATTATCTCCAGGAACCCTGAAGAGAAAGCAAAATCCTTCATTACTTGTAGGAAAATTAGAACAGTCTTACAGGACTAAACACCAACCCATTTCATCGGATCTCATCTCACTGCTGTTGCATTACTCACAAGTCAACAAGTGTGTGTGTCTGGGGAAACTGAGACTGCAGATAAACATTGCAGTTGTCTGTGCAATGAGGGACTGTGGAGCTGTGATGATGAGCTGGTGTCTAAAGGAGAAGCAGCTAAATGATGGGAGGCTGAGGCGATTCCTCTGTTATTTATAACAGAGTAAAGGCAAGATGTCAATTGTCTCTTGGACCTCTTGCTTTTTGAAGAGGGTCAGCTTATTATTGAAGTGGGGCTGGGTGACTTTTACCTATAGCTGCCTGAGCCTCTGACTGAAGGGTTAGGGAGTGTGTGGAAAAACATATTGCCTCTTGCTTTCTTTTTTCTATTTTCACTATACATTGCAGACATAAATAGGTAAAATATCAGTCCAGTGCTAAGAAGACTTCATCTCTTCTGCCAGGAAAAAATCAATAATTATGGGAATTCCTCCTGTCCTAGGGAGATAGACAAGTAATAGACAGGAGAATTTTGCCCATGTAGTCAAATGTATATGCAAATACATGCACAGATACACCTGTGCAGACTGGCCACTGCCTAACTCCCTGGCCTTGAATCTGGTTTCCCCACTTGTGGGGCAAGAAGTGCTAGGTTCTGCTATGTAAGCAGTTGGGATGGCAACCACGGAGCCCCTTGGAAAATGTGCCCTGAACATTTTGATTACTGGTGCTCAGATTGAGCGTGCCTTGTGATTATGCTTTATCGCTCTTACTGTCTCCACTAACTTTTAATCACAGCTGAGTATTTCCAATCTTGCTGCCATTTCTGACTTCAAGTGTATTAAAGGAGTATTCAGACTCCCAGATAACAAAAGTGTGTCTAGGCAGGAGGCACTAGAGGGACCCCCTCTGCTTCCCCTCTAACTCTCACCCTTCCCCCTTACATCAGAGCCCTGGCAGTGGAAAAGAAATGTTGAAATCAATATAAGAATAAATTGGCACGTGGTCCTTATTGTGGAGACAAGGTTTCTACAGAAAATCCTTGTAATCAGAAAAGAAGGAAGATGAGATTAAACTGATTAAACTGAGAAAGTCAAAAAAGGACAACTTGAAAGATTAGCTTGAGGACGACTGAAAAGCATAATCCTCCATGCATGTTAAGTAGAACAGTCCCTCTCTGTTATCAGCCCCTTCATCTGGTGACCTTCTGTTGCATTAACGCAGAGCTACTTGATCCAAGGCAAATAGTGAAAATTGAAAAGCCAGAATGCCAGTGATTACAACAGGTATCAATATTACTGAAGTGATGGTTTGTTATCATTAGGGAGCTCTATCAGAGCTCATTCTGGAAGCAAAAGGAACAGAAAATCACAAGTCATTACACTTGTGGCAGGCAATAGAAGAAAAGACCTTGTGTTACAGTGGGAAAGCCTTTTTTATCTGCTTCAACCTCTAAAATTACAGCATCAGAATAGGAAAAGAGGCAGGGGAAGCAGTACAGGAGCTCACCTGTGTTTCTTTCCCTGGGAACAACTGAGCCTCAGGAGGTTGCACACAGGCAGTGTGTGCTACCCTTTCCTTCTGGAGTGAGAGGAAACAAAAGGCCTGTGCCAGTTTTGCTGGTTCAATGACTTTTTTTGCCTCACACCCCCAACTTATAGCAAATCTGTTCCCGTGTGGTCCCAGCAGCAGCAGCAGCAGCAGCAGCAAGGCTGACACCTCTGTAGTCTTACAGCTCCCCATTGTGGGGCTGCACGTCTGAGCCTGGTGTGGTGCTGCTCAAGGGCAGCATCTTCTACCTTCTGCTTCAGAGATGTAGGAAAGTCTGGAAGAAGAAAGAAAGCAAGGCTGGTCTAGCCAAGGGTTGTTGAGCTCAGGTACATCACATATCCCATCTTATCTTATAAAGGAATATTGTTCCTGATTAGACTCACATTTTGTGCTTTGGAAATGAGTTTAGCACCACATTGACATAGAAACATTTTTAGAAGATGATTTCATTCTCTTTCTTTTCAAGTTCACAGAGACCACAAAAGCTAAGGAGTGGAGAGTGGCACAGGTTTGTGACTGTGTACTTCACCAGTTATATTTGCTATAATGTTTCATATTTCTGCTAGTTTTGTCCTTTTCTCTGTTCCCCCTGTCCCCCCACATTCTGTCTTTTTACAGCACTATTGCCCAAAAACGTATTATACTCAGGCACGCTTTTCTTTGTCAGAAGCCTGGAAGTCTACAGTGCTATTAATCTTTGTTGTAATGTTGCTAATGTAAATGGAGAAGCATGACTCTGAATCATTTAAATGTTTTGACTGAATCCTAGATTTGTCACAGAGTTGCTCTTTCATTTTGTTCAACTTGCTGCAAGTCAGTGCTGCTCTTTCCCCTGTTGCCTTTGTTGGTCTCTAAGTTAGGCAGGAGGTCTTCGTAGGTCAGAATGGTTTCTTACTGGGCGTTTGTCAAGGGAATGTGACTCCAGTTAAAAATTGACAAAAATACTGTGGTCAGCTCTCATTAATGGAAAAAGACGGTATCTATTTATAGATAATTTGTCATCATTTTTAAACCCACAAAATTTCACATTAAAAAAGCATAAAGCATTAGTGTAACAGCATCAGGTTTAAATTTTTTGAAAAATCTGGTGGGAAAAAAGGGTTCTGCTACTAGTGAAATTTAATCTAGCTCAAGGATCCAGAGAACAGACCCATTTCTGGCAAGGCTCTTTATTATTAATTTGAAAGATCTTATCTACATAAAGCATTAATTTCAGTAAGGGGAACTAAATGGTATAGCCTTACCTTGCCTTTCTTTACTGGAGAAGTAAGGATCCCACTACACTCTTGGTCCCAAAAAGATTTTGCCCTTTTGTCAGTAGGTTGGGTCAAACCTAATCTAGGTAGGAAGAAGCAGTACTGTTGCCTTGGGAGAGTTTGTACTTCCATCATGCCTGAATTTGTCCTCAGTTTGCTTAAGTCTCAATGAAAAGAGGTTTTCAGTTCAGGAGGTAAAGGGATTCATTAGATCTCATTCCCAGAAATGTCTACCTGATTGCAAAAGAGTCCCCTCAGGGGTAATGCTCATAAGCAGGCGGAGGCTGAGGGGCTGAAAAATGACCCATTTTGAAGTTTATCTAATTAGCTTCAAATATATAAGTTAGGTGTTTTGCTAGATGGATTAGCGTAATTATCTTAGTGCACCTATTCATGCTAGGAATGTCAGAAAGCCAGAGAACAGAGGAGCTCAGAAAAAAATCACAGTGGCTCAGCCTGTTGACTGCCCTGACCCGTGTGTAATTGTGCTGCAGAGGAAAAAGAGAAAGCTGGGAAAAACACAAGGTGAGAGGAGCTGCTTCAAAGACAAAATATTGACAGTTGGCCTACAAATAAATTGACAGGGATCTACCTCAGCCCAAATTCCTTACTCACAGTACTAGAGAAAAATCATCCCAGGTGCATGCAGTCATTGCATAAAGGCAGTATCCTTATTGTTACACCACCACTTTGAGCTGAGGTATTCACTGTAAGCTTTGTATCTTTAGTTTGGCCTCTCAGTGAGCCATATTTAAAATGAATGAAAAGATTTTTCTTAATCTTGAAAGTTCTCCTTCTGATAGAGAATGGATTACTATTTTATTGTGTGGTTATAGATTTTTTTTCCAATCCATTGATAACATAGATCTTGCGCACCCTGTGAGATCAGTTAAACATTCCCTTGAAAGACAGTTGACAGCTATGAAATAGCTTTTCCCAAAAAGGACTTCCATTTCTTTTTGGGAGGAAGAGGATGGGGAATAAAATAAAAATAAAATTTTAAAAAAATTTAAAAAAAAAGGAAGAGAAAAAGGAAGACAGAAGAAAGAAAAGAAAAGAAACGTAGAAATGGGGTCAGCTTCTGTATTACTAACCTTGTTTTTGTTAGGATTTGTTTTCTAGGTACACATCTGCCATGATGTATAGAAGCAGACTGGAGAAAAGAACAGCACTACCAAGTAAACCTGAGACAAATCAATGGCCATTTCCAATAATTTCTTTTTAAACAGTGAGTGCTCCAGTTTTATGGTTTGTTCCACTCACAGAAATCATACTGCAAATCTTGGGCTGGTGGCCTGAGTGCTTCAGTGCCACACAAAATCCAGCGGCAGCTGGAGTTATTCACCCACCTTGTTGAACGTCCTCTTTTGCTCCTAATTCACGCAGTCTCCATGCCCCCATTCTGTAGGATTAGCTGAGTTTCCAGCTAATGTCATTTCTAAGTCTATCAAGTGTGCAGTGTTAATTTCCCCAGCATCTCATTGACTTTCTAGTCAATATTGCCGTGATCCTTTCAGAACCACTCTTGTGTTCGAAGTATTGTAAATGAGTTTAATCACTGGAATGACCTGGTTTTCAGCACCCTTGGTAACCATGCTGTCACCAGGTGACCAGCACCCCCTCTGCCCCTTGATTCACCAGGGCTTTCAGTCATGCCTGTAGAGGATAACACCAGGATTAAAACATCCTTAAGAGTGTTCAAATAGTCATAGTTTCCCAAATAAGTTTTTTTTTTTTGAGTTGGAAAGGCCTGTTTTACCAAAATCTAAATTTTTCATGTGAAAAATGTTAATTATTACCTTTTTGTCATGAAAGAACATCTAAGGTCTAAGCACCAGATAGTGAACTCAACTGGGCCCAACCACTTAATTGGTTTGTGAAATTCAGCTGATTTAATTTGATGTATCATTTATAACAGAGCAAGTCACCTTTTGCATTACAGCTTCCTGTTATGTTTCCATAATGTGAAATTGAAAGGATCAAAATCAGGGCATGATATTTTAATTTTAATAAAATTGAATGGTTGTGATTTAATAATCACAACTTGAAATAATCATTGTTCTTTTTCTTGCAATATTTTCTGTCTGGAATTTGGAATGAAAACAAACTTCAGAATGTGACAGTTTTAGACCGTTTGAAACTTTCAAGTGACAACCAGCTTTATCTGCCTGCTTGTGCTAAAGTTTTTTACAGATATATGAACTTTCTCCCTTTGTAGATTTTTTTCTTGCTGCTTTAAAGGCAAACATTTGTCCTTGAGTCACAGCAGAGGGCAATCAAATGGATTGAAGACCTGAGTTCTGCCCCTAGCCTTTATTTTTGGCAGAGCAGAGAAAGTAGAGGGAGATGTGTTCTGACATCTGTGGCGTGTGGTGGTTGGTGAACTTGCAACTTCACAGCTACGCTCCTTCCTCATATGTGCTCCTCTCCTGTCAGTTCCTCTCTGCATCCCAGAAAAGTAACTGCTGGCACCTGGAAAAGGAGGGCTCGTCCTGGCTACAGAGGGACATTTGTTCTGAAGGAGTGGATTGGTATAAACATTTCTGTGTGCACACACTGATGAGAGAAGAATTCGGAAAGAGAGACCCCAAGAGGCAAAGGGAGAAGAGAGTAGCTAGGAATTAAATGGCTGGAAAGGAAAAAAGAAATCCAGACCCTGCAATTATATGTGCCTTTTAAGCCAGTTAGGAATTTCTGCTAGGTGACATGAAAAAGAGTCAGAGGGTTCCCACCAACAAGCAGGCTGCTTACACTGCCAGCTCATGGCTTAAGGCCAGACTCCTATCCAGCTGCCACTGCCATTAAGCCCTGCAGGATATCTTAACTGTTATACCTCTGGATGGGTTTTAGCACTCTCCTGGTTAAATCCCCTTGTTTCCTCAATGGTTCTGCTTCAGAATGTGGTTTTGATTTTGGAAATTAGGGAGAACTGTCTTTTTTAGTGAGATTTCAGGTATCTATTTGACATTATTTGTGCTATCTATTTAAAACATTATAGAAATCCTTTCAGCATGTTCCTATTTGAACATGAATGTGGCATTTTAGGAGCCTTACTTGTTGGTGCACTATGTTTATGGTCTACACATAAACTCTTTGATTAAACACAAACAAATGTACCTGTAGCAGTTAAGAAAATGTGAAAAAAATGGTAACTACTGGAGAAGCCAAGGGCAAGGTGATGAATTCATGTTGTAAGGAAACTGGTGATGAAGAGCTACTTTAAACAACAACTAGGTGCTTTTTAGGACAGGTGGGCACTGATGGGGTATGTTTAGAATACCCTGATATTCTTCTTGATGCATAGACACTCAAAAAAGTCAGGACACCTCTTCCTGTTATTACTAAGTTATTACTTACATTTAATTAGCACTTCATACCCTCTGAGGTCTGATCTTCATAATCACACAAGCTGAATTCATACAGATTTTTGTTTGACTTGCTGCAGATAGGTCATAAAAGACCAGTTCTTATCAGCAATCAAGTCCTCTGTTAGCACTGCAATTCAGAGCCTTTCGTGCTTCTTCAGTTGTGTCCCTGCTACTCCAGCAGGAAACTTGCTTGAGAACACTCTTCTCATTTACTACACACATCTCCTCAGGTCTGGGCTATTTCTCTTTCAGCTGACAATTTCACCAGGCTACAGAGGTCTGTGTTTCTCCTATTTCCATCCCTTTGCAGATGGAGTGCCTGCTTGCTCCCGCCTTCTGAACAGACACGAATCTGAACTTTTCACATTTTAGGTGACAGTCAGAAGGATAGTATTGTTAGGGATCTGAGCTGAGGCTGTTTATGATTTAGCAGTTGAAACTCTTAAAATTTCAAAAATTTGAAGAAATTAGCCTCATAGTCCAAGGTAATGCAGTCACATACACATAGGAGAACAAGACTTAAACCCCTCTGTTCTGTTTAGCACTTGGTAACCTCTAAAGTACCTCTTCTTTCGGGAGCAGCCTAGTTTTGGTCCTGTTGGCATTGCCTATATTTTCGAGAAGTTTTGTGTCAGCCATCTGTGTCATAGAAGCTGCACGTGGGTGAGCGATGCCAGCAGGAGCTGTGCCAGACCTTTCCACATGCAGCACAAGAGCAGTAGTACTGATGCTGTGGGAATTAGTATTATTGTCAGTCACTTCTGGTTTAACTTGGTTTGAAATGAACTCACTAAAGCTGAAGAATGGCTTAATAGTTAACTGCAATTTGGCTGAATGTCAGGTAGCGCCTTTGGGTCTGTAAAAATTTGCAGTGATTAAACCACTTTCTTAAGAATCCTGTTTTGCTGAGCACTTTGAATATGTGTTTTTATTGTCCCTTTGGTACATACCTGAGTACAGGGCACAAGATGAAGGCAGTGTTGTTGTTTGAGAACAATGAACTAGATACATGGAAAAGATTAAGTCAGGGACTACTGACTTGTAGATCCATGATATGCCTCACAGAGCTGGGGCATCCAAAATACTTATTTCCATAATTGATGGGAATGATTCCAAAAGAACATAGCACACTTAACACACCAAACCAAGTGAATTTTACTTAGTGCATGTTAATGTCTTCACTGATTCAGAGTTGAGGATTAAGGATCCTTTGCTACTGAAAACCCAGAAAATGTTAAATGGTTGGAGCCTTGGAGAGAATGTAAGTGGTAATTGCTGATCTTGGGAATGGCATGTTCTCCCTCCTTGTGTCTTTGTTTGCTGGCCTCAGACATGGCTTGCAGTCTGGAGGTAGATTTGCCTGGTTGTTCCCCAAATCCAAAATATGTGAGATCATCTGCATTTTTGAAGGAATAAATGATTTGAACCACTGTGCGGTCCTTAGCTATTGTGTGTCATGCACCACCACATTTTGCAGTTACAGAGACAACATGGAGGGTCTGCTAGGACTGGTGCTGCCTCACTCTCCCTTTTAACAGGTCTCAATAAGATTACCAAGATAATATCAATAAAAATAAGAGACGTCAGTAAAATTTTATTTCAAAACTGAAAAAATTACCTAAATGACACTAGACTGGAACTTCAGAACTTCATCTGATGTAATATAAAGCAGTTCATTGGAGATTTTTAGATTTGGGTGGTTGGAATAGATGGTGTCCAGACATCCATTCCAACCCTAACTCTGTGATTTATAGTGGCTGAAGATGTGTTCCAGTGCTAGAAAATTGTATTCTTCATACCAATAGTTGCCACAGTTGTTTTTATCCCCATACTGTACAAAGTAAGTCCTTGTAATTTTTGCCCTGGATAAAGCTGCAACTTTAAATGAAATGCTGGCAAAACATGTAAACATCAGCAGGTATTTCCAGATGTCTATGAATAAGTGCAAGAATAATGAGGCTGCAGCTGCTGCTGTTACTGATGTGTACAAATGTGACCAGGAACCCTTGTTCTGGACTCAGCCCTTCTCTGTCATCTGCCATTCAATAACAGAACAAAAAGATGATCTGAACAGTCTTTTGGACAGAGACCAAGTTTTGCATTTTCTGTTCTGGAGTAAAGCATGAGTGTAAATAAAGGCAAATACACTGCTTGCCCCCAGCTACTGTGTATGCCTTGCGTGCTGCAGGTTGGATAAGCACGTGCCATTTGCTGGCAGCACAGGTCTGTCTGCACGAAAAGGAGTTCTCTTGCATGCAGATGTAGCCAGGGAAAATCTTTTGTTTGTACAAGAGGCTTACTGACACTAATTAAATATTTTCTTTATTTGGAAAGCAGACAATTCGTGACTACCTACATGCCCCTAGATTTACACAAATAGTTGATTACAAACCTCTTATGTTCTGGAAGACTGAGAGGGAATTCCTATTTTAGCCCTGCTGAAATGACAGAGATAGGCAATTCAAGTAATGGCCTGTTAGTCAGTTATTAAATATTGCTCTTCAGCAAAATTGCTAATGATGATGGTCTTTCTGTGCTACCTTTAGAGGGATGCAGAGTATATTCTGAAGAGAGATTATCTTGGATATAGGGGCCACTAGCTTGAATGCTGTCCAAATCAACCAATTATCTGTGACAATCAACTAGCTCTGCCAGGCCACACAGAGATTAGTTGCTATATAAGGTTCTGTGCTTTAAATTAAATGGCTAACAGTAGAAAGGTGAAATTGTTCAGAGGATGAGACTTGATTTTTAGAGGAAGGATAAACTTTTAGCAGAGGAGGGCTGCCTCCTGTGGGTACAAGGACCATTCTTCTGAGTACGTACCTTCATCACCCTTTACAAGCTGTTCATAAAAACTGTACAGGTATAGCTAATCTAAAATCCTTCAACCAACATCATGCTGTCCAGGTATATGCTGCTGTGTACAGGGAGGTAAGTGTTGTGGGACAGGTACGAGGTGTGACAGAAGCTGGTCCTGTTGGGAAGATAAGAAGTAGGGCTGACTTCTGATGATGTATTGTGCTGGCTTTGTCTGGGGTAGAGTTAATTTTCTTTGCTGTGGCTGATATGGGGCTGTGGTTTGGGTTTGTGCTGAATATAAGGTTAATAATATAGATTTTTATTTTTTTCTTTTATTGCTGAGCAGGGCTTACACAGAGCCAAGGCCTTTTCTGCTTTTCCTACTGACATGCTGGTGAGGAGACTGGGGGTGCATGGCTGTTTGGGTAGAGATGCAGCCAGGACAGGTAACCCAAACTGACAAAAGGGATATTTCGGACCATCTTACATCGTGATCAGAATATAAAGTGAGTGTAAGGAGGAAAGGGGGGACATTTGAAGTTATGATGTTTGTCTTCCCAAGTAACCATTACACGTGATGGGGCCCTACCCTCCTGAAGATGGCTGAACTGCCCATGGGAAGCAGGAAATTAATGCCTCATTTTACTTTGCTTGTGTGCATGGCCTTTCCTTTCCCTATTAAATTGTCCTTACCTCAACCCAAATTTTCTACCTTCTACCCTTCAAATTCTCTCCCCAGTCCTGCTGCTGGGGAAGTGAGTGAGTGGTTCTGTGGTACTTGGTGGCTTCCTGGAGTTAAATCAATACATATATTCAGAACAGAGATAAAGGAGAGAAGCACATCTCATTCTTCACACATCATAAAAAACTACTAGTCAAGCATATGAGCTTTAGCTATGATTGCTAGAAACATTTACTTCTGTTCTTGCAAACAAAGCATCATCTGCAGCTACTGGCAAAAGAAGTACTTGTCCTCTTGGCAATACTAGAGAAACGTTGATTTGGGACAGTTATACAAGGAAAGAAATTTTGACTGATTGCAGCTTTAAAAGAGTTTAAAAAACAGTGTCTGGACAGGGAGAGGTTACCATGAAGAAACAAGCTAAGCAGATACAAGGATCCACTCAGAGGAGCTTGCTCAAACTCACCTGCATCAGAAAGTCCTGGTTCAAGTGTCAAACCTCTGTGGAGGACACGTGGTACTGTCACTCCTGCTGCTGTCCAAACTAAGAGGCAAGGAAGAAAACAGCAGGAGGAAGAAGATGCTGCCTTTGCCAGGAGTAGATGCAAAAGGGAAGAGGAGGAATATGAGTAACCATAAGAATAAACTGTGGGAGACTCCTGGTCCTCACTCAGCTGGCACTTGGCTACATAAATCCTGTGCCCTAAACCTCTTCCTCATCCTTTGTCTGGTCACCACCAAGAGGTGAGTTTTGCCAAAGCAATGAAATATGGGCTTGAGTCACAGGGCCAAGCCCTCACTGAATGTAAATGGGAGTGACTCCATTGCTTTCTCTGGCTAGGGTTCTTGCCCTCAGTTTTCAAGATGTTTTAAAGTATTGGATATAAACAACCTGCCACCATGGATACACTTTGGTTTAGAGTGGATTTTTCACTCCTCCAGCGTACCTATTAATTGCAGTAATGTTTTGTTGCACTCCTTTGGATTAAAATGCTATTTCTAATTGTCAGTTAATGGGTTTTACTGAAAGTAATTTCTTAAACATTATGTACTCAGTTTAAATCTAACAGGGCAACTAAACATTAAAGTAACAGGGGGGAAAATCTATATTGCTCTAATTTGTATTGTATGTTCTTTTCACCAAGTATAATTGCTATTGAATAGCTAAAGCAGCATTCTCCAAAGCATGAGTAACCAGAAAAAACATTGTGATTGTATGTAAAAAGCAGTGTCACACCTTGCAGGCATAAACATGGGATGAAGAGACAAGAGTTATGTAATATGATGCCTTGCATTCATTACTGTTTCTCCCTCACTTAGGTAGGGGTTTTATGACTATCCAGCTCCCAGTGGTGTGAGGAGATGGTGAGGATAAAAGATGCATGCATGTTTTTTTGGTAATGTAAGCTGCATGGAGGGCTAAAACCAGACTGAACAAGTGTCTGTAACTGTACGGTGGACAGGGTGATGTTGTGTCACAGAGTGGCACTTTTTTCCTGGAGAATAAACTCCGTTTTCATATTTTCGGTGATGGCTCTCCTTCCTTAATGCACAGGGGGTTACACTGCCATGGGCACAGGGGAACAGTGTTCACAGTGTTCTATGTGAGTAAGGGAGGAGCTGGTGTCCTAGGTATCACTGCTGCTAAGAAACAACAGACTTCCAAGAAAAAACAAAATACAAAAATCCTGATTTTATCTTTATTACTTGGAAATGAAATGACTTCCAAACCTATCAATAGTCTGTATGACCTTGCTGTCTATAATATTCCATTTGATATTTCATACCAACATGAATTTGATGTAAGAGGAAAAACTATCATTAAATGTGTATTCTTGATGTTTTGATCATCCTAATGTGTTAACTGAAACTTTGTTAAAGCCCTTTCTCTTCCCAGCATAACCATGTATAAATAACGTCTTACAGCTTCAGAAAACTCATCAGCAGCCTGTAAAGATGGACATCTTTAGGCACCTTCGTGACCTCATTCTCAAAAGTTATCAAAAATATTTTAATAAAATCTAACTGACCAGTTATGAGGCACACACTCCCTTGTCTTCACTGTCATGATCTGAAGAATTTCTCCCCATTCTGACTCTTTTTCATGGCTACAGAGAGCACACCTACAAAAGAAAACTTATTACTAGGAGAGGAGGCATGAGCTGCTGTATAGCAGCCTTTTATTCACCAAAATACAGACTTTAATATTTATCTGGTGTCTGTCCCTTAACTTTGAGTTCCAAACTCTAAAACTTGATACTACTTTTAATTTCCTATAGCCAGATAATTTCCAAAGAGGAGCTATAATTCTTCCTACATTTAACTTCTTGCTTGAAAGGTGGAAATGTTCATGTGCTAAATGATGAAATGTATGTACTATGTAATGCATTTATTTTGTGATGCTTTGCAACATGCTTGCTCCTTCACCTGTGCTGTGTCTGCAGATTGAATCCCCCTGGCAGGTGCAGATTTATGGGGGATAAAAAGAGAACTTCATCTTGCTTACCCTTAGCTCTTGATTCACACCTTCCTTTCACAACATCCACAGCACACATTTTCCCAGAGTTATGCTGGAGATTATTTCTGAGTCCCTGTGCCTCATTTCAAAGGCAGATAGAGAGGGAGAAATTTGGTCACTCAGGTATTTTGGGTCTGATCCCCAGAGCTAGCTCCCCTTCTTTGTGCACACCAACCACATGGAGGGGCATAGAGATACATTTCTCTTCCAGCTGACATCTGGGAGACATCTGCTCCAGCTTAAGGTCCTCCTAATTTGTACCACTCCTTAGAAACTAGAAACAATCCCCAGTTCTCTCCTAAAAGTCAGCTTAACTTTTGAAGTAATTTTTTTTTTTTTTTGTGGCCTGTGTGGAATCCATTTGCTGAAAATTACAGTAGTCTAAGACTCAAATAAGGTTGATTTTGGAAAAGGTAGTGCACAGTTTCTCCCTGGTTAATGTCAATCCTTTTTCACATGTTTTTTTGGAAACCAGTTGAACTAAATAACCTATCTCAGGCCTATCTCTTACCTTCCCCAGCTGTGCCTGGTCAGTTTTCCAGGGTAGGTTTTACTCTTGACTTTTGTGCTGAACTCAATGGGAAGTGTTCCGTCAGCCTGTGCCAGCAAAAGGACAGTGACAGACAGTTGTAAGGTAATACTGTGTCAAATTGGTACAGACATTTCTGGATGAACTTGTCACCTTCTCAAGCAGAAACTGAAAGTTCAAGGGAGCTCTAGAGGCTTAAGTTGTTTTGTTGCACTGGAGTGGGTAGACCTGAAAGCCAGGAAGCTTCTTGGGGCAGGACCACGTTTGTTTTGTTTAGTATTGTATCAAGCTTCACATTCTGTAAGTAAACAAAAATAGCAGTGGCGCTACAGTGCATTAGTGTCTGTGTGGGGAGCCCTGGGCTGGCTGCGTTATGCGTGTCAGTGCAGACAGTGGAGAAACTCCTCTCTAAGGAGCTGTGGACAGCAAAGATTGTTCAGCCAGTGGTGTGACAGGGTTGTGCAGGATAGATTCTTACAGTGCTGTTTACACTTTAGTAGCAGAGACAGCAGATCAAAATGGCTTTAGACAGGAATTTCTAAGCAAATCTGCGACCTCATGTGTTTATTGCTTTGCCTGTATTGCAAAAGTATCTTTCAGTATCTTCAGTCCATATTTAAATAGAATGAGCAAGAAGTTCTTATGGTATAAGCATGCATGCATGCATTCAAAATAGCAAGAAATAAGAGGGTCAAATACATTGACTGTAAAAAAATTTACTACAAAACTACAGAGTATTGAAAACTACAGAGATTCAAATAACATGTAATAATAGAAGGAGTTGCTGTATATTTTATAGGTATTTTTAGTGAATTATGGGTATACTCCCTTACTGTCCAAACATTTAGATTTAGCTGTCCTGCTTTTCCAACTTTTCATCTCCTTCTATATGTACATATATACAAGAGAGTCCCTGTTGAATGTTGATGATGGGATTATCAGCACCATTCTGCTTTCACTCCACCTTCTCACAAGTCAGTGATGATGATAGAAGGGCTTGTTTGCTACTTGAAAAATGGCATATGTGGGAACAACATTGGAAAAGGTCTCTGAATCTGAAATCTGTGTGTCAGTGTCGACTTTGTTAGTTAATTTTAGCAGTGCTTTTAAGCTGCTGATTGCCAGGAGCTGGGACAATTCACAGAGGAAAGAATCACTCAGTCCTTTCTGCTGTGGCTTTTATATTTTTTCACCAGGCAGCTACTGGCAGGTGTTGGAGACAGGATATTAAGTTAAACGAAATTCTGATCTGACCCCATAGGGCAGTTCTTTCAGTTTTATTTAGAGCCACATCTCAGCAGTGGAGGAGTCTGCGGCCTGATCCATTACCCAGTTAAAAGAACATGTTGCAACTCACTTAAAAGCAAATGCAGTCTTAAATTACACATACAGAAGCTAAAAGTAGCCTCAGCTTAAATTAAAGGGTATGCTTTCCCAGAGGGGCAGCCAGCTCTGGTCGCCCAGAATGAGTGTTTTCCTGTGTGGGAGATTCTTTTTTAAGGCCGTATCTACTTATGCCAAAATGCTTCCTGATTCAGAGGCTGTGCTAATGCAGGCAAAAAGGGAAAGGTGAAGCATTACACACTGCTATTACCCACTATTTAAACAAATATTCTTTTTTTGGACCTATGGAGGTTTGTGGTTTTGCTTCTTGGTTTTTTTTTTTTCTTTTTTCCTTTTTTTTTCTTCTTTTAAAAGACTGAGCAGGCTTTTGGCAGGAGGATAATAAGGACTCCAGAAGGAATTCAACATGATGCTTTTTTATCACGCTGCCAGGGTTTCATAGGAAAGACAGGGCTGTGGAAAACATTTTCGGTTGTGGTTCACAATAACACCTATCATCTGCTTGCATGTGGGACTCCAGTGAGGAGCTACACAAGTGCTTTGTGCCAGCAAGACAAAGTGGAGGTAACTTTAATGGCAGATTATTGCATCTGTAAGAAAATGCTTAGGTAGGAGGCAGACACCTGGACTAACAATTATTTTTGTAACAGACACTCTCAGTAGAGATGGTTTTTTAGGTCATTTGCAAAGTCTAGGAAGACAGGGGAGGAGAGGAGAGATGGGCTAAGAGTCAGGTGAAAGTTGGACAGCATTTTCAGAATCAGAGGTCTGAATTCAAAAGCTTACCCTTGAATAGGTATTAGGCACCTTTGTTGGATCTGTTCCTAAAACTGCAAGACAGTAACTGGAAAGGCTTTGATGTGAGGAAGCCAACCTCAGATACAGAAATGTCTCCCAGGGTTAACATGCCTGTACAGGTCTAAATTAGCAATAATATGACCCAGAGGAGAATGCATTGTACAGATCTGCCTGTTTTACTTTTCCTGCCCTCTCCCTTCTGAAAGTTAATCACACATTTTGCTTCATTTTTCTATATACTAACTTCAAAGTCTCGTTTGTTGCTCAGTTTGCACTTCACCTCTTGGGTGTATTTTGTTTCTGTTGTTCCATTGTGCTGGCTAAATAATGCAGGAAGACTAATAAATTCAAATATAATTTCTGATTGGTTTAGCATCAGTTTAACTATCTAGAATAATTAAGCGTTATTGGATACTTTATATGATGAGTCTGTGGTGTTTAGACTAGAAAATAATAAAATGCACTCAATTGATTAAGCTCTTTGTAGGAGTCTAAGAATTAGCATACTGTCTAATGGCAAATAATTTATAATTACCAAGAAGAGCTGATAAAAGGGTTCAGTGCTATTGACTGCCTGACTTGATAACCTTGATCAGCGAGCTTCATTAAAAGAGAAGTCCTAGCTTGAACATAACTCTGCAAAAGGCATGAGATTACTTTAACACTTTGTCTCTTGAATGGGATGCTGCTGTTTTGACAGACAGTCCCAAAGTGCTGCCTTTGGAGACCACACATGCTCCAGATTGAGGGCCATGTTGCTAGGCTGACTGGCAACACATTCCCAAGTGGAAGTTTTCCCTGCAAGGAAAATCTCTGTTTTGAAACTAAGTAGTGCAGGATATGTATAAAGCAACTTACTGCAAGATTTTGGCCTGCACTTCATTAACTACACTTGTCAGAGTAGGAAGATGAGTTCTGCAGTGGTATTTGCTATACTCTGTAGACTGTAGTTGGAGTCACAGTCTGGTTCCTTTCACACATTTCTCTGAAGTGACAGCTGTTTGAGCCAAATTTAAGGTTAGAGATAACTTGTAGAAATGTAGGAGTGAGTAGATCACAGCTCTTGGGGTACACCTGTGGACACTTGATCTTTTCCAAACTGGAGAAAGGTGAATAAGTGTGACTTTCATGGAGAGGGAAAGGTACTGCATGGAAACTGAAAGGCACTGATATGCCAGGAAGGTTGACAGCTCTGCCATTTAAATGTCTCTTTTCAAGCACATTCCCCATTCCCATGGTTTAGTTATGGCTGGCAAGTTCTCATTTAGTTTAGAATTGCCCCCATCTCTGACTGACAACATTGAAACAAACTTCAGGTTGTTCTCTTGTTCTGATGATGTGGGTCTGGGCACACCAGCTTTCTGCTTTGCCTCACACCCTCTCTAGTGAGCAGAGACATCTAGTTAAGTGTTTCACACATGAGCAGAGGAAGAATAACATGTGGCTGTCTCTGGTGCATAGTGGATTTGCCACAACCACAGATTTGTCATTTCAAGTCAAAATACACAAATTTAAATGTTTTCCTGCAAATCCTTTGGCCTGCAGAATGGGAAAAAGATGATGAAGGAGGGCAAGTCCTTGGTAAGTTGAGGAGTGTTTTAAATGCATCTTTTTTTTTTTTTTTTAATTGACATGGATAAATATCACTGCTTTTGGAAGCTAGAAAAACTTGGATTGTTACCCTCTGTTGTTGAAATCTCAAGATATTCAAAATGGAGCCTTTGAATTTGTCATCCTTTCTGCCCTTTCTCTGACACAGCAGAACAATTGGTTTGAATGCTTGCTTCTAGCCATGCTCTCTTCAATCATCTACTCCAAGATTCTTGCAGTCAGGTCAAAGAGATGGAGCTTTGCAGAATACCTTTTATGGTTTTGAAGACACTTCTTAGGAGCACTGTGCTCAGGTGACATTTATATCTGGGCACTCGACTGACACTGATAGGAATGGGAATTGCTGTCACTCTATGCACAGAAATGGCTGTTTTCCCCAGATTTTCACTGTGTTTGTGAGATGTCACTTTAGAAAGGCTGAAGCTATGATGATGAACTGTCTATCAAACCAGTACAGCAAATCATGTAGCAGCAAAACTGCTATGCTAAGAAACAGAACAATTCTCATTCTCAAAAATAAATTTGCACCGGTTTTAACACTGGAGTACAGTAGTTTAAATGCATCTTATGTGTCGCAAAGTGTTAGTCTGAATGAGTGAGCAGAGGCTGGTTTTGTTTCATTCTAAGATGATAAAACTTTTCATGTTTCTGCTAAATAAAAAAAAAATGCTTCAGAGAACACATTTTAAACTCACATTTCTAGAAACGAAAAATTTAAAGTAAACTTGGAAGTTGAAACTTTCAAACTTGAAAGTTTCAAATCTCCTTAAACCTTTGAGTTTTACATTTGTCTAACCATAGTGCAGTATAAGTCTAATTTATATAGTAAAACAATTCAGCGCATATATAGCAAATCCTTAAAATATCTTCAAAGTAATGGTGCTAGCTTGTCATAATATAGAAAAGTCTATGATAATAACATGTACACATAGTATACTACTAATACTAATAGTCAAATCTAACTGTTTTGGTTGGAGTCAAATACCTAAATTCATGTTGTCTGACTGAGTTTGAAACACAAAGAAAGTAGGAGTTCACATGAAGGAGCTATAATATCTAATAATCAAGATTTTTTCCTGTTCTTGGAATGTCTGTTTTGATTTTATTTGCTCTTGCAGTTTACTTGAAGAATATCTCACTAAAGGTCATTCTGTGGATAGCTTCCAAATATTTGTCATTTGCAATTGGTTCTGTTCTCATTGGTCATATCAGTGATATCTTGTATTCTTTTTCCCAGACAAAATGAACTAAAATATTTTGTCTGAGATCCTTGGGATGAAAATTTTCCTGAGCTAGTCATGCTAGGCTCCTTTTTTGCACAGATATAAGCAGTTCCAGAATATTAAACATGACCTCTTAAACAGATATCTAACAGATTTGGTAATGCATATCTAACAGTCTGTTTTCCTCCTTTATCTGCAAAGGGATCAGAGAGTGACTAGCTTGGATGTTGATGTCCACATTGTGGAAGTCTGAAGCCAGATGAGAGAAATACCACTCTGGATGGGTACAAATTTGATTACATTCATAGTAATCCAGAGAGTGCTGTAAAAATATTCTACCAGAAACTTTACTGTGTTTATAAGCTGGACATGGTAGAAATGTGAACAACTCTCTAATGAAGGGAGATAGCCAAATACTCAGCTAGACTGAGTTCAAGTAAAGTAGATTTCATCTCTGACCTCAGGCAGGTCATTTGAAGTCAGTTTCCCTGAAAGGAGGAAGTGTTTAACAGAGCTTCTCCATCTCACAAGAGCTTTGCTGTGATTAATACAATGGAGGCTGTGGGCAAGAATTCACATATGTGAACTACCCTGCATGTGCCATCTCAGCATGGATGGGAGAAAAATCATCCATCCTTTGAAAATGTTAGCATCCACTGTGGCCTCTCCCTTAAGATGGAAACCTCTCCTGATCACCATGACCTTTCAAAGACAATCAAGACTGGCCTCACAATGACACTGGTCAGCTCCCTGAGTGTTTGTGGGTGCCTCCCATCAGATCCCAGGGACATGTGTATGCCATTTGTCTAAATGTTCCCTATCTCCTTCACAAGGAATAAGGGGCTTCCTCCTGGCATCCAGTGTGGGATACTGGATACAAGCAGTTAAAAGAGGTGCAGAAGTCATGGTGAACTTGACCTTCTTCGTGGCTTTTTGTAAAGATCCACATTCCCATTCAACAGCAGGTTCATATTTTCCTTAGTATTTCTTTTGCTGCTGTTATACCTGATCAGCTTTTCTTGTTGCCCTTCACGTAATTTTTCAGACTGAGATCCCTGTGGTCTTTGGCTTTCACAATCTCATCTCTGCACACTAGCACAGTGTCTTTATTCCTCATGGGTTGCCTGACCCCTGTTTTCCCTTCCTCGTACACTTCCTTGTTGTGTTGGGTTTTTGTCAGGAGCAGCTTATTCATCCCTGCAGGCCTCCTATCACCTTCAGTCTTCAGGACAGAACAAGCCACTCTAGATATTGGAAGATGTAGCCCTTGAAAATCAATTAGGTCTCCTGGGCCCCTCATCTCTCTGGGACTGTTTCTTTGGGATGCTTCCAAGCAAGTCCATGAACCAAATTCTTCCTTCTGAAGTCCATGATTGTGACCCTGCCTTTTACCTTGTTTTCTTCCATTAGTATTCTGAAATCTAACCTGTTTCATTTTATGAACTTATGATGCTGGGGTACCTAATTATTTTTCAGGTTTTCTGACAGAAATTTAGCTGGTGCATGTTTTCTAATCCACGACTGACCTCTTCCTTCATTTCCCATTGCTCCATTGGGACTGTACATGGATTTACCCTGCAATAATGTTGGCGTAGTTCTACAGGATCAAATGACTTAGAATAAATCTGACCTGAGGTGAGAATCAGTCTCCTCAGTCCCTGTAGTAGAACTAACACTGACTTCTGTTACACAGTCTTCTGAAGGATTCTCTAAAATTGTTGTGTGCCTGGACTACCTTTATTTTATTAAAGGAATGAAATAATACATCTTTACCAACTCCTCAATGCCCTTTATATTAACAAAGCATGCATTATTTCATCTCTGTCTAATTAATACCCTGTTTAATAGGTATCTCACTTCATGTTAGGTTTCTGTATTCTTAAGAATTTTTACTAATTTAATTGAGAGCAGTCTCAAATTAATTGTATAATTAATCTTGTCAAATTAGGTAACATTCATACAGCACCTTATTAAAGAAACTTGAATATTTTAAATTACCATGCAATTAGGCATTAATAAAGAAGTTCTTCCTCTGTATTGTTCTGCTTTATATCACAAAGAAGGTAATTGCAATATAAATTGCAATATAAAAGCTAAGTTCTATAGTACATTAATAATTAGATACACATTATTCCCCACTGAAGCTTTTTCTCTTATTAATTCAATTGTAGAATGGATAAGCCTTTTATAAAACAGGAATAATACACCCCCCAAAATACTAGGAATGAACTATTGTGCTGATACATGAACAACAGGATGGCTAGAACATGAGTTGTTGCTTGAGTGATGTCTCAGAGAAGTGGGTTTCTGAGAAACCTAGTGCTGTGCTGCAAGCAGCTTAAAGACTTTTGTGGCTGTGGAAGAGATTTCGTTTGCATCTCATGTTTGGGAATAGGTGTGTGTCTCCATTTCTTGACTGAAAGGGAAGAAGTGGGCTCCCTGACATGCTCCTATGGATTACAGAGAACAACAACCTCCTTGTAGAGCCTGAAAAAGGTGGCCCAGGCACTCTTGGAGGTGACCATAAGACTGATGTGCAGGACTGGGGAATCAGAGGTGGCAGCTGTGATGTGGGTGAGAAGGGTGGGAGGGCTGAGGAGAGGGGAATGGATAATGAGAAGTGCTATCAATTTTTAATGAGTATATGGAAATTGTGCTCAAGGTCAGAAAGCCCAAATACTATATTATATCTGTGGGTGCCAAAGAGATTTTCATTTATATAATATATTGGTCTAGTGTTTTAAATCCTTAATCTTAGTGCCTGTAGTTGTGTATACTAAAAGTGCCCATTAGATTAAATACTTGAGGCACAAGAAATTATCCACACATGAATCCTGAATGAGTAAAACAGCATCTCACATACGGACATATGTTTGGGTATAATGTGTGGGATACCATAAATTGCAGTGTCAGCTTTATATGTAGAATAGCCTGTTCAGATAAATTCAAAGTTGCTGCTGAGAGGGAAAGCCATAAACCAGCAGGGTGAAATCTGCTGTCACCAAACAGCAGACATTACTGGCCTCTTACAGGTGCATCACGAGAGAGTTCACAAAGTTGTCTCTGTGAACACACTCTATCATGGGGCATTACCTGTCCCTGGCAGATGACCATACAACTGGTCATCTGCCCAGCAAGGCTGGGAAGTGCAGTTTTTCCCCCCTCCTTCTTCTTTCAGCCTTCTCCTCCCTCTTCCCCAAGTAAATTCATCCCTGGATTATCTGGAAGTGCACCGAGCCACTGTCTTTGGTATACATTTGAAAAAACTCTGTAATACCCTGCTCTAGCTCCCTCAAGCAGAGCTTTATGAAGAACAGCTCATCTGGTTTTTTTCTTTATTTACACAATTGAACACGAGAATTGTGTTTTAAAATAAAACAGAGAATTGTGTATATGCCATTTAAAGTAAACGGGGGAGAGGGAAGCAGAGAGAAGAGGTTGAACTGAAACATTGCATTCAGCCTGACACTAAGTGTTCCCATTTGCTATTTGAGGCTGGATCTTTCTCATTATCTTTTTATCTAGCTCTCTTTCTCCACAGAAAAAACCTATTTCAAAACAGAAATCCATGTTAAATTTGAAATCTTACAAAAAAGTCGTCCTTCATTTTTCTTGGCTGAGACTAATCACCAAATGTGATCAACATTTGCAAATAGGACTTATCCTTCTCTTCTGTCCAAATCTGCTGTCGCTTCTTCTTGGTCTCTCTCTGTCACTCTCTTTTGTTTTAATTGTCTTCTTTTTTTACATTTCTTTTTCCCCTGCTTTAATGATTAGGCTGGCATTGAGCATTTTCTGCCTAGCTCTGCCCTTAGGTTCCCATTATCCCTACGGCCAGCTAGTAGATTGATTAGATTAGCTGATCTCTGGACTGGGGATCCATGCTGGCATTTCATGTTTGCTTTGCAAAAATAGAATGTTCTTAGGATGCAATATCAAAGGAACCTTTTCCTGCTTACTCCCTTTTGAGGACAGAAGCTTCCCAGATTTGTTTTTTGATCATAGGGATTGTAATAAAACACCTAGTTGGTGCAGACAATGTGTAATAGTTCAAAAGACCATTAAAACCTAAGAGGGTAGGCAAATCTGAAAGATGCAATGTTGGGAAAGCCTGCAAGTTCTCTTTTTCTAACAGAAGTGTGTTAGATAAGATGAGCTGCTGCTGAACACTGATAAAAATGACAACAAGAATTCCAGGACTTCATTGCTCAGCAGGCAGTTTGCTGCCAACCTGAGGAGTGAGGGGCATGAGGAGATAGCTTCTGAAGACAAGTGGGAGAAAAAAAGAGATTAGCGCAACATGTTGAGAAAGACAACTTCAAAGCTTTGAGCACAAATGCTGATTTTTCACCATAATAGCAAAAATATCACACACTGTAAAAATCTAATGTGCTACAAATCCATGTAGCTGTTACTTGAGTGAGTAATTGCTGTGGGAGTGACATTGCCATTACCCGATAACTCTTGGACACTCAAACACTGAGCAGGCGCTATGTGGTCACTGCAGAATGCAATGCTGAGAAAGTATCATGTTGGACTTCATCCATCACTTTCAGCCTGAACATAAACTAAAAGCAGCAGAACTTGTATTTTTACAGGCATAGGAGCCCTTTGCAACTCCATCTGCCCCCTTAAAGGAGTGTGAGATGTAATGCCTGTCTGTTGCTAGCGATATTTTTCTTTGTAATTCAGTATGATTTGAATCAGATGGAGTTCATTTCTTGCTGCTTTTTTGCAGAGCTGTCATCCTGATTTGTTTGTGGGTTGTTGTTTCAGGGTTTATTTTTGCTGTGTATAATGGTATCTGAATAACCCTTGTGCATTCCTTCTCCCCCACATAATCTGTAATATTGGCCATTCTGCACTGCACTACTTCTCTTGGAGGTTTGACTTCAGTCCTGTCAGACACGCTGCTCAACCTGTCACTGCCCTCCTGCTGGCAAGACTGACAACACCAGGCTCGTCACATCTTACCCTCCAAATAGGAGGGGGCAGAAAATGTCCCAGAAATGTATTTCTTCTGTTGCTTTTATTAAAATCAATCTTGCTCACCTGCAGGGTTTCTCTTTATTATTTTAAACATTTTTTCCCTCACAGTCATTCCACATTATCGTTCAATGTTAATAAAACTGATTGCTTGCAGTGAGGAGAAAAAAATGCTTTTTATCAGGTGTGTATTAGCAGAACATGCTGAGTCCAATTGCTGCCTCTTGCAGTTAGTCATTTGTTTCTTATAGCTCCTCTCCCTCCCCCCCAGCATCTCACCTTTAAAGTAAATGGATTTTGGGAAGAGAAACCTGAACACAGATGCCAAGCCCTAGAGTTGTACTGCAGTCAATTGGATCACAGAGTGAGCCTGTTTCCTTAGGGCCCAGAGCTGACCCATTTCTAGGCTGGGACTTGGACATGGGCTTGTCTTGAATCCTTCGAGTCTTTGTGCCATTGGCCACAGAATCCAGCCTCATAAATTGCTAGTGTCAGAATCAGTTCTGAAGTGCAGGGAAATATACAGTAAACAGGACAAAATTATACAAATATTCAGACTTCCTTCAAGATTTTTGGAAGCAAGATTTTTCGTGAAGTGTTTGGTAATACAAGAAAACTCCTCCACTGGAAACAACCCCTAAATTCATCATTTCTTTAAGACATTGATCTAGAGAAAATCTCATATTCATGTTCAAGTAATTAGCTTAAATGTTGTCCAATTTTGTGATATACACAGAAAAAAAATATTTGGGTTTAGGTCATCCTGGTTCTGAATCATTCAGAGATTGTGGTATTTAGGGAGGAATTGAAGTGATGGTGTGTAGAGCTTTCAGATCAGAGATGAGAGCAAAAAACTGAGCCTTGAGAAAGAACCTACTTATTTGTGCCACACTTAGATTCCTCCCCAGAGGCAATTTCCAGCACCTGCCAGAAAAGGAAAGGTTGCTTAGCCTCCACCCTTTCATGAGACTCAAGAAAGCATGATGAAATTCTGTTGTGAGCATCAGCAAGCACAGTACAGCAAGCTTTTTTGACAAGCAAGTAGGAGAGATGAAGTAGTTGTATGGGAAATGTGTACTTGGTTGGATAAGATTATTATGGCATCAATGGATGGGCTGGGAGAAACAACATTTGCAAATAATTTTGAGGTGAACCAGTGAAGGCTTCACATGCCAAGTGTCTTGGAGAACAGAAGGCTGATGTGGGTTTGACTTTTTTCATAAGTATAGCCTTCCCATGGACCTCTGGACATGGGACTGTTTTTTCCTCTTTTGAATGAAAGTGAACCATGTATGTCGAAAATACATCCCAGATTCTAATTTGCCATATATGCTTCCAGAAGGAACTTTGGCTCACTTAGTTTTCCCACTAGAGATATTGAAGCGGTCCAGTCCTACAGCTGCTGTTGAGCATAAACTCTCAGCTCTCTGCTGCTATTATGAACCATGGCCATTTTCTGAGGAAGTAGCATTTCTGCTCTCCCCAACTTCACAAATCATTCTTTTAAACAGAAAATGAGTCAGCACATACATTCTGCAGTCATATAGAGTATGATAGTCATATAGTGCCACAGAGTCGAATGGCCGTCTTGAATTTGGTCTTTTCCTTCCCTCTCTTTCTCAGTTTTACAGTTCCTCATGACTCCAGCAATAGGACAGCCCTGGCTGCTCTTCCAGGCCCTCCTAAGAACATGTCTGCAGGGTAAAAGGTCTGCAGATTTCCTCCTGGCCATTGCTGTAAATGCAAGCTGGGAGGGGAGAATAGGGGGTTGGTCCTTTCCCAAATATTGTCATCTTTCCAAGAGACTCAGCAGCAGCCTAGATTCTGCTCAGTATGGGTATGGTCCTGTTCAATGTGGCACAAATGGGATACACTGGCCCTACTGAGACTAAATGGCAACTCAGACAAAGCCTGCATATCATGAAGGATGCAAGGTCACTGAAGACATGTATAGTTCAGTAGAGACTTCGGAATGAATATTTCCCTTAAAGCAATTCTGTCTTTGTGAATCTATTTCAGTTTCTTTCAACGTGTGTCTGTAGAAACTGGTCTGGAGCATTTCCTTACTCTTATTTTATTTCCTCATTTGGTGGCAAAGGAAAGCAACTTTGAACCATTGTCTTGGCAGTTGCTTCTTCCATAAGATTTTGGAGCTGTCTGCTCAGAACAGCATTAAACCAGCACAGCAACAATCTAGGGTGCAGTATGTCATATTAAATTCAAGTTAGTCTGCTAAGCTTTCATCTTGGTACTCTTCACAATTTGCTGTCCTTCAGAAATGGCCATGGTTGATGGAAGCTCTCTGAGACTGGCATGCACATTCTGGGATTTCTCCCATACTGCAGGGCAGGAGATAGTCCAGTGAAGCAGAAAACATAATTTGCTTTGCATAAAACCACCTGCTCCCAGCTGATTATGTTTTTTTTCCCTGTGAAGATTTTATTTGGGGAGAGAGATATGAAGAAGGCAGGAGGGGGAGAATGAAAGCAAACACCTGACATTTCAGAGAACCTGAACATTAAAGACAACAGTGATCTTATGCATGCAAGACTTTACAGAACCATGAGTGTTTCTCACTATGCCACTACCAATTAAGGGCAGAGCTGTAAGCTCTGTGCTTTGCAGTGTTGTGCAGAGAGTAGGAGAATACCACCTGGGTTGTTGCTGCAAGCAAAAGTAGTTACTGAAAAAGGTCTAAAGGGAAAGTATTAAATAGTTGGGGTTTGATACCTGGATTATTTATATTGGGGTGTCACTGGGTAGGATAAAAATATCTTCCATTTTAAAGGTCAGGAAATGCCATCCAGCCTTAGATCAGCCCTGTTATGCTAGATAGAATATGCACATACTAGGATACCAGCTGATTACTTGACCTTGCAGTACTTCTTCTGTGGGCACAGGAAGCACTCAGAGAGCAAACAAATAAACTGATAGATGATGAGGCAGCGTGAAAGGAGAGAAGGAGCATTCCCTCAAGGAATTTCACAGATTTGCCATGAAATATTAAATAACAAGGTTAGTCCAAGGCTTCAGAAGTCTCAATGCCACATGATTGAGCCCTTGTCATTTTTGTTTTTAATAGTTAGGAATTTAGGAGTGGGAGACTGTTGTTGTTTTAGTTTGGTTTTTTAATTTCTGCCTTGATTCTAGAGAGCACCAACTACTGAAAGCAATCCTCTAGAGAAAAAATATTGATTTCCCCCCTGTTCTTCATTCTCTTTGAACTCTACCACTTCCCTAATTCCCCCAGGGAACAATTCTCTTCCCTACAGAGCTACACTCAGTTTCAAAATTGACTTGAAAACAAGAAAACAAAAATCTGCCTTTCTTTTTCTTGTGTTCTAAAAGTTCTGACAAGGGCCTTTCTCCAGAGAGCCATCTTCTTCAATCTCTTTGTGTTTACTGTCACCTGCTAGCATTTTGTTCTGCCTTAAGGAGACAGTAAGCCAGCTACCCTGTTTTCCTTTTATGACGTACTCCACCCGCTGGCAGCGTCCCACTAGATGTATCTGAATCTGGTCTTCAGCTTGATCCCTCTTGATTTCCCTGACTGTCTGTCTATAACCAGAACATGCATATTATTTCATGGATGGGTCTCTGTATTTGTCTCCATTTTTCTCTGCCTTTCTCTCTTTTTCTCTTTCAGTTTGTTCTGCACCTAGGAAAGACTAGAGGCCATGACTGTGAGTAGGGCAGGACAAAGGAACTTTCTCTAGTGAGATACTCACTTTTAATCTATACTAGGAATCTCTTAGTTCTACTGGAGTTCTGTATTAAATTACCTGGCTACTTAATTAGGCAGACCTAATTTGATTTTAAATATCCACATGACTCATGCAGTTATTATTCAGCCTCTTGCAAGTTGCCTCTGCCTATGATATACTCTGTCTGATGAGGTTAGTGGCACATGCACAGAGGCAAAAAGAAATCTGCCATACTAAGCATCATGTCAATGCTGTCTCATGGAATATTTTAAGATCCTCAGGCAAGCAGGCATTTCCCTGAAATCAAGAGCATTATCAAAATACTGTCTCATTTTCTCAGCAGTTATAGCTATACACAAGCCAAGTTTCCTCACTGGGCCTGGGGCTAGAATGCTGTTTGGAGCACATACTTGGGTATAGGGTCCTATGTGTGGCACACCTTTATGAGGCCAGAGACCTCTGCTCAGCTGCCACAGGCTTGAAAGCTGGTTTGCTTCTGTCTCTGCAATAATTCACTTTCCTGTGCTCCAGCTTCTTAGGGACCCAGATAAATGGCTTGCTCCTTCTACAGCACATTATGAATGAAAGACCTAATAGAAAGGTTTCAGAACAAATTTTTCTAGTCAGCAGAAAATATATACAAATCTGGATCAAGAACATGCCTGATTTTCGCTTCTGTTTCATGAGTTTTTTTTTCTTGTGCAATTATGTATTTTCATGATTGTGGTTAATCATGACTTTCCCTCTGGAACATGGCATATGCTGCATCTTTCCCAGTCAGCTTTTTTACCCACTGTCAGATGGATATTCAGTTTCTAAAAAGCTGGTGTTCTCCTTGCTCTTAACCCTGCTTGCTTGCTTTGTCAAAAATTCTGCTCTGAGAATGCCCTTATTTTTGATTGTATAAAATTTTCCTTCTTTCCTAGGGATGACCTGGGCAGAACTGTTTCCTTTCAAGGCAAACATCAGCTTTTGTATAAACATGTCACAAGGACTGATAGTAAGCATTTGGTGAATTTGAAAAAGATCACAAATAGTAAGACACAAGTTATTCTATTACAACAGCTTATTGCTCAGGAATGTTCAAACTCAAGCAGGTTCCAGCTATAGAAACAATGGAGGAAGCTCCCCAGAGAACCCACGTGGTCAGTGATTTCTTGGGTTCCTTCTAACAATAATCTGAGTAATTTCTCTCTTTGTTAGCTCTGTTTCTAAACCTGAATGACACCACATCACTGAATAACCTCTGAGCCCACATTGTCTTTGAAGCTGTTGTTAAAGAAGATAGCTATCTACTAACCCCGGTTTGACAGAAAAAAATCCCATAACTCTCTCATAACAGGAGTCTTTAATGTCCTCCTCAGACAAAAATCATGCACCAGTACCCAACTTTGTATTTAACAAACGTTTATATGAGACATGTCATGAAGCTAAGCATTCTCAGCTGAAGAGCTAGTAGTACATGTTTAACATGTGGCTGGCTTAGTCATATACTATTTTAAGATTTTTCTGCCTTGGAAAATCTCATTTCAGTATTAAAATATTAGTGGCACTGCAATGTTATTTCCACAGTGCCCTGCTTAGCTCCAGGTCACTTATATTTTGTCAATCAGTCCTGCAGTGTTAGTTATTTATCTATCACTTAATAACCATGCTGCAGAGAATAATTTATCTGGCATAGCATGGTAATTTGTACTATAATTTCACCCCCGCTGCTGCAGACTTGCATTCCGTTACAGCAATGATTGAGGAAAATTAAGATTCCTAGGTCACACTTTGGGCTCTATGTTTTCTGCCTTTCATAATTTCATTTCACTTTATCATCTTTGATTGAAGAAAGGGCTCATCTAGAAATGTGAGAAGTGGCTGAAATAACTGTATTTTTCAGCCCACTAGGACACAGTTCATGAAGATAAAGGGAAGGGGACTGTGCAGTCTCGAAATTGGCTCAGGAGACTCATACATCACTAAAGCTGAATCCATTGTAAAAACTCTGCAGACAAGCTCAGACTACAGTTTTTGTTTCTCATTTCTTTTCAAAATGTAAATAAAACTTATATGTAACCTATGCACTCCTTTTCCCAAGGTCTAGCCAACATCAATGCCAATCAGGTATAGAATCCAACTTTATCAGACACTCACTCATCTGCGCTGATTTTGGAGCCACTTATCGCAATTAATGTGAGACTAGACAAGGGCATAGATATAAAGAAAGTAAACTGAAAGAGAAGGTAAAAATTGTTATTCATAGAATTGGTGTTATTTATCCTCTTTTACATAACATCATAAATGTACATTATTTTTTAAAACCATCAATTTCATTATGATAATTAGATGGAGGAGCTTCTTGTTGTCCTAGTGGATGGCCACCACAGAAACACTCTATTTCAGGTATTCACTTTCAGACAGAAGAAAAGGATTGACAGAAAGGACTGTAATATGCATTGGGCAATGGATTTTATCCATTGATGGGTATTAAGTACTACTTTTTTTTTTTTTTTTTTCTGTGGAACAAAGAAACTTTCATGCTCAAATTGTCTTCAGATGTTGCATCCTTCAAGAAAGGTATTAAAGATGGTAATTTTTTGATACAAGAAAAATTAATTAATATCTGCTAAAAGGAGTATCTAGGCAGATTTCTAAGTGCTAAGGTAGTATAAACAGTAATAAAATCAGCCATATCAATATTACAGAGATTAATTTCCATGTGAACCCTCCCATGAGAGATTCAGTTGATTTGCCACAGACCAACTTCTGAGACCCTAACGTTTATTTATATATTTTAAATGGCGTATAAGGAACCTAAATTATTTTTAAGTGGAGGACTTCTTCAGAAATTGCAGAGCAGCCAGTGACTATCATCTCCTTGTCCAGAACTTGCCACCAAGTTTCTCCTTTTCTTATTTTTTTCTTTGTTTATTTGGATTTTTTTTAGTAAAATATTCTTATGGTTTTAGTTTTGTTTACTTTGGCTCTGCTTGTGTATTGCAAAACAACCCAGGAAGGAAAGGCTATTCTCAAAATCAATCAGTTCTTTCAGAATTGTACATTACCTCCATAGCACACTAAGCTTGGTTAATGGGTACTTCAACCTGGTACCTCAATTTTAATTCTCAGAGTTACTTATATAGGACTAGGAAGTCCAGCTTGGACCTGCATTTTTTTCTTTAATAAGGAATGTGAGAGGTAGATATCTGTTAGCAAATACAAATGTGAGCATGCAATCTGAATGATGATTTATTTATTTTAAAGTAATAAATAACATTGTGCTAGTATTCCAGTTGACTAATTTTTCATTATCATAATCTCAGACAGTCTATCTAGAAGCAGTCTTGAGCATATACTGGTGAGTGGTCTACACAGTAAATGAATCAATGAAAATTATTAGGTAGGAGAGAGACTTGGGAGGAACTGCTGTATGTATAGTAATACACAGATTTTCTTAGAAATTAGTTAACTCCATGGTATTTTATACTTGTAGTTTATATTTTACCTGAAGTGTTAGTGAATGGGGAAGTAGTAATGGATAATGACAACATCTGGAAATAACGAGGGCAGCAAGAATTTATTACTGCAGTTTGTCATCTTTGGAAATGCTGATGAAATACAAACATCAAATTATCAGTCTGAATAGAATCAGGATCAACAGTTTTGATTGTTGGGTGGTTCCCCTTCTTGCTTTATTTATAAGAAGTATTTTCCCTGCTGAACTCTCAAACATGACTTTGAGGCTAATTTATTTGAAAACTTTAGTTCACAGTGTACTCTCTTGCTGCCTGTTTCTGTTGCTTCCCTTTCAAGGGCAACTCCTCCCCCCACCTTCCTGGTCTTATTTTGCAGGTGTTCCTTTCATTTCTAGCTCATATTCTAGCAGGTGGCTATTCAACTTTGGCATGACTTTGAGTTATTGTGCTCCAGCTCTGCTTTGGCAGGGAGTCAAGCCTTACAAGTCTGTGTCGAAACTTCATGTCTTTTTGTACATTTAGCCTCTCCAGGTGGTGGGTGATAAGCATCCACCCTTCCCCTTCTGCTAATCTCTAAAGAAAATGCAGGCAAGCCTTCCTAATGGTCTTTTAAAAACAATGAAGACAAAATAAATAAATAAATGGTCCATTACTGGGGAGGGGAAAGTTGCCTGCATTATTATAGAGTGTGGATAAAGTTGTCATAAAATATGCCATTTGGCAGCTCTTCCTCTCATTGCCTGTGCTGGCCTTGGGTGCAGATAGGATCAAAAGTTTATGAGAATTCCTTTGACCACTTTTGGAGAGAATGGTTGGAGACAAACAAAAATGGCCCTAGAGAACTTTTGGAAGTGCTTATTATTAACAGGATTAAGTAAGGTGGGTAGAAGGACAGGTGGAGAAGTTTGTGTATTGAAATATAGTTTTCAGAGCTCACTTCATGTGGGAAGAGGAGAATCTCCATCTCATTTCAGGTCCAGCCAAATGGTATGCTTTGAGAAGCCAAGAATTTGCCCCTGACTCTTTGCCCATCTGTCAAGGAGTGCAAGGGTTCAGGCATTGCATTCAAACTTAAAGTCTGCTAAGAATCCTGTATGTAGCCACGACTTTTAAAGTCCTTTTCTGAAATTTGAATGCAGGTTGTGCCCTCCATGTAGATACAGCCCAAAATAGATACTGGCATGCTGCAAGATTTTAAATGCAGAAACATTTTAGATACCAAGGCAGATACAAAAATGAAATCTTTGTATCTGCCTTGTGCTAGCTTTATGCTGATGTAACAGCAGATTTTAATCTTACAGACATATCCATCAGCATATTGCAGTGATATGGAAACTAGTCATAATGAAACAAATTTACACAGCTGACCAAGTCCTTGGAGTACAGTAAATCCTGGAATGGTGGTTGTCTTTATACTAACACTAATTTCCACTCTCAGGTAAAAAAAGATTGCTCTGCATTTCTATAGTACCACATAAAGATTATGGGCACAGAGCCTAGAAGATAATTTAGATACCAGGGCAAATGATAGGAGGGAAGTCAAGAACTCCTCTGCCTTTTTTTTCATTTTTTTAAAAGTCTTAAATTGCTTTCCTGAAGTGCAGAAGAATCATAAATGTCATATGGAGTCTCCATCCTTCTCACTTTGCAAGCCAGATGAAACAGTGAAGTGAGCAACCTTTTATCACTGGCCAGAGGTCATCACAGCTGAGCCAAGAATGAGAACACTTCCACAGTGTCAACTCGTAGGCAAAACTGAGAAAAGTACTTGGCAGCTTCTTTTGTTCTGTATAGGTAAAGGCCACTTTCAGGTTGTTTCCCAGCTGCTGGTTTTCAGTCATCCCTATGCCCTGGTGTTCTTTCACTCATTCAGGTTCTCTATCCAGGTGTTCATTAGGCCTTCATCTTGTCCTCCTCATCTATCTTTGACTGTCCTACCAGACTCCCCTAACAGAAAGAAAGGTTTCTTCAGCAGTGATTTGCCCATTTACCAGTGCTTTGCAAAAGGATGTGTTTCCTCCCACCCTCTTTGTTTCATACAAATGTTTGCACCCTCTTTTGAGTTGAGAAATTTTTTCAGGTTTACCTTCTTTCACTTGTGTCCATATGCACCTATCAACATTTGCAAAAGAAAATAATGGGACTTGGCATCAATTTTCCTCTTTGTCTCGAGTATCATTTTAACATTGCCCTTTATGAGTACAACTGAAAAACTGAGATGATTTGGACTTGATTTGCAATGTCTGTAAATTGCTCTGCATCATCTTGGGAACGACTATCATACAAACAGCTATAACACAGGTGATTCAGAGGCTCAGAAAAGGAACATTTCCAGAATGGACAGAGAAAGGTAAAGTACTGAACCTCCTATTTTTCAGTGTCCTGTCTTTAAAGGAAGTCCAACACGCTGGTCTGGCTCTGAATGGCTCACCTGAAAATCAGTCATCGATGTCTTTGTTCTCTAAGCAGCATTTGCTTGCCTTTGTAGCTACAGTCATTCTGACTTTGAAATCTGCAGTTTACATTATTCCCTGGATGCATAATTTGAAGTTAATTATTTTTACATCTGCTTACAAAATCTAATGATTTTAAAAGGTTATTCCTCTCTGAACTCGATCGGTTATTTAGATCGTTTGAAAGGTTATGTCACTAGCTGGTTTCTTATTCATCGGTTATCTTTACAAACATAGTTTTTTGTAATGTTGTTTGTGTAATCTGAACACACAGTGGCATTCACAACTGTAGTCAAGGATGAAAAGCCCTTTGTCACACCACCAATTTATCCCACTTAAGCAAAAGTTGTAGGCTAAAGTGTGTGTTTTGCTGCAGTGATAGCTGCTCCTGATGCCTGCAACCCCACCACCCCTTCTGTAGCAGCCAGCAGGAACTTTGCCCACTGTCTCATGGATTAAGAACAAAGAAGGATTCCACTTCTGACAAACAGCACAAAGAAATACTGTAATATTAGCAGAAGATACTAACTGCAGTCTTAGGTTCTTATATATTGGACTGGGTGGTTTGCCTTGCTAAAATTCCATGATGTCCAGTTTACCAGGTCCTGCAGTAAACCTCTGAGAACTGAATGGAGAATGGAGTCCTGTCCAGTCAGCTTCCTCCAAAGATACAGCCTCCTTATTTCACAAGAAATAAGCTTTTTAGAGGAAATGGTCCTCACTTTGTGTTTATTTATATTCCTGTGGAAGGAACATAGCAGTACAGACCAAATTAATCAGGATCTATGACTCTTGCACCATTCGTATCAGTGGAAAAGATCCATGTTTTGCGCCCATTTAAAGAGCTGCTGTGTGTATGTGCATACGTGTGTGAGTGTGTTTACGCATTTAGAAGGATGCTTTATTAAATGAATTGGATCTCCTAGAGAGACACCTGGGGATACTGTGTAGTTGCCTCCCACTGGTATGCCCAGTTACATCCATATTTATAAACAACTTTATCCTCGGAACAGGAGCCGTTAAATCACTATCCCTGAGGCTGCTCTGGCTGTGGGAGATAAACGTAAGTATATCTATGTATTTTTATGTCTGAGGATTGTAAGCCTGCATAGAGAGTTAAAAAGGGCAAAAGTTCAAAGCAGGATATGATTGAATGGACGGACGGTAGGAAACAGAATCAGATGAGAGTACAGCGCCTTGCGTGGAAGGAAGTCTGCTCGTTAGCAATGCAGAGATACTCTAGCCAAGAGCCAGGCGAGTGTCTCTGAGGATCAACATTTGAGAAGTCTACAGGCACAGGATGCCTGTGAATAGCAGGAAGATGACTGAGACACCACAAAACAACTCTGGAAGCTTTGAGTTGTTTCAAAGGATTGCATTTTCCTCTGCATAAACATGCTAATGTGACTTGAGTAGGGAATAATGCAGCTTAAAAAGTAAAATGGAGGTTTTCTATCTGCTTTTGTTTTTACACAATGTCCATCTTGTATTGTCTTAAAATCTTGATGTTTAGTGGATTCAAATTTAATCTTCCATTTGGCTGCGATCTGTCCTGCAGATTCAGAGTTCCATGGAAGAGTACTGGTTTCTATTGCGGGACGTTGTTCATTGCCATCATGATACAAGAATACCATATACCTTTCTGTTGCTTAAAGTTAGTGTGGATTTATTTCAGTTCCTTTATATCTATGTTACCTCTCATGCACAGCTACCACACTTGTGGAAGGCATTTGCTAGATAGTTTTGGAGACTAAAAGCTGCTTTGGCAGGTGAGTTGAATGGCCAGAAGCCAAATGCAAACACTGAGATACATTTATATGGTTTAGATGGAACATTCAGTTACTCCAGAAAATTCATTTGTTTGGTTTTCTTACCTCATTTTTTGTATATTTCTGGCTGCAGTGACAGCTCGAGGCGATCAATGTTTAACACATAGAGCAAGATCTGCCCGATTCTACAGATGGTCATGCAAAGTGATCCAGAGACAGGCATTCTGTTTGTAGGGAGCTGTTCACAGCACCTGCTTTGAAGTCCAGTGACAACCGCCTCAGTGCTGCCTCCACCCCGGTCTTTACCAGTAAGATCAGCCTTCAGGATCCCAGGCCCAAGACCAGTGGGAAAATCTGGAGCAAAGGAGACTGACCCACTTGGCAGATAAAAAGCAGGTTAGGGATGTATAGTTTACATGCAGGTTAGCATGTAAACAAACTGAACGTGCGAAAGTGTAGAGGCGCTTAGGGGCTGCACTCCCAAGTCCCTCTATATTTGCCTGGCTGCAGCAATTGAGAAAGCTTCCTGAAAACTGGGGGAGAGTGAATGCCACTCCTGTGCTCATGAAAGGCAAGAATCTGGGGAACTACAGTCTGGTCAGCCTCGTCTTGATTTCTCACAAGGTGGTGGAGCAACTAATCTTGGGAACCATTTCCAGGTGTGTGAGGGACAAGGAAGCGATCAGGAGTAGGCACCACAGAATGATGAATGAAAAGTCATGCTTAACCAGCCCTGATAGTCTGCTACAAAGCCTGTGGGAGACAAGTCACTGATGGTGCATCCCAGAGATTGATGCTGGGGTCAGTACCATTTAATGTCTGCATTAATGATGTGGCCGATAGTTCAGAGTGCAGCCTCAGTTAGTTTGGTGATGACATAAAACTGGGAGGAGTTATTGATACAGTGGGTGGCTGTGCTGCCATTCAGAGTTATCTCAACAGCCTGGAGAAAAGAGAAGCACAGAGGGACCTCATGAAGTTTCACAAAGGCAAGTGAAAAATCCTGCTGGGGAGGAATCATCCCATGTAACACTTCAGGATGGAGGCTGGCTGTCTGAAAAGCAGCTTTGCAGAGAAGGACCTGGGGGTTCTGATGTACAGCAAGCTGTCCATGAGCCAGCAGCGTGCCCTTCTGATAAAAAAGGCCACTGGTATCCTAGAGTACATTAAGAAAAACGCTGCCATCATTTTGAGGAGGGTGATTCTTCCCCTCTACTCAGCCCCACAGCTGGAATCCTGGGTCCCCTTCAGATGGATCTGTAGTCCGAAGTTCTCAGATCTTACACTGCTCTAGTATTGGCTACAGCTTGGCTGCAGGATGTGTTATATGGCAAGAAAAGTTGTCTTCATGCCTGTTCATACAGGACCTCTTGTCTGAGCCCAGCCTCAGAAGGCATCTGCCCACACCTTAATATTACAAATAGCTTTTGGTGGCACAAGATTTCTGATTTTCATAAGAAGAAGCCTTATGAATGAACCTGATGAAGTGCTGAGTAGATGATGAAGATTAGTAGTGAAATAACATTTGTGCTATAATCTGGAGTGATTTGTGAAACATTTGTTCCCCTTCTTAGTATCCCTCTGTTATGGTCCCTCTCTAGAATGCATGAGAAAAACTTAGTGTCTAATTTTCTGTAAGGCAAATGAGTGAAATCCATTTTCCTTAAACAATGAGATGTTTGCAGGACATAAGAACTGAAGTATACAAAAAACGAAGAGTAAACTTAAGGGCATTGCAGACCTGTTTTGTACAGACATTAGCTGTGTCCTGGTTAATTTTTCCATTTTTAAGATCATACAGAAAAGCTTGTTCTTTAAAAGCTTGTACGTTAAAAAAGTAATTATTTATTTTTAACCATGGGAGAAATGGGTACAATAGCAACATGCCTGCAAGATGAAGCCCCACATTATTTTACTCTTTACTGTAAAGCAGTACAGATCAAACACTGCTTTATAATCCCTTTGTGACCTACAGGGACTGTAGGGGTAAAGAGTAGTTGTCTGATTTCATGTAACTGGCTGAAATAGAATGTGTAAACTTAATACTTATTGTAGGGCAATGACCATTCATTTTGGATTCATGTTACTGATTATAGATCTATTCAGACCAAGAAAGGACCTGTAGTGCCATTGCTGTGGTATGAGAAAAAAAAAATCAAGCTTTTAAAAGAGAGAATCCTGAGATGATTTAAGAAATCAAAACCACTCAGGGCAAAGTAGATAGCTGGCCCAAACTGAGACAAGTCTGAAAGGGTTTGTAGGGCAAACTCATCTCTCAAACAATTCCTTTCCCTTTAGTAGAACTACAGTAGGTATAAATTTGACCTTTATGAGTCATCATGTTATAAAAGAGGGATCTTCCAAGTCTCAAAATAAAGTATTCTTCATTTTGGAACTGTTGCTTACACACAACAGGAACTGACCATGTATTGTGATGACTGGCTCATGGAATGCATGCTACAAACTGTGCAAACTAAGTAATTGGAAATAATGAGAATGGGTTTTTTTAAAACTGATTTCCCTAAAAACAAATCCTTAAGAAACACTCTGAGTGTATTGTCTCAAAGGACATTGTTTCCTGATAACTTTTAAATCTATTGACGACTTTCAAATTGGAAAAATAACTTAATGTGAAGAAGTGAGCTTATTTGTACAAATTTTGTGAAAATTGAAAGAGTCTCCTCTTACTGTCTTTATTTGTCGAAAGACCAGTAATCTGACCTTTTATTAGAATAACAGACAGTCTGGCCAAGGAGGAGATTTCGTTCATTCATTATTTTTTTTTCACTTTTCATCTCTTCTCCTTTTCCACAAGGGAGGTCCGTACAAAAGCATTGAATTACTCTTAACTGTCTGTGGGCACATGTTCTGCTCTTAATTAAAAGTCACACATAACCTTGTGTTCATAACAACTGGGCATAGACTTCTTTGGTACATTTTGCCACCTTGAGCAATCATTGCCCAAGTGAATCATTGCCAAGGCTGAGATATGTGAGAATGGAAAACTTTATCTCTTGTCCATTTATATGTACAACTTCCAGCCTGTAGAACATGTCATTAAGCTTTATACAAACTCCTAATGTGTTTATAGGCTAAACAGAAAGGAAGAGAAATTGAAGTGTTGGGCTAGGCAGAAAGCCAGTGAGGAGAACCAGAACACTAATCCTGATCCCTAATCTGAACTGTATCTTTTAGTCCTACAAGACACATTTTCTTAGCTCTAGTGTATTGCTCTTGAGAAACAGCTGATGTCAGAGGTATATCTGTAAAGAGACTATCTTTCCTTTCTTTTTCACCCCCCCTGCTGTTGAAATAATTTCCCATCTTAGCTGGTTAACCTTTCCTACTCATTTCTATTTTCATGTAATTTCTTATTATAGTTGCAAGTTAATCACAAATCTATTGAGAGACTTCTTTTTAATCTAGCAGCCTTCGTTTACTTTCTGTGTCATTTAAAACTGTTGTGCTACGGTTAAGAGTGTCCAATTACATTCACTGCAGGAGAAAAAAACAAGTGATCAGCAGCCTACGATTTCAGCTGAAGGTATCACCAAATGGGAAAACAAATGAGGTGCCTAAAAATAAAATTAAGGATTCACATGCCAAATTCGCTTGTACTCAGTGACACAGAATGACTGGTCAAATTTTCTACCCGCCCCCCCCGCGCCCCCCCCCAAAAAAAAATAGGAAAGGGGTGATCAGCTTTAAACCAGAGGACAGGCATCCTTGTAGAGTCTGTATGAATGATATATTTTAGAGCACCTGCCACTCCAATTTCTTAAATCTCATGGTGAACTTGATGTCACATAACAAAACACCAGAGATTCCTCTGACTCAATAAATAGATTAATATACTAATACAAAAATTATTGATGCCCCTCACACATTCTTCTGTATGCTCTAGAGGAGAAACTGGTGAAAACAGGGATACAACACACACTGACTAGTAAGTTATGCCCACATTTTCTCTTTCTTTCTTTCTTTCTTCTTTCTTTCTTTCTTTCTTTCTTTCTTTCTCTTTCTTTCTTTCTTCTTTCTTTCTTTCTTTCTTTCTTTCTTTCTTTCTTTCTTTCTTTCTTTCTTTCTTTCTTTCTTTCCTTTCCTTCCTTCCTTCCTTCCTTCCTTCCTTCCTTCCTTCCTTCCTTCCTTCCTTCCTTCCTTCCTTCCTTCCTTCCCTTCTTCTTCCTTCCTTCTTTCCTTCTTTCTTTCCTTTCCTTCTTTCCTTCTTTCTTTCTCTTTCTTTTTCTTTCTTTTTCTTTCTTTCTTTCTTTCTTTCTTTCTTTCTTTCTTTCTTTCTTTCTTTCTTTCTTTCTTTCTTTCTTTCTTTCTCTCTCTCTCTCTCTCTCTCTCTTTCTCTCTTTCTCTCTTTCTCTCTTTCTCTTTCTCTCTTCTTTCTCCCTTCCTTCCTTCCTTCCTTCCTTCCTTCCTTCCTTCCTTCCTTCCATCCATCCATCCATCCATCCATCCATCCATCCCTCATTTTCTTCCTCCCTCCCTCCCTCCCCTCATAGGGATCTACTAAATAATACTTTGAAATAAATCTGATTTCTTTCATCCAGCAGTGAAAGGGTCCATATGTTGATCAGTGCTCTGGAAGCTCCTCAGTTACGAAAAACCTATTTCCTGGACAGTCATGGTTTCAAATGAAGACTTGGACACATAATGTTTACTGATGCTTTCCTACATTTCTAAAATACACAGAAAGTGGTAAACACTGGTTCCAATGCACACATTTTTGCTGCACCCTGGCACTGCCTCACATAAAGCATCTGTCTCAGAACCCTCCAATAATCACACCGTGAATGATCTTTAGCAGCACTGACCTCCTCTTTCCTGAGGAGGTCAATAGATTATTAAAGGACTAGGCAACTAAAACAAGCAATTCTGCAGGTAGAGAGAAAACAAATAAAAGTTATTTTTTATCCAAATAATTAAATTTCTCATAGTAAAATCAGAGTAGATATCCCATTCAAAGATGCTTGATAGAATGAATTTTACAGAAGATCAGCTATTTATAGCTGAATATCAAAAATCATTAATCTATCAAACTTTCCAAAATGGCCAGCAAACACATACTTCTCAGAATAACTCCATGTTCTCCAAGAGGTAAAACCAGGCAGAAATTTGAGCCATATTGTCAAATATCAGTCCTTATAATTTTGCACTTCAAATGTAAATATAATAATTTTTCAGGCACCAAATTGATTAAAATTGTAAACTACAATTCAGGGCTTGAAATTCAACACGTATTAAAGCCTAAGCTCAGTTTCATTGCCCGAGCTACTATGGCATCTTCCAAAACCATAAAAAACAAACAAGCCCAGCAATATAATTGAGCCTTTAAAGTGGAAATCTGTCCTCAATTCAAAAGTAATAAAAGGTCAATCTGTTTCAGGTCTCTGTAGCTTAAAATTTTCCTGGACAAACAGAAGATAGGTTGTGGGTCTTTGCATGTATGTGCTTGTGTTTCCTTAACATGGCCATACCCCAGTCCTCAGCTTTCAGCACATAAATCAGTGTTTGCCAGCACTTATATGAAGGTGTAAATAAAGGGGGCTTGATGACTCACTGCACAATGGCAACAACTGTAGTATTTCACAGGCAGGACCGCAGCTGCTCCCCACCTACCCTTGAATTGGCTCAATATATCCTGTCGGGGTGGATGTTATTGACTTGCCTCATTTGTCTGTCCTAACAGGCTCTCTTTGGAGAAGGAAATGGGGGAACCAAGACCAGCCACTCTGAAATTGCCCTTTCTAGATTCAAAGGTAAGTGCTCCAAACACTCATTCATTGCAAATCCCTCTAAGTTATCCATCATGCAGTGTATCCACCTCCCAGTTTTGTAGATTGCCAGTGACCTGAGCAGGAGCAGGAGGTAGCATGGGCAAGCCCTCTTCCATAAACACAGTGAGGTGGTGAGGGCTGCAGAATAGTGAATGGGACAGGGCAGATGGAGGAGAGGCTCCAGGAAGCATTTCCATGTTGTGATACCTGCTTTAGGGGACAGTGGCAACCCTTGAACAGCTGGTTTGCTGTACTTGTTCAGGTGCCCTATATATATATATATATGTGTGTATATATATATATATATATATATATATATATATAAAGTATTTCTACTCACACATACACATATCACAGCCTACTGAACCCTTATTAGTGGTAAACAAATAGGAGATAAATCCAAATGCACAAGAACCCTGACCATTTTCACATAATCTGATTTCATGGAGCAAAGATTTGTTTACTATCTTTTATAATCTCTCATTAGCAGAGAGTGAAATACAAGGAAGGTAAAATTATAGCCTTTTCAAGATAATGTATAGGATGTTGTTGTGTAGAACTGTTTCTTACTTCTTTCTGAACAGAAGAAAATATGTCTCTGTATCAGGAAACTATGCTTGGTTATCCTGAATTGCTGGAGCAATATATTCTGAGAATTCCGCTTCTCTCCTGGAGTAGGAGTTAAATCAGACTAACTTATGCCCAATTGTACTAACATACCCTGAAAATGAAGCATTTGCTTCTGGCCTCAGATTACTGTTTTCATTACCCGGATACTTGCTCCTTTGCTGCGTATGCTCACACATACAATTAAGATCTTTTTAACATTTGTGCATTTTTCAATACCTGGATATTCTTATTATTAAGATTGGCTCTTCGTTGATCCCTAGAAGCTGGAGCCAAAGAATTCATGATAGGACTCCTGTGACTCCTGCCTAGCCTAATAAATATGGGCTATGAGGCAATGCAATCTGCTGAAACACTGGAGCACATTTTAAACAGTCGTCATGGTGTAAATATTCCTAAATAGAAGTCCATGGTAATCTAATACAATACTGTGATCTGCAATATGGTAATTACAACTGTGACTTGACTCATTAATTTTGGTAACAGTTGTTAAGCAGCTCATTAGGTGGGTATCGAACAGCAGACGTCAATCTGGGGAGCCTCTCAAAACCTTCCAATATTTTTCTTTTCACAGCAAGCAGCATAGCAAAGGAAGGAGAAGGCTGGACTTTGGGACTTCTGAGCTCTTAAATTCTGGGTACTTTGTGATCTTGAAAAACACTGTGCTTGCTTTGTGAGCCAGAATTAGGCAAAGATATGGCAGTGTAACACATTTCAACTGCTGGCCTTGAAAAATTCCCCTTGGTTGCTCAAATCACTTTTATTTCAGCAGACCCTCCAGTTTCTACTGACAAACAGTGGGGATGACAGTCCCCTTTATGGGACTGCATAGAACTGGTCTATGCTTTCACTTTCTCATTTCATATCACACTTGATGTTCTAAAAAAACAATTTTTCGTGCTTACTTGTATTAATTCAGCTAAAGGACATCAGTTGGAAATAAAGAAGCATTAGTTCTTCATAAATCTGTATTCTGGTTATGGTGAACAAGATCACAAAATTCACATACATGAAAATTAGGCTGTCAATGGCAAGCACATGAGGTATAACATCTTGAGCAAATGCTCTAATCTCCTTGCTTCTGCATATTTCACCAGTTTGCTGTTGGGCACTAAAAGAAATGGTGTGACAGCATCCAGACTGACCAAAAATGGACAGTGCTGGCTAGATGGCCACTCTGCACAGAGGTAATTAGATTTGACTTCAAGTATTTAGCTTTTCCTTGAGCAGCTTACTCAAGGGAATTTGAATAGACTGTTCTGAAGTTGACTGACTACAAATAGCAATGCCAATACACAGATGGAAGTCAACATTCAGCCACCTTGTCCATGGATTTGCACATAGTTTAATCTTTGAACTTAATGAAGCCTGAAAGTTGTAAAACTTGTCTGCTCCTCCCTTCTACAAAACCTGCCCAGCCAGGCACAAAAGTGCCAAAATCACTATCAGACTGGAGGGAAAAGCTGAAGTTAATAAAAAGTTGTTAGTAAAATCTCCCAGTCCATCCTTGCAAGGCTTTGGCAGGAATAGAGGCAGAAGCTCAGCATCTGTATAATGTCTCCTGGCCAGTATATCTCAGGTAGCTTTCTGTTGGTGCATTTCCTCTCCTGTCTGCAGCCATGAGTGGTTTCAGTCTTTAGAGAACAAGAACCATAAAGATGTAGTTTTGTTTCAGAGCAATGGTGTACTGTAGCTGGGAGAGAGTTTCTCAGTTGTAAAAGCTTAATCTGCTTTCTTATTATTAGTCTTCTTTCCTGTGGTTATAAAAGCTTATGCATTTCTTACTCTACATTATCAGCACAAGAGATGACTCTTGTTAAACTCCTGACTCTGATGTATAAACACTTCCTTGCTAAGTAAATGATAATTTTCTGATATGTAGACCAATTAAACCAATGGTGTAATATAACTGCCTTTCAGACATTTAAGTATTTTTATCCCCTGAATGACTGAGTAGATTGGATGGTGCTGTTCATCCACTTTTTTCCTTTCCTCTCCTTTAATCATCCTTATTTCATTCTTGATAAACAATGATGCTGAATAACACCATAGAGGCCATACTACTAGGAGAAGCACTACTAGGGACAGCATTTGAGTGACAAACACTGGTATGTTTATGCCAGACTTAAGTTTAGCTTAGAAATGAAAGATGTAAACTCCTTGCTGCTAATCTGTCCAAGATGTGGTCTGCTGAATCTTTACAAACTGGGTTTAAAAGGCTCCAGTGCCTCGCTGAGTCAGCTGGAGAGTACAGCCACATAGAGTAATTTTGATGGTTTGGTAGTTTTTTATTTTTCCTGACATACTTTCTATTATTCAGCCACATATGGAATAAGATTTTTTAAAGCTTTTTCTCCCTCCTGTCCCACTCCCTCTCTCCCACCCCAAATACTATCTGGCTGCTGTTGAATGCAAGTCTTCTCCCTTAGGTCACCTTCAGGCACGAACATAATTTTTTGTCTCTGTCTTGCTAAGTGTCTGTCTACTTTCAAGCCTTACTGGAAAAATTCTCCTCCTTCACTCTTTAAATTTAATTCTGAAAAATAAATTTTAGTAGGGTACTGGTTATATGAAATATAATGCAGGTCGGTTCTACCTCCCCTAATGTGAGCTATCAAAAATTGTCTATTCCAAGTTAGCTGTCCAGGTTCCTTCTGTAGACAGTTGAGAGACAAATGATTTAGCTCATCCTAAATAAGTATTAGAGGACGAACTTCAAGTTATATATAGAGTGGATAATACTGTGAAGAATTATATTCCCTCTGACTTAATTGTATAACCAAGGTCCCTATACAACTCAAAGTCAGTTTGTATCTAAATTCTGACAGCCCATCTGGTTTCTCAGTGCACAAGCAATCTTGCATTGTGTGAAGGAAGTTTTATTTGATGCCAAACTCAGCCAGCCTTTCTCATCTGGAATAAGCAATTTAGTCTTCCCCTAGTTGCTATGTTTCATTCATCCCTGAAAAGAGAAAGTGCTGGATTTTATAAGTGCTCCAACAAACAGTTGTTTAAAGTCCTGTAGGAATGACACCACAGTTCAAGTGATAACAAAAAGGCAAGCACTTGATTGATCCTCAGAAGTGTTACTAACACTCACTTCCCTGTCTACCTCTTTCTGCATCACTCACAGTCACATATTTTTAGAGCAGAGCACTTTCGCTCCTCCAGCTCTGTTGTGTGCCTTCTCTTTGCTGCATGAGCTGTTTGCCAGAGGTGGGAATTGAAAAGAAAAAAATCTTTGCTAGATCTTCACTTCTTATGGTTGCCTGCTCCCAAAAAAAAAAAAAAAAAAAACCCACCAAAAAAAACAAACAAAAAAAACCCCCCAAAACCCAACCCAAAAAACCTGCACTAAACAGAAGTTCTGTTTAGATTTTAGACAAAGATAAAACCCCACAAATCTGCAAAAAGTTCCTCCTCTCAAAGAGTCAAACTATTTCAAGCCTGGACAAACACAAAGCTGTTGATTCTTGTTTGAAGTTGGGCCAGTCTGTCATGGTCAAGTGCTGGTGGCACCTTTGGTCCATGACTGGAGGCTGCTGTGTTGGAGGGAGTGAGCCCTGGTGGGAGCTGCTAAATGTCCCATAGCATCAGAAAGGCAGAGACAGCGGAAGAGAGAGAAGGATGCAAGTCCTTAGAAGTGTTTGTTTTGCCTCAAATCTCTCATTTAATGTTTGTATTTCTCTCCAATGAGGCAGATAACTGTCCAGTGCATGAAAGAAACTGCCTAAACATTTTTTACATCTTTTACTGAACTCAGTCCCCCAAAGTATCTTCTATAGCACATTTTGTTTTGGAATTTCATTTTCTCCCATTCTTTATTTCCTATGAAATCCTTCATGAGATACACTTTTTCATGAGAGCACTTTTTCTCATCTTCAGATTTGGTTGCACCCCAGAGGCAAATTTTCTGAAAAATGTTTCTATCCATCAGTAAGTTACTGGAGAAGTAATAATAAGAAAAAAAAAATAGGAATAAATTCTGCTTTGAGGAAGCAGATTTTGTCAGCTATTCCTTATTTTAAATAGTTCCAAAATATAGAAATTCTAATGAGCTGCTTCTTCATATAAAGAAAAATTGCTATATACTGTAAAGCAGTTGAATTAGTTCATAAACTGGTTATGCTGTGTGTGGTTACTCAGTTACAACCCACTAGATACAATCAATAATTCTGCCCTATCATGGTACCATAACAATATTGCCTAGGCATAAAGGGCTTTCAAAATTCACATCTATTATGAGCTACTGTCTCAGTTTTCCTATTGCAATTCTTCACAATCTATTTTTTTTATGTGTGTCAAGCCTCATCTGTGGGAGAAGAATAATTTAGAAGATCAGTAATGGGATGTGGTACATTTCACCTCCAGGTCACTTGTTTGAATCTAACCCTGAACCAGTAGTGATTGAAAATCATTGCCATCTGATTGCTTTCTTTTGCTGGCCTAATGGATATGAACCGTTGGTCCTAGTCTACAGCATAAAGGACGTGTGTCCACATCTAAAATCTTCCTTTGGAATGCAGTTAGCCTCTTTACACTCTCAGCAGAGAGAGGACCTGGGTGGAATGGGTGATAGTGAATGAATTGCCTTACCCTCACGACCTGCAGTAACCTTTTCATGTAAGTGAGATATTCTGGTAGAGTTATGGAGAAACTTTTATTGCCTTCACGATACTCTGCTGAGAGATAGCAAACCAAGCCTCCAAGTCAGATCATGTCCCACATTTTTTGAGCCTTTAACTTTCCAAAAGAGGTAAAATATTTTAAGAGTGACTCTCCAACCTCCACTATCAATCAAGAAAAAAAATAATTCAGCAAAGATTTAAGAGTCCTGAAAAACACTAGAAAATATGTAAGGGTAGTGAAGGCAGTTAGGGAAAAAAAAAAGGCAGAGGTGATGATTATACAGAAATAAAAAGTAATAACAGAAATCATGACATTATAAGCCTAAAATTTGTAACTTGACTAATACACCACAGATTGTCCAGCAAAACTGGCCCTTTTAGGTTGAGTTTGTAGTGATGAATCTCAGCTTCTCTAACTGATGCAGTTTGCCTATGATCTTTCCCTTGACTTCCCTTCTTCCTTTTGGATTGATCTACATGGTTGCTAGTTAGACATTGTCTGTAATCATTGTCTGTAACCTGCAGAAGGAGTCTGTACTTACAGCAGAGGAGGAACTGTTATTTTTAGAAGACACTGTTTGGGATCTGTGAGGGCTTTCTGGGAATAAACTATCTTCTCTACGGTTACCTGAGCTGGCTCAAGGGGAAGATGGGCACGACAATGCAAATAGCCCTGACTATGATTCTGGTGCCTCCCCTCCTCTGTCTCATTGGGCATGAGGCACCTCGAGTACAGAAGATACAAAGCTGTATTTCTCAGTGCTGCCTCAGCTCATATCTAGTTCTCTTTTCATAGGTGTTTTTGTTTTCTTGGGACAGGAAATCTATCAGACAGTGCAAGGAATGCTCCTCTTACTTTATTCCACAAGACCAGACAAAACAAAATCAGATTAAATCTGTGAAGCAGAGGAATAGAGGGTTTGCTATTACTCTAACCATAAAGACCTGCCTTAATCACAGAGCTTTTCTTAATTCTTCCTCTGATCTGCTTAGTACAATCCTTTTTGAATTAGTATGAGTAATGGCAAATCTGAAAGCTAAGGTGAGACTTCAGTATTTGGTCCTATATGATTTTGGGCATTTGTTTGTTTTGTAATGCAGGTCCTCACATTTCAGTACAAAGCAGTGTGCAATACCAATGCAGGAGGAAAAAACAATGAAAAACTAGGACTGTACTGCTGCCCTCCTGGAGCCAGTAAGAATAATGTCTTAGATTATAAGAAAGGGCAGTAGCAATATCACCAGTGCAAAGTACGAGTAACAACTTCTGGCTCCTTTATCACTGACTTTTTTTTTTGCCAATTTAAGATCAAGATCTTAGAAAGAATTACATTCTGTCTTAGGAGAAACTGACAGAAACACATTTTCAATTACCAGCGGGTGACAACAGAACAACAATGTTGGTACTTTTTTAAACAAGGTTATTTCTTGGTTTACAGAGGTGACTATTTATAAATGACTGAACAAGATTCTCTTACAAATGATCTTATTTTTTAAAAAAGAAATGTCCTCATTTGGGGAATGGAGATGTTCAATTTATATCATATACTCTGTTTTAAAGGGCAAGGGTCTTTGTGCACAGAATAGATGCAGTAAAAGTTTTTGAATTGATCTGTTCTTTAAATAAAATCTGGCTGTGTGATGGGGTCTCTTCTGCCAGCTCTTTACACGGGCACTGCATCCTGCCAGACTTCAGTGACCCCCACCTGGGTTGTGTCCTGTGTGAACAGGGTCCTAAAAAAGAGTGTGGTGTCGTCTGTAAATCACCAGCTCTTTGAAGGTAGAACAATGCTTTACTGTGCAACCACAGGAATCAGCAGGGACATAAACTCGCTTACAGATAACACACATTAGTGTGCTATCATTAAGGAGAATAAAGAAATTTGGCCGTTTTTCTGTGGACTGAAATGTATGCTTTCAGTGAGCTAAGCGGGGGGGGGGGGGAAGAAAGGTAATAGCTCTTGTTTCTATGCCATTATAATGAAGAAAGAAATGTTACTACACTATTCCTGCTTAAATATTTATCTTATTTGAGCTTTGTCAATTTAAAAAGCCTGAATTGTACAGTAAGATGACCTGGAACGACCACCTTTCTGATGGCCAAACATAGTTCAGCAGTGCTGGAAATGAATACAGACACAGATGCAGGAGTCAGAAAATGATCCAAGCACAAGGCAGCCTGACTCCCACATAATGGGGCACTTTGTGAGGTTGTAAAACAGGTGATGTATAAATTACACCAGTATAACAGCCCTTGGTATGTAAAGGAGTTGCATAAACATGGCAGGCAGTGTGGTCCCTGGGAGCTGGAAGCTGGGTAGCAGTAAAGTAGCAAAGAGCCTGTAACAGATGCATTCTAATTTGACATACGTTGATACAATCCTAAACCTGGCTGGCATCAATACTGAAGCTGTATCCATTCATGTTAGGATGATAGCCCTGACAAATGCTAGGCCTTTCTGGTACTGGTTTAGTGAATTCTTACAAATCTGGAAGTGTCATGGTCGTGCGTGTACACTCTGAAGTCCTGAATGGAAGGGATGACAGTCCCGTTGAAATCTCTGGGCAGTAACAGAAGGTTGGAAAGAGTGATCTGATGCTGAAGTCTGCCATTGAACACCCAGCCTGGGAGATCAGGTATGATGAAAGACTTGGTGTTGATGGAGGACTTTAAATACCCAGGCATCTTTTAGAAAGCTGGTATGGTGACAAACAGCCTGTCAAGCAGTTCCTACCCTACCTTCAAAGAACTTCACAGAAATTCATTGCAGAAAGGCAGCTTGTGTGAGAACAGTTATGAAGTAACAGAGGGCACAATTCTTAGGAATAAAAAGTGAGAGAAAGAAGAATAAACCTAAAAAACTACAGAAGAAACATGACCTTGACAAAAACAACCTAGAAAAAACAAAAAGAGTTCTCCCTGGGAACAATCAGCTTGACATGTGTAAAAGATCTCATTCTGAAAAAGAATAAACAGTGCCTCATATTCTTTCTGAGTAGGACAATGGGAAATAAGTTTCATAAAATTTTAAAATCTGTGAAGGCAGTTAGACCCTCAAACGGATTGCTTAGGGTGTATGTGGGATTTCCTTCTTGGGGTAGTTTCTTGGGACAGGTTAGACAAAGTATTATGAGCAGTTCTAGTACACTGATATTGCAGGGGAGTCATGGAGCAGGGAAGGCTTTACCCATGAAGAAATTCAGTCTTAGAAGAAAGATGAAATTTGAGATGTCTCAAACACTAGCTTTCAAAGGAAAAAAATATTTTGACATTAAAGACTTCTAAAAATCTCCCAACTTCCTTACTGTTCAAGATGAAAATTTTACCTATATAAAATTATGCAAAGCTTAATTTTTCTTTCTTGTTCATTTCACTATTTCAAAAACATCCAATTGGGTTAAATATCTTTCCCACCTAAAGAGTTTTTTTGCCTCAAAGCTTTTTTACACATGTATCATATATTAGTAACTTTCCAAAGAGTAGTTTTCCGTTCTGTCTTGCTCTTTCTTATACAACAGATATGTTTCAAATTGATCTAGCACAACAAATTCTGTATTTGGGCAGCTTATAAATTGTCACTGCTCTTTCATCAATGAGGGAACATTTTAAATTTTGGTAAGAGAAAGTATTTTGTCTCCACTGAATCTGAGAAATTTAAAGAAACTGAATTTTAGATTGTTGTTAATAGAAATAATAATTAACATTTAATATGTATTATTATACACTGTAACTGGTTTGAGGAGATTTTCCTTTAAAGCCCCTAGTTTGGACAAAACAAGCCTTGCAATTATTAGAAACAGGAAGAATGCTAAATAAAATAAATAACCCCACAATTTCCCTTCTTTATGAAAAATAATGTCAAATCCCAGAAAGGCTAAAAGGTGAAGTTTACTTCATGGCCTTCCCAGGATTCATTCTATTGATGAACTATGCTTTCTGCCCAGAAAAGCACCTCCCAAATATCAGATAAAACAGAAACTACCATCAGTGGAAGAAAATCTCAATTAAATTCCATGACCTTAATACAGTTTGCAGACAAATCTGTGCCAGTTATGCTTTTATTTCCCAGCAAGATCTATTCCAAAAGGGGTTAGTTATTTCAATTTTTCTCTGAACTGATAATTTTTACCTCAGTTTATATGTATACCTTCTCCCCACAGCCTCTATGCTTGCTGTTGAGCTTGAGTCGACATAGAACATTTTTCCTGGCACCTGCAATAGTCCTGCGATTCCTCTTTAAACCCAAAATTATACATTCACAGTAGGAGGATTGGTTCAGATAATCAGGGGTCCAGAGGCCTGGACTACTACTTAGGCTGGAAATACCAGAAGATTAGTATTTTCCAATGCTGTTTCCCTAATCTTGTTTCTGGACTATGATGGAAAAAGGCACAACAGAAATACTTTACAGTAAGGCAGAAGAGTCTAGGGGAGAGAACGGACTCTGCATATTTTAGAAAAGGCTTTATTTAAGACTTAGTTTTATACAATAGTGAAATATTATGTCTGACTAAAGTTACTTGCCTCTCTTTTAAAAAGTTGAAAGTCACACAAAATCTATTGCCAGTAACTTGTAGATATTGCCGTGTGGCTAAATATCTCCCATAGTACTTATTCAATGTATTTTACAATATGGAAGCTAAGCATGAGTTTACAGCACTTTTTTTTTTTTTCTTTTCTTTTCTTTTCTTTTCTTTTCTTTTCTTTTCTTTTCTTTTCTTTTCTTTTCTTTCTTTTCTTTTCTTTTCTTTTCTTTTCTTTTCTTTTCTTTTCTTTTCTTTTCTTTTCTTTTCTTTTCTTTTCTTTTCTTTTCTTTTCTTTTCTTTTCTTTTCTTTTTTTTTTTTTTTTTTTGTGAATCAGTTTGCAAGAATGACTTGTGGTGTTTTTGTTGCTGCATTGCTTGGGTTTTGTTTCCTTTTTTTTTTAGCAAGGGGTGGGGAAGGTAAGAAGGTAAGAAAGGGCTTGTTTCTGTGGAGAAAGCAGACTAAAGCAGAATAGCCATATCGGCTACATTTCAAATAAGAGATACAGTACATTATTTACATGTTGTGATGGGTTGACCTTGGTCATCTACCAGCCACCCACTCAGCCACTTTCTTGGTCTCTCTCATCAAGAGAAGAGAAAATTATGGAAAGTCTCCTGGCTTGAGATAGATGGGTAATTTATCAATTACCATCAGAGGCAAAATGGAATTGAGTTGCAGAAAGTATCACTACATGTGGATTGGGTCTGAGTGGCCAAGTGTTGATGGTGGGGAACTGGATCTAGTATAGTGTAGCCCTGAAGATCCTCCCCATGCTCCCTCTGCCTTCCCACTTCCAACACCTGGCCAGCCTCATCCAACACACATGCACTGACCAAGTGTCCCCTAGCAGAGACACTGGAAGTATCTTTACACTGAAGGTCCTTGAGCCCAAAGTATGTTTATGGACTTGATTTTTTTTGAGCTCATGGCCAAGGAGTGGCAATACCGCCTCTGGTCAGCATGGTGCCATGTTATTTAATTCGCTCTATTGGAGCATCTGAGGTTTTCTTCCTGGCTTTTTTTTTTAATATATTTAATTTGCCACCGAAATATGTGTGAAAATATGATGGTGAGATGTAACAAATGAAAAATGACTAAAGATCAGTCAATGCAAACAGCATAGGGCAGGCATAGAAGACAAAGGAGAAACAGAGGAATGACCAGGCTGGCAGGTTGCATATGATGATGAAAAATAGAAATATACCACTTAAGTGAAATTAAGGCTTCTTCTCACGTTGTTTCTTTAGTCATCACTTCATGTGATTTCTTTCAGCAGCTCAACTGGTTTAAATATCTACCTCAAATTTTCTGTAACTCCAAACCTGCAGTCTGAAGTTTCCACCAGTGCAATGCAGCCACTAAATCAGACCTTATTTTCTCCAGATGTTGAGCATCTGTCATTCTTAATTAGAGGAACAGGAGTTAGTACTGTGGAAAAGCATGTGCTTTTAAAGGTGACTTGCAGTGGGATGGAAAATTGGAATTTTGCCCTCTCTTCTTCTTCATGATGTGAAAGAAAAGCTAGAAAGCTTTCTCCTTTTAAGGTTGAGTTTATTTTATTTAAGTGATGTGCTTAGAAATTTCAGGAATATAAAATCAGGTATTTCCTGGTTTTGCAAGGGAACTCTTTGGAGGCTTCATCTCCACATATTATTTATTTGTCCAGAAGTATGGCTGAGCAGGGATCAGTGCTGAACTGTGCATATGTGATTTGTGCAGCATCTGGCACAATCTTTATTTGCTCTTAAAAGCTCTGTGGGTTTTAAATCTTAAACAAAGGACCGTTTTCTCACAAGTTTTTTAGGTAGAGCTGTTGAATTAGTGTGTTTGATTTAAGAAAGGGAAACAAAATTCCTTCTTCATTTCATCAGAGAGGGCAGAAAATATTTTGGCTTGGCCTTACATGGTTAACCTGGGAAACATTCACTATATCATTGTTTATGATTGAAATATGTTTTGTGTAAATGTTTTTAGAATTGTGAACATAACAGACTTTCAAATATTTGGTTTATGTTGGTGAACTTTCTCTAAATAGAAGGTGGTAGTCAACAATGGAAAAGATGCTTTATTTTTCTTTAGCCTCAATAAAACTAAATATTTTGGACAATATATTTAGATAGCTTAGAATATTTCAATTAACCAATTTCCATTACTTTTTTGATATCTTTTTTTTTGCTACCATAACGTGATAGATTCTTCTCCTGGTTTTAAAGTTTTCCTAGAAAACCAAACCAAATTAAAACAAAATGAACTATTGCAAGAAATATGGATTACAATTCTGAATTCTAGAAATAAAAAATGAAGGCCCAAAACCAAACATGTGAATTAAAAAAATTAGCAGATATGCAAGGACATTTATGAGATTTGTAACATAGGAGCAAAATCAGAAATATATTGATTATGTTTTCATTTGTAGGGTACCTCTGAAAGATATTTAACTCAAATATTTAAGTAGGAATCTGTCCTTTGGAGCTTCCTATGATTTCCCTTCCACTCTCTTGGTACTTCTGGCTACTCTGAAAGACTTAATTGTGCAGAGACAAGCTATCTTTGTCAGCTGAGTCAGAGGCACCCATAAAATCTGAGCAGTTCAAATCAGATGGGGGAAATGTAAACAGGCTCAATCACGCATGAAAGCTTTCTCACAGTATGAAAACGTAGAATATAATTTGAGAGTTTCAGAAGTGCAAAAACTTGTATTGTTTGCATGGTGAGATCAGGGTTAATAAAAGAGGTGCTGAAGCAGAAAGCTGGCTTCCACAGACACAAGGAGCAGAGCATGAAGGTTTTTTCACTGAACAAGGATTAATCAAGCATCTTTGACAGTTTAAAAAGACACTTCATGCAAGGAAGTGTTAGTATCTTTTCATCTGTAAGGAAAAGATGATCCACAAAATCACTAAGGCAACTTCCCTGGCCCTGTATGCTCAGCTGCTCTTGATTTCATAGGAAAACAAAAGCATAGAAGAAAAGTCAGAACTGCCTTTTGTAGATAACTATATGGGCTAATGTTTTACTTTTACTCAGGTTTTAGAGTGGAGTGGAAGGATGTACTAGATTATTTTGCACCATGATATTTTAAACAGTAGCCAGAACTTTTAAACAGATTAATGCACCACAGAGTTCATTTTCCAAACTTGGTCTTTTTTCTTACAGACTGGAAGCCTTTGTTAAACTGAATTATTTCACTTTTCTTCTTGCTTTGGACCACAGGTAATGAGAATGAACCCTGATAACTGTAGCATTAGAATGGTGTGGTAAAGTTCTAAAACCCAAGGGGTTTTTTGTATGTAGCTAATATGCTTCTTACTAACACTGTCAATACTGATCATTCCTGTAAGCATATGTTCTGTAGTTTCTTTTTGATCAACATTTGAGTGGGAAACAATCTGCCTACATTGCCAGGGGTTCTTTAGATATTGTGACAGGATATTAAGACCTCTTTGTCTCTTACTTCTCCTCAATTTGTTTGGGATCCTTTTATGTTAAAGATGTAGGACAAATGCCTATTTTGTTAAAATAGCTCAGTCTTGATTTTTGCATAACACATGTTTAAAGAACATTACAGCTTTTCACATATATTTTCACTTTAAAAAAGAATCGGGCAGGAAAATATTAGGAGTTGTGGCATTCAGTCTAGTTAGGTGTGACTAAACCTCAAACTAACGAGGAGTTTTAACTTTGTGTGTGATTTACAGAAAATAAAATTAAACTCTGATGGATCTTCTTCACACTGAGGTAAAAAAACCTAACAAACAAACAAGCAAAAACCACTCACACCCCACCCCCCAACCACAGCTTTACTGAGAAAAAAATACAGTGTGAGCTGAAAAACTACAGCTTTTTTGATTTTCAAGATAAAAAGTAGATCTGAATTGGCTCTTCCAAGACCTCCTCTTTGTATGAAAGGGAGCGATGTTAGAGAGGCTTTAAGGATTTCACATTCACACAGTTGTGAAGCAGCTGTTCAAGGTGCACTGCAGTGAAGAACACTGATCATTAGAGAAATGCAGATTTTCAAAGAAACTATGAAAATGAAAACCTTCTACATTCAAAAGCCCCAAACCTCCCAACTCTGGGGGTATTGAGGAAAGAAATACTACACAGCAAGTCCTAGGAGACAGTGTGACCAAGGGAATGATACTAAGGGTGCTGTAGGATTGGATCCCTTGCTTGCACACTTTTCTGGTGAGCTGTCTTTCACAGTCTGCAATCAGGAACTTCCTCTTGCCTTGCTGGAAGTAACAGTCTTTTCCATTTTTAACCTTGTTTATTTTTAACAAATTAACTCAATATACCTGACAAATTGTCATGCTTTTTAATTTCCCTTGAGTCAACATAATGCAGTGTTGTACACAAAGGCTTTTACTTTTTTGAGATCCAGGCAAACTTGGGGGCCTGGTAGAAGATTTTTGAGATCTGGTGATGTCAGCTGTCAGGATGCAGGGGACAAACATGCCCTCTCAGGAGTTTCCTGTGTCCTTAGCAAGGAGGCCTGAAGTGATGGAAGAACCTGTGGCTTCAGAAGCAACATATTCTTGTGCAGATGGTATACTTAAACAGGAATACTTAAAAATAATGGTGGCAGCTTGAATTTTCCTTCAGCTCTTGTGTCTTTTGGCAAGTCACTGAAGTTGTAAAGGTGTTCATTATTTAAGGATGCGTGCTCCCCTTAAGCATGCATGTTTTCTTGCACAGAGCTCAAGAAAGTCAGGATGTTTGGGTTTTTTACAGAAGCCCCGAAGTTGTATTCATTTATGGAAAAAAACCTATAGAACTGGTGAATATCTTCAGTGAAGATCTTTTCTTCAGTGAAGAAGGTCCAATAAGTTAATCAGAGATGAGTCTTTTACATTATTGACAAAGCAGAGTTGTGCCTTATTGGTCCATTCTAAGGCAACTGGCTTTGACTTGGTGTCTCCAGTAGAGTGCAGCTTTCCAGAGGACAGAAAAGCTTCCCTGCAGTGGGCAATATGTGAAATGAGCCAGTGGGGGTGCAAGTTTCATCCCAACTCCCTGATTAGATATTGGTTGACTTAGTTGAGTATGGAGCGTTAATACAGCTCACACAACTGGTAGAAGACTATTTTTGCATGAGCTGCATCCTGCAAAAACTCAGTGTGAATTTTGCTTCAGGAATTGTATTGCATTCTCAGACTAACCATGTAATGTTTCTTGAGAATACTTCTTTTCTCATAGTTTTCTAAACCAACAGGGGACTTGAACAAAAAGCCTTTAATCACTAGCTATGTCTATATAGTTTAAAGAAACCTGTAATAGACAGTTTGAAACCATATTATGCAATGTTGTATAAATCAGTGCTGGACACACTTATGAAATTTTAATCTAAAACCAATATTTTCTTAAACAGACTTCATGCTGATATCTTTTTAAGTACTTTTCTTTGCAGGTCTTGTAATACTTAAAAGACAGGGTGAAAAAGTCATTTGATTTTGAACAAAATATCATAAGAATGTACCTTTTGTACAAGGAAATAAACAGCTAAATCAGGGGAATAAGTGAGCTATTCTACATAGATGAATGTAATTAGTTGATATAATTAAAAGTCAAGTTAAAGTACTGGAGAGAGAAATACATAACTGCCTATAGGATTGCATTAACATTTTTCAGTTTAACCTGCATAACCTTAATATCAAGCTACAAAGAGTTAATTCCACTTCTCTACCCTTTTTATTAAAAAGACAAATGAAAATGAACACAGAATACTCTAGTAATTTTACATACCCTAAAAAGGTTCCTTTTTCTCCATGAATGTAGAAATTCTGATCCTAGTACCACTTTTTTGTGTACCTATATAATTTTAGCCACTTCAGAGCAGCTTCCTGCAAGCCTTCACTTAATCATGTAGAAAATTAGGAGTAATTTTTATTCATTCTGAGGACCACAACCTTGAATGTAATAAGGGAAATCATTGTCCTTTAGTTTTTTATGAAGAACACAGATTATATCCACTCTTCTTTATGACAACATCCAAGGCCAATAACAGAGAAGTAAAATCATACAGGTGAAACTGCATCTGTCTTATTTGCAGTAAGATTATAACTTTTTTTTTTGGTAGAATATTCCCCCTTTGGCCAGGGGAAGCTTGAAAGATTTTTCAGTTTCCTGTTCTTTACAATTATTTTATGGAAGCGTCCTAGCTACCTTTACTTGTTCTTAAAGGAACTCTGCCTTGATAAAACATGCAAAAGATCAGTCTTGAAATTCAAAACCTAAATAGTTGAAAATAATCAGGTTATATTGACTTGTGGCAGGTGCTTTCCCAGCATTGCTCTCACAGCAGACTCCTGTTCTTACATCATCTTGCCAGCAAAGATTTACCCTTCTTGCCCATTTATTCCTCCCCTGGGTGCTGGATTCCATGGAAATAAAAAAAAAAAATAATTCTTCATTAGCAATTCTGCAAGAGCCTTTGATCAAATGTCTCATTTAGGGGAAGAAAGGAAGAGTGGAAGGAGAAGGCCACATGGTTATTGCTCCTTGTTACTGCTGGCTGTTCTCTCCAGCCTTCCTGTTTCCGATGCTGACATGTTAAAAATCTCTAGAGATGTCAGTGTTTTTAAAATGGATACACAGTTTCATTTCTCATGTGTGCCTTGGTTCTTTAGAAAAGAACAAACTCCACACTTCAATCTCTATCTATTTGCTGGATGGACTGTGGATGTGTCCCTCCTTAACAGAAAGTCTGAATGACTGATAGTTGTTAGTTCCTGTTAGGCAAATATCTACTCAATTATTACAGATGTGTTGGAATGTGCACATGAACTTTGGTAGAGAGACCAGCTCTGACAGAGGTGATGATTCCCTCACCCACCATCTCAGTCTCTACTGTATGTGGTTTGGGTTAGCAATAGCTGCCTACCTAAAAGGGATAGTTCCAGGTTTCTTATTTCTGAGGTGAAATCTTCACTTTGATCTCAATCTTTTCTTACTGAAAAAGGACCAGAGTGACTAAAGGAAGTGAGAAAGCTCTGGTTTCTGCCACTGAAGGTTCTTAGCAAGAGACCTCACACAACCATCCTATAAAACTGTCCCTAGAGGATCTGTTTGCTAACAGCTAATAGGAGTGGAGTGTGGAGGGCCCTGAACCCCCCTCAAGCTGCCCAGTGAGGACTCAAGCACTGCTGTTGCCACAGATCCACACTAGATTACCATTACTGCCTATGCAGTGTTAGACAATGTTCTGGGTTCTTGAAAAAGCTGAGAACAAAGTTGTCTGACAGCCTCTGTTGCTTATTTTCTGTCTTCCAGTGCTATGGATTAAAGCAATGAAGTCTGGACTAAGGAAGGCAACTTCTGCTGACAAAATACTGGAAAAGAGAAACAAATTGAAATAGCCCATTATTAGCCTGCTTTTCCCCACCTCACCATTTTCCCTCAGTTTTCTGCAATGGCCATGGGCTGTTCCTTCTGAAATTTCTGTGAATGGCTTACCAACCTTCTTTTTTTCTGTGTATGTTGTAAACAATACATCCAGTATTGAGTCTAGCATTACATACAGACACTTTCCCTTCTCTATTTACCTTGTCCAATTTTACAGCAGTAAGTAGTGTGATCTTATTTCTGTTCCAGTGTGTCCAATTCAAAAGGCTGTCTGCTCTTTGCTCTAGCCTGACAAGTTAGGTTTTGTATGCAGACCAACCTGGCTAGAGGTTTTCAGCCTGACTCTAGCTAACAAAGCAGAAAAGAGACAAGGCTCATATATTCTTACAATTCCCACACTGCTCATATAATATACAAATTACAGACATGATAGATTAACTTTATCCTGTTACATCAATTGGGGATGTAGAAAAATTTTGCCACTGGCCACATGACTTGTATGTTTGACCCTTTCTCCAACACAGCAGCTCTGTTTTCCATTTGGATAGTCTCTGCCCTGCAGAGCATATAGTTTACTACACCATTGTGCTGTTTAGTCACAAACATAACCATCTCAAAGTTTACTAATAACCTGCAGTGACTTTGCATTGGAGGGAGGAGCTTATCTTAGAACATCTTAGAAATTACTGCAGACCCAGCAGCCTTTACCTTTTCAGGAAGGCATGAAGTGGGAGAGCCACTTCAGCATCAAAATCTGTGACTTACCCCAGGGTTAATGCTTCTCCTGTTTGGAGTCCCCTCCAGCTTCATGCTTCACCATTTCGTAGAAGGAGATGAAGTGAGAAATGCAGACATCCTGAAGATGGCAAAGGCTGTAGGGGTCTCCCAGGAGGGGAGGCATAAGAAAAAAGCTTCTGATTTGAACATGGAAGGTAAGGCTGGACCTACCAGAATAATGCAAATACTAGATAAAAGCCATACTAAAATGGCTTTTTGCATTTGGGTAAATGAATATCTGAAGACATACAAATACAGACAAGCCTACCATATATGCTAAATTAAATAAATATTATGTCTAAATACAAGAGTATACATGTATTTAAGCATGTGAAAATAAATTTTATTATTACTATTATGTACTTTGTCTCCCAAAATCCTCCTTCTTTCCTTCATTTGCTAATATAAACACCCACAAAATGTTTTTGCTGAATGCTTGACTACTATTTGGTAACACTAAAATTGTAGCTAAGTAAAATAAGAGGGCCCTGGTATTGGCTTTTTAACACCTTAACACTGGAATACTACAATGTGTGAATTTTTTTCCCAGATGACTCAAGCTTCCTCAAAGCAGAACAGCTCCCCTTGTGCTGCTTTTCTCAAGTTATACTTAAAATGACCCATAAGTAGAGTGAGACTGGATGAACATCTCTTTCTTCCACAGCCCTGTGAATTTTTAATGCCTGGCATTAAGGTGAAAATCATCATTTCTCTCTGCCTCCTGGGCGATGGGCCATCAATTAAATTCTCTTTTGTCCATATGTAAAATAGCTAATGGTTGCAGCTTCTTTCCATAATAGAGCCATTAGTGGTAATCTGCCCCTCTCTGCCAACTGATTTACTCAGATGGGTACAGATGAATTGGCAGTAATGTGCTGTATAAACCTAGCTCTGTAGATGTCCTGAAAGCAGCAAAGGTCTCTGAATTTGATACTTTGCTGAACTGTATGGCTGTTTGATATGTAACATAATCCTGTACTGGTGTGGCTGTGGTTGAATATTTTTAATGTGGTTGTATATCCCAATATTTTAGTTTACACAAATCTTATTCATGATCTGACACAATGTACACATGAAATATCTTCAATTTAGTAATGTGAATCTGATTCACATTGATTATATTCAGCTCTGGTGTTCAAAGCTCTAAATTATCTTCACTGTTTGCTAGCCTACAAATACAGTGGAAAACTGTTAGGGAATTTGAAACCCTTTGAATATATGCCCATTTGACTGTGGAACAATCAATATTTTATATTTTATTTAAAAATTTTCCTTTCTAAAGAGCTCAACCTTTTTTTGGGAGGGGGGAACACGGCAGGGGGGACATTGTGTTCCATGGTAATGGTAAAGGAAGAAATGAAAGCGAAGCAGAGACATCTTGTTAACAGTGATAAATGTTTCAGTCATGCGCTTACCCACACCAGTGTGCAGTGGCTGAATAATCAGTAAGATAAACCATAATTTTCTTTGTATTTGCTGTTTGACACGTTTAATAAGCTAAGTCACTTATTTGGTAAAAAATGGCAATGATCCAGGGGAGTGTGTTTTTATTTTTTATTTTCCCTGGGTTGAAAACCAATAATGTATATGCAGCTGTTACAAAATTTACCGTCACTTGAATATATAGGAAGTCTACGGCAATACGGAAAAACTCTGCAATGGTTAGGAAAGCTGGAGAGAGCATTTATAAGTGAAGTTGCCAAAAGAATCATAGAATCATATCGCAGAATCATAGAATGGCTTGGTTTGGAAAGGACCGTAAAGATCATCTAGTTACAGTTCCTGTGATGTGGGCAGGGACACCTTCCACTAGCCCAGGTTACTCAGAGCCCCATCCAACCTGGTCTTGAAGACTTTTAGGGTTGGAGCCCCCATAGTTTCTCTGGGCAACCTGTTCTAGTGCTTTACCACTCTCTCAGTAAAGTATTCCTTCTAATATCTGTTATAAATGACAATTCTCCAATCTTTCAGTTAGGAAATTTATTGGAAATGGACAAAGTGAAAAATAGAGTGGAGCCACAATCAAAGGACAGTTCCGACCCTGACTATTGGAGCTGGGTGAACCACGGACACAGCCTCTCCTGGACTAATGCCCCCCTGGTTCACATCAGCAGTTTCCCAGAGCTGGGTTTTATACAGATTTTGTGCCCTGAGGCTGTCCATTGTTTCAGTCTGGTTTTTGGTTATGTAGATAGGCTTTCTTTTCTTCAGGTGTGTATGATGAGCAGAGCTCTGGGAAGGCAAAAATGTCGTGATTGCATTTTCCTTCTGCCGGGAAGGGGATGAATGTCCCTGATGAGGGGATATGATGCTTATCTGTTGTGATGGCCCAGTTGTTGATGTCGTCCGGCTCCTTTTGGGTATCCTTACCCCCTGTATTGTATCGTGGAATCTCATTGTTTCGGCTTGGAGGGAAGAAAACATTGTTCCCGCTCACTCATCTGTGAGCTAATCTTGTACAGGGGGGTATTTTGGAGACACAGTTTATTTTATACACCTATAGGACTGCATTAATAAAATGTGAATTAACCACACATTTATAACATCTCTAATCTAAACCTACTCATTTTGAAGTTATACCCCCTTGTTCTGCCATTACACGCTCTTGTAAAAAATTTCTGTCTACCTTGTAGGCTTCCTTCAGGTACTGAAAGGCCACAATTAGAAGGCAAGAAGACAAGGCCCTGAAGACTTCCTTTCTCCAGACTGAACCCCAATTCTCTCAGCCTTCCCTCACAGGAGAATAGTTCCATCCCTCTAAGAATCTTGGTGTCCCTCCTCTGTATTCCATCAAGCAGGTCCATGCCCTTCTTATGCTGGGGATTCCAGAGTTGGATGCAGTACTTTAGATGGGGTCTCACAAGACTGGAAAGGAAGGGACCTGCTGCCTGCACTTCTTCTGGTGCAACGCAGGATACAGTTGGATTTCAGGGATTCAAATGCATGTGGCTGGCTCATGCCCAGCCTCTCATCCACCAGCACCATCCCCAGCCTGTTTTGATGTCAGTGGTTGCCCTAACCAGGTGCAGCACCTTGCACTTGGTCTTGTTAAACCTCATGAGATTCCCATTTCTCCAGCTTGTTCAAGTCCCTCTACATGGCATCCTGTTCTTTGGCTGTATCAGCCACACACTGAATTTGGCATAATCAGCAAATTTTCTGAGGGTGTACTTGATGCCTTCATCTCTGTCATTAACAAAGATATTAAATAATACTCTGAGGGACACTACATGTCACAAATGTCCATCGGGAATCTGAGACATTGACCACTATCCACTGGGTGTGATCATCCAACCTGTTTCTTATCCATCTAACAGCCCACCCATTGAATCTCTCTCCCTCCAATTTAGAGAGAAAGATGTTGGGGGGAGGATTGTGCCAGAGGCTTTATACAAGTCCAGATAAATGGCACCTGTAGTCCTTCCCTTGCCCACTGATCTAGTCACTTCTAAAAAAGGACTTTAAAAAGAGGAGATACCTTTCTTGAACCACTAAACTGTTCAATAATTAAAAAATATGATCTATCAAGAGAACACTTATGGCCTGAAAGTAATTAACCTAAAGGCCGGTGTTTACTCCAGGATATAAATGAAATATTTGAGGCTGCTTCCTTTTTCAATAATATGAGGGAGGAATTTAAAAAATGGGCAGAAGTGAGACTGGAGAGATGTTTCAAAAGCTATTGTCAGTAGTCCCAGTCTACTCTCATTTAAGTCTAAAGCAGAATCCCAAGGAGTTATTACCAAGATGAAGTTAGACCAATACTGAATGCTCTTGAAATTTCCATAGTCCTTTATGTTTGTGTGCAAACACTTATGTTAATATTATGTGTGTATACATTGCAATTAATGTATCTGTGTCCAATAAACAAATACACACTTTCTTGCTCTCCGCTTGCTTTTCTTGTCTGGCACACTCTCTTGCAGATTGTTTCCAATTTGGGTCATTTCTGTCCTCCTGCCGATTTTCCAGTCCAGTGTGATCCAAATTAAATATCTTCTATTGTGCCTTTCCTGATGAATGTCAGATTAATCTTAGCAGAATGTGGGACTTTGCCTGACAAGATGATTACTGCAATATTTAAACAACCCTTAGGGCCTTAATTCACTAACAATTTATGGTTCTCCCTATACAAGAGTGCTGTTTCTGCCTTCTGAATGCCCAGGTGCACCCTGCTGTGAACTGCATTGTCAACTGGAACTTGGTGACATGCACTCAACTCTCTTTTGCTGCACAACAGAGTGTTTTAGGTAGAGTCTGAGAGGGGATTTAAAGCTCTCCCCCTCCCTGCTCCCCAAACCCCATGAAGAAATCTCATCACAAAGAAAAAGAGAAAAATGCTGATGGCAGTCAGTGGGAACCAGGTACAGGAGATCCTTTTTCACTTTCATTCAAGTAGAGCAGCCATGGTCTGCATTGTGGTGACTGTCCCCACCAGTCACTTGGATCAAGAGAGGTGCACAGCCTCTGCTCACTTCTGGAGCCAGCTGTGAATGTAGGCTCAGAAGTTGCTGGCACCAGCCAAGGAAAATCCTCGCTGGAAAGCCCAGTCCGCAGTGCAGACACCAGACAAAGTGGCCAGAATAGAATCTGAGAAGTTTAAAAGGAATTTAAGAATGAAGCCAACACTTAATGAGGCTTGGGAAGAAACTTCCCCTAAGGCCCTGTTATTGAATAGCTGCTGGCTGTAGGCTTTTTTTTGTTCTCTTTTAGAGCAGCTGGTACTGGCCATTGCTGGAGACAGAAAAGCTGACAGGGTTAGATATGCCAATGGTAGTCTTCACGCTTATTCTAATAGAGTACAGATTCTTAGCAAAGGATGTAGCCTGATGAGGACATCTTTATAATATATGAGTGTAGGAAGTATCCCACCTTCCTTCTCACCTTTGTGTCCAGCCTGTGTCATATTTGTGTCCCAAGATACATGGTTATGTTTCACTTGCACAGTGTGCTTTTAACTGTCTGATGTCTGTAGCATAAAGCAACTGGTAGTGTTTAGTGGCTCTCTGCACCAGTAACTCCGTCTTGAGGGACTGAAATTGATGTAATTTATCATGGCAGGTGAATATGCAAGCTGTGCCTCTTGCCCCATCGCACAATGTAGCAGAAGAAGCAATAGATGAGTTAGAAATAGCTCTTTTCTTTTTTTTTTTTTTCTCCGGCTTTCTGAAGCAGCAACACTGTGTGTCTGCATGGTTGGAATATCTAGGTACAGTAGCTCCTCTTAATGGAGCTGTGTACCACCACACACTGTCAGAAGCTGTTGAGGTTTTATTACTGAACCATTCACTGTGCATCTATTTTGCCAGAAGTGGTAATGAAGACTGCATTTTGTTCTGTGACAATTTTTCCAACTGAAAAAAATTCTTTCTCTGCGTTTATACTTTGTCTTGATGTTTTTGTACAGTCACTTAACATTGAAGTACCCTTTTATCTGTTTTTTAATAGAAATATCCCGAGCAAATGGATGGAGGCTGTTATAGCCTGGATCAGTATGTTTTTTCCCTCTTCACTTACTGTTCCCTAATCAGTTTGTATTACCCGGGCTTGATAGATTCATTAAAAATCATAGCTTCAGGCCTTTTGAATAGTTGTGTCAGTTCCTCCAGAATTTTAGGCTGAAGATTACCAGTCACCTCAACTTGACTGCAGTGAGCTATTTGAGTTTTGGTTCCATCTCAGCAGTATTACTTTGTAACACAGACTTGTTCAGATTAACCTTCTTGCCTGTGCCTCCACTTCCAGCATCATTTCGCTAATCCGTGCCAGAAAGACAGGAAACATGTGAGTCATACCACAGGGGGTATCCAAGGGATACATAATCCTACTCCCACTTTGAAGGATCCCTCAGCATGAATATTGCGACTTCAGTTTAAATATGCTGCTGCTGTTATTTGTAGGAGAGACATTTTGCAGGACTGGGGGGAAAAGACAGCGAGTGGCATATTTTTGTCTGGGCAGGGACCTGTTCCAACCATTTCTAGCATTTGTCCTGATTAGCCAGGCTCCTCACAGGTGCTGGCTCCACCTTGTCCCCAGGGCGGCTGGTGGGAACTGCAGCTGCGCCGCACCTCTGCAGCCCAGGCTGCTTCTGTCTGGGACTAATCAGAAGTGCTTCAACCATGAAAAGGTTTGTGACTTTGAGAATATTTTACATATCCCTGTTAAGAAACATCAACATAACCGTAATCCCTTTGCAAACGTTAAGTCTTAACACAATCTTTTACTTGGCTCTGTATCTGTGGGCAGGCATACACACGTTAACAAGGCTAAAAAGCAGAACAGCCAACAAAACAAAATAAGCAAAATAAATACAATAAAATAAAACAAATTGAAGTGAAAAGAAATTAAATTAAATTAACTGAAATAAAATAAAATATAAAGCAAAATAAAATAAACACTTCCTACTCCCAGCAGTGTAGTCTTATCACAGTTGGACTGTATTTTTCTTCTGCCGAATTCAGTTTTATTTTAAATTCTGCACATCACAGCCATACTAAATATCCCCTTAGACAAGACACAAAGCTGCTGAGTAAGACCCCTGCAAATCAGGGATGCTTTTTCATAAGACCAACATGCATAATTTATATCTGCATACAATTAGCCTGTTTACATTTATACATCTTCTGTTTCCTTTTATGTGAAATATTCCACAAGATACTTGGTAATGCATTCAAAGTAGCCTGGTTTTTTTTTTTTGGTTGTTTTTTTTTAAGGCTGCAGGACTAAACAATTTATAAAACCTCACACCCAATAAATACTTTATATGAATACAAAAGTGTTTTCTTGCTAGGTAGCAATGGCTTTACATTAAAAATAGTCCTTCCTTTTCCCAGTTTAGAAGTTCTCTCAAGCAGTAGTCTATAAATCCTTGACACATTTTTAAAATGTATTTAAATTGCAGGTTTCGTGAATGCATTCAGTGTCAGAGTCATAATCATCCCTACAGAATGGATACAGCAGAACAAAGTCCTTCCCCCCCGTCCCCGATCTGAAGGGCCACTCCTTTAAGACTTCAAGATCCTTTAGTGAGTTTGGATATACTTCACCAGGCATACTGAGGTTTTCTTTAATCCTTCTGTGCCTACTGTGTGGTGTCTCTTGGCCCAAATGACATGGCAAAGCTGCATGCACATAATGGATGATAATGAAGTGGCTTGGTGTGATCATAGGATGGGAGGATAATTTACATTGGAAAAGACCTCTAAGATCACTGGGTCCAACCATTAACCCAGCATCCAAATCCACCACTAAACCATGTCCCTAAGGGCTACATCTACACATCTTTTAAATATCTCCAAGGATGATGACTCTACCACTTACTTGGGCAGCCTGTTCCAAAGCTTGACAACAAAAAAAAATTCCTAATATCAAATCTAAACCTCCCCTGGCACAACTTGAACCCATTTCCTTTTGTCCTATCACCTATTATTTAGAGGTAGAGATCTGACTCCCACTTGGCTACAATCTCTTTTCAGGGAGTTGTAGAAAGTGATAAGGTCTCCCCTGAGCCTCCTTTTCTCCAGGCTAAACACCCCCAGCTCCCTCAGTTGCTCCTCATAAGTCTTGTTCTCCAAACTCTTCTTTGGCCCTGCATCAGAAATGCAGCAAGCTGGTGAATGCAGTGGTGGAACATGGCTGTGTTGCATGGCAGGTGAGAAGATGGAGAGGGTTCACACCAGGGCTATTTGCAGCAGGTTATAGACAACAACATGAGATGTGTGAGGATAATAAGCTCTTTGGGGCAGGGGAACCTGGTCTGAAGAGGAAGTAGCATGGAGAAGCTCACCTTAGGGAAGGACAAGTGTCTAGGTGGGAATAAACAGGGACAGAGCCTGGGAGAGGTGCTTGAGAAAGAAGACTAAGATTTCCAAAGAAAAGTGTTTCTTCCTTTCTTTCCTGAATGGAAAGAAATCCTATTCTGAAATAGGAAATCCCTGGGCAGGAAAGATCATGTGCATTCTCTATATGGATAATATTTAATAATAGAGACATGCAAATCCCTTTGCAAACAACTCATTACTAGCTCTATACTCATGTGCTTAAAATTGAAGAGGTTTCTGCTATTGTAAAAGCACTAACAGAGGTATAGCAGGGATGCTGTGTGTTTGCAAGCATGTCAAGCTCAAAGCAGTAGAGTTTTGGGTTCCCACCACTATCCAGGCATGTACCATTCTGCAGCTTCTGCCATGCAATGATGGGTTAGGTCAGTAGTGTTTTAACTACTAGCTACTGAACTTTGAATAGCTGGGCACAGACTGGCACCTCCTCCTGCAGCACACACTGTCACTTCTCCTGGAGCATTTGTTCTTTGGAGCAGATTTCCTATTCATATTCCACCCCCTGCCTTCCTCCTGTTGGTTTTCTTTGTTTTTTTTTTTTTTTTTCCCCACTATCCCCTGAGAGCATAGTAGCTATTTTCTGTCCATGAGTCAATGGTGAGAATGGTGAAGATTTTGGTACAGGATGATCCAACAGGAGAGGAATTACTGGTATTACTTTGCACTCACTCAGCACCAACTCTCCAAAGAGCTGTTATTATAACATAAAACACAGCTGGAACATAAACCATTGATCCTTATGAGGTTTTTTTCTTCAATCAATATTTCTTTATAGGGAAACTTCACTCAAGATGCAATAAAGAGGTACATCATAACTGCTATGTGCCACAGGACACAAGGGTTCATTTTAAATGGTCTGAGTCCTGCTGGTATTGAAAGGGGACTGCAATGCCACAGCAGGCCAGAAGATGATACATTTTGAGACTGGGCTCTGCAGTCTATGATGCTGTAGGTGAGAGCCAGGACCTCTCAGACAGCTCCCCTGGGCACAACCCTTGTATCTGCTGCTGGCTGTAGCTCTTGACCTCTCCTGTGCCTTAGACTCCAGGAAGTTATTTCTCTGTTATATTTTTACTTAGTGGCTTTGAGACTCACAATTCCTGTCTGAGGAAGAGGATGACTCAGTACTGACCAGAACAAGCCCCAGTTCCCTAGATTCTTATAAAGCCTGAAGGACTGGAAATGGGCAGGGAAGAAACATCTAAAAAATCACTTACACGGAAACAAGTTGCCTCGAATAACAAGACAATTAAAACATCCATACTGGCAGTGCATTTTTATAAATGAGTTCTGTCAGGAGCTGAGGAAGAGCTCAGAGTCACCCCACAAGGCAATAAGGAAAGAGTGTCAGATAGCAATTAGTGTTCATACAACCAGGCAGATGGGTTGTCCTTTGCAGCTCAGATGTGGAAGGGGCCTTTGTGGGTTTTTTTGAGACTGCAAAGCACTGAACAGCTTTTGTTATAATAGAACTTGTCTGTCAGATACTGAAATAGACCAAGATAAGTTCATATGCTCACAATTCTATGTGTGATGCTAAATAGAGGATTACTGTTCAAATAAATGGAGGAAAATGCAAAGAAAAAAAAAAAATCCCAGGACAAGTTCCCAGGCAGAGAGGCCCTTCATAGATATCTTGTCATAATAGAAGCTGGAGAAGTCACCAGCCATATGACGTTTAACAAGGACATGGGCCAGATTCTGCACCTGGGACAAGGCAAACCCTGGATGTAGATACAGACTGGGGAATGAGAGGCTTCCATGGGAAGGGACCTGGGGGTCCTGGTCAATGGCAAGTTGAACATGAGCCAGCAGTGCCCTGGCAGCCAGGAGAGCCAACCCTGTCCTGGGGGGCATCAGGCACAGCATCACCAGCCAGGCAAGGGAGGGGATTGTCCCAATGTGCTCTGCTCTGGGGCAGCCTCCAGTACTGGGGGCAGTTCTGGGTGCCACAATATAAGAAGGATATGAAGCTATTAGAGTGTGTCCAGAGGAGGGTGACCAAGATGCTGAAGGGTCTAGAAGGAACCATATGCCCTGCCGAGGTCACTTGACTGGGTCAGCCTGGAGAAGGTGAGACCAAGGGGAGACCTCGTTCCTGTCTACAACTTCCTCATGAGGGGAAATGAAGGAGCAGGAACTGATCTCTCTCTGTGGTGTCAGAACCTGAGGGAATGGCCTGAAGTTGTGTCAGGGGAGGTTTAGGCTGGATATTAGGAAGAAGTTCTTCACCCAGAGGGTGATTGGGCACTGAAACAGGCTCCCCAGAGAAATTGCCATGACATCAAGCCTGCCAGAGCCCAAGAAACCTTTTGGTAAGTTCTCTCTGGCACATAATATGGTTCTTGGGTTTGTTCTGTGTAGAGTCAGGAGGTGGCCTTGATGATCCTTCAAGGTCCCTTCCAAATGAGGATATTCTATGAATTTAAGTTAAACTTTGGTCTGATTGTATTGCTGTTGTTTTGCAACCATTCCTTTTATTGTTTCTCTTTTATTTTTAGTAAAATGTTCCTATCCCTTGCCATTAACCTCTGCTGTTCAATGTGAAATCAGTAACGGACAGTTAATGTTACTGAACCTGACCTGAACTTTGGTTCCTTAGTGCTGCCCAAAGATCCAAAAATGCTGGTCAGTATGTGAGCATCATTACTCTGCCATTTATCATTTTCTGCAAGACAGTGACCAACAGGCCACAGGACAGGCAGTCTTGTCTCAAGTAGCCCAAAGATTTAGTTAAATCTCAACAACATACACAAACATATTGGGAGGGAGAGAGTAAGAGATTAGTGATGTCAAAGCTGGAAACAGGATCTGATAGTTAAAGATCACTTCATTTTTTAAAGATCAGTAGAGATGCCCTGTGAAGAAGGAAGAGTTATGTACAGGACTAAGTCTCTCTGTATTGACTCATTTCCAATTACCATTGGAGGGTGGGGCTGTGGTAACCTTTGCTTCTTCTGATTTTCCCCTCTGTTTGTTTCCCAGTGTGTGGCAGAAGAAAAGATACCACTTGTGCTCTCTCTTTCCTCAGTTCAGAGTGCTGAGAAAGCAGATCACTTTGTGTATGAGGATGGGGATCCTCACAGGCTGACTTAAATCACTCGAAAACAGATTGAGAAGAATTGCACATCTCACTGCTTTGGCAGAGAAGCAAATTATCAGATGTCCTGTTAAAAAAGCTATAAAGAAACTGATAAAGAACCTTGTGGGTATTTGAGCAGATTCTTGTGAGTTAAGGGTTTGCTGGCCTTCAAGAATGGCAGAGTTTGTCCACCCCATTTTCATTTGCTTTCTCTCTAGCTGTTCTTGCTTTAGTTAGATGGGCTGTGGGAAAGAGAAAAACAAATGAGCCAAGTAGAAATGGTGGTTGACTTCACAGATCAGAAGGAAGTCAATACTAACATATTTTTTAACTCACCAAACTATGCAATGGAAGTGCTGCTGATTTCAGAGAGGTGGGAGTATGCATGAGGCACTCTCACGTGTGTGTACGAGACTTATACACACATATATAGCACACAAGCACACATTCACAGAAAAAAAGTACCACAGTGATGTCCAATGGGATGATGGCATTTTTTCAGACAATTCCAGATAAAAGGATTGCTTTTTTGATCTACTGTGTTGACTGTGAACAAAAAACAAGAGGGAAGCGTAGGCAGAGGTATGAGGTGGGCAGAAAGTGTGAGAGAGTTCAGCACTGTATTGCTTAGTGCAAAAATGCTCTGGCAGAGCATATAGGTGTAAAAATATGAAGATAGAAGGAGAGAGAATTCAATTTCTTCCATTTTGAGCCTTTATTTTACTAAAGAGGTGAAAAGTTCTTAAAACATCAAAGAGAAAGCTTTATGGATTGTTTGAGCTGTGAAAAACTCAGTTTGGTTCACACAAGCATTGATGATTTTCTCACTTTCTATTGATATGTTATGCATGGAGTTATCACACCAGTGATATTTCACAGTGTTTCTTAGACCCCTGAAAGGTCATGGGATCAGTTGCCAACAAAGTTCTGCTACAAATGCTGATCAGACCTACAGTATTCAGTGCTAGATAAGGTATGCCTGAGCTTTTTTCACTTTGAAGTTCACTGCAAAGTTTAGGAACACACCAAGCTATTTGTTATTGAGCACACTAAAACAGAACAAAGGAATCTTGTTAAAAATGAAGATGCTCCTCACATCTATCCAGCATGTTACGGGGCACCAGGTGGAAGTATTAGAAAAATATAGGCCTGCTGAATAATTTGAGAATAAGGGATTTGTTACACTGTCAAAGGATAAAGATCTTCTGGTCTCTTTGAACAAATCCATTCCTCATACCTTAATATTCAACAATGAAAAATAAGATATTTGCACAAAGAAAACTGGAAATCATAGAATCATTTCGGTTGGAAAAGATCTCTAAGATCTCTAAGATCATTGAGCCTACCTTTTACTGAGCTACATGAATGGAAGTCATCGGTAAGTGTGTATAATACTGGATTATTCACACAACAGCAAAAAAAAAAAAAAAGATTCTAAGAAAACACATACATAACCTGGAATAAAAAAAAAAAATCATCATTAAAGAATGGTCAGTGAGTGAAAAGTAGTCAAATGTGTTTTTGTTTCTAGCCCTAACAAATGACTGGCAATTTGGTAGAGATGCAAACATGATTTGCTGGCCATGCTGGGTAAGCTAAGAGGCCCATTCTCCTGATTTATTTTCTCAGTGACTTACTGGGTTTACATCTGCTGCCCCCTCTGTGCATGCCTCCTGGGATGGTGGAGACTCACCACCAGAAAGAGCTATTGACTTCTCAGCCACCAGAGATCAAAGAATCAGCTGGCACTGCAGTGTATGACACCTCAAATAACTACTCAAGTTTAAGACTTAGCTTTGTTAATGCTTCAAGGTGTCTATTTTGCAGACAGATGAGGTATAAAAGTCATGATTTTTAATCATCCTGGACAATGCTGTCTTTGTTTGCAAGTTATGTGAAAGCTGGACGGGAAGATGATCTGTAATAAGCTGAAACACCCCTATGACAACAGCAGCAAGGAAGTTAATCTAGTGATGCATTGAGCATCTTCATATTCTGCCAGGTAGTGATATGGAGGATTAAAACCAAGTCTTTTTGCTTTTATAACTTTACTAGTCTTAATTATAGCCAGCAACAAACCTAGGTGGAGAAATCTTTTGTTGGCATATTTTGTATGCAACTTTGTTTTAATCTATGTTAGTTCTTCAGGTACTGTTCTATTGACTGATTTCATTGCTGGCATTTGGTGATGTTTATCTGTATAGACGAGGATTAGGTGGAGTTTTCTGATACATTTAAGAGATGCCTGGGTACTTTGAAATATGCACATGATACAATATATATCAATACAGAACTGAAAACAGGATGACTGGGCATGTAAAAAAAGACAATGAAAGGAAGTGTTAAGACAGAATAGATTGTGAAAACCATGATTTTGTATTGAAGTATCTTTCTGAAGAAAAGTGGGATTTTGAGGCCTAAATTGCAGGTGTTTCAGTAAATAAAGATCAGAGCTTTTTATTTACTGCTTTAGTTCAGAACAATTTTAATTAGTTCTAAATAATAGCATAATTATAAAAAAAACCCTGAGTAAGTGAAAAAATCGTTTTCTTAGGATAAGATCACCACTATCTCCTCATATGTTTTGTCCACAGAATCTGCTTGTTATCGACCTCTTCCCTTATCTGGCTCAAACCCCAGCTTGTAGCCTCCAGTGGTGGCTGTGCACCTCCTCTACACCTTGGTGGTCACCTTGCACATGGTGAGCAAAGCACCTGCTCCTTTTGCAAACGGCCAATTGTTTGAGTGATTAACCATTAACATTTCGGTCTCTCACACATGGGGACCTGCTGGACCCCTGAAATCCAGAGAGTCAAGAGGGAGTGCAGAGATCCCCCTACAGTCCAGGGAGTTTCTGGCTGGAGCAGGGGGATGCCTGAAAAGAAGCTGTGACCCAGAGAGAGGCCCATGCTAGAGTAGGGTCCTGGAAGGGACTTGCAGACCCATAGAGAGAGGAGTTCACTCCAGAGCAGGATTCCTAGTAGGAGCTGTGACCCTCTGGGGAACCCAGGCTGGAGCAGGCTGTACCTGCAGGACTTAATCCGATGGAGGAGTGGCCCAGATTGCAGCAGTTTGTGGGGAACTGTTGCTCCTGTGATGGACTCACATTGGAGAAGTTCATGTCTCCCGTGGGAGGGACCCCACGATGGAGCAGGGGGAGGACTCTTCTCCCTGAGCAGTGGCAGAAACAGCCTGTGATGAACTGATCAGAACACCCATTCCCTCTCTCCCTGCACTGCTGAGGGGGAGGAGGTAGAGCTGGGAAGAAGAGAGGGGTGGAAAAAAGATGTTTTTAAGATTTACTTTAGTTCTCATTACTCTGCTCTTATTTTGTTGGTAACGAATTCAATTAATATCCCCAAGTTCACTCTGTTTTGCCTGTGATGGTAATCACAGGGTGATCTCTCCCTGTCCCTATCTCAACTCATGAGCCTTTTGCTATATTTTCTCTCCCCTCTCCAGTGAAGTTATAGAAAGTCTTTTGATGGGTGCCTGGCATCCAGCCAGGGTCAACCCACCAACCACAGTGACTGTATGAATAGAATTAAGGAACAGTTCAGCTGTACACAGTTTACTGGTGGTTGCATTTATTTGTTTTCTCTTTTTTGTTTGTTTGTTTTCTCTCTTATCAATGATTATAGGTTTGTCTGGTTTTCTACTTGTCAATAACTACGGGTTTTTCTGTTCTAGTCTGGTGGAATTAATTCTGTGTGACAGGTATGCTGATGTACATAAGCTTGTGTAGATGAGTGCAGGGGTTTTTCACACAGTCTTTAATTACTCATGACATTGAATTTACAGACCTTGATTCTCAAATAAAGTACTTGAGAAGGAGTTGTGTGTATTTTGAGTTTGTAGAAGACATAGCAGTGTTCCCATTTAAAGTGTATATCAAAACAAGAATATTAATTCAGTGAGTGTGATCTTCAGCTGAGACATCAGTTTACAAACTGGTTAATTATGTATCTTAAATACATAATTATATCAAGGGAAAAGTCTGCCTGTATGTCAAATAACTGGGTATTCTATTGCCACAACTAAAGGAATTTTCCAATTGCTTGGGAAAGGTATTTTTTCCTCCTTTTCATTTTAGAGATCAAATAGACCATACCCTCCATTTCCTTGTCAGAATTAGAAAGCTAAGCTAAGCAGATGTTTATAGAGAGGGTTTTTTTGCTACCTTGCTGTTCAAATAATTTTTTTCTGTCTATAACCACAATATTTTCAACATTGTATTGCTAGGAAGGAAGGACAAGATTACTAGCTATCAGCTCTGATTTCACTGTTTCCTGTTTCATGTCCTACATGGCCCAAAATTTCTGTAGATAAATGCAGTTTCCAAGTTAAACACAGATGTAGTGCAGTGTAATTCTGGCAGGTGCTACTGTGTTTGTGCTATAAGAGGTGTTACCTGATCTTGCTTGCTGTTAAAGCTGAGCCAGCAAGGGGGCTGATTCGGCTTTCCCTCAAACATGCAACGAGGTAAAAAAGAAATTTTCACCAGCAGGTACTTTTCAGAGGTGAACCAGGTCCACAGTGAAGAGCTTGTTTTCCAGTCTCACAAATACCTGCCCGCTGTTCCTTAGGAATTATGCTTTCCTTTGCAATTTTTGAATGTGCTTTGCTGCAGTTTGTGGAGATGCTGATACAAAAGGATAAAGGTTAAGGGTGTTCTAAGAGATATCAGGTAGGGGGAGAGAAATTGGCAATAAAATGCAGAGATTAAGAAAGAGAGTGTGTTGCAAGGAAGGGTGTAAAAATGCATGCAAATAGGAGAATTAAATAGGAAAAAATAAGATAGTAGGCTGTGATTGGAAATAGTTAACACGAAAACACAAGGCAGGCAAAAAGGAGCTAAGACAATACTGATTGAAATTTCATTCATCAGAGGAACAAGAGAAACAAGAACCTAATTTTCATGAGCATCCTAAAGTTCAGCAGGCATGAAATCATACAGTTAAATTACAGAATACCAACACTCTAAATCATGCATACATACATACAAACAAGATGTTTAAAAAAAATAAATGTAATCTTATTTTAAACAGCTTATGGTTCCCTCCAGAACCAATTTAGCCATTTTGTCTGTAATACCCTGGCATGGTTCCTGTAAAAATGGGAGCAATTTGAGATTCAGCAAGTTGGTTAGCAATTTAACTGAAAAAAACCCAACCTGGTATAGTCAAATAATGTTAAAAGGTTTTACTTAAGCTCAAAAATCACAGAATTCAGGCATGACTAAAGTGGTGTTACTTAACCCCCTCCACTCTGTTGAAGGATTACAGCAGCTATTCATTGTTTGAAATCTCCTTTAACACTTAAATCCAGCAGATTAAAGATAGGATTTTGAGAACTGAGTACTAGGTGAGGCGATAGTGAGAAGAATAATGATAAAAGGAGTCATTGTCATAAAATTAGTTTAATTTGATAGTTATATTTATAGTTGTGGGGGATAATGCGTAGGAGCTGGAAATATTTATAAATCCTGCTTCACTTCTTGTCTGTAATTTTTCTTTTCAAGTGTTATGTCTGTTGTGTCTGTACGAAAGTTACTCAGAAACTAGAGATAGTACCCAAGTTTAAAAACATCTTTTTTTTTTGCTTTTACTTCTTCAGTATTGCCAATGTGATTCTTGTGGTTATCAGAAGACATTGATTTGTAAGAAATCAGATGCTTAGCTAATAAAAAGTGCTATAAAATCTGGAAACCATTAATAAAAAAGATTATGGAAACACTGTTTCTAATACAAAATAAACAAATTCTACATTCTTCTTATTCTCTGTCATAGATAGATGTGTTTAATGCATTTTGACAATTGTGTTGTTTTGATTTAATTATTATATTCCTTACAGAAATATTACTATCTACCATAAAATATCTATCTCATTTAGGTATATCTATCTTATTTTCATAAGATGAATAGAAAATGTCATGGCTTTTGGTAAAAACTGATACGGAACTTTGACAGAAAGTTAAGTTTTCTTTCTCAAAATGGGTGGCTGTGAACTTGAGTACCAAGAGATTCAATGAGATTTGATAGAGATTAAGGATGCATCTGAATTTCAGGCAGTATGTGTTTTGTTGAGCTGTAGGATGGGGTATTGCTCTATTACTTTTCAGGTGAATGCTCTTTTTGAAACTGTTCTCTCAAGTAGGCACTGGATCAGCTTTTTGAACAGCTGTTTCATAATTCTACACCCATTAAGCCATCTCATGACAAGCGATTTTTAAAAGTCTCTAATTTTGCTTTATAACAAATCTGATCCTGAGACAATCAGGAGGACAAGTAGGGATATAGCAATCTGTTAGTCTATTGACAGAAGGGTTACATTACTTAGTTTTTTGCTATTAATGCTTTTGTTGGTTACAATGAATACTGATTGTCACAAATTCAAATAGTGCAGAAAAGCTAAAATAAACACACTTTCTATATCTAACTGAAATGTTTTTCTGAGATTGCAATTCTTCTGTTCAATGGTTTTTGTCCTCTGAACTACATTGCCTTGGTAGCTTTGAAAGTCCATATTGACATTGCCAAAAGTGACTTTAGAGATTTTATGTTTCCTGGCTCTTCCACGGTAAGAAAATATACATGAGAGTTCACCTTTGAAGGATTCATAAATCCAAGCCCAAGAACCATAAGCAAAATGAATTAGTCGCACGTACCCGGCAATGGCAAAAGAGTCATTCCTCTTGCTACATTGGTCCACTCATCCATCTGTCCCTCCAGAAGTACTGCTGAGTTCTGAGTATTCCCAAAGCTTTTGATTTAAAGCTATCAGAAGTTTTTGAGATCAAAAGACATTAAACCAGTTGCACAAATGATGATAAGACATTTCCCACCTTGGCATGCAGGGGAAGGCAGGATGGCTGCAGGATGTCAAATGTTGTAGGACCGGAACAGTGGCTGGAGGATAAAAAGTAACAGCACAGCACTGAAGCAACCCCACCTGAGAAATGGAGGTTATACTGTCCTGTATATTTTTGCTGAAGGGAAGGATTATTTGTAACGGGAACCAATTACTCATTTTGGCAATACTATGCCATTTTCTTATCTGTTTATGGTACTAATTGTTAATGTAATTTAAGACTAAATACATGAACCCTTACAGCCTTAAAATGCCTTCAGAGTAACACATTAATTAAAATATTGTGATTAAAATATTCTGGGAATGTATTTTTCACTTGGAATTTTTTTATAATATTAAGATGAATCCCACTGTGGCTTATGTCAGTCTTGTCAAATTCTATGATGTCAGCCATCAGAAAGATAAATGGAACAAAGGGTGGAAACAAAGAGGTAGGTTACTGAACAGGAGACAAATCAGAAGGTGTATATATATATATATATAGAAAGAGATAGAGAAGATGACATAAAAGGATGAACAGAGAACTGACAGTACAGTTCTGTATGGGAGCAGAGGTGGAGGGAAAAATGATGTTAAAATGAAAAGGGAAGATAGCTCTACACAAGAATGAAAATCTCCATTAAGTTTATCTCCAGTAAACAGTCTAAAAATACTGTAACAACCTTAACCTGCTTAAAAATAGTATCTAAGTGCAATTTTGTTTGACCATAATTCATTGTTCCCTTCCTATCAGAAACCCCAGGGACAAGTTTCCCTTGAATCATACTCAAAGGTTATGTCAAGAAGGCATTAATGCATTGTTGGTTTTTATACCATCCTTGTTTCTAGTATTACAGTGGCCCAGTTCATTGTTCATGATAGGGCTATTTAGTGCTTTTTGCCCCACAAAAAAATCTCTCCCAACTAATTATGTCTTTTCCTATCTAGTTTGTCTTTCTGGATCAGTTAATCATGGATAACACTGTCAGTAAATACAAAAGGAAGGATAATATAAAACACAATCTTTAGTATATTATAAAATATCACATAGCAATGCAAGTGAGTTTCACGTGCCTGTGGAGAACTGAGGTTTGTAGCATTACAGCAGATGACCTGTTCCACTAAATGGGTGTGAGGTACCTATCATCTTGGTACCCAAGCCCTTGTGAAAACAAGATTGCCTGCAGTAAGCTGTTGTTACCGGTGTTTTCAAATGTTTCAATTGCTTTGTTTGCATGTTAAAAGACAGAAGACTTCATGGACTGTCTTTTCCTTTCTTTGCTGACTGGGAAGCATCTCAGCAGGTACAGCAGTTGGTTATATAGAAACATACTCTTAAGGAAGAACATATTATTTTATTTCTCTATCACCAAATGTAGTTTAACAGTGAGAAAGAGGAAAAGCCAACTGGCAATTTGCCACCATCTTGATGGCAACAGCATGTATTATTTTGGTCCTCAGGAATCAATTTGGGAACCACCCTCTAGGAGTGAGCACTATAAAGAGAAATGTGTTATCTGTGGCTGCTCTTGAGGCTCCCATGAGGAATTTAGATTTTTATTTCAGAAGCAGAGCTGGTGGCAGAACTCTAGTGAATACCAATTCCTGCTCTCCCATAGCTGAATTTTCTCCACAGAAATCTCTGATCTCAGGCATTTTGTAGCACCGCCTGTCAGATGTCCTGGATCTTCACCTTACAGTATTTAAACTTTTTCCATAAAGGTTTTTAAAACATAACCCATAAATTTCAGTGTTTGTTTTAGAAAAGCAAGTGTGAATTTATATGCATATGATGACAGTAAAACATGCTTTTTGCCCAGCAGAAGACTGAGGCATTTTTTTGCTCACTGAGCAACTAGCAGCACCCACCCCAGCAAGCCTGTTGGACAAGATGAGCAAAAGTCTCTTTCGTGGAGTAGTGCAAGGAATCCACCACAAATGAAGGTGAAAAAAAGAAATATACTGGAAAGCAGCACAGAAAAAAATCCCAGGATGTGGCAAGGGTATTGAAGAAAAACCAAGATGGGAAGATAAGTGAAAAACAGAAATACAGTTGCAGCTCTTTATGTGAGATTAATTTCTGCCTCACACATGGGAATAAATATTATTTTCATACTTAATGGAACTTCAAAATTCCTTTAAGACTCCTTTTTCAGTTGAGGGCTAATTTCAATTAACCTCACATTTTTAAACTCTCACATGAATTCCCTCCTGATAGCTGGCATCTAGATAGTGAAAGAATTGATGCCATTTACAAAATCTTCAGGGAGAGGTTTCAGTAATTTATGCTGCATTGATGTCAACTGTGTACAAAGCAACATTTGTAGGTTAAGGGGGTCAATAAATGACCCTAGGTTAATGATAAACATATATTTTTACCAAGAGGCCATAAAGTACCCCAGAGTAGCTAGCAGATATATAAGGTGCCAGATCATCCTGTCTTAGCATCTCTCATAACTTTGAATGGTGTCATCTTTTCACCAGAAATTTTGCTGTCATTAAGAGAAAAATCAAAAGAATCCACAGATAAGAATACAGCTTAGAAGATTGTAACATCAACTGACAAAATCCAAGAGGCTGAAGATGTGACCTAGGACACAGACTGTGTTTTTCTTTGCAGTAGCACCAGACAAATGCAAAGTTCCACTCCTACCATTGAACTTCCTGGCTTTTGTCATTTTTGTCATGATGTTAACATTGATAAGCATTCATCAGTGCCAAAGGGGCGTGTGAAAATGATTGCATAAATACAGTATTACTGTGCATATAATTAATAAGAGAAAACATGCACAAGCTACTGCTGTACTTGACTTGTTTGACTTTCATCAGTTGAGCAAGAATCTGTACTTAGTTTCAAGTGTTAATGTGAAGTGGGGATGAGGGAAATGTGCTAATTCTTGGAACCGATGCCCTTCTGAAGAGTGACAAGGTGGAATTTTCTAGGATACTTGAAATTTCAGTCCACTAGTATTATAGCATGTTGCAATGCAAAGTGGAATTTCCTAGTTAAGAATGTATCTCAGGTTCCTAAGCCCCAGGCCAGTGAAAGCTGAGTGTTCTGTGAAGGTGAAAATGTTCGGTCTCCAAAGCGAGAGAGCCATCCGCATCAATTTGCAGCAGCCTAAGTGGCATCAGCGATGGGAGGCGAGCTTACAAAGCCAAGCTTACAGAGCTGTGCTGCAGAAGTTGCACGGCACTGAATGAAGGAATCTGCATAAACAAATTAGAGACATAGCTGAAGCACTCCAACAGCACTAAGCCTAGAGAAGCACAGTGTTGGGGGGAGGAAGATGAGGTAGGACAAGAAATTTTTCCTATATAGCAATAAGCAATGTCAACTGTATTAAGGAAAGAACATGATTGGCTTATATTCTGCAGCATCTGGGATTTACATCAGATCATACTTTAGGGAAATCTGTGAAGCAAGCTTTACTTGTGGTATTGTAAAAACTTTGAGATTTTACATTTGCAAGTACACGTACAAATTTATGTATGTATATCTGCAGCCTGTGTGAATCTGCATTTCACTCCTCCTCCTGAGATTCACTGAGGAGTGAACACGAAATCTTAAGGAAAAAAAAAATAAAAGCATTAAAAAAGCCCCTCAGTCAAAGCAATCAGAATTCTCCTGGTACCACCACTAAGTACAATGTCACTGATTAGGTGCATTGATTCAGTGTGAGCTAAAAAGAGGCCCGGGCTGCCTCTTAATTTTTGTGGCCTCTGATGATTCTCTAAAAGCACATATCCCATGAATTTTGTTATTATAGTAACAACTGAAAGCAGCCAAATTTTCTGATTTCAGGTTTCACTTTGCTCTTCTGAGACAAGCAATGCTTCTGAGTTAAAATTGGCTGGTAGGAGATAATTAGGTAACATTTATGGAAAAGTGCTTGAAATGATGATAATACTGCATTTTCAAGAGAACTATAGAACCTTCAAATAACACTTGTTTGTATTAATCTCTTCTTATTTTCTTTCAAAATATGATTGATTGTAGAGACAAGATCTGAAAGCAGAATTTGCAACCTAGTATATCTGTAGCTATTGAATGCAAGATATCGATGTTAAGTTCCTTTGAAAAGGTATACAAAAATAAAATGTGTATGGAATCAAAAAGGGAGTTGTTGATCATATTATTATCCATACACATACCCAAATGCAGAGAAGCCTTTAAGTGGGAGAAAATACTTTCCAGAGACCTGGAACCAAGATATATTGCCAACTTTATCATGATTCTGAACTTCCAGGACACTTCTCTTTCACCTTTAAGGAATTTTAAATTTCAGCTCCAAATTTAACTGTTTCAATTTCTAAATTATTCAGATATTTGTTGTATACTTATAACAGTTTCAAGAACTGCGTAGCAGTAGCAGCTGTTGAAAAACTAGTTTTTTTCCTTATAATGAGAACAAATAGTAATGGAGATCCTTAAAAATGCAAAATTAATCTTTGTATCCAAACACAGAGCCCAGAACAGCTTTTACTCACAGGTAGCTTTCAAAAAATACATACTTTTTTTCAGCTACAGAACTGAAGTGGCATATACATATTTGAAAAGTATATTTCTTGTTATAGAAAGAAAAGAAAGTGGCAGAAACTGAAAATAGGAGAGCTTGATTGCCCTCTGTCCTCACTAGCATCCTCAGTTTCTTCTTTAGGAGACCATCTGAGTTGCTGAACATCTAAAGATCTTCTGGGTTCTTAACTTCAGGTCTCCACACTTGAATATTTTTTGTTTTAAAGTTCAAGTTTTCAGGCTATAAATTTCAAACACTTTTATTTAATGACAAGCTAGACATCATACATGGGTATCATGAATAGTTTCAATAAAACATTATATATCATCACTTGGAAATATATGCTGAGATTTTTGTGTATTTTTCTCGTCCTCTGTGAATGCCAAGCTCAGCACACACGATTGGATGCCAGGTGGTGTACTGTTCCCTTTTCTAACAATTTGCTTTCATCACTTCCCTCTAACTTGGTAGCTCTCTGAGGAAGAGGAAATAAGAGGTTTGGTGGAAGCAGCAAGTATTTTCAAGGAATTATTTTCTGCATGACAAATTTGGAATCTCAGATTATTAGCTTTAGGTTGTGCTATTTTGTCCAGCAGGGCAGAATTCAAAAGAGACAGAAAAAGAGGAAGTAATGCATACTAATAAAATGATTTGTCTTGATTTTGATCAATTCCTGAGAAGTCCTCAGACACAACATGTGAAAGGGCTTGTTGCTGTGATGCACATGCTTCCACCATGCGGTAGATTGTGTGCCTCGTACTGGCATGACTGCACGGTCTAACAGAACTCAGCAAGATGTAGAGATGGACAAAACCAGTGCAGACATACTGTCCAGAGATCCATTTGAGAGTTTTTCTTCTCTTTTGAGCTTCATTTATCTCTTTGAGGTGCATACCATCCTTTAAAAAGAAAGAAACAACTGAGGAAAAAAGAAATAGTGGTGGTCCCATGAAGTTTGCGCTGTAAACCACGAACACATGGGTGACCTATTCCCAGTGTCTGAAGGAGACCCTGGAAATGAGCTGGGAAGGACAATAAGGATAATGATAAAAATTGAAGTAATACTTTAAAATCATTGTTGCCAGCCACTTTGAAAGCAGGAGAAAACCTAAGGCAAGACACAAATCCAGAGGGGGTGGAATTATGGCAAACCAACCCTTGTTCCTGATGATGTACACCAGAGTTGGAGGGTAACATTAGTTTCACCCAAAAACCTCCTTCTGCTTTATCACTCAGGTGTTGTTAATGGAGAAAAAATGATGTAGAAGTCAGGACAACTCAACCCCCCAGGCAGTGCTGACAGGACGGTTTGGCATGGTTTTTCATCCCTTGTCTGCACTTCAAATAAACATTAGACATCTTTACTGTTCATTTTACCTTTTCTGAAGTTTTACATGAATGTGTCTAACTGCTACGTTATGAAGTACTTCTATGTCCAGCAACACATGAAAAGCTTTGATCAAATGCCTCTCTGATCATACAAAAACTTCTCCTTTTTATTCTGTATTTTCAGGGAATTGAAAGGCTGCTATGGTAGTAGAACCATCTGTTCCAATATGGAAGAGTAGATGCTTTATATAGCAATTTTGGGTTGTAGAGCACAGTATTATGATTTCCCTCTGGGAGAATTTCCCAGTTTTCATATGGAACTAGAGTCACAAGCTTTGTGATTCACAAACTATACCCAGAGTCTTCTACAAAAATAGCTTAATTAGGAGGGCTGTCTGACAGCTATGCTAGACAATAGTATCACCACTGGAGCTAGCCAGGAATTTTGTGACAAAATGGCTTTTCATCATAGCAGAATGATTCATCAAGCCTAAAACTTTCAGTTGAAACTTTCTCTTTCATTCTACCTTTTGCAGAATGGCTTTGCAGGCTCAGGGTAGATATGATGATAAAAGCTACGAAGCTGGTCAACACTGCTTTGACAAGGAAGCTTATCAAAAACACCTGGCCTGCTTCAGACCGGAGATGCAGATCCTGACCTTCCAAATGTCCCTTGCATATCTTGAGTTTTCTTTGGAGGGGGCTCTTTCTACTTCCGGGGAGCTGTTCTGTTCTGTGCAATTAAAACAATGTAAAACAGGGACCTGAGCCTTGCACTTCCATGCTCCTGGTGACTTCTCCATTGTGCTACAGAGTGGTTTCACCCTGTGCCAGCACGGTGGCTGCTGAGCTGCCTGAAAAAGGGCAACTCTAGCGAGGAGGCTGAGCAATGAGGATTCAAGTATTCATCTGCATTAATTGGGAACAGCAGAGTGAGGAGCTCCCACAGCCATTTTCTTCCTTCCCATCTTCTTTCCGTCTCCAGCTGAAGAGATTGAGGGGGAAATTTCTCACTCCTGGTTATTCCTCATCAGGTTTCTGTTTTTCAGCACTGGTTAACAAGCAGCTCTTTGCTCTGAGCTCTACCATAAGATATATTCTCTGAGAAATCTAGGTATTCTGTGTTAGCATGCTTCTGAGGGAATGCTTCAGGTGACAAACAGCCTGTTGTTTCGTGTGTCAGAAATGAAATAATCCTTTCTGAAAGCTGCTTTAGTCCTTTGCATCAGGATGCCCTGAGAGGAAGAAATATGCATGTGAGTGGTCTTAGGACAGCTGAGTTCTGTTGTCAGAATCAACATTAGGAAACTCATGTAAAGCAATTCTAGATTGGGGGGGACTTTTTTTTTTTATTTTTCCTTTAAACCTTGTCTGCACTGTTTCTTGCAGATCTCTTTTCATAACAAACCTTCAGTTTTTCATTTCTTCTGTTAGCTCCTGAAAAACTATTTTATCTCTTAATGTACTGATATCACTTCTCTATGGAAAATGTTTTCCCCTTTGTCCAGATTACTGCAGCTTCTTTATGCTCTATAATGGTCTTATGAATATAGTAAAATTACAGATTTTAAAAAGTCTTTTCAAACACAGTTGAATTTTGTGGATTGTGTTAAGCCTAATATGTATTCAAATGAACATTGCTGCCCTTGCAGTCTCAGCTCTCCTTCAGTCTGGTTGGAGAACTGAACTGTGACACAAAATTTCTCAATCTCAACAATTCAGGTGTAAGGAGATGGAAAGCTTGTCTAATACTGAACTTTGTCTTTTTTTAAAGTCAGATAGATTTGCCTACATCCATGTCTGATGAGACACTGTATTGTGAAAAAGAACTTTTTGCCACTTCTTGTTTTAAAATTTTCTTCATGATTGGACCGTGTAACACGACAGGCAAAGTATCTAATTAAAAGATCATATTATTTATACAGAGGCAGAAACACGCACAGTTTTGCCAATGACTGCAAGTAGGAAAAAAACCTCCTGTCTTTAATAAGAAATAATGTGTTACAGAAACTAGTACAACTTCCCTTCCACACAAGTGTTTCCTATAATTTGAGCCCAGTTATCAATCATAAGAAGAATTTTTATACGTAAGAATTTTTATAACCTGCTAAGGGAAGGAAAGCATGATGCCAAAAATAGGCAGTCAGGATTATTATCAGTTTATTCCCACAAAATCATGACATCATCTTAAAAAAAAGTATATTTGGCTATTTTTAATATTTGCCTCTGTTTTTTTGTGTATTAGGATTTGTGTTTAAAATATTTTGTGTAACAGTATGGACAATGCATTTTTTTAAAAGGACAAAGAAAACATTTTCATGTAATACCTTCAATTCAGGAGAGGAGATCTAGGGCAATCACACAGCACAAAACCCTCAATATAAAATTACCAGAGTTGACAATTTAGCCTCCAAATTATAATTTTTTTCACTGCAGGTTTCTATACCGATAGAACATCCAGAGTTCAGATCCAGCATACAGAATATTCCCCCTATGACTGCATTCTTTCACCTCCATTTGCAGTGCCACAAAATATGACACTAATTCATTGTAAGGATCACACAAGACAGTCTCACAATGACTGTATTTGCTCTACAACAGTAACTTTTGCTTAAGAAAAACAATTGCTATTTGGAGGAAGTTCAACTTCTCCACAGAGTTTTCACGGTCTAGCTGTCAGAGGTAGATTCCTGGAGAGGCCATTAAAATTTAATATTTCAAAAGTGAACTCTAGTGTATGGTTAGCAGGTATTTTTAGCATCCAAAATTATGTTTATTGTTTCTCAGAGACTGAATAATATATACTCAATGAGAGAAATTCTTCTTTTGCTTATCAGTGTGTGGATCCAGAATAACTCCATTCTCTTGAATTGTATCACTTCAATTTGAAGGAAAGCAAGATTTTGTATTTCTTTCAGTTCATTGTGTTTCCATAAGTGCACTACTGTATTTCACAGTTTTCCTAGTGTTAGTTAAACAAGTATATGGGCTTTTTTGCCAGTTCAGGCAATTTTGTTTTTCTTTCTCCAGCAGTTATTTCATCGAATGCTCTCTAAGCACATATTTACCAGTCTCTGTAATATTACTTGATATGGTATAGAGATATTTTATTGTCTTTCTAATGTTAGTTGATAAAGTAAGTATTTCTCAGTTATTGGAATACTGTAGCTCTTTATATATATAAAGGAGGTATTTCACACTTTCATGGTTGCGAGTATTCTTCCATTTGTCTGCAATATTTCATTACAGTGCATTTGAAAGTTCCAAAATTGATTTTTCAGCCTATAATGTGTTTTGTACAGAACTTTCTTAGTCTTAATATTGATTTCACTGTATCTTTGTCTCTAAATTTTTTGTATTTCCTAATTTTCTTTAATATTAGCTTTGGGTATAAAAGAAAGTGTAAGTCTTGCTCTTTGATGCTACTTGGACTTTCTGAGTCTCCTCTTCTAGTAATGTGAAGTTTAGTCTTAAATTGACTTAAAAGTGAAGAGTCCCCCTGGCTGTCAAAAACCCCACAATTATTAAAAAAATCTCCACACCAACCTCTCTACAGTAAATTTACTACTTGGCATTTCCACCCTCACTCTCCCCACCCTCTTGCATTCCAGTGTTTATTTCTCACCTTCCTTGCTTCCAGGTTTTCTGTTTCTTACTCATTCACTACATCCTTCATTATCCTTCAGTTCCTTTACCACATGTTGTCCTTGTCCTTTTATCCCATGACACCTTACCCAATTACATTGTTCCCTGCTTCTTCCCTTCTAGCCTGCTTTTCTGCTCTATTTCCCCAGTTTCTCCCACTGCCATATTTAAGGGATGCAGAAATAAAGAGTGGATCTGGTTTTTTTCACTAGGGGCAATTTAATATTTGCCTGCAAAGTCTTCAGAGAGGTATTTGCCATATTTGTTGAAAGTATTCTAGCTACAGCTTTATTTAGAACATTGGGAGAAAATGACGTATTGATAAAGGGGAAAAAACCTACAGATTACTTCAGGGGGCAAGTTTTAAGGAAACAAAGACAGTTGTCACACTTTTTGTAATCCTGTAAGCATTGGGGATTCCATTCATAATATCCTGCTCTGAAAAATGTCCTTTCTGTCCTGCTCTCAGTTTCTTCAGGCAGTGAGGTAGAATGGGAAATGTTCTGTGAGGAGGGAAAAGCATGTATGAACCACAGAGGGAGGTGCAAGCTGCAGTTTTTGCTTAAGGAGGAAATATTTCTCTAGTATTTGATTCTAATTTTTTTTTCTCTTTCAAAGCACTTATTCTGACGTTATGCTATACAAATTACAATAAATACAGAATTATTTTCTACATTAATAAAATGTTCAAAATTAATAGAAATTGCTTCTATTTTTAGAATGTTGCTTTTCATAACAGTTTTTGCCTTTCTCCTCTCTGTTATGACACACTGTAGTGAATGTAGGCAGAAGCACAAGAAGAAATAAGCTGGAAAATCAGAGGTATGTGGAATTGCAAATGGGGGATATGGGAACAATACAATGCAGTGGACCTAGAATTACCAGAATTAATTTGTCTAATTCTACACTGGCCTTAACATATGTTAATGTTCAATTTAATTCTCACATACTGGGGGTTGTTCACTTCTCACAGGAATCTATGAGCACATTGTCATGTACTTCTTGGGGCACAGTTATTTACATAGGTATTACCAGATTTCCCTTTGCAGTTCACTGTGAGTCTGAAACTCACACAAGTGATGGATGGACTGAACAACTACATGAGATTTTCCACTGTATTATTTAAACCTACTGTACTAAACTTACCATGAGGTTTCATCCCTAAATCTGATGGTATGTAAACTCCACTGTTATAAGGTGTAGGACACACAGTATGACATTGAATTTCAATTGATCAGTGTAAGATTTAAAGATATATGCAGTGGAGAATGAAACTTACATGGAGGGTGTTTGGCTAGGAGAAATAGGTATCAACAAACATAAGTCTTGAATGGCAATGTGCAAAAAAGTTTTAAGTCTGTTAATCCAATTTTTAATTATGATGTAGGATTTTAGTCCAGAGTTGCCTCACGATGGTGCCGCACAGAGGAAATATGAGAGGTTATTTGATCATCTCTGATATAACATTCTAGTTGCAGAGGTTCCCATTTTATCAGGAAATTAAAATATGAAGGAGCATTCTTAATAGCTTTATTGAGTGAAAAGAGGTTAAAGTACTGCAGAAATATTTTGACAAAATTCCAACCAGTCTTTTAAAAGGAACTGTTCAAAACTGCATAGACAACTGTTTGGATGTAGACAGAGGGCAGACTTAAATGCAAGATTTCTGCGCCTTATCTAGTTCCGAAGGCTTCATGGGCCACATGGACACAATGGACTAAACACAGAAGTTGCAAAGCTTTATTCTGATTTTGATTTCTATATAGACATATATATGTGCACACGCTCATACAACAAACTGAAAAACCAGGAAACAAAAGGGTGTAAAGAGAAGGGTGTGACATTTTTCTCTTCAATATTTTTTGTGGAAAAACTAATAAATAATCTTTTACAGACAAGCTGGGGTTTAGGCAGAAGTAATTTTCATTTACTAATTCTGTCTTCATAATGGGACACATTCATCGTATCTATATTGTAATTAACTGAAGTCATTCAAGGTTATTTTTGCCTAATCATTTGACTGAAAAAAGGAACCTCTGAGGGATTTGAGGACAGTTTGTTGCAACATGAAGGCTTTCCTTAGGTCTAATATTTGCATGTTTCATCATTCCTCTCTATGTACATTACTCTGCTTTGCACTGAGACGATGAAGAGGGAGAGGATTCCTAAAGCAGTGTTTTCATTCAACAATGTGAATGTTAAATGGCAGGTTTACTGTATCTGTGAAGCATATACTTATTTCAAAGTGAGCAATACCAACTTTAAAGTGAAATGCAGAGCACTGAAATGGATGAAGCCCATAATGTGGGATGGAAAACTGGCTGCCCGCTCGGAAATGGTGTGGGATCATTAATGGCTCTAAGGAAGTGAACTTTGTTTTGTGTCTCACCCAGCACAAAGGATACCACTGTCATTGTCGAAGGCAGCTGAAGAACTTGGATTTTTGCTCACCATGGCATTAAAAGGACTCATGTTTACCACAGGAGTGCTCTTGTTTGGACACTGACCAGATGCGATCCCATGTATCTTGTCAGGTCTGGCAAACCATAGTTCAAACTGATGCTACCTGGCTTCATAAGCTTCAGAGAGGTGCAGGATTTGTTCATCCTCACACATCTAGTGCATGATAAGGAAGGAAAGATAGCACATCTAACAAATGCTGGGAGTACAGGTTCTTCAAGAATGGGGAGAGAATGGCTCTTCAATTGAAAAGGGAAATTCTATCTAAAACAAAATAAATGTGAAAGCCACTATTCTCTTGCAAAAGGCATTACATGATCTTGTAAATGAGAGATGAAAACACAGAGAACCTGATAAAGACTACATAAAACATAAAACATAGAAAAACATGCAAAATCTAAGAGCCTTTGCCTTACAAATGGTTTTTAGACTGGCAAGACAGAAACTGTGAAATACAGTTCTAGTACAAGTAAGGTTTGTGGGAGGACTAATATATTTTATCTCCCCATGATATGGGGAAAAAGAAATAACCTCTCTCAAGGTTGTAAGTACTTCATCAGAATTGAAACAGAAGCTTAAAACAATAGCTTGCAGTAATAAATTGGTGGATTGTGTAAAAATGTAGAGAAACAAAATGACACATTGTCTTGGATTTGCTTTAAGAATAACTGAAACCTAAGTCTTGGCATGGCTGTCACGAAGCAGGAACTTCTGTGTTCATAAAGAAATTGGAAGCAAAAAAATACATTTCATTAGAAACTATCAGGCTTTCTTTTCTTTATGACTTGTGTTTTACTTTGAATTATTTATTTTGAGTAATTTTCCTTAAGAAGAAAAGCTTTAGACTTCATGGCCAAAAAAGGCTTTATTTCCTCATAAAATGATAGAGTTGGGAGGCATTTTTAGAATGGCTCGCAATACTTTTGTGATCATTCCTGTAAATATTCCAAGGTGGTGAATAATCTTAATGCATCTATTTTGACTTTCGTTCTCTGTCAGGGACTTTTGTGGTGCTCTTGCACCAATGAGGCTACTGAACTTTCAGATTTTGACTCAGATTCTATAGAGAACTAGAAAAATGTTATATATGTTGGTTCGTAGCTGTACACATAACGTGCAACCCCAAACATCACTTACCATTTAGGGGTCCATAAAACAGAGAGTTTATTTAATGGCTTTCCTTCAGTGGGTATGAACTTGCAGCACCCTGCAATAGCACATTTTATAATTCTCCATATTAAAATATGACAAACCTCAATATATACCTGAGACATTAGGACCTCCTTTTCTCAGTGATATTGGACTTCAGGCAGCAGTGTTCAGTTGGTATCTCAGTACCCAGTTACAAGACCATATAAAATGCTGAAAGTAAAAGCAGAGCAAAATCTATTTCTAGAACTGCAATTTTTTTATTTTTTTTTACCTAACAAACAATCAAACACCCCTTAGTATAGTAGAATTAAAACCTGGCATTTTTGCCAGAAT